>CAWUFW010000180.1:4259371-5486662 GCA_963921515.1 Calotriton arnoldi
GCGTTTCTTCAGAGTTCCAGTAAAAGAAGGAAATTTGTCGTAAGACTGTCGGGACTGGTAGACGGTATGTCACTAACCTCCTAGAACGCCCAGCCACAGAGAGTATGCTATACTTCACTTCTCTGATAAGCAGTGCACCGGGGAAAAGGGGAAATGGGACAAAATAATAAACATTGCTGGGCTGCAGATTCGCTGGTCGGACCTCCCTGGATTATGGTAGACCACCAGGTCACCCAAGAGCATCTATCTGGACAGAAGGACCCTGTGTGCAAGAGAGGGGACAAGAATCAAAACACATGCATGCCAACACGTTTTGCCCTTAACCTGGTACCCTCCTTCTATAGAAACATAGTCACAATCCCAGCATACATCACAAAAGTAAAAGTAATGGAATGCCACAATGTCCAGCAAGACTGTGTCCACAAACCAATGAGAATGCCACACACACGAGGGAGTGTCCAATAGTGATTCTAGAAAGTCCTGCAACCGGGGCTCTCCACCCGTGGAATATGCTAAACAAAGGTAAAGTCTCGAGGTAACTGGAAATCGTTACCAACCACAAAAGTAGAACAAAATGGTAAAGGTAATAAGAACGCCAAGTGCTCTAATCACTTATCTGTCCGGGAGAGAAGCTGCTCCCTGTTACGTCACAGGAGCAGGCAAAAACGAAGGCAGGGTGAAGGCAGACTCCTCCGGTATTGTACCGCCTTCCGAAACAAATAAGAAAACAGATACAGCGAAAGGTATCAGCCAGCTTCCACTGCCGGCAGGAAAGAGGTCCCACAAGTGCAACAGCGGAGCCCCATCATTCGCTTCGCCAAGTTCCCGGACAGGAAAACGGCACAGTAATCCAGCACGGCTTCAGGGCTGGAGGCGGAGCAGCGCTCACACCTGAGAGCGCTAGACAGGAATACAAATACGGAAGAGGACGAAACAGCAAGTCCAGGTATCGAAGCAGGAAACGGAACGACAAGCACCGGTTCCTCATCAGGAGGGGCTATATCCAGTACTGCTGACCTCCCGAGCCACTTCCTGTGATCACCCTAGAGGATGCTGGGGATTGTAGTATAGCAGGCATGCGCTTCCCATTCAATCGGAATAATATGAGGTTGTGTTTCTGTGTAACCCTAATCTGACCCGCCTCATTCCTGCCACAACCATGACAAAGACAGCAGTGAAGCTATCCTGTGCATACAAGGCTTGCTGTGCGGTATAGTCATCATGAGAGCAGTGTTCCAAAAACCTGAGGAAACCTTTTGTGAAGAGAAGTGTTACCAAATTTGAGTAAGACTGTTTTGACGAGACTAGTGTCTCAGGAGCGCTTTAGTTATCAGCGCTCGGGAGACTCTGAAAGAGTATTTGTCATTTTATTTTTTTAACTCTGACTTGCCAAAAAAGCAAAGAAAAAACTGTTAAGCCTATTTTAAAAGAGTAATTTGGCATTGACATTCATTCCAACAACTTAAACATTCTGAAAACGTGTGAAAGAATTAATTTAAGGATAAAGATCATCTTCACCATTTATTATATATATAGATATATGAGTAAATAGTTTTTTTTCTGTTTTGGTCTGATCTTTCAGTATATATACATATATATCAACTAATACTGGAAACTCAGACCAAAACAGAAAAAAAACAATGTAAAGACTCGTATACTGTCTGAGGCGAGAAAAGTGACTGTAATTAATGAAGCTAAAGGCAATAGCTTATCTGAAGGCATCGATAAGACTCTTTAACAAGAAGTGAAAGAATTCTTAATTATCAGCACAGAAAGATTTTTAGGAGAGTCCTTCCATTACTATACACTATTGTATTTTATAAATAGAGAGAAGCAACTCCTCAGTTTGACACAGGTAAAGAAGAGGGTAATCAGTACAGAATATTCAGTGAGATATTATGCAAAAAGGTTATTATTGCTAGGTAATAATTATCTTGTGCTTATTTATGGGTGCTAGTGAGAAGACTCAGAAATAGAACCAGGCAGTTCCTGGCAGGGTTGAAAGACCAGGCGACTGAGGCAGTCTCTCTTTTCTCTCATTCCCCTATCCCCCCAGCTGGTGTTCGTTGCAGATTTAAATTGTCTGTTGCATGAGAGGATTGAGCACTTGCCATTTGCCCCTGAGGAGATCATTATTCAGGTACCTGTCATTTCGACCAGGCAAAATAAACCTTTTGCCAGGCCCAAACCTTCCTTTTTAGGTCGAGCCTAGGCAGCGCATATGCTGTTCTGTGAGGCATGCTGTATCCAGAATATGTGCGTAAAGTACTTCCCATCTTTTCTATTGGTTCCTGTTAGTGACCTTCCTAAATGTCTGCTTTTGCTTTGTGAATATGCTTAATTAGTCCCTCCTTTTGTTTTTTCGGACCCTCCCAGCCGACTATCCCTGTTACGTGTGTTCTTACTCTTTTTTATGTATGTTCCTTCCTGCGCACTCTTTTATTTTTGCTTTCCCTCGGCTCGTGTATCAGCACGGTGCCCACTTTATGGACGCCGTGCTTCATGTTTTGGAAGGTAACGCGATTCCGTGCGTAGGTGACAGCATTCGTTTTGCTCCTCGGCTCGTCTTTGGTCCACTCGCAATAAATCCAACCGATCACATGGATTTATCTGCCTCATCATGATTTAGGGGCCCCCTTCTGAATATGAAGAACCCCACACCCTCCCCCTCACCACACTCATTTAACACCACCCACCTCCCTAGAGTGTTAACTTCTCCTGCTCTGCCGCTGGCATTTGCCCCCCCCTTCTGTCTCTCTTTCTTCCTCTTTCTTTTATTCCTCCTCTTTGTCATCTCTGTCTTGCTCCTCCTCACTTGCTGAAAACCATGATTTCAACAAACGGTTCTTGCCTCTCCTTTCCTTTATTTGTTCACCAGTGAAATGGATCCAAAAAATAAAGAAACACTTTGGCAGCAAATATCATCTTTTTCTGACATTTTTCTATTCCAAAGCGCAGCCTCGGGAAGGAGAGAAAAAAAGCATTCAAAATACAACAAATAAAATAAAGCAAGACAGAGTGGTCGCAAAGTGGCTAGATTGGTTTTATTTACAACCACACACATTAGCGCCACTTTGCACAGTTTGCCAGTGAAGCACAACTTTTGTTTTCTCATCTTTCTTTGAACAACATTGTTTTCCCCGGGTGGGAAAGTGCACCATTACTGGAGGTACTGCAATACCTGGTTGATGCGTAGAGTGGAAAACGTTTAATGTGATCCTTATCAGCTGTTTTCCCTATTTTAGTTTATAAAATGTGTACCGTGGCTCTGTGTTCAGGGATGTGGTCTTTTTAAACCATACTGCTTACGTTTTGTACGGATATAAGCAATGGATATTGAAACAGGTCCCTTCCAGGCCCTGTAGTCATGTCCTTAACTTTTCAGGCAAAAACACTAATTGATTTCTGAATAATAAGTGCAAAAGCGTTACGGTAAGCATGTTGTTCCTGCTTACATTTCACATGCTTTACTTAATCTTGCATTCCCTTTTTCCAGGATGTTGTTACTTTTGTTTTCAGCCAGCATATTACTCTTGTCTCTCCTTCCTCATAACCTATTTTCCATTTTCTGGTTCTCCAGCGCTGCAAGGTCATACGAATGGCAGTAGCGCTATGCAAATATCATCAATACACTGCATACAAAAAAACAAAAGCAAAAACATTCTGAATTTCAATACCAAGAACTCTAACTTCCACAAATGCGACACTGATTTCATTGCTTTTTAAAAAAAAATGTATTTGTTTTCTTAGCCACATGTATAGATACGTTACATAAAAAAAAGAAAACAGAAATAAGATACCAATGATCATTAACAGAGCACATGAGAACACAAAGAGCAGAACAAAATTATAGACATATCCATTTACGATTACCACAACTATAAAATGAAGGGAGACAATTATAGAAATAATACCATAGATTCTTAGTCCCATTGAAGACTGGACCACACCCTTTTAAATTTTAACCAAGAGCGCGGACCTCTGGCTTTGGCTAATGCTATTTCCATTTCGTAAATTTCCCTTAGTAAGACCCAAAATTCATTTATATTTGGACTCACTCTTTGAATCCAAGATCGAGCAATACATAAGCGGGCGCATGCCAAAATGATTGAAGCAAGTGATTTCGTGAGACAACCCCACTCTGAGAATACCCCTAGCACTATCTCCTTCTCTGAAATCTGGTTATCATGACCAACCAGTGTTGCAAGCGCGAGGGTTACATCAAACCAAAATGTATTCAGCATTGGACAGGTAATGAACATATGACGCAGATCTGCAGCATATTCTTGACACTTCGGACAATATGACTTAGCAGCTGATTGAGTGTTAGCCCACTTAGAGATTCGCTCTGGGGTATAATAAAGCATAAATATAATTCTATATTGCTGAAGTTTCAGATTAACTGAAGTCACTACAGAGTTTATAATTTCTAGAGATTCCTCTACCTCCTCTTTAGTTATATTAAGATTGAAAATCCGACTTAGCTTAGCTGCTATCTGTATGCCGTCATCACTAACAACTGCTATAAGTTTCTGATAAATTTTGCCAATAGTTCCTCGGCCTGTAGTATGAAAAAATACAGATAGTACCTCAGAAGGATTGGATATCTCTAATAGGCCCCGACTGCGAATGAAAAAATCCCTTACTTGCAAATACTTGAAAAAATGGGTCTGTAACAACCCAAATTCTTCTTTCAAGGATAAAAAAGATTGGAATCCCTGTCCATCATACAGATGGCCGAGCTGTGCTATACCCTTACGCTGACACTCTTGCCCAACATAGTCGTGAAATATGTTAGGCAGCATGGGATTTCCCCATAATGCAGTATATGCATGCAGATCTGGTAATGTATATTCCTTACAAATTTCATGCCATATCCTGGTAATGTCCCTGACTACCTTGAATCGAACCCGCTTTTAGTAATTAGGGCCAGACGTTTTGTACAATAAAAACCCAGTATTTAGTCCGCAAGCCAGCTGGTATGAGAGCCAAACGGTACTAGTATTGGGCCCCTTAAGTAAACTTTGTATTCGACCGGCAAATGCAGCCTAAAAATACAATTTAAAATCTGGGAGTTTAAAGCCACCTTGTTTGTATGATAGTTTTATATACCGGATGGCTCTCCTTGCGCGCCGATAACCCCAAATAAAGCTACCAATGGCACCATCTAAACGCTTAAAAAACGTCAGCGGTACCCTTAGGGGGATCGTACGAAAAAAGTACAAAAACTTCGGAAGAATATTCATTTTAACAACATTGCACCTCCCGTATATGCTAAGGGGAAGCCGGTGCCAACATCGCAATTTTGCCACCACCTTTTTCAGCAGTGACTCTTAGTTTAATGTGATCACCTCATCAACTTGGCTACTAAGACAGACTCCCAAATATATTGCCATTCTTGTAACCCCTAATGTTGCTGGGGGCGTTTCAAGTTGGAAATTTAAAATCGTCTGTGTCTTATTCAAGTTTAGTTTATACCCGGAAAAAGAACCATATCGCTGGGCCTCTTGTGTAATTTCGGCTAGAGCGGTTACTGGACTAGTAGAAAAATTTGCGATATCATCCGCGTATGCGGTTAGTTTTAATTCCAGCCATTAAGAGGAAGCGGAGAAATCTCAGCATTGCATAGCAGATGCTTAATAAAAGGCTCGATATAAAGAGCAAACAATAAAGGGGATAGCGGACAGCCCTGCCGCATACCCCTTTGGACAGCAAAGTAAGATGAGGAATGGCCATTAAGCTTAACTGCAGCTATTGGGTTCCTATACAGTTTCTGTACCGCCGAGATAAACCTTTGACCGAGACCTATTGATGACATTATCACCCATAAAGCTCCCCAGGTTACCCGGTCAAAGGCCTTCTCAGCGTCCAACATCAACATCCCAAACTGCTGACTTAATTGGCCAGAAACATCAAACGCAGCGATCGCTGTATTAATATGCGCAGCCGTGTCTCTACCAGGGACAAAACCATGCTGCTGTTCCGAGACTAAAAGATGAATAACTGGGGCCAGTCGGGATGCGAGAATTTGGGAAAAAAGCTTTGCATCAGCATTAATCAGCGATATAGGCCGATAAGAGCTCATATCGTCTATTGGTTTCCCCTTTTTTGGGAAAACAATATTATTAGTAGTATTCCAAGAGGAGGGAACATCTTCCCCTTGAATAATTGTGTTACATAATGCAAGAAAATCAGGAATCAATGTATCTTTAAAAAATTTATAAAATTCGAGCGGAATGTTGTCTTCACCAACTGCCTTGCTGGCTGGCAGAGCACTAATCGCTTCCTCGACTTCCCCAACATCAACATCTTTTTGCAGAGGCTCGGAGAGCAGTGGATTTAAAACAGGCATTGCACTCTCCTGTATTTAGTCCAAGGCAGTTTGTTGGCTAAAACATACTGAATAGCCATATAGGTCAGCATAAAATAGCCTGAATTGTTCCACTATATCTGTAGATCTAGTGTAAACCAGACCGTCTACCCCTTTACTTAATTTAATATGCGATCTGGCCCTTTGATCAGCAATCTGATTAGCCAACACACGGCCCACCCTTTCCCCGTATTCATACTGTTTGGATTTGTACTTATGATAGTTATTTGCTACTTTGTCCCTTAACCTTCTCCTGAGCTTAGCTCTTACCCCGACAACCTGCTGATAAATCAATTGTTCACCTGCATCCTTTGCAGCAATGGCTCTAGCATGTTGTTGCTCCAGATCTAAATAGAGCCTGTGTTCCTGCTCCAGCAGGCAGGCACCCTGCCGAATCTGTTTTATAATATATTGCAACATAACCCCTCTTACATAGGTCTTCAAACAGTCCCAAACTATTGTAATAGGCGCCGTGCCCCAATTATTCTCTAAGTACTCCCTTAGTGTTGCTCGCATAAGTTCCACATACTCTGACTTACTGAGGAGGTGTCTAAGAAAGGAGAATTCCCTCACTGGTTCTTTACTCCCTGGCTGGAGCTGCACTGTTAGCATCACCGGGTTATGATCTGATGTAATTTTGGGACATACCACCACAGATGCATTTTCCAACATAATATTGTTGACAAAAATCATATCAATCCTTGAATAGTGTTTATGTGGTGATGAAAAAAATGTATAACCCGGTACATTTGGAAATAATCTCCTCCAAGAATACTCCAACTGATGTATATGAAGAAGTTCTAAAATAGCAGCCCTAGTCTTGCACATTCTAACACGAGCTGTAGCATTAGTAGTATCAATCTTCCTATCTAAGATACAATTAAAGTCTCCCATAACTATCAGCTCACCAGCCCACTCCAACAGCTCAGAGCTTAAATGAAAAATAACCTCCGGGCAATCAGTATTGGGGCCGTATACCATGCATACTGTAATCTTACGCCCATAAATCATCAGTTGGGCGATTGCCCATCTCCCTTTAGAGTCGGCCAATGTTCGAAGGACAGCAGCCCTACAGCTCTTGGACTTTAATAAAGCCACCCCTCGTATAGAAATTGATTGGGAAGTACATACAGTTATGTCATTCCCAAGCTGTTTTAACTGAGCTCTGTCCTTATAGGCAAGATGTGTTTCAGCAAGCCCTAATATATGGGGTTGAAATACACGGAGCTCCTCCATTACTAACCGGCGTTTTCCAGCTTGATTAAGCCCCGACACAATCCAGCACATATTCTTAAAGTCCGACATTTAATAGCATTTGTAAACTCTAACCAGTCATTGCCGCCCTCATTACATGCCCCTTTCCCCAGTGCTCGACCAATGTAAATTTAACTAAACTGTGGCTCTTTACGCCACCCCCTCCCTGACCCCCCCTCCTACTCGTAGACCAATCAGCCATTTTTAAACCCTCCCCCTCCCTTCCTACCACCCCCCCAGTACCTACGAAAAGGAATTGCCCCCTTCCTTGCTGTCCCAGAATGACAGCATAGAGAAGACACCCCTCTACACCCCCCGCGAGGCCCCTAGGCCCACCCCGCACCCTGCCCAAACCTCCCAAAGTAATGTTCCACAGTGACATAGCAAGACAAAAATAAGCAAAAAATAGCTTTGGAATTGCAGATCAAAAGATAGATTTTCGCGGGTTATTCCTCTCTATTGTCCTAATGATTGCTGCTTTTAAGCATAGAGTCATTCCTTAACATTAGCCTGCCACTTTGATAAGGCTTGTTTAGCGTCCTGCTCATTAGAGAAAAAATGTTGACGACCATCCTTAATAATCTTTAGACGAGCCGGTTCTTGCAAAAACACTTGCGAACATACAGTTTTTAAGGGATCCATTAATTGGCGAAGCCTCCATCGCTTGTCCATTGTTGCTTTACACAAGTCAGATCGCACGAAGACAGACATTGTATCCACTTTAACTGGAGCCGATGGACGCGCCTTTAGATATATCACTTGGCGTAGCAGAAAATTGCCCAGAAACACAAGAATTGGCCGAGCAAAGTTGGATCTAGCCTGATTACCCTGCGAAATAGACAAAGGCAGTCTGTGTGCCCGCTGAACCTGGGTATCCATGTCCCAATCCGCTAAGTCAGGAAAAGCTTTCTGGAAAAGACTGACGATGAAAGCCCGTGGATCATTGCCTTCCCTTCCTTCTGGAATTCCAAAAATCCTTAAATCCTGGCGCCGCTGCCGATTCTCAAGGTCTTCAATCTTGGATTGCATAAACAGCATTTGTGAATCCTGTGTTTTTGCGAGATTTACAGTATACGTTTTGGCCTCTTCCACAGCCGCGACACGCTGCTGTAAGTCAGTAACCTCAGAGGAGAGCTGGGTAACCTTGGTTGTTACATCCACCAGAGCTTGCTTAATCTCTCTACTGTCAGCTTTGGCCTGTTGATAGTACTCTTGAGCCTCGGCTCTCTAAATGACTAGCACTTGCATAATCCTAGACAGCATGGGCACCTCGCCGCCTATCAATTCCTGATCATTAATAGTGACTCCTAATTCCAGCGCAGATGGCGGTGGCTGTGCGAAGCTGGAGGCTAGAGCAGGGAGTGCTGGAAGTGCTGAAGAGGCGGCAGGCACAGTTTCCATTACATGTACTGTATTTTGATTTCTGCTATTAGATTCCCCAGGCAGCCTATTCTGACCAACAGAACCATCGTAAGCAGCAGATGTAACACCAGGAGCAGTTACTAATATAGATTGCTCAACGTCTGCTCCTGCTCCTTCTCCCACTGCCGCTTGCGTAACAGTTGTTGCCATGTCACCAGAATTGGATAGCCTAGAGATAATGGCCTTGACTTCACCCTTTGTGGCTACCCATTTATGCAGAGGGCTGGCCCCTGGGCCGACTTTTGCAGGAGTTGCTGAAGCCTCCTTTAGTCGTCCCAATGCGTCAGTCACTTGTTGCTTCACTCCCCCACCACGGCCTTTGCCACCTTTGCCTGCCCTAACGACTTTTGGGCCCTTTACTTTTGCACCTTTCCCCCCCCACCGGGGTGTTGGTTTTTGGGCTGCCAGGATCCCCTGACTCATTAATGCAGCTGAATGAATCCGCTGCGTGGTAACTAGGCTGAGTGCTTTCCAGACCTTGAGCCAGATTAGGCGGTACCAAGTCTACAGCCCGTTCAGTTAAAGTTGCTTCAGTGGTCGCAATATCCACAGAGCTACAGATTGATTGCTCCAGAAGATCCCTTGTATTATTATTGAAGCAATTCCCATTTCCTAGGCCTGCACTTAATGCGCTGTTCAATGACTGTGTGCCAGTTTCAACAGGATCCTCTGAGATTGGTCCACTGAATCCTACAGTAGGCGCTAAATTAATCGTTGTGTTATCAGTAGCACTGTCTCCTGAATCAATATGCATCCCTTTGTTCTCATAATCATCTTTCTCCATTCTATTTTTAGATATAGCACCGTTAACCAGATCTATCGCAGCCAGATCCATTGCCCTACCAGCTTCTTGACAAATAGGGGCAGGGGACGTTAGAGATGTAACCGATAAATTAGCTGTTCCAACCTCATCTCCCCAGCCCTCCTGGACTGCAGCATTTAGAACTTCGGCAATCTCAACCCCTGGAATGGAGTTCTCAGACCCACAGGACCGGAGTAACTCAGTTGCTCTCCCAGAGCGCAGCAACTTCAAAATTGGCTTTCCAAGCTGAGACCCAACACCAGCACCAAGCCCGGGAGTGAAAACACCATCAATAAAGGGAATGCATGCCGGAAGCTCACCTGCGGACACGATGTTGCGGCGGCTTCCTCCATCATCGTCCAAGCTTCCCGCGGCTTTCCCGGCCACGGTAGACGCTTCATTATGACCGCGTCCTTTAGCGGTGCGTTGTGGAGCCATTCCGGCCTCCTTCACCTCCGCCTCCTCTAAAGGCACCGCTGAATTCCGCCTGTATTCACAAACCAAAGAGCTACTCCCGAGCTCAGAAAACGCCAGCAGCGGTACCAGCAATGGATTCCACCGTACAGCGCGATTTGCAGACTCCTTTTTTCACCTGGGCAATCCGGCACATTTGTCTTATCGTAAGTGCTACAGTCAATGTCCCGTTCAAAGTGTGATACAGCATGGCATTACATTGGTAAGTGCCCGCAAAATGTTGAGGGGAGGCTGGCGGGCCGTCGGCAGCTCACCGGGGGCTCGCAGGAGGAGCAGAGAGGAGCGTCCTCAAGCGCGGAGTCAATCCGCCATCTTCCCTTTCTCTCACAAGCCACACTGATTTCATTGCAAATGCTTGTTAATACATTTAAGTCACCCCAAGTGTAGGCCCTGGATAGTCCCAAGGGCAGGGTGCAGTGTATTTAAAAAGTGGGACATGTACGTTTAAGTTTTACATGTCCTGGTAATGAAAAACTCTTAAATTTGTTTTTCAATACTGCAAGGCCTACCTCTATCATAGAACAACATTGGAATTACCTTATTACATTTTATAAGTGTAATTTTTAAATGGGAACAGGCAAACCTTCATATTTGGTGTCTCTGGAATCACAATTTAAAATCCTAACTTATGGTGAAGTTGGATTATAAATACAATTCTAAAAATGCCACTTCAAGAAAGTTGGCATTTTCTTGTCTTGGTGCTTGCAGCCTGAGTCTGGGTCACATAACTGGGTGGGGCTGACAGTTGAGCTATATGTATTCCTCCTAAACAGCCACACACAATGGGGTGCTTAAGTGTGACTGGATGGGCCATCACTGGTAGGATGGGATGGAGGAGCTGGCCCCAGCTCCAGTTACACTAGAATAGGCTGAGTCATGTCTCCACACAAAGGGCTGCATACCCCCTGTAGTTAGTCTGGAGCTAGGGCCAGGAAGACAAGGTACTTGTGCACTTCAAAGGCATGACTCTAGAAGCTCCCCCCCACTTCAAAGGCACAACTGCGTATATATACTGGACCTCAGACACCACAACTTCAGTTCACTTCTGGACCTGTGGATACTCTGTTAGGAAGAGGGATTGCTGTGCTGCTAAAAGGATTGCACTCTGTTGGACTGCTGCTCTGCAAGAATTGCTCGCCTGCCACCTGGTTTCCTCTTGCCTGGGTGAGAAGGACTGGACCTGCATCTCTTGATCCCAGAACCCAGAGTGACTCCAAGGGCTAGTTGGCTGGCCTCCGTACCTGAGGCTTCAGGGACATAACAAGCTTCCAACCACCTTGCACCTGAACATGGACTCTGCCATCTGTGAGTCCACCCTGCCAAGTGATGCCACCCTAGTCCTGGGCCCTTGGAATTGGGCTTAAAGGTCTCTGCCAGCCTCCGTGGACCCAGCAGAACTGACACATCTCTACTGCTACATGTATTGGCCCCGGTACAAAAACCCGAATCACTGTCCATCGGAACTGCAACTGCGTGACACCTCTATGACAGGCCATCACATCCCTCTTTGGCAGCAACCTCAATGATGAGCCCAGATTTCGCATTGCAGCCTCACAGCTCTCCAGAGCCTATACATCACCCTGACTGCGCTGTGCATCCCCGATGCCAGACTTTGCATCACAAACCCTGTCAATGGGATCTTCGATGCCGATGCAGGCCCTCACATCGCAGCATAGCTACATCTTGGAACCGGCGCAATGGGCCCCTGCTAACCAGGTTCCCAGTGCCCGATCTCTTTCCCAAACCATTGTACCACAATTGGCACAGCTTCAGCTAATCCTGGAAGTCCCTTGTAAGTGGTACCCCTGATACCTAGGACATGGGTACTGAAGAAGGTCCTCTGGGGCTGAAGCACTGGTTGTGCCACCCCAGGGCCCCCTCACAAAGTCTATACACTGTGAAATTGCAGGTTGCATGTCTTGTAGGAAAATCCAAAGAGTCAACATGGCACACAGCCCTGTGTGCCCTGCCTCACATGCACTGCATAAGATATATGTAAGTCACCCCTAATGCATGCCTTTTTCCCTAAGGTAGGGTGCACTGTATCCTATGTATGGGCATATCAGCATGAGTAGATATACCCCTACAATGTCCAGTCCATTCTGTGATGTAAATGAACTGGGAAACCATAAAGAGTACATGGGCTGGATACTTGTCAACACAAGTTTCCTAGCTCTCTGATGGCTTCACTGATTTCTAAGATGTTTGGTACCAAACATCTTGTCTTAATAAATCCTCACTGATGTCAGTGTTGGATTTATTAATAAATTCCCACAGGAGACCCTTTTAGAGGGTCCCCTGAAACTTAACAAAACTCTAGTGGTTTCACCAGCTTGTCACCACCAGGCATGTTTCTGACCTCTAGGATGAGAGTCAGTGCTCTCAGAGGACAGAAACAATACCTGCTCTGGGCTGGGGGTTTTCACACCTCCTCAAGAACAGGATGACCTTCCCAGGCAGGAAGCTTCAAAGGCAGTGCCGCCTTTCAAATCCAACCCAGGAACCCCAAGATAGTGGGGGAGGTCATGCCCCTTTTCCTGCTCTACTTTTGGCAGGAGGAAAGGTGGGAATGATTAGTTAGATGAGGAGGAGGGTCCCCTCTTAGCCTGCACCATCCCTAGGGCGGGGCAGGCGAGGTGAACCCCTCTCTTGAAAATCCACCATCAGATGGTGAGAAACCCTCCAATCAGGGGTAGGGTAGTGCCCTTTCCCACAGAAAATGGTCACTAAAGGGTGTAGACACCCTAAAGGTAGATTACCTGCCTCCCTTTGTAACACCCTTAAATTCAGTATTTAGGTGGCTCCCCGAGACCCGAACCTCAGATTCATCGTACCAAAGACGACCATGACAAAGAAGACCCGCTGCACGAGAACTGAAGCCCTGTTGCAGAAGAAAAAGGCAGCAAACTCTGCCAGCTTCTCCAGGGTCTCGACAATCTCTCCCTTCTGTGTCATCCTGAACCTGAAAGGACTTCAAGAACCCCGAAGCACCTACAACCTTTGAAAAATTGCAGAGAAGATCCCTTGGAGTGAAGGAATCACTCCCCTGCACACCACAGGCACCAATCCTGTGAAGTACGATTTGTTGACTTGCTGCTCACCGACGATCTCAATGCAGCACCTAAGCAAGAAGAAGTACAACAGCTCCGGAGGGTCAGATCTGCCTCTCCACAAAGATTGGAGGCACCAGGACTTACGGAAGCCGTGGCGTACCAATACCCGAGGTACCGGCCCCCAGTAAAAACCAAGAAGAAGGTCCACTCCAGACTCCCAAAGCACCAGAAGCAAGCACCCATTGAGAGATGTCGCGTCACTCAAAACCCACTTCCTGAGTGGCCCAGCTGTCCCGAGATTGCCTCTCCAATCTGCTTGCTCCTGACCGCGAGGACCTAAAGACACATGACGCCCGGCTGACCTGTTTGCTCTGCCGCCAGCCCCAGAACCAACCAACCAGCTAAGCTCCCATGGTCCCCAGGCCCTTGTGACCGGTAAGTCTACCTGTGCAGTGCATTTTCAATTGGCCCCCTTTCTCTTTGCACACCAGCTTCCAAGAATCTCAGCCCTCTGCTCCTGCCCGATCCGGAATGCTCCCGAACTTCTCCTGCTGCAACTTTGGACCTGGTCCCAACATTGACCTAAAACAAGAAGGTGAACTTTGTGAAAGCATTGCCTGATTTTATATGCATTTTTCCTCTTTTTCCCCATTGATTCCTGTGGTGCGTGATTGCGCACAAAAGTGATATATTTTCCAAACTTTCAAAAATCATAACTCCAAAAGTACTTACCTTAGAACTGTGTTCTTGGTATTAAAAAATACATAAAATTGGCTTTATTTTATAAAGTGGTCTCAGATTTATTCTTGAGTGTGTGTCTCATTTATTGACTCTGTGAGTACAACAAATGCTTAGCACTACCCTCTGATAAGCCTAACTGCTCACCGACACTACCACAAAAGGAGCATTAGAATTATCTGCTTTTACCTCTGTGTACCATTTGGGGATTCTCTGGACTCTCTGCACAGTGTACTTCTTTTTAGTACACTATATAGAGAGCTAGCTTCCTACACCTATGTTCTCATAACAATTTTGGCATGTGAACAAAAGCAATGACAGTCTGGGTAAGACAGGTTCTACCTGTGAATTAGGATGTAAACATGGCTGATGTAACTACAACAGTATAGTGTGCTTCCCCTTCAGATCCTTGTTTCTGCAATACAGTGCCAACCAGACCCCAATCATTATATATGGGATAAAGTACCCTCTGCTGTACATTATAAGGATATTGCAAGCCCCCAAGGAGTTCTGTGACCAAGTAGAGGAACAAGGCCTAAGGTCGAGTTCTATTATAAGGACATAGAACTCTGAGGTGACTTTCAATATCTTTAGAATGTGTGGCAGAGGGTCTTGCTCTTTCATTTGAGCGAGATATTATGATGCTAGACATGAATAATAAAACCAAAACTGAAACACATCCAAAAGCAGTTAGTTATTTGGTGTTAAAAGATATTAGAGTCCGTTTAACATAAGTCACCTCAAAAATAGTGAGGCTCACAATGTGTAGATAAATGTGAGATTCTACTTCCCCTCTGTTCAACGTCAGGTGCAAAAATAAAAATGTTGCCATAAATATCTACCTTTCTGCCCATCACTGTTCCTTTTTGAAAAATAGATCAGAAGAACAAAAATCCAGTACTCGTTTTGTTTAAACTCCAGCTTAATGATGCTCCATGGCCTGCTTTTCACCTTGGCTAATTGCAGCAGACCTTATGATGTCACAACGCAACTGTAATAACTTTTCACAGTTGTGTAGCTACATCATTCCATTGCCATAGGTGACTAGAGGTGTTACAAGAACCCAGTAACAAGGCAATTAGAGGCAGGCTTTTATACAGGGTTTGCAGACTCCCATGTATTATACTGTTCTATATACAGCACCCAGGGCCGGACTGGCAACCGAAACCGGCCCTGGCAAACTGCTCGGCCGGCCCCCCCTGGGGTGAGGGGGGGTGCAGCCGAGCAGTTTGCGAGCGCCGGTTTCCACCGATTTTGTTACAGGGGGCCGATATTGCCGACCCCCGGTAACAAAAACGGCCCACCAGGGGCCCAAAACCGGCCCCCACCCTAGTGACCCACCGGGGAAACGCCCGGTGCCCGCTACGACCAGTCCGGCCCTGACAGCACCTATTGTTTAATATGTACCTAAACATTTTCTCTGTAACGGTTTAATGCAATTTGAACTAGGTATACCTTATATCACATACGCTAAGGCCCATATCGAGTACGCAAATCTTCTGAACTGTAAAGCATGTTCGCCCGTAGTGAAGCTGTCCTGTCACCCATCTGCCCTGTAATGGGCCAGATTTGTAAAGCCTGTGATCACCTTTTTTAATGTAGCATCCCAAAGTGAGCCTGCTCTAAGGGTTCTACACTTAATTTAATATCACAATGAAGCATTTGCATAATTTGATTAGATTATGTAAATTCTTTACTTTGTTATGAACCTTCCAAAATCATAATTTCATGGTCTAAATTATGCAAATATTGCACTGCTCTTCACAGCGGTGGTAAAACACGCAGGCTGCATAAATATGCACCATGTGGTATCCTGCTGTTCTCTCTTAGCTCTTGGTTTACAAATGTGCTGCAGGACGAAAAAAATGCTAATGTTTATATTTCAAGTACTAAATGCTAGTAATTGCCTTCACTAATTTTAATGATATATTTTACATTTTAAAGTTACAATTTTGAATCAGTTTTATCATACCATAAGTGTAATAAAATAGAGAATAGATAATACTGAAACGAAACAATTTATGATGTTGAACTAAACAAACCCAGAAATGGCCACACGTGAAAATACATTCGCCCCAAGTGGGATGCAGGCATGTAGTTGGTAAGTCAATGGAAATCATCGAACACAATTCACGGCAATAGACCAGATATTTAAATAGTTATTTGCACTGCTGTTTAAAGCTCTGCTTGGGCAAGCCAAAAGGATGGCTGTAGGCCAATTACATAGCAGCAGTTTTTATGAGGCATGTACTTCAGCCTTACCTGTCATGTGTCTTCCATTTGAATTACTCCCCGTACCAAATCACTATAAGTCACAACTTTATGAGCTCTGGATGTCTCAGAAGTGTTGATAACATCCTAGGCAGTAATCATTTGTCCTATCACAAGAATCTGTGTGATAAAAGAGGTAGAAGGATTACAATGCTATCCCAAAGCTCAAAACGCACCATCACCCTGGCCCTCATCTCCAGCCGACTGGACTACGGCAATGCTCTTGATGGAGCAGGGTTTCGCAAAAAGAAACCTGCTCGAATTAACTCCCCCATAATACTTATTAACAGTGTGCAGTGTAAACTAACACGCAAATCACATGAGCTACATGGGAAACCGCTTTGCGCATGCGTGCACTAATGTGAACTAATGCATGAAAGAACTAGGCCGCATTTTACATTGCGTTTCGAAAGAAATGAGATTTATGCACATTTAGGCCGCATTTTGCATCTTCCATCTTGCTTTGAAAACGATAATAAATAATGCCACTTTGCATGAAGCTTATGCTAAGAATATATTAACAGGGAATAGTGTAAAGGTGTGTGGTAAACAGTGAAGGATGCATTTCCATGTAATTAATAATGTATGTGTTTATTTCGTCATAGTGAGCCGAATGGGCCTGTATTTTCCTAAATTGCCCGGATAGATGAGGGGCTGAAAAATGAGCAAGAATGACCTGACAAAACCAACAGAAGTGCTGAGCGCTGCGGATGATGAATATTAGTTCAAGGTTGATCAGCCCAGAGAACATTGTTTGCCTGCCAAAAGATGAGACTGGCCGTGGGATTCACGACTTCTTCCGCAGACGTGGCTGAGAAATTAATGAAATGTAGCAAGAATAAAATTGTATAGACTGGTCAACCAACATGTAATGGGAAAGGGGGTAGAACAATGGTCATGAAGAATTTTGAATGAAATCACGGTGGTGTGATATACCCCCTCCCCAAGTATCCAATGAGCAGTCGAATTCTGTGCAATGTTTCAATTAATGTGGTTTGGACATGTAGGTTTTAGGGTATAACTGGGGTGCCTTTGGAGGTGTGGTTAGTGCGTAGCGGCAGCAAGAGATTGAGAGGGGAGATGTGTCGCAGTCCGTCAGTTTGCAGAGAGGCCTAGCTGTTTCTGTCCTTGTCTTGTCCCGTTCCTGAAATCTTTTTTTCCTGACTCTATTTCAGGGGACCCCCACTACTCCCTTGGCCAGGGGGGTGGTATTTTATTAATCTTTGGGTTTGTATTATCTTCTGACTCGTAATTTGCATAATTATTTGCAAATGTAATTTTTGTCTCTGAAACTTATGTCTCTTCATCTATCCACTCCGTCATAAGTATTATATTGTTTCGCATTATTTCGCTGAAACTTATGTCTCTTCATCTATCCACTCCGTCATAAGTATTATATTGTTTCGCTTTATTTCGCTGGAACTTATGTCTCTTTTTCTATCCACTCCTTCATATGCATATCGTTCATGGTTGATGAGTATGACACTGTTTGCATTTTGTTAATTGATTTTCTCTCCTTTTGTGGGATTCATTGTTTGCATTGCAACCTGTATGTGATGAGCATTTATCAATTACATTTATCTGAGATAAACTTTATTAATCTTACAGAGAGTCTGTGATTATTTAGCTGGTTAGATAGTTAGTTAGTTCTATTATTATCATCAACTACTCAACTAATTGGTCTGTCGATCGAGAGGAAAGAGAGTTGATATATAGGTCTAGTTATGTATTTAGGAATATTAAACGTGAATTTGTGAAGGAAATAATTTTTCACGACATTCTAACTTGACCATCCAGCGCAACAGGGATTTGTGAGTTGGGTGAATGTGTATGGGCCATTTGTATGAATTATTGATGAGAATCGATCCCTGATAAAATGTAACGCTGGATCAGGTTTTCTGGTAGCAGAGGACGGTTTAATTATTGATTAGTTTGGTAATAATTATTGATTATTGATTATATGTTTTTAACAAGAAAAGTTAGTGTCCTGTTCTATGTTGTCTAGAAGTACAGGTACAGATGTACCTGAGGAATCCCGGGATGGAAATTTAGCCTGAAGTAGGCAGAAGAAGAGTGTGGATAAAATATCACACTGCAGAAGTACTTTGTCTGTTGTTATAATACTGTACGGCGGAAGGCTGTAGGTGTTATATTTAGGGAAAAGTTTGTATATGAGTAGAGTGTCTGAGAATAGCGAAGGGTCCACTTCCGAAACTCTGGCATTATCCCCAGAGGAGTACCAAGACCTCTTTTACACCAAAAAGTCCTCTTGCGAAACTTTGGCCTTATCCCTAGAGGAGTACTAAGTCCACCTGTAGCTTGTTTGGGTGTAAAATAACGCTGGACGTTGTTTTACTGGAAGTGAAAGAATTTCTCTTTGAAAAGTGAAGACTATCTCTTTATTTAGTGGAGCAGACAAGGTAGCATTGTTTTATGTTGTTACTAACAAGAATTTTGATTAAGAGAACTTAGAAATACATCGCCGTATTATTTTGTAAAGGGAGGGTCAGTAGAAGGAGTAATACTGACGTCACAAAAAGGCAGCGGTGGCATTGGTCAGGCGGCGAACGTTAAGTGAGCTCTGATTGGCCGGTTGGTGTGAGCCACGCTGATATTGGTTGAGATAGCAGATACGTAGAGAGCTGTGATTGGACAGTTGTTGTGAGTCGCGCTGGTATTGGACAAGAACTGACAAATAGAATAAGTAGAATTACGGAAAGGTTTCCTTGTTGTTTTTACTGAGAGACATTAGCGTAAGGGGTCAGAAAAATGAAGCTGCTTATGAAAATAAAGAATTTCTTTAAAAAGGACAAACCAGAAGTGACTAGAGAGGGAATTCCTATTCCACCACCGAGAACACCTGCTTCCTATATGATGTTAGAGCGAGGATACCATACGTGTACTTGGTTAGAGAATTGGGTGGAATACACAAGGGATGATGGTGATATAGCTTTCCCACAGCATGGTTCATTTAATGTAAGGATTCTACAGAATTTGAGAAATCGAATGAATTCATTAGAGCCAAGTCCCAGACCTACCCACTATAAAGGGTTAGAGGAATGGGAAGTAGAAGCATTCAAAAGAGAGAAATATCGAGGTGGTAGGAGATATAGAAATGTAATGACTAGATATCCTTTTGAGAGAAGAGAAGATACAATGAAAAGATGGAGGAGAGCTGTGGTAACTGAGGGCTTGTACCCAGTTTTAGTTGCTGTAGATCAGACAGGAGGCAAGTGTAAAGAGAAAAAGAAAAATATAGAAACTTCAAGTTTAAGACAGGACCCGAACGAATCTGATGATGAGTTATTAGAAGACATTATGACCAAAAGACCTCCGCCATATCAAGAAAATTCAGTTGAGGTGACTCCGAATGCACGATTAATGGGAACTCCATTAACTCCACAGATTGCGGACATGGCTAGAATAGTGCCAGAAAAAGAATTGGACATATTAAATAAGGCAAGAATAGAGCAGATCCAGAAAATAAATCAGTTGAGCCTAATACAGAAGCCTTGACAGTACCGGTAACAATTGGTCCCGTAGTTCCATTGTATGGATAAAAACAGAATATATCAAAAATACATACATTGGCAGTTCCAAGGAGTAGCGACAGGAGTGGAATGGTGACAGTATTAGATGAGGATTAACAGACTGACACGAATACTACATTGTTAGATCTTCCGGTTTGTGAGATGATAACAGAAACCCCTAGAAGAGGTATACAAATAGATCCAAGGAGAATAGGGACAAACGTCATTCCAAAGACAGGGAGTTCAGCAGATCCTTCGCCAGAGGAATTGAATGATTGGATAAAGGGAATGGAAAAGCAAAAACCTCAACCACAGAGTATAAATGTGAGCCAATTGAAAGTGGATTTGGAAGAGATGATTATTGGTACGATAAGTCCAGATAGATTAGGGACTTATCGAGATGAAGAACTGTTGTTTATGTGTAAAAGTATCACTTGGAGAGCGAGGAATCTTCATGAGAAAATAGCAGAGGCTGCTAGTGAACATGGAATAGATATAGAGAAGTCAAAAGTGCTGCAGAAATCGTACAGATTGGCCTTTACCAAAAAAGATTTGGAGAGTTTGAATGCGTCTGGAAAAAGATTACAGATAAAAGAGTTGATGAATATTCTGAAAAAATGGGGAGATGTAGAACGGTGGAAAGGTAGATGGACGAAAAAGAAAGAAGAGGCAGCTGACAAAGGAACATCAATGTTTCCGTTAAGAGAGACAGACCAAGTTGAAAGGGCGTGTCCAATGAGAGAAGTTCCAGGTGGTGGATATGTGCACATTCCCTGGACAAGACAGGATATATTGTCCTTTACGAATGATTTTCCCAGATTAAGAGAGAAACCAGTTGAGTGGTACAAACAGGTAGAGAGGTTTGTGAAAGTTTCAAAGGTTTTGTTAAAAGATTTAGATGGTTTGTTTGAGATTGTCATACCAGCTGATTTGTGGACAGAATGTAAAATTACTGTTGATTGGCCAAAAGAAGAATATCCTAGAGACCCTAAAACAGGTGCACCACCTGATGAGGTGATGAGAAAGTATAATCAGGTAATCACCTTTTGGAAAGGAAAACTTTCTCCAAAGGAAACAGATTGGGTTAAGATAGACAGGACAACCCAAGAACCGAAAGAGTCAGTACATGCGTATTATGAAAGGTTGTAACAGGTATTTAAACAGTATAGCGGATTTGAGAATATTAGAGACAAAGATATGGGACATTTTGTGTATCGTTTTGTGTTTGGTTTGAAACCGGAGATTAGTAATATGATTCAACAGCACTTGATTTGTTGGCAGAGCAAAACAATTGACGAAATTTTGAGGTATGCGAAGTATTGTAGTGATGACATTGAATCAAGACATAAAAAATTAAAGGAGAAAATGATGTGGGCACAAGTGAAGGTAGCAGAGCAGCAAGAAGTAAACAATGGTTCTCAAACAGGTAATCAAATGAATGGTCAGAATCAAATTGGTCAGGTATACAGTGGAGGTAAAGGTAGAGGTAAATTAAGCAAAGAAGAAGCTAAGAAGAAATGTCCTTGTCATGTGCGCGGAAAGTATGGACATTGGAAGAACGAGTGTAGATCTGTTCAAAAGAATAATGGGGTAAATCAAAATTTAAATCCACAGATGCAGAATGAAGTGGGTGTGAATCAACAGCAGTAGCAGCAGGTAGTTGCTCCACAGTTACAGGTGCCACAAGCTCCTATGCCCAATAATGTGAATGCTCAAGTGCAGAGGTGCAGTGCGAACACTGGATTTCACGGAGGTGATCAAACTGGTAAGAATCAAAGTGTGCAAATGGTTCCGCAATACTGGTTGCAGTGCAATGAGAGTGATTCAGACTCATCTCAATGACGGTGCCTGAGGGGGGAGGAAGAGTGCGTACTTGGCGCATCCTTGGCGGTAGATCAGTCAGGTCCTCTTGTTGACAGAAAGGTGGAAGGTAATGATATTACATTCCTAGTGGACACTGGTGCTACCTGTTCTACTGTGAGAGCAGCAGAAATTCCGAACCTACCCCTCTCGGGAGAAACTATCCAAGTTGTAGGAGTCTCAAATAAGCATATTAGAACACCAGTCACAAATCCGATAGAAGTCCATATTGGGAGTTTCAGAGACATGCATCGTTTCGTGGTATGTGACTCAAGTCCAGTAAATCTCTTGGGAAGAGATTTATTGTGTAAAATGAATTGTACCATCTATTGTACGCCGGATGGTATTGCATTTCAGACACCTGATGAGGATGTCGAATTCAAGATGATGTTAGTGAAGCAAGGGACAGAAGTGGATGAGTTGTTTTCACTTTTCACAGAAGAGAGTTTGCCTGAAGAATTAAAAAGTGCAGTAAGGACGGATGTATGGGATTTTACAGGAAACGAGATTGGCCTAATGTCAAATGTAGATCCGATTCAGATTGCGGTGAAAGAGGGTGCCATATATCCAAACACTCCTCAGTACAAAATGAGTCCGGAAGTAATTGCAGGAGTCTCTCCTGTGATTGACCAAATGGTTGAACAGGCAATTCTGAAAGAAATAATGAGTAGTCCTTGTAATTTGCTTAATATAGGAATTAAAAAGCCCAGTGGAAAATATAGAATAGTGCAGGATTTAAGAAAAATTAATAAAATTGTAGTACCCTGTTGTCCAGTAGTGCCAAATCCAGCAGTGATTCTGAATGGTACACAGTGATTGATCTGTGCCAAGCATTGTTTTTCGATTCCTTTACATCCGGAAAGCCAGTATTTGTTTGCATTCCTGTTCGGAGACCGTGTTTTGGCATGGTGCCGAGTTCCTCAAGGGTATACAGAGAGTCCTTCAATTTTTAATCAGGTCCTGAAAAGATGTTTGGAGACTTTAGTCATGCCAGGAAATTCAGTTCTGGTTCAGTATATTGATGACCTACTGGTGGCATCAAAAACAGGAGAGGCATGTGTGACAGATACCATTGCCTTATTGAACCATTTAGCAGAAGGAGGACACAAAGTGTCACCAGCAAAATTACAATTTTGTAAACAGGAAGTCCAGTGCCTAGGACACAAAATAGAAAAAGGAGTCAGAAAGGTGACACCAGAAAGAATTAGTGTAATTAAACAAATGAGTCCACCAAAAACTCAGAGAGAAGTTCAAATGTTTTTGGGAATGCTTGGATACTGCAGGCAGTGGATCAGTGGGTTCTCACTGATTGCAAAACCTCTACAGAGGTTGACACAAAAAGATGTGAAAGATCCGATTGTGTTGGATGATGAAAGCATGGAAGCTTTTACTAAATTGCGAAACAGTCTTTGTCGAGCACCTGCATTGGGAATGCCAGATTATGCAAAGGATTTTGAATTGTATTGTTGTGAAAGAGATGGGTGTGCACTTTCAGTTTTAACTCAAAAACATGGAATGGCACGACGTCCAGTAGCATATTTTTCTGCTACTTTGGATTCAGTGGCGGCAGCGTTGCCAGGCTGTTTAAAAGCAGTAGCTGCTACTTGCGTGAGTCTGGAACAGAGTGAAGCAATTGTGATGGGACATCCAGTCAAGGTGTATGTGCCACATTCAGTTGAGATCCTTTTGACACGTACAAGGACACAGTATATGACCTCTAGTCGGCTGACTAAGTACGAAAGAGTGATCTTAGGTGCTGAAAATGTGACTGTGGTAAGATGCACAATCGTAAATCCGGCAACCCTGTTGCCGAATTCATACTGTGAGGAAGTAAGAGAAGAGGCGGATCATGATTGTTTGGATGTGACAGAGTTGTGCACGAAACCCAGGCCCGATATTGAGGACATTCCATTAGAAGAACCAGACTGTGAGGTGTTTGTTGATGGATCATGTTTAAGAAATGAGAAAGGAGAATTGTGTTCTCCCTATGCTGTTTACACCATAGCGGGAGTTCTAGAAGCATCCTGTTTAAAGGGAGTAAATTCTGCCAAAATTGCTGAATTGATAGCTCTGATTAGAGCTTGCAAAATTTCCAAAAGCCTAAGGGTATCCATATTTACTGATAGTCAATATGGTTTCGGGGTTGTCCACGATTTCGAACAGCTATGGATGCAAAGGGGATTTCTGACTTCTTCAGGTTCCCCTATAAAAAACAGCAAAACTGTAAAAGATTTATTGGATGCTTTACAACTGCCCAAGAAGATTGCAGTGGTCAAATGTTCTGCACATAAATCAGGAGATGATTATGTGACGAGGGGCAACAGATACGTGGATCAAGTAGCGCGTTTCTGTGCTCGAAATTTAATTGCTCTAAACAGAGGGATGGAAAAAGAAAATACCAATTGCCATCTTATGTTTTCTTCTTCATTTGAAACTTGGGACGAAATTAGACAGCTACAGGAAGAAGCAAGTGATGAGGAAAAGGGAAGTTGGATAAATTCAGGCTGCAGAAAGAGAGCAGAGGACGAAGTGTGGGTCTATATAGACAAAAGACCAGTGATGCCAGACAGTTTACTATCCCAAATGGCAAGGGTATACCATGGAATTGCACATGTTGGAAGAGATGCTATGGTCAGGCTCTTCAAGCAATCATGGTATAATCAAAAGTTCAGGGCCATTGCAGAGAGTCTCTGCCAGAGGTGTGTCACCTGTCAGCAGCAAAACCAGGCAGAAAGACAGTTGTTAGTTGGGGACGAATTGGAAAGGCAACAGGACCATTCACCCGACTCCAGTTGGATTTTATTGAGCTCCCCCCGCGCAATGGGCTGAAATATGTGTTGGTTGTTGTCTGTTTGTTTTCTCGCTGGGTGGAAGCCTATCTAACGAGAAGGCATGACAGTTTAACAGTCGCGAAGCTACTACTAAGAGAACTGATACCTAGATTCGGATTTCCAGTCACTTTAGAAACAGATAGAGGAACCCATTTTAACAATGAGATAATTTGGATGATTTGTACAGCATTACAGATTGAGCACAAGCTGCATTGTGCCTATCAATCCGAAGCATCTGGAGTGGTTGAGCAGTTAAATGGCACAATAAAATCTAGGTTAGGAAAGTTGTGTGCATCCACAACACTGAAATGGACTGATGCTTTACCTCTTGTATGGATGAGTCTTAGAAGCATTCCTGACAAAAAGACGGGTTTGAGTCTTCACGAGATTCTAATGGGAAGAGCAATGAGACAAGCATACATACCAGCGAACAAACTGATGAATATATCTGATGATCTAGTGCTTGACTATTGCAGAGGATTGGCTGATCTGGTGTGTTCTCCATCTCACCAGGTTGGAGAAAATGCCACTACGACACAGCCGAATCAAGCTCACGATCTGAGTCCTGGAGAGTGGGTCCTCATGAAGAAACACGTGAGGAAATCGTGTTTAGAACCCAGGTGGAACGGACCTTACCAGGTGATTCTGGTGACGACGACAACAGTGAAGTGTGGTGGCTTGCCAAATTGGATACATGCGAGCCATACCACACGAGTCCCAAGTCCAATTGAAAGACAAGAAGAGCAACAATTGGTAAACCAAAGCCAAAGACCAAAGGCTGAAGTGTGTGAAGCTGAAGAATCTAGAGTAACAGATTCTGAAGAACAAACAGATGACGAACAGCCAAGCACAAGTCAAGTAGTGTGGGCACCAGTTACTGGGTCTCATGAGACTGCTGTAGAACCAGAAGAAAGGGAAGTTACTGAAAGTCAAGAAGAAGAACAGATAGAAGAAAGGCCAAATAAAAGAGCCAATGAACCAGATGAAGAAGGTGAAAATGTAGTTCAAACTAAAAGACCAAGAAAAGGTGATAATTGGCCAAGTGGAGTGAAAAGACTGAAATACACTCTTGTAAGGAGAAAGACAAAAAGAAGACCAGAGCAAATTAATGAGGTCTCAAGTCAAGCAGAACAAGAAGAGTCAGGAGAAGATTTAGTACGAAAAACAAGGAGAGTAAGAATTCCAAGTAAGAAATACACAGCACCGGAATGGACGTACGTGATCTTGGAAGAAATTGAAAGCTCAGATCCAAATGAAGAAAGAGACATACTGGCACTGAGCAAGTGGATGAAAGCAAATTAAAACCACCTTAAAAGAACTGTGAAAAATTAATGTGAAATCTTGCCAGATGAAATGAATGGAAAGACTCAGAAGAAGTAAAAGAAAAGAAAAGAAAAGGGGTAAAAGAAGAAAGCCTTGAAGTGTAGGAGTACACTATTTTTCAGAAAGTTATTTTTAGTAAATTTAGAGGTTTTATAGATTTAGATTTTTTATTTTTTAATAGAGTACAAAATGGCCAAAGCAAAAGTGACTGAACATCCAAAATCTAGCCTAAAACGTAGATGTATTAAAGCTTGCTTATGTAGTGTCTTTTTACTGACATTTATGTGGATATTATTAACTGTCATTGTACCTATTCTAATGGTAACTAATAATGGAAACAATACTAATGATGTAATAAATGAAAGAGTGAGTGATGTTATTAAAGAAACCCCTAATACTAACATAGAACAGATAGATGGAAGTATTTTCCATCATGATAAACCAATTAGTGATTTCTTGTTAAATGTTTTTACAAAATTATTGTACGAGTATGTTAATACGATGAATGTGAGTGATTGTTATGTATGCATGCAATTACCTTTGTCTGTCTCAGAGGGGATGACCTATCATCACCTACCTTTAACATATGGTGTGTCTTGCAGTGTTTTAACCAGCCTATTCTATGTGACGGGGAAGCTGGAGTATCATTGTTCCAATATAGATTTAGTATTTTCAGAGATACCTATTATAAAGGAACTAAACAAGGTTTTAAGTAGTAAAAATGCACGTTATATGGGAGAATTCTTCCATATTACTAAGACACTAGATATAGGATATGCCTACAAAAGTAATCTAACATGTAGTTTGCGGGTTGAAGAAAAAGTGTTCATAGATATGGTAGAATATAGAAGAGAAAGGAAAGCTGCTGAACAGAAGTCACAGGTACCACCATAGGCGTTTAGAGAAGGAAATTATGAGAAAGGCGAGACATATGCTGCAATGTCCCTGGACTGGTATAAAAAGGGGAAAATCGGCTTGCTTAGAATGAAAACTAACTATAATAATTATTTCATTGTTTCTAGTGAATGTGAGCATACTTACCAAATTACTGGAGGTTGGGGATTGAAAGGTGGAACTGATCCTGTTTTCCCAGGAGTCTATTATGTGTGTGGTAAGAAAGCCTATTACTGGCTACCTGCACATTGGTATGGTAGTTGCTATTTTGCAATTGTTTTCCCGAAGGTTTACCATGTAGACAAAAGTAATAACAGAATCAATGAAATAAAACAAGGACTAACATGTAAGAAGAGAGCTAGTTTCTCAGAAATAGTAGGTGATATTTTTGGTGCACTGATACCATCAGTTGGAGTCGATCTGAATTCACATAAAATTCGAAAAATTGTCCACAGTGTTTGATCGTTTATCGACAGATACTGCTGGTGGGTTCTTGATGATTGACACCAAAATGGTTGCAATCAGATCAATGGTTTAGCAAAATCAACTTGCCCTTGATATCTTATTGGCAAAAGAGGGTGGAGTCTGTGGCATGTTGAAAATTCAACACTGCTGTACTTATATCCCTGACAAAAGTAAAGGTATTGAGGGATATATTAAGAATATTACGAAATTACATGAACACTTGACCCAACTGGAGGTTGATGGTGTCTGGGAGAGACTTGGTAAGAGTTTCTCTTCCGTAAGTAAATGGTTTTCTACTTTTGGAAATAGTTTATTAGGAAAAATAATAATGCCAATGATTTCAGTAGCTGGAGTAGCCTTAGTGATAATAACGATATATAAATGTTGTAAGTGTCAATGTGGAGGAAAAGAGATGACAGAATCAAACAACAAACGAAAAGCAAGGAAGAGAAAAAGAGATGACATAGAACTAGAAGATATGAAAGGAGATTACTATGATGAAATGAAGGAGTTAGATGAAAAGATGATGAAAAGAGAAAAGAATACTGATCTTTAGATAGATAAAGATGGCACTTGGTATGGTGGGTATTTACATGATGGCTCCAGGAAGCCATCAGAGGGGGGATTGATGGAGCAGGGTTTCGCAAAAAGAAACCTGCTCGAATTAACTCCCCCATAATAATTATTAACAGTATGCAGTGTAAACTAACACGCAAACCACATGAGCTACATGGGAAGCCACTTTGCGCATGCGTGCACTCATGTGAACTAATGCATGAAAGAACTAGGCCGCATTTTACATTGCGTTTCGAAAGAAACGAGATTTATGCACGTTTAGGCCGCATTTTACATCTTGCTTTGAAAACGATAATAAATAATGCCACTTTGCATGAAGCTTATGCTAAGAATATATTAACAGGGAATAGTGTAAAGGTGGGTGGTAAACAGTGAAGGATGCGTTTCCATGTAATTAATAATGTATGTGTTTATTTCGTCATAGTGAGCCGAATGGGCCTGCATTTTCCTAAATTGTCTGGATAGATGAGGGGCTGAAAAATGAGCAAGAATGACCTGACAAAACCGACAGAAGTGCTGAGCACTGAGGATGATGAATATTAGTTCAAGGTTGATCAGCCCAGAGAACATTGTTTGCCTGCCAAAAGATGAGACTGGCCGTGGGATTCACGACTTCTTCCGCAGACGTGGCTGAGAAATTAATGAAATGTAGCAAGAATAAAATTGTATAGACTGGTCAACCAACATGTAATGGGAAAGGGAGTAGAACAATGGGCATGAAGAATTTTGAATGAAATCACAGTGGTGTGATACACCACCTTCCCAAGCATCCAATGAGCAGTCGAATTCTGTGCAATGTTTCAATTAATGTGAGTTGGACATGTAGGTTTTAGGGTATAACTGGGGTGCCTTTGGGAGTGTGGTTAGTGCATTGGGGCAGCAAGAGATTGAGAGGGGAGATGCGTCGCAGTACGCCGATTTGCAGACAGGCCTAGCTGTTCCTGTCCTTGTCTTGTCCCGTTCCTGACTCTATTGCAGGGGACCCCCACTACTCTCTTGGCCAGGGGGCTGGTATTTCATTAATCTTTGGGTTTGTATTATCTTCTGACTCGTAATTTGCATAATTATTTGCAAATGGAATTTTTGTCTCTGAAACTTATGTCTCTTCATCTATCCACTCCGTCATAAGTATTATATTGTTTCGCATTATTTCGCTGAAACTTATGTCTCTTCATCTATCCACTCCGTCATAAGTATTATATTGTTTTGCTTTATTTAGCTGAAACGTATGTCTCTTTTTCTATCCACTCCTTCATATGCATATCGTTCATGGTTGATGAGTATGACACTGTTTGCATTTTGTTAATTTATTTTCTCTCCTTTTGTGGGATTCATTGTTTGCATTGCAACCTGTATGCGATGAGCATTTATCAATTACATTTATCTGGGATAAACTTTATTAATCTTACCGAGAGTCTGTGATTATTTAGCTGGTTAGATAGTTAGTTAGTTCTATTATTACCATCAACTACTCAACTAATTGGTCTGTCGACCGAGAGGAAAGAGAGTAAATATATAGGTCTAGTTATGTATTTAGGAATATTAAACGTGAATTTGTGAAGGAAATAATTTTTCACGACATTCAAACTTGACCATCCAGCGCAACAGGGATTTATGAATGAATGAAATGAATGAAATTTGTACTTGTAAAGCGCACCCATACCCCCAAAGGGGTGTCCAGGCGCTGTACGCATACCGCTGTGGAACCCTTCCTGGCTTTTCCCTGTGAAATGTCCACTCCTGGGCACCCCCAGGGTGAAGCCAGGCATCCCAGCGCTGTTGGGGCCGTTGTGGAGATTAAGCAAGCTATTGCCCAGAGTTGCAGAGTGGGACCCATGATTAGAATAGGCACCGAGGCGAGAATTATCAGGTCCGAGGAAATTGAGCCCAAGACCCGCCGAGGCGGGAATTGAACCCTGGTCCCGGGCCAGATCTCTGCATCAGGGTCTGCCGCTCTAACCATTGAGCCACACTTCTCCAGTTGGGTGAATGTGTATGGGCCATTTGTATGAATTATTGATGAGAATCGATCCCTGATAAAGTGTAACGCTGGATCACTCTCTACTCAGGGATTGCAGCTCACCTCCTCCGATGACTACAGACCACACAGTATGCCGCAGCCAGACCCATCCTGGATCTCTCTAGTTGAACCCATATCACCCCTTCCCTCAAGTACCTCAATTAGCTCCCTGTACAGAAAAGATGTCAGTTCAAACATTTGACCCATGCAAGGCCCTACACATCTGACCCATACAAGGCCTGTGGACCACGAAAATAACGTCCACCTAAGAAACACTTTTTGGAGCAGCAAAGTGAGAGCATTAGATTGCAAGAACGATGATCAAAACCTTTCCCAACACTCAGTACATTCCTGAGGAAACTCATACAGGACCAATAGTAACAGGTGAGCAAGTTAAAAATAAATCTTAGTTGAAAATTAGATAACTCCTTGATCAACATAAGTGAGTAGAGACCAAGCAAACATGAAAAAGAAGAGAAAAATACATAGAAAGTATAAGAACAACCCAAGCTAGCAATTGGAAAGGACTGCTTTAGCGGCAGAGGACAGCACGTTCAGACCCAAGAGGAAAGAACTCATGGCTGGACAGAAATCACCTTTTAAATAAGATATCCAGTAACATGAGAATCCAAACTGAAGGAGTAACTTCTAGAAGCAATACCAAATAAACATTGGTACATTGGTGCTGGCCACTTTTTGGACATTTTATTAAAATCCAGGTAGAATTCCATCTTTAGATCAAATGAGAAAAATCAATGTAAAATCTCAGTTGAGGGTCGCAAGCTCACATAGCTTTTCAAGTGTATGGCGCTCTATGAAAAAAACTTCCTTTCAATACCATACGATACACTGGAAGATTTCCACTTTGAAAGGCACAATACATTGTTATAAAATAGCACTGCACCAAGGTGACCCTTATCTTGCTACCGTCTGAGCCCAAGGTTTTAATCCTGACACTATATCCCCAAGAACGGGACAGAAATAACACACCCTCAATCCTAGCCCACAGAGAAAAGTAGAAGCACACCAATATCTGAAACCACCCTAATATGTAATAGGGCAATTCATATCAAGTCAACGCAAAAACAGTTACTAGAACCCTATGCTTATGCAAAGGCACTGAAATAAAGGCGGTCCACATTTCAATTGCAATGCATTGTTTGATTAGTTGATTCAACATCATCCACAAAACAGGGAATCTTGAACAAGAGGCGAAGTCCTAGTAGATTTTGTTGAAAATCTGACATGCATTGATATCTCAATGTGAGTACACAACAAAAACATGCACTTCGGGGGAGCAGTGATATACCACAATCCTATCATGACCGATTATGACCAATTTATAACAAATCAAGATGCTTGAACTGACTCTACAATTGCAATCAATAGCACTTTTTTTTATTGGAGACTACCTATGTGAGGGTGTTTTCTGCCAAAACATATGTAGGGTCCAATTGAGCAAAACTACAATCACCTCAAAATTGTTTAAGGAATCACATGATGTGGCACAGGCTAGGAGGGGTGGTCCAGTGTGGCCTACACTGAGTTGCTCTAGCTGTGCCTCTCTCACCCACTGCATACAACCCTTGTTGTCCCTTTTCTTTTGGCAAAGAAATAAACACACCTTTTGCTTCCTGTATTCACTTTATTCATCTTTGTCGGTTATCTTTGTCAGTCCTGGTCACTCCTCTAATTTGCTCCTGGATTAGTTTAAATGCCACAATTCTGGGCATACTAGCAACGGCTTGACAGGAAGTTCTCTCTCGTGTGCCCTCTTGTCAAACAATCTCGGTCACACCTGGTAGATTTCTGTCGGCCCCTAGGCAGTACAGATATTGTAGCTTATCATCCCATGATTTACCTGGAAAGATCACATTAGGAACAGACAGACCAGTCAGATGCAAATTGATTAGATTTTTTGGGTTACACTAAATCTTTTCCTTGAGTTACCACACACACAAGACATCTAGACTTATGCTAGTAGAGGCTTTTTTCAGAATACAAACTAGTACAGAATAAATGAAAAACTATGGTAGTAAATATCACACGTATTAAGACAGTAGGAAAAAATAGAGAACATACAGATTATGAAGAAAGCTGATGCCTAGCTAATACGGCCCTCAGTCTGTAGGAAGCCTTGTAAAGCCAGATGTCCTTGGAACTTCCTGTGGCAAATGATTTCCATATTGTCCTGAACAGAGCATTCTATTTACAGTTTTTTTGCATGAGGAACGTGTGAGGGTGTCTCTCTGATGCTGATGCACTGTGAAAAGAATATCATGGAAATTCGGACAGCCTATCAAAATCTGCATACGTACGTAAAGCAAAACTGTGCCGCATTAGTTTAATATGTTTTTGTAAAATGTACACATATGATATTTATGCTATGCCAGTGAAAATAAATGTCGCTTAATAACATGTTATTTGGAGGAACAAGTCTTATTAATAAATGTGTACGTGTGTGTGCTGCTGGCATAATTAAATTGGATGCGACTGAGTGTGTTTTATGTTGAATGTTTTGTATTGTCCCATTTGTCTCACCTTATTTTCACTGACCTGATTATGGGTAGCACAGATACAGTCTCTTCTAATACGATAAAGCTAAATAAGTATAGCACAATTGTAAGAGAAATATATATGACGTGTTTCCACAAATGGTGATGTGTTTGAAAATTCCAAATATTGTTTCTGGACAGAATAACCTTTCTCTCGTATCTTTCCAGAACTAAAGAAAAAACACTACTGATTGGGTATTGTATTATGTATACATTTTGCCTTGATATTTATTAAGGAGACCAAGTTTTAAGTCACTCACAATTCGGAGTGGTCCCAGGGATCATTGTTGTGGTCCTGACAAAAAGCCTTGGGGTAATGGCTTGAAACATGTAGACCCTGAGATACACACACATAAACGTATGCTTCTCAATTTCCCCTTTTTAACCATACCAGCAAGAGGTCCGAATAAAACTTTTGTTCCTACTTACCCGGGTATTTTGAGCTCTAGATAAGACCCTCCCACTCTTATACCACCCAACTCTTCATAGTATTTGACTAAAAGTGCTCCCAAGTCTCTGTTGGTCGCAGCACGCCTCGTTCCGCAGCGGGATGGGGACAACCCGATGATAAAGCATGTCACCAAGGGAAATCTTGGTGGGTGAGGGTTATTTAGAGAAAGCTTTCTGTTTTCTAACTATAAAGAAGAGTGGAAAGATAGTTCAAACAGCGCAGACGGACTCTATTTGTTTGTTAAAGAAAGCACAGGAGGCAGAGTCCTCTGTTTCAGCACAGGAGGCAGAGTCCTCTGTTTCCTGACCTCTGTCTCCCCTCAATCTTGATATATATAACCTACTGGCAGGTAGCTTTAGTTAGAGCCTAGTTTTCCTAGGAAAAGCGTTTTTTATTTTGCTGATAACTTTGGCGCCGTTTGATGAATCTTAACAGAAATTTAAAAAATGTGTTTGCTACTCACTTCTTCTGCTGTCTGCAAAGTTCTAGGGTGGTTCCTCAAGTGGAAGCAGAGAAAAATGGGGGGTCCCAAAATGTGGTTTCCCATTGCAATTTCCCATAAGGATTTTAGACACAACTACAGCCCAAACCACTGAACAGAATTACACCAAATGTGGCAGAAAGCTTGATCTTGGTCCAGAAGGAGTGCTTTTTGTAATTTGGTTTAAATCTATTCAGTAGTTATGAAGTAATTAAAGAAAAAAGATTTATGTATATCTAGAGACGTGGATCTAGCGTGGATCCGAGGGCCAAAAGCAGTGCCGTGATTGGCTGAGAGGAAAGTTGTGGCCGCCATTTTGTGTATCGGGAACTCGGTTCCCAGTAGGGAAAAATAAAACTGATAGAAGGGGTCAGGGTAGAGGTACCCTATCCCCATGGGACTGATGGAGGGGGTCTGTGAAGGACCCCTCATGGGCAAGAAATTGCCCAAAAACATTTTTTTGGGGCCTGCAAGGTTCCGCAGATTCACTGGAACGCTCAGCCACACCCACTCACAAACCCACACAGGCACTCACAAACCCACTCACACACTCACTCTCAAAAAACAGTAACACCCACACAGTCATTAACACACCCACTCACACACCCATATATCCCCTCACACACCCACACAGTTACTTACACTGCTACTCACACACACACAGACAGTGATACAGTTGTATAAATTGTAAGGGGTTATGTTCTTATTATATGTGTTGTTATTTTGCATTGAATGTGTGCTTTTGTTTGGGACCGGATCCGCAGACTCGTCATGGATCCACCCACAAGGTAACCGGTAGGCCCCTTATTTGGTCCTGGATCCATGGGGAAACCACGGATTCAAGTGACAAATTAGAAAAAAGGATTTGAAAACAAAACTAACCAGTGTTTGGCAAATGGGGTTGGCTCTGAAAAGAGCCTTTGTGTTTATGGAGTGTAGATGATAACTACACATAGAATAAGATACAGTCTTTTAAGTTGTTGAAGAACACCCTGTTGCCTGTGTCTGTAAAATCAACTCCCTCTTTTTGATATATTCTGTCCATGTCGAAGCATAAGTTGTTATGGTATATAGAGTCCATGTTGTGGTCTCGGAGAAGTGCAGAAACAGCTTTATTGACATGTTTCCTGGTTTTCGGTATCTGCAGACAAAATTGGATTGACCACTGCTACTTCTGTCTTCGGCAAATGTTAGAGTACACCAAGGCAGTATGTGGGAAAAGTGACATTAATTTACCAAAGGTATCCTTCATTAGGATTTCCAGTCTTACCTCAGTAATTGTGCCTATGTCATTGCCACAACAGTGCACAATCATGAGGTCTGGATGTTGGCAATCCGCAATGCTTTCAACCAAAGGCAACAGTTGATGCCACTTTAACCCTCTCTGGCCAACTCAAGTAATGTCTACATTAGGTAAACCTAGGTCCCTGTCAATGCTACTCTTTCTAGCTCCCTCTCTGGCCTAAAAAACAAAACTACGGCCCACAGTCCAGACTCTGACCATTTAGGAGACAAGCAGGAGTAGCACACAGGAAAAGGCTGCAACAGAATGAGGCAGTTTTGAAGATGAAAGGCAGTTACAGCGGAGGGCACCAAGTAAAATATAAAAGAACATATTTGATTGGATGGTGGAGATGTGCAGGGCACTAAAATTAGGTAGTGACTTTAAGAAAAAAAAGTTAACTCTGTGATTGACTTTGGGAAATTAAAAAATAAAGTTATATTCTTTGGCTTGTGCTTGGAATTGCAAACTGTCAACAACACTTGCTGATACAGTTAATATGAAGCTAATATGTTGCTGAGAGGAACTCTTGTGAACCTTTGACCTACTGGTAGGCAGTGACTATTGGAAACATGGTTACTATGGAAACAGAACCAAAAGAGTGTGGGGGTAAGGGAACAAAAGAGACTGCAGTATGAAACTGAAAAGCAGACTGATGTAGATAAATTGCTCAGTAGGGAGTGTATGTCGTGTAATTGATAATATTTTTCAAAATAAAATATTAATGAAAAGCATGAACAGCAGATTGTTGAATGCTCTTAAGGGCTTCCGTGTGGATCCGCGGATCTGTTGCAGATTCACATGGGGGGCCGGGCTGAGTGCTGCAGTGGATCCGGAAAGGAAGTCTGTGATTTGCTAAGTACAGGAGTATGAGAAAGAGCACAGTGGGAAGGCTAGCCATTATTGGTACTTTTCTACTGAGAATGGAGGAGGATTGCTATATTTCTGACTTGAGATTTGCAGTGGAAAACTGATGTTAACAGATATTAAAATAAAAGTTGGACAACAGCAAAGAGATTTTACTGGTATGTTAATTAGGTTGTACTATAAAAAAGTATATTTAAAAAAACTATGAGTGTATATAAGCTATAAGAAAATGTGTAGCTTCTAGACACTACAGTAAATGGCAAAATAGAAGGGAGGTTAGATGAGAAAATTAACTAAAAATATAGCGAGCAGCAAAGGAGGAAGAGGAATTGCTATACTGAAAATATAGTTATTTTATTATGCCAGTATGAATGAATGTGTTTGAAATTTGATGTGGATGCTTGCTTATAGAATTTAATTTAATAGTATGTAATTTTCACCCTTTCACATAGTCAGGCAGGCACTTACACACCCAGTTACACTCCCACAAAAGCACTTATGTATCCACCACTCATAGTGTCATACAGTAACTGACACACTCAGTTTCACACCCATAAAGCCATTCACACACTCATTTACTCACCAGTACATCCACTTACATAGTCATTCACACATCCATACAGGCACTGTCACACCCAGTCACATACCTATGCAGCCATTCATGTACCCAGCACACAAACAGTTAGCTACAAACGCACTTACACACCATACACCCAGTTATACATCCAGTCACCCACCCATTCAGCCACTCACATACCTATTTACAAAATCATACAGTCACTCACACACCGAGTCAGACGGCGACAGAGGCACTTATACATCCACTGACACACCCACATAGCACTTATGTATGCACCACTAATAGAGCCACTTGCACACACTGTTACTCACCCAAACACCCAGTTACCAACCCATATGACCTCCTACATATCCATTTAGACACCCACAGTCACTAACACACCCACACAGCTATTTACACATCCATTGACACATCCATAGAGGCACTGATACACTCACTCACATATCCACTCAACCACTCGCACACCTAGTCACTAACCCATACACCCATTCATATGCCGATTTATATATTAATATTCAGACACTTACACAGTCTTTTACACACTGATATAACCACTTATGTAGCTACTCACTTGCTTATAGTATGTAATCTAATAGTACGAACTGTAAAGTTACATGTAGTATATATTTGCTTTTCAGATATCTACTTGTGTTTAAAGAGGGATGGGAGATGGAACGGTGAGGTGAAAAGAAATTAATAATTATGCTTGTTGACAGCATTCATAAACTGGGCAACAGGTGACATTTTTAGTGCAACTGACATATGGCATTTGCCACAATGAGTGACCATGTCTTGCAGTTTGGGTGAAACAGCAGGGATGGTAACCATCTGGTCAAAGTTCCACAGATGGTTCAGCTTCTGATGATGATGCATCCCCTTCCTTCTCTCTTATCATCTTGGGAAACGTCCTTGTATGTATGGTTCTCAACTGTTTCTATATAGAGGATGTGCCACATGAATACCCCTTCACTGCACTTCTTGACAGATTTTTGCTGCATATATTGCATTGGACAAACTTTGGAAGAACTTTCTTTTCTCCTGAAGGGATGGAGAAATATTTTCAAATGTCAGAGGAATTCTTTGGAGGTGGTAAGTCTTCTTCTTCTTTGTCCTGCTCTTCCTCTTCTCTTCTAACTTCAGCAGAAGACATCTTAACTTTGAAACTAAGACGCGCTAGCCCAAGCAGTGCATGTATTGCTTTTAAAACTTTGTTTTACCGTAACATACTCGTTTTATCCTTTTTAACAATTTCAAGTGTTGTAATCGCTTTGCTAACCTGCTCTTTGCCGCGCAAACTCACCAGGTACACCGGAGCTTCTACTTGGCCGGTCCTGCCTTCCATTTCCGCTCTCTCCAACATGGTCTAGTGACCTCAGGGGTGTCAGCTGCTGCACAGCAGGGCTGATTGGCGGGGAGGGGCCAGGGGTCACGAGAGGCATAAAAACAGCACGCTGGAGCGGACGCGCAGCGGGCGCCCGAACAGGTCCAGGGGCCAGAAATGCTGGCCAATTTCGATCATATTCGGGTGACGAATTAAGAACCCTTGATCTCAGATCCAGCCCCCTAAAACTAGAAACAGTAAATATACTCCAGAGAGAAGGACTCCTCATCTCACAGGAGAGGGAGACACCTAGCTCTACACCCACACACACCCCTGGTAGTTACAACCCAGGCGGCAGTATTAATATGAAAATCTCTGTCCTCAACACGCGCTCCCTACAGAAACATGCCCTTGAGGTTTTTACCCTCCTACAAGAGGTGGCCCCTGACATCCTTGCCCTGACTGAAACATGGCTCGATGAGGACTCCGGACCTACTATATTTGCATCACTTCCTGATGGTTATGACGCCGTCTGGCATAACAGGTCAGCTGGAAAAAGAGGAGGGGGGTGGCGCTTTTGTACAAAAATCAACTGACAATTGAGAAGTTGTCAGGAGAAAACTTGGAAAGGGCAGATATTCTAATAATTAAGGTCTGTCACCGCTCTTCAAGCCTAGCAATGTTGGTAGCATACCGCCCACCTAAATGCCCCCCGCGTTTCGTGGATCTCCTCACCGAATGTGTCACCAACCTCCGCTCAAGATTCCAACAACTTCTGGTGGTAGGAGACTTTAACTACCACTGGGACCAACAACCCAGAGGGGCACAGGCCCAACAGTTAGAGGATACGTTCACTACTCTTGGGTTGAAACAGCTAGTAACGACCCCTACCCACGAGAAGGGACACACTCTAGACCTGGTTTGGGCAACCCTTCCATTAGTGAACCTAGTAGATACTACTCCTTGTGAGTGGTCAGACCACTATTTTATCAATCTTCTACTTCCCCTAGCTAGGCGCGATTCACGCCCGCCACCCAACTGGAAACTGGTACGAAGTTGGAATAACATTGAGGGTTCCAGCTTAGAGAACACCCTTCAAGAAAACCCCATTAGGAGGACAGAGACAGCTGATATTGAAGAATGGACTGAATCCATCTCCAGTCAGCTATCATCTGCCATTAATAAATTAGCCGCAGTCAAGAAAATAAAAATTGGAGGCAAGGGCGCACCTTGGTTCACGGAAGAGCTCAGGGCCCTGAAACGTACGCTTTACCACCACGAAAGACTGTGGCGCAAAGCCTATGAGCCACAGGCTCTAGTAGATTACAGGGCTAAAGTCTCCACCTATAAAAAAGCGCTTCTTAGTAGGAAAGCCGAATACTATGAAAATAGTATCTTGGAGGCAACGAACAAACAAAAAGAAACATTTAAAATCCTCAAGGAACTGAGTCAAAAGCAGTCGCTGGATGCGCCGTCCAGCCAGGAACAATGTAATAAATTCTTATCCTACTTTTCCGATAAAGTACAAGATATCCTGGCTGACATCGACAAATCCCCCTTTAAGCAACTCTTCAAAGAAGAGGCGGAGACACGGGGAAATAGGGTAGAGTTGATCTCTTTCTTTCAAGCTCTTGACCTAGAGACCCTGCGACGCATTGCAACCAAAATCAAATCAGGCTCACCCGCAGATCCTTGTCCACCCAGGATCTTTAAACTTGCACTTCCAGCGATTGAGGGAGAAATCCTCGCCATGATGAACCTCTCGCTGGAAACAGGGTAGGTCCCCAGGAATTTTAAAGAAGCAAGAGCAATCCCCTTACTCAAGAAGACAGGAGCTGGCACTTCTAATATGAAAAATGACAGACCTATATCCCAACTCCCTTTCCTGGCTAAAATCATGGAACAACATGTCCTGCAAACTCTATCCAGGTTCATGGAGGACCACCAACTCCTTGGAGACAGGCAGGCAGGCAGGCTTCAGAGCTCACCACAGTACCGAGTTGGTGATGGTGTCAGTACTTGATGAAATCAGGATCACAGCAGACAGCAAGAAGCCATGTGTCCTAGTCCTCCTTGACCTGTCGGCAGCGTTCGACACGGTCAATCATTCCCAACTCCTGGAAAGAATCCAGGACATTGGTATTGGAGGGCCACTCCTTCAATGGATTACATCATTCCTGACAGACCGCACCCAAAAAATCCAGATGGGTGACTGGGTGTCAGAGAGGGGGTCTATTCCCTGTGGAGTCCCACAAGGGTCGGCGCTATCCCCTCTCCTGTTCAACATATACCTCAGACCTTTAATAAAGGACCTAGCCCTGATGGACTGCCAGGTATTTAACTATGCGGACGACACGCAAATCATTCTACAAATAGAAAACACCCCTCAGGCCCACACAGAGGTAAAAAACTTACTGCGATTTGTGGTAAACTGGATGACAGCCAATTCACTCAAGATCAATCCAGATAAAACTGAGGTTCTGGCTGTCACGAATGATAGCAGCCCTTGGAACCCCCAGTACTGGCCGCACGAGCTGGGAGATACGCCATCTCCAGCTCCGGTGGTAAAAAGTTTGGGCATTAAAATAGATACCAAACTCTCATTGGCCAATCAAGTCTCCACCGTGTTCGGAACTTGTGTGGGCTTACTCAGGCAGTTGAGGAAACTCTCCCCCATCCTCTCCTTCTCAACCATGCGGTCAGTGGTGGCCGCCCTGATCTTGGCCCGTCTTGACTATGAGAACTCGCTTTACATTGGACTACCCGACTCATTGCTGGGCAAACTCCAGGTGGTGATGAACGATGCGGCCAGGCTAATCTTCAAGCAACCAAGGCGCACTCGGGCATCACCCTTACTGCAACAACTGCACTGGCTTCCCATCAAGCAGTGGGCTAAATTCAAAGGCCTCTGCATTACACACAAGGCCCTATATGGACAGGCACCCAAATATATCAAGGAACGCCTAGTGCAATACGCCCCCTGCCGCACACTAAGGTCCTCCACGGAGGGCCTTCTAAAATGCCCACGGTTCAACTTCACCACTAAAGGCGGCCGAGCCTTCTTGGTCCTTATCCCGCAACTATGGAAAAGGCTGCCTAGTCAGCTCCACTCCGAAAGTTGCCTCCTTCCGTTCAGGAAGAAACTGAAGACTCTATTATTTACAGAAGCCCGGGCATAGCGCTCCCCCTCTGTGATACAACTCCCCCCTGGGACTACCGCTGATCTTCTTGCAGCGCTTAGAGACCTGTAGGTATTAAGTGCTCTACAAGTCAAAATTAGCAATAACAATAACTCTCGACTTTTGAAGCAAAGCCACAAAAATGATGGAGCTGTGGTTTTCAGGATGTCTCCAGAGAGATGTGAAACCCAAAACACTGATTTAGGGTGTGATTTGCAATGTGGATGGGTGGAGACTTACTATATCCAATGAGAAGTTTAGGTTTGGGTATGTTCAAGGAACTGCAGTTGATTCATGGTTGCATCGAGATGTCATCAGTGATGTCATGAGTGATGTCACTCACCATGGCATGACTGATGTAATATGTGAGGTAATAAATAGGGCATTGCGGGGGTGTAAGTTATAGTTAGCTCAGGTAACTATAACTGCTGAATTTCTATGGTTTTGTGTGTGTAAAATCTGAGCTCCACTATAACGTCCCTGTAAACTTTGTTTTTTTCAATGAATTTCTAAGGTTTTTTTAATTCTATTTCCTATCTATAATGTCCCGGTAACCTTTGGTTTTATCAGGATGATTTCAGCCCAGGAGATCCCATCCCCTGGGCCTGTCCTTTTTTTATCAATTGTTTTTATTAGAACAGGAGGGGCCGCACGGCCCCCCTCCCTGGGTGGATTTCAGCCCTGGAGACCCCATACCCTGGCACCTGGCATTTTTGTATTTTTAATTTTTATTAGGGGAGGGGGCACATGGCCCCCCTCCCAAGCCTGATTTCGGCCCCCTCTCTAGGACGATTTCGGCCTGGGGACTCCCTCCCTTGGCGCCCGGCCATAACTAAATGGGGAAGGGAGCTGGCCAGCCCCCCTCCCAGGCTGATTTCGACCCTGGGGCCTGGCCATGTTACCTGGCTGCCCCCAGGGCGTGCAATGTGTGCAATGGGACTGCAGTGGAATCCTCAAGGCCCCCTCGGTCCCAGCCGGCTTACCGCCTCCTGCGGGAGCTGGCATTGCTCTGACATACAAGGGGCTGCTGAAAGGCAGCTAGCTCTCCAGGGAAAGATCCACTTAAAGCCGATTTATATAGACCAATCTCCCTGCTTAATGCTGATTATAAGATCTTTATGAGTATTTTAGCGGGGAGATTGGTCAAGTTAGCTCCGCAGTTGATTAATGTCGATCAAAAGGGCTTTATCCCAGGGAGGTTTATTCAAGAGCAAACTCTGCAGTTGATAGGCAGTATAGATCTAGCGGTAGTGCGGTCGGAGCCCTTGGCAGTGGCAGCATATGATGCAGCTAAGGCATTCGACCGGGTCTGTTGGGTTTTCCTTTGGGAAACCCTCAAGACAATGGGATTTGGTTTACCCTTTATACAGACCCTGATTAGATGCTACGAGGGTGCCTCTGCAGTTATTCTGCTAAATGGTCTCCTAACATCAAGCTTTAATATATCAAGGGGAACAAGGCAGGGCTGTCCCATTTCGCCCTTATTGTTTGATATCTATATCGAGCCTCTCCTTAAGATTGGATGATTTAATCACTCCTTTTCAAGTCCATCATTATAGCAGTAAGTTAGCTCTATATGCGGACGATTCGTTGATTTATACCAACAACCCAGTCGAGGTATTCCCAAGGGTGGAATCCCTTTTGAAGGAATTTGGTCTGTATTCAGGGTATTTGGTTAATTCTTCTAAGACAGAGGTAATGTGCTGGAACATCAACAATTGGGTCGGAAAGGTGAGCAAGGAATTTAGATACCTAGGGATAATCATAGTTAAAGACTTGGATGATATTCCTCAGATTAATTTGAAGAAGGTATCTAAAGAAATTGACCACCTCTTTGCAAAATGGCAGAATTTACCTCTGACTATCTATGGCCGGGTCAATGTTATAAAGATGGTTGTTCTGCCAAAATTAACATATTTGTTTAGCACTATCCCCCTTGATTTCCCCAGTAAGGCTATGAGTAGAATCCAAGGCAAAATAGGAAGTTTTATCTGGTCTAATAAGAGTGCTAGGCTATCCTGGAAGAAGTTAAGACGTAAGCTACTGAAGGGAGGTTTAGCTCTCCCGGATTTGCTTTGGTATTCTTTTGCTTTTCAGTTTAAAAATATACGGTCACTGCTTATTACTTCTCTTGAAACTAACTGGGGGAAGATTTTGGGCGAGATGGCTACGTTAGAAGGGGGAGGACTGGGTTTTTTATATAAGTTTGGGGCTCCTATGTTTTTTAAAAAGGTTTGTCTAAAAGTCTTAAAAACAGCTCTTAAAGTTTGGTTTGGGGTTAGAAGGAAATTGGGGATTGGCTATTATTCTGATTTTGCTCCCATATGGGATTCTCCTGGGTTACCCACATGGTTGGAAGATAGCCTTGCGTTGCCTATTAAAAATGCTGGCATAGTGATCTGGTCCGATCTTATTTCATCAGACGGAGTTCACCCATGGGAGGTCTTAAGATCAAAAATAGGAAGCTCCTTTTCAAAATTTAAATATTTACAACTGTGCTCCTGCTATACAGCTGAGAAAGAAAATATAGGTGGAAATTGGGAAATCGAGCTTCGTCTTCAAAACCCAAAACCCATAAAAAAGGAGGTCGGGTATTGGTATAAGAACTTACTGGACGCTGACGTTGTAGACCTCCCTCCACATTACTCTGTTTGGAATCTGTCAGTCCTGGACGGTATAGCTGTTGATTTGTATGGTCTTTCTCTACAAATATTATATAAGTATGTTAAGCCAGCATCTCTCAAAAAGAATCACTTTTATGTCATCAACAGACTATACTATACCCCCATGAAAATAGCAAGATTTGCTCCTCTCTCCTCCTCGAAGTGCCCAAGATGTGACTTCACCGCGACGGATGATATTCACATATTTTTTGAATGTGCTATTCTAAGAGGTTTTTGGAAGAATGTGGAGTGTGCTCTTGGAGCAATTTTTAAAGTAACGTTGAATCTGAATCTCCCACTAGTCATATTTGGTATGGATAATGACCTGACAAATAGGTTGTCGGCAACACAAAAAGGCTTGTTACTCTACCTGATCCTTATTGCCCGCAGGGAGATATGTAAACTTTGGAAAGATTCTAGGCCCCCCTTATATGAGAACTGGTTGAGTGCTGCATTTGGTATGGCTCGTTTGGACCATAATCATTTGAATGACAGCAATTTTAACATCTGGGCATCGTTACTATCATGGGGTAATGAAATGCGGTTAGTCCAATGCCCTTTGGTCCAATGATTACACCAAGCTTTATACAAAGAAGCTGGCTTGGTTAGGCCTGAAGCCAATGCAGTAGTAAAAGGCCGGGATGCCCAGGTTGGATGGTAGCCTTTTGCTTTTTTCTGCAGACGCTTCGGTGAGATGAGGACTAAAAAAAAAAAAAAAAGAAAGGCAGCTAGCTCCCTGTCTGTCAGAGCAAATTTTTCAGTTGTTTACCTAAACACATATTTGCATGCAGGGAAACAGATGAAAACTCCACTTTCTGCAAGCCGGAGCGGTTTGACAGCCCCAGCTTGCAGAAAGCAGAGTTATGTTTCCTTTTACTAGGTGGGACCTATAATCTCCTATCAAGCAAAAATCAAACAGCAACCTCCTGAGGGTGCGCACCTCTGGAGGTAGCAGGAGCTGGTCCTGGGGTGTGGTGGTCACCAGGGCATAAATGGCTTCATGAGGGGGGGCTGCACAGTCCCCACCATCGTACAAGTTAACCCTGGGGAGGTGGTGGTATTCTGGGCTGGGGATCCACGACAGACCCCTTACATTAATTTATTGCAGCTCCAGAGAGATGGCAGTCCTCGGGGCTGCATGGGGCTATGTGGGTACCCGCATTAATTTTATGATGAGCCCCGGCATTTATTTTAAATTTGCCATCGGGCGGTGGCGGTCCCCGGGGGTCACATGGGTACTCCCCATATACATTAAAAGCAGTGCCCCAGGCAGATGGTGGTCCCCGGGGCTTTTATATGCCCTAGGAGGGTGGCCCCATGAGCCCCCCTCCTTTTTAGAATTCTTTATGTCCCTGGGACCTGGCCTACCCAGGGGCTCATTTCAAAACAAGCACGGAAGACCGCACTTGTTTCTTTTTTTTTTAATCAATTTTGCAACAAATTTGTGGATCCACCCGTGAATTCATGGCAAAATTGAAAAAAAATTTTTTAAATCCCCAGCGGGGTCCCTCTGGGACACCACCACCACATGTAGAGAGTCATGGTATTCCTACCCTACCCATTTTCTTTATTTTAAACAATGTGTGTGGGACTTGGCTCAAGCTAAGTCCCAAGATGGCTGCCAACACTTCCTGGCTGCCAGACCACCCGACCTGTATTCCAATTGGAACACAGCGGGTGGCCAGACTACAGGTTTGGTGGTCTTGGAGCGGGGCGCTGGTGTGGCGGCCCACTCCAAGACCGCCACACTCATAATCAGGCCCTAGGTCCTAACTATAACTACCTACTGGTGACCGCCAGTAAGTAAAATATATATATATATATATATATATATATCCAAGAAAGAAGTGACTCAAACAGATAGATTCACCAAAGAACAAAAATATATTTCAACTACAACGTTTCAGCTTCCGCCTTCCTCAGGTAGTACAAGATGGTTTGCTCAGTGGCTGCACAGATGACACAGCTGAATTTTCAAAAAGCATCATGAGTGAAGATTCTATTTGGAATGTGGAATCAATGCAGTCCTGAGAGCTCTTGTGATCCTCCATCTTCAAGTATATATATATATATATATATATATATATATATATATATATATATATATAGATATAGATAGATAGATATATATATGTGTGTGTGTGTATATATATATTTGTGTGTATATATATATATATATATACACACACATGACTAAAAATAAGAAATACAAAGGATCCAAATAATAAACAACCTTTATTGTGAACAATAAGCTATATCTGGAATGAGCCTGAGATTTAATTTTATTAATAGAAACCAATTAGAGGTTCGCAAGGAAATACTAATGAACAAAGGCTCTAATTTAAGACTACAACACCCAGAAATCAATGTGGGTGCCCATGGAAGGACAGGAAATAGAAATCAACCAAAAGCATTGATTTAAGTAGTAATGAACGATCATCATGATTCCTGATAAGTTTCTGGGTCAGTCTCTACGACTGAATAATCATTTGAATGAAATCATGTGATACAAGGAAAGATAACTACAACTTTGAAATAATGTGATACCCCTCCGTTCCTTTTTAAATTATTGTGATCAGTGAAAAATACAAATGGATTAATTTATAAATTTGAAATCAGTAAAACAGTGATAGATAGGGAGACCACAGTACCAAAAATCAAAACTTAGAAAAAAAATATTGAAAAATTAAAAATACACTGTAATACACTTTATTTTACAAATACAGTGTATTAAAGTGTCGTTTTAAGTTTTAACATATTTAAATATGCACAAACAATTCTGCAGAGTACCAGAGTAATACCAATTTATGAGCTCCTTAAACAAAATGTGTAGTTTCTCCTAGACTGCTTTCAAAATTTATAGAAAATTATAGCTAAAATTCTCCACCAGTTGCTACTTAAATAAAGTGGTAATAGGTAGCGAGCAACAATAAAACCTAATACTCACCGATATCTAAGACCCTAACCCAGAACGCAGGGAAACACAGCTCGAAGAATGCAGAAAAACTGTAATAAAAACCACAAGGCGGACTTTTTACCCTTGGTAAACACAGCCATTAGCCAATCACATACTGACTTTTTATCCGTATGCCCGCTGTATACTGCAAACCTACTGTGGTATACAGCAGCACAATATATAACTAAGCTTTTTAAAACATATACCTTTAACCTGCTTATACTATTCACACATACTACCAAACATTTCCATTTACACCTCATAATGTATATTCATGCCACGTTACATCTACATACATTCACACTGTCTCGGGGAGTGGGACCGCCCGCCTACAAGGCGGCGGTCCCACAGGGGGTATTAGGATGCGACCACCACTGTGGCGGTGGCACTGGCCATACTTTGAATTGCAGCGGGTGCTGCTGGCTGCAGCGCCTGCCGCAATGCAAAAAAGGCACTGTTTACATTTCCCTGCACTACGTGGCAGGCACCATGCGGTACCTGCCACATGGTGCAGGGAAATGTAGGGTGGAACCATAGGTGCCCCCAACCCATAAACAAAAGTGCCTGTGATGAAGGGGTGCCCGCTTCGGGCCCCCAAAGTCCATCACGGCCAGCCTTTCCATGGCGGTTCACCCGCCATGGAAAGGCTGGTGGGGATGGACCATCATAATCCCAACGGCGGTGCCTGGTAGGCACCGCTGCCATGTATGGGATTGTGAGGGCCTCCACAGCACCGGCCGGCTCAAGGAGCCCGTCGGATGCGTGGTGGTCAGAATTTCTGACTGCCACGGACCCACCTGCCATTATAATATGGCGGACAGGAAATGGCCTCACAGTGGGGGTAAGCCCACCACTGACAGCCTGTTGGTGGTGGGTTCACCGTCATCATAATCAGGCCCTATGTTTTTTCAATATACACACTCCAGTCTATGCCATTCCACTCTATGCAATTACACTCTATGCCACTCCACTCTCCATCACCGCACTCTATGTCACTCCCCTAAATGCCACCACACTCTATGCTACTTCACACCACTGTATTCTATGCTATTATACTATACGCCTCTAAATTCTATGACACTCCAGTCTACGCCACTCCACTTTATGTCCCTTCATTGTACGCTACTCCACTGTACGCTATTACACTGTACACAACACCACTCTACCGCACTACACTCTATACTATTCTATTCTATGCCACTTCACTGTGCGCCACTTCAGTGTACACCACTGCTCTCTATGGTATTCCACTCTATGCCACTCCACTGTACGTTGCTACACTATACGCCACTCTACAACAATTCAATCGATGCTTTTACACCCTACAACACTACATTCTTCGCCACTCCACTATATGCCACTCCACTCTACGCTACTACAGTATATGCCATTCCACTGTACAACATTGCCCTCTAGGCCACTCTACTCAATGCTACTTCACTATATGCCACTCCTCTCCACTTCACTAGACTGTACGCCACTAAACTCAACGTATTCCACTCTATGAGACACCAGTGTAAGTTTCTCCACTACATGCCACTCCACTCTACACCACTCCTCTCTACACCACTACCCTACGCTGTTCCACTGTACACCACTCCACTGTACCACATTACGCTCCACTCCACCAAACTATAATGTATGACAGTAAACTTTACGACACTCTACTCCTCTCTACTGTACAACACTCCACTTAATGGCTCTCCTCTCGATGACAATAAACTGAATGATTTGAAAACAAAATTATTCAAAATAAAAAAACATTGAAATTCAATGAAAAAGATAGAGGTTAAGGATAAGTCATAGTTAGGGAAACTTTATTTCTTCTTTCTATGCAAACCTAACTTAAACTACAAAACATTAGAAATTCTAAAGTTATAGTTATAACTTAGATTTATACTTTACGCACCACCTTCAAATTATTATAAGTCACACACTTCTGTACACAGTCTGGTTACCTCACCCACCAGCCTACACACTATTTAATATTAAAACTGTACCATAATATTGTTTAAATGTAACTATGATTTTTTTTTCTTTCTGTGTAAATATATATATATATATGTAATAAAAAAGGTATGCATACACATTAAAAAAATTACACAAATATAAATAAAAATTCAAACTTTGGGCCTGATTTAGATCTTGGTGGGACTACCATCGTCCCTCCATGGTGGAGCTTACAAGTACTACACCAAGCTGATGGAATCCCGCCCGCCCTATTTAGATGTGTGCTGACTGAACCGCAGTCCACATCCACAGATTGCTTTTCGTTGCGTAAATGGTTTGCCACTGTCAACGCTGCGGACTTCTCTGCAGGCTAATATTACTCTGTTGCCATCAGGGTGGCAGGATTGTGCCAAGCCTATTTGGATTTCACAGTTGTGCTGGTGGTATTCTAGCAGCGGGTTGCCAACAAAGTGATTCCGTCACTGGACGCGGTCAACATTGGACTATTCCTGTGGCTGTAGGATGCATGCTAGCATCACACACCTGATGTATTTTGCCTAGTTGTTTGCACTTGCATACCACCCTATGAGACACACTCCATTTCAGACTGTGATCCATTGCCATTCCAGCACAGCACAACATTTTCCTGGAGAAGTTTTGTCAGAGTATTCTGGGTTTATTGCGCACACAAGAGGAAATCAGGAACAGGTGGAATGACGGGCGGGGGAGAGTGCATTCTCCAGCCTCCAAGGGTCACCTTGAGGCCCAGAGGACTTGTGGTGGGTCTACCAGCCCCCCTTACAACTTTTTCCCTGGGAGGAGAAGGTCTTGCAGACCCTACATCCTGAAGGCTTGACAGTAATCCCTGGTGCATTGGAGACTGGTAAACTATACTTTTGAATGTGTCACTAAACCTGAATCTTGTTTTGCATTTTAATTTAAGTGTCTTGCACCTTTATTAAACATTTAAACCTGGATATGTTAGTATAATATTTTCTGTCTTGTTTATTTGTTTGAATGTATTTTGTTTTAATTAAGATTACAGATTCCAATCTACATTACAGTTCAGTAATGGTGCTTTTACATCAAATAACATATTTCATATATGTGTTTTATATTCTAAATGTTATTTTTTTGTTTTTACTGCATATTTTCACTAGGTATGTTTAACTTACAATTTTGCAACAGTTGTGCATGTTTAATTGAAATTACTACAACTACCATGATGCCTTGTTTTTGTTATGTGAAAATAAAATTGCAATGTAATTTTGCTCTTTCTCTCTTTTCTGTCAAATCTTCACATATGTTAAAGTGTTATGTAGTTTATCAATCTCTATTTCATGCTATGTTTTTAAATGTGTTTATGTTTAATGTTGTATGTTGTCCTATACTTGGTATCTTATTGAATTGATGGTATTTGTTTCACAAATAAAGGTTTTTTGACTTACAAATGTGAAGTTATTGAATTTATTGTGCTGAATATCAGTTGTCTTTTTTTAAACACAGTTGTTTAATAAATGTACAGAGTAATGTTTATATAATGAGTAATGCTATATATCCTCCTAAGTTGTGTAATTGTCAGAATTTTTGCCTGCTAGGCCTAGTAATGGTTTCTGTCACATTTCTCCTTTCTACGGGTTTGTGTTGAATCTTTGGTATATCTTATGTTTACTCTCTAATTTATTTTCATTTCAGGACATCTTTTTACCTGCTATTTTGAAGTTGTTTACTGTGCAATTTAAACTGTTGTGTAATTTATTATAAGACCACTGAAAGGTACATTTAATATATTAATTAACTCATTTGATGTATAATCCAGACTTTTACAACTTTCTTATGTTTTTTTACATTCATTATAGGTCCAACACCCAAAGTACGTGGACAACAATCTGCCACTGAGGATACCTCCACTCCAGACCAGGAACAAGCCTTCAGAGATAACTCCACTCATGAAAATCCAGATGATGAGGAACAGCCTGGTCCATCTGGTATGTCTGGGCAGACAGCTCCTGTGAGTCACACTCGGCCCAGACCTACACCTGCCACGCCAGCTGTTACCACCCCATAGCTTATGGATACTGTAGGACTTGGCCTTTTTGGCTAAAGTTCCCTAAACTTTTTGCTTTCCCCCTAGAACGTTTTCCTGACATAGAGTTGCCAATATAGATGCTTTGGGTACTTTGCCACTGCTGATCATGTCAAAGTACAAGTGTTCCCTGTGTAAAGTGTAATGGTAATTGGTTGGCCATGATTGGTATGTTGCCTTACTAGTAAAGTCCCTAGTGATGTGCACTGTGTGTGCCAGGGCTAGTAATGCAAAGGTGCGTGGAGAAGGGAACTCAGGCCTGCAGTGTAGGGCCTGCGCGCAGTTTGCTAAGTTAGCATGTTGTCCTGACAAGTGTAACCACTTGTCAGGCCTTACTTTCCCTTTTGCGTGCACAGTGGGCACCCCTGTGGTAAGTCCCGGGTAGCCCCTGGGCGGGGTGCAGTGTAGGTAAAAGGCAGGACCTATACTGAGGTGTGTGTTATGTCCTGACAGTGGGAAACGCTCCATTTCGTTTTTCACTGCTGAAAGGCCATTCTGCCCATAGGACAGAATGGGGGAGGCTGGGTATTGTGTTTGTTAGCCTAGTTTCCCATAAGTTTAAAATGGAGCGGTGAAGTTTAGTATGTATGAACTCACAGCGGCATGCCACATCTTTCTATGAAAGTGGTTTTATCACTGTGTGTTCAGAAGCCACACTTTCAGAAAGTGGCTGAGTGTTGTGCTTTAAGCATTTCTGTGTGTCTCTGCTGAATGTGGATTGACTGTCTGGATCTGAGAGGGGAGAGGAGCCGGGGGAGGTCTTGACCCAGGGAGGGGTTGAGATGGCACCAGGCTGACCTGCAGCTGGAGAGCAGGCGAGGAAAAGCACCGGGAGGTGAAGAGGCCTGGGTTGCGACTATAAAACAATTGACCCATCTCCTGCTGAGTGATTAAGGATCCAGCCCCCCATGATCAAAGGGAGAAAGGTGACACTGGGAGGGAGACACCCAGAGCTGATTTAGGCAGGGGTCAGGGACCCCTGAGCACAACGAACTTCAAAGACGTTTAGGGGTATAACTAGGAGAGCTGAGACCCCTGAACGAGGGGAATGGAATAGAAATGGATTGAGACTGAAAAGGCTTGTACCCATTTCGTGGTCAAGAGGAACCTCTGCTAAGGAAGGAACAACTGAATAGACTGCTGGGGAAGGACCAACCCTTGCTTCGTGATCTGGGGCTGGTCTGCCGTTTGCTGTTCTAACCAAGGAAGAGGCTGTTGGGACTGTGCTTGGTGCACTGGGTCCCCCTGCTTGAAGAAGACTGTGCTTTGTGCTGTGTCTCGTTACCCCCCAAGGGCCCGTGGTGAGCTGGCTCCCTGTTTGAAAACACAGAAACATAAAAGTTTCCGGAGAAGTTTCAAGCAACGCGGTGGGCGCGTGTTGTGGCAGCTTGAGACCTTCGGAAGGTGTGCCCTGTGATCTTGGACACACGGAGGAGAAGTGAGACTCAGACGCGCTGGGTGCATGTCGTAGTGCACAGGAGACGTTGGTGAAGAGCGCCTGGTCAACATGTGCACCTAAGGTGAAGTGAGTCTCGGACGCGCTGGGTGCATGTCGTGGTGCTCAGCAGGCATTGGTGAAGAGCGCCTGGTCAGCGTGTGCATCGGAGGTGACGTGAGACTCGGACGCGCAGGGTGCGTGTTGTGGTGCACCGCAGGCGCTGGTGAAGAGCGCCTGGTCGGTGGGTACATCGGAGGTAAAGTGAGTCTCGGATGCGCAGGGTGCTTGTCGTGGTGCACAGGAGGCATTGGTGAGGAGCGCCGGGTCAACGTGTGCATCGGAAGTGGAGTGAGTCTCGGATGCGCAGGGTGCATGTCGTGGTACACCGGAGGCGCTGGTGAAGAGCGCCTGGTCATCGAGTGCACCGGAGGAGAAGTGAGGCTCGGACACGGTGAGCGTGTCAGGGTGCGGCCAAAGGCGTTGGTGAAGAGCGCCTGGATATCGGGGCACCGGAGTTGGAGTAAGTCTCAGTGAAGCAGTGTGCGTGCTTTGGTGCAACCTGGGACTGTGGAGGTGATTGGCTGATCATCGTGTGCACCGGAAGAAAGTGAGTCTCTGCAAAGTGGTGTGCGGGTCTTGGTGCCAACTGAGACCGCAGGAAGGAGTGCCTGGTGAGCGTGCACTCGGAGTCGACGTGAAGTCCCATCTGCGTTTTGTGTGTGGCTTCGTGCCAGAGGAGACCCGGAGGGTGCTGTGGTGAAGTGCACCCTGAGTAGCGTAATCTCAGGGGCATGGGGTACGTGTGCCCTGCGGCTGCCTGAGACCTTCCTAACAGTCGTGGCCTGGACCGGCAGCCCGGAGGAGCTGAGCTGCCAGGCCGAGCCGCTGAGGCCCATTGAGAAAGTTCTACACGGAAGGCCCAGTTCGCTGAAGGAGGAGAGGAGAGTGGGGTCGTGCCCCCAGGTAACGTGGATCACTGCCTGGTCAAGGCGCTGGCTCAGAGGGACACTCTCTTGGCCTCTCAGACCTTCTGGCGGCGTGAGCCTTTGCTTCGGCTCAGAGTGGGGCCCGTACTGCGTTCAGGAGTGGCAGTACTGGGGCCAGAGTGAGAAGCTGTACTTTGTGTCATCCTTGATACGTGTGGAGGGGCAACTGTTATCGAAGAGGCTGACTGTCGTAATACACATTGCCAATATTGCTGCTAACGAACTGCCGGACTGTCTTAGGACGCCTGACATTATTTCTGCATAACGAAGTACACGATTGTAGCGCTACGCATTGCATTATTTCTCCCTTGCAAAGTACAGGATTGTAGCGGCCCGCATCGCATTATTTCTTCATTGCAAAGTACATGATTGTAGCTACGCATTGCATTATTCCTTCATTGCAAAGTACATGATTGTAGCGGTGCGCATTGCATTATTTCTTCATTGCAAAGTACGTGATTGGGATGTGACGCATTGCATTATTCCTTCATTGCGCAGTACATGATTGTAGCGGTACACATTGCATTATTTCTCCCATTGCAGGTACCGGGGTGTATCGTTACGCATTGTATTATTTCTCCTGTGCCCAGCACAGGATTGTATCGTTACGCAACGCACTATTGTTTGTCCATTGCAACATGTGTGATTCTAGCATTACGACCAGCATAGCGTTTTGAAAGCAGTGGTTGGGATTTGAACCTACCAACCAGCCGGAACGAATATTATCCTTTATTATATGTTGGCTTATGTATCGTGTGGTCTGATCGTATATCTTTTTACATAAAGTTTATACTCAATTTATCAAACTCGTGTGGAGTCCATTTGTGGTGTCACCAGTGGGTTGCTGTGAGCGTGGTTGCACATAATGTACACTCGTGCCTTGGACATAGGCCTGGCTGCTCATGCCAAGCTACTAAGGGGGTGAGCGGGGCTATCTCAAACGGTGTCCTTACTTGGCCTAACGTTGAGGGAGGAGTCCCGGGTCTCGCATTTAGTGACAGTGGTGCGGGACGGGGACTCCGGCTTCCAACAGATACCTCCACTTCCTGTATCCAAACCAACATCATCCCAATATTGTGCCTGCAGTCCTGGCTGCAGTTGAACAAACACCACCACCGTCTCCAGTTCAGCCAGGAACCAGTGGGATGGGACACACTGGGTCAAGGGTACAGGGTATTGGGTTAGGGGTTGTGGGAGGGAATCAATGGGCCAGCAAAGTGAGGCCATTAGGTGCACTGTCACCCAGGCCACCATCTACCAAGTCTTGGGATCCCTCCATCACTCCCAAGACATGATGGGCCAGGCCCATACAGAGGACCGGTAGATGAAGCAGTTGCAGAGGGAGCACAATGTACAGATGGAGAATCTGAATTCCAATTTTGGCTCCCTGACTGGGGTGCCGAATAACATTTACACACATATGTCCAGGGCTTTCCCAGCACCATCTTTCCCTTTCTGCAGTCCACCAACACCTGGGCCAACTACATCTGCCTCAGCCACAGAGGTTAGGCCCTACCACAAGAGGCAACACCTGCACCCACCTCAGTCCCTGCAACTCTGCAGCCAACAAGACCTCCTCATCTTTTTCTGCTGTTTCCGACCTCTGGGAGCAAGGATGCCAGGAAGAGTAGGTGAGCGGGCCCCAGTCTTCTTGCCAGAGGAGCTGGAGTTGCTGGCAATGGAGGTCCTGTCCCTGTAGAGCCAGCTCTATTTCCGGAGGACATGTTTAAAATGTATTTGCAAATCTGTCTGTTTCTTTTTAAAACTCAGGCTAGAATGTCCCTATGAGTTCTTGAGTGAAGTGTAATTTATTTTTTACATTACATAGAACATTGATGGTGTGAATTTTTAAGCTCTTTATGATTAAAGAAAACACCAACATTTGTATGTGTTGTGTGTTTTAAGCCCTACATTTTATTTGGTGTGCATTTTAAGATATATCTATGTATATGTATGAATTTCATGTGAAATGTAGACATTTCACAACATGTAAATCTAGAAAACACATTATATTTTCTTTACAACGGTACATATATATAATTTTTTACATACCAAATAAACATGATGGTTGCTATGTGTATTATCCCACGAATCACCCAGCCTGGATAAGTTGTCTCCAACCAGTCAAATGGGAGCTACCAGTAGCTCCCAGACACCTCCAGAGTAGCCCACATTTTTATATTAGCACATGGTCATATTTTTATTTCATTGTTAGGGGAAGGCTGTGTTCATTTGACATTATGATCATCAGGCTGCAGATAGCAGGGCCTAACAATGAGCAGTGCTTGGTCAGATTTATGAGCCAGGCTGGGGATGAGTCACAGAGGTGAACAACTGAAGCACTGAGGTATTTGATTCTTAAAAATAATTGCTTCTTAACTCAAAATTGGAGTTGTGTACAAAAGTATGCATCTGAATGCTTTTAAATGGGCGAAAAATACAATAGAGAGTTACCTTAATTATTGAGTTAGCACTTCATTTCAATTTTATCTCATTCAAAGTGTTGCATTTACAAACAGTAGGCCTCTTACTCCCAGTGGGCAATATACACTGTGCCTTAAGTATATAGGAAAAATGCAGCTCTTTTTTTATGAGAGAAATTTAGAGTGCAGAAAAATGTTGGTAGAATATTTATTTGCACTCTTAATTCCTCCAAATTAAAAAGAACATACAATTGTATATTTATGTCATTCACGTAATGGTGCCTCATATGGCAAAAGGTATGTTCTGTGCTACAAGTACATATAACAAAGGCTCTCAGTCACCCGTACAAATATATACCCTTCATACGCACACATGTTCATAAATCCCCAAAGACCACACTCTCACTGACACACATGGCAGCCCTTTTATAGTGCCCTTAGTCCTTGTATTTTAGTTCAAACCATGGTATCTGGCTCTATGGACATTAGGCTTCAAGTCACTTTAGCTGGGCGTGGGGGTATCTGGTTACAATGCGTAAGTTGTTTAGCCTTCAGTATTTCACAATGATTTTCACTGATCAGAAGTAGCTCTCATTACAGCAAATGTTGGAGCCCCCCTGGCCTAGATGATGTCACTGGCCTGCATTAGTGAATTTAGGACATGACGAAGGATAACAGAAGTCATTAGGTCACAACAAAAGTATTACTTATTTTTTTATTTTGGCAGAATGAAAAAATAGATATATTGTGTAGTAACTTTTGACTAATGCTGTGATTGATGTAGTAAAATTGTGTTGCATTAATACAGAAAAACAAAAAGTCACAAAACAATTCTATTTTTCTTTTATTTCTTGTATCCATACAGGTCAACGCCAATCTGAAAAAGACCATTTGGAAGGCCATCGCCAAGAAGGTGCAGACCCTGGGGGTCTACAAGCGGCACAGCATTTATTGACGAAAGAGGTGGTAGGACCTATGATGCTGGACAAAGAAGTCATCAGAAGTCTGGCTCGGCCTGTCCTCCCAACGTGGGAAGCGCGTGCGCCACACCCGGACCCCCCTAATGGCACACATACTTGCGGTGGCCTATATGGAGCTTGATGGGCAGTTGAGAGGACAACAGCAGCATCAAGGGGGTAAGATCTAGTTTGAGTTTAACATGTTAAATAACTATTTTTTGTTACAGCAATGAATTTTGCCATCAACATTAAGGTTGACATATGTTCAATGCGCAAGAAGAGTTCTTGAAGATGTACATTTTGGAACAAGGTGTATGATGTGTTTTGTATATGAATTTGTGTTCACTACCAAAGGGTGGGTTTGAACAGACACATGCCTGCCTAAACAACAAATATGCATCAGGTTGTTTGATGTTATAGGAGACAGTTGTACCAAACAGGCCACTAGTCTTTATTGTGTCAGGTGTGATGCTCCTTCACTATTGTGAATGATGTAATGTTAGCCCTATTACAGGTGACATAGCATAAAATGCACTTATGATACAGTGGATGTTCCAAACGTCACCTTGGTAAGTTGGCTTTATACACAAACAAGAGTGAGCAAGTGAGCCAAAATTACTAGTAACATCAGATTAAATGGCTACATTTTTTATTCAAAACATATCCCAAATGTGTTTTGATTCAAAAATACTATTTCATTCATGTCAAAAGTGACAGATTTGCATGATGTCTTACTCCTTTACAAATGTGCATGTAAACCAGTCTGTTTTTGGAAAATAAGTGTGACAGGCATATCATTTTTGGAAAAACACAGACAGGAATATGTACACATTGGTGCCAGGGTAACACATACCCAAAACCATTTTTCAATGTCCTTTGATATGTCCAGATGATAAATCAATGATGGAGAAAAATGGGATACTTAAAGGGACTTTTGCAGATGGAATGTTCCATCAAATATATGTTGGAGTATCCCATCTGAAAAACTCAAAATCAGGCCCAACTCATGACTCATTAGGAAACTGTAGAAATGCATCAAGGTGTAATCTGTTGTATAGTGTAAATTGCATTTGAATCTTTGATGTAAAAATTATATATGAATCAGTGTATGTAATATTTACTGTGACGTTGTACCAATTTTTTCCTAAAGTGAAAGCCAGAATATTTTGTAAAACTACTTCACAATGGTAAACACAAACTTGAAATAACTTGAGATATTTAGGAGTCAAATGTGAAATTGTTTCTGCTCTGTACTAAAGTGGATTAGAAATGTATCAGGCCCTATGTATTTACTTATTCTGTAGAAGTCATTTGTCAATCCACAAAAAAATATTTCTTAATTTCTTCTACAGCATAGGTATACACATAGTGCGTGATACATTGATAAGCTATTTCAGTACTGAATCCACATAATATTTTTTTACATTTGAAATATACTTTAATTACTTGAAGTAAGTGTTACCATTGTGAAATGCCCAAACAAAGAAAACAGGCTTTCAGTTCACACAAATATTGATACAGCATTGCAGTATTTGTTGACACACATTGATTCATATTTTACTTTTTGTGAATGAAAATAATGCAGCTTTTTGGCTTTGTACACACACTGTACAAAGGTATTTTTGGTGTCTATCCTTTTTGGTGACATAAGCTCACTATTCTAAACAATGAAGCCCAACCATTCAGAGGTGTTAAACAGTTCCTGGAGAGAATAAAAAATGAATAAGAGACAAGATCATACATGATATAGGATCTATCATGTAGAATTACAAAACTGTGACCAAATGGTTTCTGAAGATGTTCCCTACATGCATGAGATAATGATAATAAAGGACAAAAGTTTGAGAGCCTTGAAGCAGGTAAAATATGAAAACTTGGAAAATGTTTTTTGATCGAAGTTCATGATCAGTTCTATTTGCACAGATACAATAAAACTATTGTATATGTCTTATCAGCATCATCAGGAGCAGGAGAAATTGGCCATGTAGGACAGCTGGCCACTGTGTTTCAGCTGGTGAGACCACAGACACCGATAGACACAGTGGCACGGAGGGTGAGGGAACTGGCACGGAGGCCACCAGCTCTACATCATCTTTGGAGGCCTCGACAAGCGACCAGTCCCTAATGGTGGCAGACACTATAGCAACTGTTCACCTGCATTCTTGTCCACCTCCGGAGACCCATCTCCACCCTCCCTCTTGCTCCCACCAGTTGGCCAAACCCGCCCCCCTAAAAGGACTGGAGTCTTCTTTGCTGCAGGCACCTCACCCGCTGCCCCTATCTCCCCGGCTGCACTGAATGAGAATGCTATTGACCTCCTAAGCAGCATCTCTGTAGGCCAGACTGCACTCCTGCATGCCATCCAGCACCTTTGTTGCCAAATGCAACAAATGGTAGCATATTTGGAAGGCATTCATAGTGCTATGTCTGGCCTGCAGAGATAATTTAAAGGACTAGCCTCCACACTGACCGCAGCCTCCCAACTAGCCCACCCTGTGCCCCAACTCAGGTCACTTCCCCATCCCAATTCCCAATTCCCAGCCTTGTCCCAAGCACACTCACTCCTTTGCACGCACCCACTCCAACAGACACAAGCGGCACACCCACACATAAACACAAAGACACCAAGAAACACAAGCATACACCCAAACAACATCCAGACATCACACCCACCATATCCACCACCACCAACCAGCACACCCACCACTACCAGCACACCCACCACTACCAGCACACCCACAAGCACCACACTTATCACCACACCCACAACCACCATACCCACAAGCACCGCCACTATACTCACAAGCACCACACCCACCACCACATCCACAAGCACCAGCACATCCACAAGCACACCCACAAGCACCACATCTACCTTCACACCCACAAGCACTGCCACATCCACATCCACAAGCACCACAACCACACCAACCAACTCAACATCACACTCATCCAAACACACACTTACATGCAAAACAACACCCCTCAAACACAAACGCAGACACTTACCTGACCAACATAAACCTGCCAAGAAACACACACCCAAACATACACAACATACACCAGTCTCACATGCAACTACAAAAACAGCAGACACACCACAGCTCCCACTACCTCCCAACCTCAATCCTCTCCCACCCATCCTGCCCTTTCTCCTTGTTCCAATTATTTATTTTCTCTGGCCTCCCTCCCCTCCCAAACCCACCTCTCCCAAACCCACTCCCCCAAACACAAACAGACCCCTCCCAAACCCACGCCTCTCAAACCCAGCCCTCCCGAGAAAGATCATTGAGGTGCCTGCTCTGTGCCCACTAGATGTTCCTTGCTGTGGAGGTTCCCCTTGGCAGTTTATAGGCGACAAGTTACCAACATGAGCACAACCGTGCAATCTGACTATTGTCATTTGTCTATATCATTCATTAAACTTGAGCAATGAGAGAAGTATCTCATAAGTTAAATAAACCAAGATTTTTCATTTCACCAACTTTGTCCTGACATGAATTTTCGTTTACAATTGTTTGATTCCTCGAAATGTTTATGTGTAAGTGAAGTACATATTTTTATTTACCATTATGGCAGGAAATACAAAAGAATTTTTTTAATGTCTACTTTGTTAAGTGCATACACTGGTTAAAATAGTATGTGTTGGTAGTTTCAATTTGAATATGCCTCTTTTTGACACGTGCTTTTTCCCTGCAGGGAATTACAACGCGGTCGTTACAACGACCGCATTGTAACCATGCATACCATTACCCCGCAAGTCGGAACAACGACTTGCGGAGGAGGGGCGCTGGATGTTGGAATAGTATAATTTTCTATTCCAACTCCAGTATGTGCAACAGTAAGGAAGGTGTTGGATTTTAAATCCAACACCTTCTGCCCCCTCCGCAAGTCGTTGTTCCGACTTGCGGAGTAATGGTATGCGTGGTTACAACGCGGTTGTTGTAACGACCGTGTTGTAATTCCCTGCGGGGAAATGTTTTCATGGTAAATGATGTTTACCTTTTAATTTAGGTGCAAGTAATCATCATGATAATGGACGCTTCCACCAACAAATAGATATTTTAATTTTTTTAAAGTGTTAATACATGTGTGTTTATTTCAACTTGATAAGTGATAAGAATAAACACATATGCATTACAACTTAACAAATTATGTGACAATAGAATAGAAATGTTAAATGGATATTTATGTCACCTGATTTAAGTTTGGGACTGACATTGATTTTACAGGTATTTAAAAAGTCAACATTACACCTTGTCTAGTGCAATTTCAACATTATGTTACATTTCACTTATCCCGATGATGTGTGATGCATATGTTTTTAATTTGACAATTTACACAATTTATTGAAACACACCTGTATGGTCACTTTTAGATTTTTTGATCGATGTCCTTTTAGGTTGAGCCTAGAGCCAGGATGCATGCGCTTCTCTCCAAGGCATGCTGTAATACCTCAGTGGAGTTTCAACACGCCTACCACTTTTTTATTGGTTGCTTGGTCTGCCGTTTCAAATTCCATTGATTTCATTGGTTAACAGTGCGCATTTGTCCAGCCTTGTGGATGTTTTGTTAACACCCTGGCTACTGGCCCTGCTACATGGATCCTTTCATCAGCTGCCATATGTTTTGTTTCACTGCACTACTTTTTTTCTTGCCAGGCTCAGGTTGCGAGTGGCAAGGCCAGGGATGGCGGGTACCACTGGTGTCTTCCTTTATGCATCTTGGTGTTGACCTGGCACACTGTTGGCTCATGTGGCATGGTACGAGTGCTTTCAGGGTGTGTGTGCAGCTCTGCAGAGGGGAGGGAGCTCTGCAGACCGCAAAACAAGCCTCCGTACTTTGAGCCGAAAGCGTGCCACAATTTTTTCTCAGCTCTGAACGTGTTTACCAGAAATGTAGGGCAGCCTCGAACTGCCCTGCAGTGGACGCAGTACTCTATTGCCTTTCTGTTTGTAAACAACTTGGAGCGCTGCCCTAAAGCAGCCCGTATGAATGCAGTTCAGGGTGCCACACGCCACCACTGCACCCCTGTCCTGACCGTGGTTTCTCCTCTTACTCTTGAATTAATATGTAAAGTGCTCGATTGCATGATACCGTGATACTCTCTACTGCCCCATGCCGTTTCCCACACCACCCCTCCCACGCGGCCATGCTTTTTAGGTCTTGCATAGGCAGTGCATGCGCTGCCTCTACGAGGCATCAAGTAATCTCTATGTGTTGGCAAGCTGCCGGTAGTTTCTCCTGCCGCTTGCCATTTGCTGAATGTTGGCACAGCTCCTGTTAGCTGGCTTTTTAGTGGCTGTTGATGTTAAACTGACTTCCGTGTAGTCCGGAAGCAGCGGTCACTAACTACAGTTTTCGTCCGCCAGATCGCACTTTTTTTTTGTGTTGCGCATCTCTGCCTGACGTAAACATGGCAGCGGCGCATGCGCAAGGCTATCCCATCACGTCTAAACTCTTGGGGTCATGATCAACAAAGCGCTGCCTCACTCTCGTCGCTCATTGTTTTTTTTGCACTGGTAATGGGTTTGGGAGTCCGTGCGGCTCGCTGGTTTCTACAATGCTTGTTTTTTAATTACTATACCATCACGTCTAAACTCTTGGGGTCAGGATCAACAAAGCGCTGCCTCACTCTCGTCGCTGAAGGCTGCTGGAGATGAATGCGCCCAGTGATGTCACAGTTCCGGTCGGGTGTTTTGAGCCGGATGGTAGTCACAATACACTAGGATACAGTGGGTTAATCTTGGAAGCCTGCTGTGTCGCAACTCCTCTCGTTTCCTGTGCCTCCCCGCAGGTCTGGCGGCACAGCATGTATCAGTGGCCCGGCATAGCCCGTAGCTTCTGCTCCACATTCATCTGCTCCCTTCTGCGCTGGCGCTGTAGCCACTGAAAGAAGCAACGGAGGCAGGAGGCGGGGGCGGAGCTGCTCTCCGTGGCTCCCGCCGTCGGCGGGCAGAGCAGTCACCCGAGGCACCGCATCCAGAGCAGGACTGGGACCGATGTGTTGGGGGAGGCATTGTGAGTGTTTTTCCCCGTGTTAGACTTATATTTGCATGTAATATCTATGCCTACCCCTGGCCTCTTGCAGCTTAACACAATATGCCCGATTACCATCCCACGGTGTGTTATGCTTTAGGTTACATCCCTGTCTTGATCACACAAGACTTCACTTTTAGCAGTACACTTAGTGCCATAAATGGAAAACAGTTACTCCAGACACCCACAAATTAATTGGGGGTGGGGGAGTTGACATGATGGAGTCAGAAAGGGGTGATGTAATAAGGAGCAGAGTTCACAACAGTAAATGTGTTGTATGCGTGATGGTGCCAGTTGATTTGTCTAATGTGCTCTGTTGGTGTAGGCGAAGTAACTAAAACTGGACTTACGTTTTCCATTGCCGTGGCAACGCTTTGCTGGCTAATTGACCGGAAGCCACATTGTGCCACGCGCTTGTCAAATATGTAGTGTTTGGGTAATGTAAAGACTTACGTAAATGAGTTTTATCAAAATAATATAGCTGTAAGTTGCGTCCAGTACCACTTCTTTGTGTGAGATCCTGCCTGTAAGCGACAGACGCTGCTTCCTTTGGGAACTCCGAAACCGATGTTGCAGTATTTGTGGTAAAGCCTCTTCCAGTAAGAACACCCTTATAAGTGTTAGGAAATTGTCATGACTGCATTTAAATATTGTGGTTCCTGTTACAAGAACACAAACTCGTTTTGAAGAGCTTGACTGCTTTTAGATTTCATGGTATTTGAAATACTGTGTTAACTGGTTTGAGTGTTTTTAAATTGCATGTATGATGAAATATAGGTTATACAAGTTTTCATTTGGGATGGTAACAGTTTATGCTAACTCGTTTGGTGTTCTTACGATATGGAATTTCGTGGCAGCCCAAGCTGGTTTTGTGAGCGCTTTGCTGAGAATGGGACTAATCCCTTCCTGCGACAGGACTTTTATTTAAGAGTTATTGCTATCTCACTCAAACATAGCGACCTCAGTTACCAACTTAAATTCACATCTGCTCTAAAGACATATACATATAGCATATGTTGACATAAAGGCTGTGGGCAGTCTTCTGTAATGCACTTTTTCCATTCCCCTCGAGCACAAAGTGGTGAAAACAATATTTAGCTATGCTCTAGCACTGCATGGCCTTAGTTGTGCAGGACTCCCCAAGGTAGACACTGTTCAGATGGGACCCCTATCGCCTTTCCCCCGAGCCTGACATGTTGGACAGATCAGGGCTATTGATAGGAAGGCAAACAATCATTTGCAATGCAATAGGTCTCGCATTTGCGAGAATTTTAGCTATTGGAATTGTACATGACAATGCCTTTTATTTAGGTGCACCGCTTGCAGGTTTTCAAAAACACATGAATAAAAGTCATTGCCATTGACAATGCCAATAGCTCAAACTCTCGCAACTGCGAGACGTATTGCATTGCAAATGCTTGTTTCTTCAGCAACACAGCTGTTGCTATCTTTGAGCACTGAGTTTCGATTTTGAATGCTGGATGTATTCTTTTTATGTGCATTTTCCTGATCGCACAATGCACTGTGTTGGAGAGCGGTGCCGCAGCTCGTACTCTCTATACCGTTGTAGGGAGCAGGTAGTACTCGCTCTACGGACTACTGCAGCTACTCCTCAATTGAGGGAACCATTCCCATTGGCAAGCAAATTGTTAACATTCTGTGTTTTTCCTACGGACCCGTACGGGGAAATACTGCTTCCAACTGTGCTATTTTTTGAGCAATCCAGAAAGGTACTTGATCCCCTTTTGATGGGAACGCACCCATTATTGCTTTTAGTGTCTGTGGACTAATTATTGGCATGTGATTGGACTGGACTGTACCAGGTGGAGCAGCTCTCACAGGTTGTAATGTGAGTGTTCGCATGACGAACTGGACAATATGTCTGCACAGCCTGACTACTTCTTTGCAAAGTGTACGCACTTCCCCTATTTGGAGTGTGTCTATCTCAGGATGTGGAGTGTAAGTCGCTAAGACCGGCCATGTCGCTCCTCCTATGCTGAGCGGACCGAGTCTTACGACTGAAGTTGTGTGTTTTAGGGCACCTTTAAACCAGTTTTTATGTTGCTGGTAAGTTAACAGGACTTCAATGTCCTCGTGTGAGATGTATTCTTCCGGTGGATCCACTTCAATGTATTAATGGAATAAATGTGTCTGTGGAATTTTACCCAGGAATAGGATACCTCTGATCCGAACACTTCGTGTGCCTCAGTCACGAAGGTAACATGGCCACCTGTTGCAGGTAATCCATGTTCTAACAATTTCAGAGTTACTGCCTATCTGCAGTTTTCTGTAATGTTAAGAGCGTTAGCAATTTCGTCTCCATCCGTACTTCCACTGCTACTCGCAGTTTCAGTCATTTTGAAAGGAGAAGAAAGTAAAGGTTTAGGAGGTAGGGTTTAGCACAATATGGGAACCTTTAATCCTTACAAGCGTGTCTAAACCTTCGCTAACCCACCCTGGCGAAAGCCCAGGACCTCATACAGGCCAGTAGAACAGAGCTAAAACATGTTGATGATATAGGGTCCTAGGACCATCACATCTGCATACCCATATAACATATTTTATCCTTCCCTCCCACTCTGCCAATAAAGGAAACTTTTGGAGTGGGTGAGGAATTGTATCTTTAAAGGTACGCCCCCTTATACCCCTTCTTCCTAAGTGCTCCCTGGAATAAGGTAGAGCCCACCCTGACCTTTACGATTCGGGGTGAACCTTATATTGAAGCATGCTACTCCTTGAGTGGGTGAGGGTTATATAAAGAAAAGGGTCACTTTTCCCTTCCCACCCCTATAAGTGGGTGTGCCATCCCGCGGCGTACCAGTGGTCCTATAATAGCCTTCAAGGAGTTGTCCTCGTGCTCTAGAAGGGATACTCTATTGTTCTGTAGCTTATCATATGGAGACCGTATCCCTTCATCCTCTATCTAGAGGATCTCTCTACCCTTTAGGGGCTGTTGGTTTTACCTCCCCCTTAATTTGGTCCCCATATTTCCAGTAGTAATCCATCAATGTGGAGGTGCCGCATTGCAGGTCCGGTATGTGCATTACCATGCCGCAATTCTCATTGCTGCCCAACCTTTGGTCCCTTTGCCTCTGAAACACAAAGAGTACAAGTAAGTTTCCGTACAATTAAGAGTTGCCCCTTTCCCTCCAGACATGTGTACCAACCGATCTAGCTATCCCAGAATTCCGGGCACAGGGTGTCTATACTGGCGTTTGACCCCCTGCAATGGGACTCATTTCCCCAGTGTGATTGAGATGAGCAACCCTGCACTGGAATTCCATGTCTGATGTTCATTTGTGGTTATAGAAGGTGGCCCCAAAGATGTTAAAGGCCACCCTGGGACAGCAGATGGAGGAGGGAGTGGACGAGTTTGTGCCTTGGTGAGGTGGCCTTGCCACCTCCAGGAATCTCTTTTCTGCAAAGTCCTGGGGCCAAACAGTGTCCTTGCCTTTGGTGCCCTTATTGCGCATCCTGAATATCACTTTGGTCAGTGAAGAGATATAGTGCAGTGGGGTTGGTTTCATACCGGGGGATGTTTACTAGTGTTGTACAGGGTTCTAGTGTATTGGGTTGGATTTTTGCCCTGATCCTACATAGGTACAGATGGATGAGGTACTTAGTTTTTTTGGGTGCTATCTCCTGTGTTAAGTAAAGCCTGTCTGCGCTGAGGTATCAGTGACCTGTTTGTAGTTTGTGTGCCAACATCGGTCATGTACTAATACCAGGTGTTGTGCAGGAGTGTACTGTGTAGTGTGTAAGGAATACTACAGTTTGGTTCAGAGTAGGTGTATGTAGGCAAGATAGGTCTCTGCGCATGCATTGCAAGAATGTAAAGGTAGAGCTCATGAGATTAGGCATCCTTTTGGCTCCAGAGGGGCTCGAGAGCACCCGGATGGCACTTGGTTGGCGGACTCTAGCATGAATTCCCAGTCAACATAGTATGGCTGTCCTGAAGACCGCCTATGGGAACAGGTAAGGAAGTGCGACTGGGAGTGATATGAAGGGGGGTAGGTCATTTAGGGCGATGGTTTCAGAGTTATGGAGCATTCTTTCCCTGTGCTAGGGCATTGCCACCCCAGAAAGTCATCCCACCTTGCCGTAACTGGGGATACGGTCCCTGCTGGACTGAACTTCCCGTTTGTTGCAGCGATTGTCGTGTGCTCCACCACCCACCCGGTGGGATGGGTGCAGCCTGATTTTCTTGAGGCTGATTGGGTGCTGCTGTTGTAGTGTTCTGAGCTTGGATTTGGGGTGACTGCTTTGTGGGGGTTGTCCCTGTACTATTCCGTTCTGGTCATGGAATATTTTTAGGTGGCACATTTTGGCCATATGGCCCATTCTGTGACACTAGTTGAGGTCTATGAGGCCCGCCTGAGCCCAGCCTCCCAGACCTCAGCCACATGGACTGGGCGGATACCCTCTGGTGTCCATATGCGGAGTTCCCCTTGTGACTGGCGCCATCTGGAAGTTCGCGACTAACGAGGCCCCCTCGAGGGCGGTCTTTTTCAACTTCTGTTGGACCAGTTTGGTGGTGTCTCTCTCGGCCTGCTCCTGCTTCTCCCTTCCCTTCTCCTGTCTTTTCCGGTAATAGTTTAGTAATTGGGCCTGTATTTCCCACCAGGGTTGGAGCCCTACTACGCTGTCTAGTCTGGTCTGGATTTCTGTGGATAATACCCTTTTGAGGATGTTGTAGAAGAATGCAACCTGGGGACCCGTGTGAGTCCAGGACTGTCTTGTCTCCTGGCCGCACCCTTCTCTCATTCTGTCTAGGAAGTCAGTCATGATCTCCAAAGGTTTTATGCTCTCTGCCATTAATCCTCCTACGTCTGGGCGGTCAGGGAGCAACTCTCTCAGGGCCATCCAGATAGGGTGTCTGAATGAAATAAATGCAGCCCTTCATGCTCGATGTTCATAAGCGTGATTCCCCAATGAGGCTGCTGAGCAGACTTTTCATGTCACCTATAGCTAGGTTTATACCCGCTGTGTTCTTTTAAAAGCAGGAGATCCATTTTCCTGCCCTGTTCATCAATGGGGGCAGTTTGTTCCTGAGCCCCTCCTTGTTCTACTGTGCCCACGGCACGTAGATGGTTCCTGCTGCGCCTTTCTGGAGTAGTGGATAAATCCTGGTTCGGGCAGTACTGGTGGTTCCTCCCCAACATAGTGCTCCCATTGTCTCAAGCACTCCTGTATGTAGGGGGTAGTTCCATTTCGGATCTACCCCTCCATGCCGGATGCAGTATTCTACAATGGCCATGTCCTTGGGTTCGAAGGATCCCTCCTCTGGCCAAGGACGATCATACTGGTGGCCCTTCCTTTCAGTCCAGCGGCCAGTTGATAACAAAAAGGCTGCGTGAAGGCCTTGCCCTCTTCTCTAGATATTATCTCTCTAGGGGTTGGCCTGCCTGATGAGCGCGTTTAGGGGGAGCAGTGGACGTCCTCGTTGTCGCTCTCCTCGTGCATGCTAAAAGTGCCATGCTGTTTCTTCTGCAGCTCAATTGTGTTTGTATCAGCTTTCCCTGGCTACTTATTTCCTGGTCAGCCCCTCTCCTTCGTCGATGGCCCAGTGATGTGTGAGCCGCAGTTAGGGGCTTTCCTCCTGGCTCATCACGAGGCTCATCCCTATATGGGGTCTGAGGCCGAGCTTCTTTTCCCTCCCTGGGAGGGGGAGTTGTTCCCCCTCCTTTCTGGGCTTCGCAGGCGATAGCTCTCTCTCTCTCCATCCTTAACTCTCGCCTTTCCTCTAACTCCCACCTGGGTTGCCTTCTTCTATTGGTGCTATGTGCTGTTCTTCTAGGGAATGTCTTGGCCTCAATCTCACTCCCTGATGCTTCCTCTGTGCCACATGACTCCCCCTTCAGAATCAGATCTTGCTGGACATGTGCTTCTTTCTTCTCCTCCACTGGTGGAATCACCTTCTAGGAGGGCCACAAACCTCTCTCTGACCTTATGGGGCCCAGGAGTATGCACTCTTTGTTTGGTTCAGACCCGCTGGGTCACAGATGATGGGTGTGGGGTCGAACCCCGAGGGGGCTTGGTACTGGTCTGAGCCGGGGCTGATGATGCCCTATCTGGAGGAACCTGGGATCCTCTTACCTGCCCGATCTCTTGCTGACCCGGGGTAGGGGGGATTAGCAGCCTCCTCGACCGGTGGATTGGTGTAACCCAACGCAGCAGCAACTGGGATGGCCGGCATTAGTAAAAGCACATCCCGGCCAGTATATGGTGGAGGAGGTGCAGATGACTTACTTATGGGTTCAGGGATAGTCTTATAGGCTGGGGCCACCTCGAACATGGCCCACAGTTGTAGTAGGGCCTCCCACTTAGCCTTCTTATGTCCTGTATACCTGGTCTGTATGTGCGTCTTTGTGTAATCTATGGCGATGGTATTGAATGCGCCCCCCTCAGGCCAAGGAAATACATGGGTTTTGGTTTGGGAATGCCACTTGTGGCAGTGTTTCTTTAGTTTCCTGGCCTAGGTGGGGACCCTTGCCTGCATGTGGTCTAGTGGAGTCTCCATGATGGATTGGGAAGCTTGTTTGTTTTAAGGTCTTTGCAAAATTTTGATTGTCTCAAGAGTTTTTAAACTGATCATAATTCTAATCTAATTTTGGGAATATGTGTACACGAGGTGGTACAAAAAAACCTATCTACGTGGTTATGAGTTCGAAAATATACTGATGCATCAAGAGAATCGATTACCATTAAACAGAGTAAAAAATGCACTGAAATAATAGCAACCTATATCAAAAAGTGCAATTGTTAGTTCAGAGCAGTATGAGTTGGTTTGTAGCAGTAAACTAGCAATCTTGAACTTTGATTTGAAAAACAAGTTATTATTACCTAAAGCATAGACTTACTAACACGACATAACATTTAAACAGTTGTGTGATGGAAAAACGCATGCCTTAAAGATGCATGCCTTAACCACGCGATCTAAATCCCAATCACGTCTTTACCATGCATGGTTTTACCACGCATGCCTTTACAATGCAATTTTGTGGCAAAGACATGTTTGGTAAAGGGGCATGTGTGGTAAAGATCCCACTCCTGCGCCCTAAACCTTAAAGACACCCATTACTTAAATATCTACTTCCTGCCTACCCCAGCCCAACTGCCCCCTCGACCTGAAAACTGCCCCTATTCTGTCCCCTACCCTGAGCCCTACAACTCAGCCCCCTTCAAACAACTCCAACCTCAGCCCCCTCCCTGAGCCCTAAAACAAGCGCCCACACCCTAAAACCTAACACCACCTACCCCAGCCCAACTGCCCCCTCAGCCTTAAAACTGCCCCTTTCCTGTCCCCTGCCCTGAGCCCTAAAACTCCCCACCCCAGCCCTGAAAACTACCACAACCCCCCAACCCCCAAAACTACCTCCAACCCAAATAATGTACCCGACCCCAAAACTACCCCCAACCCAAATAATCTACCCCCACCTCCGTCCCATGAGCCCTAAAACTCCCAACTGCCCCCTCCACCTGAAAACTGCCCCTTTCCTGTCTCCTGCCCTGAACCCTAAAACTCCCGCCCCCCAGACCTGAAAACTACCCTGACCCCCTCCCAGCCCTGAAAACTACCCTACAAACTAACCCCCACCCCCTCAAAACCATCTTACCTCTCCTCCTCGTCACGATCCTTCCTATTCCTGCTTCCGGCAGCAGCAGCAACTATACCGCGCATATGCCTTAATCCCGAATTTGTGTGGTTAAGGTTTATTCGTGGTTTAGAGTTGCCTGCTTCCACCTGCGTGGTTCAGCCCTGCGTAGCTCATGCTTCGTGGTTAAGGCTGTTTCCCCATTTAAACATGCAGCATGATTTTCAAAATTTCAACAGCACCACAACATCAATAAATGCATAAAAATTGAAAAAATCTAATAGAGACTAAAAATGTTGACAGAAAAAATAGTTATTTCGTCCAAAAAATGGGCTTTCTCCTAGTGCCTATAGCTCGGGGAGAGGGGATGCTCTGCGTAGTATGCGGAGATAGGTGAGCCTGATAGACTGTCACCATAGGCTCAGCAGACAAAAATTAGCAATGATTTAAGCGGAGAAAAGGAATAACCTGATAACTATAGCCCCCTGTGGCCTGACACAAGCTACATCTGATTCACCAAGGTCCTAATTTTCCCTCATTTCTGAATTACACCCTATATCACACCCAAGGGTTGTATGTATCACTGCACAATGCCAGAAATCCAAGCGTCAAGAAAAAGGGGAACACCTCTCACTTCTTTTAGATGCTACCAGTGTAGAATCAATAGCACTAAGAAAACTTTTGTGACTAAAAAAATAAGTTTGAGATGTTAGCTATATCACACCCAGAACCTATATGTACCAACTTGCCATCACGCCTAGTGGTCCAAGCTAACCCTTACTGTCACCCAGGGACGAGGTGTATCCTCTGATCCACTTCCAGTGGTACAAACGATCCCTTACTAACACCCAGGGATGAGACGAACCCAGTTCCACGCACAAGGTCAGGCTATCCCTTACTAACAACCGGGGACGAGTCAAACCATGTTCCATGCCCGAGGTCAGGCTATTCCTTACTAACACCCGGGGATGAGGCGTACCTTGTGCTCATGCCCAATGTCAGGTAGCTATCTTTGCCTTCTTCTAGCGTGCTGACTAGGGAAAAAAAACAAAAATGACCTACATGCTTGTCCTAGTTTGCCATACGCCACATGGGGGGACTAAGGATCCCTATGATGGCTGCTTCCAGACGGACCTCCACACCGTGGATTCAGCAGAACTTCTAATCAATTATGGCATCTGCTCACCAATCTTTTTGCAATGATGTGAATCTGTTCGGGCAGGGGTCCTTTCTTCAACAGCAATCGGGCTTGATGAACAAATGTCTCCGGCCTGACTCGACAAAATATTGCTTGGATATGAGTTTACCTTAAATAAATGAAAAGACAAAAGGCGTTTGGCGAAACAGGAACAAGTTGGTTTAATTAAATGCTGCGGCTGGGAGAGCCTCAACAGAGTGTGTCTGCTCAAAGTCTCTCTGTGTACAAAGTTTTGGCCGCTGTTATATACACTTCATGAGGTACAATATACAAATTTTCTACATTCCAATAAAGCATCTCAATCATAAATAAACAAATGCGGGCATCTGATAAGGACACGGATGGCTCTCGACCTCTGGGAGAACTAGTGTGGGCCTGTTTGTATGTGTCCAGATGTCTGGAAGGAGGAGCGAGTGATCGCTACATGTGGTGTGCATGTCGTGTTCTGATTGGTTGAGTGTTTCTATCTACATGTGATATCTAGCTTTGTGGTATTTTGGGGAACGCGAGCCCATGGCCAAACGTGTTTTATTGGGGCCAATATCCTCGGACCTGTTTGTAGTGCAACTATCTATCTGTGGAATCGATCAGGGTTTTTCCTAGGCGAGCCTTTGGTCTTTAGGTTAAGAGACACCCTGCCTGTGACCTGGTATTCGATAGGCATGTGTGTGGGTTGTAGAACTTGTCTAACCATATATCTCTGACTCGGGGTTGATGGGTAGGTCACCTTGGGTGAATCCGAAAGCAATGATACAAGTTCATTGAAACTCCTGAAAATTATATGGCAGTCACTGATATCATTTTTATTGACATCCTTAACATTGTGCATATGGTTGTCATAGCATGCATTGACATTGTTCTTACTGGTATTGACACGGTTAAGTTTGCTTAAGCCATAACATACATTGGTATTGTTATTACTAGTAACAGTATCGTCATTTGAGCATGGATTATGACATACATTGATCTTGTCATTGCTGGTGTCAGTGCTATGGTGTGGGTACAGGTTATGATATACATTATCATCGCATTGACAGGTACTGCCATGGTCGGGCAGGCACAGGTTATAGCATATGCTGATTTTGCATTTATTGGTATTGCCATTGTCAGGCCTGCACACATCACGGTAATCATTGACATTGTATTCAGCCATTCCAACATTTTCATGAATGTAGTCAGTTTCTTTTTTGCATTCAGAGTCCTCAGTTCAAGTAGAATCCCACAAAGATATACAAAGAGTCCTTCATCTTTTTTCACAAATATTCCATAAGGATATGGAGAGTTTAAACTTGCCCCTGTGATTCAGTGCTGGTACTGTATATTGATGACATGATGATTTCAGCTAGCACAAGAAAAGCTTTAGACTTGATAAAATTGCTTTAATACATTATTTGGCTGAAAATGGACATAAAGTATCCCCAGCCAATTTGCAATACTGTTAAAAATAAGGAAAATATATATGAGACACCAAGTTGAAAAGGGAGTGTGAAAAGTGTCCAAGGAATGCATTTCTACCATTTTGAGAATGAATCCACCAGTCACACGGAGAAAAGTGAAGAGGTTTTGGGAATGGTTGGCTACTGTCATCTGTGGATTCCAAGCTTCTACAGAGGTTGACTGACAATGATGAAAGGGACCCACTGTCCCGGGACGATGAATGCATGCAAGCCTTCCTTGAGTTCAGACACAACTTGTGAAGCATGCCTGTTCCAGGAATGCACATTTACAAGAAAGGTTTTTAATTATTCTGTCTGAAGAAGAAGGTTGTGCACTTTCTTTTTTGACCTAGCAGCATGGAGCAGCAAAGCGTACCTTTGCATATTTTTATGCAACATTGAATCCAGTAGCCATGGCTCTACCTGGCTGCATGAAAAATATCACAATGGCGTCTTTGACAACTGTACAAGGTGAGGCAATTGTGATGGGGTACCCAGTCCTTGTGTTTGTTCCACATTCAGTAAAGACATTGCTAACTCGTACCCACACTCAGCATCTCACAAATAGTTGCTTGGCTAAGAATGAGCAATAGAACCGTTTGCCATTACTACCAATACTGCTATGTCCACTGGTAGTTCAGGCCATAATCATGAGCAGATTGGATTATGGAAACTCAATATTTCTGGGTTCTCCTGATTACCTGCTCAAGTGCATGTATAGGAATCAGACTACAGCAGCAAGATTGGCATTGGCCCGACCTCATCATTCTTTGGCTTCTTATACCTTGGACAAACTGCACTGTCTTCCTGTGAACAAAAGGATTATTTTTAAAAGACTCTGTATTGTCCACAAGGCAATTCATCTGGTAACGTCCAAAGTAAATTTCTCTGTAATCTTTCCAATCGCCTGTTGTGGTCTTCCACATCAGCTTATGCCAATCTACTAATTCTACCAAAGTGTAATCGCACATGCATTGGGGGAAGATCTTTCACAGTTAAAGCCTGTAGTCTTTGGCACAATCTTCCTTTTTCACTTTGAGCTATCACAGAACTCTTGCGATTTAGGAAGTCTTTAAAGACTTGGTTTTATACCCCTTAATCATGTGTAGGGCTGGTTCAGTATGATATTAGGATGTCATTAGCACCGGGACACCTTTCTAGTTAGCAGTGCCACTTTTCAAATGGCTAAATAGTATGGTAAACAATACTAATAAAAATCTTGGCAGCAGAAAATATTTAATTTAGACATTGTAAAACCCTCAATCCTGCTACAATCTCGCCTTTGGCAAAGGGCGTGGGAGAGATGAAGCAGATGATGATGATCATGATTGTATGGAAGCGACAGAATTGTACACCAAGCCAAGACCTGACATTCAAGATGTACCACTTGAGTTGGCTGATTTTATTTTATTTGTGTATGGTTCTTGTCTGAGAGACCATCATGAAACTCTTCGAGCAGTACATGCAGTCTGCACAGTGACACATATTGTGAAGGTATCATACTTGTGTAATGTAACTTCAACACATGTAGCAGAATGGATTACGATTACAAGATCATGCTGTGTGGCCAACAAATTGAGTGTTACAATGTACACGGATAGCCAATATGGTTTTGGAGTGGTCCATGACTTTGGGTAGTTGGGGTCACAAAGTGGTTTTATGATCATCTGGATCCCTGTTAAAAATGAACCACAAATTCTGGATTTACTTGTTGTCCTGCAAATGCTGGTGAATATTGCTGTTGTAAAATGTTCCACACACAGGAGTGAAGATTACATGTTTTCATTGGGAAATAACCTTGCTGATGAAGTTGCAAAGTGTTGTGCTCTTGTGTGTGGCACATAAGAAATTATGAAACAGAAAGGAGTAAAATAAACAACCTTATGTCAATGCCAGTTCAAACAGTTCAAACATCTGAAGAATTGAAAGATTTGTAGAGTGAGGTGTAGGAAGATAAAAGAAAAAGTTAGGAAAAAGCAGGATGCTATCAAGACAAAGATGATTTGTGGAAGTCAACAGATGGGAGAGTTGTGTTGCCAGATTCACTGCTATTGCAGACGGCAAGATATACGCATTCGACCCACACATGTGGGATGTGATATGATGACCTACTAGACGCAATGACCAAGACTCCTCTAAATCACCCTAGCCTATACCTTTAAGGAGACATTATCCTTCTAGACGGCAACTTCCATAAACAACAAATCATCAGACAGTGGAAATAATTAGGTCTCCAAACACTTAACTCCCACCTCGAAAAAATTCTAATCAATATTCAATCTCAGGATGTACCTGCCTTTTACAACTGGATCTCCACTGCACTGGACAGCCAGATGATTGTCTGACAGAATATCGTGTGCAAAAATATAGAGAGACACAAATATAGTGTGACAAATATAGTTTGCCATATTATTGTGTTGCTATACTTATAAAGGGAACAACCAAAATATTGTGTCGCAAATATATTGTGGAGGACAATATTGACCGATAACAGGTTACAATATAATTTTTTTAAATAAATGTCGATTTTAAGGTACTTTATTTTAAATAGTTACAAATAATATAATGTTAAATAACTCCACGGGGGTTGGCCTCAGGGCCTTATGTTTTTAAAGGGGACAGTGTGCGAAGGGGTCCATCTCCCGAGCCATATTAGGCCCTGGGGGCATTATTTAAAGGGGAGGGGGACTGCGTGGCCCCCCTCACTGAGCCTTATTAGGCCCTGGGGGCCCCATTCCCCAGGGTCGTTCATATAAGGTAAAAGGAGAGGGGGCTGTGGGACCCCCCTCCCTGAGCCTTGTAAGGCCCTTGGGACCCCATCCCTCAGGGCCATTTGTTTTTTACTTAAAGGGGAGAGGAGCCGCGGGGCCCACCTCCCTGAGACTTGTTATGCCCTGGGGACTCCATTCCCATGACCATTTCGAAAAATAAAAGAGAGGCCTTTAAAACAGCTCTGGGTCAACAGAGGCCTCTAACATAGTCCATCATGTAAGTCACATACTCTGAGAATTGACACAGTACTATGAGCAAAGAATTGACACTAGCACACTCTATTTTAGCAAATCGCTTCAATTGATATCTAATAATGGCAGTGATATAAAGGAATACCGTATTCTATCCATGCATATCTCTCATCTTTCGTCAATCTTTATCGACACCTGTTACCTGGTATGACCTCTTGCCACAGCCAGCATAGGAAATCGGAAAAGGAACCTAAAAGAACTACCAAAACAGAGCTATCAGAGCTGCCAGCGTAACATGTATTATAAAAATGTACCTTTATCTCTCACACTTTCTCATCCATCACACTGCTAAGCGATGCGTCCCATAAAACAATAACCACACCTTGGTGATCATTGTCCACAACATGGAAACACTTCCCACAAAGCATAGAAAATAAATATTCTTTCACACACCCACACAGTGTAATGTGCTATCCACATTAACAAGCACTTGAGCACCCCACATAAGGGTGTAAGCGCTATACAAATAGTATAGTAAAATACACAACACTCTCTATATACAATAAAAATAGAAAAAAACACTCAATTTTACCATGTATAGATAGGAAAAGCAATCAAAACATGGACATAAAACATGACTAGAAGTAATAGAGAAAATAGGTGTTCATCAAGTGAAAATATTTGGTTAAAATTGGAAAGTAAAACTTAAATGGGCTAAATAATTCTGAGCTTCAGTACAGATAAAAATGCCTTCTCTCTTGATGTCATGCCATAAAAATAAAGCCCTTGACAACTATTCTTTCTCTTTTAGAGTCTAGAATACACTGTACCTATTAATAAACATCCACTTAGGAACATTTTTTGACTGCATTATACTATGTTAATTCATCCTGTTTTGCTCTTCACTGCCTAATAAAAAATAAACTTGCATGCACATGAAATCATTTACTTATAATCAAGCAGTTGTGTGGTTTTAGTTATTAGATGCAAAGATATGGCTCAGGTACAAGCCATTCTGTGAAACTGTTTCCTCGAATTAAAGGGCTATAGTATTATTTGTAGCACCTGGGATACAGTGAGAGTATCTAGTCATAGCTGTAGGCCTATATGTTGCTTGTGAGTGGATGCTTGTGTGTTTTTTTTTTGTGCTCAAGTACCTATAATTTTGGCCTGCATATACTTGTTATCTTTGTGTGCATGTATACTTCTTTGTATGCCTTTATGCATGCATGCAAGTTGTCTGTTTGTATGTGTTTAGTGTGTATACTTTTGTGCCTGTGTGTCAGATTCACATGTGCCTGTATGAGTTGTCTACTAGTGCCTTTACTGCTCTCCTGTGCACGTGTGCCTCTATGTATATTGATGTGGACCGCATGCTCTCTGTGCCTTTGGAACCAAGCTGCACCCTACTGACGAGGCCCAAATAGGCTGAAACCAGTCTGGGGTTGCTTCTGTTCTGTTTTAGTGAAGACCTGGCTTGGCAGTTCGGGTTGGACTGTTCCTACTGGAGCTGGACCAAAAGGGATTTGTATAGACCTGGTTCATGTCTAAGGCGGCATGGTGGTCAAATAAATGATACTCTGAGAATGCTGCCCCGAATAATTTCCAGTTGCTGAAATTAGCTCAATCATTCCACCCATCACTTTTTTTATTGCTCAGAAAAAAAGGCAAACCAAAGCACTAACATTAAGAACGCAGGGGAAAAAAATCACAGATACTGTTTGCATGTGCTATTCCCCATTTTAACCTTATCTGTCAATCCACTGCACTACCATGGACGCACCTGTCACAAATGCAATTTGTATATTGATACTCATTACCTGTTAGGTCAAAACGCCCCTATTAGTTACTTAGATGTCTTTTTGCAATAAATTTTGCAGCTCATAGAGACAATGTATAGATGTAGTTTAATTACCTACAATTTAAAAAAGATTATTTTTAAAAATCCAACTAATTTGCAGAGTGCAGCTCAGTCTTTGGTCTTACAGTAATATGCAAGAAGGTTTATAATATGAGCTCCTTTCTTTCATCAATTAAATTGATGCAATCAACCGTAAGAGGACCCATTCCTAAAGGTATTTAGGAGTACATGGAGTAATACTTCATAAATGCCTTTGTGAATTGGCCACATAATTTGTAATATAGACAAGTTAGGAAACGTGTTTCATATGTGCCAAAAGAGTGATCATTAAAACATTAAATTTAGGTTAGCTTAAAGACTACGGTGCCAATTCACAAATCCATTCATGGCTATATGAAGTATTACTAGAGGGGTACTACTTCACATACTCATAAATGCCTTTCTGAAATGGCCCAATGTGTTTAACAGTTTCCTGTTGTATTTCACAGTGTTTACAATACCTGTGATCAGGTTCAATGTCATACTGTGTGCCTGCTAAATGCTTTACTGGACATGTAAAACAATATTGTCTGATGGTTTCCATATGGAAATTTATAAATTGTTGGATGAATATTTGTGTCCAGTTTTACAGAATGTTTTCAACAACAGCATCAGTAAGGGCCACTCCTATTCAATTTGAAATAATACAGAATAATGTTGATCCTGAAGCTGGATTTAGACATATGTTCCTGGTACAGATCAATATCATTAATGAATATTCATTCTAAGCTTCTGATAAATGTTTTCACTCAGAGGTTGAATAGTGTCCACAAAGGTTATTCTTCCTTTTTATAAATGATTATATGTTTTTGATTATAAGAAGCTCTAGAAAACAGTATAGATCGTAAACAGAGACACCACTCTGGTGAAAATTATTTGGTAATGTGGACTAGTCTTTTCTGGGTTGGATGAAGTTTGGCATGACATTTATTATTGACGTTTGAAAATTGAAGAGGGCTTGGAGACTTAGATAATCTTGAAGTGTCAACTGTCTAACAAGCTAAAGATTTAGCAATGTCTGAGACAAACATTGCGAATGAAAAGCACAATGAATGGAGAGAAGGGTATTATACCGTATGTCCCTTCACAGTTTCAAACCAATCACAAGTAAGAGTATGGTAGCAATTGAAACAAAGAAAGTGGCGTACTGTATACCATAACTATGGTCCAGTACAAGAATCCAGATTATGGAAGTGACTGAAATGTTGTCTCCTATCTAGGAAAATGCATCCTTTATGGGAGAGGAAACCTCACACACATAAAAGTGTCATGCTTCATCATCTGTATCCTCTCCCCACCCTGGTAGGGCAAAACCAACAGGGCAGACTCAACCTCCTCGAAAGACTCTACCATAAGGAGGGAGTTCTTAGATAAATACTACTGGACAAAGCAAAAAGGGGGATCCAGATTGAATTAAAAATACCCTAGTGTTCCTAAGTTATTACCTTTTTTAAGTAAGACACTAGGTATGACTAAAAACCAAACGTGGATGGGTATGTTGAGAGTAATGGCTCAATCCTATGTAATATCTGCCAACATGTTTCTGCCCATATCTATTAGCTTAAACAGTCTGCGGCATTCTTCAGGGCTTAGGGGATCCATAAGATAAGATATTGTGACTCGATTAGTCACTGACACACAATACTAGAAAGTGCAGGCTACTTTTTAACTCAGGTTAATCCTACCTGGCATTGGACATGGGTAAACTTGATTCCTATTGGGAATATAATGACAAGCGTGTGCAATTAAAAACATATAGTAAACTGAGACAATTCTAAATTCTAGTATTCATGTAGTTCCTATAAATCTATATAGGATCTGCGCGTTTACACAACATAATCTGTGGGATTGGTGTCAAGACTGATTCCAGACACCCCCACCGGATATGTTCGCCTGTATACCAGCTAGCTCACAGTGCCACTATGAACCCCTCTTACCAAGGAGCAAATAATTTCTGGCAACTATCGAACATGAGAACCCTGACCCCTCAGGGATCGTGGAAACAGTACAGTACTTTTCGCTCAGTCACTCGTGCTCACTTTGTCTCAGAGGGTTATACAGAATAAACGATGGGGACATTTTCAATGAGCATTTATTGAACCAGCGTAATTCTAGTGTAAAATACGTGTGCTGCAACAGCCATAAGACAGAAACAGATATATACGGTTATGAGCACCAACAGAGTAAATAGATAGTAGAATTCTACCATATAAACAATGAATATATGCAGGCATATAAATACATGACAGTAATAATGCGTACTCCTAAAATGCAACTCTAACTAGATGTACCTAAGTGTACCTAGCATGTATGTAGGTGTAGAGCCAAGAATCCCCTTAGGATGGAGCCAAACCGATTACCTGATGTGAGAGAATGAAGGACCACGTCTTGGTCTCGAGTTGGAACCCCGCGAGGGATGTCAGACCACTGCCTGATGGAATATCTACGTGCAGAGACCTCAGCGTCTAGTGTCAGTGTGCCAGCATGGAAGTCTTTCTCCTCTGCTGGCTCAGTGAAGATGTGGTGCTTATATACCCAAAAGGTACCCTCAGGGGTTCTACCTTGCTGTGTCATGTCGGCCGAGGATGACGATAGTGATGAACCTTATACACAGTTATTATACAGAAGATGGTAATTCTGCTGTGATTCTGAGAATCCTCATGCATAATAAATGAGGCTAGTCTTTGGAGAAAACCACACGATGTTTATGCAGCACCTAACTAGGTATAAGGTCAGCACCAAAACCATTATGTAGTATAATGGCAGGGTAAATGTAGGTGAAAGGTTAGGAGATTACCTACCCAGGCCTATATTGGGGTACATTGGGAATCATAACACCCACTCCTCATCCGAATGGATGATGTATCACGATATATATAAAAAAAAATGACGTCCTTATATAAAAACATTGCAATGTAAACATATCTAAAATCAAGGAAGATGTAAAAAATGTCATGAAACTCACTAATAAAAACTTTATAAGTCCTTAAAACATGTAGAAAGCTCTCTAAGTCCTTAAAAATAGTTATAAAGTTTGAGTAACTGAGTATGAATGAAAGCCATGGTGCTCAGTATGAGCAAGAAAAGAAGAGAAAAACAAAAAATAAATACAAATTCCAATTTTGGTTGTCTTGGAAAAGAGGCCGCATTGTTCCGGGCACATGGAGAGACAAATGTTTATGTGGCCTGTGTGGGAGATGCAACATCACTGCTGCTTGCCTTCGCAGACGACTGTCCCTGTAACACCTCACAGATCAGGTCAATCGAGCAAAGGTGATCTTCTTCAGTTCCCACAACCGATGCTGAGGAAGTATTTGAAACATCCGAAGCATGTGTGCCTGCAGTAGAGTAGGTGTCCAATACAACAGGAGCTGAAGCATCCCATGGTCGCTCTAAGAATGCCGACATCAACATGGGAATACACTGAAGACACTGCACTACGTGGGCCTTTAACGGGCCCAGCAATACATCCACAACCGGTGGCGCAACTAATGGAAGTGCTAGACAGAGGTCCAACACGTATTCTTGTCCGCAGAATAAGCAGCAGAGAACAGGCAAAACACAGTCAATCCAGACTGGTCGGAATGATAGGAACCAAAACTCGCTTAGCTCCCGAAGTCGAGGTTTGGCCAGATGGAGTACCATGCGGTCATGGCAACGTTGCTTCAAGAGCACTTTTTCCATCTCTTTGGTGATTGGACGTCCATTGCGTAGCAGAAAAATTAAAATCAGGATACCCACTACCAGAAGCAGGATTAGTGGAAGACCTCCAAAAACGCTTCCTAACATGGAGTGTATGAAAGCTGGAATCACTCAGAAGACTGTCTGAAAGGTGCTTAACAGTCCAGAACCTATGGTCTTAAGTAGGTGTACAATTCCCCTCGTATCACACATGTTAAAGATACGCTGTACCATTTCTCCGAAATGGAAAGGGCAATTATTTTGTACTAGTGCCAGTATCTCAGCTGAGGACCTTGCAACCTGAAGATCAAAAGTCTCTCGGGCTGAGGTTAAGGGCACATTCTTCTGTAAAAGCATGGCTTTCAGTCGGCTCAGAGAATCAAACCGTATAAAGGAAACATTCAACGAAGGCCATAACGGGGCCTCCCTGACTGTGTGGGTCAGTGGAAACAATACTTGCATACAACAAGTAACCCTGGAACTTACTGTGACAAGATATGTGATGCCTGGAAGCATCCCATAGCAACCTTGATCATTCAGCATCAAGTAACTCCCATTCGAGAGCGGCCTGAACACTGGATTAACCATGGCAGCTGGGGATCCATTTAAATGACAGGATAAGTTTGCAACTGAACCATTACAGTCCCTGTGGAGCATAATATCCTGGCAAATTAGAGACCCACTTAACGAAGTCTGGCAGTCTGTACAGCTGAGAAATACTTCAGTGTCCCCATTCCTGCATCTAAATCTATACAGTAATTCCCAAGATTCATGGATGTAGCCCTTCCCTATTGCTTCATATCTGCCTACCTGGTGGTATTCTAAGCTATATTGAAATTGAAATGTTGTTACCCGTAATGTTATACGGCCATGAATTAACTATTCTGTGGACAGTGACTCTGCCAGGGTAAAAGGTAATTGGTCCAATTTTTCAATGTGCAGCATTGTATATTTTGCATCTCTTTGTGCCATTGCTGTCTGCCTTTCTGTTAGGTTATAAGCAGAGAACAAAGACGTACTGTTAATATATCGCCAGGGCACGTAACCAGAGCGCAATGATTGTAGCGCCCAGCTTAATAATAGAATGGATCGTGACTGCGATTGCCCATGTTTTAGGGTGGACAGATCCTGTTCTATTATATCTATAGCAGAAGACACAATGTTGCCCAGTGAATAAATCCTGGATGTTAGTGTGGTCATGCCATTTCCAGCCTCTGCCAAAGCCCTTTCTAGCTTCCTGTTGAGAGATTTTCCATTCTTCATTGTAAATAGCGTATAAAAAGCGTTTATGACGTAGTTTCCGAGGACCTAGCACAAAAACCCTTGAATCCATGGCATCTGAGAGTAAGGACAAGTGTTGTTTCACCTGGGATGGTGTTGAGGTTCTTAGCCATAACTTTCCAACACTAAAGGATGTCACCACCCCCGGATGCCCTCATTGTACATAGCGTTGGTCCGGCCTATGGATACTAAACCCTTTGGTGGTACCCTTGAATCTTGACTGACACCTATTTGTGTCGATAGGCCAAACTAACCATCCCTTCCAATTGGGTTCTAATGAATTGTATGAAATCTCATGCATGATGTCATCTAGCGTACCCTCACTGTGTTCTGTATAATGTTGCCATCCCTCAAAGAGTGAAAGTGAGGGAATACGAGGTCCTTAATCTTGGCTAACCCAAGACAGGAAGTCTGTTGCACAGTGTCGTTCAGGAAGATAATCTTCTGTGGTATGAGGCATGCTCTAAATAGTGCCTCAGTTACCTGAACCTGCCATTCTTTAGTCCCTCAGTCTGATTTTATGTCAATAGTGTCTTTCCATAAGTCAATACCCTGTTTAGACAGTTGGGAGATAAAAGAAGCAGAGTATATCTGTTTCGTGTTGGTGAGCATATTTTTCTTTGCAGATGTAGGTGCAAGCTTATAATAATATGAGCGCGGAGCTTATGTGTTAAACCCAGAAAAATAAGCAAACTTCTGTGCAAATGTTTGTGAACTACCTTTCGGTGGTGTTGGGCAATGATGCAATTGGTGGTATGTGAAAACATTATGTGAGGTACTTGTTTTAGGCAAAAAATGATGACCATATTGTTGGTAACAATACATGATGTCAAAATCAGACGTATCATCATACATTTCATTTTTGGAGAATGCAGCAGACTGTTCTATATCAGACAGCATACTATTTACAGTCCCAATCGTCAGAGTATGTACTGGAGGTGATGATATCATTCAAAGAAATTTTAAATACATGTGGTATTTTCGAAAGTTCAGTGGGACCAAACACATCATATGAAACCCTATCCCAAACTATTCCTTCAGGAACGGGAACTGCTGTAATGTTCACAAAGGGCAGGTCTCTTTGTTCATGATGAGATGATGTATGTGGTTTTAGTACCAAGTTCACATGTGATACTGCGGAGCGTCCTGGGAGATAATGTCCATTCAGTAGTAAGAAAAAGACAGTCACTAAACCTATCCAGAGGACCAAGAACAGTAGACCAAGTGCTATCCAAAGCTGTAGCCAGGGTGAAGCAAGGTAAGTCTTTTTCAGCCAAAGGTAGAAATCATGAAGTTGATTTTTGTGGGAAACTGGAGCTGGTGGTGACTCAGGTTCACTTGGATCCAGAGAGAAGGTGTCAAAATCGATGAAATAGCCAGATGCAGTTCGATCTATCTTTGGTAACTCAGCAGGTGTTGTTGAACTGACAGATGTCTCCTGTAGAGGCATATTGATGTAGGTGTCGATGTTAGGCCAAATTGAGATCTGTGTTTCATTTCTATTTTGTTGCTGTTCAAGTTCAACAGGTACGAGCTCCATTTCATTGTTGGTAACTCCACTACTTCGCGAGAGGAGATCGAAGGCTACCCAGGAGCCCACGTGGCCTGCTATTCAGTATCATCGGCCACATAGTGTGGGTTCATCAGATCAATGGAGATGAATCTCTTTTCTTTTTTACCGGCAAGAGGTGGAAGAAGTACTGTTCTTGTTCCTTCGACAGCCAGGAAAGGTACAGGCGTTCTGTAAGATGGCCAAAATTCTTTCTTGTCCACAATCTTTTCTCTGACCAGATCCCTGACTTTTGGGACCCAGGCAGGTCTTGCTGTAACAGCTTTAACTTCCCCAGTGGTGGTGCATTTTACTTGGACGTTGCTTTGTAGTGCCCGGAATTCATTGAGTTCCTGTAAAACAGCGAAACGATCATTGATCTCAAATGCCTTGTCATCTGCCACTGTGCTGCCACAATCGAGGTCGGGTACCCACATTCTCATCCCAAACAGGACCTGGTATGGAGTTCGGCCTCCCAGGGAGCTTCTTGGCATGTCATTGAGTGCCCTCTGGAATCCACATAGGTGATTGACCCAACTACCACCCGAGCCTAATACCCTTGATGTTAAGGATTGCTTTAAGTCCCGGTTTTTCCTCTCCACAATCGAATTTCCCTCGGGATGATACGGAGATGAGTACCGCAATGCAGCACCCAAACTTCCCATGGCTTCCTTGTAAGCTCGAGACCTAAACGCAGGGCTACGGTCAGAATGTAATGTGCCAATTACATATGTCCCTATAAAGCCTGGCAAATCCTTTATAACAGTTCGGGAGTCAGCTGAGCTCTGGGGCCAAACCCACAGCAATCTAGAGCATGAATCCACTGCCACAAAGATGTACTTGTAAGCCCCATTAGATTGGAAGGGGCTGCAGTGCTCCAAATAGACACATGCGAGAGGTCTGTCTGAAATCAGTAGGGATGTTTGTGGTAGACGTGCTACGGTGGAACCCTTCATCTGCTGACAGATGTTGCACTTAAGGACAAATGCTTTTGTCTGTTTGGTAAGACCTGGCCACCAATAACGTCATTTCAGTAATGAAACTGTCGCAGTAATACCTGCGTGTGCTGAACCCAGACCCTCGTGTGCAGCTAGAATGAAACCTAATCTTCGATCCATGTTTGGTATTACTCTATCACCAATGCAATAGATAGTATCCTGCCTGAAAAATACTTTGAAAAGCGGAAAATAAACTCACCTTTTAATTGTGCTCAAAAAAGAGTCACACATGAGCCAAACAGAGGTTATACTCACTAAACGCCCAGTTAGGATTAGATGAGAATTTTTTTTTATCTCATACAGTGCATAGACAAATCAAGGTCAATAGAAAAAGAACAAATGTATCCTTATTTTTATTATAAATATCAAAGCAATCTGTATAGAAAACACTATATAGTCCCAACGGCATGATTAGGGAAATTAATGAAAGCAACACCATGAACAAGCAAATATATCAATATGTCTGATCCCACACATCCATACATACCGCATTTCTTTTTTTTTTTTAGTTTTATATAGCGCAAACTAGACCCGAGACATCAGGTATCAGAGCGCTTTACATGAGCACCAGTTTCGTTACAGATGACACATTCATTTTTGGTAGGCACGGGGAGATTAAGTGATTTGTCCAGAATCACAGGATGTTGAGCGTCGTTGCTGAGACTCGAACCCGGTTCCCCAGCTTCGAGGTCAACCTCTCTAACCGTAAGGCTACATCTTCTCCCAGGCATTCATGCCTCAAGCAATGTACACACACTAAAAAAGAAAATAAAGAATCAAAAAATCTGTAGAAACCATCCCTTAGATGTATTGAGAAAAATCCTACAGTGTGCAATACATATATACAGTTATACATTAGTCTCAAAGTCTTCAATTAGTATATACATCATAGAAAGTTTTTTAAACATAGAATCATGATATAATTTGGCTGATATTCTACATAGATATAGTTCTCCAATGAGGAAGTTTAATCACTATTACAAAAAAAGTAATTCTATTTTGTTGGTGGTCCCCACAACATGCGCCGACGCGTGTTTCGGCAATGACTTATGGTTAAGGTCGTACCTTCTTCAGGGCGCTAAAAACAAGAGGGGATCAGGAAGTCTTGGCGTCCGACAATGACAAATGTCTGGAGAAAATGGAAAAAATGTATATATATATATATATATAAAAAGGTTTTTCCTTTTGGGCAGAGAGGCTGGGCTCATGAAAGCTTAGAACTGACAGTATAACAAAACAAGGGTAGGGGTAGTGTAGAAGATAGTTCGTGTCAAGGGTACTAAGACCAAAGATATATAAATACATAGAGCAGAGTCTGGTCCAGCCTATGTGGCATATAGAGAAACGGGGAGAAAGGCCCAACTCACCAGTAGGCAAAATTAAAAAACGATAAAGTGACCTAGATAGGGAGACAAACAGGCACCGTGTGTACCCTTCTTGGAGTCCCAGAAGAGGAAAGGGTGACAGCTGAGAGGCAACGCTGCCCAATACCTACAACATGGTAACCACAAGTCAAAGGTATGTGCCATTAGCCCACAGAGCCATGAACTAAGGAGAATCTATGACACTGAGTACTTACCTGTCCATCTGGGCGGACTAGAGAAATGAAGGAATGCAAGGGCTTTCTGGATGAGGCCACAGTAACGCAGAAATGACCCAAACTTGAAGGTTTCCTACGACGGTTCTAATGGAGTTAAACAAATAAACGTGAGTATTACTAACAGTAAAAGTATATGGGGGGAGCAGATATATGCCTCCTCTAGGTGGAGGGTCCTGCCCAACATACCTTAAGGGTAGTTCCTTAGGTCGTAATCCGCTCTGCAGGGATGTGAAGGCGATATTCAAAATGAAAAGAATCAAATGTCAAATCTTCGGGGAGGGAATGAGGGAGTCTCTTGATCTATCCCACAAGACTGGCTAAAAAGGTACCGTACGCAGTAGATGAAGGCTCAGTCTAAGGAGTAGAATAGGATGATGTCACAAATGAGGAAACATAGGTAAATAAAAGGACTGCAGAAACAGATTAGTTCCTACAAGATAGAAGTGCACAATATATATCCCCGTAACTACGATGAAAGCCAAAAAGTCAGGCTGTACGCTCCCTAAGAGGTAGATAATGTATTGGCAGGTACAGCCCCCCTAGATAATATAAATTTCAAAAACCATAATGTCAAAAATGGGGAGCAAAAGCTAAGAGTCAATCAGCTGTAAAAAAGCCCACTCAATCAGGCGGGGTCTCATAAACGGGTGGGAGCCCGAGCGCTCATAAAGAGAGCCAATGCAAAGTGTCCCAGTTCAAAGATAGAACAGATAAGTGCAGGCTAACCCAATTTGTGAAGAAGACATGTAAACACAAGCTAGACATGGTCAAGAAGGGTACTTACCGTCTGTATCGGTAAAGGGGACAAGCGCACAGCTCCTGCCATATGGGGCGCAGTGCTGCCGGAGGGAGATGTTTAAGGCGCGAAAAACGGCATCCAACAGGCATTTAAGCCTGCGTACTTCCCCGGAAGGGAGTACACATAATATATAGAATGCAGACCCGCGAGGGCCACAAGTCAGTCAGCCTGAGTCCAGTGCCATATTAGAGTTCAGGGTTTACTTCTTTCGTGTGCCTTTTATATCCATAAAGTAAAAACAAGACAGTACCAAGGGGGCGGGCCAGGCTAAAATACACCATGCATATGGATAATGAGATCCAAAAAAGGAACGAAATAAATAAGTGAAGAAAGACAAAAAAGTATTATAAAAATATAAGGAAAACAGATTATTTTGCATGGGAAAAAGGGAATAAGTAAAGAAAATGAATCCCAACCTAAGATTAAGGTGTTTAACAGATAAGTCAGGTGGGCCAAGACCGGCCCAGGAACAACATCAGAGTACTGACCACAGAGGCTGGTACTAAGATCAACATGGTGGTCCAGACAATAGAGATCTACTAAAAACAACTAGAATAATCACAGGGAGCATTTCCATGGAGTTTCGTTTAATCCTCCCTTTTCTGTATTAAGGAAGAATATCCAAAAAAACTCTCTTTTTTTGCAGTATATTTTGTTGTCCCTCCCTTTAACTGGATGTATTTTCTCCAATATGGTCCAATGGAGTTCTTTGTGTAGGTGTTTGTGTAAAAGCCAGTGCTGGACCAGGGGGGCAGTAACTATTTGGTTGCGAATGTTGGACTTGTGTTCACCCATTCGTATTCTACATTCGCGTCCAGTTTCCCCCACGTACCCAAGTCCGCAAGGGCATATGATAAGGTATACAATATCTGCACTATCCCCCACTCCTGGAATTTGAGCATATGGAATATTTTGCGCATCTAACTTGTAGGAGTACTTGAGTAGAAAGCCTTTTGGCACAGCTGAGCTGTTTTCGCGTGAAGCAATGACAGCTACCATTATGTCTCCGTTTACTCTCGTGCAAGAACGAGTGATTGCAGCTACGGCAGCAGTTCGCACTGTTGCCTTGGCGGCTTCATCAGCCAATGAATTCACTTCAACGTGCATGCCAACACGTTGATGACTCAGCGTATGAATCACGTGAGCCCGCTGCAAGCCCTTTTTTTTTTTTAGCTCTGCTACTTGTTCCCACAGCAACTTCTGCCTAACTGTGCAACCTTTTGAATCTTTAAATCCATTCTGGCCCCAATAGTGAAGATATTCATTGTATGACTGGACACAATAAAATGAATCGCACACAATAAGCGTGGGGAATTCTCGATCTGTATTTTTTTAGTGCCAGTATCAGGGCTTTTAGCTCTGCCAGCTGAGCCGTGCAATCTCCTAGAGACTGCGTCTGTGTATTGCTAGGACGGAACTTGCCGTCCCGCATACGTCCTTTTATAATCGCACAAGCTGCGCTGTATTGCTGTTTACATCCTACAGCAGGCTGAGCAGATCCATCAGTGTAAATGATGTATTCATACTGATCTAGAGGCAATATTTCATTTGGGAGAGGATACTCTTGTTCGTACTGCAGAAATGCTTGTGTTTTCAATGTAGAATCAAATTTGTAGTCTACATCTGTTGCAGTGAGAGAATTAGCCCATTGTATCTATCGTGGATGCAGTGCTTTTGCGTTTGGAACGCTAGCTTTTGTAACAGCCTCTAAGGCCGGTACTGGAGTCACGACAATTATGCGTTTCCCCTGTGCCAGTGCTCTTTCTCTCACTACAGCAGTCTGTACTGCTGTCAAAATGTTTTCTGTTGATGCAAAGAGCATCTCAGCATTTGTGTACAAATGTGATTTGTATGCGATTGGTACTGTTTCACCTTTATTGAAGGTGAGGTAAGTGTATCCAGATTGACCAGCTATCACACAGATCACCATGTTTGTGGTATTTACACATGTGTGTAAATGCTTGGAAGCTATCATGCCAGTTTGTAGGGAACGAAGAATTTCTGTATGTTCCTGTCTCCAATGTTGAACTGAGAAATCAGGTCTGATTAAATCGTAGAAAGGATTTACTCTTCTGCGTAATCCAAAATGTATGTTCTGCCAAAATTTAGGAATCCAAAAATGGATTGTAAGTAAGCAAGTAAGTAAGTAATGTGCTTATAGAGCGCACGAATGCCGGGCGTCTTGGCGCGATTGTAAATTTTTCAGAGTCTTTGGAGGTTGGAGCAGCGCACACTTTTCTAAAAAGTTAGCTGCTAAGCTTTTTTCTTCACTTGACAACTCATATCCAAAAAATAGGACATTGAGATGGGCAATTTTTGATTTTTTAAAGTTAAATTTGTAGCCCTCAGAGGCGAACCCCAAAATTATGTTGTTCACTCTGGTCAAATGATCCAATAATTCATCGCCCGTGAGATAGATATCATCTACATAGGACAATGCCTCCTCATCAAAGGTTTGAAGCAACTCTGTTACTCTTGCTGAGAACAGCCCAGGGCTATTCTTATAGCCTTGGGGCAGTCTACAAAATTGACGATGAGAGCCTAGGGCTGAAAATGCTGTCAAATATCTGCTTTCAGGTGCTCTTTTCTGGCAGAAGAATCCATTTGAGATATCTAGTGTTGTTTTGTATTTTTTCCGCACAATGATATTCATTAATGCAGCAGTGTGTGCATTTTGTACTGCAAATGTCTTTGTGCATGTGTTCAAATGCCTGTAGTCCAAAACTAGATGATATGAATTATCGGGTTTCATTACAGGAAACAAACGATTATTCATGGAAGAGGTGCAATCATCTATTACACATTGGTATTCAAGTTGATCTAAGATCTCCCTAACTTGTATTTTCACGTCATGCTTTATTGGGTACTGTTTCTGTAGAGATGGAGTAGTTTTTACTGGGATTACAAGGTGAGATGACTCAGCATCCCATCCTGCATGATTGCGGTATAATGCAGGAGCTAGTGCTCCCACCCACTCCTGCAAGTATGAATGTTTTAGTGATTCTGGAACGAGGTCAGAGAAAGCTGGTAAAATTACTGTTTCTCCTTTTGGTTAATCCATAACAAACTCAGGCGGCCAATCTTTTTCTGCTAGAAGAATGTCATATCCAAAGGACAGGTTCTACCAAAAGAGACCATTACCCATCCTAGGTATGTCCCCCTCCATATGGAGTGTTATTTCATATAACTGGTGTGGGACACTTGCCCTAGTATCAGGTGTTTCAACCGTGATATGTTCATTCAACACCGCTGTCACCAGAAATTTCATCAGGTTCTGGTGAGCTATTGTTACTTCTGCTGCGCTGTCTAGCATTGTCAGAGCCCATTCCCTGTTCAGAAGTTGAGTACTCAGTAGCCTGGGCATTTCATATTTTAAGTCCTGCTACCTTCTTCTTCTTAAATTGAGGTTTTGATTTTGGTTTATCTTCTTTTTTGATATTAAAATCTGAACTGCGTTGTGTGTCTCTTGACTTTGTTAATTCTTCAGATCTGTACTCTGACCGTCCTTTCCTCTCTGAGTTTTTCGATGAACCCTGAAAGGAACGAGAGGAAAGTGCATCAGTATCCTGATACCTGTCAGGTTTTTTAATATTATCACGATTTCTAAGGTTATACCTCCTTTTGAGGGCTCCTTCTGAGCAGACCCACCCCTTGATTGTGATCAATTCTGTCTATTTTTTTGTTTTTTATTATCCCATTTCTTTTTTGAAGAATCAGGTGCTTGTTTGGTGGTATCCTTTTAAGGACTACCCATTACTTGTGGTTTCATAGCTCTGGCTCCTAAATTGTCTCCACCTAATTCGCAATATGTATCTTTGATGATTTTTGGTAATTCTTGCTCCCGTTGTGCAGGAGTGTATTCCCTCGGGTGTTGGCATATAGCCACCGCTGCTGCCTCCCCTTTTATGTTTGCTAGCATAATTGTAGATACCTGGGAAAAATTGCCTAATAATTTCATCCCCAAGTTCAGAGCAGGTTCTGCTCCATACTCATTCTGTATTTGTCTTAATACCTCTGGTATCACTGCTATTGAAGGGATACCATGAGTTCTGGGATAGATGGCAGCGAAAACCCCAAGTAGTACAATCCTCTATCGGGTGAGCTGTACCCATTGGCAAGCAAATTGTCAATATTCTGTGTTTTTCTTGTGGGCCTGTGTGAGGAAACACTGCCTCTAATAGTGCTATTTTCTGTGCTATCCAGAATGGCATTTGCTCACGTTTAGTGGGCATTCTTCCCATAACCACATTCAGTGTTTGTGGGGTAATTTTAGTTGCAGTACCTTATAGTTAACCTGCTGGGGTAATTTTAGTTGGTTGAAGTGTGAGTGTTCGCATAACGAACTGTGTCAGATTTCTGTAAAGTTTTATTATTTCTTTGTGAAGTGGACATAAGTCTGCTATTAGTAATGTGTCAACGTCTGGATGCGGTGTGTAAGTCGCTAGTACCAGCCAAGTCGCACCATTTCTGCTGAGCGGACCGAGTCTCACTTTATCTGTGGTGTGTGGGAGGGTGCCTTTAAACCAGTTTATGTGCTCCTGGAACTGAGCGGAACTTCAATTTCCTCATATGGACAATATTCTTCCAGTGATTCATCCGGGGTGTAAGAATGAAATGTATTTGTGCGTGCCATATGGGGCGCATCTGCAGGTGGGAATTTAACCCATGAATAGAAAACCTCCATCATGAATGACTTGTGTGCCTCAATCACAAATGTTATAGTCCCACCTAATGTTGAGACTCCAAACTCTGCTAGTTTTAAAGTAGGTGCATTTCTGTCATTTTCTGAAATGTTTATCTTACCTTCCTGGTCTCCTTCCTCGGCTGCATTCACATGTAATGCTGCCGCACTGTTATCCGCGACAGACATTGTTGAAAGAGTTTCAAGGAAAATTTTGCACACAGTGTATGGAACTACAATCCTTCATGCTTGAATAAGCCTACAGCTAATACATAGGATATGCCTACTTAGCTGTGGCGGATTTTTCCCTTCCCACTCCAGACGTGTCTGGGTAATAGTAGTAGTAGTAGTAGTAGTAGGGGTCACTGAGAAAGCACGACTGAACTACTCAGATTTGACCATTAAATAAGAACCAAACCAACATTGGCGGCGCTATGTCATGTAGTTCCTATAAATCTATATAGGATCTGCGCGTTTAGACAACATAAACTGTGGGACTGGTGTTCAGACTTATTCCAGACACCTCCACCGGATATGTTCGCCTGTATACCAGCTAGCTCACAGTGCGACTATGAACCCCTCTTACCAAGGACCAAATAATTTCTGGCAACTATTGAACATGACAACCCTGACCCCTCAGGGATCGTGGAAACAGTACAGTACTTTCCGCTCAGTCACTCGTCCTCACTTTGTCTCAGAGCGTTACACAGAATAAACGATGGGGACGTTTTCAATAAGCATTTATTGAACCAGCGTCAGTCTAGTATAAAATACGTGTGCTGCAACATCCATAAGACAGAAACATATATATGGTTATGCGCACCAACAGAATAAATAGATGGTAGAATTCTACCATAGTACTAAAACAATGAACATATGCAGGCATATAAATACATGACAGTAATAATGCGTACTCCTAAAATGCAACCCTAACTAGATGTACCTAAGTGTACCTAAGTGTACCTAGCATGTATGTAGGTGTAGCGCCAAGACTCACCTTAGGATAAAACCAACCTCATTACCTGATGTGAGAGAATGAAGGACCCTGTCGTGGTCTCGAGTTGGACACCCCGCAAGGAGTATCAGCGTGCAGGGACCTCAGCGTCTCGTGTCAGTGTGTCAGCATAGAAGTCTTTCTCCTCTGCTTGCTCAGTGAAGATGTGGTGCTTATATACCCAAAAGGTACCCTCAGGGGTTCTACCTTGCTGTGTCATGTCGGCCGAGGATGACGATAGTGATGAACCTTATACACAGTTATTATGCAGAAGATTGTAATCCTCATGTATAATAAATGAGGCTAGTTTTCGGAGAAAACCACACGACATTTATGCAGCACCTAACTAGGTAAAACGTCAGCCCCAAAACCGTTATGTAGTACAATGGCAGGGAAAATGTAGGTGAAAGGTTCGGAGACTACCCAGGCCTATATTGGGGTACATTGGGAATCATAGCAGTGGATAGACGAAGGAGACATCAAAATATAAGATTTGTTGTGGTAGCAAAACAATGGTCATGCAAGTGCTCTCTCTCTGTAATCCCATAACTGTGGAGATACACGTGACCTATAGTGATGGGGCCAAAGAGCTCTAATGAGCCTATCATAGCATTTGAAACACTAATGAATTCTCATACATTATGAAGAAACCCAACCTGTTTCTTACCCTAGGTTTCAGGGGATACCAGCATCCTGGTCACAGAGGGGGTGATGTCCTTTGTAGTCACACACTGTTAAAAAGGTGATAACATATTAATCATGTCCTGATGTATGGAGAGTATTTTAGTACATAATTCATGATGCCCTTTTGGGGCCAAAGGTACCTTTGAGTACAAACTTGTGATGGTCTGTTTATTCTTAAAAAAGGTTATAGGCTCGTCTAATTCACTGTACCCAATTCATTGTAACCCCTCTATGGATCAAGTTACTCTGATAAAGGCAACTAAGTTGCTATGAAGGTAAAAGTAGGCCGGGTGCTTGTTCCGTCTGTAGACAGGGCTACCGTACATCATTCTAATTAGAACAGAATAAGTTTCTTGTATGTTGCACTTATATTGTTTTTGTTTCCTGAGTCTGCAACTCAATATTTGCTTGTACATTATTCTATCTTACTTGGTTCCTGAGTGTAGTTATTTATTAGGAGCTTCGTTCATCCTTGTAAAAATACAGACAAAGAAATCTGAGTGCTTCCTCCAGGGAGCCGCTCATTACGTTTTAACAATAAATCACCTCCAACCAACAAGCCTCATATGGTGTAGACTTAATGGTGGCCTGTGTCGATGAATCAACCCCCATCCAACATTTACTTTTTCAAAAGGTACGCCACTCATCTGTACCTATGTCTTGACCACTCGGAACCGTTGGTACAAGTGGGAAGTCATGGGAGATGCTTTTAAGCTCTTGGAGCTTCTTCCTAATCTCTCGCAGGTGCAGAAATCAGTGACCCCGGGAACCAGAAGAACGAAGGTCCTGAGTGATCATGGAGATGTAGTTACCCCGACGGGCGGTATGTTTCAGTATTTCCATATTCATACATAGGCGATGGTGCTTGTAGGGGTTTTATTTCTATTTAAAAATTGTGAATATTGGAGTTTCCTTAATAGCAAGGCAATGTCAAGTGCCAATATTATATTATGTATCTTAGAAAGGTAATAAGCTCCGGAGTTCTGGACAGTGTCCGGGGGGCAAATGGTGAATGTTTTGGTTTTAACTTTCTCCTTGGTAGATGATCATAATTCAAGGGATCGTTTTCGTATATCAAAGGACGTCCTCTTGATACAAAAGATTCCTAGGAACCAATGTTCACTCTGGATGTGTCAGCATATACAGGACCCCTAAGATCAGGACAGAGTGAGGGCCAGCTTCTTACATTATTATTACGTTATTTCATCTGACATGGTTGTATTCTCATGTGAAGAGCTGTAATTTTTCCTCTCTGCAACCTATCTACAGAGATGGACAGTTTATTTTATATATATATATATATATATATATAATAAACTGTCCATCTCTGTTTAAATAGTGGGAGTATCAAAGCGCCAAAGAAACTCAAGTCGAGCCTCTGAAGACGAGCGAAGGCTCAGAAACGCGTCAGGCTTTTAATCGAGACATGAGAGCTGCGGACCGGCATGCGGAGATGTCTTTTACCCGTTTGAAACTACAGTGCTGCTGGATGAGTGCAACCTTGCCTGTGGGCACCTTGGAGCTTTCATTTACACGCGGCAGCCCAGCCGCGAAGGTTTGCACCCCCCGAGAACAATGGGGGTCACGGGGCCGGAATTCGCCGAGCCTCTTAAGTGAAGCAGCAGCGGAGGGATTTATGGACACCTGCATCCCGGGGCCCATCCAGGGCTGTGAAATGGCAGAATGAGACGCACCCATACAGGGAAGTGACACGGACTATCAGTCCCACAAAGCAGTGCGTTTAAACTCATAGGAGTTTGCCCATCTGAGGGCGGTTAATTGTTTAAATAGTGGGAGTATCAAAGCGCCAAAGAAACTCAAGTCGAGCCCCTGAAGACGAGCGAAGGCTCAGAAATGCGTCAGGCTTTTAATCGAGACATGAGACCTGCGGACCGGCATGCGGAGATGTCTTTTACCCGTTTGAAACTACAGTGCTGCTGGATGAGTGCAACCTTGCCTGTGGGCACCTTGGAGCTTTCATTTACACGCTGCAGCCCAGCCGCGAAGGTTTGCACCCCCCCGAGAACAATGGGGGTCACCGGGCCGGAATTCGCAGAGCCTCTTAAGTGAAGCAGCAGCCGAGGGATTTATGGACACCTGCATCCCGGGGCCCATCCAGGGCTGTGAAATGGCAGAATGAGACGCACCAATACAGGGAAGTGACACGGACTATCAGTCCCACAAAGAAGTGCGTTTAAACTCATAGGAGTTTGCCCATCTGAGGGCGGTTAATTGTTTATATAGTGGGAGTATCAAAGCGCCAAAGAAACTCAAGTTGAGCCTCTGAAGACGAGCGAAGGCTCAGAAACGCATCAGGCTTTTAATCGAGACATGAGAGCTGCGGACCGGCATGCGGAGATGTCTTTTACCTGTTTGAAACTACAGTGCTGCTGGACGAGTGCAACCTTGCCTGTGGGCACCTTGGAGCTTATATATATATATATATATATATATTCCACAGCAGGATCCCAGGGGTACCACCATCCAAAGAAAGGCGCAACACCAGGAAACAGACTCCAAAGGCAAAGTTAGAAAGTTAAATGATGATTTATTCGAGCATCAAATGTCCAAATGACGCGTTTCGGCCGCCAGACATGCGGCCTTGATCACATAGCGCTCTACTGGTGAAAGGGTGGTATTTATACAAGTGTGTTAGTGGCAGTGTTTCTACTATGTTCATGGTGGTGACTGAGGAGTTTTTCAGCGTATGTATGTGGGCAAAATGCAGTAAAGCACATGTGTGACATCATGTTTTACTCCAGTGAGTACCGCAAGTGTAAGCAGACTATATATTGGCTGCCTGTCTGCTGAAGCCAGTGATTGCCCCAGTCCTCCCGCATATGTATCCTGGAAGCTGAAATCGGTGCCAATGGCGTCCCCAGATGCAATCATCCGAGCGTGTAAGTACACAAAGCAGCGGAAAGAATGCCAAATTGTGAGCAGTTTGAGAAACAATTACCGTGTGCTAATACATCTTAAACACGAGTTAAAATCCCCACACTGAGCGAGTCAGTAAATTATATATATATATATATCGAGCTCCAATCCTTATATACAAACACTTCTCCAACGAAGTAGGCACGGACTCCTTTAGGGTGCGATAGTGTCTTTATTTTCTTAATCCATTATATTGATACATACTAATGCATCGTCCATGACGCATTTCGACCACAGTGGACACAGCCACCTTTATCAACCGAGTCACAAGATGGCTGCCAACACTTCCTGGTTTGAACCAGTACCAGCTGAAGTCGCTTGGTAAGGCCAAGTGGAAGTCCCAGGTAGGTGGCATTTGCGTAGTCCAGATGAGACAGAACCAGAGCTATTACCACCTGGACCAGTGCAGCGTGGGACAGAAGCCTGCTTATTTTTCGTAACTGTAGAAAGCAGGCGGAGACCACTGTGCCTACATGCGCTTTTAAAGACAGGTCGTTGCCTATAGTGACCCTAGACTTTTTACTGAAGTGGAGGGGCTGGGGGGGGGGGTCCCAAGTTGCTGGGCCAGTATTGTGGGCCCCACGGATTGCGACCTCCCCCTGTCAGAATAGGTTCTGTTTTTCTGGGGTTGAGTTTTAAATGGTTGAGGTTCATCCATTGCTGGATGAAAATCATGGTAGATTGAAAGTCAGTTATAGATTTGGGGGAGTTGTCGATTGAGAACATGAGTTGGAGGTCATCTGCATAGTTGAAGGTGGTCACCTTCCTGTCTTTCAAAGATCTTATAAGTGGGCATAAGTAGAGGTTGAAGAGATGTGGTGAGAGCGAAGAGCTTGTGGGACCCCGCAAGTTGTTTTTAATTTAGGGGCAGTGAATTGGCCGATGCGGACTGCCTGGGTGCGGTTTACTAAGAAGGAGTTAATCCAGCTAAGGGCTGGACCCTGAAAACCTGCCTCTCTGACACGGTCCACTAGTATGTTATGGCCGACCGTGTCAAATGCAGCCGAGAGGTCAAGCAGTATCAGGGCATGATGATTGCCTCTGTCTGCGTTTTCACGTAGGGAGTCCAGTATTGCCAAGGTCACTGTTTCAGTGGAGTGAGCAGGCCGAAAACCGGCCTGGCTTGGGTCAAAGAATCCCGTCTGTTCCAAAAAGTTGACTGATGTCATTTGAGATGTCATCAGTGATGTCATCAGTGATGTCACTGACCATGTCATGAGTGATGTAATATGTGACGTCATCAGCAGTGCATTGCGGGCGCGAGTTATAGCTAGCTGAACTAACTATAACGGGGGAATTTCTATGGTTTTGTACGAGTGAAATGTCCAACTAACTATAACTGTCCCTAAAACCTATGGTTTTTTCAGTGAATTTCTAAGGTTTTTTAAATGCTAATTTCTAACTATAACGTGCCTGAAACCTATGGTTTTTTCAGTGAATTTCAAAGGTTTTTTAAATGCTAATTTCTAACTATAACGTGTCTGAAACCTATGGTTTTTTCAGTGAATTTCAAAGGTTTTTTAAATGCTAATTTCTAACTATAACGTGTCTGAAACCTATGGCTTTTTAAGTGAATTTCAAAGGTTTTTTAAATGCTAGTTTCTAACTATGCCTACAGAGGTAGGACGTGAAGAAAGAAGAAAAAACGCACAGAAAGAAGCAAAAGAAATGCAGAAAGAAGCAATAGAAGTCCACGAAGACGAAGAAAAGAGCAGGAAGTAGCAAGACATGTGCAGAAAGAACCAACAGAGGAGCAGAAAGAGGCCTTGTTGCAAAATCATCCTGTGCCCACAACTTTTTCAGACGGGTACTGGTGGTAACTGACTCGGACTAACCAGGCCTAGAGCCAGTGCTATGCTAAAGACACTTAGAATACAGTGAAAACACCTACATACACTAGGGAACACTATGTGTTGGGGTACCCCTGTGATTAGCATGACCTCCTCTGTAAGGCCCTAGTACATAATAGGGCAGGGGGATTAAAACTTCCTCTTAAAAGGCACCCCGGGGCGCGTTTGCACAGTGGTGAAGGGAGGGGGGCCTGAGGTGACATGTGTGCAAACAAGCCCTGTGGCCGTTTTAAGTTGGGAGATTAAGTCCTTTTGAATCATGAGGGTCCCTGAGGTCCAACTAGCCCACTAGGTACCTCCAGTAAGCGCCACAGAGCTGCGTTGCACAGAGGTGTAAAAAGGGGCGTGGCCTGGACCACCTCTCTGCAACGCAGCCCTGTGGCGCGCACTGGAGGTACCTGGTGGGCTAGTTGGCCCCCAGGGTCCCTCAGGATTCAAGGGGAATTAATTCCCCAACTTAAAACGTGCCACAGGGTGTGTTTGCACACATGTCACCTGAGGCCCCGCCCTCCCTTCACCACTGTGCAAACGCGCCCTGTGGCGCATTTTAAGTTGGGGTATTAGGTCACCTTGAATCCTGAGGGTCCCTGGGGCCCAACTAGCCCACCAGGTACTTCCAGTAAGCGCCACAGGCCTGCGTTGCAGAGAGGTGGTCCGAGGCCACGCCCCTTTTTACACCTCTCTGCAACGCAGCTCTGTGGCGCTTACTGGAGGTACCTGGTGGGCTAGTTGGACCCCAGGGACCCTCAGGATTCAAGGGGATTTAATCCCCCAACGTAAAACACGCCACAGGGCGTGTTTGCACACATGTCATCTCAGGCCCCGCCCCCTCCCCTTCACCACTGTGCAAACGCGCGTTTTAAGTTGGGGGACAAAGTCCCCTTGAATCCTGAGGGTCCCTGGGGTCCAACTAGCCCACCAGGTACCTCCAGTAAGCGCCACAGAGCTGCGTTGCAGAGAGGTGTAAAAAGGGGCGTGGCCTGCACCACCTCTCTGCAACGCAGCCCTGTGGCGCGCACTGGAGGTACCTGGTGGGCTAGTTGGCCCCCAGGGAACCCCAGTATTCAAGGGGAATTAATGCCCCAATTTAAAACGCGCCACAGGGCGCGTTTGCAGAGTGGTGAAGGGAGGGGCGGGGCCTGAGGCATGATCGCGTCTTTTTTTAAATTATTTTTTAGAAGGGGGCTGTGTGGCCCCCTTCTTTTTCCTTTTGGGCCCTGGGGACCCCATTCCCCAGGGCCTGACCCCTTTTTTTATTTAAAAAAAAAAAAAACTGAACGGGAAGGGGGCCGTGTGGCCCCCCTCCCGTGGCCAATTCCGGCCCCGTGGACCCCATCCCCCGGAACATGGCCACATTTTTTTATTTTTTTAAGGAGGGGGGCTGCATGGCCCCCCTCCTGAGGCCTCTATTGGCCCCGGGGACCCCATCCCCCGGGGCCGGCCTTTTTTTTGTTGTTTTTAAAAAAAAAAGAATTGGGGAGGGGGGCCACTACTAGCCCCGGGGACCCCATCCCCTGGGGCAGGCCCTATCCATTGGGGACCATGGGGGGAGCCCCGATGCCCCCACGGTCCCACCGGCTCCCCGTGTCCTGCAGGAGCCGGCATTGCTTTTCCACATGGGGAGCTGCTAACATGCAGCTCCCCTTGTGGAAAAGCAATCTGCTTTAGAATTTGGAAGAGAGAGCAGGTTTCCTGCTCTCTCTTCCAAAATCCAAAGCAAGTTTGCTATGGCAGGGCGGGAGCCGCGAGGCTCCCATCCTGCCATAGCAAACAGCAGTGTCCCGGGGGTGGGCACTGCAGGAGCCGGCCCTGGGGGGTGGCGGTCCCCAGGGCCATCACAGGCTCCAGGAGGGGGGCCGCCCGGCCCCCCTCCCTTCACTTGCACAGCCCCGGGGAGGTGGTGGTCCCCGGGGCTCGGGGGTCCGTTACGGACCCCCAAATATAAATTCTTAGTGCCCGGGGAGGTGGCGGTCCCTGGGGCGTGTGGGGGGGCTCGAGCCCCCCCACACAGGTTATTTTCTTTTTTTTTAAAAAGCCCCTGGGGGTGGCGGTCCCCGGGGCTGCGGGGGGTGTGCCCCCCCACAAATATTCATGTAAAGCCCCGGGGGTGGTGGTCCCCGGGGCTTGGGGGGCCTTGGAGGCCCCCCTCTCATTAAAAAAGAAGCCCCAGGGGGGTGGCGGTCCCCGGGGCTGCGGGGGGGCTGCGTGCCTCCCCGCAACTCATAACAGAAGCCCCGGGGAGGTGGCGGTCCCCGGGGCAGTGTGGGGTGGATTGGGGCCCCCCCACACATTTTTTTGGTCACTGCCCCCGGCCCACCCGGGGGCTAAATAATAACGAAGCGCGGGAGCCCGCGCTTTGTTTTTTTTAGTTTCGCAGCCGGATCCGCAGATCCGGAGCGCATTTTGCCGATTTTGTTTTTTAAAAAAAATGCTTTTTTGGGCCCTGGGGGTCCTTGTGGGACCCCCTAAGCAGGCCTAGGGGGTCAGGGTGTTTCTACCCTGCCCCCTTTTCTTGTTTTACGCAACTGTTTTTCTGTCTTCTTGTGACTCGGTTCTACCGAGTCACAAGATGGCTGCCAACACTTCCTGGTTTGGAGTGTTGACAGCCAATTAGAATAAAGTTCGTGGTCGGGAGGGTCCGCGGATCCTCCGTGCCTCTAAATATCAAAACTTTTATTTTTGATTTTCACAGCAACTACTGAACGGATTTACACCATTTTTAAAAAGATCGCTTTCTGAGCCAAGCAGTACCTTTTTGCCAAATTTGGGGTAAATCCGTTCAGTAGTTTCGGCTGTAGCCTTGCATAAAGTTTCCTATGGGAAATTGATTTTTGACTCAAATCAAATCAGCTTTATTCGGTTAGATAATACACAAACCATAAAAGCAATCTAAAATACATCATACATTGCTGCATATATCACAAACTCTAAAAAGGAATATCCAAATTCATTAAAAAGAGAGAAAAGGATGAAAAAAGAAACCCCACACAAAACAAACCATAATACCACCTTGAAAAAACACAAGTTTCAATATTTCAGGCATCTTTTCAAGATAAAAGAAAAACCCAATATATCAAATAATTAATTCCATTAAAACCTTTAAACATAATAAACAGTTATTAAATATTTATAAGAATATCAAAAATAAAAATAATTTAAAAAGTCCATTTTCTTAATTCATAATGCATTCTATTTCAGGTATAAGCAAATTCATTTCAGGCTACAGACTTCGTTCTCATAACTCAAAGCCTCAAGATGAGAGATATTATTACGTATCATAATTGACGTCTTGATGTAAGTCACCACTGCATTACAGATTCTTATATTTGCAAGACTACAAATATACTCAAATGCTACCTTATAAGAAAAAAGTTTCTCCTTTAAAAACAGCGGTCGTAAAAACATTTCCTAGAATTCTTATAAAAACCACAAAATAACATAAAGTGCAAAGTTGTCTGTTGTGAAAAACCATTACATGGACACTTAGGAAGATTTCGACTCCATCTTCTCTTTATCGGGAAAGCAATTAAAAAGTGCAGAAGTCCCATCCTCAATCTAGTTAAATAAAATCTGTGCCTTATATTGGTGACCTGTAATAAATATGTAGGTATTCCAAGGCCAAACGTCCGGTCCATGTAAGCTTTAGTTATCGGTTGCTGGTCTGCTTTTAGGTCCCTAAACAATTTCCGTTTTTCCAGTAGTTTGTTCTTCAGGTCTTTTTTACAATGACTAGCTATTTGATGGGGATTTTTAAAATCAGGATTTTGGTCACATTCATCTAGTAAATTTTTGATATAGAGTAACCACGGTATTTTAGTTCCATATTCATGTGCGATACAATCTTTAATAATATCCTGGGTAAATTTGGTGCCTTCTTTGCTCCAGATACCATGCCAAACATGTACGCTTGTTGTGCCTATAAAATCATGTATATAAGGGGCATCTAATTCTTTATGGACACTAAACACCGGGGTTGAACTCGGGACTGCTAACAATCTTCGCAAAAATTTATTTTCTTGTATGTAAAGAATGTTACAATTTTCTCCTCCCCACAATGTAGCCCCATAACAAGTTCCACTAAGGCACTTACTTTTATAAAGGGTCATTATTTCCCTAACAGGCTTATTTCCCATTTTTTTGAGAACCTGAAGATTGACTCCGTTATTCTCGTAAATTTTAACTTACTGTTCTCAATATGGGCTTTCCAGCCCCCTATCGAAAAAAGTCAAACCTAAATATACAAAAGAATTTTTTGACTCTTATTTTTTGAATTTCTCTGGAATTACTGAACGGATTTACACCATTTTACAACAAGGTCTCTTTCTGAACCAAGGGCTACCTTTTTGCCAAGTTTGGTGTAATTCCGTTCAGCAGTTCGGGCTGTAGCTTTGTCTAAAGTTTCCTATGGGAATTAACATGGAGAAAACACGTTTTGGGACCCCCCTTTTTTCTCGGCCCCCGCTTGCCGAATCACCCCGAAACTTTCAAGACAGGAGCTGACCGGAGCGGGCTACGATTTTTGAAAATTTCGCAAAGATTCGTCAACCGGCGCCAAAGATATTGAGAAAACAAAAAACGAGTTTCCTATGGAAACTAGGTCCTAACTATAACTATCTACTGGCGACCGCCAGTAGATAATATATTTAGTATACTATGTATACATGTGAAAATGTGTCGGTCCACCTGTTTACCTCGGTGGTATGGAAAAAATGGGTGGAACTGACGTCAGCACGCCGACGAGGTCCTCTTATGGCTCCTATGACGTCATACGGTGTCATACGGTGTCGCGAGCGGAGCCTTGCTATTATGACATCGTCGTCGACATGGGAGTGCTAGGAAAGAATTTCTGCGGAATGCTGGGGCAGGGGATATTCACCTAAGTGTTCAGGTTAGTCCTTTGGGAGCAACTGTTTATGTTGCCACTCCAGAAACCGAAACCAGTGATCCGAGGGCAGAGGCCCTGCAGATGGCACACGAGGTGGGGAGCCCAGTCGTGTGCACCGGCGGGGCAGCGAAGTGACAAGCACCACTACCCACAGAAAAGGTAAAGAGGGCACTGAATAACACAGGATCTTCTCTTTGTATCTGGCAGGAACATCAAGGTTAAAATGCCCTAGTTCCAAAATGTAGAATTAGTGCTACAGCGGTCTTCAAGAGGACCTGCGATGGATGCCGCTTCTGCCTTCCGTACACTAGAGGCGGCACATGGGTCACGCGGTACGGTCATACTGCGGTGGGACGCACACTCGTTGACCTCTCATGGCACTGCTCCACACTTCGGGGACAACGCTTTCCATTAGCTGTGTTTTCTGATGACGTGTCGCGCCGGCCCCGTCCAACAGCAGAACCCCTTTAGATCCAAACAGACTCTTCCACTCTCTCACCGGAAGTGAAACCAGGCCACGCGGACACTTTCACATTACAACAGCCGGGAATGCACTTTTCGGTAAAAAAAAACACATTCCTTCCTCCTAATTTATCAAATAAACGACTCACTGAAGAACAGGGGCCAGCTTCGATCGGTAAACAGCCGTTACAACGACTTTTTTACTTCGCGATACCATTACAACGCATGCATTACCACGCATGCGTTGTACATCGCGAAGTCATTACTACGCATTTTTTTAGAACGCATGGTCATTTACCACGCATGCCTTTACAACAAATTTTGTTGTAAAGGTATGTATGGTAAATGACCATGAGTTCTAAAAAAAATGTAGACGATCCACGTCGTTGTAAGGAAACAGAGGCTGTTCCGTTTCCTCACAACGACATGCACCGCCCCTCAGAGACGACATGAAGCAGGAACCACGAGGAGAGAGGAACCACGAGGAGTGAGAGGTAAGGGGAATTGGGCATGGGGTGGTGGTTACTTTTCTAGGGTTTAGGGTAGTGCAGTGGTGATTGGGTAGTGTAGGGGGTCATGCTGAGGGTAGTGTTTTAGGGTTTAGGGTAGTGCAGTGGTGCTTGTGTAGTGTAGGGGTCGTGCTGGGGGTAGTGTTTTAGGGTTTAGGGTAATGCAGTGGTGTTTGTGTAGTGTAGGGGGTCGTGCTGGTGGTAGTGTTTTAGGGTTTAGGGTAGTGCAGTGATGTTTGTGTAGTGTAGGGGGTCATGCTTGGGGTAGATTTAGGGTTTAGGGTAGTTCAGTGGTGTTTGTGTAGTGTAGGGGGTCGTGCTGGGGGTAGTGTTTTAGGGTTTAGGGCAGTGCAGTGGTGTTTGTGTAGTGTAGGGGGTCGTGCTGGGGGTAGTGTTTTAGGGTTTAGGGTAGTGCAGTGGTGTTTGGGTAGTGTAGGGTGTCGTGCTGGGGGTAGTGTTTTAGGGTTTAGGGTAGTGCAGTGGTGTTTGGGTAGTGTAGGGGGTCGTGCTGGGGTAGTGTTTTAGGGTTTAGGGTAGTGCAGTGGTGTTGGTGTAGTGTAGGGGGTCATGCTGGGGGTAGTGTTTTAGGGTTTAGGGTAGTGCAGTAGTGTTTGGGTAGTGTAGGGGGTCATGCTGAGGGTAGATTTAGGGTTTAGGGTAGTGCAGTGGTATTTGGGTAGTGTAGGGGGTCATGCTGGGGGTAGATTTAGGGTTTAGGGTAGTGCAGTGGTGTTTGGGTAGTGTAGGGGGTCATGCTGGGGATAGATTTAGGGTTTAGGGTAGCGCAGTGGTGTTTGGGTAGTGTAGGGGGTCGTGCTAGGGGTAGATTTAGGGTTTAGGGTCGTACAGTGGTGTTTGGGTGGTGTAGGGAGTCGTGCTGGGGAGTGTTTTAGGGTTTAGGGTAGTGCAGTGGTGTTTGGGTAGTGTAGGGGGTCGTGCTGGGGTAGTGTTTTAGGGTTTAGGGTAGTGCAATGGTGTTTGGGTGGTGTAGGGGGTACTGCTGGGGGTAGTATTTTAGGGTTTAGGGTAGTGCAGTGGTGTTTGGGTAGTGTAGGGGGACTGCTGGGGGTAGTGTTTTAGGGTTTAGGGTAGTGCAGTGGTGTTTGGGTAGTGTAGGGGGTTGTGCTGGGGGTATTGTTTTAGGGTTTAGGGCAGTGCAGTGGTATTTGTGTAGTGTAGGGGGTAGTGTTTTAGGGTTTAGAGCAGTGGTGTTTGTGTAGTGTAGGGGGTTGTGCTGGGGGTAGTGTTTTAGGGTTTAGGGTAGTGCAGCGGTGTTTGTGTAGTGTAGGGGGTCGTGCGGGGGGTAGTGTTTTAGGGTTTAGGGTAGTGCAGTGGTCTTTGGGTAGTGTAGGGGGTCGTGCGGGGGGTAGTGTTTTAGGGTTTAGGGTAGTGCAGTGGTCTTTGGGTAGTGTAGGGGGTCGTGCGGGGGGTAGTGTTTTAGGGTTTAGGGTAGTGCATTGGTGTTTGGGTAGTATAGGGGGTCGTGCGCAGGGTAGTGTTTTAGGGTTTAGGGTAGTGCATTGGTGTTTGGGTAGTGTAGGGGGTCGTGCTGGGGGAGTGTTTTAGGGTTTAGGGCAGTGCAGTGGTGTTTGGGTAGTGTAGGGGGTCGTGCTGGGGGGAGTGTTTTAGGGTTTAGGGCAGTGCAGTGGTGTTCGGGTAGTGTAGGGCAGTGGTTCCCAAACTGTGCGCCGCTGCACCCTGGTGCGCCATGAGAACTCGCCAGGGGCGCCGCACAGTTCTTGAGAATGTGGGAAAGGTAGCAGGTTCTATCAGTACGCCCCCGTTCTGAAACATGGTAGTTGCATATTTGAAATGTGCATTTGTGGGCCCCAGTAACGGCATGTGCCAAGTGGGAATGTCTTGCCGGGGTGTTTCGGAAGCCGCACCTGTCAGCGTCGTGAATGGGTTGGACCAGCGTGTGACGTGTTGCAGGGCCAGGCACAAACATTCAGGACACTGATGCTGAGCGTTATTGCGCCCCGTTTTCTGCAGTGACTGTAGCAATGGCTTCTACCAGGAAAATCGGCTAATCATTATAAATGTGAAATTGCTTGATTAAAAGTTCTTGTGAATTTCCAGAACAGCAAATGACGTCATCGCCCCTTCACTCCCATAACGGGTCATTCATGTGTATCCGAAGACGTGCAGTGAGTGAAGGTGACTCGTCTAAAAAGAATGTCGGATGTGAAGGAGAGAGAGGCCTTGGAAGAGGGGCGCAGCTGCTTATTCTAATTAACTTTCCTCTGAAAACACATCGCAATAATATCCTAATCATGTATGCCGCTTCATTCAGGTTTATGACATGTAGTCAGTCCTTCCCTTGAAACCTAGCACCGGACCTGCCAATTTCAACCCCAAGAAAGAAGCACACAATTAAATATTAATTCACTCCCTGCTCTGATAACAGCAGGAGAATAACGCCCATTTAATATCAGCTGGTTCCAATAATCAGCTCAACAATAAAAGAAACTAGAATGATGGTGGTGCTTAGCAAATGGGGAAGTACATCACGTGTGACTGTATAATCTTTTTTATTTGCGCATGAAAACCAAAATAATTCTCATAATTCGAGATACCTGGGTAACATTTTCAAACCCTTGCATCTGCTTCTCTGTTGCACTTGGAAGCTAAGAGCGCTCCGAGAAGCCTTGAGCTGGCATGGCTGAGAAATGAGATGTTTTTCTAAGAAAGTTTTGGGGTCATATCACGTTCAGCTGTGAGTGTTCGTGGAGGTTTGGGGGTGTTTGAAATGAAGGGGGGGACTATGTTGTGTGAGCTGCAATCTTTCCTGCCAATACAAATAAAATACGTTGTTAGTTGGCTTATCTTCAAAAATTAAGTCTTCAACCTGCTTACGCTCCCTCCCCATTCTTTCAAATATTCACCACTATGTAAAGGTTTTGGAATGTGGTGGCATACGCGTGTGCATAAACCCCCACTCATCTATAGTAGAATTAGCTTACATGTGTGACTCATGAATCAGCACAAGTCCATTCGAAGGTTAGCGCACATCGCTGATGGTTTCACTGTTCACACTGGGAAAGTTCCTGAACAAGGCCTGCTCCTGTGTCAGCTACAGGGCTCAACAGGCAGCAGCACTGCATAATGGTGCTTACTTCAGTTAATAGTCACGGATCATTAACACAGCTCTAGAATACATTTAAAAGTGATCTCAAGTTATATTTGCTGTATGAAGTATGTACAGATGATAAGTGCTATAAAAATACCAGATTTGGGTGGTCTTGTTCATTTTTGGACCAGCTGGGACATCAAAATACCGGTGGTGCTGGTAGAAAAAAAGTCAGGTGGCAACTCTAACTGGCTCATTTATTTATTTACTGTTTGGGTTTTTGTGTACCTGCCACTTTAGCACAGTCTGTCTGTGATGCAGAACGCCCCTGTGTTTTTTGAACATCCATTGGATGTCTTGGTAAGCAAGCAACCAACCACCGGACAAAAGAGAAGAAAAATGGAAGTACTTCAGAGGCTGGGCTTACATCCTCCTCACCCGAAAAAAAAGTAACATAAAGGGGAGCTGCGGACAACAGTCAATAGATAAAGGGAGCCACAGGTCGAAAAAGTTTGGGAACCACTGGTGTAGGGGTTCGTGCTGGGGGAGTGTTTTAGGGTTTAGGGCAGTGCAGTGGTGTTCGGGTAGTGTAGGGTATCGTGCTGGGGGGAGTGTTTTAGGGTTTAGGGTAGTGCAATGGTGTTCGGGTAGTGTAGGGGGTCGTGCTGGGGGTAGTGTTTTAGGGTTTAGGGCAGTGCAGTGGTGTTCAGGCAGTGTAGGAGGTCGTGCTGGGGGTGGTGTTTTAGGGTTTAGGGCAGTGCAGTGGTGTTCGGGCAGTGTAGGGGGTCATGCTGGGGGTGGTGTTTCAGGGTTTTGGGGAGTGCAGTGGTGTTCGGGCAGTGTAGGGGGTCGTGCAGGGGGTGGTGTTTCAGGGTTTAGGGAGTGCAGTGGTGTTCGGGCAGTGTAGGGGGTCGTGCAGGGGGTGGTGTTTCAGGGTTTAGGGCAGTGCAGTGGTGTTCGGGCAGTGTAGGGGGTTGTGCAGGGGTGGTGTTTCAGAGTTTAGGGCAGTGGTGTTCGGGCAGTGTACGGGGTCGTGCTGGGGGTGGTGTTTCAGGGTTTAGGGCAGTGCAGTGGTGTTTGGGCAGTGTAGGGGGTCGTGCTGGGGGTGGTGTTTCAGGGTTTTGGGCAGTGCAGTGGTGTTTGGGCAGTGTAGGGGGTCGTGCGGGGGTGGTGTTTCAGGGTTTAGGGCAGTGCAGTGGTGTTCGGGCAGTGTAGGGGGTCATGCAGGGTTGTGGTGTTTCAGGGTTTAGGGCAGTGCAGTGGTGTTCGGGCAGTGTAGGGGGTCGTGCTGGGGGTGGTGTTTCAGGTTTTAGGGCAGTGCAGTGGTGTTCGGGCAGTATAGGGGGTGGTGCAGGGGGTGGTGTTTCAGGGTTTAGGGCAGTGCAGTGGTGTTCTAGCAGTATAGGGGGTGGTGCAGGGGGTGGTGTTTCAGGGTTTAGGGCAGTGCAGTGGTGTTCGGGCAGTGTAGGGGATCGTGCAGGGGGTGGTGTTTCAGGGTTTAGGGCAGTGCAGTGGTGTTTGGGCAGTGTAGGGGCTCATGCAGGGGGTGGTGTTTCAGGGTTTAGGGCAGTGCAGTGATGTTCGGGCAGTGTAGGGGGTCGGGCAGGGGTGGTGTTTCAGGGTTTTGGGCAGTGCAGTGGTGTTCGGGCAGTGTAGGGGGTCGTGCTGGGGCTGGTGTTTCAGGGTCTAGGGCAGTGCAGTGGTGTTCGGGCAGTGTAGGGGGTCGTGCTGGGGCTGGTGTTTCAGGGTTTAGGGCAGTGCAGTGGTGTTCGGGCAGTGTAGGGGGTCGTGCTGGGGCTGGTGTTTCAGGGTTTAGGGCAGTGCAGTGGTGTTCGGGCAGTGTACGGGGTCGTGCTGGGGCTGGTGTTTCAGGGTTTAGGGCAGTGCAGTGGTGTTCGGACAGTGTAGGGGGTCGTGCTGGGGCTGGTGTTTCAGGGTTTAGGGCAGTGCAGTGGTGTTCGGGCAGTGTAGGGGGTCGTGCTGGGGCTGGTGTTTCAGGGTTTAGGGCAGTGCAGTGGTGTTCAGGCAGTGTAGGGGGTCGTGCTGGGGCTAGTGTTTCAGGGTTTTTGGCAGTGCAGTGGTGTTCAGGCAGTGTAGGGGGTCGTGCTGGGACTAGTGTTTCAGGGTTTTGGGCAGTGCAGTGGTGTTCAGGCAGTGTAGGGGGATGTGCTGGGGGTGGTGTTTAAGGGTTTAGGGCAGAGCAGTAGTATTCGAGCAGTGTAGGGGTTCGTGCTGGGGGTAGTGTTTTAGGGTTTAGGGCAGAGCAGTGGTGTTCGGGCAGAGTAGGGGGCCGTGCTGGGGGTGGTGTTTAGGGTTTAGGGCAGTGCAGTGGTGTTCGGGCAGTGTAGGGGGTCGTGCTGGGGGTGGTGTTTCAGGGTTTAGGGCAGTGCAGTGGTGTTCGGGCAGTGTAGGGGGTCGTGCAGGGGTGGTGTTTCAGGGTTTAGGGCAGTGCAGTGGTGTTTGGGCAGTGTAGGGGGTTGTGTTTCAGGGTTTAGGGCAGTGCAGTGGTGTTCGGGCAGTGTAGGGGGTCGTGCAGGGGGTGGTGTTTCAGGGTTTAGGGCAGTGGTGTTCGGGCAGTGTAGGGGGTCGTGCTGGGGGTGGTGTTTCAGGGTTTAGGGCAATGCAGTGGTGTTCGGGCAGTGTAGGGGGTCGTGCTGGGGGTGGTGTTTCAGGGTTTAGGGCAGTGCAGTGGTGTTCGGGCAGTGTAGGAGGTCGTGCAGGGTTGTGGTGTTTCACGGTTTAGGGCAGTGCAGTGGTGTTCGGGCAGTGTAGGGGGTCATGCTGGGGGTGGTGTTTCAGGGTTTAGGGCAGTGCAGTGGTGTTCGGGCAGTGTAGGGGGTGGTGCAGGGGGTGGTGTTTCAGGGTTTAGGGCAGTGCAGTGGTGTTCAGGCAGTGTAGGGGGTGCTGCAGGGGGTGGTGTTTCAGGGTTTAGGGCAGTGCAGTGGTGTTCGGGAGGTGTAGGGGTCGTGCTGGGGCTGGTGTTTCAGGGTTTTGGGCAGTGCAGTGGTGTTCGGGCAGTGTAGGGGGACCTGCTGGGGGTGGTGTTTCAGGGTTTAGGGCAGAGCAGTGGTGTTTGGGCATTTTAGGGGATCGTGCTGGGGGTAGTGTTTTAGGGTTTAGGGCAGTGCAGTGGTGTTCAGGCAGTGTAGGGGGTTGTGCAGGGGGTGGTGTTTCAGGGTTTAGGGCAGTGCAGTGGTGTTTGGGCAGTGTAGGGGGTCTTGCTGGGGGTGGTGTTTCAGGGTTTAGTGCAGTGGTGTTCGGGCAGTGTAGGGGGTCTTGCTGGGGGTGGTGTTTCAGGGTTTAGGGCAGTGCAGTGGTGTTCGGGCATTGTAGGGGGTCCTGCTGGGGCTGGTGTTTCAAGGTTGTAGGGCAGTGCAGTGGTATTCGGGCAGTGTAGGGGTCGTGCAGGGGGTGGTGTTTCAGGGTTTAGTGCAGTGGTGTTCGGGCAGTGTAGGGGGTCGTGCAGGGGGTGGTGTTTCAGGGTTTAGGGCAGTGCAGTGGTATTCGGGCAGTGTAGGGGGTCGTGCAGGGGGTGGTGTTTCAGGGTTTAGGGCAGTGCAGTGGTGTTCGGGCAGTGTAGGGGGTCGTGCTGGGGCTGGTGTTTCAGGGTTTTGGGCAGAGCAGTGGTGTTCGGGCAGTGTAGGGGGTCGTGCTGGGGGTGGTGTTTCAGTGTTTAGGGCAGTGCAGTCGTGTTCGGGCAGTGTAGGGGGTCTTGCTGGGCCTGTGTTTCAGGGTTTAGTGCAGTGCAGTGGTTTTCGGGCAGTGTAGGGGGTCTTGCCGGGGCTGGTGCTTCAGGGTTTAGGGCAGTGCAGTGGTGTTCGGGCAGGGTAGGGGGTCTTGCTGGGGCTGGTGTTTCAGGGTTTAGGGCAGTGCAGTGGTGTTTGGGCAGTGTAGGGGTCATGCTGGGGGTGGTATTTCAGGGTTTAGGGCAGTGCAGTGGTGTTCGGGCATTGTAGGGGGTCATGCTGGGGCTGGTGTTTCAGGGTTTAGGGCAGTGCAGTGGTGTTCGGGCAGTATAGGGGGTCTTGCTTGTGTGGTGTTTCAGGGTTTAGGGCAGTGCAGTGGTGTTGGGGCAGTGTAGGGGGTCGTGCTGGGGCTGGTGTTTCAGGGTTAAGGGCAGTGCAGTGGTATTCGGGCAGTGTAGGGTGTCATGCAGGAGGTGGTGTTTCAGGGTTTAGGGCAGTGCAGTGGTGTTCGGGCAGTGTAGGGGGTCTTGCAGGGGGTGGTGTTTCAAGGTTTAGGGCAGTGCAGTGGTGTTCGGCCAGTGTAGGGGGTCTTGCTGGGGGTGGTGTTTCAGGGTTTAGGGCAGTGGTGTTCGGGCAGTGTAGGGGGTTGTGCTGGGGGTGGTGTTTCAGGGTTTAGGGCAGTGCAGTGGTGTTCGGCCAGTGTAGGGGGTCTTGCTGGGGGTGGTGTTTCCGGGTTTAGGGCAGTGCAGTGGTGTTCGGGCAGTGTAGGGGGTCTTGCTGGGGGTGATGTTTCAGGGTTTAGGGCAGTGCAGTGGTGTTCGGGCAGTGTAGGGGGTTGTGCTGTGGCTAGTGTTTCAGCGTTTAGGGCAGTGCAGTGGTGTTCGGGCAGTGTAGGGGGTCTTGCTGGGGCTGGTGTTTCAGGGTTTAAGGCAGTGCAGTGGTGTTCGGGCAGTGTAGGGGGTCGTGCTGGGGCTGGTGTTTCAGGGTTTAAGGCAGTGCAGTGGTGTTCGGGCAGTGTAGACGGTCGTGCTGGGGCTGGTGTTTCAGGGTTTAGGGCAGTGCAGTGGTGTTCGGGCAGTGTAGGGGGTCGTGCTGAGGCTGGTGTTTCAGGGTTTAGGGCAGTGCAGTGGTGTTCAGGTAGTGTAGGGGGTCGTGCTGGGGCTGGTGTTTCAGGGTTTAGGGCAGTGCAGTGGTTTTTGGGCAGTGTAGGGGATCTTGCTGGGGGTGGTGTTTCAGGGTTTAGGGCAGTGCAGTGGTGTTCGGGCAGTGTAGGGGGTCTTGCTGGGGCTGGTGTTTCAGGGTTTAGGGCAATGCAGTGGTGTTTGGGCAGTGTAGGGGGTCTTGCTGGGGGTGGTGTTTCAGGGTTTAGGGCAATGGTGTTCAGGCAGTGTAGGGGGTCTTGCTGGGGGTGGTGTTTCAGGGTTTAGGGCAGTGCAGTGGTGTTCGGGCAGTGTAGGGGGTCGTGCTGGGGGTGGTGTTTCAGGGTTTAGGGCAGTGCAGTGGTGTTCGGGCAGTGTAGGGGGTCGTGCAGGGGGTGGTGTTTCAGGGTTTAGGGCAGTGCAGTGGTGTTCGGGCAGTGTAGGGGGTCGTGCTGGGGGTGGTGTTTCAGGGATTAGGGCAGTGCAGTGGTGTTAGGGCAGTGTAGGGGGTCGTGCTGGGGGGTGGTGTTTCAGGGTTTAGGGCAGTGCAGTGGTTTTCGGGCAGTGTAGGGGGTCGTGCTGGGGGTGGTGTTTCAGGGTTTAGGGCAGTGCAGTGGTGTTCGGGCTGTGTAGGGGGTCATGCTGGGGGGTGGTGTTTCAGGGTTTAGGGCAGTGCAGTGGTGTTCGTGCAGTGTAGGGAGTTGTGCAGGGGGTGGTGTTTCAGGGTTTAGGGCAGTGCAGTGGTGTTTGGCCAGTGTAGGGGGTCGTGCAGGGGGTGGTGTTTCAGGGTTTAGGGCAGTGCAGTGGTGTTCGGGCAGTGTAGGGGGTCGTGCTGGGGCTGGTGTTTCAGGGTTTAGGGCAGTGCAGTGGTGTTCGGGCAGTGTAGGGGGTCGTGCTGGGGCTGGTGTTTCAGGGTTTAGGGCAGTGCAGTGGTGTTCGGGCAGTGTAGGGGGTCGTGCTGGGGGTGGTGTTTCAGGGTTTAGGGCAGAGCAGTGGTGTTCGGGCAGTGTAGGGGGTCGTGCTGGGGGTGGTGTTTCAGGGTTTAGGGCAGTGCAATGGTGTTCGGGCAGTGTAGGGGTCGTGCTGGGGGTGGTGTTTTAGGGTTTAGGGCAGTGCAGTGGTGTTCGGGTAGTGTAGGGGGTCGTGCTGGGGCTGGTGTTTCAGGGTTTAGGGCAGTGCAGTGGTGTTCGGGCAGTGTAGGGGGTCGTGCTGGGGCTGGTGTTTCAGGGTTTAGGGCAGTGCAGTGGTGTTCCGGCAGTGTAGGGGGTCGTGCTAGGGCCGGGGTTTCAGGGGTTAGGGCAGTGCAGTGGTGTTGGGGCAGTGTAGGGGGTCATGCTGGGGCTGGTGTTTCAGGGTTTAGGGCAGTGCAGTGGTGTTCGGGCAGTGTAGGGGGTCGTGCTGGGACTGGTGTTTCAGGGTTTAGGGCAGTGCAGTGGTGTTCGGGCAGTGTAGGGGGTCGTGCTGGGGCTGGTGTTTCAGGGTTTAGGGCAGTGCAGTGGTGTTCAGGCAGTGTAGGGGGTCATGCTGGGGCTGGTGTTTCAGGGTTTAGGGCAGTGCAGTGATGTTCGGGCAGTGTAGGGGGTCATGCTGGGGCTGGTGTTTCAGGGTTTAGGGCAGTGCAGTGGTGTTCGGGCAGTGTAGGGGGTCGTGCTGGGGCTGGTGTTTCAGGGTTTAGGGCAGTGCAGTGGTGTTCGGGCAGTGTAGGGGGTCGTGCTGGGGCTGGTGTTTCAGGGTTTAGGGCAGTGCAGTGGCGTTCGGGCAGTGTAGGGGGTTGTGTTGGGGTAGTGTTTTAGGGTTTAGGGCACTGCAGTGGTGTTTGTGTAGTGAACAGCGCATGCGCTGCGTCGCTAGGCAAGACCTAAAAAGCATTGCTCCAAGATGGCTGCCAACACTTCCTGTATTGAAGTGTTGGCAGCCAATTAGAGCCAAGCTCGTGCTTGTGTAGTCAGGTCCCGCCCAGATATATAAAGATTTTTTTCCTTTAATATCTCGAAAACTACTGAACGGATTTACACCATTTAAAAAAAAGGGCGCTTTCTGAACCAAGCACTACCTTTTTGCCAAATTTGGTGTAGTTCCGTTCAGCAGTTTTGGCTGTAACCGTGTCTAAAGTTTCCTATGGGAAATTGATTTTTTGACCACTATTCTTTGAATTTCTCAGGAACTGCTGAACGGATTTACACCATTTAAAAAAAAGGGCGCTTTCTGAACCAAGGGCTATCTTTTTGCCAAATTTGGTGTAATTCCGTTCAGCAGTTCGGGCTGTAGCCGTGTCTAAAGTTTCCTATGGGTAATAACATGGGGAAAACGCGTTTTGGGACCCCCCTTTTTTCTCAGCCCCCGCTTGACGAATCACCCCGAAACTTTCAGGATAGGAGCTGACCGGAGCGCCCCACTAGTTTTGAAACTTTCGCAAAGATTCGTCATCCGGCGCCAAAGTTATTGGACAAAACAAAAACGCTTTTCCTATGGAAACTAGGTCCTAACTATAACTATCTACTGGCGACCGCCAGTAGATAATATATATATATATATATATATATATATATATATATATATATATATATATATATATATATATATATATATATATATATATATATATATATTCCTCTCAAGACCCCTCTCTTTACACCTGGGGTCCACCCATCTCTCTTCTCTATTTAATTCCTCTCATATTTTTGAGAAATAATCAATCAATCACAGAATTTGTAAAGCGCGCTACTTACCCGCGAGGGTCTCAAGGCGCTGGGGAGAAAAAATGGGGGGGTGCTGCTACTGGTCGAACAACCAGGTCTTGAGTAGCCTCCTGAAGGTCAGCAGGTCTTGGGTCTGTCGTAGGCTTAGTGGAAGGGTGTTCCAGGTCTTGGCGGCGAGGTGGGAGAAGGATCTGCCGCCGGTGGTAGTTCTTCGAATGCGAGGGACGGTGGCGAGGGAGAGGTCGGAGGAGCGGAGTTGGCGGTTGGGGACGTAGAAGAGGAGTCGTCTGTTGAGGTAGGCTGGGCCAGTCTTGTGCAGTGCCTTGTGTGCGTGGATGAGGAGTTTGAAGGAGATTCTCCTGTCAACGGGGAGCCAGTGCAGATTCCTCAGGTGGGGGGTGATGTGGCTGTGGCGTGGTACATCGAGGATCAGGCGTGCGGAGGCGTTTTGTATGCGTTGCAGTCGCTTGATGAGCTTGGCCGGGGCTCCCGCGTAGAGGGCGTTCCCATAGTCAAGTCTGCTACTGACGAGGGCCTGGGTGACTGTTCTTCTTGTGTCTGTCGGGATCCACCTGTAGATCTTGCGAAGCATGCGGAGGGTGTTGAAGCAGGAGGATGAGACTGCGTTGACTTGCCTGGCCATGGAGAGCGTTGAGTCGAGGATGACTCCCAGGTTGCGTGCATGGTCGGTGGGTGTCGGGGCTGCTCCCAGCGTCGTTGGCCACCAGGAGTCGTCCCAGGCTGAGGGGTTGGAGCCGAGGATGAGGACCTCTGTCTTCTCCGTGTTCAGTTTTAGTCGGCTGATCTTCATCCAATCGGCGACGGCCTTCATTCCTTCATGGAGGTTGGATTTGGCGGCGAGGGGGTCCTTGGTGAGGGAGAGGATCAGTTGAGTGTCGTCGGCATAGGAGATTATGTTGAGGTCGTGCTGTCTGGCGATGCGTGCGAGCGGGGCCATGTAGATGTTTAACAGTGTTGGGCTGAGGGACGATCCCTGGGGTACGCCGCAGATGATCTCGGAGGCTTCGGATCGGAATGGTGGGAGGCGGACTCTCTGGGTTCTGCCGGTGAGGAAGGAGGTGGCCCATTCCAGGGCCTTGTCTCGGATCCCTGCGTCGTGGAGGCGTGCGCGTAGAGTGCGGTGGCAGACAGTGTCGAAGGCGGCGGAGAGGTCCAGCAGGATGAGGGCTGCGGTCTCACCATTGTCCAGCAGGATCCTGATGTCGTCGGTGGCGGCGATGAGGGCAGTCTCAGTGCTGTGGTTGCTGCGGAACCCCAATTGGGATGGGTCCAGGATGCTGTTTTCTTCGAGGTATCGGGTTAGCTGTTTGTTGACGATCTTCTCGATGACCTTGGCTGGGAACGGAAGCAGGGAGATGGGCCGGAAGTTCTTGAGGTCTCTCGGGGCCGCCTTGGGTTTTTTGAGTAGGGCGTTGATCTCTGCGTCTTTCCAGCTCTCTGGGAAGGTCGCGGTCTCGAAGGAGAGATTGATGATGTTGCACAGGTGGGGTGCGATGGAGCTGCTGGCTTTGTTGAAGATGTGGTGCGGGAAAGGGCCTGACGGGGAGCCGGAGTGTATTGTGCTCATGGTCTTGATGGTGTCCTCAATGTTCACGCTGGCCCAGGCTGGCAGGGGGTCGTGGTCGATGGTGTGCGGCGGGTCTGGTGCATCGATCTTAGTTGGGGCTGTCTGGGTGTTGAAGCTGTCGTGGATGTCGGCGATCTTGCGGTGGAAGAAGGTGGCGAGGGAATCGCACAGGGGTTGCGACGGCGGGATGTCGTTGGTGTTCGAGCTGGGGTTGGAGAGTTCATTCACGATGTTGAAAAGCTCCTTGCTGTTGTGTGCGTTGTTGTCGAGGTGGTCTTTGAAGGAGATTCTCTTGGCGGACTTGATGAGGTGGTGGTGGTTACGGATGGCGTCTTTGTGGGCTGCGTGACTGTCCGGTGTCTTATCACTGTGCCATTTCTTCTCTAGTTTCCGGCAGGTGCGCTTGGAAGCTAGGAGTTCCGAGGTGAACCAGCTGGCTCTTTTGGTGGTGTCACTGTAGGTGAGTTTTTTCAGCGGGGCGAGGGTGTTGGCACAGTCGTCCATCCATCGTCTGAGGTTGCAGGCAGCGTCGTCGGTGTTGGATGGGTCGGAGGGAGGGCTGAGAGCGAGGGTTGCCCGTAGTTGGTCTTCGGTGACATTGCTCCAGCAGCGGCGTGGGATCTGTTGGGTGCGGTGGTGTGTGGTGGGTTTCTGGAAGGTGAAATGGATGCAGCGGTGGTCGGTCCAGAGGAGTTCCGTGGTGTGGCTGAAGGAGACGTGGGAGCTTGAGGAGAAGATGGGGTCAAGCGTGTGGCCGGCGGAATGGGTCGGTGTTGTGACGAGCTGGCTCAGACCGAGGTTGGCGAGGTTGTCGATCAGGGTGGTGGAGTTGCTGTCGTTGTTGTTCTCCAGGTGAAAGTTCAGGTCTCCGAGGAGGATGTAGTCGGTAGAGGTCAGGGCGTGCGTGCTGATGAAGTCGGCGATGGAGTCGCTGAACTGGGGTCGGGGCCCAGGGGGTCTGTAGACAAGGGTGCCTCTAAGGGTGGTGTTGGGGTCCGTGTGGATCTGGAAGTGCATGTGTTCGGCGGTGCTGAGAGTGTCGTCGGTGCTGGTCGAGACCCTGATGGTGTTCTTGTGGACGATGGTGATTCCTCCTCCTACTGCGTTGACGCGGTCTCTGCGGGTGATCTTATAGCCGTCTGGGATGGCTATGGCGATGTCGGGGGCGGAGGAGTCGTTCATCCAGGTCTCTGTCAGGAAGGCGACGTCTGGTGATGATGTGTCGAGCAGGTCCCAGAGCTCGACGGCGTGTTTGCGTGCGGAGCGGGTGTTCAGTAGGATGCATCGGAGGTGGTTGAGGTCCTTCTTGGCGGGCGCTTCGGTGGCTCTGAGGCTGGTGTAGCTGCAGTTCCGGCAGGTGAAGGGACCACGGGTGCGTTTCGGGGCGTCCTTGAAGCAGTTGTGCGTCTGTCCGGGGTTGAGAGCGTGGAGTGTGGTGGCATCGTAGCGGCGTCGGTCCTCGAGGCTGGTGCGGGGGGCGCACGGCCCAGGGGTTCTGGCGCTGGGCTCGGTCCAGGCGCGGACGGGCGCAGACGGGCTTGCCTTAGACGCGCCTTCGGCGCGCCAGCGGCGCGGCCGCACAGCGGCCGCCATATATCGGGAGGTGGGAGGGAGGAGCAGCTGGGAGGCGGGAGGCAGGGGCAGCGAATGGGCAGTCAGGGGGGCGGGGCCACAGGGGACGCAGCAGCGGGAGTGGAGAGAGGCAGCGAGGGGTACAGAAGGAAAATGGACACAGTTCAATGGGGGCAGTGAGGGGTACAGAAGGAAAAAAGGACACAGTTCAATGGGGGCAGCGAGGGGTACAGAAGGAAAATGGACACAGGGAAAATGGGGGCAGCGAGGGGAAACAGAAGGAAAAAAGGACACAATTCAATGGGGGCAACGAGGGGTACAGAAGGAAAATGGACACAGGGAAAATGGGGGCAGCGAGGGGAAACAGAAGGAAAAAAGGACACAGTTCAATGGGGGCAGCGAGGGGTACAGAAGGAAAAAAGGACACAGTTCAATGGGGGCAGCGAGGGGTACAGAAGGAAAATGGACACAGGGAAAATGGGGGCAGCGAGGGGAAACAGAAGGAAAAAGGACACAGTTCAATGGGGGCAGCGAGGGGTACAGAAGGAAAATGGACACAGGGAAAATGGGGGCAGCGAGGGGAAACAGAAGGAAAAAAGGACACAGTTCAATGGGGGCAGCGAGGGGTACAGAAGGAAAAAAGGACACAGTTCAATGGGGCAGCGAGGGGTACAGAATAATCCTCATAAAATAAAACTTGGTTCGGCTGAACCGGAGTTACTTATAAATACTGGCTTTTCTGTATTCCATTGTGAATTTAGAATAATATTGATGTTACAAAGAATAATTCCACACAGAAAAATCTGTGATATTTTAAAAAACTTCCTTTAACAATGAGTTCCATGTGAACGTCTGTTCCAAGGATTACTTGATACCCCTGTTCACATGGACATAAGGGTTGCTATTGTTTGTGTTTGGGGGTCTTGTTGATCCCTCTTTTTCTGGGTTAGCAGGTGTTCCCTAGATTTCAGGGCTGCCTTACTACTAGCCTCCCTCAGAATCTTGTTCTTATGATGTAACCAGAATTATAGAGGAGTAGAATTTAACTGACTTGGGAATCTGTGATACAATAATAAAATGTGGGTGTACAATAGTGCAAAATGTACCCTTTCTCACATGATGAAAGCCTGCTGCAAAGCAGCAGATGGACGGGAGGATATCTTCAATATGAATAACATGGGTGCATATCTTGGAAAAGATAAGTGCAAGGCTATTTGCCATGGTCTGCGTTAACAAACCTCTTTGCACTCATTGGACGAACCAGCATAATACTTTGAAATTGCGGTTGTTACATGTATTCTGGTGACACAAAGTTTGGCAGTGCATGAAGAACACTGGTTGCACTTTTTGTAAGGTTTCACATTCCTGGAGGATGCAATACGGATAGGCACTTGAACTCAGATTTAGAAGCTACATAATTCTCACAGTATATGTGAGGAAATCTACTTACACTTACTACAACTATCAAGGGCTCTCCGGACCACTAGTTCCTATCCTTGATATATTCAAGTTGGTGACCTCTATTTCCAAATATAGTGTGAGAATTATGTAGCTTCTGAATCTATGGGGTATACCTAACCAGGCAACGACCAAAAATTGCCATTGTTTAACAGCTGTTTCCCTGCAGATTGCATCACTGGTTATAGGCAGGAGCCTGAGAGCATATAATGGAAGGACCACATCAGACACAAATAGGCAGGCCACCTTCAAATGGGGTGCCAGTACTAGCGTCATTGATTACATCCTAGTTGACATTAGAATCTGGGCGCTAGTCGAGGATATGTCTATTGCCCCGAGGTCAGATAGCGATTACAACCCACTGCTGTTAAAAATGATGGGCACTGCCCTGGATAGGAAGCTACCCAGCTGTCTCTCCAAGGTGGAAGAGCCACTTGTAACCAACAACGGTAGATGAGTCACCTGGCCCAAAGTACTCGCAGATGTGGATCTATATGCCAGGATCTATGAGTTATTTATACACTTTCTGACTGGTTTGAGTAGCAGTTTGGATTGTGTATGCTCTCCGGGGGGAAACGACCTTAACCACTACTCCTTAACAACGAGGGGCCTGAACCACGATCCCTCAACAACGATCCGGTCTAAACCACTAATGCATTTACAACTATCTAGTCTAAACAACGACCTGTTTAAATTTACCTTATGAGGGCAGTAGATGGCACTCTTGGATTGTTTATGAGTGCTGTTTAGTATATATAACTATCTACGGTCGCCAGTAGATAGTTATAGTTACAACCTATTATCCATAGGAAATCCGCGACATTCTATTTGAAATAACTCTCTTGCCGGTTGACGTATCTTCGCGAAATTTTCAAACTTCGTGGGGCGCTCCGGTCCGCTCCTATCCTGAAAGTCTCGGGGTGATACGTCAAGCGGGGGCCGAGAAAAAAGGGGGGTCCCAAAACGCGTTTTCCCCATGCATTTTCCCATAGGAAACTTTAGACACGGCTACAGCCCGAACTGCTGAACGGAATTACACCAAATTTGGCAAAGAGGTAGTTCTTGGTTCAGAAAGAACCCTTTTGTTAAATGGTGTAAATCCGTTCAGTAGTTGCTGAGAAAATGAAAAGTAAAAAGTTAGTGATATCTAGGGACGAGTAGGGTCCGCGTACCCTCCCGATCACGAGCTGCATGTTAATTGGCTGTCAGCTGGCTGCCAACATTCCGATTCAGGAAATGTTGGCAGCCATTTTGTCCCTCGGTAGAACCGAGGGACAGAAACAAGTGCGCAAAGCGCACAAAGGGGGCAGGGTAGAAACACCCTGACCCCCTAGGTTTGCTCAGGGGGTCCCACAAGGACCCCCTGGGCAAAAAAAAAAAAGTTTTTTAAAAATCGGCAGGATGCGCTCAGGGTGCGCGAATCCTGCCGAAAAAATCGAAGCGCGGTCTCCCGCGCTTCGATGTATTGGCCCCGGGTGACCCAAGTCCCGGGGGCATGGTGGGGGATAATTTAATGTGTGGGGGCCTCAAAGGGCCCCCAAGCCCCGGGACCGCCACCCCCGGGGCTTTTTAAAAATGGTGCGGGAGGGCTCTGAGCCCTCCCGCAGCCCCGGGGACCACCACCTCCCCGGGGCTTTTTTACATACATTATTAAACCTGTGTGGGGGGCTCCAGCCCCACACGCCCCGGGACCACCACCTCCCGGGGCACTAAACATTTTAATATGGGGGTCCGTTACGGACCCCAGAGCCCGGGGACCACCACCTCCCCGGGGCTGTGTACTGAATGGGAGTGGGGCCGCGCAGCCCCCTCCTGGAGCCCTTGATGGCCCTGGGGACCACCACCCCCCAGGGCCGGCTCCTGCAGTGTCCCGGGTGCCTACCCCGGGACACTGTAGTTTGCTATGGCAGGACGGGAGCCTCGCGGCTCCCGTCCTGCCATAGCAAACTGCTTTGGATATTGGAAGAGAGAGCAGGGAAACCTGCCTCTCTTCCAATATCCAAAGCGATTGCTTTTCCACATGGGGAGCAGCATGTCAGCTGCTCCCCATGTGGAACAGCAATGCCGGCTCCCAAGGGACGTGGGGAGCCGGGCGGGACTGTGGGGGGATTGGGGACCCCCCACAGTCCCCAACGGAGAGGGCCAGCCCCGGGGATGGGGTCCCCGGGGCAAGTAGTGGCTCGGGAGGGGGCCACGCGGCCCCCTCCCCAAAAAAGAGGAAAATTTAAAAAAAAAAAAAATGGAAAGGCCGGCCCCGGGAGATGGGGTCCCCGGGGCCTTAAAATGCCCAGAGGAGGGGGCCACGCTGCCCCCTCAAAAAATAAATATAGAGGCCATGCCCCGGCGGTTGGGGTCCCCGGGGCCAATACAGGCCCAGGGAAGGGGGCCACGCGGCCCCTTCCCGTTTTTTTTTAAAGGTAATTTAAAAAAAGGTGTAAGGCCCTGGGGGATGGGGTCCCCAGGGCCCAAAAAGAAAAAGGAAGGGGGCCACACAGCCCCCTTCAGGGGAGAAAAAAAAAAAACGATCGGCCCGCAGGCCCCGCCCCTTCCTTCACCACTCTGCAAACGCGCCCCTGGCGCGTTTGCAGAGGGGAACGAATTCCCCTTGAATACTGGGGGTCCCTGGGGGCCAACTAGCCCACCAGGTACCTCCAGTATGCGCCAGGGGCTGCCTTGCAGAGAGGTGTACAGAGGCCACGCCCCTTTTACACCTCTCTGCAACGCAGCTCTGTGGCGCTTTTGGAGGTATATGGTGGGCTAGTTGGACTCCGGGGACCCTCAGGATTCAAGGGGACTTAATCCCCCAACTTAAAACGCGCCACGGGGCGCGTTTGCACAGTGGTGAAGGGAGGGGGCGGGGCTTCAGGTGACATGTGTGCAAACAGGCCCCGTGGCGCGTTTTAAGATGGGGAATTAAATCCCCTTCAATCCTGAGGGTCCCTGGGGGCCAACTAGCCCAACAGGTACATCCAGAATGCGCCACAGAGCTGCGTTGCAGAGAGGTGTAAAGGGGTGTGGCCTCTCTACACGTCTCTGCAACGCAGCCCCTGGCGCATATTGGAGGTTCCTGGTGGTCTAGTTGGCCCCTAGGGACCCTCAGGATTCAAGGGGACTTAATCCCCCAACTTAAAACGCGCCACGGGGCGCGTTTGCAAAGATGTCACCTCAGGCCCCGCCCCTCCCTTCACCATTGTGCAAATATTCCTCTAAAATCAGCCGAAATAGGAATTCCGATTTACTCACCTGTTATCAGGAGAGACCTCAGTGCTGCATCTTTCAGCCCAGTACTGATCCTGAAAAGTAATTTTAACCGTACTTACCGGTAACTTGAATTTCCTTCATAGGCTAACATTGACTGGTTTCACTTGGAAATTCTTCTAAGTGTGGAGTTTTGGAACTTTAAAATATTCCTCTAAAATCAGCCGAAATACGAATTCCGATTTACTCACCTGTTATCAGGAGAGACCTCAGTGCTGCATCTTTCAGCCCAGTACTGATCCTGAAAAGTAATTTTAACCGTACTTACCGGTAACTTGAATTTCCTTCATAGGCTAACATTGACTGGTTTCACTTGGAAATTCTTCTAAGTGTTGATTTTTGAAACATACAAATATTCCTCTAAAATCAGCCGAAATCCGAATTCTGATTTACTCACCTGTTATCAGGAGAGACCTCAGTGCTGCATCTTTCAGCCCAGTACTGGTCCTGAAAAGTAATTTTAACCGTACTTACCAGTAACTTATATTTTCTTCCATAGGAATCCATTGTCTGGTTTTCAGCAGAAAACTTTCAAAGTGTCGATTTTCACAAACTACAAATATTCCTTAAAAATCGCCTGTATGACTTAAACGCATTCATTCAACTGTTTACAGGAGATGCACCAGTGCTGGATCCAGGATCCAACACTGAGTAAGAAAAAGTAACGATAACAGTTTTTACCTGCTAAGTGAATTTCCATCCATAGGATAACATTGGTGATTCTATGAGAAAAAGTTTCCAAGTGTCAACTTTTAAAATACAATAATATTCCTTAAAAATCACGACTGTAACCAAAACGCTTTTACTCAACTGTTTACAGGAGATGTACCAGGACTGAATCTAGGATCCAGTCCTGTGGTTAGAAAAGTAATCCATAAAGTAACTAATTGCATTTAACTAGAAATTCACATTGAGCTGAATGTTGCATTGTGTTTGAAAATGTGTTGCCCATTGCAACAACTGTAACTACTGTACTTAAAAGTCTATTGCCTATCTGCAAAGTATTTAAACTAAAGTAATTCATTAAGAGAAAGTATTTTGTGTAATGTAATGTATAATGTAATTACAATGTAATTTAAAAAATAAAATATGTAAAAAAAATTGTTTCTAAAAATGTACTAAATCAGTATGAAAAAAATTAATATAACAATTAATACATTTAAAAATTGTCATTTACAAAACCTTTGAAATTCACTAAAAAAACGTAGGTTTCAGGCACGTTATAGTTAGAAATTAGCATTTAAAAAACCTTTGAAATTCACTGAAAAAACCATAGGTTTCAGACACGTTATAGTTACAAATTAGCATTTAAAAACCTTTGAAATTCACTGAAAAAACCATAGGTTTCAGACACGTTATAGTTACAAATTAGCATTTAAAAAACCTTTGAAATTCACTGAAAAAACCATAGGTTTTAGGGACAGTTATAGTTACTTGGACATTGCACTCGTACAAAACCCGTGAAATTCCCCCGTTATAGTTAGTTCAGCTAACTATAACTCGCGCCCCGCAATGCACTGCTGATGACGTCACATATTACATCACTCATGACATGGTCAGTGACATCACTGATGACATCACTGATGACATCTCAAATGACATCACTGATGACATCATCCACGTGATAATCTGATGCACCTCCTCACACCCTAATATAACCTTTGATACACCCACTCTAAATTACAGACTGCCATTCGCAAAACCATAGACACTCCAACACCAATAACTACATACCCACTCACTGATTCTTAGGTCTACACACACACATCCACTCACTCACCCGTACAGTCACTCATACTTACGGTCACTCAGTACAGGACTATCATATGCACTCTTACTAATATATAGACACTCAAACAACGCCACTCATCCATAGAGATACTCACACACCTAGTCAGTCATGCAAATAATTAAACACACTGCCATTTACTCACCTATACAGTTATACACACACCAGCTCACTTACTCATACAAATAGTAGCACATTGTTACGCTCTTATACAATCACTGATACAACCACACAATCATCCATACAGCCACTATCACAATCACTCACTCTTGCTTATAGCTATTTATATACTCCAACACACATATATACTGCCTTTCACATATGTAGTTACTCACACATGTACCACTGGGACATACATTCACTCACTAACACACTCTTACACACACTTACCCACCCATAAAGTCTATCACAGATGCACTCTTGAAACCATCCACCCAGTGAATCACCCACTCACACATCTATGCACAGAGTTGCACACACCCCTCCCACACAAACACTCAGGCACCCATACAGATACTCAGACAAGCATTCAATAACTCATATAGACACTCATTTAGCTATTCACAAACACATGCAGCCACTTACACAGCAACAGACAGACGGATACAGACATACACCCAGTTTAGTCACTAACCCATGCATTCAGTAAGATACGTTAAATCACTCACTTATAGAGTCAGTCACGCACCTACTAAATCATCCATACAGACACTTACACACCCACTCATTCTTCAATACGTCTTTTCCTATATATTTTAAAAATATTTAAACTTTACAGAAACACACAGTCACTGGATGATGTCATCAGTGATGTCATTTGAGATGTCATCAGTGATGTCATCAGTGATGTCACTGACCATGTCATGAGTGATGTAATATGTGACGTCATCAGCAGTGCATTGCGGGGCGCGAGTTATAGTTAGCTGAACTAACTATAACGGGGAATTTCACGGGTTTTGTACGAGTGCAATGTCCAAGTAACTATAACTGTCCCTAAAACCTATGGTTTTTTCAGTGAATTTCAAAGGTTTTTTAAATGCTAATTTGTAACTATAACGTGTCTGAAACCTATGGTTTTTTCAGTGAATATATATATATATATATATGTATGTATAGGGTGGCAAGTGTATTTTGAAGGGTTTAGGGTGAGTATGGGTTTTTGGGTGGCAATGGTATTTTTAGGGTTTATGGTGGGTGTGGGTTTTTGGGTGGCAAGGGTATTTTTAGGGTTTATGGTGGGTGTGGGTTTTTGGGTCGCAATGGTAATTTTTAAGTTTTGGGTGGGGATGGTTTTTTGGGTGGCAAGGGTAATTTTAGGATTTATGGTGGGTATGGATTTTTGGGTGGCAAGGGTAATTTTAGGGTTTATGGTGGGTGTGGGTTTTTGGGTGGCAAGGGTATTTTTTAAGTTTTGGGTGGGAATGGCTGTTGGGTGGCAAGGGTAATTTTAGGGTGGGTATGGGTTTTTGGGTGGCAGGTGTATTTTTATGGTTAAGGGTGGGTATGGGTTTTTGGGTGGCAAGTGTATTTTTATGGTTAAGGGTGGGTATGGGTTTTTGGGAGGCAAGGGTAATTTTAGGATTTAGGGTGGGTATGGGTTTTTGGGATTGCAAGGGTATTTTTAGTGTATAGGGTGGGTATGGGTTTTTGGGTGGAAAGGGAAATTTTAGGGTTAAGGGTGGGTATGGGTTTTTGGTTGGCAAGGGTAATTTTAGGATTTAGGGTGGGTAAGGGTTTTGGGTGGCAAGGGTAATTTTAGGGTGGGTATGGGTTTTGGGTGGCAAGTGTATTTTTATGGTTAAGGGTGGGTATGGGTTTTTGGGTGGCAAGGGTAATTTTAGGGTTTAGGGGTATGGTTTTTGGGAGGCAAGGGTAATTTTAGGATTTAGGGTGGGTATGGGTTTTTGGGATTGCAAGGGTATTTTTAGTGTTTAGGGTGGTTATGGGCTTTTGGGTGGAAAGGGAAATTTTAGGGTTAAGGGTAGGTATGGGTTTTTGGGTGGCAAGGGTAATTTTAGGGTGGGTGTGGATTTTTGGGAGGCAATGGTAATTTTAGGGTTCAGGGTAGGTATGGGTTTTTGGGATTGCAAGGGTATTTTTAGGGTTTACGGTGGGTGTGGGTTTTTGGGTGGAACGGGAATTTTTAGGGTTTAGGGTGGGTATAGGTTTTTGGGTGGAAAGGGAATTTTGAAGGCTTGGGGTGGGTGTAGGTTTTAGGGTGGAAAGGGAATTTATAACATAAAATGTGAGTATAGGGGTGTGTGTATATGTGTGTATATATATATATATATATATATATATATATATATATTCTGCTCCTTTGCACCTACTTGGTGCACTCTCGTACGGGTGCCTTCCTGGCGGAGGTGCGTCCGCGATTTTAATAACTGCTCCGTTTCCGTCAATCCTTAGGAAAATAGGCACTCACGGGGGATTAGATTCCATGCGGTTTTAATTTCATTAGTAAAAACATGACGCGTTTCGGCAAGCGCCTTCATCAAATGTTTGTTACAAGCACGCCATTACTGCGGCGTTTTTTATAGATAAAGTTCATTCAAAGCAGATGACATCACATGATTTACAGGGCAAGAGGTGCTAAGACCCGGGGGGTCGTGGCGGCGGTAGGGTCAGTTGTGAACATATAACATCGACGCAATCTACACCTCATATGCTGCCCCAAACTGCAAAAATGCCCTTGCTGGTGGAAAATTCGAACAGAAAGAGCGGTGTTTCGAATATTGAATCCGAAGAATTGAACCACTTGGTGGTAGGGGCGGACAATGATACTTACAACATTACTAAGTCCCCTTCAGCCAAGGCAATCCACAAAGAACTTGATTCCGGGGACTCAGGTGGCAAATTCTATTCACTGTCAGACCCCTCTAACTCCTCTGAGAATGAGAATAAGAGCGAGGGGGGGGACTGGGCTGATGATAAAAGCGACGCCAGCAAACACCAGCAGGGTGATGGGGAAGACGACGAGGAGACGGATCTGGAGACATCCATAAGTTTGGGGACAGTACGGAAAGCGAGAGACACAGTTGACCCAGCAGCAAATGGTAAAATGGATATAGGGGGATCACTGGTCTGGGATTACTTATTTTCCCCCCAACTAGAACCTGAGAAAAATGGAGATGTGTGCAATGAGACTGGAAAAGTATGTAGCGGTGCGGAAGCTGGAGGAGACGAAATCACCCTTAATACAATGTATCATATAATAATGGCCCATCGGGAAGAGACAAAGGTGGAAGGATTACGGACCCAAGGTGCTGTTCGTAAGCTACAAAATACTGTGCGCCGCGTTGCCAAGACCTGCACGGAGATATCCATGAGAATTGGGGAAGCTGAGGAAAGGATCTCCGCTATGGATGATGATTTAGTTCAGCAAAAGGCTACAATGGCATCCCTGCAATCTTTAAGAGACGATGTTGACTGGAAGCTCACGGACATGGAAAATCGTTCCAGAAGGAACAATTTACGTATTTTGGGAATACCAGAGGGTCGAGAGGGTAAAGATGTCAGGAAGTTTGTTATTGATTTGTTCTCTTCAGCCTTCCCGGAGCTCAATCAATGGAATTGGGAATTAGAATTGCAGAGAGCACACAGATTTCCGTTTAACCAACGTAGTAAAGCAGGGGGTGCAAGTGAAAAACCTAGGGCAATATTGATTTGTCTTAATAATTTTTTATTGAGGGAAGCATTATATGATCTGGCAAGGCCTGATAGGAAAAGAGGAGGTAATGGTTTTGAATTTTTGTTCGTCCAGACTTCTGTCAGGCCACAGTTAAACTGAGGTGGCAATTACGACAAATGATTTCACTCTTTCAGGCGAAAGGGGCACAGGCCTACCTGCTTAACCCAGCTAAGTTAAAGATAATCCATAAGGAAAAAGCACACTTCTTTGTATCAGATTTATCTGCAAGGGAGTTTCTGGCCACAATATGACGCTGAATGTTTTTCAGTGGGGATTTAAAGGAATTATCGACCTAGTGGGGTGTCTCTAATGTTTTCTTAAATGTTTTTATTCTGTATGAGGAGGGTGAGGAGGAGCGTTTTTGTTCAATCCCCTAACCATCACAGAGGACACTATGTCCTTAAGCCTCAAGTGGGTAGGGGTGGGGGGTGGGCAAGGTGGGGGGGTTGGGTGGTGGGGGCGGAGGTGGGGGGTTGGTGGGTAGGGGGGGACAGAGAGAAGACAGAGTTTTTTTTTTCTTTGGCTGTACACGATAAAGACGGTCTTAAATTTGTTAAAGGCATGTTTGAGAGAGATTATGTTTTGCTGCCTAAATCTGTGGTATCTTCCAAGGGCATATGGGCATACGGGCATATGGGCATGGACGACAATGTACAATTTTTCTTGTGTTCTTTAGTGGATAATAATGATTAATAGATTATCTATTTGTTCATGGAATGTTTGCGGCTTAAATGATAAGAAAAAAAGGGGGGTGATGGCCCAGTTGTTACAGGCAATGCGTATTGACCTGATCTGTGTTCAAGAAACCCACATAGCCTGGAATAATCGTAATTGGCTGAATGACCTGGGTATGGATATACTCGGATGTACTAAACAGAGCTCTACTACTAGGGGGGTGGCGATATTGATGAAGAGAGGATTGGGGGGCTGCAATCGTTTAAAGGAAGATGCTTTGGGCAGGTGGGTCATTGTAGGGGTAACTATCAATGGCTCGCAAGTGACGATATGTTCTATAGATGGATCAAACTTAGATGACCCGGAGGTCCTCCACTACCTTAGTATAGAATTAGCAAATTGACCAGCCCCCTTGATTATTTGCGGGGATCTTAATCTCCATCTAGAGGGTAGTTATGATATTAACAGCAACAGACCCTATATGGGTAAAAAAACTAAAGTTTTCAAAGCTATTGGGGGGGGTAGTTAAGGAGTTTGGCTTGGTTGATGTATGGCATACACTCAGACAACCTGATCCTGGAGAAACCTTTTATTCGGCGCCTCATAAGAAACATGTGCGCTTAGATTATTTTTTTATCTCCGCGGAAAAAGCAAGAAGCTCTAAGATGGAGATTTTACCAAGAATAATATCAGATCACAACCCGATATTATTAGAACTTGATTTCAGCTATCGGGCCCCGCCAAAAGCATGGACTTTTGAACGGAAACTTTTATTAGATCCTGAGTACTGCACACATATGGGTGGGTGGATTAAGGAATTTTTCAAATTTAATCGGGGAACCGCTTCAGATTCGGTTGTCTGGGACACCTTTAAGGCAGGGGTTCGGGGGGAAACCCTTAGTTATTCTCTAGATAAGCAACGCAAAACCCAGGCTGAAATTAAGGATCAGATGCATCAATTAAGGCTTTTAGAATTAGAATTAATGAGGGAGATATCTCAACAGGTTAATCCAGAAAAAACATTATCGGCCATGGCTATCCTGAAAATGAAAATTCATCAGCATTTTGCTGTAAAGGTCGTGAATAAATTGGCGATTTTTAGGGACCAAATCTATGAAGCGGGGGAAAATTCAGGTAGGATTTTAGCAAAAAGATTACAGCAGAAGAGTGTGCATAATAAGATATTGCAGATACAGGACCATCTTAACCAGATACAGAGCTCCCCAGAGGAAATTTTGGCGGTTTTTCGTAAATTCTATGGGAGTTTATATACTGAGGTTTGTCTGGTTGATCCAGTTGAGAAAATGCTGGAGTTTAGTTCGGGCATGCGGATAAATAAAGTTACTGAAGATCAGAACGAGGAGCTGGCTACAGATATTACCTGGGAGGAAGTGGAGGGGGCAATATTGTCATTAGCTGCTGGAAAAGCCGTCGGTCCGGACGGCATTCCTTTAGAATTTTATAAAACCTTTCGCTTAGTATTAAAGGCAGAGCTTTTGACATTATTTCTTGCGGCCCAACAGGCTATAGCACCTGAGTCGTGGCGAAAAACCATTATTATTGTATTCTTAAAAAAGGGAAAGCCTAATCTTTGTCCATCCTCGTATAGACCAATATCATTGACCAACGCGGACAGTAAGATTTTTTCAAAAATTATTGCACAGCGATTGGGAGCCGTTATTACCCCATTAGTCTCTAAGTTTCAGCATGGGTTTATTCCCGGTAGGGACACGGCGGATCACGTAAGACGCGTTATTGCACTTTTGGATTGGGCGCAGGCAACCGGGTCCGGACTAGGGGTGATCCTGTTGGACGCCGAAAAGGCGTTCGACAGGGTCTCTTGGCAGTATATGTGGGAGGTTATGCATATGAAAGGATTCTGCCCACAATTTATTCATGTAATCAAGACTTTATATGCACGTACGATTGCCTCAATTCGGATCTCTGGGTAAGAATCTGATGTGTTCACTATTAGTCGGGGCACACGGCAAGGATGCCCGTGCTCTTCTCTTTTATTTGCTTTATACATTGATTTATTTTTGAATAAACTTAATCAACATACAGACATTATACCAGTTAGGTTTCAGAGCATTGAGTACAGGGCATTTGATTATGCCGATGATATTGTTGTAGTTTCTAGTGATACTGCAACTGCCTTGCCTGCAATTACATCTCTAGCGCATCAGTTCGGGGTTTTTTCAGGGTATAAACTGAATGTACAGAAAACACAGGTAGTATATTCCGGCAGCGACCCTCCGACAAATATATCTATTGTCTCGGAAGCAATATATCTGGGAATCAAAATTACATCGGCAGTAGATAAGATCCCGGATTTAAATATTCTCCCAATAATCGAAAAAGCGAATTCAACTCTTGAAAGGCTAGATCATCTTCATCTGTCATTACATGGCAGAAATAGCGTGTTGAAGATGCTGATTCTTCCAAAATTTGTATATATATTTAGAACTATTCCTTTAGAGTTTTCTGCATCATGCTTTGTTAAAATAGAGAGAATATGCTCTCAGTTTTTATGGGGATATCGAAAACAGCGAAGGGCATATAGGAAAATGATATTACCTAGACAAGTGGGTGGTTGGGGTATCCCTCACATTATCATGTATTATTGGGCAGCAATGTTGCAATATATAGGGCCACTGGTGATAGGGGTTAAAGCCGAGATCCCATTGTTTCACAGGCCTTCTATTTACGAGTTTGGACTGGGCGATGAAATGAATGGTTTCTTAGTTAGAGTTATTGAACCCAGTTATTTAAAAAAAAAAAAAATTTAAGGTACTGAAGGCAGCCTACAAAGGCTGGAAACAAATTAAACGGAGTCTACAGGTTGCAAATCTTAATGCCTACACCCCGTTGTTGGCTCCCGGGACACTACCTCTAATTTTTCAAGATCAGGTAACAATGAGGTGGGGCCAAAAGGGCATACATAATTTAGGTGATATGTTTGGTAAAGATCAGCTTTTGACATTCTCAGACTTACAGGAGGTATATGGTATAGGCAAGCAAGATTTTTTTAAGTATCTTCAGATACATAGTTTTCTGACTAGGCAGGGCACAGGATCGCCACATCAATTCGGGCTGATTCCCCTCATTGAAAAAATGAAGAAAAAAACACCAATCGGCCAATTTTATCGGCTATTATTGGAGACACTCCCGGATGACTTAGTTGCACGTAAAGCAAAATGGGAACACATATTTGGTTTAGAAGATGTAAATATATCAAAGTCTTTTGAGTTGGCCAACCAAGTCTTAATGACTGGCAGAATACGGAGTCAACATTACATGGCCCTCTATGATCTTTATTATACTCCCAGTAAGTTGGCTCGATGGGGTGCAAGAGCAGGGACTAAATGTAATCGCTGTGGACTTTTGGCGGCTGATTCAAGTCATATGTTTTTCTCTTGTTCAAAATTGGGGGAATTTTTTCAAGGCGTTGAGAAGTTTTTGAACATAATATCTGGGCTCTCTATTAAAATTAGTGCGGAATTAGTCATTATCGGTGTATGCTCTGATAGTGAGGCTAATACAAGATCTGAAGATATAAATACACTTTTATTTATTATCATGGCAGTGGTAAGGGCATGCATTACTAACGAGTGGATTAGTTCTGATCCACCTACCTTTATTAATTTTCGCACGAGACTGTTAACTATGTATAATTTCGAATCTTCTATCTATAAGACTAAAGGTAGAAGGAAAAGAACTAAGGGTGCTAAAATTTGGTCGCCTTTATCAGATTGGGCGGTATGAACTTAATATAATCTGGTCGGATAGCTGGACTTAGCGGGATCCAGCGGGCTCTAGGGGGTTCAATTGTGTAGTACGGGTAATGTCCACCGGGTATGGCTTGTCCAATGAGGAAGGGAGGGGGAAAGAACCCTGAAGTGGACATATTTTAATTTTTTTTTCATTGCAATGTAAAGGCTAATTTGTTTCAACAATCTGAAGGACAAATCCCGCCCTTTTATGAATTTTCTATGTCCGTTATTTAGATTTTCTCTATTTCTGTATATTTTTTAAATGCTATGGCATGGTATTGGTGTTTTATTAACAATCATGTAATTGGTGATTTTTTTTTCTTTGTCTGCATGTACAGCCTTGGTTATAAAAGGGTAAAATGTGTTAAAAAAATTAATAAAAAATATTTTTTTTAAAAAGGAATCTAATCCCCGTGAGTGCCTATTTTCCTAAGGATTGACGGAAACGGAGCAGTTATATATATATATATATATATATATACATATATATATATATATATATTTAGTGTTACAGGTACATACAAACCCATTACACATATATATAAATAAATATGGGTTTATACTTACCTGTAAAATAGATACATTAATGGGGTAAAGGCAATCGTGGTAAAGGCATAGTAGTTGCAAAAAATAGTTGTTGTTAAAACTTTAGTGGTTTAGACTAAGTAGTGGTTAAGGAGTCGTTGTTTAGACTGTAGTTGTTCAAGTGTTAGTTGTTCCATCATACAACCCTCTCCGGGGCCAACTTCCATACTATCAGTGCACAATGAATTTTATGGAGCACTGCAAACCGTATTGACTAAAAATAGCTCAGGTAGAAGGCCTTCTGGTATAACGGACAATAAATGGTTTAATAGGGAAGGCAAACTAGCAAAGGGGGCATTGCAGCTAGCGGTTAAGGAGCACAGCCAATCCGGGTAGCCTTGGCACGCAATAGATATAAAGTAGCACTTGCGGAAGCAAAGCGTGACTTTGCAGATAAAAATTGGCAGGACATGGTACTAGCTGCCAGATGCAAGGACAACCGCTCGTTCTGGCATATCCTCGCAAAGGGAAACACGGAAAATACAAATATACTTAGCTATCATATCCAGCCGGAGGTTTGGGTTGAGCACTTCTCTACACTATATTCTAGGAACATGGACACCAGTAGTATACATAACTCTAGAGCTGACCAAAATACTATGACTGGTACAGCACTAGTCTTCAGGTTGGATGCTACCCTCACAGCAATAAACAGACTTAAGGCAGGAAAGGCCGCTGGCCCTGACCAGATACCGGGAGATTTGTATAAATTGGAACCCATGATATGGGCACCGTATATAAATCTCTTGACAAACAGTATATCGGCTGGTGGGGCTAGTCCGTCCACCTGGAGGGGAGCTGAGATAATCACCATACATAAAGAGGGAAACGCCGCCATGCCCTCCAATTATAGACCCATCATCCTGCTTGATAACCTACAAAAGATCTTTGCACGACAAGTCCTGGACAAACTCCAAATATGGATAGAAGAGAAGGTGATCTTGTCCCCGTATCAAGCAGGCTTTCGCTCCAAAATTAGTACATGCGACCAGGCTTTTAGATTTACTCTGTTAACTTGGAAATATGTGCTACTGAAAAAACAGAAACCTTACGTAGCATTTGCCGACCTAAGAGCTGCGTTCGACTTAGTACCGCATGAAAAGCTATGGAAAATAATGCTTAACCTAGGGACCCCGATAGATCTGGTGACCCTGAGAGCTAGACTCCATGAGGACAACTATGCCCAGGTTAGGTGGGGAAAAAATGGTGAACTAACTAATAGGATACCAATACAGTGTGCGGTATGCCAGGGGTGCGTTCTAGCTCCCACGCTATTTTCCCTGTTCATTAACGATGTGGCCAACCGATTACTGGATTGCAGGAACGACTCTCCGGTTATGAATGGCACAAAAGTCCCAATACTGCTCTTTGCAGATGATCCTTTACTTATTTCCACATCTCCAATGGACCTACAAACGCTAGTGGATACATTTTTAGATTTCTGCAAAGACAGGAGCTTGGAGCTCAACGTTACCAAAACCAAATTTATGGTGTTTGGGAAAGCAAAGGGGAAACCACGTAAGGTTAGGATTGCATGTGAACCACTGAAGAAGGTGAAAAACTTTGACTACCTTGGGATAAGACTAAGCGACACACTCGGCTGGGAACAACAATTAGATAAGAGTTACCTTATCCTTTGTCACAGGTCAAAGTCAATACTGCGGTACCACAGGTAGTTTTATAGCTGATCGCTGACTCCAGCACTAGAAGTGTATCAAGCAAAAGCCCAGAGTGGAGCGTTATATGGAGCAGAGATATGGGGGTATACTAATACAATACTAAGCTGACGACATCCGAAAACATCTTCGTTAGATCCCTCATCTCTGTACCTATCACTACCCCCCCGATCCCATTGTTTTTTGACCTAGGGATAAAAAGAATAGGTGATATGGCCTCAATGGAACCCCTAATATACTGGTTACGCTTATGGACAACACCACAGCTCTCTGACTATTGCAATTCCCTGAGGGAGGTTTTGACGAATCATGCCCTGCCTGTGCTAGAGCCCAAGAGACAGAAGAACACATACTCTTTTTCTGAATTAAATACCAACTGATCCGCATGAGGTGGATACGACCGATCTGTCTAAACATTGGAGTCAGGCAACATCAGGTTGCTTATAGGATTCTAAAAACAGACACCTCCTGGCCAATTGTTTTTGCAGTTAGTCGCTTTCTATCCTCCTTTTGGATTACTCGACAGAAGTTCTTACCCCAGGCAGTGCCGGCTGTTACTACTAGAACCGAATTTTGTGATTGCGAAATACTGGCTACTGGAGCAAAATGAATTGTGTACTGTATATAAGACTTCTCTCCAACACCTCTCAAGTGGTGTGTCTCTTAATTGCAAAACTGTCAATTGGGTGCCCACCAGTTTTAATGTTTTTAACGTTTTTATTCTTGCTGTTTTTATCGAATATATTATATACAATTCAAGTTACAGTTTTAACCTGATAACTGATGCATAAGTATTTATGGTGTATCTGCTGAGTATAATTGTTGCAATCCACATAGTTTTGTACGATTGCTATATGACTTGTGATATTATCTAATTCAAATTTTAGATAATTGTTATGTATGAATTTCATCCTCAGGCATTGCGGACCGGATCACCCCAGGTCTTTGTCTCTGGTAGTGTATTCGTGCTAACTTTGTGCAATTGGACTTTGAGGTGTACTCATGCAAATCAATGTATGCTCACTGTATTGCCCTAAAATAATGTAATGTATATTCTTTTTAAATTGTTTTATGCTACTTTGCTGGCCTACGGTGGAATAAAATATTATGTGACTTGTAGTAAGTGTGAGGAAATCTACCTTTTCGACATAGTATTGGCAAAATAGTTTTCACCCAATTGGCCTAACCTATCAGGCAATGGCAAGAAGCAAAGTAATTGCACCAGTAACGTGGACATTAAATGTCAAATGTGGGTTGCAGTGTGCATTTCACCAACCACATATACGACAAAATGTGCTCTGACTGGGCTGCAGTTTATAGGCAGTGCAGAATTACATAGCAAGGAAATGTAGCCTGGCCTTGCCAGAAAGCCTATTTTTATACATTAGTAAATGTGCCTTGTAAGCCCACAGGGCAGGGTGTCTATTTTGTAATGGTTCACCTGCATTTTTACATTAGATAGACCTTTGTTTGATTAAATACATATTTTCTTTGGAAAATGCTAAAGAGATAATCCAAAGTAATTTTCAACTTAGGGCCTGATTCTGATGCGGTTAGGAAGGCCTAACGGCATTTGCTCTGTCCAAATCGGATCAGGAATGTGTCTTTCCAACTGACTCAGAAAGGTTTTCAACCTACCGAGTATGATGCGAGTTAGGCGTTAGGAATATCCCAATCCAAACCCGACGGCATTTGGAATGACTGAGCCGTATGGAGCAGAATTGTACCTCTCTACGGGCCGCGTTTCCAAACGACCGAGTACGATGCTGGATTTGGACAGCCTTTCCGAATCATGACGTCCGACTCGAATCGGCAGTCGGAATCAGACTTTGGGGGCCTGTCGTGGGCTCCCCTGCACCTGGAGCATTCCCAATCGGGCCCGTGGGGGTACCCATGGGTCTTCCCTTACCAGCCATGCACATTGTGGCAGGCACCAGGGGGTGCCCGCCACAGCGTGCCCTATTTTCCCCAGCCACCCCTCTCTTCAATGGCAGCCTATGCATTCAGTCGGAACAAAGGCTCCCATTGAAGTCAATGGGAGTCCAACCAAATCGTATCTTGAAGCATCCGGACGCATCGTACTCAGTCGGTTGGACTCTCCTGATCCGATTCGGTTGAAAACCATTCCCAAACCCATTAGGTTGGGAAGCTTTCCAAACCACATCAGAATCGGGCCCCAAGTATTCAAAATCTGATTTAATGATGAAATCAAATTTTTGATAACTTTAATGAAAAGTAACTTCATAAAAATGCCTGAACCAGAACCGGCCTAAAACCAATTTTGCCACTCATTGCACCTCTTGTTTGGAGTTGATGATTTTGCCTGCCAGAAGACAACAGCATGGCCTCTAGACTCAGAAAGGCAGAAGTGTTGTCAACAACTGGCAACTAGTAAAGACTCACCATCTGGTGGGGGTGCCGGGGTGCAAGACACCTGGTAGAAAAAAGGACAGCCTTAACACTTCTTCTGTTGACTTGCGTATCCCAAATGGGGCTGAAGGAATCTGCTCCCATTTATTGTTCCCAATCCCTTTGACTCCACACCTCCAGGAGGGAACCATTATTTGAATAGGGGTTTGCCTGGTGCTCCTCCATAGGGAGGTAGGGTTTAGCCATCTTGAATGTAGGGCTTGTGGGAATTTTTACAGGACAGTAAAGTGAAAATGAAGTGCTGCAAAAGGAAGAGTGAAAGAATCTAGAAGTTGGTACAGAAATAATTTTATCGCTGACTAGTGAACAGCATAAGTCTGGCACCTCACCAGCACCTCTTCAGAACATTCCTGGGCCTGGGAAGACTATACCTGAGGAAGACCCTGCTAGAAGGAAGAAGATTCTTGACTCCTACTAGAAGAAAAGGACTCAAGGACTCCTGACTCCTGCTGACACTCAGGGACTGGAATGGTTTTCCAAGGGTGGAGTGTTTGGCGCTGATTTCCTGCTTCATGGGCAGACAAAATGCAGAAGTGCTTCTAGCTCCAAGAGGGCCCAGCTGACTACAGAGGACTTGATCTTGCAGGAGCACTGGCTGGAGAAAGATCTAGTGTTATATGGCTCTTAGGGACATTGTCGACATTGCTAAGTTAGCTTGAGCTTTGCTGCCATGATGCTGCTTGTGCGCACGTTACTACATGACTTTATTTTTGCAAGCCTATGTTTATGCCTTTTACATGAGAACTGTCTGCCTTTCACGTTTTCTGCTGAGTTCCTGGAGTTTTGTCTGAACACGATGTGCAAGGTCGAAAAACAATGGCCCTTGTTATTCTGTTCTGGTCAGTCCCTAGCACCTAGACGTAACATGCTAAACACAGCTGCAACTGCTGGAGACTCGTGCTTTAATATTACGGGAAGGCATGTTGTTTTAACACACACTTGGAGAGAGCCCTTTCCATGGAGAAGAGCTACGCTGTACCTATGATGTAAACCTTGCATCTAGGCTTTAAGGTATGGGGGTCTGCTGCCAAAGCCCAGAGATCTTCCTTTATATAAATAAACTTCTTCCAGTCAAGGGGAGGGTGGTTAGGCCTTATAGTCCTTTTTCCACTGTCTTTATAAAATGACTTCCCCTTTTGTACTCTATGGAATTGTAACAATGCTAATTGTTTTGAGTTTATGCATTTTGCTGCTGGTAGTGGCTCGTATACTGTATTGTAGAGCACGATAGTTAAAATAAACATTTTGAACTATTACAGTGACTCTGCCTAATCTTGTTGTGGACAAGTACGAGTGAGTGAACGAAAGAGTATGTCTTGCTACCACGATTCCTGAGAGAGTCGGGAGTGTTGTGTTCTGGGTTGGTTAATCATTTGTAGCTCTGTGATATTTGGAGGAGAACGAATGAGCCACTATAGCTAGTCGGTTTGGGGATTTTGGGCACTAAGGTGGTAGGTTGGTACACCCCTATACACCGAGGTCCCGGTTTCCTGCGCATAGTTCTGTGTAGGTGCAGAATCCCCGCAATATGGCGCCGCCAATGTTTGGTCTGGTTCTTATCTGCGAGACGCTTGAGTAGTGCTTGTGCTTGTCCACAATCCCCTCACATCTGTTTCCGGAGACAGCTGTGACGGTGTGACCTCCTATATTGATGTATTATAGGTTCTTTCAAGCTTGAAGTTATAAAAGGTTGTTACTCTTTATTCTTGACCCGTTATTGCGCTGCCGCGCTTTAGGTTATCGTTCTTTGTTTTTTATTATGGCGGTTGCTGTTCCGCCTCATAGCCGCGCGCCGCTCAGGGCATATTTAACTCAATATGGAGTACCTGATGCGGGTGCAGAGCTTATATTTGTAGTGGAAGCAAATGCAGCTTACCACTTCGAGGTGTTTTATTCTTGGGTCACCTTTCCGGCGGTAGATGGAGCAGATAATTTGTTTCATGAATACACTGCCATGGCCCTTCCTCACGCTTATCAGCCTTATCGGGCTCTAGAGGTTCCGCTTACGGCTTGGCAACACCAGATTTGGTTTAATGACACCCTTCCTCACCCAGTATCACCGGTTCGTTTAGGCCCTTTGTCGATAGATGGGGCACATGGCCCACTTTGGCTGGGTACACCCCACACCCACGGTATTTGACTGTTGCGATTGCAGACCTGCGCGTGTTACATACTTCGTTGATAGGCGTACATAGGGCTGTTATACAGTTCGTCATGCGCAACTTCCAGGTGGGTCCACCTGGCGTTGCTGCGCAACCTGCGGGTCCTGGTGCTGTGACCATCAGCCCGCTTATGGTTAATTCTGTCATGGGCAAGCGTCCTCAAAATAAGGATGAATTTCCTTATAGGCTTGCTGAGAAATTTGGACAACTTGAGGCTGTTTTTCCGAATACTAGTCCTGTGGAAAAACACAGGATTTTGACTATTAGTTTACCTAAAGACTTAATTCCCGAACTCGCTGATTGTAACACCTGGGGCAAGGTGTTTGCAGTGGTATATTCGAAGTGTTTCGGCACTCCTTCCATGACCGTACTCCCCTCCGTGATAAAACGTGTTCAAGATGAACATGGAGCCGAAGCGGCTGTAGAGTTGGGGATGAGACTGGTGGGGGTGTTCGACGTGGTTGCTGACATGATTCTTGCTAATGTCAAGGGTGATGCTGTCAGCTTTCAAGTGGCAAACCGCTTGGAGGCTGTACCCGATGCAGACAAACCACGCAAATTACCAAAGAATATTGCAAAGGCATACAAAACTATGGGCTGCAATAGTCTGGGAGTTAAGCCTTTTGCTCAAACGCAAACACAATCCCAAACTCAGCAAAAGGCCCAGACTGATAAAGACGGGCGTCCGTTCTTTCCTAAAAAGAACTGGAAAAATAAAAAACAGGGGCTGCAACAACAGAAGCAAGGTTCGCGTGCTGGTTCACCGACACCAGAGACTTCTGAGCGTACTTATGACTTGCGCGATCGCACGAAACTTAAGACTCCTGATAGATTTCAGGTCCCTGATCAGCGCTCTCCTTGTTCTTTACAGGACACTTCAGACTCCACGTCGGAGGTGGAGAGCGCCAGGAGCATGGCAAAAGTCAGACCACTCAACAGGGACGGGATCAACCTCGACAGTTTGACGTTAAAGCTAAACAAGAGGACCTGCCTCTTTTCAGATCCCCGTTTCAGGAGAAATAAGTTGCCGCTTTAACAGCGAGATATGCCTCAGATGGTGAGAACATGACTCCTGGACTCGACATGGGTGGTGACTCTGCTCGACAGCGCAGCGGAAGTTACCATAGTGCGGGAGGCACTGCGTCCCTGTCTGGAGGCGACAGCAGCTGAAACCTTCATTACTCTGGAAACAGCAGATACCCGGGTTGCCCCCCCCCCCCGGATAGACTGTTTGAAATTATTTTTCAAATTGAGGGTGATGTACAGCATCTAATCAAGGCGGTTTTCGGGGAAAATCTAACCTCCTCATACGACATTCTGTTGGCGGAGGCGGATTGGCCTCCACCGTTTGTGTTAGCCGCCTCTCGAGGGGAGGACGTGATACTTCCGAGTTTTTCGCGTTACGTCCCTGTAGAGCATGCAACGGCTTTAGCAGCTGAGTGGGCATTGACCCTGGCCCCCGCTGTGTACCGTAACCAAGTGGGCTGGGATATAGATTCACCGGCACATGAGATACCTTTACGGTCTACGCCACAGCCACAACCTCAATATCCAATCAAACGAGAAGCAAAGGCTAACGTTTGTGACATTCTGACGCAGTTAGAGTATCAGGTTGTGATTGAATCTTGTACATCACAGATGAATAATCCTCTCTTTACGGTTACTAAGCCTGACGGTTCATATCGGATTGTATTGGATTACCGAAATTTGAATAGTCATTGTCGCACTTTTGCAGTGCAAAACACTCACAGCTCTGCGCTGGTGAACAACCTTGTTCATAAAAAATGCAAAACTACACTGGACATATCCAATGGGTTCTACAGTCACAATTTGGCTCCTGAGAGCCGTGACTTGACAGCATTCACAGCCGTCGGAAATCAGAAAAAATGTACACGATTGCCCATGGGATATAAGAATAGCCCCGGGGCATTTGCTGTGCATGTTGTGTCTTTGTTACACGACATAGATCCAGATGCGTTCTCGTACGTGGACGATATCTATCTCACGGACGATGAGCTTATCCCGCATCTTGTCCGAGTTGACCGCATCATTTCTGCGTTTGCCGACTATGGATATAAGTTCAACTTTGCAAAGTCACACATCGCTCATTTGGCGGTGCTCTTTTTGGGCGTTGAGCTCAATAATGAAGGAAAGGGGTTAGCCCCCCACTTCCTGGAGAAATGTGCACATTTGCAACCCCTTTCTACTCTGAAGAAACTTCAGTCCTTGCTGGGATTTTTAAATTTCGGGAGGACTTACATTCCTGATTATGCCCAGTGTATCAAACCGCTTTATGAGTTGATACAACCGACATATTCTTCAGCCAGCTGGCTCCCGGAACATCCCTCAATTCTACATTCTTTGCAAACTGACTTGCTTGCAACTAATTACTTATTGACTCGTGATAACACCACGAACCTGGTGATACGTATCATACCAGGGACGGTGGGTTTCACTTACTTGACGTTCAATGAGGGGGACACAGTACCTATTGCATACAAATCACATTTGTACACTGCAGCTGAAATGCGTTTTTCCAAAGTCGAGAAAGTTTTGACCGCGGTCCAGATGGCGATTCTGAAGGAACGCTCATTGGCGCAAGGTAAACGCATTCTTATGGTCACACCCTTCCCTGCTTTGGAGGCCGTGACTAAGGCAAGTGTACCTAACTCTAAAGCATTACATCCCCGTTGGATACAATGGGCTACGTCTTTGACATCGTCTGATGTCACTTTTATCTTTGACCCTGCACTACAGACACAGGAGTTTTTACAGTATGAACATGTTCATCCTCCTCCCTTGTCTTTGCTTCCTTTACATGAATACACCTGTGTCATTTACACCGATGGCTCGGCTCAACCGGCCACGGGTTCCAGGCACGCTTATTCCGCGGCTTGCGCGATTGTTGCTGGCTCCATTGTTGATGGAGAGTTTAAGTCTTCCATTGTGCATACTCAAGCACTTGGGGACTGTACCGTACAGTTGGCGGAGCTGCGCGCTCTTATTCTTGCTCTTGAGTTTGCTGATCCTAATGTGAATACTCTTATTGTATGCGATTCTTACTACTGTGTTCAGTCTTTCAATGACAACTTGTTTTTTTGGACTCGAAATGACTATCGAGACTCTAAAGGCAGCGCAATTAAGCATAAAATGCTTTGGGTTCGAGTGGCAGAGCTTAAACAGCTTCTGCCCCTCACACAGGTTATCCATACTCTTGGCCATCAGCGTGTGGGAGCACATGCTCTTGGTAATTTCTTGGCTGACGAAGCGGCCAAATCTGCAGTAGCCACGTGTTCTGTAGCAGCAGTTACAAGGTCCATGACTAAAATAGATGATGATATTTTGGCAGCAGTGGCTGCTACAAGGGATGGAACCGGTTATCCTCAGGATTTCCCTTCGAAATACTCTTATCATATGTCTCCCGAACAAGTTCCTTACGCTTATATTCCATCTGTTGGGGATCGGCTGATTCCCAACATGGACCGCAGACCTGCTTTGATCAGAGCCGCACACAAGGGTATGGCTTCTGCACATGCCGGAGTGTCTGCGACAGTCTCGATTTTACAGCAACCTTACTGGTGGCGTGGTTTATATAAACAGACCCGTACGTTTGTCCTTTCTTGTGACAACCCAAGACGGACCCCAAGGACCTCAAGAACTTCCGGCCCATCTCCCTACTCCCGTTCCCGGCGCAGGTCATCGAGAAGACCGTCAACAAACAACTGACCCGCTACCTCGAGGAGAACAGCATCCTGGACCCGTCCCAGTCCGGGTTTCGCAGCAACCACAGCACCGAAATTGCCCTCATTGCCGCCACCGATGACATCAGGACCCTGCTAGACAACGGAGAGATCGCGGCCCTCATCCTCCTGGACCTGTCAGCCGCCTTCGACACGGTATGCCACCATACACTACGCACACGCCTCCACGACGCCGGAATCCAAGAGAAGGCCCTGGACTGGACCACCTCCTTCCTCTCCGGCAGAACACAGAGCGTCCGCCTCCCCCCTTCCGCTCTGAGGCCACCGAGATCATCTGCGGCGTACCCCAGGGCTCATCCCTCAGCCCAACGCTGTTCAACATCTACATGGCACCACTCGCCCATGTCGCCCGACTGCACGACCTCAACATCATCTCTTACGTCGATGACACCCAGCTGATTCTCTCCCTCACCAAAGACCCCCACACCGCCAAAACAAACCTCCACGAAGGAATGAAGGCCGTCGCCGAATGGATGAGGAACAGCCGACTGAAGCTGAACTCTGACAAGACGGAGGTCCTCATCCTCGGATCCACCCCCTCGGCCTGGGACGACTCCTGGTGGCCAACCACACTGGGAGCAGCCCCAATACCCACCGACCACGCACGCAACCTAGGAGTCATCCTCGACTCCACCCTCTCCATGACTAAGCAGGTCAACGCCGTCTCTTCCGCCTGCTTCAACACCCTCCGCATGCTCCGCAAGATCTACAAGTGGATCCCCACCGAAACGAGAAGAACGGTCACCCAGGCCCTCGTCAGCAGCAGGCTGGACTACGGAAACGCCCTCTACGCTGGAGCCTCTGCCAAACTCCTGAAACGGCTGCAACGCATCCAGAACGCCTCTGCACGCCTGATCCTCGACATCCCTCGCCGCAGTCACATCACCCCTCACCTGACAAACCTGCACTGGCTCCCCGTCAACAAGAGGATAACCTTCAAGCTCCTCACCCACGCACACAAGGCACTGCACAACACCGGACCTGCGTACCTCAACAGACGACTCAGCCTCTACACCCCCGCCCGCCAGCTCCGCTCCGCCGACCTCGCCCTCGCCACAATACCCCGCATCCGAAGAGCGACCTCCGGCGGCAGATCCTTCTCCCACCTCGCCGCCAAAACCTGGAACACCCTCCCAATCCGCCTACGGCAGACCCAAGACCTGCTGACCTTCAGAAGACTCCTGAAGACCTGGCTCTTCGAGCAGTAGCAGCACCCCTCCCCCCCTCAGCGCCTTGAGACCCTCACGGGTATGTAGTGCGCTCTACAACTTCTATGATTGATTGATTGATTGACATTTGTCAGCAAATCAAACCATCTACGGCGTCACGTCCACCACAAACACAGCTATGTATTTCTAATAAACCGTTTGGCTGTGTATATCTTGATCACTGCGGTCCGTTCTCTTCTGATACTGCATTTAAATATATTTTAGTTGCGGTTGATTCGTGCACTAGATTCCTTTGGGTTTGGCCACAACGCAGTGCTGACGCTCGAAATGTCATCAGGGATTTGCGTGTCTTTGTCGGGATGTTTGCCTGTGGCACTTTCCATTCGGACCAAGGTCCAGCGTTCGCCTCTAAGGCTTACAAGGACGCGATGAAGTCCATGGGGGTGCTGGTACAGTTTTCGTCTCCATACAGGCCTGAGGGCAATTCAATTGTGGAGCGAATGAACTGTGACTTAAAGCAATCCTTGACAGCTAGAGTCTTAGGTACTGGCAGGAACTGGCTGGCCCATTTGTATGGTGTTCAACGTGCACTCAATAATCTCCCAAGAAGATCTCTGGGTGGGCGGACCCCATACGAAATGCTCTTTGGCATTAAAATGTTTGTGCCAGACCTTGATGGTCTAGACGTTGTGGCGGCTGCCGCAACCTTTGACGTAGATAATCATTCTACTGTGTTACAGGATCTACAAAAGACCCGTGACAGCTATGCAACTGAACATTTATCCTCCCCCGATGATGCAGCACTGCTGATTCCCGTAGCCGGCTGGCTTCCCAAGATTGGAGACCTGGTACGAGAAAAGCTGGAGAACAAGAAAGAATTTGGACCCTCCTATCGTGCACCAGTCCCAGTACTTGGATTGAAGGGTACTTGTACTGTTATTTTACCACCTTTACCTGGTCGCAAAGACAACAGATATATCTCAGTGGACAATGTCAAGTTACACCGTCTGGCCGATTCTGAATAGTGTCACACCTGCAGTTTCGTGCAACGCTATTTCTTTGAATCCGGTCCCCTCAACCTCCACGAATAAAAACAGTGTCAGTGAGGCTGAGATGGAAACTGTTGTTGACCTTTCATCTGTCCGGCCTCTATCTTCCAATGCAGAAGTTGAGTACACTTATACTACGGATGAGTCCATTCGTGAAGTACCGGTCAGTCCTCGACACCATCAAGCTGACCCAGCTCTACCATCGCTCATTAACAGAACTGCAAGCGCCTACTTTAGAGATAATGCCAGCTTCTCTTCTGACTCATCCTCCTCGACTTCAAGTTTGGTAGAACCACCGACTAAATTGAGTATTTTCTTCTCTTGGTTCAAAAAGACTTACCTGGTCCCTCCATGGACCTACATTTGGCTGGTACTCATCCTGATTTTCCTCTTCATGTCAATTGGGTTTGTGACCACGTTCTTCATACTCATCAATGGTCATTATTTACCAGAACGCTCTGCTGTGAACTTGATCGATGGAACTCTTGCCCCTCACACATCGTCCCATATTCTGAAACGTGATCAGACCCATGTGAACATTTCAGCATTCACGGTTACAGATGGCATCGTATGGGATAAAGTAGCCTTCGAGGTCCTCGGCCCAACGGAGGTGGTCAGGGTGCCATACGTGTTTCGCGTCTCATTAGGAGATGTGGTAACACGGGACATACATTCTGATGATTGGGATGTGCAAGCAGTACATGCATTGTTTTCTGACTTAAAAAATTATGCTGCTTTTGATGCTGAAGATTTATATTTAAATTCTGCCAATTATGCTGATCTCTTTTGTTATCAGCATTATGGGCATCATTTTTTGCACAAAACAAACACGTTGAGACCTGTTCGTAATTACACTCAATGGGAACATTGTCCAACTCCTATAAAAGGGAGTTCTAAGACTCTTAGAGATAAGTTCACATATTTTAAAGATTATGACACATCGAATCCGGAATCATATTACTTTAAATTACAATCGCAACCAGTATCTAAATTTATCCTGGCACACTCTAAATTGATTTATTCCAACTCTTTTAGGGCTCAATTGGCTACACAGGGTTATGAACACTGGAAAGAGACCATTGAGTTAAAATCCATCTGGGGCACTAAGCTATGGCAGGTTCAGGGAACTGAAGCGTTACATCCCGCCTGCCTAATCCCAACTCAAATTTTATTTTTAAATGATTCAGTGTACCAAACCACTTGTTTTGGGTTGGCCACTGTTAAAAATTTAAATACGCCATCCATTCTGTCATTAGCGGAATATGACAATTGGCGGGCAAAGACAAATTACACTATCGATGCCCTGCAAGCTTTGTTTCAAAATGGCTCATTTAATTTCTCAGGAATTGATTCATCAGGTTGGTTGGTGTGGCAAACAAATGCAAATGCATGTCAGTTACGTTTTTATAATGTAACACCTGGTTTCACCCAGACTAGACCGGACCCACGTTATCCACGTTCACATTCGGTTACCACATACTCGGTGGGTAAATTATGCCAACAATGGTTGGAACACTCCTCCCTTTCATCAGTAAAGCAACACCTGCCGCTCTTGTCGAGTGACATTAATTTGGCTGATTTTCTCTTGGGACCCAGGGCTCCAAGAGCAAAAAGATTCATGTATGCCGCTTACAATGAAATTTGGAAACTTTCGCAGATGGAAGCTGCCTTTCGTCTACGTCAAATTGATCAAGCTAATTTAGAAAAGGTATTAGCGGTGGTCGATAATAGCATTAATACGCTTTCCTCACGTATCTATACATTGGATAACATTGTTTCTTCAGTTATTGATATTGTTCAGAATGATGTGTCTGTATTGTATCATGGTCAAAACCAATTACGATCTGTTATGCAGTTTGCATGGACGTTACAGACCCTTAGGATGGGAAAAGTCCCTTGGGATTATTTAAATGCTTCCGCTCTGTTTTTACCATTTAATCTGACTGATAAACAACGTTTTATGTCAATGAAAGACGCTACTTACACATTCTTGCATATTGAACAATTAGAGCCCTTGCCGTTCTCGGTAGCGGAAACGGACTCTGCTGTTTGGTTAATTCATGGGGTTATCTCACTGCCATTTTCGTTGTTTCAATTTAAATCATGCATGCAACATTTTCCGATTGGTCGCTTTGAACGCCTGGGTAGTGCATTTCTCCATGAATTATGGTCCCTGCCTTTCACTTACAGATGTCAACGGGAGGCTAAGGAAGTTTTCCTAACAAGGGAGGACTGCGATTCCACAATAGGACATTCCCTGGTTTGTAAACAAGTTAGATTGCACAGCGCTTGTAATGTGTCAGCACCTAATCTTGCTTGTTTTCTGAAAGGAACTCCAGTACCATCAATAATTCCCACTTTTACTTTGCTTACCAACGACAGTTATCTTATTTTAAACAACCAAGACTGCTGTGGTTAACGGGCAGGAATTTAATAACGGTCTCACAACGAGTTACTTGTTGTAGCAATGTGCTTTTTCTGCCCCCGCTTGGGAGTGTAGATAGTTCCATTTGGCCTTCCATTCCGACTTTGAAAACAGATTTCAACAAATTAAGCAGGCTCAAGGCGCTTCTATTCCAACAAGAGGTCGCTCTTACTTCGGCTCGAGAGACCTTCGAATTACAGGTGGCTAGAACATCTAGCGAAATTCAGTCGTTGCTGAATACTAACCTCCCTCTTCACTTTGGGGAGCTTATACATCAAATATTTAATGCGTCGGACACTACAGGCCTTGCACATTTTTTTAAACAAGTGGGAGAAGGCCTTGTGACTTCTTTTCAGACGATATTTGGAGTAATACCGGCTTTTATTCATTCTATTTTTTCCAGCACCTTCGGCGGATTCCCTTTATTACTGGCGTTAGCTGGTGGAGTCCTACTTCTTCTGCTCCTGCTGCGCAATGGCTGCCCATCTTGTGGTACTGCACAGACCAGGCCAGTCGCAACTGTACCGTGATAGGATGCAACAGGTTTTTGGATGCTTGCCACTTGCAACGCTTAGCGTGAGTTATGGATTGACTTTTTGCTTTGCCTACTTTACTTGTGTGCAACCAGTTTTTTACTTTCGACGGTGCCCCTTTTATTGGGCTATGGATTTGTGCCTCTCCAATACGTCATGTCCAGTTCCGGATTTTATCCAGTTGATGGGTCCCTTAGAGGCCCATGACCAGGCTTGTTCTGGGGATGGTCGTATGGCACGTGCAGCAGCACTTGGAGTATTGGCTGAATGGGATATCTGTGCAGCTGCGCAGAATCTCCTGCATCAGAGTTTCATCGAATATCACGCAAGTTGCCCAATGATGCTTTTGGAAGCATCGGATTATGAGGAGCACGTTTGTTCCTTCGATCTACTTGATTGGATGGCATCCCTTTTTTATACTAACGAGTGAGATGCTCTTCTGGAGAGAATGGCATTCTTCAGTTCACATACTTTGATGGATTAACAACCTCCTTCATAGTATCGTTTTCCTGGAGCCGGATTACTGTTTTTTTTTGCACATCACACATATGAGATTTTTTTACTTTTTTGCCAATTTGGTTTTTTCTTACTCACCAACAATTTGAACTCTGCTTGACTTTTTGAACTCTGTTTCCATCCTTTCTCTATGTCCTATGGCTTTACCAGGGGAAGGGTGTTATATGGCTCTTAGGGACATTGTCGACATTGCTAGGTTAGCATGAGCTTTGCTGCCATGATGCTGCTTTTGCGCACAATACTACATGACTTTATTTTTGCAAGCCTCTGTTTATGCCTTCCACATGAGAACTGTCTGCCTTTCACGTTTTCTGCTGAGTTCCTGGAGTTTTGTCTGAACACGATGTGCAAGGTCGATAAACAATGCCCCTTGTTATTCTGTTCTGGTCAGTCCCTAGCACCTAGACATAACATGCTAAACACAGCTGCAACTGCTGGAGACTCGTGCTTTGATATTACGGGGAGGCATGTTGTTTTAACACACACTTGGAGAGAGCCCTTTCCATGGAGAAGAGCTACGCTGTACCTATGATGTAAACCTTGCATCTAGGCTTTAAGGTATGGGGTCTGCTGTCAAAGCCCAGAGATCTTCCTTTATATAAATAAACTTCTTCCAATCAAGGGGAGGGTGGTTAGGCCTTATAGTCCTTTTTCCACTGTCTTTATAAAATGACTTCCCCTTTTGTACTCTATGGAATTGTAACAATGCTAATTGTTTTGAGTTTATGCATTTTGCTACTGGCAGTGGCTCGTATACTGTATTGTAGAGCACGATAGTTAAAATAAACATTTTGAGCTATTACAGTGACTCTGCCTAATTTTGTTGTGGACAAGTACGAGTGAGTGAACGAAAGAGTATGTCTTGCTACCGCAATTCCTGAGAGAGTCTGCACTGTTGTGTTCTGGGTTGTCTAATCATTTGTAGCTCTGTGATATTTGGATATTTGGAGGAGAACGAATGAGACACTATAGCTAGTCGGTTTTGGGATTTTGGGCGCTAAGGTGGTAGGTTGGTACACCCCTATACACCGAGGTCCCTGTTTCCTGCGCATAGTTCTGTGTAGGTGCAGAATCCCTGCAACACTAGTGCTTAGAAGTCTGCAATGAGGATTTGGGACCAGTAGGACTAGCCAGGAAGAACTTACCCAGCAATTGGAGAAAACTATGACTTAACAAACACAAGGAGATGATGGACGGAGTGAGCAAGGGACCCACGTCTGGGCATACCCTGCCAACTTAGGGCGAACAAAGCAAACACAAGGAGATGATGGACGGAGCACTGAAACTTTTCAGACACTCACCCCCAGTCACAGATCTGGGTTGAATCCCAGACGTGGGTCCCTTGCTCACTTTGCCACTGGATTCAAGCTAGCCTGGCTGATTAGGGCTGTTAGCCTGAAACCGGTCCCAGGATGCTTGTTTCCGGTCCAGGGAAGACATGGCTTGGCAGTTCAGGCTGGACTGTTCCCATGAGGCACAGGGTCAAGACTGATTTGGATATAGCTGAGTCTGAACTGGGGTGGTGAAGTGAGCTAAAGAACGATGATGGATTCAACCCAGATCTGTGACTGGGGGTGAGTGTCTGAAAAGTTTCAGTGCTCCGTCCATCATCTCCTTGTGTTTGCTTTGTTCGCCCTAAGTTAGCAGGGTATGCCCAGACGTGGGTCCCTTGCTCACTTTGCCACTGGATTCAAGCTAGCCTGGCTGATGAGGGCTGTTAGCCCGAAACCGGTCACAGGATGCTTGTTTCCTGTGCAGGGAAGACATGGCTTGGCAGTTCGGGCTGGACTGTTCCCATGAGGCACAGGGTCAAGACTGATTTGCATGCAGCTGTGTCTGAACTGGGGTGGCGAAGTGAGCTAAAGAACGATGATGGATTCAACCCAGATCTGTGACTGGGGGTGAGTGTCTGAAAAGATTCAGTGCTCCGTCCATCATCTCCTTGTGTTTGCTTTGTTCGCCCTAAGTTGGCAGGGTATGCCCAGACGTGGGTCCCTTGCTCACTTTGCCACTGGATTCAAGCTAGCCTGGCTGATGAGGGCTGTTAGCCCGAAACCGGTCCCAGGATGCTTGTTTCCGGTCCAGGGAAGACATGGCTTGGCAGTTCAGGCTGGACTGTTCCCATGAGGCGCAGGGTCAAGATTGATTTGCATATAGCTGTGTCTGAACTGGGGTGGCGAAGTGAGCTAAAGAGCGATGATGGATTCAACCCAGATCTGTGACTGGGGGTGAGTGTCTGAAAAGTTTCAGCGCTCCGTCCATCATCTCCTTGTGTTTGCTTTGTTCGCCCTAAGTTGGCAGGGTATGCCCAGACGTGGGTCCCTTGCTCACTTTGCCACTGGATTCAAGCTAGCCTGGCTGATGAGGGCTGTTAGCCCGAAACCGGTCCCAGGATGCTTGTTTCCGGTCCAGTGAAGATATGATTTGGCAGTTCGGGCTGGACTGTTCCCATGAGGCACAGGTTCAAGACTGATTTGCATATAGCTGTGTCTGAACTGGGGTGGCGAAGTGAGCTAAAGAGCGATGATGGATTCAACCCAGATCTGTGACTGGGGTGAGTGTCTGAAAAGTTTCAGCGCTCCGTCCATCATCTCCTTGTGAAGACTATGACTTAGTAATTTTCTCCAACTCCGGAAGACTGGAACATGAGCTGAGGCTAGTCCAAGGAGATTTCATCTGAGGCAGTCCAAAAAATCAGATTTGTACTGCTCCGCGCTTTTTGCCACAATGATAATGGGTTCTGCGGGACCTTGCAGTAACAATATTCAGCTTCATGGAGCCCTACTCAGCTATGGATTCCAGCCTTGCCCCGCTGGAAGATTTTGAGAGTCAAAAAAGTGACTAAGATAAAAACGTGGATGGGGCAAGGCGGCAAATCCATCTCATTGACAAGGCGACTTCAGCCATTACAAAATCTAACTTTGTACCACTTGAAGCTTTGGACTCCAAATCCAGCCGTTTCAAAGGGAGTGCGATGATGATGTGTCTGATTTTGAGGGACCATACTGGATTCAGCCTTGGACCTTGCTCCGATGAAGGAATTTGGCCTCCAATTTAAAGCCTGTTAGAAAGTGGATTATTTGTTGGGGTGGATGGAAGTTCTCCACAAGTAATAATGTCATTATACTTGTTAGGTCCAGTAAAGGTTTCACTCAAACCTGAGCTCAAACCCTGGTAGCTATGGCACAGAGCAGACAGGCTTAACTTAAGAAAATGTATAAAAAATATATAAGTGCCAAAACAGTTCAAAATCAAAAACACAAAACAATACATATCCCACTCCATTTATAACAAATAGAGACCAATTTAAAGAAACCAATAGCACCATAAAAACAAAATCCACTAAGAGTAATGAGAGATATACATTTCTAAAGTTTTAAATAAAAAATAGAGAGCAAAATGCACAAAGCGCCGACCACGAGTATCTGGTTGCGCTAGACTGGGTCAAAGTTAAAAGTTATGGCTGACCACAGTGGATTAATGGTCGGATACAAACACCAGGGGCCGTATTACATAAGGTGCCCTGGGGGCGCAACAGGTGTTTGCGCCCGCTTTGCGGGCCCCCGGGGCACTTTGGCATTATAGAAGGGGGCGCAGACGCTTGTGCTTCCCCTTCTATGATACCGATAGCGCTGGCGCACTTAAAGCGCCAGCGCTATCAATAGAAGGTGTTTCCTCATTTGCATAGGGGCATGCCCTATGCAAATGAGGGGATTCCTTTAACTCTGCGCCCGCGCCATATTACAGACATGGGCGCAGAATCAAAGAAGCCCTCAGAAGGCGCACTGACAGTTCGCCATTTAAAAGGTGCCGCACTGTCAGTGCGTCTCCTGAGAGCAGCCCTCTGCAGGGGGTAAAGGGGGTCCCATGGACCCCCAGACACCCCCTTGCAGGCGGGTACAGTCACTGACTGCACACGCCTGCAGGGGGATCTCTAATCCCCTTTGAAAGTGCAGGCGGCTGCCGCCTGCACTGTGAGAACATGGAGCAGCTGCTCCCTGTTTTCACATGAATGCGCTGCCCCCAGGGCAGCGCAAGTTCCCATCTGCGCCCAGGACAGCGCATTCACCATAATGGGGCGCATTGGCATTGTTTGCACCCGCCGCACCTTTGAAAAGGTGCGCCGGGCACAAACAATGCCAATACGTAATACGGCCCCAGGCTCGCCATGGTGTAATGTTTACCTTCTGACTTTGTCATTGATGAGCTATCAGGTGGGCAAGCTGTAAGCTGTTTATGAATCTGGGCTCAATTACGGCAGTTTTCTGATAAGCAGGGTCCCAGTACAGTCATCTACAAAGGCAGAAAAGCTCAGCGTGGGCAAAATCTGAAGTCCATACCCAGGAAGGCCTCGATGTCGATGCGATCCTGCTCGGTGTCGGTACCACTACAGCTCTCTAACTTTTCTGGAAGTAGGATCTCCTTGAGCAGGGCAAGCTGACAAATTGAGGCCGACCGGAGATTTGACGTTGATGGCTACTGTTCGATGGGGATTCCAGTCTCCATTGATTCTCCAGGCAGAAAGTTGGCAAAGCAGTTCTAAATCCCACTTCTTGCAGTTTGGTGGTGGGGGAGTACTATCTAACACCATCCAAGGGTCCAGGACCTGGGGGCCCCACTTCGGCATTAGGAATCACTTCAACAGAAATCACCAACAGGGTCCAGGTCATGTTCAGTTGAAACTGGACAGCTTAAGTGGGCTTCTTGCAGCTTTTGTATCCCAGTAGCTTAACAGGAGGTCAGCTTACTGACTGTTGGAGTCCACTTCCTTGTCCTGGGTACAGGCAGGAGCAGGCCCAGCCCTTAGTGGCTCTCCTCACAAGTCTCAACAGAAGGTGCTGTCCTTCTTCTGTCTTCCACAGGTCCAGTAGTATTCTGAAGAGGGTGCCCAGGGGTGTCACATTTATGCTTGACACTGCTCTGTGGATGGGGGTGACTCCAGTCCCTTCCTAAGCATTAGGGACAACGTTCTCAAGGGTATCTCTACCCACTTTTACACCAGTTCCTGTGTGCCCTACTGCTAACAATCCCAGAATGCTCCTCTCTACTTAAAACCAAAGTGGCAGAAACGTCATTCCTCTGTGCAGAGCTCATGTGCCCACCCTAGAAGTATGGTCAGGGAAATGAGCAACTCCTCCATGGTCACTCAAAACTAGTTCTGGGGGCAGCTCCAATTCAACTGAGATTGGAGCCTGGCATGTTAGAAAGACAAAAGGGCCCAGATGTGAACTACATCTGTCAGAGACAGGGTAGGCATCATTTGAAGTTAATTAAGATCCTGGGGTTAGCCTATATGGTCATCCTGACAGAAGAAGAAAACACTGCCCCACATCCAAGGCCTTTGTCTCAGCTCTGGAAGCCAGTTCACACCTTATCAAGGAGCTATTCACCTCCTGGGTGACAGATGGAGGCTCAGGCAAATGGACTTCTAGAGGCTTTAGGCAATTTAAAGGTGACTTTTTTAAATCACCCTTTGCAAAATATTTGTAACAAATCAGCCTTTACTAACTAATTGGATTTGTAACAAATATTTTAAAGAGTCAGAGAATGAGCTTTTTATCTGGTTCCAAGTTGGATATAACTTTATTAGCTTAATAATGTATCCCAATGATTTCCTATGAAACAGCTAACCCTGCTACAGTGAAAATAGGTTTTAGGGCATTGTCACCGTTAGGACATACATGTTTAACATTAAACATTTACATGTCCTAAATTTAAATATCATTATCAAGAATCTTTATTTTGGTTAATAAAACAAATCATTTAAAAACAATTAAGAACTTAGGGCCCGATTACGATGATGGTGGGACCGCCACCAACAGCCCATCGGTGGCAGTCCCACTGCCATTGGAACCATGTAATCCACCCACCATATTACTATGGCGGGCTGATGGTTGGCGGTCAGATAGACCGACCGCCACACATCTGATGGGCTCCTTGAGCCCACAGGTGCATTTGAGGGACATACAATCCCTACAATGTTGGCGGTGCCTGCCAGGCACCGCTGTAGGGATTATGATGTCCCTTTCCGCCTGCCTTTTCATGGCAGTTAACCCGCCATGAAACAGCAGGGGGAAAACCATAAAGGTTTCTTCAAAATCAAGAATTATTACAGAAGGTAAAAAGTAGGTAGATTCAAATTAGCATCAATAATGCATAACAATAAAGCCAATTGCGAGAGATCATAGGGGACTTAGACAACCAAATATAGTTCAGTAATCAACTAGCATAAATCAATCTACTCAGTTTGTAAGTTAATGGAGAGTCTATCATAAATCAGAGAATAGTCCGACATAAACACTGCTCAGTAAGAAAGACAGGGAAAGTCTAATTCTAAAATCAAATATCATTTTGACATGGAGACTGCTTGTTTGCACAGCAAAGGAAAATCTCTAGGCATAAATCAAATAAGCAAACTGGTGTGGAATATGCTTTCAGGGAAGGGAGCAAAAGTCTCTGGCAAGTCAAAAAAGAGCCTGAGAAAAGTCTGGCACACATGCCAGAAAGGGCACATTTTATAGTTTCAGAGATGTGAAAAACAACACACTCGACATGGCATGAAGTGGTTTCATAGGGCTGTACTAGCAAAGATACATAATGTCTATAAATGGTTGCCTTTAGGTACGACACATACAAAACATACGTATTGCCACATCCATTCATAAATCAATATTGCTCATCAGAACACGCCGTATTTACATGGACGCCGTACGTGGGTCCCTTTAACTGAGGCGATCATAAAACGTGTTGAATAAACCGCCCTCGATCGGTTACATCATTGGGCAGAGGGGTGACCATTTGAGGCAGATTCCCGAGATTTTAATAGAAAAGGGAAATGCGGTATATATGCCCAGAAGAATTTCTTTACTCTGATGTGGAGGAGAAATATAGCAGGTCTATAAATTTAGTCGGTTGAGTCAGTGAATTGGATTAGGTCCTACTAGATTACAAATAAATGCAAGGACAACAAAATTGTTTTTTTAAAAGGTTACCCCTTTTTGTTAAAGAAAATATAGTGGGACATTTTGCACTATAGGAAACGGTATCGATTACAATGAGGGTCGATTATTTTATTTGAAAGAGAGAAACGAATCAAGTCTTGAAAAAGGTGGTCTAGATTGGGCTGACACCACCGAAACGCGTCGATGCTTGGAATGGACTAAATTGGGTGGACGTATTGGCATGTTTGAAAGAAACTAGGAAACACATGCTAATTATGATCTGGATTACCGATTGGTCAACGAACAAGAAAAACAAACTGATTGTCGTATATGCCTTTTTTCTCTCTCTTTCTCTCTCTTTTTTATATCTCCTTTTCTATCCTGTTTGGGGTTTGACTATGCTATACGGAGTTTGTAATTAATTTTTATGATTCTGATATGAATATTACTGGTGCTTTTATTTTGTGATATAACCGTATATAGATTTTAATGTATGTCTGTCTGTTTTTAAATAACTGCATTGATTATATGTTTCTGTATGAACAATAAATATGACTTTTTAAGTACAGGTAGTTGTATGGTACTGTGAATATAAGCAGGGCTGAGGCCAATGATCAATAGTGATTTATGGATGGATGTGGTGATACATATGTTTTAGATGTGACGTACCCAAAGGGAACCATTTATAGACATTATAGTCCATTCAGAGCCCTGTCCCTTTGGTGTGAGGGGCCTCTTTCTTTAAGGTTTTTGACTAGCAAAGATACATGACATAAACCAATCAACATAGTAGAAATTGTACTGCATAAAATAAGTTACTTTAAGAAATTATCTAAATCCTAAATACATATATATCCCCTTTACCCTACAAACAAGGGAAATTACATTGCACTAGTGAAGCAAACTAAACAATAAGCCATTTAAAAAGAAAAATGGAAATACAGTTGTGGCTTGGGCAGCAACAGCCTTGTTTATTGCAACATAGGAGAACATTTCGACATGGCTTCCTCCTAAGACACAACGATAAATACATTTTATTCGGTACAAGACACAACACCATGAAATGAATCCCATTTCGACTATTTTATGAAAATAAAAAACACAGAAGAGAAACATGCATGTAAGAAACTTGCACATTGCCAGAACCCTGTTCTGTAGGCCACGAGGCAGGCAGGAGCTACTGGGCCCAACCCGGGGGGTTGTGATCTTTTACTCCTGATGTCCCGGGCCCGACCTTCTATGGATTCTAAGCAACTGGGCCTCTTCAGCACTTGACTCTCAGTGGTAGCCTCGGTCGAGCAGTCCAAGACTTCTCAAAGGGAAGGTAGGCACAGGGGTGTGAACACAAGCTCCCAACTCAAAGTACGCTCAAAAGCAACAATAAATGATTTTCCAGTCAAATACTTTCTTTTATGATAAAAGGAGTATTTGTATATGACCACAAAGTGAAATCTGGCATACACAGACAATATACACAGTCCCCTGAGATCAAGGCTCTAGTGTTTTAATGGCAGTCCCCTAACTCCAACTTCCCTCTCACTAACAGTAGTGGTTATTTCCCATTCACTATAGGTGACATTCAGGTTAGACCCTACTTGCAATCTCAGGAGTCCAACTCCGTCTCCTGTTAGAAATGTCAAAGGTGTTCCAGTCTGAAGCGCTGTGTGGCAGACAAGTTCCCCAGGGGCCTTCTGGCCCTTCTCTCAGTCTTACCTGCACCAGCAGGGATTGTATACTGGAGTCTTGAAGAGCATCTCTCTCCTGCATGCGATGGCTGCTGTGGCTGCTTCGGGTGAGTATCACACTCACAGCTCTGCAGAGGCTGCAGTTGGGTGTCCTCGGTGCTCCTCCAATGCAGCTGTAAGCTTCCCTTGGTTTTCCCCACAAAGGTGGGGGGTATTTTAGCTGCTTCTGGTTCCGATCCTGATCGGGGCTAAGACCAGCACGGGTCCCCACAGTTATCCTCCTCACAACTATGGCATCCACTAAACTGCAATCCCTGGGGCAGATTTACAAGCCCCTTGCGCCACTTTTGCGTCACTTTTCCCATGTTAAAAATGACGCAAAAGTGGCGCAAGGGCCTTGTAAATCTGCTCCCCTGTCTTCCTCCGGTGGCTCCCTCTGGCTTATAGGGTTACAATACCAGCTCTTTGGCACAACAGCAAATCTCTCTTCATGGCAGCTGCATCCGACATACTGGGTAGCTGACTTACACAGTGCACACGGGCGATGGCCTGATCAGCGCAGCATACTTCACGGCAAACTTCATGGCACCCCACTCTGACATACAGAGTCGCCAACTTGAACCTGCAGACGGGCAACAACCTGATCAGTGCAGCAGCAGTCTCCTCACATCTCGCTGCAGGCATCCACTCGACAGGATCCCTCACTGGACCTCACTCCCTCCAGCGTTTTCGTCGTCCTCACAGGGCTCACTGGTGTTGGAATGAAGGCAGACACTGGTGCTCCAGGCTCCAGGGGCAGTTGGTCTTGGATGTCTCTGAGTGATGTCTCCTCACACAGCTGGGAGACTGGCAGGCTTTAGCCTCTAGCCGTGGTCACAAGCAGAAGTCTGCCAAACCTTCACCTCATTGCACAGCCCATCCAGCTGCTAGGCAGTTGACAATTTTGGGGGCCTCAAGCTCCTCTTCTTATACCTCGTTTCCAGACACCAAATGTGATTTAGGGTCTGAATCTTTGTAGTTTATGCTGGGGGTTTGTTTGCTTTTGAAGTGCCCTCTCCTCTGCACTGCCCTGCCCTTCCTTCAGAGAGCAGTCTGTCATAGCAGTAGTAACTTCAAATCCATAACACAGGCCATGGGAGTGACTATAGATTCACACCTGGATGTCAGCCCCAATGATGTGTATCAAAAGGTTACCCCAGGGCTACTGTACTTTATTACTCTCTTATCAGCCCCTTCTCTTTCCTGAGTTGTGCCCAGGCTCCCTTCAGTGACCTCTCACTGAATCAAAGAGCACCCTTTGAAGTGTGCAGAGGAGCCCGGCTTTCCTTCCTCCAGTGTGTGTCCCAACCAGCTCACAGGAATGAAGCAATCAACAAATCTGTCTGGGAGGATGCCTCTACCCCCTCGTTCTCCTCCAGTCAGCATTGGGTCTCCCAAAATGGAACCCAGAATCTTTCATGTATTGTACCATTCACAGGTGCACATTCATCCAGCATATGCATACAACAAACACGCACTGCACAGTACTGCATACTACCTTGATGTAGGCCAAGGGAACAGCGGAAATTTACATGAGTGAGCCGGTAGACCTCACACCAGTGGCGCAGGTAAAAAAGGCCTGTTTACTTCTACTGATCACTACCGGGTATGCTGCCACCACCACGCTCATGCTGCTTAACTCCTGGCAAAGGCAATAGCTTTTCATCACTGAGGGTAGTGCTTTTAGCGCCCCTGCCAGTCCAACAAGACTGCAATCCATGAGACAGGCCTATATCATGAACCGTGTTATCAGCACCAGGTTTCAGACATCACTGCAGCTGGGACACTCAGAGCAGGGATACACATCCATCACCATGCAAGGGACTTTTCAGTCCCAACAGTCTGGCATTTTTAAAAGCCACATTTTCTTCAGCAACTTTAAAATGGATGTTAGTGCAAACAGGCAAAGGCCCAGTGAATTAAATTTGCAGACTAGTTATGCTAACTAAAACATACGAAAATACACATTATTTTCTAAGTAATAATAATGCTCTCTCAATAACAGGGCTGATCCCTAGGACTCCAAAGAGCAGGTAATCTTGCACAGTTGCAGCAACACAAACACAGACCAAAGAATATAGAGCAACTGCAAAGGCAAAGCAACAAGCTAAGGCGAAACAGGAGTGACCAACATGGAACTAAAAAGACAAACCAAACAAATGCTGAGAATGGAGAGCCCAGTAGTAAATCTAGTGCACACTCTTATTAAGCCCCTCTCTAATTAATTAAATTGTGCTTTCAGGTCGGTGTGTTTAGGCAACAATTGCTCTTACTATTGTCATTTACTGCAATGCCAAGTGCACGTTTGAACCTCTCATTTATATACTTTTTGTACAACGGTTAGATTTTTGCACTGCCAAATTTATCAGCTGCTAAAAATGCTAATGTTTTCAGTTTTCAAATTTCTTTGCACTTTTGCATGTTACAATTTTCAGGATATTTCATTCAGGTCTCCACTTGTTACTTCGCAAATGATTAGTAAATCTATCGTTCTGTTTCTATTTCAAATGTATTTTCTTGTTAGAATGAGATTCTGCTGCTGTAAGTGGAGCAATTCATTGCCGAGCTATCCTCTTTTAAGCAGATCGGATCAAGATTTAGCATTTCTTTTTACTTAGATAAGCTTAAAGGCCTAGATCAAAGAGGCTATTGAATTACATTAACCGTACATATATATAATGTTAGAGTTTTCTAGTTTATATAGGTATCTGAGAAAAAGAAGAGATCTCAGAAAGAGATGGGCTGTCTCACCGTGCTCCCACAAAGCCTCTATGCAATCGAAGTACTTGAAGACTTTTTGTAAAAATGCACACGTCTGCAAAAGAAAAACATGGTTTAATTTTTAATCAGGCCGAATGAGACAACCACTGAGCACTTTTCTACAATCAGAATACTAATGAATGGCACACTGTGAGGTGGCTGCACTTTGAAGAGACAGACGATTATATAGGACTGTGTGTGGTTTCACATTACTGAAATGTATTCTCACAACCCCACTAGCTTGGATGAGGATTCACACCGTGTTGGTGGTGAATTAAAACAATGTCCCATCCCTCGGCAGTGGGCGCCTTGGAAGTCTTATATCATTCACCACAGGAGAACGTTGTTGAACAAATATGGATTAAAAAACACAACATACTACACTATGGCCTTGCGAAACTAAAGCAATAAAAACAGTCTCATGAACTACGGCTTCGACACAGGAATACCTTATTGTCTCACTGTGCCCCAACGGGTATTGTTTGTAATATCATAAACTGCAATAAAGTTTGTTTAAAAAAATTAAAAAATGAACAACTACTTCGGTTACCAGTGCTTCTGTAAATTACGACACCCATGCAAAACCCTGGTGCGTCACTTTTTTTGACACTCCGGTGGCGCAGGAGGTTGCTCCATATTTACCAGGCAGCACCAAGCCACTTTTTTTGGGGCTTTTTTTGGCTTAATGCTGCCTTGTAAATATCGTTCCCTTTAACGCAGTTTTCTGAGTTAAAGGGGCGTGCAATGGGTGCTGCTGGGGGCACTCCCAGCAACATCCATGGGTTTTTGACACTGCCCCAGATTCTGGGGCAGCGCCAAAAACTTACACCTCCCCAGTGGAGGCGTAAGGGAGGCACAACGAGGAGAAATATCTTTATTTCTCCTTGTTTTTCCTTTTTCTATGTGTGCAGCACACATAGAAAGAGGAAAAAGCTTCTTGTGCTTGTTTTTGTGCTAAAAGGTTCCCCTTCCTGTTCCAAAATAATCATCCCCGCAATGCAAGCAGCTTTGCACCAAGGTGCGAAGGTGCCTGCATTGGCGCACGACAGCCCATTGTGTGCCAGCACAGGGAAAAAGGACAGGAATGCTACGTATCTGATAGATACAGCGCATTCCTGCCCTTTTCTTTTGCCGTAGAGCAGCACAGGCAGGAAGGCTGTGGCGCTGCCCTACAGCAAAAACTCATAAATGAGGCCCCCTGTTTGCACGGCTTTGACGGATTTTATTGCACATTGAGGGCCAGAATTACCAGTTTCTCATGCAGCACAGTGCAGTAGCCGCAAATGCTGCTCTGCGCTACGTGAGAGCAGGAAAGCACCATATTTACAGAAATATGGCACTCTCCTCCCCTCCCTAACGCTGGCGCAGAATTGTGCGGCTCTGTGCCACAGACACACCTTTGCACCATAGTGCAAGGGTGTCTCTGTGAGTCTAGCATAGGTTTTGTACTGGAAGGATACCCTTCCAGTACAAAATACTATGGGGCCTATTATAATGGCGGGCGGAACGCCACCGCCTGACCGGCGGTGGCGATCCGCCCGCCATAACTCCCCGCCCGACGGCCATTTACCCCCCGCCATATTAGCATGGCGGGGGGTACCGCGGCGGACGGAAAGACCGTCCGCCGCTTTTCCGCTGGCAGGCAATCGTCACGATTGCCTGCCGGGCGGAAAAGGCCCACAATATGGTGGCGGTGCCTTGCAGGCACCGCCATCCATATTATGATGGGTGCGTGGGGCATGCCTTTCCATGGCGGAGACTCCGCCATGGAAAGGCATGCGGAGAATGACTTTGGGGGCCCGTTGCGGGCCCCCGGGGGGGTGGATGGCTGCACTTGGGGGGTACCATGGGTACCCCCCTTCATTGGCATGCACAAGGTGGCAGGCACCACGCGGTGCCTGTCACGTTGTGCATGGCAATGCACAACATGGCACTTTGGCATTGCGGCGGGTGCTGCTTACAGCAGCACCCGCCGCAATGTTAAGTATGCGGAATGCGACCGCCAAGGTGGCGGTCGCATCCTAATTAGCGGTGCGGGACCGCCGCATGTCTGGCAGCCGGTCCCAGCACCGCTAGGGTGGCGTTCCTAATCACCCCCTTAGTGTTTTTTTGCAATAATTTTATGATACAAACACGCGTTAAATCTTAGTAAACAGACCCCTGAGTGCAATGAAATCTGGCAGTCGGGATTTTCCCCAGGTAGATATGGACAGGTCAAGCTTGCTTTTGAATGCCCTAATTTAAATCTCTGCTGTAGTTAGAGGTCTGTTGAACAGACCATAGTCTCTATATACGCGTTGAAATCGCACTGCATTGTCACCAACCAAAAGTTTTGTTTAACGTAGGACTGACTTGCATTTGTTACATGTTAATAGTCTCAAATATACCATCAGTGGTATCAAATATCAGTTCACTGTAAATGAACTCTAGTTGCACATGGCCACTCCTGCATAGGAATAACTGTGCTTAGGGTATCGGGGAGTGTAAGGTATTTTCCCCCTTAACATGCAATATATAATGTAGACATTTGTGCCACATATACAGCTGGGGGTATTTGGCTTTTTTTAACCCCTTTCTAAAGTTCATGAATTATTGTTCATAATTAATGACAGCCATTAAGATTCTCTGAATGTGTGTAGATGTGCGACTAAAAGCCCTAAATTTGGTGTCAGAATGTGATGATCTTAATCAGAAATAAATGGACTAAAAGAGAATATGTTACACTTCTATTTAGTCTGTGATCGACTAAAAGTTTAATTGCACACTTTTTCAGAGGGAAAATCCATTACTGAAGGCAGGTGATTTCTGCTGGGGACCAGCTGCCTCTTAGAACTTCAATGTAATTCCTTAGATAAGAGGGGGGCTAGGGGCGAAGATTTCTGGGCATTGTCAAGTGTCATAACAAGGTTAAACATTGCCATATATGCCCTTTGAGCTATTTAGAGCATATCGGACACACTAGCCACTGAGCCACATGGCTTTCCTGCTAGCTACCTTGCCTTCCCAGGAGTTTTGGAATGTCACTGAAGTCTAGGGGTTGGTGTATTGTTCTTCAACCATCTTGTTTATAGCCAGGATAAGGAACGTGATCTTTCACTAGCCAAGAAAACAACTCTTACATCTAGCTTGATATACATGGGATAAAGTACCCCTGCCACAAATTATAAGTTAATTGCAAGTCGAGGAATTCCATGACCATTTAGAGGAACAGAACTGGAAGGGGGCAGGAAAACCCCTGCCGCACTAAAACATTTTTGGAATTATAGAAAAACTGAGAGTAGTCTGAAACTTTGCTGTGTGATTACTGACAATGTAAATAGCATTGATGTTGCATTGTTGCACTTTTGTCATATGATCTGAGTTACTAAGCTCTCTCTGAATCCTACTGTATATGGAACAATCCCACTGTATATGGATGCTTACTAGCTTTGATTGGGATCTTGAATCTGGTATCTTTCCACATTGGACAGTACACCACTGTTGGAAATTGGATTACTGGTTGGCGGGGTTTAAACCCTTCACAAGTAGCAAACGCAATTTCTGTCAGGATGAAGTCACAAGCAAACCCCAAATTAATCTGTGATTAACCTTCTGGTAGCTTGGCACAAGCACCCAGGCTTAACTTAGAGGCAATGTGTAAATTATTTATGCAGCACTTCAAACAGTAATAAAGTGAAAACAAAACATAAGAAAAATCCCACGCAATTTAGAAAAATAGAATAAAATGTAACAAATTATTTGATGCTAAAATGACAAAAACCCAATCCGTAGAACTGGAGATATGCAATTTTAAAGATTTCAGTTAAGTAAGGTGCCTAAAAGCACAAAGCCCCACTCACAGTTATCTGGTCATGCGAGACCGAGTGAAAGAAAGTCACAAGTTCAGGGTGAGCGCAATTTAGCACGGGCCAGATACAGGGACCAGGTCAGTACTGCTGAAAGAGCTACCTTCAAAAGTCCAGCACAAAGAGTTCCAATCCAATCCAATAAGCTTTATTCGACAGTTATGTCATAAAAGCACAATACATAGAATAAAAAAATTTCATAACACACTACACAATAAATAGGCGAAGTTTAAAACATTATTAAATATACGTATTGACTGTCGTAGCAAGTGATAAAACATAATTCATATGGATTAAAAGACTAAGACAGATAAAATAAGTAAGGCAGTTACATGGTTCATTACAAATTAAAAAAATAGCCAACTTCGTATGTACAGTCGCCAAGATGACACTAAACATTCTTCAGTTTGTGGGGAATGAACGTAATCTAATGACCCACGACCAGCTCAAGAATTTAGCAATTGCAATAGCAATACACGGTGATGTGTCTGTGCGCAGTATTCTTAGTGCATCAGCGCACCTTCTAGTGCCCAGTGACCTACAAATTGGCTTGAGCCACACGTGACGGGGGGCGGCATATGCTGAACAAACAAACAATAGATGTGCCAGTGTCTCTAGCTGGTCCAGACACAGGGGACACTTGCTGTTGCCAGTTGGGACCCATTTTGCTGTATAAGATCTTATTGGCAGTGTACCCACCCTGAATTGGAAGTACAGCTTCCGATCATGCGGTTTGGTTATTAAATCCCAATACTGCTCTAGATTTGGCCGGAATTTGACTTCCAAGAATCCTCCCGTTAAAGAAGACGTGTCACTGTTTCTGTGAATATTAGAAAACACCGATTCCCAGTATTTTTCTTTCAGGAACTCCTTTGGAGAGAAGGATTTTCCCACAAGGTGGCCATGCCGATACTGACTAGAGAGGCTCTAACCTCCCGTAACTATCTAATTTTGTGATAGCAATCTGCCTGGATTAGATCATTGAGGCCGGCAGCGTAGGATGCCAGTTCTGGGGTGCACCAAATTCTTCGCCAGTATAATATTGGACGTGGTCTGGCAATATCGACCAGTGCTTTTCTGCCTAACTCATATAGCATTGGGCGCACTGGGGTACTTTGCGGGAGACTGGTAATCTCACGTAAAAACCTGTTTTCTGCAACGGCTAACTGGGAAAGGTTCTCATACCCCCAGAGCTCTGCCCTATTAGGACAGAGCTCACAACTTTCATACTGTAAATCTGGAGCACCGGGCTAACTGGCTTTGTAAGGGCGGTATTAAACTCAGCGTGTAGGGCCCCTGATAGTTGCTGATGTTTTAATGTGGCCGTATCAAGTTGGCGATTCCACCTCAAGTCGTTTTGCAAGATAACCCCCAGATAGGTAAAAGCCCTAACTTGTTCCAGGGGACGGTTGTTCATGCGTATGCCACCTCTAAATGTTTTGTGCTGGTTAAAGGTCATGAATTTCGTTTTGGATACGTTGATTTCCAGGCCCCGAAGATGGCAGAACTCCTCAAAAAGTAACAGAGCACCCTGGAGACCGCTGGGAGTTTTTGAGATAATCAGCGTGTCCTCCGCGAACATTAAAATAGGGATATGTATTCCCGCGAAAACAGGGGCATCCGTGGGAACAGACAATAAAAACTTGGCGATCCCATTGATAAAGAGTGAGAATAGTGTAGGAGCCATGACACAGCCTTGACGCACTCCTTTATCAATGGGAAAAGGTTTGGTGATGTTGCCCTGTGAGCCCCACCGTATTTGGGCGAAGTTATCCTCGTGCAAATGAGCAATGAGAGATAGCAATTCTGGTGACATCCCCAGCTCCTGTAACACTGCCCAAAGTTTACTGCGGGAAACAAGATCAAATGCTGACTTGAGGTCAACGAAGGCAGCGTACAAACAACCCTTACCTAGGACCACTGTCCGCCAATATATTAATATGAACCGGAACACCTGATCGATGGTACTGGTATGGGCCCGAAAGCCTGCCTGTAGTGGTGAAAGAATACCATGCTCATCTATCCAATCTTGGACCTTATTTAATACTAACCGTCCAGTGGCGGATGGTGACATTTGAAAGTGGTGAGGCGTAAAACAATTGTCGTACTTCACTGCGGCGAGCGAGCGTAGCGAGCGAGCCTGAACCACCTACGTGGGATTCGGGGGGTTCTTCCCTCCGAGAAAATGTTGAAAAAAGAGTGGGCAAATGGTGCATTTTCAAGCAAATTTGAGAGTGCAATCCCACTATTCGGACTCCTGCCTCATATTCTCCACACGTCCAACTCGGAAGCTGTATGTAACAACACAAGATGGCCACCACCTATTGCGTGGGTGAGTTTATGGGCAGTGTTTCTTAGAGAAATGACACCGTCCTTTAATCAACACAGCCCAGAATAACAGCAACCTACTACACACCGACACAAACCTCCAGCCTCGAGTATTCGGCAGGGCCTAATTTGTGCCGGTGCTTGTAGGTGCTGGCCAACGGCAGTCATTTCTGGGGACCAAGAGTTAATTCTTTCATCATCATACGTTGACCCTGGGAAAGAAAAACTAATGGAGAAAGGGAGTGAATGAGGGGGAGAAAGACAATGAAACGGCAATATAGAGAGAAAGCAGGCCATGCGAGTGAGATAAATGCACAGAAAGTGGAGGTGGAAGACGGGGGCATCAGGTGGAATCGGGTCTAGGCAGCCCTGGTACTAGGAAATGGCAGCATACGTATCACCCGTTACCACAAATGGCATTTCTGCAGGGGAATGACCACGCCTACTGTCCTTGAACATGCGATTCAGTAAAGCCCACTAGTGTCACTCATAAAACAGTCACAGGTCACTGAAGTTCACAAATTCACCTAACGCAGCAATGTTAATATAAAGGTTCACGCTACTGTGACTGTCGCACACGTTCACAAATTGAATCAGCCATTGGAAACCTTGGCACTGTGTGGGCAGTCCTGCAATGCCGGTAGCGTTGTCATGCCATACTTGAGACAAATATTGCAGAATATCAAGAGAACATAACATATCAACGGGCATGCCAAAATACACATTTTAGAACAAATTTATAAACGCACGCTGACCTACTTCGAAAGAAACAAGGCAAGTCTAAAAACAAATAAAGAAACATTTGTAAAACATGCAATTTCTGCCTTTGCCAGAGCATGCAGTCATGTGAATAAACTCGGCTGACTCAGCGAACCCAAATAAAGGAATGACCGATAACTTGAGTGTGAGGGAGCAGCTGGTATAAGTCGATGACAAATTCCGTAGGGAGCGAGAGAAAAAAAGAAAGGGAAAGCGAGGAGACCTAAAGTACGAGACAGAGAACGACAGAGAAAGAGAAAGTGAGACACAGGAAGGACGGTGGCAGCACGCCCTGGTATACTTTGAAGTTAAGACACGTAATGCAAAATCGATTCGTTCTTGACGCTAGCAGCATGTTGCAAAAATAATTAGAAAAGGCACAGGTTATACAATAAAATAAAATTCTGGACAGCTGTTCGGCGTGCTGTGGGCATTCAACATACGTACTACTCAGTCGCGGCAGGCAAAACGGGCGTGTGGATTCGCGCGGGGGGAGGGAAGTGGGACGGTCACGGTAATCTTATCTATATAAAATAAAAAACTTACCTTCCTCCGCGACCGCATCACGCGCCGCCGCCTCAGCTCCTGCTGCTCCTGGCGCATTTTAGGCAGCCTCCCTCCTCCTGCTCCCCTAACCCAATCACAACGCTGCAATGGCAGCGTTGTGATTGGTGAGGCGCAGGGGAGAGCGCCCCAGCCGGGCGCCTAATGGGAGACCATTTTCTCTATGGAGAGTGCGCATGACTGGTTTGGTCGGCCCTGGGGCCGACCAAACAGTCAGGGCCTATAACATTGGGCAAGCCACTCCCACACTGCCCTCGAGCAGGACCGCCCACCCGCCCGACCCCAATCAGGCACTTCTGCTTTCTCGCAGTGCGAGAAGCAGAAACATAAAATGGTAGTTTTTACCATTTATGTTTCTGCCTTCTCGCACTGCGAGAAAGCTGTGGCGCGACGCCCCCATGCCCCAATGGGGGAGCCGCCACTGTAACCGCCCCATCACCTTTTGCAAGGAATCTATGAGGCTTATGGGCCTGTAGTTACCTGGGTGGGATTTATCCCCTTTTTTATACACCGGGATGATCTCGGCCCCTTTCCAAGAATCGGGCACTGGGGCACCTTGGGCAATGGCATTAGCCAATAATATAATGTACCAGCACCATTTGGGTTTATCATACAGGAAGATGTCAGCCGGGATGCCATCTAGACCCGGGGCTCTACCCCCTGTTACAGCTCCAAGGGCGGTATTGACATCAGCCAATGTGAAGGCTGTGTCTTGATAAAATATGTGCAAAGGCTCAACAGGGCCCCCCTCGTCGGAACTACGAGCATATTGGGGTTTAAAATGGTTAACCCATTGGTCCTGGGCTACGTGGTTTTGTGACGGTAGTGGCTGTCTACCCCTGTCCCATTTTACAATGTTCCAAAACTGTTTGGAACTATTTCTGGCGCATGCCAGTCTCAGGTCCTGCCATCTGCTTTCATCAATTCCTTCTTTGCTTTTTCCTGGGTCCTCCTGTAGTTACTCCTGGCCGTCCATACTTTGCCTGGTTCCCCTGCTTTAAGTGCGTCACCCAGGGTTCTACGTGCCATCCTACAATCCTCATTAAACCATAGACTTGATTTCTTTCTTTGGGTACTCTTAGCTATATGCTGTTTGAAGAAGTAGGATCTTAAATGAGAATTTTTTTTATTGTGAGTGGCAATAATAACCTCAGTGAACTCGGGGTTATCAGAACAGGCCTCTCAGTCAGCTATAATGAGGTCAATATCCCTAGTGATAGTGGCTAGAAAATTGGGGTTCTCTACTAGCTTTGCCCATTTTAGTCGCTGCATGTCATTTGTAGGGATCAGATCAAGGGTGATTAGTTTGTGGGCTGACTGAATAGATGCTCTCTGTGCTTGGAGATCTAGAGTTGAACATAAGGGGTTGTGATAGCTCTCTAGGTGATCCCTCACAATCATATCCCCTAGGGCATGCCATAGCTTTAAATTAATTAGTAAATAGTCTATGCGACTTGCGCTATGGCCGTTATCAAATGTGTTTGCCCCATGCCTATCAGAGGCAGTTCTCCCTTTTGCTGCCCGTAGCCCTTTTTCAAGGCAGATAGCTTTAATTTGGATTGCTACATCCGACCATTTTTTTATGGGTGCTAGTTTCAGCTTTGGAATGCCCCACTGAGCATCTTCCTCTCCTGCAAGGTCACAGTCCTCATTGCCAAGGGGTTCGAAGGTCGAGTTGAAATCTCCAGCCACTAGCACTAGGGAATCCCAGGAATGCGTGTCCAGAAGATCGTCGAGAGCCACTATAACCTCGGACTTCTTCCCCCCACTTAGGCCCCTCGCATAGACGTTATAAATGTCGATACTACATTGCGGACTTGTCTTCAGCCATATTGCAAGGATGTCGTTGCTCTGGGTTGGGAGTATCTGGATATTACAACTTATCGCTTGGCGAACCCAGATAGTAAGTCCCCCTGCAGGTCGACCTTTTCCCCCCTTGATAGCTGGAATGTGGTAGTTCAAATAACCTACTCGATGGAGAGGGTTCACCAGCCATGTTTCCTGAAAGAGGCAGATGTCATAATGCTCAATAAAAGTATGCCAATCAGGAGACATGACCTTAGTCCCCAACCCTGCGATGTTCCATGATAATACAGCTATCCTAGATGAGGTAGAACCAGGTGAGATCTCCCCGTTACACCCGTTGGTTGGTTGGTTTTACTCCGCTATCCCTCTTTCCTACTAGCACTGGGAGAGTGAAAGATATACTCCTTGATATGGTAGATGATAGATTTGATATCACAGGGACTTCACACTCGCTGGGAGATGGTCGTGTTATATTCTCCATAGGATCACCAGCGAGTGGGGATAACCTTCAATCTACCTCCCTTAGCGGTGACATGCTGGGGAGCGAGTCCAGCTCAGGGGGGTTGTATTTTAATCTAATATTAGAGCGGGTAAGGTGTTGCGCGCGGATGTCAAAATTTACGAGGTTTTCCACCAAGTGATGGTGAGAAAGTGTCAGGGCAATATAGTCTAGTGTAGCATTGGGGCACGTGTATCTTTTAGCTGTGATGATGTCGTCCCTTATTAGGGACCGACAGCCCCTACCATGACGAATCTACTGGGTACATTTATTCATAAGAGAGCCCTCATCTTCTCTAAATGATTCTCCAGAAAACTTGGGGACGTTAATCATATACACCATATTTTTTGTGCCTGACATGCTACTCGCTTTTCCTGCCACTCTCTGTCCATTGTATCTATTAAAATGGGGGATAAAGGGGGAGGCGAAGGCCTTAGCAGGGGGCAATGGGGGCCTGAGGGTGAGCAGCGAAATACCTTCCCTAGCAAGTTGTGAGTGATTCTTACTAGTGGTATCCATATTTAATGGCCTAATAAACCCACTAGCCCTTGAACTTTGTGATGTCTGAGCTATACTTCGTAACATTGTGTGATTACTAGCACCCCTATCTGGTTGTGTAGGGGGGCTATGACTGGAGTATGTTCCCATTGAGGATTTGACGAGCTCCACAGCTAAGTGCACCTTGCTTAGGGAGTCACTAAGATTGCAGACTGACACTTTAAGAGCTCTAATTTCGTTCATCAGGGCTACTAGCTGACTAGACACTGATCGTTGGAAAGGATCATCTGTGGGCCTGCCCGATTGCATGGCGCTGACATCAGGCATCCTTGCTAACTTCACCTAGATCAACTAAACCCCTGGTATTGTAGGGTGTACTACTCTCTGTGCTTTCCATGCCCATGATATGCCCCTCAATCCCATTATGGGGGGAGATTGCTGGTGACTCAGGCTGGTCTGCCAGGGTAGAAAATCTATTAGGGAAAGATGGCAAGAGCTTCTCGAGTATCTGGTTGGGACTGGGAGGGACCCTCTACTGCGTTATTTGCCTCGGATACACTTAGGGGATCAGATGGAGGTGTCTTTTTGGCTGACTTTTTAAACATATCAGGTACGCGCCCTTTGCATGGTTTGCTACTCGGGATCTGTTGTATACTATGGATCACTGGCAGAATATCGACAGTCAGAATATCGAGCTACAAAAATATCGACGCAAGAATATCGAAAGGAAGGTGGCGTTATACGCTGATGATTTAATGGTCTTTACATCGGACTTAAACGTTACAATCCCGTTAATTTATAAAGAAGCACAGAACTTCGGGTGTGTCTCGGGATATGAAATAAACGCAGCTAAAACTGAATGTACGGCATGGAATCTAGGCCCTTGTGCATATCCAACAAAAAAAGTGATGAGGTATCTAGGAATACTGATTATCCAAAATATCGATAAGATTGCAGAAACGAGTCTTCAGAAAATCAGAAAAGAAATACATAACTCTTTAACGGGCTGGGCTTACTTACCTCTGACTCTAATTGGTAGAGTCAATTTAATAAAAATGATGCTGTTGCCCAAATTAATATTTTTATTACAAAATATTCCGCTGGCATTTAATGAAAAAACTCTGAAAAATCTTCAGTCAAAAATAAACACCTTTATCTGGGCCTCGAAAGGTATCAGAATATCGTGGAAGACGCTGCGCAGAAAGAAAAACAAAGGAGGCTTATGCCTCCCAGATCTAGTTCTGTATGCAAGAGTTTTTTCATAGAGGGCAGGGAAAATGCTCATGGATTTACCAGACGGATCGGACATCGGTATAATGTTTAAAGAAATGCTGCTAGATTTTGAGAGAGGAAAACAGGGCTTCCTATTTAAATATGGAGACCCAAGACTTTTCAAGAAAGTTCAATTAAAGATACTAAATAGTATAGTTGGTACTTGGGTTAAAATCAAGAAGGCCTTAAATATTAGCTACTTTAGCGCTCTTGCTCCCATTTGCAATGCCCCAGGCTCACCAGGGTGGACCAGAGACTCTTTGGCAACTCCCTTAATAAAGGCAGGGATCCTGCGTTGGGGACAGCTGATACCGGAAGGCTTTCTGCTATCTTGGGAGGTGTTAAATTCACTCACAGATAACGGGCTGTCCAAATTCAAGTACTGGCAAATAAAAAGTTGGCATCAAGCCGTCGGGACTGATGTGGGCATGTCCAATGAACTGGAAAAGACACCGGGGAGGAAAAGCGCTAAAAAGAATGAGGTGGCGACTCTCTACTGGCTGCTGCTCGACCTGGCAGAGGAAGAATTTAAACTACCTACGGAGCTGTGGGGAGAGAACTTGCCTAGCAGTGATATTGAAGATTTATGGCAAGTATCTCATGACATTTTGTATACTACAGTGCAACCTGCAAATTTAAGAAGAAATCATATCTTTTGTATTCACAGGGTGTACTGGTCTCCCTTTAAGCTCTCAAATTTTTTGAAAGGTCCAACAACAAAGGGGCCCATTAGAATGTCGGGCGGATCGCCACCGCCCGCATGACGGTGGTGATCCGCCCGACATTCTCACCCGCCCACATGCCAATTCCCCCCGCCATATTACTATGGCGGGGGGGACCCCGTCCGCCGGTTTTCCGCCCGGTCGATGAGTCGACCGGGCGGAAAAGCTTTTAATATGGTGGTGGTGTCTGTTAGACACCGCCATCCATATCAGGATGCATGCGAGGATTTGCCTTTCCGCCGCCACGGAAAGGCATGCAGTATTTTACATTGGGGGCCCGTAGCGGGCCCCCAGGGATTCTGGGGGGTGGGGGGTGCACATGGGGGGTACCTATGGTACCCCCTGCATTTGCATGCACAACATGGCAGGCACCGCGCGGTGCCTGCCACATTGTGCATGCAAATGCACAACATGCATTTTTGGCATTGCGGCCGCAATGTTGTAAATGCAGGATGCGCCCGCCAGTGTGGCGGGCGCATCTTAATTACCCCCACAAGACCGCCGCACGTATGGCGGGCGGTCCCTTTGTACGTCGGGATGGCGGGCGGACAAAGTCCGCCCGCCATCCTAATGATGCCCAAAGTGTCCAAAGTGCCTCCAGATCAATGCAGATGATGTCCATATGTTTTTAACTTGTCCAAAGTTGCATCATTTTTGGGAGGAGGTAAACAGAGGTATGGAAAGCATTTTTGGTGTAAGCACCCAGGTAAGCATAACCTTGGTCTTCTTTGGGTTGTTTCCAGGTTATGACTCTATGTCCAGGTGGGAAAACAAGTTATGTTTATATTTGATTTTACTTGCACGAAGAGAAACCTGCAAAAGGTGGATCAAGGACACTCCTCCAACTTTTTTAGATTGGGTGATCTCCATTAAATATACGATGAAGCTGGATAGAGTTAAATGACTTAGAGATAAAAATAATAAAAAAGATTTTTGGGCTCCATGTGAGGAATGGTTAGGCACTCTCTGATTAATAGGATGAATCAGTCCGATGATTAAGCCTTCACACTAACCTTCATCTCTCTGGTTTCTGTGAGGCGCCCCGTGTGATACAGAACAAGCTAGTAGAGAGGCTCTGTGTAAATCATATCCATCTAGATACAGAGCTCTCCAGTCGGTGCCAATGGAGAGGGGGGCCACAGGTGTTAATTGAATAGCTCTGAATTTATCTGATGGCGAATGAGGACAAAAAAAAACCAAAGAATATCGATGTCCAGAATATCGAAGTCCTATCTACATAATGGTAAGTACAAAAATATAGATAAAAAAATATTGTTGTTAAAAATATCGCTTTTTTATGTATAAAAAATAATGTAAAATAAAGTAAATAATACAAATAATTAAAAAAAATAGTTACAATTATTATTTTTTTTTAACTTATAAGTAATACATATAATGTAAAAATCAATTAAACATATATATGTATACAATATAATATATATACTTACTTAATAATATTTATAAATAATTATTTTAATACCTTATAAATTGTTAAAAAACATATTAAAAATTATAAATACATATATATACACATACACCAATAATATAAATAAAAAATAAAAAAAATATATAGCAAATTACAATATTACAATATTTGTAATCTTTTTAAAATACATTTCACACTACATTAACTAAAACAGTAGAGAAAATATTGGATAGCGTAGGGGTAAAAATTACTATTCCCACTCCAGTGAGTGCAACAGTAGGGAAAGTGTTGGATAGCGTAGGGGTAAAAATTACTATTCCCACTCCAGTGAGTGCAACAGTAGGGAAAGTGTTGGATAGCGTAGGGGTAAAAATTACTATTCCCACTCCAGTGAGTGCAACAGTAGGGAAAGTGTTGGATAGCGTAGGGGTAAAAATGACTATTCCCACTCCAAAGAGTGCAACAGTAGGGAAAGTGTTGGATAGCAGAGGGTTAAAATTAACATACTTATCAATTAAATAATTATTAAAATTAAATAACCAATTTATAATTAATTAATAATAAATGTATTATAAATACTAATAAATAAATATTAATAATTACTTTATTATAATTAAAATACTTCCCACCCTATTCCCCTATAAACCCACAACCTGCTCCTAAAAAAACACAATTAATATAATTATCAATTAATAAAAAATAACCAATGTTTTAATTAATTAATAATAAATTAATTATAAATACTAATAAATAAATATTAATAATTACTTTATTATAATTAAATTACTTCCCACCCTATTTCCCTATAAACCCACAACCCGCTCCTAAAAAAATAACACAATTCATATAATTATCTATTAATTAACTAATATTAATTAATAACCAATTAATAATTAATTAATAATAAATTAATTATAAATACTAATAAATAATTATTAATAATTACTTTTTTTATAATTAAATTACTTCCCACCCCATTCCCCTATAAACCCACAACCCGTTACAGAACTTAAATACGCAAAAATGAATTTACATAAAAGTATTTACTGCTAAAAATTTAACACATACATAAAAAAAAAAAACTACACTTATACCAAAAAATTACATTACATACTTTTAACACACATACTAAAATACAGAACACTAATATAAACATCGATATTATTAACAACAATATTTTTACAAACGATATTAAAAAAACTATATTTCTTACCTTACTGTCGATATTCTGTACCACGATATTTTTGCAGTCGATATTCTTGACCTACGATATTTAAAACTCGATATTATGGTAGGTCAAAATTAAAAACTCGATATTTTGGGGCCGATTCCGATCTGGGTCGGAAAGCTCTCCGACCGAGCCGGATCCGGATTGTTTTCTGACCGAGCCGGACCCCTGCAGTCCGACCGAGCGAGTACGATGCGGCCGTATGCTCCCGGACTCGGTTCGGCCGGACTCCCATTGAAGTCAATGGGAGCCGGTCGTACGACGTGTACATGGGCTCCCATTGACTCAATGGGTACGTTGCGCACAAGGGGGCCCCCTGTAGTGGGTACGCGTTGGTGCCATCCGCACCGTACACGCATGTATAGGGGGGACCCATGGGTCCCCCCTGTGTCCGACTCGTACGGCTACAAGTGAAGGGGGGCCGGCACGGACCCCCGAAGTCCGCTTCCGAGAGCTTTTTCGTGTCGGAGGCTCCGACTCGATCCGGCTGTCCGGATCGTGCATCGTACTGGCTCGGTCGTAAAACGTCTCCATTGTGCGGTACGAATCGAGTGCGAACGAGTCGGATGGAGCGGTTCGGACCCGGAAATGAGTCGGTTGGCGGTTTCACGTTCAATCGCATCGTACTTGCTCGCTCGGACGACTGTACAAATCGGTCGGGTAAACCGCGTTCGGCTCATATTTTTTCCGGACGAATCGTATTCGGTGCGCTTCCGGCCGAGATCGGAATTGGCCCCTCTGTCTGTGCACCGTATACTATCCCTAGATGTTGCATCAGGGTGTGTAGAATCCAGAAGTCCCTCACATTCGGATAATAAACTATCTATCCTATCCATAACACCACCCTCAGAGTCATTATGCCCAGGGCCTTTCCTTTTTCCCTTTTTCCCTTTTTCACCTTTCTTTTTTTGGCATCACCCTTATCTCCTTCACACGATTTCCTCTTCCCCGTTCTAGCCCCGGCAATTTTAGATTACAATAATACACGTTAGACAACTCGTTAAGGCCTGGATAAGATTGTTTCAACGTCCTATCACCAATGTCCTTAGGCACTTCAGGTACTCCAACTACCCCTTAACATAAGTTAGAAAAATACAATAACCATATATAACCATATGTTACTGCTGTATTATCACCTGAGCAAGAGTCCCAATCATCCAGGCGTCAGAGGGGTTACCCAGCCCAGCCTCTTCCAGGCTCTGACGGGCACAGACGGGCTCGCCCTTGGCCCGGGCTTGGCCCGGGCACGCCCGCACGTGTCCCGCGCTGCGGGAGCCCTGGCCGGTGTTAAAGCGCCTCCAGGCGCGAAAGCGAGGCACAGGCGGCGTGCACGCCGCTCGGTGGTGCCGGGAGTTGTAGTTCCTCTCCCCTCTCTCTGGCACGGTGATGTGGTGCAGGCAGGCAGACAACAAGGTTAACGGGCTCCCGCGCTGCGGGAGCCCTGGCCGGTGTTAAAGCGCCTCCAGGCATGAAAGCGTGACGCAGGCGGCGTGCGCGCCGCTCGGTGGTGCCGGGAGTTGTAGTTCCTCTCCCCTCTCTCTGGCACGATGATGTGGTGTAGGTAGGCAGGCAGACAACAAGGTTAACGGGCTCCCGCAGAAAAACAAAGAGTTCCGTTTGCAGGGGAGGGGCCACGAGGCACAGAGAGAGTGTCGTGGATAGTTGTCGCTGTAGCACGAAGATCCTGTCGGGTGTTGCGGACGGTCGCTGCTGAAGATTCGCCTTGGGGGTCACCATGAGCTTGCGATGCCTTAGAGCAAAGTGCAGATCTTGTGTCTCTGGCGGTCATAGTGGTGCGAAGAATCAGGTTCACCAGAGCGTCACATTGGTGGGTGCAAGATCCTGGTATGAACAGGCGCATCCACAAGTGAAATCTTGACTAGCGTGAGATCACCCTAACCTATGCAGCTTTGCCCTGTGTACAATCAGGTTCCACTAACACCAAGTAATATCAGTCAATCACAAACAAATCTTGAACAACTATATTACCAGTGTTGGTGATGGTATCTCACACTCTACATCTAAAATCCTGCAAACAAGTTTAAAATGTTGTCATAATTATCCCCGGGATCTTTTGGCCTCGATGAGCCTGAAATCTTAAATCTCTCCTCTTCAGTTACTTATTGATTTCGTCACCACTCACTCATGCATTCATACTCACAATACCACAATCTAACTCAAACAATTACTGCAAAATGCAATTACCACATACGCAATTACCGCAAACACAATTACTGCAAACGCACTTCTCCCTATGAATACTCAAACCTACATCAGCAACCGCCTTCTCATATCGCCTTCAAATACCGCTTTGCCAGTCTTCAAGTTCTGGGTATTGGACTCAGGAATGAGGGCTTTTAAGTAAAGTTGAGGATTTATTAAATATAGCTTCATTCAGGCGTAAACCTAACCTCTGCTCCTTTTGGTCAAGGTGTAAAACCTTCCCTCTGCTACCAGATTTCTGTGAGCGCAGAAATCCCGCGGAAATCTCTCAATGGAAAATTTTGTAAATGTGGCACATTTACCATCACCCTTTTTTTCACCCTTTTTGACCAAAAGAGATCCTTCATAAACACAAGTAAGTAATCAAATCCAAATAAATATTTTAGTCAATAATGAGAGTCTGTGAGTAGTTTTAAAGGGTATTAGTATCTAATTAGAGTTTTTAGATTCCTCTGATTCTTTATTCATTAGTCAAATATGCATCAGGTTACAGAATTGATAATAGAAAAATAAAGTTAACACAGATCATATTATAATGTGCACACAGCGCGTTCCATAAATGAAAGAATCCCTATTCTAAGAAATGGGGCGCAAATTATGTCATCAGAACCCATGAATCAACAATATAAAGGCAAGTGTGCGAGTAGCATGAAGATACAATCAATAATTAATAACTGCAGAGTTTCCCATAAAGAGAAAGAAAAGCATACAGCAAATAAGCCTTGGCAAAGCCAATTAGTATTCTGCTCTGCAGCTTTGCATCCCCTCATACTAAATCTCTCCAGCTCCATCCAAATCGAAGTCTTCCAAATCTGAGTCTCCGTCTTCTCTCCTCTAAAGGAATCTCTCTCTTCCCTCTCTTCCGATCTGAGTCTCCTAAACTAGGAAATTTGTATCTTGATGTTACAAAAACATGTGGTCTGTTCTTTTCTTCATCCAATGGACATCCAGCAACTCTCCGCACCATCCATCATGTGAGAATAAATCCTTCCCACTGCACATTCTTTTCACTGTTCGAAACCTTTTTAAAATGACTTCATTGCCTAACCTTCTGATAAGGCAACTGTTATTTTAGCTGAATATAATATCTGTATGCTGCAAAGAAAACATATTATTTGAGTAGGAAATCATTAGAAACAAAATATGATAATGCATTTTGAAATACGTGTGCTTTCTGTTCTTTATGGCAGATAAATGAAGCTTTAAGTCAGTTATGAATAGGACTCTGTTTAAATAAAACATTTTACCAGCATATAATACAATAAGGGTCCGAAGTTACATACTGTAAATTATGCCAGACGTCTTTATTCACAAACGAAGGCACATTCTGTTATCTGGAAAGTCAAAGATGAAGGAAGCTTTTCCAAGCAAGCTGCAAACCACTTATTCTAGTTAGCTGTCACTGCTTTCTGCACTTTTAAATGTCGTGTTAATTTAATACAAACTATACATTACTGCTGCACACATGTTTAATAATTATAGTAAGTTAAAAAACACATTCTATAGTTGAGACAAAATCTAAACTAGTCACATTAACTATAAATTATTTTCGCACATGTTTTAACATTTTTATAGAACATGATTTATTGATTTATTAAAGGGAAAGCGTCTGGTTGAATATCAAAGCCTCGTGTTTTTGTTTTCAGCACCAAATGTCTGCGTGTCATTTTTAAAGTCCAAGTCAAATTGTAATTCTAATTCATTTTAAAATGTATTAATAACACCATCTATGCACCCAGTTTTCATTATGACTGGCCAATGCTGCTCCAACTTATTAAAAGTTGAAGATGAACCTCTTTAAAGAACACTAGCTCATAATGCATTAACATTACACAAACCAGCTAACTCACTTATCACTCATTTTGCCTGACTCACATAGATAACTTACACTTTAGACTAAGTTTACACATTGGATTAAGTTTACTACTTTTGGTATTCACAAACTCTGAGTGTAAACTTACTACAAAAGTGTAAAGTTACATGTCCTCCTTCCTCCCCCAGAGTAATGCAATTGGCCTACTCTTTTGTGGGTGGGTGATGTCCCTCATTAAGCCCTTCCTGATTCTCCCTAAACCCCTATTGCTCCTCTCTAATCTGATCCCTGTTTGCAGTGAGTCTGAGGCTTCCCCTTTTCCCACCCACTCCCGCCTGTTCCACCCACATTTACTAGTAAAAGTATACTGTGTGGAGACTCCAACATCGGGGTGGAAAACACAGCACATGTAAGTATTGGTAACTAAGAGGCGTAAACTCTGCCCGTAGTTTGTGATCTGGATGTCATTTGAGCAATCATGAGCAGTGAAGGGTTAGAAGTTGTGGGTACCAGACCCGGTTATTTTTAAGTTTAGGTGGTAGCCGTTTTGTATTAATCATATTAATAACCAATCTGTCATTAGCGCAAGAATTGCAAATTGTGTCCCATAACACCTATCAGAGCTGACTGGATGCTGTTGGAAATACAGATTATTTTGTTTCCTAAAATGTGAACATATCCAAGTAGAAAGGAAAATGCAAGGCTTTTCAAATGGCTCTTCTGGCTCATGATCTACCTGCACAGTTAGGGACATCAAGCTAAAATAAGTTAATGACTCTAATGTTGTGTTTGATGACTCACAATGGCAAGTGAAAATACCATTTTAACAGGATAATTCATGAGCTTCTACCTAATTGATGAACTAGTTCACAAATGTATGTGGACATTTAAAACAACATACAGCATTTAAGAAGCCAAAAATATTGTTTATCATAATGCCTCAAAAATCTATTGACACAATGTATGTTAAGGGTTTCCTCAATTGAATGATAAAAATGAAAAACACTGAAAGTTACCAGTAATTGGTAAGGAAAACAATAATTTACATATTCTGGACAATTTGTGAACTTAAAGAATTCAGATTTTTTGATCAAATGTCTTGCCGACCCCACTGCAGTGGTCAGCTCAGATGAGCACTCATATCATCCATGCAATGAATAAGTGAAAAAAATCATAAATCCAACTTGAAAGTAGTAGTGGATTTTTCACTTAAAATATTTGTACAATACCAAAGCCTGAGTTCTTGGATGAATAAGTCAGGAAAAGGCTTTGATGTCTCAGAGCAGATGTGAACTGCAATATCTAGCAGACTCCATCAATACACTTTGCTAGATGTTGGTGGCACTCAGGGAGGCTGAAATATGAGCTGTCTAGAACAGAAAATGATACATGTATGCTACCATTGTTTTAGATCAAAGGCCTATTTTTAAAGGAGAGCAGAGTTAATGATGGTGGAGAGAGGTGAGTAGGAAAGGATGGGGCAGAGGAGATGTGGATGAAAGTTAACTTATGGGGGCACTCATACACTCTGGGCCTGATTCACAAAGGTAAACTTACACTTTTGTGTAAATCCACAATTGTTTGCAATTGATAAAGGTTTTTTTACTGTAGTATTGTTACAACTGCAGATTCTCTGCGCATCTAAAGATAGGACCGCCCTATCTTTTTTGAGTGTGGAGGCTTTGAAGTCCTAAAGTTACTACTCGTAAACAACCTTTGTGATTAGCAAGCAATCATAAATGTACACAAAGTGTAAGTTAACTATTGTGAATCAGCCCCTCTGTTTTTGCAAGGCTCACAGGTGAGGAAGCAGAGTTTCCTATATCTCAATCTATAAGTGTAAACATTAAATAACCCCCACCACTGGTCGTACGGACCTTTGTTCATCAACAAGGAGAAGTAAGGAGCAATCATCTATATAGCAATTAATCATTAAAGACTTTTAGTTCAGTCAATAAAGAGAGTTAGTGCGAGTTAAAGGGTTTTATTTTTAATTCTTTTAGTCTTCCATTTGTTTATTCATTATGTATTAGTTTGTAGATTTCAGCATTAAAAGTTAATATAATCCATTAATCGATATTTGATTATAAAGTAGAACAAATTGTTTGTTAGAATCACAGTTAATATAGTAATAATACAGCAAGCGTGTTCCATAAAGGAAAATTCCCTATTCTAAATTAAGTTGGAATAATGAGAGAAAAAAGTGTCTGTCCAGATACCCATAAAGAGTGCTGATGAGAGAATCAATACACAAGCATAAAGCCTTTCCATGATGAGGTAGAAAATATTCTCAGCTCTAAGATATCAGCAGACAATCAACAAAATGTAAGTAAGGCAACCCCTCATGAAGAAAGGCATAAAAAACTAAAAAGTGAGTGTACAGACAGAAAGTCTAGGATGGAATCATGGAATCTAGTAATCTAGCTGCTACTCTAGGAACACACATTAATGTAAACACACAATATTCTCCGTTGCAACATTATTTCTTCCTTCTTCTTCATCATCAAATAGAATTTCAGTAACTCCTGGGAATAGGCAAACTCCCCATGGTCCCATGCAGGCACAGTAGACTTTCAGATATTAAACTTTGAAAAGTTACATCGGTAATATTTTTCGATCCAGGCAGTTCTTCCCATGAATCATCCTTCCGGTCGCCTCCTTTCCTCCCGGTGAGAACTCACTATCAGTTGTCTAATACAAAACAAGTGTCTTTTCACTAGCAAACAGAATGCTTCTGGAAAAAATACAACATTTGAAACAAAGAGAAAAACATTGTGTGCAAACAACTATTCAATGTGGAAATCAGCCTTTCAGCGTTAATAAGTTAATCTTCAGTTAACATGGCATTGACAGTTAGGCTAACTTAATTCAGCACTTTTATTTATTTGCAGGCCAAAAACATGTACATATGATTACTTACTACAAATTTTACATTTAATGTATGTGTTACTCAAATTTATACTTTGCACATTATTAACGTAAGCATTTTTTTAGCAAATAAAATTTGCATCAACACAGGTCAGAGAAGAGCTGGGTTTGGTAGCAGCAAAATGAGAGCTACCCAACTTTACTCTATGCAACTGTATTAAGCAAAGCAATGGAACCAGGGTAAGAATCCTCTGATCACATTGACTCTTTTTGCCACAAAATGCAATTTTCTAATATTAATGAAAGTGAAAATTGGCAGGAAATTCTAGAGGGGTAGAAGGATACCTCTTCATCTAATCTGGAAAGAGCAAGGGTTTCCAGAATCTAAGAAAAGTACAGGATTTGCATGGAGGAGTGAAGACAGAAGGGTAAAATGGGGCAAGACAACTTAATTCTTCTGCTGTCAGGGCAACAATGTACCAAGTGCTTCATCTCATACTCCTGCATGTGCAGGGTGCCAGTCTGGCTACGGTCCTAGTCATGTCTTGACTTTTCCCCACCCACCTTTGTGAGCATGAGAGAGGCATTGGGCGCAAGCCCTAGCTCACAATTATGGCTTCCTTCAGCCCTGCAGGAGTTGGTGGATATTTTTAAGTTTGTATAGTTTCTGCTCAGTTTGTCAACCTTTTTTGCTCTTCCACCTCTTTCCTCAGACATGAATTGTATTTGTACAACAAAATGCAAGTATCTTTACCTTTAAAAACGTACTGGGCTACTTCTCTGTCTTGCGTATGTTGCCATAAAGGTTACTGGGCCTTCTCTGATTACTCCCTCCTATTTTTTGGCGTACACCCACAGCACCCTGCTGCCCCTCTAGACTTAGGGGCCGATTCCGATTCGGGCCGGAAATCCCTCCGACCGAGCCGGACCCGGAGAGATTTCCGACCGAATCGGACCCGTGCAGCCCGACCGAACGAGTACGATGCGTCCGTATGCTATCGTACTCGAGTCGGTCGGACTCCCATTGAAGTCAATGGGAGCCTGTCGTACAACACGTACGCGGGCTCCCATTGCCTCAATGGGTGCGAGGCGAACAAGGGCGCCCCCTACAGCGGGTACCCGGCGAAGCCACTCGTGCCGTACATGCACAGGTAGGGGGGACCCATGGGTCCCCCCTGTGTGCGACTCGCGCAGCTACGCATACAGGGGGGTCCGACACGGACCCCCGAAGTACGGCTCCGACTGCTCTTTCGAGCCGGACGGCGCGTGTCGGTCGGACTGCTCGCGGCACGCATCGTACTTACCCGGCCGGGGAACATCTCCATTGCGCGCTGCGAGTCGTGTCCGAGCGAGTCGGTCGGTGCGGTTAGACCCGGGAACGCGTCGGTTGGCGCGGTTGGGATGCCCGAACGAGTCGGTCGGCGAATTTGCATCGTACTCGCTCGTCCGGACGCGCGTACGAATCGGTCGGGAAATAGGGCTCCGAATCGGATCCGGTTATGCCAAATCCGATTCGGAGCCCGACCGGCCGAGATCGGAATCGGCCCCTATATGTCTCAGTCGTCCTTAGAACAACGGGTTACCCTAGAACACAGAACAGTGGTTCTCAACCTTTTGTCTTCTGGAGACCCACTTAACCAATACAGAAATTCAAGGTTCTTTCTCCGTGGTGAGAATTCGTATTGCCTAACCAAGCCTTGGGAGCCCGTTTTTTTACTTGTTAGTTTTGGTTCCTTGTAGCGCTCTAGTTTCTAATTGCTGCATACCTTGCCTACCTGCTGATTCTTATTCCTGTGTGGGTGGCAAGGGAGCTTGCAGTTGGCTGCCTCTCTCGATCTCCATAGTCAGAGTCTAGCCATGCCCTTAGAAGCGGGCTACAAAATCATGGCAGCTGCGCGGCTCCAGCGGATTCTTTCTCCTTGGTGAGAATTCGTATTGCCTAACCGAGCCTTGGTAGCCTGTTTTTTACTTGTTATGTTTTGGTTCCTTGTAGCGCTCTAGGTGCTGAGAGTTGCCTGGCTCCTGAGTTATACTCTGACCCAGCTTTTCCTTTCTTTGTAGCGCACTAGGCGCTGGGAGGTGCCTGGCTCCCCTGTCTTTTTTTATATTACTCATTGCTTTTACTTAATTTCTGTTTATTGCTTATTTTAGATTTTTTAGTTTCTAATTGCTGCATACCTTGCCTACCTGCTGATTCTTATTCCCGTGTGGGTGGCAACGGGGCTTGCAGTTGGCTGCCTCTCTCGATCTCTGTAGTTGGAGCCTAGCCACGCCCTTAGAGGGGGGCTATGGAATCATGGCACCTGCGAGGCCGCGCAGCAGCCACGCCGCTGGCGCACCAAAGGCAAGGTTGTCTGCGCCCGTCAGCGTCTGGACGGCACCAGGGGCCAGGCCCCCTGTCTGTTTAGGAAGGGGTACAGTTTGTTATTCGACTTTGAAGATCTTATCGCTCAGACCAGCACTGGCCAAGGACTGTCTCCACTCTATAGATCCCGGTGATGGGGTACTGCTGTGGTATGTGTAATTTTTCTTTTAACACTTCACCCAAGCTAGATAGAGGTGCAACTGATGCTGGGCCTGAAACTAGCCCTCTACTATGTTTGTTGCTGAACTGTAGGTCCCTCAGTAAGCATAAGTTTGAAATTTTAGAGATGTTAACTAACCAAGAACCAGTTGTGTTGTTCCTGGGCTTCATGCACAGTCAGCGCCTGATGTGCTGGATGCGTTACCTGAGGGATACGCCATTTTAAGAATCGTTAGACCCATACATAGAGGTGGGGGGTTAGCAGTTATCTTTAAGAAGGATTTCCAAGTTAAATTAACAGAAATGACGATTCCTGGTTGCGAAGCTGCATTTTTCTCTTTATCTTTTAATAGTGCATTGTCTGTGGCAGGTCTCCTTATTTATAGGCAGCCTGGTCCTGTGAGGGTGTTTGTTAATGCGCTGGTGGAGGCGCTACCTCCTTATGCCATCTGATATTCAACCCTTTTGGTCCTGGAGGACCTGAATTTACTTTTTGAGGGCAAACTCTGCCATGAAGCATTGGCGCTTATAACAGAACTAGAGGCTTTAGGATTGATTCTGTTAGTGCACACCCCTACGCACATTAGGGGACACACCCTTGATAATATCTTCTTGAATAGTGCTCAGATAAAAACCCTGCCCCCGATTCCTATTGCATGGTCTGACCATTCCCTCCTTCCTTTTCAGGTCATGGAATCCGGGAATGGCTTAGACCCGCTGAAACAAAATACTGCGCCTTAAATGACCTGGAAATGGTCGCAACTATCTCCAGATACTTTTACGGCTCAATTGACATCAAGTAATCCGATACTTGATGCCTGTCCACAGACAGCCAACAAAAAAATAACATCCTAGATTACGGAAGTGTTGGACTCCTTAACGTCATTGAAACTTTGTAATAGTTCTCGCCGCAATCCTACAGCGGAATGGTTTATGGAGAAATTATTAGTTTTAAAAAAAGACTGTAAACGTCTTTGGAGGAAAAACTATCAGCCCGAGGACAAAATAAGTAATCTAGAAGCTCTAAAAAACTATCACAAGCAGATTAGGAGAACACGCAGGGAATTTTATGTGCATAAAATTGAATCTTCTAGGGGTGACCCTACAGAGATTTTCCGTATTGTAAAAAAGCTCGCTTGAGAGTGTCACGGCATTGATGCCTTCTTCCACAGAATACTGTAATCAAGTGGCCAGCTTTTTTTCCGAAACAATTGATAAAATCTATGCCACTTTTCCAGAAGTCAGTAGAAAGTGTTAAATTTCTCCCCCCAAAATGAATTACCACATGAAGGGCTATTTAATTTCCAAGCGCCTACTGTGGGGGATACACTTCAGCTTCTTTCAGCGGTAAAATCTGGCTCTCCCACAGACATTATTCCCCCTAACATGCTTTTACGAGGGGAGGAAGCTATTGCTCCTGTGCTTACGAATCTGATTAATCTTTCCTTATGCTCGGGGCTAGTCCCAAGTGACTGGAAACATGCGATGGTGGTTCCTCTGGTGAAGAAACCTTCACTGGATCCCGAGCTTCCAGAAAATTTGAGACCTGTATCCTTGCTTCCTTTCTTTACTGAAATAGCAGAAATAATTCTCAATCTCCATCTGACCAAATTCATCGAAGAAAATCATGTGCTACACGAGACTCAATCTGGTTTTAGACCCTTGTATAGCACTGAATCTGCACTGCTTTTAGCCTCCGAATCATTGAAAATGGACGCAGATGAAGGTAAGACAGCAGCCTTAATCCTGCTGGACCTGAGTGCTGCCTTTGATGCGGTATCCCACGGCCTTGTTTTGGAACGACTGTGGGATATTGGAGTCAGGGGTGGTATCTTGGATTGGATTACTAATTTTCTTCAAGATTGGTCCTTCCAAGTCTTCCAGCGACCATTCAACTCTGAGACCCGATACCTGCTGCAATAAGTTCCACAGGGCTCAGCATTAAGCCTTACTCTGTTCAATGTTTACATGCGCCCTTTAGCGGATGTAGTAGCTAAACACGGGGTGAAGCTAGCATCGTATGCTGATGATACTCAGCTGATTATCACGCTGGAACAGAATGAAGCTGAGGTCGGTCCTAAGCTTAGAGCTTGTCTACTAGATCTGGCCAACTTGACACATTTCAATTTTCTGAAATTCAATGCAGGTAAAACCGACATTGTGGTAGTTGGCAAACAACCTTCCATCTGGTCTCATGTTTGGTTGCCTTCGGAATTTGGACTGACCCGGTCCCTAAATCTAGGATTAAAAACCTAGGGGTGTGGTTTGATACCACACTATCATTTGATGAACATATATCAGCCCTTAGCTGGTGCGTGCTTTGGCTTACTCAAAACTCTACGTAAAATCTTAGATCTGTTACCACTGGCAGCAAAAAAAAACATCATCCAGGTGGTGATTATCTCCCACTTGGATTACTGCAATGTTCTATAGCAAGAGGCTACTAAAGGCAGAATGAGAATGCTGCAGAGAGTACAGAATGTCGCAGCCCATATGTTACTGAACATCCCAAGGCGTGACCCTGTTGGGGCGGCTCTTGCAGAACTACACTGGCTCCCGGTGCAGGACAGCATGACTTTCAAAGCCCTATGCTTCTGTCATAGAATCTTAAATGAAAAAAGCCCTAGTTATCTGTTTCCATTAATTACTGCTTATAGACCTATCAGGAATCTCAGGTCTGCGGGCACCGCTAGGCTGATTATTCCAAAAGTGCGTAGAGCTCGGTTGGGAGGCAAATCGTCTGGCTTTTTGACAGCAAAAATGTCGAACCAGCTGCCGTTGGATCTTAGGATGCAGCCTTCAGAAGTGCTGTTCCGTAGGAAGTTAAAGACTTGGTTTTTTAGGTCATCCCAGTCTGATTAGTGATGAGGCAGCGGATGGGGGTTTGCTTACTGGCGAGGAAGAAGAATTCTTAGGGCGAGGACACTCCGTTGAAGTAACCAGGCGCTCTATAAACTGCTAGTCTAATCTAATCTAATCTAAGGTTCCCCCCTAAATCATTATTGGAATCCGAGTACCCCCACTGACTCATTACTGGAAGCCAGGGACCTTGTCTTAAACAATTTTGATGATATAAACCTCAAAATAACATAGAGAAACAAGATTTAATTAAAAAAGTACAGAAATGAGGAAAAATTCTATCTCATTTACAAACACTAATCAAAAAAATCAAAATGTCCATTTTAATGGGAAAGTTAGGGCTTTTCTACATTGAACTAAGGCTACTAGTCGATACTATATTCTGTGTTCTTCATTTGCACTGCACCCACAAATCAATCTGAGAACCCCAACTTAATTTTTAGCCTTCAATTTCAAATTCTTTAATATTTACAGAACATTAAAAAAATGTCCAATCTTTCCTTTTTATTTTTTATTTATATACACCTTAATAATCTATTAATATTATTTAATTTACAAAGCAGTTGTGGACCCCTAAGTAGCCATCACAGACCCCTAGTGATCCCCGAACACCTAGGGGTTTAAGAACCGCTGACATAGACCAGCAAGATAACTTCCTGCCTTTTTACTCTGCCTCTAACATGCCTCAACCATGAACCATAAAAGAGGGCAAGTAAAGTAAATTATAACCTCCAGCTAATTACAATTATCTCACGCCCTTTCCTTCTTCACACTGCTAGGTGCTGTACTCCAAGACAAGAGCACCTCAGGTCACGCATGCCAACAAAATGCTTCCTCACAACAAATACAGCACTCTGGCAACGTCACACCCCCCACAGATTAGCCACCTACCTGACAGAAAATGCCCTTTAGAGCCCCCACAATGAGATGTAAATAGAGATAAATAAAGATATGTAAAAGAGATATACAAATTACAATACCAAATAAATAATTTTTAAGCATATGATACTGATGCCATTGCAAATACAAACTTTTTCTGTATATTTAGAGTTTGCCTCTACTAGACTCTACATCCCTTTATGATTGTCTCTCATTTGACAATTATGCGTGTGGGTAGTTTATTATAACTGGCCAATATAAGTGGTTTGTTGGTTTCTTATTCATATTGTACCTTAAAGCGAGCTGTATATCAATATATATATTCACATCAATTTCATAGTTTGCTTGTAGTAAATTCTTGATAACCTGCTGCTTGTGTATATTGTAGATTTTATTATTTGGAGGACCTTGTCAATGTCTGATCTAAATAAATATTTTATTATTAGAATTCTCTTATCAAATACATATTATTTCTGGGTTGTCCCCTTGTCATTCAAATTTGTCTCTGTGAATATTTTTCTGCTCACTGGATTGTTCTTCATAAATCTCGCTTTTTTAATGTGGCTTTCTTTGTGGATATTTCATTAAAATAGCATAGAACAAAGCATAGGAGTATATTAAAGTAATTTGCTTCACCCTAGCTAACAATCCATCAATTATTAGTAGAATAAACTATACCATCAAGGGATAATAATGTTTTGACACTTCATGAAGAATAATTCAAAGGGTTTAATATTTGTCTGAAATCAAATACACATCTAATGCTGGCTCACTCCAGGCCAGTCGCGGCTCCTGGAGGGAGTGCTGCGGGGCGGTGGGGCGGGGCGGGGGAGGGGCGTGGTGGGGGGTAGTAAACTCCGGCATACAGCTGATGGAGCAGAGAAAATAAATTTTTTTAACCCCTAACAAATTTTATAAATAATTAATAAAACGTTCGTTTAAATGTATTAATCAACACTGTACGTGTGGGAAGAGTAACACGCAAATGTGTGTGCCAAATAATCTATTAATGGATGTCCGTGTGTCTAATTATAACGTAAAAGTAAATGCGTACTAATTTAAAATAAATGCATGTTTTTGTTGTGCTTCATAAAAATAAAACGTGTCGTTGCAAAAACAATAGTGATGGTAAGTAAGGAACAGCTTAAATGTTGCTTTCTGCTAGGTAATAACTAATTGGGGTACATAGATGACGGGAGGGAAACGAAAAGGCTATTTTTCTCTATTTTAATTATGTTTTGTTTATTTCAAATTAGTGCTTCTAAAGTATAACCGAGTGGCGATATAAAATGGCTGCCAGTGGGTGATGTGTGCAGGCGCAAGGGAGACATGTGACACGGGAGAGAAGTCGGAGAAAAACTAACCTCGTGATGTTGCTGAGAGGCTAGGATGCGAGAAATGGTCAAGGCTGATGTGACCTAATTGAACTGATAGTGTGCCGTGGTGATCAGCAGAAACCCGTGGGAAACCAGTTTAAGAGAAAGGACAATGACTGCAGAGGTCTCGAATGTATCGAAAGAAGTTACAAATGTACTGATCGAAGCGGATGGAAACATGTCTTGAACTGTGAGAAAGGAAATGATCCAAGGACCATTGGATCCAAGAGAACTTGATTAAAAGAATGAATAAGATGACATGCATGGACCAATGAAAGAAAAGCGTGTTATTAATGTTGCAACAATTAGTTAGCAAAGTTAGAATTAGGGTATAAGAGGGCCTACTCTTAGTGGGAGGGGGTCAGTCGCAGTCACAGTCAGGAGCGGAGTTGGAGAGTCGTGTTGGTGTTGGTGGCTTCCAGTGCTGGGTGGTCCTGATCGATCCCTTACTGAGCGGGAGATGCTGAAAGACTGTTAGATGAGACGGGTTGCAGGTAGCTGATGCTGACGAGCTGAAGTTTCTGTTGCTGTCTTAATTTTCCAGTTGAGTATGAGAATCAGGTTATTTCTAATTCTTAAACTTAGGTTAGAAATCATTAGGCTAAATTAGGAAGGTAGGCAGGTAATTAGGGTCTTGCTTCATGACAAAAATTTCCTTTCTGCAATAAATTGATTATGCTTAATAAATATTTGAATTAATAATGAATGAATAATTGAATAAAGGTTTAAAATTATTTCTCATGCTTTTAAAATTATATAAAATTTAAGATTCTTTAAACCAAATAACTCAGTGGTTATTTTCCTAAATGATTGTGACATCAGTAATTGGTTATTGTGATTTAGCTGGTCTTAATCACTATGAACTAATTTCTTACATGAATGATTCATCGACAAAACAATGAGCAGGAATATCTTAAGAAATAACTAAAAGAAAGCGATAAGTTAAGGTAATAAGATATCCCGGCTCCTTCCAGCGGTACATAAATGGTGTTTTCCATTTAGTTCTCATGCTTCTCCTAGGAGTACAGAATTTCATAAAGGTGTAAAGGAAATCCAGGTGTGTGCGTGTGTGTTAGGCGATGTTTATGGGCCCCATCGTCATGTGGATGTGAGAAAATATAGTTTGCCCCTGGATGACCTATAAGTGACCTAGGAGGAGAATAGTTTTTATTGTACGCGCTGCATCAGATTTTTTGGTAGCAGAGTTATGGTTTTCTATAGATTAGTTTAGTGATTATTGTTTATTGATTATTGATTATTGATTATTTTTGATGACTAACACTATATGTTGAGTCGTGTTATGTTATATGTGAGTTTTCACGCTTCTGGGATGTAGGAAGTGGAACACGTGTGGCAAGAGAAGTCACATGGTATTTGGTACATGGTCTGAATTCATTTTGGTAATAACACAGGTTGTGTTATGTTAGGGATTTTCTGTACAAAAAGTGTGTAATTGAAATAGCAAATCACGTTTACTTGTGAAACTTTGGCCTTAATTCTCAGGAGCCTAGTCTCCACATGTGTCTTATCCCCAGAGAAACGAGTAAATTGTTTGCTTGAAAGAAGGGTAAGGTAGAGGGAAGTGCTACTTTATCGGCGAGAGTAAATAATTCTGTGGTAGGGTAGAGGTAAGCGCTGCCTACTGGAAATACAGGATTCTTGTGTAAAAGGACAAAGCTGTCACTTTTGTTTAGCGAATCAGACTATGGAATTGTTTTAATTGTTGTAACTAACGGAGAAAACAGCGAAAAGAAAAATTGCCGATAAATTTTGTAAAGGAGGGGTAAAAGAGCAGAAGTGACGTAGAACAGTGCCGCGCTAGGATTGGATAGTGCGCCAGTCACGTGAACACAGAGTCAGGAGTGACGTAGAAAAGTGCCGCGCTAGGATTGGTTGGTTCACGGACGAAGGGAATTGTTCTGATTGGTACGTTAGTGTGAGTCGCGCTGTAATTGGTTGAAGTTCCGTACACAGAACAGCGTTAGCGTAAAGAGAAAAACAAATAGAAAATATGCCGTATTACGAGTATGAAAGGGAGAGAACGTCATGGACGACAAAATTAAAGAATTTCTTTAAGAAAGACAAAAAGGTCGTGACTAGAGAGGGACAAGTAATTCCTCCGCCGAAATCAGCAGCTTCACATATGATGCTGAAATATGGATATCATACGTGCATATGGTTGGAAAACTGGGCAAAGTATACGAAGAATGATGGTGCTTTAGCTTTTCCTGAAAATGGTTCATTTAGTGTAGCGGTTTTGCGAAATTTGCGAGAAAAGATGACAAATCTAGAACCTAGACCTAGACCGACACAGTTTGAAGCGTTGACGGAATGGGAGGATGAGATGTATGAGCGAGAGAGATTCAGAGGTTTAAGGGATCATGAGTTTATGCCTGGAAGGATGTGGGGAATAAATCATGAAGATAGAATAAAACGATGGAGATGTGCTAACATGACAGGAGGTTTGTTTCCAGCTTTTACAGTTGAGGAAGGGACTAAGAAAAAACGGACTGAGAAAAAGAAACATATGGAGAGGGAAAAATATATGCATGAGAGCGAAACGGATGATGAATTGCTGGAAGATATTCTAAATAGAAATCCACCTCCGTATCAGCAGAGTTCTACAGTGGTGACACCAAATGCGCCGCTAATAGAGACTATGCGAAATAAAAGTCCGGAAAAGAGAATTGAAATAAATAGGTCACAAGAACAAATGAGAACTTCACAAAATGAAGGAATAGAAAGTGACAATGCCAGCGAATTAGCAAGGACAACCAAAGAACTAACTGAAAAGATTAGAGAATTAACGAAAAATATGGAAGCAGTTACTGTGCCTGTAACAATAGGTCCAGTGATACCAGTTTTTGAGAATCAGAAAATTGATGAAAGATCTTTGGTGATTCCCATGAGTTCACAATTTCAGAGAGAAAAAGAAAGAATGGAACAGAGTGCAAGTACAAGTAATTTGGCTAGTACTTACAGACCAAGTCCACCTACAAATTTGACGGTGAATGAGTGCAATGGTAGGAAAATGTATATGGTAACAGAATCTGCAACAGAAACCCCTGAAAAGAGTGGTAATTGGGTAGAACTAAATAATACACCCATAGGTCCAACTCCTGATGAGTTAAATGAGTGGATGAAGGCATTTAAAATAAAAGAACCAGAAGAAAAACCATTAGATGTAATTAGATAAAAAATTGACATGGAAGAATTAATTCTAGGAACGATTGGTACAGAAAAGATAAAAAATTACCAGAATGATGAAATAATGTTTTTGTGCAAAAGTATTACATGGAGAGCAAAGAATTTACATGACAAACTAGAAGAAGTAGCCAGTGAGATTGGAATAGACTTTGCGAAAGTGAAAACGTTGCAGAAACCATATCGAGTAGACTTTTGTGAAAAGGATATTGAAAATTTGAACACGGCAGGAAGGCTGACACAGATAAAAGAGTTAATTGTGTTGTTGAGAAAATGGGGTGATGTGGACAGATGGAAGGGTAGATGGACGAAGAAGAATGAGAAAACTACAGACAAAGGTTCATTGGCTTTTATGATAACTGAAAAGGAATCTGTTGTTAAAGAATACCCTATGAGAGAAACTCCAGGTGGTAGTTATGTGCATGTTCCCTGGACTAGGCAGGACATACTGTCATTTACCAATGACTTTCCGAAGCTGAGAGAGAAACCAGTTGAGTGGTACCGACAAGTGGAGAGATTTGTAAAGGTTTCAAAAGTGTTGTGGATAGATTTAGATGGATTATTTGACATAGTAGTACCAACTGATTTGTGGTCAGAATGTAAGATTACAGTTGACTGGCCAACTACAGAATATCCAAGAGATCCTAAGACAGGAGCTCCAGGTCCTGATGTGATGAAGAAGTATGATAAGGTAATTACCTTTTTGAAGAATAAGATTCCTCCTAAAGAGACAGATTGGGTAAAAATCGATAGAACTACACAAGAAAGTAAGGAGTCTGTACATGCCTATTATGAAAGGTTGTTGTTGGTTTTCAAGCAGTATAGTGGATATGAGGAATTAAGTGAAAAGGATATGAGTCATTTTGTATACAGATTTGTGTTTGGATTGAAACCAGAGATTAGTGAAATGATTAAACAGCATATGATTAATTGGCAGAATGGCACAGTCGATGACGTGCTGAGGTATGCTAAGTATTGCAGTGATGATATTGAGAGTAGACAGCGTAAATTGAAAGAGAAGGCAATGTGGGCACAGGTGAAGGTGGCAGAAAAACAAGAAGCTCAATTGGACAATAATAGTGGAAATGAAACAGGACAGAATAAAATGCGACCTAACATAGGTAAAGGAAAAGGTCAAGTGAGTCTAGAAGAGGCAAAGAAGAAATGGCCATGTCATAATTGCGGAAAATTAGGGCATTGGAGAAACGAGTGTAAGTTCCCACCTAAACCTAATCCGGAAAATCAATCATTGACTCCACAGGTGCAGAATGAGGTAGTTGTTCAACAAAGTCAGGTGCCGCAACCACCACTTCCCAACACTGTTAACCAGCAAAGATACAGTACAGAAACAGGATTCTACGGAGGAGAGCAGGTAACACAGTTGCCGCGAGCAGCTAACATTTCTCAGTATTGGTTGCGTCAGAGTGAGGATGACCCGGATGAAAGATTCTGACGGTGCCCAGGAGAGGGGAAAGAGTGCGTACTTGGCGCAACTCTAGAGGTAGATCAGTCTGGTCCCTTTGTGGATGGAGAAGTGAATGGTGCAAATGTAACATTCCTTGTCGATACTGGAGCTACCCGTTCTACTGTTAGATCAGTGGAAATTCCAAACCTTCCTCTCTCAGGTGAATACATCCAAGTAGTAGGAGTAGCCAATCAACAGATTAAAACCCCACTTACTGAATTGGTGGAAGTAAAAATTGGTTCTTTTAGCAAAATGCATAAATTTGTAGTGTGCGATTGTAGTCCTGTAAATCTTTTAGGTCGTGACCTCTTGTGCAAGATGAATTGCACAATTTATTGTACGCCAGATGGAATTGGATTTCAGACCTCAGATGAAGATGTCTTGTATAAAGTAACTTTGATGAATCAGGAACCTGAAATGAATGGTTTGTTTCCTGCATTTGATGCAGAAAAACTTCCAGAAGAACTAAAAAGTGCAGTGAAAGAAAGTGTGTGGGATTTTACAGGAGAAGACATTGGATTAATGAAAGAAGTTGATCCCGTAAAAGTAACAGTAAAGGAAGGAACAACTTACCCAAATACGCCACAGTACAAATTAACTCCAGAAATAATTGAAGGAATAACTCCTTTGATAAATAAAATGATTGAACAGGGAATTTTAAAAGAAATAATGAGCAGTCCATGTAATTCACCTATTATGGGACTGAAAAAGCCAAATGGAACATATAGAATAGTACAGGATTTGAGAAAGATCAACAAAATAGTTGTGCCCTGTTGTCCAATAGTGCCAAACCCTGCAGTAATTCTATATCAAATTCCACATGAAGCTGAGTGGTACACTGTGATAGATTTGTGTCACGCATTTTTCTCTATTCCTTTGCATCCAGATAGCCAGCCATTATTTGCGTTCCGGTTCGGAGAGCGTATTTTGGCATGGTGCCGAATTCCTCAGGGGTATACAGAAAGCCCCTCAATCTTTAATCAGATTCTAAAGAAATCTCTGGAAGATTTGAAAATGCCAGAAAAGTCAGTGATGGTGCAGTATATCGATGACCTGTTGGTGGCATCGAAAACAAAAGAAGCATGTGTAAGTGATACAATTGCTTTACTGAACCATCTAGAGAAAAGAGGACATAAAGTGTCTCCTTCGAAATTGCAGTTTTGTCAGAAAGAAGTCCAGTATTTAGGCCATAAAATTGAGAAAGGAGTGCGAAAGATAGCGACAGAAAGAGTAAGAATGATTCAAGGAATGAGAGCACCAATGACGCAAAGAGAGGTAAGAATATTTCTGGGAATGGTTGGTTATTGCCGACAATGGATAAGTGGTTTCTCTTTGATTGCAAAACCATTACAAAAATTGACCAAGAAAGATGTAAAAGACCCTTTTGAGTTAAACAATGAAGAAATGAAATCTTTCAAAGAATTGAAAAAGAAATTGTGTGAGGCACCTGCATTAGGCATGCCTGATTATGAAAAGGATTTTGAGTTGTACTGCAGTGAAAGAGATGGATGTGCGTTTTCAGTACTGGTACAAAAACATGGAACAATGAAAAGACCAATTGCTTATTTTTCAGCTGTTTTAGATCCTATAGCAAAAGCATTGCCCGGATGTCTGAAAGCAGTTGCTGCTACTTGTGTAAGTCTGGAACAAAGTGAAGGTATAGTGATGGGGTATCCACTGAGAGTATATGTCCCCCATTCAGTAGAAATTCTTTTGACAAGAACAAAAACACAGTACATGACACATAGTCGGCTGACTAAGTACGAAAAAGTCACCTTGAGTGCTGAAAATGTGACCATAGATAGATGCATGAATGTGAATCCTTCAACATCATTGCCAGATGAGGAGAGTATAATTGAACAAGACGAAGTAGATCATGATTGTCTGAACGTGCTGGAATATTGCACGAAACCAAGAGCTGACATAAAAGATGAACCGTTAAAGGAATTTGATTATGTCATGTTTGTAGATGGTTCATGTTTGAGAACAAAAGAAGGAGTTTTAAGCGCAGCTTACGCAGTGTGCACAGTGGCAACTGTGATGGAAGCGTCTTGTCTGAAAGGAATAAGGTCTGCACAAGTTGCGGAACTGATTGCTTTGATTCAAGCATGTAAATTAGGAAGAAATGTACGAGTCACGATTGTGACCGATAGCCAATATGGTTTCGGTATCGTACATGACTTCGGTCAGATTTGGTTACAAAGAGGTTTCTTGACGTCTGCAGGAACACCTATCAGAAATGGAGATTTTGTTAAAAAGCTGCTTGAGGCGATACAGTTGCCTAAACAAATCGCTGTAGTGAAGTGCAAGGCGCATAAGAAAAACGAAGATTACATAGCCGTCGGCAATAATTATGCCGATGAGATAGCCAAATATTGTGCAGAGAACATGGTGTCCATGAACAAAAATAGAGAAAGGGAGCATATCTCTTCTCCTTTGCTTTTTACTAATACTGTCGAGACATGGGATGAAGTAAGACAGTTACAAGAAACTGCAAGTGATGAGGAAAAAGATTACTGGATAAAAGCAGGATGTAGAAGACAGGAAAATAATGGTGTGTGGGTATACAGAGACGAAAGACCAGTTATGCCTGATAGCATGATTGCAGACATGGCACGGATGTACCATGGACAAGCTCATATTGGGAGAGATGCAATGATCAGACTTTTTAGACAAACCTGGTATAACCCAAAATTCAGAGCTATTGCTGAAAGTCTTTGTCAAAGATGTCTTATTTGTCAGCAGTTTAACCCAGGAAGAAAAACAGTAGTAAGTCTAGGAACAATAGGACGAGAAGGAGGTCCATTCACCAGAATGCAGTTAGACTTTATAGAAATGCCCCCTAGTAACAGACTAAAATATGTTCTAGTGGTCGTCTGTTTGTTTTCTCGTTGGGTGGAGGCATACCCCACTAGAAGGAATGATGGAACAACAGTGGCAAAACTTATGCTGCGAGAGTTCATTCCAAGGTATGGTTTTCCAGTCACGGTTGAGACAGATAGAGGAACACATTTTCAAAATGAGTTGATCCAATTGATTTGCGAAGCATTGAGTATTAAACAAAAACTACATTGTGCTTACAGACCAGAGGCTTCTGGGGTAGTGGAGCAGATTAATGGAACAATTAAGAACAGATTAGGAAAAATGTGTCAAGCTACAGGACTCAAATGGCCAGATGCACTGCCTCTTGTTCTGATGACCATCAGAAGCATCCCTGAAAAGAAAACTGGACTTAGTCCTCATGAGATGATCATGGGACGAGCAATGAGACAAGCACACGTACCTGTCAACAAGTTATTGACTATAACTGATGATCTAGTACTGGATTATTGCAAGGGACTGGCTGATGTGGTGCGTTCTGTGTTTCATCAGGTTGGACCGGATGCGACCACTCTTGAAAGAAAACCAGCCCACGACTTGAATCCAGGAGACTGGGTCCGTATAAAAATCCACAGGAGAAGAAATTGTCTAGTTCCTCGCTGGGACGAACCACGACAGGTAATCCTAGTGACAACAACTGCAGTCAAGTGTGCAGGAGTGAAGAACTGGGTCCATGCCAGCCACACAATCAGAGTGCAAGAACCTACTGACCGACATGTGAGTCGACGTCTGGAAGTGTGGGATAAAAGTTTGATGGCTGGGACAACAAGGATAAGAGAAAGGGTGCCAGAACTTGAAGATCGACCTGAAAGTCGACATCTGGAAACCCCAACTGCAAACACCTCTAGAGAAGAAGAGGAAGAAGAAGAAGAAAGAAATTCAGAAGTTCCAGAACCTGAAGATCGACCTGTAAGTCGACATCTGGAAACATCTGACACAAGTTCAGGATCTGATGATTCAGTTGCAAACTGTGAAGAATTCCGAAGGAGAACTTGGAGTTATAAACCAATTAGAGAAGAAAATGAGCAAGAAAATGATCTAGATGAACAACCAAGTACAAGTTATGGTGGAAATCCTTCAGAAATAATATTAATATGAGTAGGAAAGAAGTACACAAAAAGTTAGAGAATCGAGAAGAACCCCGAGGAGCAATAGGGACAGATAGAAAAACAGAAGAACAGGGAAATTTAGAAGCAGAAAGGGAGGAAAACACCAAATCGGAAGAACACCGAGGAGGGACAGTAATAAGGGAACACAAGAAGGAGAAGACAGATCCACCAGTAGGAGATGACGAGATCATAAGTTTCAAAATAAGAGACAATAGTGAAACAGTTGAAACAGAAACTGAAGAAAGTGGAGAAGAGGAGAAGGCAAAAACTGAATCAAGAAAAAGAAATTGGAAATCAGAAAGAGAAGAAAAAGAAGGTGAAGCCAAAAGGCCAAGAAAAGGAGATAATTGGCCCAACAGCTATATAAGAAAATTGAGATATAGAATAATAAGAGCAGGAGACGAAAGTGCTGAACAAGTGAATGAAATAACAAGTCAAAAGGGACAAGAAAACCCAGTGGAAAAAGATTACAAAAGTCCAAAAGAACAAAGAAAGTGAATGCCAAGTATAAGTCACTGAGTGGCTGTATATTGCACTGACAGATTACAAAGAAGAAGAAAACACTCACGAGAACCAGAGACTAAGAAGTCGAATGGGAAAAGGTGAGATGCAACAAACCTGAAGTGAAGACTTATAGTGCTTCTGCCGGACATGACAATTTTACTGGATGTGACAAATCACCGGATGTGACAACGAAAGAATTCTGGAGAGAATTAAAAGAAAGTACCAAGCAAAGACTTTTTGAAAGCAGAGTGGCATCTAAGTCATTTCTGAGGTGTAGTGAGACAATTTTCTGAAACTTAACAAATAGAAAAAGAAAAATGGAGAATCCTAGGGATAGAAGAGATAAATGTGAGTTTATAAAAAGATGGTGCAAAATGTGCTGCTTTTGTACAGGGTTATTAATGACCATATGGATAGTTTTAGCAATCACAATTCCTATTAGTTTAGCTGTAATAGAAGCAAAGAATGATACTAAACCAGAAAAAAAACTAATATTAAAGAACCAGTTATTTTAAGAAGTAGTGCAGAGTTACATAAGGATAAGTCAGTAACAGACTTTTCTAAAAATGTTTTTACAAAATTGTTGTACGAATATGTAGAGACAATGGATGTGAGAGATTGTTATGTTTGTATGCAGTTGCCTGCATCAGTGTCAGAAGGTGTGACTTATCATCACCTACCTCTAACTTATGGAATAACATGTAGTGTAATAGCAAGTTTATTTTATAAAACGGGTAGATTAGAATCTTATTATACTGACATAGATAAGATTTTTGCAAACATTCCAGTAGTACCAGAACTTAACAAAGTAAAACCAGCAAAAGTTTTAGGAGAATTCTTTTTAGAACATAGAAAATTAACGTTAGAAGAAATAGCTAGTAACAACCTTACCTGTGAGTTAAAGAAAGAAGAAAAAGTATTTTTAGAAATGGTTGAAGAAAGAAGAATGAAATTTCAAAAAGAAGCAATAAAAGAGGAAGGAACACATCTATGGACGTTTGAGGAAGGAAATCATGAAGGGAAAAAGATAAATGCAGCAATGACATTAGATTGGCCGCAAACAGGAAAGTTGTGTATTAGGAGAAATAAGACAGTCTATGACAATTACTTTGTAGGTTCCAGTATCTGCCATGACAATTATCAAATTCTGGGAGGTTGGGGATTCAAAGGTGGAAAAGATCCAATATTTCCAGGTATCTATTATATTTGTGGGAATAGTGCTTATTACAGGTTACCGGACCATTGGTATGGAACTTGCTATGTAGGCCTGGTCTTTCCAAAAATCTTTCATATGGACAGAGAAGAAAAAGGAACATACAAAATGATTAATAGCTTTACACGTAGAAAGAGGGAAAGTTTTTCAGAAATTGTAGGTGATATTTTTGGAGCATTAATACCAGCAGTGGGAATATCTTTGAATGCATTTAAAATTCGGAAGTTATCCACAGTAGTAGATCGTTTGTCTACAGATACTGCGGGAGGGTTCTTAATGGTAAATACCGAAATGGTTGCCATGAGAGCTATGGTGATGCAAAATCGGCTTGCCCTTGATATTCTTTTGGCAAAAGAGGGTGGAGTCTGTGGAATGTTGAAAGTCCAACATTGTTGTACTTACATTCCTGATAAAAGTGAAAATATACAGAAGTATATTACAAATATTACAAATTTGCACAAAGAACTAGTTCCACTGGAGGTTGAAAGTGTTTTGGGAAAACTTGGTAGAGGGTTTTCTTCAGTAGCAAATTGGTTGACCAGAATGAGTAGACTAATGATAGGGAAAGTTATAATAATAGCAACTGTAATAATACTGTTAGCCATGGTGTTGAAGATAGTAATAACTTGTATAAAAAGAAAAGTAAGACAAAATAAGATAAAAAGAAATAACAGAATAATGAAAGAGAGAGAGAGAGAAATGGGTGAGATTGAATTGGAGAAAATGAAAGAAAGCATGTATAAGGAGACAAGAAGACAAGATGAAAGGGAAACAGATGTGTAACTAACAAAAAGCAAAGGATAAAAGACATACTGCCTGAAAAAGAAGTATAACTTGGGTTTTATGTGGTGATTTAAAAATCACCAAAGGGGGGAGTTGATGGAGCAGAGAAAATAAAATTTTTTAACCCCTAACAAATTTTATAAATAATTAATAAAACGTTCGTTTAAATGTATTAATCAACACTGTACGTGTGGGAAGAGTAACACGCAAATGTGTGTGCCAAATAATCTATTAATGGATGTCCGTGTGTCTAATTATAACGTAAAAGTAAATGCGTACTAATTTAAAATAAATGCATGTTTTTGTTGTGCTTCATAAAAATAAAACGTGTCGTTGCAAAAACAATAGTGATGGTAAGTAAGGAACAGCTTAAATGTTGCTTTCTGCTAGGTAATAACTAATAGGGGTACGTAGATGACGGGAGGGAAACGAAAAGGCTATTTTTCTCTATTTTAATTATGTTTTGTTTATTTCAAATTAGTGCTTCTAAAGTATAACCGAGTGGCGATATAAAATGGCTGCCAGTGGGTGATGTGCGCAGGCGCAAGGGAGACATGTGACACGGGAGAGAAGTCGGAGAAAAACTAACCTCGTGATGTTGCTGAGAGGCTAGGATGCGAGAAATGGTCAAGGCTGATGTGACCTAATTGAACTGATAGTGTGCCGTGGTGATCAGCAGAAACCCGTGGGAAACCAGTTTAAGAGAAAGGACAATGACTGCAGAGGTCTCGAATGTATCGAAAGAAGTTACAAATGTACTGATCGAAGCGGATGGAAACATGTCTTGAACTGTGAGAAAGGAAATGATCCAAGGACCATTGGATCCAAGAGAACTTGATTAAAAGAATGAATAAGATGACATGCATGGACCAATGAAAGAAAAGCGTGTTATTAATGTTGCAACAATTAGTTAGCAAAGTTAGAATTAGGGTATAAGAGGGCCTACTCTTAGTGGGAGGGGGTCAGTCGCAGTCACAGTCAGGAGCGGAGTTGGAGAGTCGTGTTGGTGTTGGTGGCTTCCAGTGCTGGGTGGTCCTGATCGATCCCTTACTGAGCGGGAGATGCTGAAAGACTGTTAGATGAGACGGGTTGCAGGTAGCTGATGCTGACGAGCTGAAGTTTCTGTTGCTGTCTTAATTTTCCAGTTGAGTATGAGAATCAGGTTATTTCTAATTCTTAAACTTAGGTTAGAAATCATTAGGCTAAATTAGGAAGGTAGGCAGGTAATTAGGGTTTTGCTTCATGACAAAAATTTCCTTTCTGCAATAAATTGATTATGCTTAATAAATATTTGAATTAATAATGAATGAATAATTGAATAAAGGTTTAAAATTCTTTCTCATGCTTTTAAAATTATATAAAATTTAAGATTCTTTAAACCAAATAACTCAGTGGTTATTTTCCTAAATGATTGTGACATCAGTAATTGGTTATTGTGATTTAGCTGGTCTTAATCACTATGAACTAATTTCTTACATGAATGATTCATCGACAAAACAATGAGCAGGAATATCTTAAGAAATAACTAAAAGAAAGCGATAAGTTAAGGTAATAAGATATCCCGGCTCCTTCCAGCGGTACATAAATGGTGTTTTCCATTTAGTTCTCATGCTTCTCCTAGGAGTACAGAATTTCATAAAGGTGTAAAGGAAATCCAGGTGTGTGCGTGTGTGTTAGGCGATGTTTATGGGCCCCATCGTCATGTGGATGTGAGAAAATATAGTTTGCCCCTGGATGACCTATAAGTGACCTAGGAGGAGAATAGTTTTTATTGTACGCGCTGCATCACAGCCGAACGGAGTTAAGTACATAAATAAATAAATAAAACAAATTACATTGCGCGCGCTGCAGCTCCAAATGGCGATGCGGCGCGCGCAATGTAATTTGTTTTATTTATTTATGTACTTAACTCCGTTCGGCTGTATGCCTTAGTTTACTACCCCCCACCCTGCCCCACCCCCGCCTCACCGCCCCGCAGCACTCCCTCCAGGAGCCGCGACTGCTCCAGGCGGATATTTAAAGGCAGGCACAGTCATTACTGGATCACAATGTTTTACCCCTGGACTCTGTATACGATGTGGAGCAACCGGGGAAGCTGCAATATTTGGAAATGCCTGAGCAATCTGATGAGATAAGGTGGGAGTGAGGCAACATGCAGTTTATGGTTGGAATTCAAACTTTGGGGGTAATAGAGGAATGAGTACTACCAGTCTACTACAGCCTTATGGGCCACTGCCAAGGGCTATTCTGGTTGTTAAAGGCCCTGAACCCGAGTTATATGTATAACGAGGGTGAGGGCCTTTAACAACTGGTATAGCCCGAGGCACAAAGGCTATGAGGCTGTTAGACCATTCCACCTACTGAGGATAGAATGTTCTAAATTAAAAAGGGAGAAACAGGAAGACAAGCATTGGAATGTTGGAGTAGAAGGCTTATACCAGCCATTATAAGTCATTATAAGCCTGGAGCTACTTCATTGTCGTCAATGGAGCTCTCAACATTCCAATGTTCTAATATAGCCTTATAGCCTGCCGTAATGGGCTATATAGGCCTGTTCCAACGTTAAAGGCCCGAGCCAAAGGCAAGGGCCTTTAACAAGGGAGCGGGTCTTTAATGGCTTGTATAACCTGCTACGGAGTGCTATAAGGCTATTAGAACATTCCACCCCTAGAGGGCAGAATGTTCATATTAGTAAAACAAAGGCCTTCAGGAGCCCTAGGGGGTTGGAATCCTGTTGGGCTCTGAGAGGCCTTTGTTCACAGCAACAGCTGTGAAAGGAAAACATTGGAATGTTGATGCTCCGGGCTTCTACCAGCCATTAGAAGCCCTGCACACTGCTTTGTCTTCAACGGAGAGCTCAACATTCCAATGTGGTTTAGATTGCTCCTCAAGTACGCTAGATTCTATGAAATGAAGATGATCTTCCTTCTCAATAATATTTGCCATAAACATTACCATGTCTACAAAGGAAAGTTATTTACTGGTTCACTGCTTTGCGGTTTATCAAGCAATTATACCTTAATTCTCGTCTTGCTGTGCTAATTCTTTAAGTGATCACATTGGCTAGCCACAAAGAGCAGGATATTTGCCCAGAATAAAAAAAACATAATGCCCATCATTTGTGCTGTTAAACTCATCAGAACCTGTTACTGCTATTGATAGAGTAATGATCACGATTGACGATCTATGGGCCCAGTGTGTAAAAGGAAAAGAAGCTTTTATTACCCACATTTCCAGAGGTTTAAAGATGGATTTTTTTCTGCACTGGCTGACAAACTGGCTTAAATAACGTCATCTGGAAATACCACAGAAATGTAACAGTCCTTTATTCCAGCTTCCCCACTTGTCAGGATATGGGGTCCCTCCTGAGTCGAAGGGGCTAGATTTCTAACCCCCTGGTGCAAGGAATTAGTTCAATGCACCAGCATGAATTAGAAATCCAGTTGGACGGCATTGGGTGATGTTATCTGGCCACAATTAGTACCTCTCTATGAGTTTAGGGACACAGTGGAACTCTAAACCCTTTTTTCTAAAGAATAACACATTCAAAACAGCACTAAGAGACAGGGGATAATACCTTAACACGTGTATTTCTAAAACCCAAGTCTACTCCTAAACTGAGAAAAATCCTAACTTTAAGACTTTCGGTATTCACAGAAGGCATTTAGGAATCCTAAAGTTAGGAGTCCTAACTTTACTACTCCTAAACTGAGAAAAATCCTAACTTTAAGACTTTCGGTATTCACAGAAGGCATTTAGGAGTCCTAAAGTTAGGACTACTAACTTCTGTGAATACCGAAATGAGTAAGTGCCTTCTGTGAATACCAAAATGAGTAAGTGCCTTCTGTGAATACCAAAATGGTAGTAAGTTTAGGATTTTGTCTTAAGTTAGTTCTGTGAATCGGGCCCAATATATCTCATATAATAACTTATTTTTTATAAAAATTGTAAAATACAAATAACATAATACATAACTTGCGTCCAAAGCTGTGGCACATTCTACACAACAGCAGTAATTTCTACATCAGAAGAAGTAATATCACATTAATTTGTAATATGTGTTGTTACATCATGATTGTAAGAATGAGGTAAGAAATGTCTTTGTCCTTTAGGGATTTGATAGGCTTAGTTACAAAAAGGCTTTTATAGGGTTTTTATGGGATGTGTGGAAGCCAAAGAATAGGACAGGAAGCTGGGCGGGTTTCCCCCAAAAGAGTAAAATAAAGATTGGCGGTTTGGGTAGAGCTTAGGGATATTAATGGTTTTAGGGTTTAGAGCTGGGTTGAGTCTAGAGGTAGAAAGGGGAGTATGAGCAGCTGAATTGGATAAAGGATTGGGATCTTTACCACCCTCCCCCCCAAAACAAATGAAAGTATGAGTTTTGGGACTTGGTTGGTGAGTTCTTAAATTCTGGGTAATTTTGAGGGTTCAGGGGTGAGTATTTGTTTTTTTGAGGTGTGGGTATTTATTTTAGATTTTAAAATATTGCACTAATTTATACATTAACTTTCAGGGAATGGATGCTAGGTTGATAGACGCCCTGGGGGGAAAATTTTTATTTTGGGCAATTTGTCATGGGATGGGGAAATTTATTTGTGGTATGTGGCAATTTCGTCTGGGCTTCAGGGGTTAAATTGAATGCTTACAAATATTTTTCAATTGTAAATTGTAAATTAAACTATACACACTTTCATGTATTTTCAGTTTTTCTCACACTTTCCCATCGTTCTTGTTAGACCTAGCATCTTTTGGAGTGTTTCCCCTGTCTTTTTACTTTCTGACCTCCTGGTTTTGACTCTGTTTTTGCTGGTTTAGTGTCTCTGTGCACTTTCTCACTGCTGTCCAGTGTTAAAGTGCAAGTGCTCCTATTGTAAATTGTATTATGGATTGGTGTTTCCATGATTGGCATATTTGATTTACTGTTAAGTCCCTAGTAAAGTGCACTGATGGTGCCAGGGCCTGTAAATCAAATGCTACTAGTAGGCTAGCAGCACTGATTGCGCCACCCACATGAGCAGCCTCTCAAAGGGTTCTCAGACCTGCCACTGTAGTGTCTGTGCATAGTTTTTACTGCCATGTTGACTTGGCAAGTGCACCCTCTTGACAAGCCCTAACCTTCCCTTTTATTACACGTGAGTCACCCCTAAGGTAGGCCCAAGGGCAGGGTGCAGTGTATTTGAAAGGTAGGGCATGTACTGGTGTGTGTGACATGTCCTGATAGTGAAATACGGTATATTTCACTTTTCACTTTTGAAAGGCTATCTGTCCCATAGAATACAATGGGGAATACTTTGTAAACATTTTACGAGTATATCTTCCCATTGAGACAAGATAAAGGAATTGAGTTTAGTATGCCTGAACTCAGAATGTAGAAATGCATCTTTTAGTGAAGATGATTTTTATGGTCTGTGCTTCAAACTACCACTTTTAGAAAGTAGGTATTTTCTTGCTTAGCCACCCTGTGTGCCTGTGCTGGGTTGTGGATTGACTGTCTGGCTTTGGAGTGACAGGGGCTGGGGATGTGCATTCTCTTCAGACAGCCACTGGGGGAGTCGAGGTGCGTCCTGCCTTTCCTGGATGAGTCAGGGCTGGGCTGAGTAGGCAGGGGCTGCATTTAGAGTAGTGGGAGGAGATTTCCTTGCACCTGAATGGACCTGGTCTGCCTTGGCCAATGCTGTCTCCACCTCCTGCTGGGAAGCTGGGCCAGAGAGGACCAAACTGGTTTGGACTGAGCATGGACACTCTCTGCCCAAGAGAACAAAGAGAAACGGAGTATGAATGTTGGGGCCCAGACCCCAGAACTTTAGAACTTCCTTGGATCAAGGAACCTGCCAAGAAGAAGAGCTGGAAGAACTGCCAGGAGTAGTACTGCCCCGTTGCTGTGTTGTTGCTTTGTTGGGTTGGCCTGCAGTTGCTGCTTCTGCCTTGGGCAGTGAAAGGACTAGACTGAACTTTCTTCACTTGTTGCTGAGTATCTCCAAGTGCTTGAAATTGAGCTTGCCTCCTGTTTACGAAGTCTCAGTGACAGCAAAGACTTCACTTACCTCTAGGTACCGCCTCTGGAACTATGGGTTTCAGTTGCCACAGAGGGGGGAAAGCAGCCGACATCTTCACCAACACTGCTGCAGGCTCTGTGTCCTGGAGGCACCCCCACACTTCCCAGTGCAACCCTGGTCTCACCGACGACCGCTGCTGCCACCGAACAGCTGCTTGCACCGCGACCTGTGGGCACTGCACTCCGCACCACCTCGCTTCACTCCACCGCCCTGGTCCAACCGACGACATCGCTGCCCGCTGACCTCGACAACCGTGACCGCACTGTGGTTTTGGGGCACTGCTCACACGACGCACCACCTCGTCCCACACCGCAGTCTGGGCCGACTGACGCCTGCTCCCATCAACTGGCACTGTCGCTTGCACCGTGACCTGTCAGCACCACAACGAGCACCGCCTCACTTCGCACCGCAGCTCTGGTCTCACGGATGCCGCTGGATGACCGTCACTGAGCCGTTGTCTGCACCACGACTTAAGTGCATCGCACGCCGCACCGCTACGTTTCACATCGCAACCGCAATGGTTGCCACGACCGGCCCGCACCGACGCGGTCGGCCAGAATCAAAAGTACTGTTTACTAGTCTGCTGACACTAACACCGATGCGGTTTGCCGGAACTGTTGGATTCTGTTGTTTTCAGCACCGCTGTAGCCCCGGATGGAGCTACCGGCTTTAAGGAACTGCATTTTAAAGTCATTCTTGCAAAGTGCATATTTTTGATTACTGTGTGTTGGTCTTTTATCATTTTTGGTCTTGTTTGCACAGATAAATATTGGTTATTTTTCTAAAACTGGTGTGGTGGCCTTTTGTGGTGTTTTCACTGTATTACTGTTGGTTATGTGCAAATGCTTTACACACTGCCTCTGAGAAAAGCCTGACTGCTCATGCCAAGCTACCAAGGGGGTGAGCAGGGGTTATTTCAGTAGTGTATTCCCCTTATCCTGACTAGAAGGAAGGGTCCCTATTTGGACAAAAGTGCAAACCATTGCCAACTACAGACCCCCATTTCTAACAGTTCTTTTTTCATTTTTACCTGTGACATTCTTTTTAAATCTTCTTGCTTGCTGTGTCTGCTTCTTCATTCAGTGGAGACTTCTTGCAGTTGAGGTTGGAGGGATGTTGCAGCGTCGGGCAGTTAGGAACTTTTTTTAAGTTTAGCACAAGGACATATATATTTGTATTGTATATTTAATGCACGTTGTAGGTTTTATGCTTTCTATGTTTTCTTGAGTTTTTACCCTAGAGATTGCCAGAGAATGTGCCACCGGGACACTTTTTTCTTACTAGTAGTAGAGTGTATTGTTATTTTTCTATACTTTGATACTCTACTCTTTATGTTTTGTTGTTTTTAATATGTTTTTGTGGTGTTTTGCAGAACTTTAAATATTGTTTTTGCATGCTTTGGACGTGAATGTAGGGGGGTGCCATTTGCTAATCCTGGCTTAAATTCCCCTCTACTATCCATACTCCATTAGTACTGGAGCATCTGTTTTGAGTACTTTTAGCAAATACTATTGTTTTCAGGTTTTTAAAGGGTTACCTACCTAGAATTTTTGTTATTGTGTTGCTGGCATTTATTCTGCATTTTGAAAAGCAAATGTAAACTTGTTAATACGTTAAATCTAAAATGAGCTTTTCGCGGCAAAGAAACACGATTCACTCATCCTGCTGCTTGTCCTATGCGATTTTTCACCCTTTTTTGCCAGAGCTGAAGCATTCAAATTTGCAGAAGCGCCCAGTGCCTTCAGATGGCATACTCAAAAGAAACCAGCAATAACTATAATAAAAAAAAAAAACAATAGGCCCGCAGAAACCCCAGCGGGCAATGACGCAGAGAATCTGACCAGTGACCCTCAACCGGGTTGACAATCTAGTGCCTCATAACGCAGAAATGAACAGAGAGCACTTACCGCCCGACGAGAAACCTGGTGGTTCACTTCCTTCCCCAACCGGACTCCTCCAGCTCTCGACTTCTTCCTCGGTTATCTGTGACGCCTCCAGAGCCCGAGCTGCAATGATCCTCTAGGGCTCATTCAACATTGACTGGAAGATGGTTGCAAAAATAAAGCTGTCACATCAGGCAGGTGAAACAACCTTGCGAGATTATCAGTTCTGGACCTGCAGGGCATCAAATATAGAGCTTTTGTGCTCCAATCTGACTAGAACAAAGGTGCGGGGAGAGGAAACATCAGTCATCCGACTACCTGCATCTCGCCCGCAAACAACAGAGCAGCGTAGCAGCGCAGCATCATGGCGGTAAGTGCTCGGTAGCGGATCATGTGGGGTCCGCCTGCTATCACCAAGGAGCTAATGATGGCTACCAATACAGTGAATTTTGATGATAATTCGATTGCTCCAGAACACTCTTAAGTTTTTGAATGCGGAGGAGGCAAACGCAATTGCCCTACAGGATGATAAAAATTTGGGAGCTACTACTCTGTGGCAGCTGGATCTCATATTTCTAAGCAGAAGGTTGAGGGGAATTCAGCGGAGGCCTTTTTGGAGCCCGAATTATGTCTGGGCTAAGTTAAGGAGTACCCTCTATTTTTTTTAATTTAACAGGTGCAGTAGCTGATGTATTGAAGGGTTTTCAGTTTACAGCTCCATGCCCCCCCTCTTTAACTTCTGCTGCGGCAATATACGAGCGTTGCTGAGTCTCCATAATTGTCTCCATCTGCTCTTCAGGAGACTTTGCCTTCTGTTTCGGAGTCTGTCAGCTTGGGAAGTGAGTGGGTGCTTGGAGAGTTAGTGCCAGGTCTGCAGCAGGTGTATCCCCAGCTGGAGGTTAAGACAGTCACCATGCATTGGGACATTAAAAATATGCTCAACCTTATCTTAAATGAGATCAGAGAGCTCAAGGCCTCACAAGCAGTAGGAATTGCAAGTTTGCATGCTAGGCTTTCTAAAATTGAGGATAGTGTTGTCCAAATCCCAGAGAGGATTAAGGAGACAGAGCCTAAAATTTCAAAGTGAGAGGATCAGGTCATTATGATGCAGAAGGAGGTTGGCCAGTTCCACAAACAAAGGTCCTGGTTGGAAAATAAGATAGAGGAACTTGAAAATCATTCATCCCTTTGTCATATTTTTTCCGATATGTCTGCCCCCGAAACCAGACGTCGAAAAGCCTTTGTCAAAATGCTTTATTTGTTTAAAGCTCAGGGTGCTCAAGCAGCAATTGCACAAAAATCTAAATATAAGGTTTTGGTAAAGAGGCAGTTTCACTTAGTCTGTAATGTCTCGGGGGTACAGGAGCTTCTGCTGCAGATCTCTAATAAGTCCTAATTTAATTTGTCATAATAGTAATTATTAATGCATATTGATAGTAAGATCTACCTGTGTCTTGCTTTGTAACAAGAATGTTTTTGAGTTTTCTTGCTATTACTGCAAAGTTGGTGAAATGTGGAGGTGGGGGATGGGGTGTTTGCGCACAAGAGAGCAGTGTCATCGCGCCCCGGATTGCTAAGTGCACTGTGAGAGGGATATTGTGGGCACTTCCTCTCTCACTGGGTTTGGGGTCTCTTTTTTTTAAATATATTTTTTTCTCTTCTTGCTGGGGCATCTGGGGTTCATCAGGGTGGGGTGTGGGGGTGGCAGTTGACACATGTACCAAAAATGAGCAGAGTTATGACAAGTTTTAAATGTGAGAGTAGAGGGGTTCAGTCAATTGTTTAGGTCGAGGAGCTCAGAAGCGCTATTATGGGGTTTGGCATATATTTAAAAAATGAGCAGATTTACAATAATATTTTTAGTGTTAACATTGAGGGGTCCAGTAATGTTTTTTATAGAAATGAATTGTCACTGAAATGGGTTATAAGGTTAGAATTATCCCGTGCCATTTAAATGGGATGGCTAATAGACATAAATATGGTGCTTTGATTAGATGGCTGGGCTCGTTCTGCCCAGAAGTTTTATTTTTACAAGCGACCCATCTTACAGTCAACTTCCCGAAGGCCTATATTCCAAGGTAGTATTCCTATGCCTTGTTTGCCTCAGCTGGTCTGGCAGTAAGAGGAGTGGATTGGGTTCTTAGCGATGCAGTTAGAGACCCTCAGGGTAGTTGATTTTGGCTGAAGGTCACGGCTAATAGGCTTCCATTAAGTAGGGTCAATTATTATGCCCCAATGGTGGATGAGGTAGAACCTTTGTTGCAGATGTATAAGATTGCAATGGGAGTGGTGGGGCTGAAATGTTTTTGTGGATACTTCAATTTTATTCAGGAGCTTGGTTGGGATACCTCTAATAAAGCTAATAAACAACTGAAGCCTCAAACTAAAAAGATCATCGACATCCTTAAGAATGATTTTCATCAAGTAGATCCATAGAGGACTGACCACCCTGGTATTTCTCAGTACACCTGCTTCTCACACTGGTATCCTACTGCCCCTCGTATTGAGTTTTATTTACTCTCTCATTCAATTAAAAGTGTGGGTTCTGATAGTTGGGCCTATTCTTTTTCTGATCATTCGTTAGTTTCAGTTATAATAGACCTTGATACAATTAAGGGTGACAGGACCAGGTGGCAGCTGGACCGGTCTCTATTATCAAATCAAGGATGGCTCATAGAGATGAGGCAATTTATTCATAATTGTTTCTTTTGAAAAGGCACACAACTTTGTTGGTTTCCATGTGGGAAGCTTTTAAGGCCACTGCTAGGGGGAAGATTGTTACCTACAAGGCAAATCCGCATAAGGAGCATAGACAAGAAATTGCTCGGCTGCAATCAGCAGTAGATCAAGTATCACAAATAGACATTCATCGGCCCATGAAAAGGTTAAGCAAAACCTGGGGGATTTTTTCATTTTGGAAGAAATTAGTAGTTCCAAGGCATTTCACAAGCAATTATATGAAGGAAGCCAACAGATTGGGAGGTATTTGGCTTGGTCAACTCGGGTCAGACAGGAGGCTGTGTTTGTTAGGAAATTGCAGAATCTCGCTTCGGGAGATTTAGTCTCGAATAAGGATCAGGTTTCATGAGTGTTCAGCATTATAAGGACATTTAGGAAACAAGCCATTTAACTTCAATCAATCAATCAATCAGGGGTTTGTTAAAGTGCGACTACTCACCTGTAAGGGTCTCAAGGCGCTAGTGGTGGGGGGGGGTGCAGGTTCCATTCCATCAAGGAGGGGGTCTGTCGAAGAGCCAGGTTTTGAGGTTTCTTGCGAAGATGGGGAGCGATGTTGTCTGTCTGAGGTGGAGCGGAAGGGCGTTCCATGCTTTGGCCGCGAGGAAGGAGAAGGAGCGGCCTCCCGATCTGGTCTTTCTGGTGCGGGGGACCACGGCATAGGAGAGCTGGGCTGATCGTAGGGTCCTTTGGGGTGCGTGGAATTTGAGTCGGCTGTTCAGGTATGCTGGTCCGGTGCCGTGGAGGGCCTTGTGTGCGTGGGTGAGCATCTTGAAGGTGATTCTCGCCTCGACGGGGAGCCAGTGGAGTGTGCGCAGGTGCAGGGAGATGTGGCAGTGTTTTGGCAGGTTGAGGACCAGTCTTGCCTTCACAATCAAGTATAGCTCATTTTGTCCAATGTATCAGATCACTAAGTTTGTCAGTTTCTCAGGCTGAGAAATTTATGGCCACTATTTTGGTCTCTGAGGTTAAGGATGCTTTGGCTACAATGCCAACTGGCCTGTGGTAATGATGGCTTCCCAACTGAATTTTATAAAACCTTTGCCTTGGAATTACTACCCTTTCTGACCGATTTATTCCATTTTGTTATTTTAAGGAATCAACCTTTGCCAGTTTTTTAAAAAAGGTCAAGAATCCTAAAGATGTCAATTCATACAGGCCTACTAGTTTGCTTAATGTTGACTATAAGCTCTTTATGAAATTATGGGCAGTCCGTATTACTCTGCTTGCTCAGGCTTTAACGCAAAGTAATAAGTCAGGTTTTGTGGCAGGACGGTTCATGGCAGAAAACACAGGCTTTCTAATCCAGGCAATCAATTATTTCTCAGTTAACCAGACAGGCACTGTAGTTATCATGGTTGATGCTAAAAAGCATTTGACCTGGTTAATTGGGATCCGTTGTTTTTTGGTCTGGAGAGATTTGGCTTTCCTCCCCACTTTGTTACACTGCTCTCAAATTTATATCATGGGGCCTATTCTAAACTTTTTGTAAGCTCCCAGTTAGCAGGAACAGTGGCTATAAACAGGGGGACTCGTCAAGGGCGCCCCCTTTCTCCTATTTTGTTCACATTCTTTATTGAGCCTCTTGCAATTAGGATCAGGACCTCCCAGTCTATTGAGGCCCCTCTCCCGGGTATGGCTAAGCTTAAAATGTTTGTGGATGATGTTATTCTATATCTGAAACCGGAAAAGGATAATATTCAGCAGGCCCTAGACAAATTCAATCGTTTTAAAGACATTGGGGGCTATAAGAATAACCCAAGGAAAACTGAGGTTCTTTTAATTCTCCTGTTGACACTCTCCCGGTCTTATTGCATCCACAGGCCAGAGCTCAGAACCCGATTCGATATCTTGGAATATTTGTTACTGATGAGTATTCCAAGCTTTTTCAAATAAATTACCTCCCCAAGTTCTACAAAATAAAAGGACTACTTGATAGATGGACGCTGCTTCCTCTGATGCTAGTGGGCAGGGTGTCCCTTATAAAAATGTCTGTTCTCCCATTGCTTTTGTTTCTTTTTTTTAACGTTCCCATCAAAGTGAACACTAGCTATTTTTCTGATCTGGATGTACTTGTCAGAGAGTTTACCAGGAACAGAAAAGTACCCTGGGTTAAATACTCTGCTCTTCAACTGGACACTGTATAGGGCAGGTTGGCCCTTCCTCATCTTCAAATGTATTATCAGGCGGTCCTTTTTGATTTGTGTGTAAGGGTCCTGGATGGCAGCGGTACGATGAATTATTTCTTTTTGGATAAAATGATGCACGATGCAGGAACTCAACTACCAGTTTTTATTAAGGGTTTGAAATTCCTGAAAAAGACCAGGCATCAGGGTTTGCTGGATTTAAGTGTAAAACTTTATGCTTTATGTCATTCTAATTATATTTCTTCAGGCTGGATCCTTCTTACACTCCAGGAATCTGTGTATCTCAGTTTGTCATTTCCTCCTGCCCTAATTAGAGTCTGTAATTATGCCAGATTAAAAGAGACATAGCAAGAGACTTCTGCTTGGTGTGGTGAGCACGGGAAGCAGCTTTTTTGGGCTTTTATCAGATCACATCCTTTATTAGGGCTCATAATTTTGCTCCCAGTCTTGATATTCATCTCGCATTACACGCAGTTTTTAGGCCTAAGATGGTCGTTGGAAGGAATTGGTGCATACTAATACATAATCATGGGGCACAACAGAATGTGATCAAAAATATTCTAGATAAAATGTGGCTATCAACACATTGTTATCTTTCAATCAATCAATCAACGATTTGCACAGCACTGCTTATCACCCTTGAGGGTATCAAGGCGCTCGAAGGGGTGCGGTGGCTGGAAGTTGTCAGTTGAACATCCAGGTTTTTAGGCCATCTCTGAACTTCTGTAGAGTGGAGGCAGTCCGGAGGTGGATTGGGAGGCCCTTCCAGATCTTGGCGGCCAGGTAGGAGAAGGTGCGACCACTGCTTCTGCTTTTGTGGAAGCGGGACGTGTGGGCGAGGGAGAGGGAGGTGGAGCGTAGTTGTCAGTCGAATTGGTGGAAGTTCAGTCTTTGGTTGAGGTAGGCTGGTCCTTTGTTGTGCAGGGCCTTGTATGTGTGGGTCAGCAGTTTAAAATGGCACCTTTTTTTGTACAGGGAGCCAGTGGAGTGCTCTGAGGTGATGGGTGATGTGGGCTCTTCTTGGGAGGTCGAGGATGAGCCTGGCTGCAGTATTTCTGATGGGTTGGAGTCTGCTCAATAGTTGGGAGGTGATGCTCATTTGGAGGGAGTTTCCGTAATCCAGGCGGCTGGTGATGAGGGCTTGGGTGACGGTGCATCTGGTGTTAATGGGGAGCCATTTGAAGATTGTTGCTTTTTAGCCTTTTTAAGCATGGTCATTCAGCAACAATAGCGAAATCAGGACATTGGTTCTTGTCAATTGTCTTTACTATTGCCCGCTCTTTGATTCTACAACAGTGGAGAACCTGTAGGGTTCCATCATACCAAGAATGGCTGCATAAGATGATTAGAACAAAGAAATTTGAGGAAGCCTATGCCAAGCGGGTTGGGGGTTTAAAGAGATTTAATGCCTCTTGGCAGTATCTTGATTCAATTGAAAAATTGGGCTCTGTGGTTCAGGATTGTTCGGGTTCCCCTTAAGGGGATCTTGCTTTAAGTCTTGTGCTTTAAGTCGAAAGGCGGGGCCATGCTATCTTTCTAATATTATAATATTGTTGATTGGCCAACCTAATGAATTATGACTATACTTGGCTTTATTTTTCTGTTTTTCTTTTGGCACGTTTTGCACTTTAGTACAAGGGTGACCTGTAATGCACTCATTAATATGCTTGTGAGGATTATTGTTTTTTGGACCGATGTCCGACTACCATCGCTGCAAGATGGAGACCACCCGACATGTAGTCAGCGGTTTCACCTACCATATTATGATACAACCGCCGTGTAGGCAGTCGTAAACATGCAGTTTATGATTGCGGCTCGTGCTACGGCCTGGAAAAGGGCTGCAGCATATGACGCAGTAGCGAAGGGCATGTGTGCAAACATACAAGCACTGTTTGCTAGGCACCATGTGGTGCCTGGCACAAGGTGCATGGATGTTTGGGGGGGCACCACATTTGCCCCCCAGGCACCTAGTGGAGGCCCACGGGGGACAGGAGCCCTGCTTGGGGCCCCCAAAGTCCCTTTCTTACAGCCTTTCCATGGCAGTGGACCACCATGAAAAGGCTCGGGGAAATGGACATCATAATCCCTACGGTGGTGCCTGCGCAGGCATCTCCCTCATTGTAGGTATTACGGTCCGGCCGCCGCCCCTACGGGCTCCTTGAGTCTGTTGGAGGTGGTGGTCTGTCCCTTCGATGGCTGTGGTCCGACTAACGCGGCGGTCAGACCGCCATCCTGGATGTCGGTGGAACCGCCACTGATGGCCTGTCGTTGGCGGTCCCACTGACATCATACTAAGGCCCTATGTTTTTTCTGTCTGTCTATGCACTTTACCATATTCTTAAGTAACTTTAGGAATTAATTAGGACCCTAGATGATTTTTGATGTCCTGCATTTTAGTATGTTTTCAATTAACTTGATGTTTTTATCGAAATGTGATAATAGCTACCTTTGGCCTGTTCTATTAATGAACGCTTGGACTAGTGTTGTCTTGTAATTTACTCTGATTATTGTTGATGATGATAAAGTTCCATAATTTTTTCTTTTTGAAATCATGTTTCTTTTTTCCATTGTGCAAATTCTGCTAAAAAAAAATAAAAAGATCTAAAATAAACTTTTCTTCAAGCATTTCTTTAAATGGAGAGCAGATGATCAATTTTTGGGGGGATTTTGTATGCTTTGATCAATGGACTGAGGGATAATCATCTGCATTATTTTAAAGTGAAGGTAGAAGGGGAAAGGAACTGCATCCTTCATTTATAGGAAAAAGACTTTCATGTAGGTAATTTTTTATTTACACAAAAATATTTTTAAACCTTCATTTTGTTTGAAGGAATGTTTTATAGGGTTTGATTTATGATTTAAGGGTGAGATGAAAGTCAATTGCAATTTTGGCCTGATAAGAGAGTAGAAAATGTTTGTTATGATTCATACTTGTTCCACGTAGTCTATTCCCCAGAACATGCCAAATTATTGATGAACCTTTGGGTTCTTCATTCATCTCTTTTGCTTTTACTAACTTTGGGTTGTAGACTGTAGCCCGTAGCAGGCTATCCCAGCCATTAAAGGCCCGCTCTAGCATTAAAGGCCTCGAGCCGAAGGCGAAGGCCTTTAACAAGGGAGCGGGCCTTTCATTGCCGCTACAGCCCAGCTACGGCGGGCTACAAGGCTATTAGTTATCAATCAGAGGGAATAAAGCACATGTCTTTATTCCAGGGTCTTGGAGATTTCCTTCTAAAAAAGACTCTCATTCACACAAGGTTTTGGTGCAGTATATGTTGGTTCTCCGCCCCGTTTGTTAAGTGAATTGCATCATCACTGGGTCTTGATCGCCTGAGTTTCCGGTTCTCCAGCTGATATACGGTCCTCCAGTTGGAGGGAGACTATCTGGTTTTCGACAGTCAAGAATGACAAGTAGTGTTGTGTATTAGGGAAGTGAATTTGAAATTACCTTTGTTCCTGTATTTAGTTTATATTATGCAGGAATGGGGTAATGTTACAAGTAAGATTGGTGCTTGTGTGGATGTGTTAGTGGTCCACAGCACCTAATGTGAGATTGTGGTTGGTCAACATGTTTCGGCCCGCTTTTGTCCTGACGGATCGGGGGGCCTTCTTCAGGACCAAAATTTACCTCAGCAAACAGCTTCTCTGCACTGGCTCCCCATTGATGCAAGGAAAACATTTGAAACACCCTGTCTAGCACATAGAGGGCTCAGCGCCAAAGGACCCACTATGATAAGGACACTCTTGAACCTCTATTCCCCCAGCAGGGCTTTCAGATCCTCTAAGGGTAGATTCTTGAAGGTACCTAGAATTCACAAGGCCAGATGAGGCGGTAGGTCCTTTTCAGATCTTATCCCCAAACTTAGGAACACGCTCCCCATAGAATTAAGATGCCTAAACAACGAATCACAGTTCAGAAAAAGTCTAAAAGCATGGCTCTAGCCACATTAATAGCCCCCCTGTGTTTTTCAACTTGTCCCAAAGCAACGCTATATCTTAACCAGCACTGGGAAACCTATGGGCAGCAATGTGCTTTAGATGTCCACATAGCCTAGCATAGCATTACATAGCACAGCAAGGGGCACAGGATGCTGAAGATGCTTAAGGATGCTGTAGATGCGATGTAGTTGATGGGGTCTTCCTGCATCTGCTCCTCTGTTCCTGGGCTTGGAGAGGTGATCCTGGCCACAGGGGTTGACATCCCTCTAAGTCCTCTTATGCCTGGCAGAAGTCCTGTCGTCACTGTGCTACCAGTCGCCCGGTATCGCGGTCACAGTGGAATCCTTCATTGGACGATAACTTGCCTTCTGGGTGACCAAGCTTCACTCCAATGACTCACCTGGGTCAATTAGACTCTGGGGTCTCTTGAGTGTTGGGCCCTGGTCCCTGGTGCTGTACGGCAGTTAGGAGCGGTGAATTGAAGATTTGTGCTGCCAACTGGCCCCAGCAGGTTCCTTCAGCTGTTGTGGCCCTGTGCTATGAACAGGACATCAGCCAACTGACCCTTTGAGTCTCTTGCTTAGCTGGGCTCAGGAAATGACTTCTCCATGAGCAGGACACAGCAGGCATAGTCTCTTCTACTTTGGTGGTGTTGGAAATGGCCCTTTCTAGGGTGCTTTCCTTTGACTTTTTGCTTTGGTCACTCCCCATTTTCCACTGATCTATGTGCTAACCTGAGGACGTGGAGCGCTGTTGACACTGCCAGTCAGTGCCAAAGCATTGTGATCCTCATATACATACTGGTGATTAGTGTATACATGATTAGCTGATTTGAGTAAGCTGTAATTCCCTTGTCTAGGGGTAAGAAATATACCTAGGGCATATAACTCAAAAGCTTCTCCGTGGGCCTGCAGCACTGGTTGTGCCACCCATGGAGGTAGCTCTTCAAACGTGAAACAGGTTTGCCATGGCGGGCCTGTGTGTGAAGGTTACTGTTACTCGGGTTGGCATTTAAAATGCTACTTGACAAGGTTCTGCATGTCTCTCGCTTCATCGAAGTACTCTCTGGGGGCAGGGTGCGGTGTGTGAAAGAGGTAGGGCATGTGAGCGGGTGTGCTACATGCACTGGTAGCGAATGGCACAGGATGGTGAGTTCGGTATGGTAGGGCCTGCTTCTCGCATTGGATTGACATGAGGGGTCTATGGAAAGACTATTGAGCTGTATTTCCTGCGTGCAGAAGAGTGGCAGTATAGTGTTTGATATCGATGAGTTAGTAATGGCAAATCCTGTTGTGTAGTTCCTAAAAATACAGAGGATCTGTGCGTTTGTTGGACAACATAAACTAAGGGATTGGTGTCAAGACTGGTTCCGGGCACCCCCGCAGGATATGTCAGCCTATAGACCAGCTAGCTCACAGTGCCACCATGAGCCCCCTAACCTTACCAAGGAGCAAATAGTTTCTGCCAACCATCGAACATGACAACCCTTGACCATTCAGGGATCGTGGAAACAGTACAGTACTTTTCGCTCAGTCAATCGTGCTCGCTTAGTCTCACAGAGATACACAGAATAAACGTTGTGGACGTTTTCAATAAGCCTTTATTGAACCAGCGCCATTCTAGTATAAAACATGTTTTCTTCGACATTCAATAGACAGAAGCTAACGTAAGACATTACAAAAACCATCAGAGTAAATAGAAGGTAGAATTCTACCATGGTGCTAAAAGAGTGAATATATGCAGGCATATAAACATTACAGTAATCAAGCATACTCCTACGATGCGGACCTAAGTGTATCTAAGTGTACCTAGCATGTATGTGGGTGTACAGCCAAGAATCTCCCAGGGATGAGCCAATCCCATTACTGATGGGAGAGAATGAAGGACCCCGTCTTGGTCACGAGTTGGACACCCCACAAGGGATGTCAGACCGCTGCGTGTCGAAGCTTCAGCATGCAGGGACATCAATATCTGTGTCAGCGTGGAAGCGTTTCCTCTCTCTACCTAGTGAATGGGCGGTTCTTTTATGCCAAAAAGGTAGCCTCCAGGGTATTTCCACAATTGATATGTTGATAGTACAATTATGTAGATGAGCCTAAATCAATAATTGTAACTATGCAAAGTAGCCCTGTCACCCTAGGATGAAGATAGTGTTGACTTTTGTACAGAGTATGTTAATCCTGTTGTGCACGTCATGTGCAGGGATTTTACTTAGAATCCTCATGCATAATAAATGAGGCTAGTTTCAAGGAAACCAATTGATATTTGTTAAGCACATACCTGGGTAAAAGGTCAGTGCTAGAACCATTATGCAGAGCAAGGTGGGGCAAATGAAGGTAAAAGGTCGCTTTGCTACTTAGGCCTAGGTTGGGGAACATAACAATCCTCTCCGGTGGTCCAAGTGGATTCGACATTACTAATGTGGAAATGCCACTTTTGGAAAGTGGGTATTTCTGTGCTCGTGGGTCTGTGTGCCTGTCAGCCTGTCTCCAATCCACATCTGGGTGTATATATCCAATGTGTATGTTATTTTGATTTCAATGCATGTGTAATTCAAAGACCAGTGTTTTATACATACGGTGTCGTCTTTTTGTAGAAGACACAGGGTGTTGTGCCAATACTTAACACTTTGACCCTCAGGATAAGTCTGACTGCTCTTGCCATGCTACCTAAGGGTGTGCACAGGTTATTGGACAAGTGTATCATACTAACCCTATCTAGGGCGGTAAATTCTGCCTGGCTACGATGCGTCCCAGCCAGCCAGAAACCGCTGGGTCTAACATTTGGTGATCAGCAGTGAATATAGGACTTGTGTTAGCACAAGACCTAGCAACAAAGTGTTTTAATACGACTCCAGGGTGCAATATTGTTTTCTTGCCTTGGTTTTCTTTAATCTCGTTTGCTATTCTTATTGGAAACCATTCTGTGTTCACAAAATTCATGTCTAAGTCTAAGGAGCCAGAAGGGTACTTGCTGTGAGGGAGTTTGGGCGGGAATGGGAAGCCGGGGAGGTGACCCAGCTCAGGAGACTCTGCACAGGCCTGAAATGTTCTTTTAAAGGCTGCCGGAGAAAGGGGGAGCTGCAAAAGATATTGAGGGCCTGGCTGGAGGCCAGAAGTGCCGCTGAGGATTCAGAGGAGAGTGATGTGGATAATGAGGGACAGGGTCTGCCTTTTGGTGCTGTCCAGGATCAGGAGCTTCAGGGATGGGGAGTGGTGCCCTCCTGGGCAGGGAGCAGTGTCGCCTCTAATTGTCGGTCCTCCAAGGAACTGGGGGACAGGTGGGGAAAAAGCAAGCTCTAGGTGGAGCCCGGTAGATTCTAATAGGAGCATAGATAGGCAAGAGCACAGAGAAGGCGTGTTCTGAAGGTGAAGAAAGGGCTGTTGGCTCAAGGGTTGAGCGCCACAGGGTCCGATTCACAAGCAAAGGGGGCTAGGTCCAGCCCAGGTGGTGGCAACATGTCAACATGGTCCAGCGCAATAGCTGGGTTGGTACTAGGGAGGGGATCTAAAGTTAGTGGCTCCGGTGGTTCCTTACCAAAGGTGGGGGAGGTACGGATAAGCATGGGCAATTCCCCGTAGAGTTGGGGAGTTAGGGGGCCCCTATCCGTCCAAGGAGGAGGAGGGAGTGTATGGGTGGACAGAGGTCCAGGATGTCTCCTACTCAGCTCCAGGGTATGGTGTATTCCCAGAGGGAGCACCCGGGGAGGCGCTGGGGCAGTGCCAGGATGTCATCCACTGAAGGGTCTTTCCTAGTGGAGGGAGAAGGTTGGGGTAGCTGACATACACGTTCCCTCTTTCAGGATTCAGGGTTACTCCTCCTCAACACGGGTTGCGAACTTCCGAAAGGGGGCAAGGGGCAAAGAACTTGTCCCGACCCTGGGCTGGAGGACCAGGCTCAGGAGACCATCCTCAAGCTGGTGAGAGGGGGAGCAGATAATGGGTGCGGTGCACCCAGGATTATCAACCCCCCTCTGGGAAACCACCAAGGATGGAGTGCTTGGGTAGACAGAGACCTAGTTCAGGACACTGATGGCTGTCAGTGCCCTTTGCTGGGTTATGGACTGGTGAAATAGGGTTGCACCAGTGCTAAGACAAGAGTCAGACCCCCGGGGCAACAGGGGCACTGGGTTGAGCTGGGGGCGATTCCCAGGGGAGGCTTAGTAGACCTTGAGAATAGGCGGAAGGGGGGGCATAGGACTAGCTGTTTTTTACTGGGGGAGGTGGGCCATTGTCCTGGGTCTGTCGTCTGGTATAGGGATGTTTATCAAAGCATTAATTAAACTCCCCTGGCTTTTGGCTGGGAGGGGTGGTGTTGGAAATGGCCCTTTCTAGGGTGCTTTTGTACCTCCCAGTTTTCCACTAATCTATGTGCTAGTCTTAGGACTTTCATACTTTTGACACTGCCATTCAGTGCCAAAGCGCTGTGCTTGTCATACACATACTGGTGATTAGTGTATACATGATTGGCTGATTTCAGTTAGCTGTAAGTCCCTTAACTAGGGGTAAGACATATACCTAGGGCATGTAACTCAAATGCAACTCAGTGGGCCTGCAGCACTGGTTGTACCACCCACGAAGGTAGCTCTTCAAGCGTGCCACATGTTGACTTGTGTGTGCAGGTTACTGTTACTCGGCTTGGCATTTAAAAAGCTACTTGGCAAGGTTCTGCATTTATTTATTTATTTATTTATTTTTGTGTTTTATAGAGCGTGAACTTGACCCGTTAGGGTATCAGAGCGCTTTACAGGGATCATAGAAGTGTACAGTAGGCATGGAATCACAAAGTACAAAAGATAAGCAGGGGTGCTGGATACATAAGGGATAGAGGACACGTATGTACAGATTACATTTATGATTACTCAAGATAAGGCCCCAGGACTCTTGGTGAGGTAGCTCGATACTCAGATGGGAGGCGCTAGTCAGTAGTTGGTCAGGGTCTCTGTGTTGGTAGGAGGCAAGATTTAGGAGAGGAATTTACCCATAAGGAAAGTTTTGGCCTCCTTTTTGAAACGTGCCAGAGAAGGGATTCTTCTGATGGCGGGCTGGAGAGAGTTCCATATTCTTGGAGCGGCCCCAGAGAAAGACCGATTGAAAGTTTTTTTTTTTCCGGAAACGTGCAGGTTGGAGTAAGAGGTATTTGGCGGACCGGGAGTTTCTGATTCTGCCAGATACCACAAGTTTCTGTGCAAGATAAGCAGGGGAGTTTGAGTATAAAGCCTTGTGTGTGATGCAGGCCTGTTTAAGTTGTATTCTAGCCTCGAGGGGAAGCCAGTTCAAAGCTTTCAAGTGTGGAGAGTAATGGTCGAATTTTCTTGAGCTTGTAAGAAGTCTGGCGGCAGTGTTGAGGCAGGCTTTTAGAGGTGCCAGGGAGATCTTGGGTAAACCCGAGAGGGTGGAACAGCCATATTCCAGTCTGGAGATTACTAGCACTTGGACTGCACTTTTTAGGTCGGCAGCGTCGAGGAAGGGTTTTAGTTTCCTAAGGTAGCTCAAGTGGAATCTGGCTGATTTGGCCATCGATTTGATGTGGTCCCGCATGTTCAAATTGCTGTCCAGGGTTATTCCCAGCGATTTTGCTGAGTCCACGATGGTCGGTGGGCAATCTAAGGCTGTGATAGCCTTGATCCATATCTGCATCTCAGGATTGGTTTTTGGAGGGGAGATTAGGAGAAATTCTGTTTTCTTTGCGTTGAGTTTGAGTTGATTGGAGGTGAGCCAATGGACGGTTGATTTCAGGAACCTCATTCAGGGAGAGAATCTCCTCGAGAGATGAGGTTTTGATGTAGAGCTGAGTGTCGTCAGCATACATGTGGTAGGAGATATTCGCTGTGCGAAGTACTTCGGCAAGTGGTTCAAGGTAAAGGTTGAAGAGGGTAGGGGACAGGGTTGATCCTTGCGGGACTCCGATCGTGACCGGAGAGGGAGCAGATAGGTTGCCGCTGATTAGGAATCGCTGCGATCGGTTTTGGAGGAAGGATCTAAACCATTCTAGAACAGAGCCATCCAAACCCATCCTGAGTTTGAGGCGTTCGAGAAGTTTTTCGTGGTTGACCGTGTTGAAGGCCGAGGATAGATCTAGGAGTATTAGAAGGCAAGTTTTCCCTTGGTCAAGGGCTTGGAGGGCATCGTCAACGATGTGGAGCATGGTCGTTTCAGTACTGTGCCCAGGTCTAAATCCAGATTGGAAGTCATCGAGAAGGTGGAAGTTGTTGATGTGTTGGCTTAGTTGCTGTTGCACACACTTCTCCAACACTTTAGTTAAGAGGGGGATGTTGGAAATAGGTCTGAAGTTGTCGGGGAAGGCTGGATCCAGCGACGGATTTTTCAAAATGGGGAGGACTTGGCCGGCTTTCAGAGAGTCAGGAATGGATCCCTGCCAGAGAGAGGCATTGATTATTGCAGTCCAGCTAGGAATAATGGACTGGGCGACGGCCGCTAGGCAGTTGGAGGGGAGCGGGTCGTTGTAATGGTTATTCGGGTTTATGGACGATAGGATTTTAGAGACGGAGTCTTCGTCATAGAGTTTGAAGTCGTTCCAGAGTGCTTGATTTTTAGGTGAAATCTGTGGGGGCATCGCAGGAGGAGGAGGCAGGTCAGGAAGGGATAGAGAGTATGTGGCGGCCCTAAGTTCGTTTCCTAAGGTTGTGACTTTGTCAGCGAAATAGGAGCAGAATTCCTCCGATGATATTAAAGACTTGGGGGTTTCTTTCGAAGTTTTGGCCAGTTTATTGGATTGGTGTTTGACCAGTTCGAAGAGCTTGCGGGGTCTATTCTTGGCGTTCTCAAGTTCAGATCTGACAAATTCTTTTTTAGAGTTGAGTATGTTCCTATTGTAGGCATTTCTGGCCTGACGGAGAAGTTTTAGATGTGCGGCAGAGGGGTGCTGTCTCCAGATTCTTTCGGATTGCCGGAGGGATCTCCTCTCATTATTGAGGGATCCAGTGAACCAGGGGTTCCTGTCTTTGATTTGGGTTCTTTTTAGCTTTAGTGGGGCTAGGTCATCCAGAATGTTCGAAATAGTTGCAGAGTAGTGATTATTGAGGTCACTGACCGTTGTGATATGCGAGGGGTGGGGAGGTCAGATTTGCAGCAAGCCTCCAGTTCATTGTGGTCCAGGTTCTTAGTGTCTCTAACCCAGCGTTTAGGCAACACTGGTTGCGGTGCCCTTGTCTTGTGGGTGCCCGGTAGAAGGAATGCGATGGCGTGGTGGTCAGACCAGTCACAAGGGTCTATAGAGATAAGCTTGACTGTTGGTTCCTTAGAGATAATCCAGTCAAGGGTGGCCTCTTTCGAGTGTGTAGGGAGTGAACAGGCTTGGATCAGGGCTTGATCGGTTAGGAGGTCTTTGATGGCATTGACATGGGGGTCCTTGGGGTCATTCCAGTGCAGGTTGAATTCACCCAGGAAAATATCTTTATCGATGGAGGAAATCTTGGCTGTGATGAGTTCCATGAGGTGGTCCGTGAAGGAGTCGTTCCTGCCTGAGGGGTGATAAATGATGTGTAGGTTGCACAGTAGGGTGGAGTTGCTGCAAATGGAGAGTACGAAGTATTCGTAAGAGTCGGAGGTATCCACCAGGAGTTCTGTGACACTGAGGTTAGAACGGTAGATGCAGGCGATGCCTCCTCCTTTCTTGGTAGATTGCCTGTCCAGCCTGGCAATGTTGTAGTTGGGGGGGACTAAGAGGTCCAGGCAAGGAGATGAAGAATCGTTAAGCCACGATTCTGTTAGAATTGCTAAGTCGAAATTGTTGTTCAGAATGAGTTCAGCAATATCGGCGGCGTGTTTAAACGCTGATCGGCAATTGATTAGGAGGCCAGACAGAGAGGAATCGGAGGGAGTGTCGGGAGTGGGGGTGGATAGGTGTACAGGCGCTAGGTTGCTTTTGACCACACTTCTGTTGCGGAGGGTAGCCGATCTGTTAGGGTTGATAGTGACCGTGCAGATGGCATGTTCGGCACTCACGTCTAGAGGGCAAAGGGTAATTGGGGCAGAGTTGTAGTCGCGGAGGATGGCAAGGATTTCCTCTTCAGTGAGGTCTAGCGGACTAGGGGTGGCAGGTATAGAGTTGTAGGAGAGGACGAGAGCTAGAGTTTCCTCCTCCGAGAGGTGGCAAGGTTGCTTGCGAAGGTGTCTCGAGGCTAGCGGTAGTGGGTGCTTGGGGATCTCTGTGTTATGGGGGGGTGGAGTTCCGCTGGGTTTTGAGGTTGGCGAAGGAGAGTTCAGCGAGCGGTAGTGTTAGTGGGTGCTTGGGGATCTCTGTGACATGGGGGGGTGGAATTCCGCTGGGTTTTGAGGTTGGCGAAGGAGAGTTCAGCGAGGTGAAGGAGGTTCATTAGATCCAGTATGGAGATGTGGATGCTCTGAGTTAATTTGGCAGCTCTGGAGTGCAGGGTTTCGATATCCCTATAAGAGGGAGGCGTTAAAGGGCAGGGGGGCAGTTGTTCTGGTGCAGTACTATCGGTATCCCTGTAAGAGGGAGGCGTTAGAGCGCAGGGGGGCAGTAGTTCTGGAGCGATACTATTGGCATGCATAGGAGACCGGGTAGAAGGGGTAGCTTGACCTGTATCGTAGGTTTTCGGCGGCAAACCGGTCTTACGGTCAGCAAGGGGAGCTAGCGGGGAGGAGGCCAAAGGTCTAGCGACGAATCTATTGGCAAAGCTGGGAGATGTGCTAGCGAGGTTGGGAAGATCAATGGTATAGACTCTTAGAGGGGTGGTTTGTGGGCTGGACGGGCAGGCTCGACCTGCATCAAAGGTGTTTGGAGGTGTGCCGGCCTCATAATTAGAGTGGGGAGCTAGCGAGGAGGAGATCAAGGGTGTAGGGACGATTCTTCTAGCTACATCGGAATACTCCCTGGGGGCAGGTTGCGGTGTTGGGAAGAGGTAGGCCATGTGCGCAGGTGCGCTACATGCACTGCACTGGTAGTGAATGGCACCGGATAGTGTGTTCGGTACGGTAGGCCTGCTTCTCATATTGGATTAACATGAGGGATCTGTGGAAAGGCTATTGAGCTGTATTTCCTACACGCAAAACAGTAGCAGTATAGTGTTTGATGTCGATGAGTTAAAATGGCAAATCCTCTCCGGTGGTGCGACTGGATTCAAAATTACTAATGTGGAAAATACCGCTTTGGGAAAGTGGGCATTTCTGTGTTCATGGCTCTATGTGCCTGTCTCCAATATACATCTGAGTGCTGGGGGGACAGCTACATCTGTGCATTCCTGATAAGACAGCCATAAACTAGGGGCTCAAGGGAAACTGCAGACCTCTGAGGGGCCTTCCTAGGCTGGATAAGGGAGTGGAATTGGCACCTGCATTCCAAGGGGCAGGGTCTTGGCCCCACTAAGATATTGATCAAGCCTCCCGGGATAGGATGGCAGACAGGACAAAATTTAGAGACGGCCCATGCATTTCAAAGGTGGGCTTTTGAACTGATCTCAACTTCAAAGGCCATTGTGCGTATAATTACTGGGGCTCAGCCCTCAGGAGTTAGAGACGCTTGTGGGATTAGAACCATACTATGCTGTTTCGACCCTGGGACATTGACAAGAGGAACTACTGGGCTAGGAGGGACTGCAACTGGAATATCCGCAGACTTGTGGTGGCCTAGGGCTTGTTGTGCTCTAGGAAGGGGACTATCAATTGGTGGATTTGGCTGGATATTGCTAGCCTGCAGCTAATTGCCAACTGTCGTGGCCTGGGTCTCTAAGATCTCTCCAAGGGCTGGTTGGCTGGCGTCCTGTCCACGAGATCCCAGGGACAAAAAGGATCTCCCCGTTTCCACAAGATCGTAAGGACCACACAGGATGCGGCAAAAACGGGTAGAAGTGTTCATCGGTTGGGACAAGGACCTTCCCGATGGGTGCAATAATCACACTGTGCCGAAGAGTGTGCTCGTAACGATCAGTGGCCCACCTGGGGGTGCCATAGTGCGAGGAGTTTGAGGAGTGAAGGGGAAGTTTGCTGAGTCTGAGGGACCCCAGCTTACAACCGGAAACCTGTGCTAGCTCACACTCCATAGAGTGTGGTGTTTGAAGGGTGTTGGGGGAAGTTTGCCAAGTCCGCGGGACCCGACCTGGCAGCCTAGACTGTCTCCGACCTCCAGATCGGGAAGATGAGAGTGCCTGACATCACGGCCTCAGTCGAGGTCACCGGCTCCCTCTCCCCGGACCCACGCCACAAGGTACTCTGGTGTTGAGAATATCGTGGCTGGACCCAAGGGGTATCGTTGTGCCTTGTCTGCTCCCAAGGCTGGCTGCCCGGAGGAAAGGCAGCCTGCACCTCCGCCGGAGGGGAACTAATTCTCCAAATTGGAAGTACGCCAGCTTCCAGTGTCACAGTCTTTTACCTACAAGGGGAAAGTGAAACTGCACTCGTGAAAGGTGCCACTGGGTGCTGGAGGACCTTATCTAGATGGACGATAACATGTAACTGTTTCCTTCCGCTTTAGGTGGTCCCGATAATATAATCAAAGTGTTGTCAGTGGGTGCAACATGTATCGTTGACTGGTGTAGTTTGAGTGGCTGAGGAGCGGGGTCATGAGGCGTAGTCAAAACCAGTGATTTCTTGACCATTACAACTGTACGGGGTAATCAATATTGGGAATGTCATGTTTTATGCTAATGTGTTAGCAGGGAATTGGATTACCTCTGAACAGGCTGCATATATGTTTCGGTCGCTTTTGCTGTGGGAGGGTTTTCTTGGAACATGTACACTTCAGGGAAGTACACAAATGGGTTTATGTTGCTTACGAGGCTGAGGAGATAATGGGGCAAGTGAATACCTATGACTACTATGTACATGTTCATGCCATTCTACTGCTAATGGAAGAGTTCGACAATTGCACATAACTATCAAGTATATATCCAATGTGTATGTCATTTTGATTTCAATGTGTGTGTAATACAAAGACCAGTGATTTATACATACAGTGTGGAGTCTTTTTGTAGCAGACATAGGGAGTTGCGAGGGTGGGGGTTGTGCCAATACTTTACACTTTGAACATGAGGATAAGACTGACTGCTCTGTGCCAAGCTACCCAAGGGTGAGCACAGGTTATCGGACAAGTGTATCGTACTAATCCTATCTAGAAAGGTGGATTCTGCCTGGCTTCAATGTGTCCCAGCCAGCCAGAAACCACTGAGTCTAACAGCTGTCCACCAGGTTTAGTAGGTCTTCGTCGCTGCAGCCTCTCTTTGCCAGGTCCTTGGTGCAGCTGGGCAGTCTTTTTTAAGTCCTCTTCTCCAGTCCATTAAGATCTGAGTTCTGGGTGCCAAGGGTGCCCTTTTATGCCCAGAAAATGCCCTGAGGACAGGTCACGGTTAGTAGCCAATGGGATACAAGGTTCCCTCTCTCCTGATGAGCACTTCCTGAAAAGTGTGGCATCTGGCCTTCCCTTCCCAGAATTCTCCATTCTGCCCATCTTCAAGCTAGCAGAACCCTTCTCTCGGAGTGTAGTGCTCCCTAGCCCAACCAAGAGGTGTGGCTATCAAGAGGGCTACACAATCCTGAAAAATCAGTTTGGCAACTAGTTTCCCCTCCCTTCCTGAGCGTCATCATGTCTACTTGAACAATAGAGCAGCCCCTCACCCAAGTTATCACCATTTGCCCTTCAAAGGTGGCTTCTCATTTGAAGATCACCTTTGGGCCCACACTGGTATGGCTTCCTATCTGGAAGAAGTAACCCCTTTCCACCTCGCAGGCTTCTATTTTGCAATCCTCTGGGAGCCATTTGAGTCTCTTCCCAGGAGGACAGAAAGCTGTATTTAATAGTTGTTTAAAATAGGTGCAATTAAATATCTTGGGTGAAATTATTTAAAGCTACATAAAGATCTCAAATTAACCCTAATCCTTTAGAAGTGGCTTACTCTGACCATGATTTTTTTTCGTAGGTTGCACATGGCAATGAGTGAATCTTTTATGCTTTGATTTTTACACTCCAGGGACCGTATTATGCATTGTGATTGTTTGTGCCCGGCGCACCTTTTAAAAGGTGTGCCGGGCGCAAACAATCACAATGCGCCCTATTATGATGTATGCGCTGCCCCAGGGCAGCCGAGAACTTGCGCTGCCCTGGGGGCAGCGCATTCATATGAAAACATGGAGAAGCTGCTCTGTGTTTTCACAGTGCAGGAGCCACCTGCCTGCACTTTTACAGGTTAATAGATAACCCCTTGCAGGCGGGTGCAGTCAGTGACTTCACCCGCCTGCAAGGAGATGTCTGGGGGGTCCATGGGACCCCCTTTACCCCCTGCAGAGGGCTGCTGTCAGGAGGCACACTGACAGTGCGCCACCTTTTAAATGGCGCACTGTCAGTGCGCCTCCTGAGGGCTCCTTTGACTCTGTGCCCGCTTCTGTAATATGGTGCGGGTGCAGAGACAAAGGAATTCCCTCATTTGCAAATGAGGGAACACCCTCTGAAGGTTGCGCTGGCGCTTTAAGTGCGCCAGCGCTATCGGTATTATAGAAGGGGACGCACAAGCGTCTGCGCCCCCTTCTATAATACCAAAGTGAGCCGGGGGCGCGCAAAGCGGATGCAATTGCCCGTTGCGCCCCCTAGGGCACTTATTGTAATATGGCCCCAGATACCTAAAGTGAGCTAATTCTGTCACATTGTTTTATGTTCTAAAAAGCATACCTGCCAAGAAGGAAGGGAAAACTTTAGATTTCATAGCATTTTATTTATTTGTATTTGCCTTTTTTTTTAAGTGGGCGCAACCTCTTTTGCTTACAAAAATCATACAGCTCCCGAATTAAAAAAAGCATACCACAGGGACCCAAAGAGAGAAACATAATTCTAGTTTGGCACTTTTGCTTTATTAGGCAAAGTCAGGGGTAGTGCAAACGGGGCCAGATGAATGTACTATTTCCTGTTGGGAGAGGCCGATACTTGCCGCTGTCAAGAGAAAGGATGAATGAGCGATAGATCAACCTCTCGTCCTATAAAGTTTCCGACAAAAACGCTTATGATTCGACTTTTGCGCACTCCTTTCTCTACAACCGCACTACAAAGTCAAATCTATAAAATGGATGTTTGATGCCCCTCTTACAAAGAAGAAAGAGCGGCCGTTTTTCTCCAGTGCACCTTTACGCGTCATTAAACACAGGCAGACATCTTGATGGATGACAATAAATAAATCGCCGACGACGTTTAGGGTGCACTCCCTCGATTTGACTTGTTTTAGTCAACCAAATACACATTTCTTCAAAGTCTAAAAGTCTGAGCAGAAGCTTCTGAAAGTCAAGGACGAGCGAACAAAACAAAATGGACGAGCCGATCTCCATGTCGTCCATTTATCAATTGAATTCTCCGTGCACTCGTTTTCGAGTCTAAAGTAGACAGGCTTCAGCAGTATTCTCATTCACATATGGAGGACAAAACAAGCGTGCGTTTTCCAAGTTGATGCTAATTAAATAGTGACATGAATAGGCAATGTGTTTAAGGATCCAACAACCCCTTAGGTGCTGATAAATTTTTAGACAATAACTGAAACAGGTTTAGGAGACGCCGAGGTCGGCCCTGGCAAGCAGATGTTTGAACTCACCAATGTGAACGGAATCGTTTTCCTATGTCCTTCAAACGACACTGTTTTTCTTTAAAAGTTTTAGAAATAAGTGTACCATTTCACTACCAGACAATCTTTAGACCAGACTTAAAGCATTGTCTGACCTCACCAAAGTGAAAAGGACCATTCTCGCATGCCATTCGAAAATCACTTGTGCAGCCCAAAGCCACTAGGTCTTCTTAAAATGTATTGAAATAATGTGTGCCTTTCAATTTAAGCAAAAAGAAAAAATGTTGGACGGAATGCTGAACAATGCAAACATTCACCCCCAGTCACAAAGATCTGGGTTTAATCCATCCATGCACGAAGGTTTGGAGGTAGTCAGGGGTTGCAGCTGTGACCTCTAACTTGCTCCCTGCTAATCCTGGCACTTCCTTTGTGACCCCTGGCCTCAGAGGGGGCAAAATGTTTGCCTCCTCTGATGCAAGGGGTCACAAAGCAAGTACCAGGAGTAAGCAAGCTAGAGGTCACAGATGTGACCCCTGAATACCTTAAAATAACATCCATGAATCTATCGTTTTTTTGCTCACCATGCCACCCCCGCTTGGACCCAGCCATATGCCAATCAGTCTTGACCCTGCTCCTCTTGGGAACAGTCCAGCCCAAACTGCCAAGCCAGGTCCTCCCTGGACCGTAAGCAAGCATCCTGGATCTGGTTTTGGGTTATCACCCTATATCAGCCAGGCTAGCTTGAATCTAGTGGCACAGTGAGCACGGGGCACACCCTTCCCACTTAGGGCGACAAAAGCAAAAGGAACAAATGATGGACAGAATGCTGAACAATGCAAACATTCACCCCCAGTCACAAAGATCTGGGTTTAATAAAAATGTATGCTCACCATGCCACCCTAGTTTGGACCCAGCCATCTACAAATCAGTCTTGACACTGCTCCTCATGGGAACAGTCCAGCCTGAACTGCCAAGCCAGGTCCTCCCTGGACTGGAAACAAGCATCCTGGGACTGGTTACTGGGTAACTGTCCTCATCAGCCAGGCTAGCTTGAATCCAGTGGCACAGTGAGCACGGGACTCACATCTGGGCATACCATTCCCACTTGGACCACTTGGACCTGGCCTAGCAGTTGGGGCTGGACTGCCCCATGGGGAGCAGGATCAAGATTGATATGCATATGGCTGGGTCCAAACTGGAATGGCATGGCAAGCAAAAAAACTATGGATTTAAATCAGATTTGTGACTGGGGTGACTGTTTGATTTGTTCAGCATTCAGTCTATCACTTGTTCTTTTTTCTTCTTTTTGCACCTTTCAATATAGGCATGTGCTATGACTTAAGATTTCTTGAATGCACCTTTCTTATGACAAGCGGTGGAAAGATATTAAAATCCAAATATGGTTAGAAAAATAATGAATTCATTATGATTTGGACCATGTCGCAAGGAAAGAGAGTGTTGGCATGTGGGAGCAGAACGTATTCGTGCTATGCTAATGGAGATCAATAATGCCTCCTATCTTGACAGTTTTAGGGATAGAAAAGAGCATATACATATTTGTCTAAGTCAATATTTAATTTCTAAATATTTCCATATTTATGTTTCTACTGTTGAGAGGAACGGTTAAATTATATTTTTAGGCTTTTACTCCCAGCTTTCTCTCATGCAGAAGTCATCACGCAGTTCTTTATCTAGTCTCACAAATAAAACATGCAAATCACAAAGTTGTCTGAATAATATTCTTCTAGAAAATGGATACAACCACTTTGGGTGGACTTGTAAATAATTTGCTGTAATTGATTACACGTGCAAGCTGATAGCAGGAGTGGTTCGACATACGCGTGGATTATTACAGAGCTGACATTAGGAGCTGAACCTGGGCCCACATGGTATATTTTGAAAATAGCAGCGAGTAAATTTGCATGAAGGCATTTTCTATATTTCGGAAGAATGTATGGTATTCTCTCAACTTCTTTCTTGAATTAATCACTTGTTTATTGCTACTTGTTGATTGTTAATGAGTGTAACTCCAGCCTCACTAACAGTAGGCAAAATGCATATATTTGGGTGGGTGGCAGATTAACCATTCTGAATATAATTCAACAAACATCACAGGCAGTGCATGTATTAATAGAAAAAATGCAAATATTGGGAGGGTTAAAGTTACAATTCTTATTCCAATCCAACAACCATTAGGGAAAGTGCATACATTGGGTGAGCGGTGGAGGAGTCAAATTTACAATTTTAAGTCTGATCCGCAAAACAGCGGAAAAAGTCAATCTTTTCAGTGTGGAGGATGTTTAAGTGTACTATTCTAACTCCAATTCAACAAACATTGTGGGGACTGCATATATTGTATTTGTGGAGGGGGCAGTTGATGGGGTGTCCAAATTTATCATTCTAAATCTAATCCAACAAACATTGGGCAAAGTGCACTTTTTATGGGGGCAGGTTTACTTGTTTAACTCTAATCCAACAAAAATGTAGGAAAATGTAAATATTGGGAGGGGTTACATTTACTTTTCTATCTCCAATCTAAAAAGCAGTTTTTAAATGTTAATACAATTATGCAAAATATGTTTTCAATAAATGGTTTCTAATTTCATTTTCAAATATATTATCTAATATCAATTTGTTATGTTCAAATACATTTTCTAAATACATTTCAAAATAAAACTTGAGACACATATTAATAGCACTTTAATTCCTCAACATGTATTTAAACTATTCATCTAACTATAAAGCAGTATCCATCCAATGCCCAATAAAATCCATAATCCTTTTTATTAAAAAATGCACATCATAAAAAATAATAAACCCCAACAATAAAAATGTTACATTGAGTTATTTATTTGAATAATGTCAATTATAATTAATAACTGACAATATTTTCTTAAAATTAATTAAAAAATATATAAATACTGTAAATTAAAACACTAACCCCCCAACCCCCAAGGAGGAACCAGAGAAGTGCTTCGGAAGGCGATATAGGAGTCCGGCCTTAAAGTTCTGGACTAGTTGTAAGCGACAGATGGATGCCTTATCCACTCCTAGATACAAGATGTTGCTTTGGGCTGAAGGTTGAATCATACAAATGACTTTTTTTGCCCACCTCAGCACTGCGAAGCACCTGTGGTTTCATTGAAAAGAATCTCGTCCAGCCAGATCCAAGGTTCTGTACCTTGGAAGACAGTTCAGGAAGGCCCCTAGAGACTCCAGCCAGTGCTGGAAACCCCAGAACCGAGGATTCTTGCCTAAGACCATTATCTCGGTCTTTTCGCCGTTAAACTTGGGTGAACTGCTATTTATCCAAGTGGAAATCTGACCCAAACCCAAGTTACTTCTTGTGGACCTCAATTCCAGAATCCCTATTGGTTTAATTAAACAGTAGCCATTGGAAGGTACTCTGAGGACCCTTACACCCCTGTGTCCTGGTTCACCATTGATAGCGCTGCCTCAGTGATGGCTCTGCCCCTTCCTTTGAGTCTTCATTTAGTGTGTCTGTCTTTCAAAGCTCAGGATGCAATTGCTGACATTTGTGTTGCTAAAACATTTTCCTGTCCCTAGTGGTAGCCAGTAATTTATGGGGGGAGGCGTACAGGCCACACAAGCACACACATACTCATACATCTACATGCACACTCACTCACATACAGGCATTCACAAATATGCACACATACACCACCATTCACAACTCACACACCGTTTCACAGCATTCACACACAACTACACATACATTCACACATGCATACATGCACCAAACATTTTTAAAAATGTACCTGCTACAGCGATGATCTCGGGTGGCAGGATGGATGATTGGGACTGCCGCCTCCTCTCATTGGCTGACCTTGCTATGGATCAGCCAATGAGAGTAGGTGGAAGCCCCTTACAAATCTGGTAGGAGGCAGTTTTGAAATATCTGAACTCTAAGCCTTGTTATGAATGCATCATAATTATTACTGATTGGTATTTTTTCTCTCTGCACTACGGTGGGTATTTGTCCTTTAGTTGGAATCTTGCCAAAGTTTATTGTATTCTATTTATTTATTTATTTAGTATTTGTGACAACTCATGCAAGTCCAGGAGCATATGAGTACTTCATATAACACATTGAAAAACACTAACATAAAAGAGAGCATAAAATAATAATAAATGTATATGTACAGCAGAATCAGTACAGGAGTGTATACAAATACTTGTCATAACAAATTAGATGCATGCCAAAACCATAGAGGACGAAGAAAGATGTGAGGAGGTCTGTCAGTGGAGGTAAGTCACTAAACAAACCGTTAGCCAAATATTTCTGTAGGTTATATTTCAACAGGACAGGAAAGCCAGGAATCATCATAGATGTGAAGATACAGGAGGGAAGTACTGATCTAGGAAAAAACATTTAAGTTCTCTTTTTAAGGATCAAAAGAATGTTAAATTAAGCATTGGAGGTGGAAGAGAATTCAGAGAATGACTGAGTCAAAGTGTTTCTTGTGAAAGGCAGGAATTGCCAGGAAGAGAGATTCAGAATTGAAGTGGAGGCAGCTGCCCCCAGAGATTTTCAATTTCAGATCCAGATAGTGGGATTGGTCAGAAGAAAATAGTTTATTTATGAAGCAAGAAAATGTGTATATTGCCCTCCCTTTAACTGGAAGCTAGAACAGGGAGGTTAAGATAGGGGAAATGTCTTTGGAGCATCCAGTCTCAGAGATCACACGAGCTACTGCATACAATTAAGTTTTCATTGGTGGCATGGTGAGTTTTCAGAATTCTGGCAAAAATGACATTGCCATAATCAAGCCTAGAGAGAAGCAATGCTTTAGTCACATCTTGGAGCCCTTGTCCAGACACAAATGGTTTACTTTCTTTAAACATATTGGTGGTTTGCCCTACAGGCCAGGGCCTGGATATGTTTATGTAGATTGAGATGAAAGTCCAAAATGAAGATAAGAAATTCAACATTAGCAATGATGGATGGAAAGCAACCAAGGAAATTGGTAAAATCAATCCAGTCTTGAACATGGGACTGGTCAAGTTGGGAGGAAATAATATGAAGCTCAGTTTTATTTGCATTAACTTTGGGAGGATGATCAGTCATCCCATCCAGGTTTGAATATTGTAAGTGCTGAAGTGGCTGATATGTAATGTGTTCAATGAGTTGGCCTTCAGGTAGAACTGGGTGCCATCTGTGTGCTGGTAGTAAGAAATCCTAGACTGTCAGATGATTTTCCCCAAGGGTTCCAGGTGGAAGTTAAAAAGTGCTAGGGCTAACACATAACCCTGAGTAATACTAGGAGTCATCAGCATGGGACAGGAGAAAGAATTGTCGATTTTGATTACTTGGGATTGGTTCATTTTTATAATTTTTTTAAATTAGTTTTATTGGTTTTCAAAATAAAAATGAAAAACGTTACAATACATCACACAAGCATACATGAGTCATCTTGAAATGTAGGAAGAGCATTGGTTCATTATCTATCAAGTAAACCAGTCAAGAACTTTATCACCAAGTCCCATACATTCTTTCAAATTAAGAATAAGAATATTTTGATGTACAATATCAAATGCAGTGGAGAGGTTAAGTCGGATTAGGAGTCAGGAGTTCCTATTGCAAGGATGCGCATAGCATCATCAATGATTTTTAAGAGGACAGTTTCGGTAATACACCTAGCTCTGAAACCAGATTTATAGTCATTCATGAGCTGGTTTTCCAAAACAAATTGATTCATTTGATTGAACACGCAACTTTCCTAGATTTCGGCGACAAAAAAGTAGACCAAAAACTGGATGGAAGTTGTTGAGGTCAAATGGGTCTGCTGTTATTTTTTTAATATAGGAGAGACTTGACCCAGCTTTAGGCAGCCAGGACACACTCCTTTGGAAAGGGATAGATTGATCCGGTTAACCCATTAAGGATTCAGACTGAAAGTCTTTAGCAAGCTATGAAGGTATGAAATCGTCAGACTGTTCAAAGAACATTCAAAGATTTCAGATTTGCAATGATTCATTGAAGTTCAGGGTGGAAGATCGACTTGAATACAGACCAGTTGTTTGGATACTTTCTTTCTACAAGTGTCCAGAAGCGTGGCTTGTGGAAGGGGTGGAAGAGTCCTAGGTCGTTTGAATGAGAGAATTGACTGAATTCTCCGCATTTCATTACAGGATTCCTGGTCGTTGCAAAGTATGGTGGGTTGGTGAACAAATTTGCAATCTCAAATTCGTTTTTTAGGTTGATTTCTAGTCAATTTAATTTGAAATTAGTAGAATTTGGCTTGGAAAAGATGTTTATTATGTGACATTTTTAGGTGCATGAAGGAATTCCAAGTTAAGTATGGATCAATTAAAATGCCTGGAGTGATTCAGTGCTCAAAACAGCAACATTAGAATGATGGAGCCAATGACTGATACTATTTAGGATATAACAAAAGCTGTATTTATATGAATAAGGTTGATCTTTGAATCTGGTGTGTGCAGATTGAAAAGTGTACACTAATACCATCATTACCTTTGGTAAAATTGCAGATCTGCAGTGTTTCTGAAAGCAGCTTAAATATTCAGGTAAAACTCTACAGTAAATGGGGAATAAGACGAAGAATAAGGTGCAGTATACCCAATTCAACTGGTAATTCCTCATTTCTGAGGGCACACTGAGCATACAACTCAGTACTGCATGCTGTCTCCTCTTCCCTCGAGTTACTGACTTGCTGTGTGGTGGTAACTCTGAGGAAAATTCTAGGGAAAAAATGGTACTCAAATGAGGGTCTTAATGTCTTGTATAGACTCTTATTGTCTATAAAATTCCTGAAGCCATTGCAAATTCATTTGATGCAGAAGAAGCAGTGGACATTTGGTCCCAAATGAGCCGTGGGGAAGTTTCAATCTTCTCAACAATTGCATTTGGCTAATTTTTTATGCAAGGAAATCATTTTGGAACATTTTTTCACAGCTGCATTGATGGTAAGAACAACATACTCTCTTCACAATATGTTCACGTTTGTTCTAATCTCTGGATTATAGAAGGCTTCTGAACAAGTGAGGAAAATATACCCTCCTATAAGAATTATACAAGCAGGCCACCTTCATCATCCAGTCTTGGATCTATTTGGAGATTCTATGTCAATCCTAATTGAGATAACTGAATAGGCAGATTTATCAAACAAACAACAGTAAGTAATGCTAATATCAATGATTAGTTTTTGGCCATGTTTTGTCCTACATTTAAAATAAAAAATATAGAGGGTGAAGATGGTGTTTTGCAATATTCTTTAGAATATTTTCAGATGTGGAAATGTAAAGGTTTCTTTTGGAGGGCCTTAAAAAACTGGTGGTTAGGACCCCTATACAGGAAGAGTCAGTCTTGCTGGTTATGTCTACCTGACCGGATGGGAAAGATGGGAATGCATTCTGATAAGCAGAGGCACTTATCTCCATTCCCTACACAAAAAGAGGGGAAGCATCATTGGTATCTAAGAGACCTCACTTTTCAACGTCAGAGAAACAGTTTCATGTTTAGGTTAAATACATTTCAGATGCATTCAGTGAGCCCTAGGAGTGCATTCTCTCCTGTAAGATATGAATCTTCATAGAGATCATATACATCTCCCTCTTCTGTCATTTATTTTTGTTATCTCCAGGCTATAACAACAAAGAAAAGAATGAGTTTGAGATCTCAAGACAGAAATATATTCAGAAGGAGGAGATGCAAGGTCCAATATCCTATTTGGCAGCAAATTTTCAGCTTCCCAATAATGAAGAGTATCCATCAACAAGCCAAACGTGCTTTAGGCAATGAAATAAGTAACACAGAAAAACCGTTGGTCTGATAAAACTAAGCATACACAGCAACAAACAGTCTCAATTGATTTAAAGGAGTCCTCTTAAAGAGGATAAAATCCCATCACCCACCAAAGTGGCATGCTTCATCACTTGGGATCTCCTTTATGTTGCAAACCCTATTGCAACTGAGTACTACTACCTTCTCAGCAGAGGAAGGGAGTGCACGGCTGTTCACAAGAGTAATCTAAAGTAAAATCAACCATAATCCCAAAATGTAGAGCCCACAGTATTTCAAAAAGTGATGGTTTTGCAGTGCATATGAGAAACGTGTAAGTGAAAAGTGAATATGTAAAATTGACTATCAGGACACCAACAATTTTAATAAATGCTATCCTGGTGTCAAAAATAAAAACAGTGTATGTGCAGTTTTCAACCAATAACTGCAAGAGTCCAAATAGAATTAATAGGTCTACATGTTTCAGCCTATAGATCAGCTCTGACCCAGGCTTTCATCAGGACCGGATAGAGCGGTGCCTCACTTCCTGAGCGGATGCCAGGTGAGGTGAGGAGTGCACCCGCATAAAGACGGGATTGTGTCCAATACTCCTGTGACTGTTGTCCAAATCTTGAACACACAGGTGAATGTAGGTTGTATTGAACCAACTACTTGTTATTGAGACCTCATTGTGATTTTGCACCGAGTATATCATTTGCAGTAGCGATTCCATTCTAAGGTCCTGATGAAAGCCTGGATTATGGTTGATTTTACTTTAGATTACTCTTGTGAACAGCCGTGCACTCCCTTCCTCTGCTGAGAAGGTAGTAGTACTCAGTTGCAATAGGGTTTGCAACATAAAGGAGATCCCAAGTGATGAAGCATGCCACTTTGGTGGGTGATGGGATTTTATCCTCTTTAAGAGGACTCCTTTAAATCAATTGAGACTGTTTGTTGCTGTGTATGCTTAGTTTTATCAGACCAACGGTTTTTCTGTGTTGTTTAAAGTCTAGATTGGGGATAAAATTCCGTTTTGGTCTTTAAATATTTTTCCCTAGGACCCCCTGTTTTAATGACTTTGTGATATATAAATGAAATAAGTAAACCAGAAGTTCCAAAGCTACTGATAAATTCTGCCATATGGGGTCAGTGGAAAAGAGAGTGGGGAGATATTAAAAAGACTGCAATATACCAATTTATGAGTATATTTTACCTATTGGCTAACACTTATGCCAGGTTTGACATGGAACTTCCTCAGACATTGGTGGTAGACCCATTATTGGCTAATTCTACAGGACAAATGACTATCCTAAATGAGGATGTGGTAATTACATATTCAGTAGGCAAATAAACTGAAACGTATTTGAAGGGGACACATTCTGGACTTAATCGAGTAATGAGGACTGAAATCTATTTGGTTCATACATCACGATCCTTGGTTAAGGATTTCCAGTTCCTGTGAGTTGCTCTCCAAAAAGGAGAATATGTTGCATTGTTAGCTGCAATGGAGGTCCAAATAAAATATCTCTTGGATGTAAGCCTCCTCAATGGGCCCAAGGTAGCTGTCAGATGATCACTTTATTTGAGGGTCGGGAAAGTGAATATGGCTAAAAGATCTTGTCTTTTGAAGATATTTTTACAGGCCGTGGTCTGTTTGGTGAGGAACTGGAATGGGTGATTCACAAATCATTCAAGAATCAACCGTATGCACAGCGTTTCTGTCATAGTATTATGATAAAAATAGGAAGCCTTAGACGAAGCAAGTCTGATACATCTAGTAACATCTAGTAACAAGTCATGATTTCAGCCCAGACAAGAAAATGTGGTGAAGGGACAACAGGACTCCAAGAACAGTGAAACACTGCGTTCTTGACTATGCCAAAATGCAAAGCCCATTGTTGAAAGTGAAAAGGGGCGGTGTTGCTATTGTGACAGGAGAAGAAAAGGGTGATCAAAGACGATTGTGTCATGCAAATGGCATTGCAGGGTTACTCTTTGGATTTTTAGTTGACACCTCCAAATACAAGGTTTCTCTCTACTGCTCTTCTCAGAGATAAAATCAAAAGTGGAGCTTTGCAGGACAATGTTCTTTCACTAATGGACAACAATGTTTCAGTGCCAGTTTCATGTCAAGAGGAAAAGAAGGGCAGGAACTCTATTGTATTTCTGGTGGAACAATTGCCGGGCAATACACACTCCTTATCAATTTGAAAGAGCTGAATGTATTTCTCAGACAAGTTCATTTCAAAATAAACAGTATACAACAAGTATTTCCACTGGTGTCAAAGGGAAGAAATCTAAAGCCAACAGACTTGTCATTGTCAAGTTTATTTGCTTAGTTAATTAAAACCATTGCATAACAGTAAAACCATAAAACCTGAACAGAGTCAGTTGCTTAAATACACAATTACAACTAAAAGCCAGTTACTCTGGCGTCCGTTCAAGGATTTTGTTTAAAGCTGTACAATTTGTCCTATCATTGAAGTTCGTTTGTAGGTGAAGGTGCAACATGAGTTAAATATAGAGGGATGCCAGTTGTTGACCAATATATCACCAGTAAACATATCTCCAATTGGTATCCCGTCAACTCTCCTTACTTATCACCGTCCCCTTAGCAGCGAGTGATTTGCCCAAAGTCCTTACTCTATTAAAGTGCATGTGCTTTGTGCAACCCTAAAATCTGGAGCAAGTATGTGTGAGTGTTTGCATAGGTATAGGTTTGTTTCCATCAGTTATTTAAAACTATTACAAAAAGATAAAGCTTTAAAAGGACTGCGGCAGTTCAGGCTATTTGGGGGAAATGGGTCATGCAGTTTGTAATCTTTCTTAAGGCGCAGAGAAGTAGGGTAAACTGCTGGTGCTGTGTTGTAGTCTTTGAGATCAGAGATGAGTGAACTGTGATTAAAGTTTCCTATTACCTGTGTTCTTAGCTCAGTGATGGTTGTACATCTGGTAAAGTTGCTCTTGGCTCCTGCAGCGAGCTTGCTGTTAACAATGCGAGATACTACCATTACTACTTGCCTCCAAGATGTTACTTTCTTCTTTTTAGGTGACCTGAGAAGTTCAGTGCTGTGGCGGAGATTGTTTGTCTCCTAATTCCTTTGTATAGTAGTCCGATATCAGTTTCTGGACTTTATAGGGATGTTGAGAGGGTTCAGGGTGGGGGTGAAGCCTGTCCCTGAGTGTTTTTATAAATCAAGGATGGAGGCCTCTGTTTGAGAAAAGCATGTAGCCGAGGCCTCTAAGCAAGTGCGTGCTCTTTATTTCAGAAATAATTGTCTGAGTAAAGTTCTCCTTTCATGGACCATGGCAGGACACCAACACAGAAGGTGCAGCCATGATTCATGTTTATAATTACATAATCTGCAGGCGCCTCCATTTTCTTGGTTGGCCCAGGCTCGATTGAAATCCGGGATCGTTAGGGCTAGCATTGGCATGTCCATGATCTCTCTCCGAGTTCTAGGATTGAGGGTAGCTGAAATGTAAGGCTGGGATTTAGCTACCAGATACAAGGAATTTAAAGGGGCCAAGAAAAGTGTTGATTTTAAGGAAGCTTGGTCTTGCTGGAATGAGGCCAATTGCACTTGTCTATTAATGGTCTTTTTCCATATTGTGTAAGAGATGGGAGTCAGTGCAATCGCTGATTGATTTATCTCTGTGGTTACTAAAGCTCTCTTAAGTTGGTTGTTCCACAAAGAACCCGACTTTTCAAAAATATCTCTAAGGCAGCCCTTAAGTGAGTTTTCCCGTGATTTTAATATGCAAATGTAATATTTGAGAAAGTCAGCCTCGATGATAAGGGCTTGTTTCACCAGCCCAAGTTCCAGTCTGAGTCTTGCTCTGAGAAGGTATTTCGGTAGTTGGAAGATTTTGTATAGCCCACGCATTGCGCCTGCTCCATCATTTCCGAGCAGGCTCCGGGGAAAGCTTGATGTCCATATTCAAGTGCTGGAAGAAGGGATGCTTGAATGACTTTCTTTATTCCCTCTGTGGTGGGCTGTTTAGGTTGTTATTCAATCAATCAATCACAGAATTTGTAGAGCGCACTACTTACCCGCGAGGGTCTCAAGGCGCTAGGGAAAAAAAGGGGGGGAGGTGGGGCCGCTACTGGTCGAACAGCCAGGTCTTGAGTAGCCTCCTGAAGGTCAGCAGGTCTTGGGTCTGTCGTAGGCTGAGTGGAAGGGTGTTCCAGGTCTTGGCGGCAAGGTGGGAGAAGGAGGTTGTTCTTCGAATGCGAGGGACGGTGGCGAGGGAGAGGTCGGCGGAGCGGAGCTGGCGGTTGGGGACGTAGAAGAAGAGTCGTCTGTTGAGGTAGGCTGGGCCGGTCTTGTGGAGTGCCTTGTGAGCGTGGATGAGGAGTTTGAAGGAGATTCTCCTGTCGACGGGGAGCCAGTGCAGGTTCCTCAGGTGGGGGGTGATGTGGCTGTGGCATGGTACGTCGAGGATCAGGCGTGCGGAGGCGTTTTGTATGCGTTGCAGTCGCTTGATGAGCTTGGCCGGGGCTCCTGCGTAGAGGGCGTTCCCATAGTCGAGTCTGCTACTGACGAGGGCCTGGGTGACTGTTCTTCTTGTATCTGTCGGGATCCACCTGTAGATCTTGCGAAGCATGCAGAGGGTGCTGAAGCAGGAGGAGGAGACCGCGTTGACTTGTTTGGCCATGGAGAGCGTTGAGTCGAGGATGACCCCCAGGTTGCGTCCGTGGTCGGTGGGTGTCGGGGCTGCCCCCAGTGTCGTTGGCCACCAGGAGTCGTCCCAGGCTGAGGGGTGGAGCCGAGGATGAGGACCTCCGTCTTGTCCGTGTTCAGCTTTAGTCGGCTGTTCTTCATCCAGTCGGCGACGGCCTTCATTCCTTCGTGGAGGTTGGATTTGGTGGTGAGGGGGTCCTTGGTGAGGGAGAGGATCAGTTGAGTGTCGTTGGCGTAGGAGATTATGTTGAGGTCGTTCTGTCTGGTGATGCGTGCGAGCGGGCCATGTAGATGTTGAACAGTGTCGGGCTGAGGGATGATTAAGCCGTAGATGATTGCAGTTGATTTCTTTTTCAGTGCATTTTTGTGAGCGGATGGTTGAGCAGATTCTGTGAACCACACCCCCAGGTACTTATATTTGAGGGCCGAAGTAATGGTCGTGGGGCCCATGGTGCGTGAGACTTGTTTATTATTCTTGTGGCTGCCGAATACAAGTATTTTCGTCTTATCTGGGTTGATGATAAGGAAATTCGTTACGCTGTATTTATGTAGGCTGGTCAGTGGTCGTTGGAGCCCCACTTTGGTGTGGTCCATGACGGCTATGTCATCCGCGTATTGAAGGATGTGGAGGGATCTGTGGCCTAGGCGAGGGGGGGCAAGGCAACTTGGGGTCAGGGCTTTTCCCAGGTCTGCTGTGTATAAGCTAAAAAGTAATGGCGCTAACACGCAGCCTTGTTTCAGACCCCCAGTGGTGGGTATTTTAGCTGAGAGTGATGTCGGGCCTGTTTTCACTCGAACCCAGGTTTCAGATTGCAGAGAAATTATGGCCGTTAAAAGAGGAGATGGGATGCCCCAGCTTTCTAGTTTCTTCCACAGGGTCTGTCTGTCAACTTTGTCAAATGCCGCAGTAAAATCAATAAAACAGCAGAAGAGTGGAAGTTGGTTGTGCTGTATGGCTTGGGCGGATAGTGCAATGATGTTGTCGTTGGTGGCTGCTCCTCCACGGAAGCCTGTTTGAAAAAAGGGGAGCAGCTAGTTTTCTGATGCCCAGCTTTCCTAAATTTTCAGTAGAATTCAGGCGTATGCTTTTGCCTCTAAGTCTAGCAAAGCTATTAGGCGATAGTTGTTTGGCTTTAAGGGATCACCTTTTTTGAGTATCGGGCAAAGGGTCGAACCTCTCCAAGCTTCGGGGTTGTGGCCACCAATATAGGCTGAGTTGAAGAGCGGTGTTAGGAGAGCTGCCCAATCTTCTGGAGCACATTGAAAAATGCCAGCGGGAAGACCATTTGGACCTGGAGCTCCATCACCTTTCATGGCCTTGATCAATTTTACTATTTGGGAAGATGAAGTTAGTTCTTGTCGTTCGTCTGTTTGCTGCAGGCTGAGCACCGTTTTGTTTGTATTGTTATATGCTGAAAACAGGCCTGCTACATGTTTCTCCCATTCCGATTCTGAAACTGTGTTTTCCCTTGATGTCCAAGGTGATTTTAGATTGTTCACACGATTCCAGAAACGAGAGAGAGATCTTTCCTTGAGCATATCGGATATTTTTAGCCACTCTTTCGCTTGTTGTGCTGACTTAAGATCCCAGATAGCTTTTTTATGTGCTTTCCGCAAGTCTTTTACTGCCTTTAAGTTTTTACTCGTTGGGTTGATTTTACATAGACAGATGGTCCTCCTTCTGTGACGGATTGATGTCCTTTTTTAACAGCTGTTTTTGTGCGTAGCGTCGCAGTAGCTTTGTAGGCATCGAACGACCCCTGCACCCCAAGATAGAATCTAACAGATCTTTGGTCATGGTGTCCCATTGTGTTGGAAGTTGCCCCCCGGGTCGTTCTTGTACCTGCTCTTTCGGTTGCCGAGCCATTTGACCACCTGAGGCGGGTGAAAAGGTCGCCATTTGGTTCTCCTTGCTAGTGTCTTTATTTCGGCTCCAATTGAGATGCCTAACCCAGGGACTTTATCTGCTGTCAGATGACCTACGTCCAGGGTTATGACTGGGAGATTGTGATCACTCTCTTCTCGGTTTGTTATTTCGAAATTCAGAAGATGGTTTCCAGGGAGGTAGACATAAAAAAAATAATCAATTGTTGAGATATTTTTTAAGGTGGGACAAATCGTGTTCGTGGGTTGTGTCAGGGCCTGAACTGCAGATTTTAAGCTGAATGAGGTAAGTAGCTCGTTGAATTGTTCTCGTTCCTTGCTCAGTTGTTCAAGTTTGTGGTATTTGCCGAGGGACTTGATGTTAAGGTCTCCTGCCACCACTACTTCATGGGAAGGGTAGGACTCGAGGATTTCTTTTAAGCTTGAACACAGAGGGGTCGATTCCGATTCGGGCCGGAAATTTCTCCGACCGAGCCGGACCCGGAGAGATTTCCGACCGAATCGGACCCGTGCAGTCCGACCGAACGAGTACGATGCGGCCGTATGTTATCGGACTCGAGTCGGTCGGACTCCCATTGAAGTCAATGGGAGCCGGTCGTACAACGCGTACGCGGGCTCCCATTGACTCAATGGGTGCGAGGCGGACAAGGGCGCCCCTACAGCGGGTACGCGGCGATGCGATTCGCGCCGTACACGCACAGGTAGGGGGACCCATGGGTCCCCCTGTGTGCGACTCGCGCGGCTACGCGTACAGGGGGGTCCGACACGGACCCCCAAAGTACGGCTCCGACAGCTCTTTCGAGCCGGAGTGCGCGGCTCGGTCGGACTGCTCGCGGCGCGCATCGTACTTACCCGGCCGGGGAACGTCTCCATTGCGCGGTGCGAGTCGAGTCCGAGCGAGTCGGTCGGAGCGGTTCGAGTCCGAGCGAGTCGGTCGGAGCGGTCGGGACGCCCGGACGAGTCGGTCGGCGATTTCGCATCGTACTCGCTCGGCCGGACCCACGTACGGTTCGGTCGGGAAACAGGGCTCCGAATCGGATCCGGTAAAGCCGAATCCTATTCGGAGCCCTACCGGCCGAGATCGGAATCGGCCCCAGAGAGTCCATGGCACGAACTTTTGGGATTTTTTGGGGGTTAAAGTAGCAATTGATTAGAAGCAGAGGGGAAACCTTCTGACCGAGTCTTAAACCTTTTATGGATACAGCTTGGAGACCCCCAAGGATTTAGGTACACGAAGAGGTTGAAACTTTGACTGATTGCTTTATAAAAATCGAAAGACCGCCTGATGGCTGCCCAAATAGGCTTGTACGTGTGGCTGGTTGGAAGAATTTGTGGAACCCATATAACACAGTGGGATTTAATGCCCATGTTTCCTGCAGGCATAAGATGCCGCTATTTAGAAGAAATTTGGGTCCAGGTTTCGATAGTAGAGTTGAAGCGAGGCCTGCCACATTCCATGAGGTGATTGAGAGCTCATTTTTTATTGCCTGTTTTCCAATCTGGGGGCTTAGAGAAAGCAGAGAGCGATATTGCTTTGTGCTAGGATTAGGGGTGGTAATTGCTGATCTGAGGCATGGGTGGCTGGTTCCAGCCCTCGAAGTTCTGAGCTGTTCTTTGACATCTGACATTTCTTTCCTTATTTCCGCAGTGTACTACCAAGGGGTTAGCTGCTATTGTGGAGCTTAATAGCCAGTCATGGGTTACACCCCATGCACCCTTCAGCATGCTTCCGCGAGGAACAGCTGGATTCTTCATAAGTAGTACATGCAGGTATTTTGGGGGAAGTATGATTTGAAGCTCAATGCCCCACTCCTCAAAGATATGGGCTTCTCTCAGAAGGGCGTAGCTGATGACAGTTGAACCCCAGTTGGTAATTGTGGTCTCTGTTGTCCCTTTAACAGGAGTTTGGGCAAATTTAACAGAAATGAGCTCAGCCGAAGTAAGGTTTTTCAGGGTTGGAATGTGTTGAAATAATCGCAGTAGATTCCCTCTGTTTAAAGTGTTCAAAGGGCCATTGGAGATGAAGTGGGGGATAAACACTAGGCCCGCGTCGAGGTTGTCCGCCCCCTTTCGAGCTGGTCCGGTTGTGGAGGTTTCTGTTGGCTCCCCTAATTGCAGAGTAAGGGGTTCAATAATATCTCTTCCTAGCGAGCCAGTTAGCTGAACATTCCTGGGGTGAGTGGACATGTACGATTGACTGTGGTTATCCATGGAGGGATTATATTGGAAAAGTCTTCTGCTGTTCCCTCCAGTGTCCTTTCCCCGGTTAGGAAATGACGCTGAAGGGGTTTGATGTTTGCTGGCTCATACTCGGAGGTTGTACCCTGTGAGATGATACTTGTAGATTCACTTGTGTCAGGATTCAGGTTTTCTTGAGCCTGGCCGCTATAATCCCCAGGGACGTCGATACCGTCCTTGTAGTTTGCCAACTGTGGGACTGTTTAATTGTGCGGCACTGGTCTGATTCTGGTGGAGACCTGAGGGACCTCTATGGGGTGTTCTCCATTTAGTTGTGCCATTCCTTTTGTGTTAAAGGGAGGAATAGTTTTTGAGGTCGCTAGTGTGCTCTGGCACGAAATGGTACTTCCCTGTTCTCCCTTATTGCTTGTGGAGGCCCCCAAATTGATCACTAGCATTGCTTCATTTTCTGAGGTGGGCCGGGTTGTGCTCTGTACATATGACGGGATGGCCGATGGAGAGCGTATGTTTACTGGTTCTTGGTTTTTTGTGGCTGAAAGCGATTGTATTCCCTTTGTGTCCCCTGTCTCAGTTGTCTGTTGCATTGTTGTTCAGGATGACTCCCCTGTACCGTCTAGTACCATTCTGTTTTCGGTGGGCCTACTGCCTTGTTTAAAGCCACGATTTAAGATTGGAAAGAATTTGACAGTCTTTCCTTGTTGGTTGAATGAGCCTGCCGTGGTGTGCAGTTCTGTTGTCGGCGGGTACCTTTTTTGTAGGCACTGTTTTTTAAAAAGTTGTATCAGTTTCTTTTTGGCTCTTCATGAAAGGATGGAAGAAGTCTCTCGGAGAAGTGGTTTGGGGCCCTGCTGGGTAGAGCTTTTATCTAGCAGAGGATTTGTGGTGGATATTGTATTATATTAGAAAGACCTAGATCCGAAATTGTTTCAGTGCTGGGTTTTCGGAAGGTTGCTGAGGGCAACGCTGAATCCACTGTCGGTTTAGGGTTGCAGGTTAAGATTACTTGATGGGCTGGTTTTGTATTCCTTAATGTGGGATTTTTTACGTTGTCTAGCAGTGCCTGCAAAATTTCTGGCAACAAGGTTAGTTTGTCGATTAGTTGGGTGCAGGAGCAAAATTGTCCCACTTCTATCTGGCCTAGTTTGTGTGCTAACGATCTTAGCCTAGTCCCTAGGCCCGTTAGACTTGTGGCAATCAACTGTATGAAGACGATCTGGAGCTCAATTTTTTGTGATTGCCAGAGAAGCGCTTTAGCTATTGTGTCTTGTTTAAAAGTTGAGTAGGCCAGATTTAATGTTGCTGGGCTTGCGGGGCTGGCTGGCGCACAGTCACTTTTGTGGGAATGATGTGAGAAGTCGAGATTGGGACTTGGAGCCCTCTTGAATAATGGAGTTTGAGCCAGTGACGCTTCCATTTGGGCATCTATTTGTGCTTCTAATGACGCTAGAAACTAGTCTGACAAGGCTCCACACTCGTAGTCTGACGTGCTGTGCCTCTTGAGCTCCTTAGATAACAGTTGGTGGTCTGGTTTGAGTCCCTGTTTCCATAGATGGATAGCTGGTTGGTGAAAGTAATAGTGTAGTCTTGAACTTGTATGAATTTGCGCAGATGTTGTATGGCAATTTTTCTGCAGGGGTGCACCCTTTGGCTCAAATTCTTGATAGAGCATAGGGTGGGAATTTGCTCGACTGAGTTTGCCCCCATGGTTCTTGGGACCTCCGAGCCCGTCAAGACCGGCCTGTTTAAGGATAGGGAGCAGCTTGTGTGTTCCTTCAGACTCTTCAAAAGGTGGGGGGAGGGTTCTAGTGTAATTGTTTTAAAGTAACATTTAATCCGGCCGCGAGAAGAAGGATGAGGAAGCTCGTCACAGGGTCTTTACAGTGGCGTGTTGCCCCCATGGTGTTTCCTGTGATCCATCACGGGGTGAGATTGTGTTTGGGTGGGACCAGTGGACTCCAGCCGCTTGCTCCTCCATCCCCCACCGCCTGCACTTTCGAGCTCTGGACTCACACAGGATGCGACCACCTTTGCGCTTTCTTGGGACGAAGTGGGGCTCTTATAAAGGTGGTCAGCTTGCCTTTTTCTGACCAGGTTACTTTTTTTCACCATGCTGTGAGCCTGGTGCGCGATGGCTCACTGACACTAACTCCAGGGGCTGTGGAGCACTCTTCAGTTTCTCAGTTCCTTTGTTCCTTTTTGGCACGCGCAGGGAGATATGATGTGAGGCCTTCTCAGGCAGTCCAGCACCCCCCGCCGCCGGGGAAGCAAGGCCCAAGTTGCAAGGTGATGGGGGTACAGAGTCCACCTGTTGTGGGGAACGATGTCCTAGGTCGTGGAATATGGGAGCAGCTGGTTTCCAGTGCTTTTACTTGGTGACTTAAAGACCCACCGTTGTGAGAGAGAGACCCTCGACCCCCCAGCCCACACCAACTACGCGTGCCTCTACCATGCAGCCTAAACCACAAATCCGTCTTAACCACGCATTCCTTTACCATGCATGCCTTTACCACGCAAGTTCTGGTAAAGGCATGAATGGTAAAGAGGTATGCGAGGCTAAGGTCGTGACACCCTTCCCCCGTCCTAAACTACAAACTCCCTACATGCCCCCCGGCCCTGAGGTCCAAATGCCCTGACCTCCTACCACCCCCCATGCTGTCCCTAACCCTTAGCTTACACTACCCGACCTCCTCCCATCCCCGCGCTGTCCCTAAATCTACCCCAACCCCTTTCACTAACCTTAAACCTAAAACCATAAAAGCTGTTTTTAAAAACTACCCGAACCCCTGAGCCCTAAAAAACTACACACCATCCCCTCAGCTCTAAAAACTGTCCCAACTACCATTCCCCTTCCCCTGCCCTAAGGCCTAAAACACTGACCCTTAGCTAACAATACACCGACCCGCTACCACTCCCAGCGCTGTCCCTAAGACTACCGCAACCCCATCCACTGCCCTTAAGCCTAAAACCATACCCTTATTTTTGAAAACTTCCTTGACCCCCCCGAGCCCTCAAAACGACCACCTCATCCTCTAAGCCCTAAAAACTGTCCCGACTACCCATGCCCCTCCCCCTGCCCTAAGGCTTAAAACCCTGGCCCTTAGCAAACACAACACCAACCCGCTCCCACCACCTGCGCTGTCCCAAAGACTACCCCAACCCCTTCCACTGCCCTTAACCCTTAAGCCTAACACCCTAACCCCTAATTAAAAAAAACTACCCTGACCCTCTCCCAGCCTGTAAACTACCCCGATCCTCCCCAACCCTGTAAACTACCATACCCCCTGAGCCCTAAAAACTACCAACCATCTCCTAAGCCCTAAAAACTGTCCTGACTACCCATTCCCCTCCCCTGCCCTAAGGCCTAAAACCCTGGCCCTTAGCTAACACTACACTGACCCGCTCCCACCCCTGACCCCTGTCCCCAGCCCTGAATACTACCCGACCCCCCAGCCCTGAAAACGACCCACTCCCCAGTCCTGACAACAACCCCCTCTCCAGCCCTAAAAACGAACCTGCCTCCCTCCCAAGCACTGAAATTGACCCTCGATCCCCCCAGCCCTGTACCTACCCCCCAAAACCATACAAACTACCCCCCAAAACCAGCCCCAGTCCCACTTACCTCACTGCGTCCTCCGTCAAGGTCCAAGGTCTTCCTGCTTCTGAGTGCCGCCCAGCAGCTGCAGCAGCTAGACTGCACACTGCCTTAACCACGCATTTGTGTGGTTAAGGCATAAGCGTAGTTACGCTTGCGTAGTCGGAACACGCGTGACTCTGCCCATGTTGTTCCGACTGTTCCCCGGATATGGTATGTGCATTCTTGTTTATTAAAGCATTAGTGGCAAAGCGTCAGTGTTATATTGTCTATGCTTGCCAGCATGTCTTGGGACCATTGGTACAGCACATACTTCAGCATTGGATTCTGATCTCTCAGGAATTCAAGCTCTAATTCCTGTGGTACAAGTGGTGAGAGAACATCAACTGTGGTGGTTGTTGTATCCAAGGATTCTAGAGTTGGGATTATGGTTGAACCCTCCACTGGCAGACTCTTAAGATGGATATTAGCAAAGTGGTATGGGGGGCTTCTCGTAGATCAAGGGCAGCTCAGGGCCCATTGTCAGCCCATGAACAGGGTCATTCTTCCCAATGAAAGGAACTAATGGCAGTATGGAGGACTCTCCTGACATTTTCAAAACATATTCAGAACTCTGAATTGTTCATCAAAACAGACAATATGGCAATAAAGTTATACTTCAACTGCCAGTTTAGGTCCAGGTCCTTTACTTTGAAACATCATGATATGGTGGTAAAGAATACGGAGTCTCTCAGAACAATATACATCAAGGAGAAGTTCAATGCAGTGGCAGGTTCTCTGAACACTGTTTTTCCCTCGTCGCATAACCTCACACTTTCAAAACAAACATTTCTGGATTGGTAAAAAAGGTGTAGATCTGTTTGCAGATCATCACAATGCCCGTCTTCCCCAATACCTTTCCAAATGGGGACAAATGCATTATCTATACAGTGGTGAAAGTGTCTGATGTATGACACCCCCTAATTCCTCTACTATATCTAAAATTCGGAAGGAGATAGCAGAGATCATCTTAGTTTGCCCTTACTGATCCAGAAGACAGTGATTTCACCTTCTGAAGAAAATACTGATAAACTAAATGGTTTCTTTCACTAGATCCTCTTCCACTATTTCCTCTGCCATTCATGTTGATGTCTCTACAATGTCTGAGACTGGTAGTTTAGGAGGTTGAAAGGGAAGCGTTTAGGAAATTAGGTTTAACTCACTCTGAAACAACCTCAATTCAGGCATCAAGAAGTGAATACACAAGGAAACCTGTAATCATAAAGGGGATCCTTTGATAAGTGGTGCCAAGAAATTCAGGTATCTCCTATTCATTGTCTCCTGGAAGTTCTTTTCCAGTTTTTATTGGAGGGTTTTGATAAGGGTTGGTCAGTAGCAACTTTAAAGCTCCAATAGGCTGCCATAAAAGCTTTCTGATCACCCTGCAGATCGCTCACAACAGTAGACGGATGGGCAGCAACACATTTCAAGGATTTGAGGTTTTGAGATCTATTGTTAACAATTTTCTCCGTTGGGATCTGCTGGGTTTTTCAAATGTGTTTATTACTTTTTGCTTTGAACATGGATCAAAAAACGTAAACATCACAGTCACAGCGAAAACAGACAGTACCATATCTTTACTTATTAAATAATGCATTCACAATTCGGAGATATATTTTACACACTAATAACCCCAATTCCACACCAAGGGCTTTGAACACCTCCGCCCTTGCACTTTCCACCATATCATTGCAGGCCTACTAAGGTGGTCTATTAATTGGGGATTCAGACTACTTAAATAGCATTACTGCCCATTCAGTGAGGTCGTCCATTACCTTTACTTCTCTTCGAGATTTTTTGATCTGCTGTTCATCAGGTAGACCCCATTCAGGAAAGTCTTTTCTCCACTATACCATCCTCGGACCTCCTGGGGGTTCTCAGTGTATGGTTATTCATTGTTTTGCCAAGATCATCACCTATCACTACATCTGGAGCTTTATTTAACAGTACTTTCACAGGTCTTAAAAGATATCTCCATTTTCAAACTAATATTATTCTTCAGAGTATTCCCCACCTCCTTCCAGAAAACATCCACTCCAGGACACCTCCATGTCTGATGTAATAGATCCTCTGCATGCGTCCCACACCTGCCATATGCAGAAGCCCTGCCTGGGTACATCAAGGCCAATTTACAGGGCATTAGATAAGACTTGTGAATACAGTGACATTGCATTAATTTAAACCGAGCACTGAGTAATATCAATTTAACTTGTTCACATGCTTGTCTCCACTGAGGCAGTGTCAACTCATCTGGACAGTCAGCTGCCCAACGTTCTTTGGCTGTTTCTGTATTCCTCCCTGCATTAGAGCTGCATATAGTACCGTAATCAGTCTCCTTAACCCCACTAAATCCTATAATCTCTGCATGACTGCATGCTCTGGAGGAGCTTCTGTAAACATGTTCCAAATCATCTGTGTTGTGTGTGCTAATCTAGCATAATGGAGGAGTTGTCCATTCCCCACCCCAAAATGCCCCCTAGCCTGTTTGAATGCCAGAAATCTGTTATAGAGGAACACATCCCCCACCGTGAGGCATCCACCCTCCAATAAACTAGTGAAAGATGCATCTCATGCCTTGTCTCAGAATGGCATGAAAGACCGCAGGGGCATTTCCATCGCAAATGGTGGTCTCTTCAGAACCTTTATTACCACCCTATGCCCCAATAACAACATTGCAACAACCTTCTTATGAGCCTTTAGATTACAATTCTGATTAGTTTTCTTTAAAAGTAGTTTTCTTGATAGCTAGAACTATGGCAAGATGTATAGGTGAGTTGGGTGCATTGATGTGCTATCCTTCGTCTTGAAAATTTTCTTAAATTAGTCCCAGGCTTTGCTCCAAATGTGAATTCTGCATTTCAAAAGGATCAGGAAATAGTTCTGTGTCCTGGACCTGTTTCCGATCAATATGTTCAGTTTAGAAAATCGGATGTAGCCTGGGCTCTGAAAATGTATTTGCAGAGAACGAGTCAGTTCCGAAAATGTGATTATTTTTTGTTTGTTCATTTTGAACACCAAAAAGTGGATGCAAGTCTTCCATGTCCACTTTGAGTAGATGGATAAAGGAATTTATTGGCTTGGCATATGAGAAATCCGGTCATTATCTTCCATGTTCCATGCATCCCTGTTCAATGAGAGGAAAGCAGCATCTTGGTAGGCTGAAGCCTCTATTATGGACATTTGTGTTCAGGCTATTTGGGCACATCCAGAAACATTAGTCAACCATTACAGGTTGCATGTACCTCACGGGTCGGAAATACATTTTAGTACAAAGGGTTGTTTTGTAATAATTCTTTATTGCATTTTCATTTCAAGAATGAATTATAAGCAGGGATTATCATTAACCTTGTAATACCCATTCAGACTGCAACTTAACAAAATGTTTGCTACAAATGGAAAGAAGTCAAAATTACAATTATTCAAGTGAAAATATATTGCTCAATAGGGCCGAAGGAACAAATGAGAAATAGTATGCATATGTTCTAGCACGGTAAGTCCTGGGCCAGTTTTATGTTAGCTGTGCAATTAACAAATGCAAGAAGGGAAACATTTTCATAAGAAAAACAAAGAACAATCTGACCTGCAAAGCGAGTCAGGGCACTGTGGGGACAGTCTGAGTCAGGGCTCCCATCCACGGCTCCTCAGGAGGTACAAAGGTTTTGAAATTAGTTAATCAGCCTTGAGAAGAATGGATTCACTTTGGCTATTCGGAGTATAACAGTGATCAAATTGATTCTTGTTTGTGGCATGTATTTCTGGCTAATTTGTGTTTTATCTGTAAGTATTTTAGGTCACAACGGCGGCGCTGGAGCATACATATTGCCAATATAATTGTCCTCCCGCCCGATTTACCTGCATGCCATAGGTTTAATTGTGGTGGAGACTACTCCATCTGCGCCATGATTAAACACCTCCAATGGCACTGTGGAATGAGGGCTGTTGGAGGCAGCCTGTACTTCTGCCCACCTAACTTAGATGGGTGGAATCAGAGGTCAGTTTTTACATTCCGTCCATGCCAGGAAAGCCCTGGGTGTAAGGAGCAATTTAACTCACACAAAAAGTAAAGGGTAGGAGGAATTCGTCCCGCTTCGACCTCCTGCAACAACTATATTCCCACAACATAGAAGAGGGACTGTATACTCATAAGTGCTGTGATCAAAGGTAGGGGGAAAAAACACACAAGGGTGTTAAAACTGCCCTCACACACAGCGAACTGTGTCATGCTTCATCATAGGGCTGCTAACACACCTCCGCGCAGACCAACGCTGGAGGTGGAGCAATAAGGAGGGGGAAGACAATACAACACGTAAGTGAAAATAGTATGGGATCACAAGTGAACATAGGTGCAGAAACAGTGATTAAAACTGGACCTGCACGGCGCTGGGAGAGACAAGTATTACGGCCACAGCTCACCTTGACGAATGTGTGACTATAGGGAGCTGTCCTCTCTCCCCCGCAAGTTCAAGTTTAGATTTTAAATGAACTCGGTTCCTCTTGGAGAGCAAGGCGCTCTACCACATTTTATCTGAGAAGTTACTCAGAAGGGTGTCTTCCCTCTACCCTTGGATCAAAGGAGGTAGGGTTAGTACCCATGGGATCATTTCTATGTGAGTCCTGATGAAAGCCGGGGTATTTAATTTTGCTGGCTGAAACATGTCGACGGTTTTGCAGAGTGGAGTGGTTGGCGACTCATTATAAGTTCCCCATACCACCATCCACTGGTCTTGGAATGACCATTTTACTCTGGAGAGGGTACCCAATATTAAAATTGTAATAGGGACTCCCTGTGTCCAGTTTTAATCACTCTTCTATGTTGTGGGAATATGTAAGGAGCAATTACCCTCTCCTTGGGAGAGGACTCCTATGGCGAGGAGAGCATTTTGTTTTTTTCTCAAAAATTATATTTCGTTTTAGAATTTTCTTTCTGAAAATAAAAAAAGAAAATCGTTTGGTGCAGGGCTCCATCAATTTGATGGAGCCCTGCACCAAACAACAAAATGCATTGACAGGATGCTGTGACGGCGGTTCCGGGCAATGCTTTAGAAATGACCGCCAGCTCAGCGGCCATGCGTAAATCTGGTGGGCTGTCCCTCTGCCAGGGCGATTGAGTAATGTACTCCACTGCCCAGGCGGAAAATGGACCATCCGCGAGGATTTAAATCAGGCTCTACAGCTCTTCCAGCATGTGCACCAGAGGCCTTTTGACCATTGGGAGATATCAGATCCACCATCGGGTCTGTCAGATGTGGCTGTCTTCAGTGCTGGTTTCTCTGTATGAATGAATCACTCTGAAGCATTGTTAGTGGCGTAAAGAGTTTTGTAATAACTTTATAAATAAATATATTCCAGTGGCAGCTAGCAACATTAAAATATGGTGCAGTGCAATTCACAAAAAACTCACCATATTTGTTGCACCACATTTGCTGGCCCCCGCCCTGGTGTGGATTAAACACAGATCGTTGAGACTGGGGATGAATGTTTGCATCGTTCAGCATTCTGTCCATCATTTGTCCTTTTTGCTTTTGTCGCCCTAAGTGGGGAGGGTATGCCCAGGCATGGGTCGTGTGCTCACTGCACCACTGAATTAAAGCTAGCCTGCGTGATGAGGGGGTGACACCCCGAAACCAGTCCCAGGATGCTTGTTTCTGGTCCAGGGAGGACTGGCCTGGCAGTTCAGACTGGACTGTTCCCATGAGGAGCAGGGTCAAAACTGTTTTGCATATGGCTGGGTCCAAACTGGGGTGGTGTGGTGAGTGAAAACATTATGGATTAAATCCAGATCTTTGAGACTGGGGGTGACTATTTGTATTGTTCCGTTTATTTCAGTTTGCCTTTTGGCTTGCAGCGGGCAGGGCGATGCTCATTCGGTATATTCAGCAGAAGAACCTGTGCCAAATATTGTATTTATTACTTGTTAATAACAATTCAAACTACAGAACAGAAACAATAAATCCCTGAAATGATATCCAGACATTGTTCCTTCTAATTGCTATTCCCACTGGTTAATCTTGGTTCTTTCCTGGCATGATTTGAAACAATTTAAAATTACAGTCCACGTTTTTAGCTCATGTTTATGCATTCTATTTAAAATGATTTGGTTGTCCAGTGTGGTACATGCAGTTGTACTCATACAGTACTGAATAAGTGTTTTCACAGTTCTCATTGTGTGTAATACAGCATTTTAAAAAAATGAGGAAATGCCTTTTTCACCTTGTAACATAAATGATGAAGTAATCAATCAAGGAATGTTAGATGACTCATGCTCCATAAACACCTCTGGCGTTGGCTCTAATTAGAAAATTAGTTGGAAGAAGATGCAATGAGGCCAAGCAATAAATGACATTGCCTCCTTTGCTACTATCAATATTGGAGGAAATCTCTCGGAGCACACAAGAGACGCAAAGGTCGCGCAATAAGAGGAAGCCAACGTGACTCCTTCCTGAGTGACAACAGCTCTGTGCACATAGGAAGGACATTTATGTCCAGTTCAAGAAGTATGGAACAAATGGATACCTCCATCTTTGGGGATTTGCAACTAAAGCACAGAGGTAATTTACACGTGAATACATCTTATGACATACATAATGTATTCCTGTAATTGTGGAAGAGGAGTGTTATTGAATCACAGGCTTTAATTGTAGAACTCATGATTGTTACAGAAACATAATTTTATTGTAATCAAGAATTAATTACATGTTGAGGTTAATTATGTTCATCAAACCTAAATACAAAACAAGTCACAATGTAGATGTTTCAAGAAAAAACTCAATCAACTTATGCTAATTGCAGTTGGCAAGAGGTATATGCAAATCAATCAAAATCTCATATTCAGCCCAGTTTGTTTTGGGTAGGATTTGAAGACTTCCTATTTTTGTACAATACGTTTAATGTCAAATTAAAATGAATACACAGCAAACATTTATTTTACTTGGGCCTCTAACCAAATAAACTAGTCTCAATGCACTTTGGCAGAGGGTATATGTAGGAGGCGGACGTAAGCAGAATCAAAGTCCCAGTGCATAAACTGGGTGGGTGCTAGACCTGTCATCCTTGGCATGGTTCTCCTCTCACTTTTCGTCTTCCACCCTCCTGCTTTGCTGACTTTATTTTTACTGGCTTTAGGACTCTGTGCACTTTCCACTGCTAACCAGTGCTAAAGTGCTTGTGCTCTCTCCAATTGGACTACTTAATTTACTTTGAAAGTGCCTAGTAAAGTGGTACCACATGTACACAGGACCTGTAAATTCATTGCTATTAGTGGGCCTGCAGCACTGGTTGGGCCTCCCACTTCAGTAGCCCTTTCAAACGTGTCTCAGGCCTGCCATTTCAGCCTGTGTGTGCATTTGTAAACTGTCATACTGACCTGGCTAAATAAACCTTTTGCGTGCACTACTGAGTAAGTTCGACAAGCTTAAATCAATGTGAACTGAATCATCAAAATATATACTAATGCTTTAAGACATGACATTTAAACGAAAACACAAACAAATTTCAAGTTGATTGTATTCAATAATTTTTCTTATTGAAAAATGTCAAATCATAATTATATCATGTGAAACATCAAAACATGTTCACAATACATGATCTATTGTGATTTTTGAACTAATACAAGGTTATTCAACCTGGATGCATTTCAAATTTATACAATGTAGTTTATACACAAACAATCAAAAATAGCCCGATGCATTTCGGGACGGAGTCCCTTCTTCGGGGGCCACTGTAATGCCAAAAATATATATACAAGTGAATATTAACTACATGATTCTTAATTTATGAAAAACAAAACAACTTGCAAAATGTTTTTTAACCACATAGCTACCAAGGTGAGACACCCAGTTGCCTGATTTAGAACGTATGTTGGTGATCATACTAAGAGGTAGAGAGAAAATGTAATGAGCAAAAAATAGAGGGAGGAAGCGTTGCCATCACCAGTGAATATAACTGTTAAAACGTCCTAGACATTGCCCCCATAGGGAAATGAACCACTTGCCTTGAGCTGCCTTATGCTCCATGTTGCGGATCACATGCAAGATGTAAAAGAAAGAAAAATAATAGAAAAATAAAAGCACGTGAAAAAAATCTGGCAGATACTTTGAACAAACCTACCGGTCAAATAACTGAATATAAACATGTGATAACACGACACAAATAGACTGCTAAGCTGAAAGGATGCGCTGTAAGTCAACAACCTGAAAATAACAGGAGTGAAAGTAGATGAGAAACGTAAATGAAAGTGATATAAAAAACTAGCCTCAAACCCGTGACATCTAAGACAATACCTGAAAATGCGGGTAAACCAACGTGACCATCTGCAACAAAATGCAGAGAAATAGTAAATACAACAAACTTACGAAAAGCCCCAAAGAGCTACCAGTAACTTACAAACCTACAACCCAGGATCTAAAATCTGTAACTCACCAAGACGAAAGAAAACAGCGTCTCGTATAGAAGATCGTGACTGCACCGAAGCCAGTGGTCAGCACTAATCCTGTATTTAACTAACGCGGAAGCCCGCGGAAATTGAACATATCACCTGACTCCTAACATAGAACTGGCATCAAAATTTCTCTTACTCATTCTTCAGATTGCAATACTATGAATGTGATTTATTGCATTAAATGTCCATGCGGTTCTTTATATGTTGGAAAAACCGAGAGAAAAGTGAAAGTTCGTATTGGAGAACACAAAAGCATGATCAGAAACAAAAACACGAACTCAAACCTAGTAGTCCATTGGATGGAGCAAAGTCACAACATTTCTCAACTCCGGTTTATGATATTGGAAAAACTTGCATTGCAGACAGGAATTGATCTTAGCAAAAAATTGTCACAAAGAGAGGTGTTCTGGATTAGAAGGCTTAATACCATGATGCCACTAGGTCTCAATGACAAATTAGATTTGAGTTGTTTTTTGTAAACAATGTTCATGTTTAGAGGAGGAATTGCTCACACCTTATGAATGAATTGCTCTCATCTCACATCGTGTTTATTTGTCAAGCATTTTTATTGTTTACTTTCGTATAGTGTCATCTACGTCAAGGTAGTTTATGCCACATCAGGACACTTAGTATTCATCCCCATTTAAAGACAGAGTGTACTATTTGTTACATGTAGATACGCTGTTCTCTGTCATCTTTTTTTATTGATTCTGTATCATTATTGAAGTTATCGGGTTCATTACCAGAATTCCACTATTGAGCCATGTGTGTATTTTTTTAATCAACTGTATCTTTTCAATCAACTGTTTTTATTATATTTTTTTATTATATTTTTCCATCCTATCGTTTCATGTTATGTGAATTTTCTGTCTTTATTCTTTCATGTGTTATTCTTTCCATGTTATCAGCACTTGGTCACAATTTTTTTCGTTCGTTTACCATCATGTGTTTGGTTCTATGCATGCTCAGCGGGGTTTAGCACACTTCTGGTGTTGTTGATTAATTTATTGGTTATCGGTGGTGGTATCTTTTTGCACGCATTTATTATTTGGTTTACTTCGCAGTATCCTCTCATGTCTTTTTTAGTTTTTTAGGGTGGTTTGCAGTGTTGAGGCACTCCTTAGAGCAGAATCTCAGGTTAACTCACTTTCTAGCACATCTTCCAAGATGGCGGCTCCGCGCGTACAGTTTTTTCCCCGTTTTCATGATTCAAGTCTGTAGTCAGGTGACACTTGCAATCTTCGCGGGTTTCCGCGACAGTTTTAAACATGACCAGCACTCATCAGTTATCTCGGTGTAGTTACTCACCTTCTTAGGGTTTGAATGCGTTTTTAAGGTACTTTTTAGAGCACGGTAGCAGGTTAATTTACCTCCGAGCGCATCTTTCCAAGATGGCGGCTCCGGAGATTCAGTTTTCCTTTCACAGTTTTCCTTTCTTTGCTTCTTACGTTAGGAGTCAGGTGATATGTTCAATTTCCGCGGGCTTCCGCGTTAGTTAAATACAGGATTAGTGCTGACCACTGGCTTCGGTGCAGTCACGATCTTCTATACGAGACGCTGTTTTCTTTCGTCTTGGTGAGTTACAGATTTTAGATCCTGGGTTGTAGGTTTGTAAGTTACTGGTAGCTCTTTGGGGCTTTTCGTAAGTTTGTTGTATTTACTATTTCTCTGCATTTTGTTGCAGATGGTCACGTTGGTTTACCCGCATTTTCAGGTATTGTCTTAGATGTCACGGGTTTGAGGCTAGTTTTTTATATCACTTTCATTTACGTTTCTCATCTACTTTCACTCCTGTTATTTTCAGGTTGTTGACTTACAGCGCATCCTTTCAGCTTAGCAGTCTATTTGTGTCGTGTTATCACATGTTTATATTCAGTTATTTGACCGGTAGGTTTGTTCAAAGTATCTGCCAGATTTTTTTCACGTGCTTTTATTTTTCTATTATTTTTCTTTCTTTTACATCTTGCATGTGATCCGCAACATGGAGCATAAGGCAGCTCATGGCAAGTGGTTCATTTCCCTATGGGGGCAATGTCTAGGACGTTTTAACAGTTATATTCACTGGTGATGGCAACGCTTCCTCCCTCTATTTTTTGCTCATTACATTTTCTCTCTACCTCTTAGTATGATCACCAACATACGTTCTAAATCAGGCAACTGGGTGTCTCACCTTGGTAGCTATGTGGTTAAAAAAAATTTTGCAAGTTGTTTTGTTTTTCATAAATTAAGAATCATGTAGTTAATATTCACTTGTATATATATTTTTTGCATTACAGTGGCCCCCGAAGAAGGGACTCCGTCCCGAAATGCATCAGGCTATTTTTGATTGTTTGTGTATAAACTACATTGTATAAATTTGAAATGCATCCAGGTTGAATAACCTTGTATTAGTTCAAAAATCACAATAGATCATGTATTGTGAACATGTTTTGATGTTTCACATGATATAATTATGATTTGACATTTTTCAATAAGAAAAATTATTGAATACAATCAACTTGAAATTTGTTTGTGTTTTCGTTTAAATGTCATGTCTTAAAGCATTAGTATATATTTTGATGATTCAGTTCACATTGATTTAAGCTTGTCGAACTTACTCAGTAGTGCACGCAGTCTGTCACGTAAAGTGTTACTTGACTTTCCTTATTCTCACACATGTGGGACAGGCAGCCCACAAATACTGCGTAGCACACTATAACCTAGTCCGTTAGGTCAGACAAATTCAAATAAAAGGGATTTGTTTAAACAGTTATACATTGGAGTGCACCGCACACACTACATTTTCAGCATCAAGTTTTCTAACTGCCTATCCAGCGGTAGCACCCACTAAGTTTCCACGATGACCTCTTTCGAGAGCATAGCAAGCACCACGGAAAACAGAGCAGAAACCAAGGCATACACTGCAGAAGAAGCCACTGAAATTTACAGTTTAATTTCCGCTACCAAAACGTTTGACACCCAAGAAGGTTCGATAACTCAACAACTAAAACATCTTGAATTCATCTGCCGACGAGAATTGAATCAGAGACTGCATGCTTCAACTCTCATTCAGTACCATAAACACAAAAGGATACCACGTGGCTTACGGTTAGCCATTAAACCCATGCTGTTTCGTTTTCAGTTTAATAAGTCTTTTATGGATCGTTGGTATGCAGTCCTCAACAAATGCTCCTTGGATTTAATTTTACTGATTGTAGAGGAACTTTCTAAAACAATCAAAGAACTTGAAGAAGAAATTTTCAACATCAAACAAGATTTATCAGCACGCATCGACTCAGGAGATTGGACCAACACATTGGAACAAATTAACATCAAATTAGAAAATTATGGCAAAGAATTACAAGAACGTAAATTGCGCAAATTTAAAAGGGATACAATTGATTACTGGTTGAATGAGGTATATACTTGGGCAGAAATGTACGCTCAGCGTAGACCATTTAGAAAAAATCCTGATGCTTCATCAGAGGAAAGCGTAGTATCGGACCGTGATATACAATCTACCAGACCCCCTGTGAATAACAACGGAGCAAGAGTCCATGTTGCAAGCACCAGTAGGATGGGCACAGAATTAAGTGAGACTCATGCCTCAAGTTCCACGGAATCTTTTTTATCCAAGGGACAGAAGTCCTCACAGCCACCAGATGTAGCTACAGGTCAAACCGGTGGGAGTGCCGCAAAACAAGGCGAGGACAAAGAAAGAACCAAAGAGAAATCACGGCAAAATCTACGGAGTCAGAAACAATCATCATAAATATTTCCTCTCAAACATTGACTACCCAACAAACCCGCATCTTAAACAAAGGTACTTCCTTTGTACCAACACATAAGACAACCTTTCATGAAACAGAAGTTGCTATTTACCGTTTCATGCGCACTTTGCGTTTACGCCACTTTTTTGATAATGTTTTGACACAGCCAATCACCAAAGAGGATCATGAGTTTGCAGAGTTCAGACCCAAAAGTACCTTCGTACCTCCAGTCTCCCATAAAATATTGGACTGCTTTGAATCATCTGTCAAACAGGATCTGATTAAATTGAATTACCAGCAACATAAAGGTCAAAATCTGTCCAAACACGAAAGGAACATCTTGAAAGACCTAGCTAACAAAGAAACTTTGACATTTCAGCCCGCAGATAAGGGAGGTGCCTTAGTCATGATGGACTCGTCATATTACCATCGAAAGGTGCAAGAACATCTGATGGATGAAAATACCTATCTCAAATTGGATCATGATCCCACTAACGAAATATTACAAGTATTAAAGATCATTTTGGATAATGCTCAGGACATGGACTGGATCTCCAGTAAAACTAAAAGCTTTCTTACCAAGCAGCATCCGAAAAGGCCACACATGTACATGTTGCCAAAAATACATAAACATCCCACCGATCCTCCATTCAGACCCATTGTGTCCGGATGCGGGTCGTTATTCGAACCTCTTGGCATTTATATCGATCAATTTCTCCAACCAATTGTACGCTCTTGGAAATCGTACACACGAGACACCACTGATTTTCTATCACATTTACAACAGTTGAATTTAACCAACATGACTGAATGTATGTTATGTACCATTGATGTCACATCACTATACACTTCAATACCGTTACAAGAAGGTTTGGAAGCCATTGAATGGGCATTACTTAATCAACCGGACATGCGCGCTCATAAAGTGTTTCTTTTGGAGGTACTACAATTTTGTTTACAGCACAGTTATTTTCATTATCAGAATGAATTTTTTCTTCAAATTAGTGGTACTTCCATGGGTTTTGGGGGGGCGCCCACATACGCGAATATTTTTATGGCTGCATTCGAAGAAAAATACATCTTTGAAAATTTGAACTGGAGTAAACATCTCATTACATATCGTCGTTACATTGACGATATTTTTTTAATCTGGTCCAACACCAAAGAATCTCTCCAAGATCAAATTCAAGTTTTGAATTCTAGAAACAGCAGAATTCAATTCACTTCAAACATCAGTGAGACTAGTTTACCTTTTTTGGATGTCTTGGTGAGTAAGTCTGATTCCAACATCGACACTAGCGTGTTTATCAAGTCCACTGATCGCAACAACACACTTCTGTTTCAGAGCTTTCACTCTCCCAAATTGATACAGAATTTACCATATTCCCATATGATTCGTTCTAAAAGAATATCTTCTACTACTGGGAAATTTAATGAAGAACTTGATAGGATCAGGACTAGATTCACAGCACGTGGATATCCCTTATCTATCATTAAACGGGCGGAGGATCGAATGCATCAAATTGAACGAAGTACTCTCTTAACCACCAAACCAAAAATACCCATCAACAGGCCGGTCTTTGTGTCGAAATTTTCTACGAAGTCCAAAAGCATCAAGAAAATCATCCTCAACAGATGGGAACTATTAGTACGGGAACCTGATTTTGGTGTCTCATTCAATCAACCACCACTGTTTGCTTATACCCGCAGTAATAATCTCAAGGAACTCCTAGCCAAAAAAATTTGAGCACCAACATCAAACCAACAGGGATGAAAAGATGTACCAATTGCACGCATTGCAATAATGTCATGCAACAGGATTTTATTACACACCCCAGAACTGGCATCAAAATTTCTCTTACTCATTCTTCAGATTGCAATACTATGAATGTGATTTATTGCATTAAATGTCCATGCGGTTCTTTATATGTTGGAAAAACCGAGAGAAAAGTGAAAGTTCGTATTGGAGAACACAAAAGCATGATCAGAAACAAAAACACAAACTCAAACCTAGTAGTCCATTGGATGGAGCAAAGTCACAACATTTCTCAACTCCGGTTTATGATATTGGAAAAACTTGCATTGCAGACAGGAATTGATCTTAGCAAAAAATTGTCACAAAGAGAGGTGTTCTGGATTAGAAGGCTTAACACCATGATGCCACTAGGTCTCAATGACAAATTAGATTTGAGTTGTTTTTTGTAAACAATGTTCCTGTTTAGAGGAGGAATTGCTCACACCTTATGAATGAATTGCTCTCATCTCACATCGTGTTTATTTGTCAAGCATTTTTATTGTTTACTTTCGTATAGTGGCATCTACGTCAAGGTAGTTTATGCCACATCAGGACACTTAGTATTCATCCCCATTTAAAGACAGAGTGTACTATTTGTTACATGTAGATACGCTGTTCTCTGTCATCTTTTTTATTGATTCTGTATCATTATTGAAGTTATCGGGTTCATTACCAGAATTCCACTATTGAGCCATGTGTGTATTTTTTTAATCAACTGTATCTTTTCAATCAACTGTTTTTATTATATTTTTTTTATTATATTTTTCCATCCGATCGTTTCATGTTATGTGAATTTTCTGTCTTTATTCTTTCATGTGTTATTCTTTCCATGTTATCAGCACTTGGTCACAATTTTTTTCGTTCGTTTACCATCATGTGTTTGGTTCTATGCATGCTCAGCGGGGTTTAGCACACTTCTGGTGTTGTTGATTAATTTATTGGTTATCGGTGGTGGTATCTTTTTGCACGCATTTATTATTTGGTTTACTTCGCAGTATCCTCTCATGTCTTTTTTAGTTTTTTAGGGTGGTTTGCAGTGTTGAGGCACTCTTTAGAGCAGAATCTCAGGTTAACTCACTTTCTAGCACATCTTCCAAGATGGCGGCTCCGCGCGTACAGTTTTTTCCCCGTTTTCATGATTCAAGTCTGTAGTCAGGTGACACTTGCAATCTTCGCGGGTTTCCGCGACAGTTTTAAACATGACCAGCACTCATCAGTTATCTCGGTGTAGTCACTCACCTTCTTAGGGTTTGAATGCGTTTTTAAGGTACTTTCTAGAGCACGGTGGCAGGTTAATTTACCTCCGAGCGCATCTTTCCAAGATGGCGGCTCCGGAGATTCAGTTTTCCTTTCACAGTTTTCCTTTCTTTGTTTCTTACGTTAGGAGTCAGGTGATATGTTCAATTTCCGCGGGCTTCCGCGTTAGTTAAATACAGGATTAGTGCTGACCACTGGCTTCGGTGCAGTCACGATCTTCTATACGAGACGCTGTTTTCTTTCGTCTTGGTGAGTTACAGATTTTAGATCCTGGGTTGTAGGTTTGTAAGTTACTGGTAGCTCTTTGGGGCTTTTCGTAAGTTTGTTGTATTTACTATTTCTCTGCATTTTGTTGCAGATGGTCACGTTGGTTTACCCGCATTTTCAGGTATTGTCTTAGATGTCACGGGTTTGAGGCTAGTTTTTTATATCACTTTCATTTACGTTTCTCATCTACTTTCACTCCTGTTATTTTCAGGTTGTTGACTTACAGCGCATCCTTTCAGCTTAGCAGTCTATTTGTGTCGTGTTATCACATGTTTATATTCAGTTATTTGACCGGTAGGTTTGTTCAAAGTATCTGCCAGATTTTTTTCACGTGCTTTTATTTTTCTATTATTTTTCTTTCTTTTACATCTTGCATGTGATCCGCAACATGGAGCATAAGGCAGCTCATGGCAAGTGGTTCATTTCCCTATGGGGGCAATGTCTAGGACGTTTTAACAGTTATATTCACTGGTGATGGCAACGCTTCCTCCCTCTATTTTTTGCTCATTACATTTTCTCTCTACCTCTTAGTATGATCACCAACATACGTTCTAAATCAGGCAACTGGGTGTCTCACCTTGGTAGCTATGTGGTTAAAAAATTTTTTGCAAGTTGTTTTGTTTTTCATAAATTAAGAATCATGTAGTTAATATTCACTTGTATATATATTTTTTGCATTACAGTGGCCCCCGAAGAAGGGACTCCGTCCCGAAATGCATCGGACTATTTTTGATTGTTTGTGTATAAACTACATTGTATAAATTTGAAATGCATCCAGGTTGAATAACCTTGTATTAGTTCAAAAATCACAATAGATCATGTATTGTGAACATGTTTTGATGTTTCACATGATATAATTATGATTTGACATTTTTCAATAAGAAAAATTATTGAATACAATCAACTTGAAATTTGTTTGTGTTTTCGTTTAAATGTCATGTCTTAAAGCATTAGTATATATTTTGATGATTCAGTTCACATTGATTTAAGCTTGTCGAACTTACTCAGTAGTGCACGCAGTCTGTCACGTAAAGTGTTACTTGACTTTCCTTATTCTCACACATGTGGGACAGGCAGCCCACAAATACTGCGTAGCACACTATAACCTAGTCCGTTAGGTCAGACAAATTCAAATAAAAGGGATTTGTTTAAACAGTTATACATTGGAGTGCACCGCACACACTACATTTTCAGTAAATAAACCTTTTGCCAGGCCCAAACCCTAATTTTTTATACATATAATTCACCCCTAGGGTAGGCCCTGAACAGTCCAGAGGTCAGGGAGCAGTTAATTAAAAGGTAGGACATGTCCTTTTAAGTTTTACATGTCCTGGTGATAAAAAGAATCCTAAATTTGTTTTTCGCTACTGCAAGGCCTACCTCTCCCGTAGGATTACATTGGAGCTACCTTGTTACATTTAATAAGCTGTAACTTCCAATTTGGAGCAGGTAGACAGGTCGACTTTGGTGTCTAAAGAATTGTAATTAAAAGCCCTCTCTAATGGTAAAGTCAAATTTTTTGTCACAATTCTGAAAATGCTACTTTTAGTTGCCATTTTCTTGTCCTAACCATTGGGCACCTGCAGCCTGATCCTTTGCTACATTACTAGGTATAGCTGGCAGTTGGTCTTCGCGTATTGCTCTCAGATACCGAGACAAAGGAAAAATAGGTGTTGACAGGATAGGCTGCTCTGAATTAATGAGGGGGAGCAGCTGTTACCTACCACACTTGCACATCACAAAGGCTCTGCCTGAGCGCTCTTACAAAGTCTTACTAGTCTTGTGTGACCCCAGACAAGCTGGGGCCAGGACAGGGAGGAAGGTGATGCCTGACACCTCAGGGAGGTGGAAACCTCTAGAGGCTTCCTCCACTTTAAAGTGGGCACCAGGTGTAAATATTGGACCTCCAACCTCAACTCTTCAGTACACTTCTAGACTGCTGTGCTGCTGAAAGGACTGCCACTCTGCTGAAAGGACTGCCACTCTGCTGAACTGCTGCTCTGAAGGACTGCTGCCCTGCTTTGCTGACCTGCTGCCCTCTTGCCTGGGTGAGAAGGAATGGACCTGCATCTCTAACTCCAGGACCTCAAATTGACTCCAAGGGCTCGTTGGCTGGTCTCCTGATCAGAAGCCTTAGGGACATAACAGGTTTCCAACAAGCCTCAACCCAGCATCTGGAATCTGTCCTCTGTGAGTCCTACCCTGCCAAGTGGTGCCAGCCCAGCCCTGGACCCTGGGAAATGGGAAATGGGCCTGAAGGTGCTCTGCCAGCCCATCTGTGGATCCAGCAGAACTGACGCATTTCCTCTCCTGTGCGGCACAACCCCGAGCAGAACCGGCGCATTGCCTCTGCTGCGTGGGCTTTCCTGGTGCAAGGTCTTTACATCACCCTCATAGCCCGCAGCCATCTCAGAATTGCCGCTGCATGACACATCCTCAACGTAGGCCCTCACATCTCAACACTCTCATTGACGGCAGCCTTGATGACGTCAGGACTCCACATTGCAAGCCCGCAGCTTCTTCGGAACTAGCCGGTGCATGAAGCATCCTCGACGCAGGACTTTGCAACGCAAGCCCCTCGTCGACAAGTTCCTTGACAATGCAGGACCTTGCATCACAGCTTCGCAACTCCTCGTAACCGACGCGGTGAGACGCATCTCTGACCTGGACCTCACATCGCCTCGGCTGCGTGATGCATCCTCAATGTGGGACTCCGCAACACTTTCCAACCAGTATATAATGGTACTCCTGTTCAGCGGGACCAACTGGGTCCATATAGTCCGCCTACGCTCCATCGCGGTCAGCCTGACTTGTGACTTTGTCCCGGTGTAACGCAATCAGATATCCACAGCGCTTTGTGTTGTTTGGTGCTATTTTCACTTAAATCTTTAAACTTGCCTATCTCCTGGTTCTACTGATTGGATGTTTTGTTGTCTTGTTTTATTTATTACCATTTACTCTATTTTTCTAAATTGGTATGGGATTTTTCTTGTGTTTTCACTTCATTACTGTTTGAAGTGCGGCATAAATAACGTTACACGTTGCCTCTGAGTTAAGCCTGACTGTTCTGTGGCAAGCTACCACAGGTTAATTTGTGATCTGCTTGTGCCTTACCCTGAAAAGGATTGTGGTTTCTGCTTTAGAAGGATGCCACCCGACACAACCAGTAACCCAATTTCTCACACTAGGTATATTACAAAACTTAGTTGTGGCTCTTTTACTCACACAAACACGCACACACTTCTTTAAAAATGTGGTGTGTCGTATTAGTCACATACACACAGTTCTGTTTTTAAAGCATATTCAGTGTGGAAGAAGCCAATCACCCTCCATTGATGGATTGTGCCAGAGAAAGGCTGTCTTTAAATATGACCCTCAATAGGTGATAAAGCCTTGATGAAGGAGGGTCCTGAGAGCCTGAGTAAAGAGCCAATATTAACACCTTACCAAGCAGGAGATATGTACAACTGATGTAGGCAATCACGAGGAATGGAAGATTAACCAATGCCATAGAGAAGCTGTGAGTTTTTAAGGATTTTTTAATCTGAGGTACTAATTTTCCAGTCTAAGGTGATGGGGCAGGAAATTTCAAAGAGAAGAGCCCTAAAAGTGGAGAAATCAACAACAATGTATCCTATACCTGAACAATAAGATAACAATAAGACCCAGTTTGCAGACCAAGGGTCTCTAGTCGCAGCCATGTAGTGTCTTGTGTACGAGGAAGTGAGTTTTAGAAGATGCTATTTCTTTTACTGGAAGACAATTGTGGAATTTGACAGGCAAGAATATTGTGGTCCAGCTGCTACAGATCCATTGTGAAGGAGTTTTTCACCATCCCACCAGGTGAAAAGATGATGTCGACAAAGGTGGTGACCTGAAGCCTCTGCAGATCAAAAAAGTTTTCCAGAGGTACATCTGAGATGTTGAAGCACATCCAAACACAGCCCAATTCTGTAAAAAGGAATAGGTAGGAGGACAAAGGAACCTACACATCTTATGCTCCAGATCACAGTGTGCAGCCTGCCAACCTGCTTCTGCTGAAGCTGCAGCCACCCTGAGAATATTTTTCGACTCTTTGTTGGTACACCATTAACTAGAATAACTACAGGCTCACTTTCCTCTCTCTCTATACCAACAGTTTCAATATTTTTCTTAAAATCTAAAGGTAAGTATACAACTCTTCCTTTCAGACCTCTTTGTAAATCTGTTGGAGGAAGCTTACCTGTTTTAGGCTCCATACGAACAATGGCCTGAAACGGGTGCACACATTGACTAAGAATGAACTCATATGCATTTAAATCTGCCAGTTCCGGAGGTATAGCTACCAACTCTAAGTTGTTATGTACAGCTCTAGCTGGCATTTTGTTCTCTTCTAACTTGTTGTTACAATATTTACAAATACGTTGATCAGTACCCAACTCAAAACGACCTTCCACCAACTAATAAGCACCGAATTGTGCCACTTATCATTGTTTTCCTTTTCAGTTTTTAAATATACATCAACATTCATAGTTTGACCTCTATAGTGAGTAGGTCGACAACAAACACAAACATAGGGGTCCATTACGATGACTGGCGGATGCACCTCCGCGATGCTGGCGGTGGGAGAAAGGATCACTGACAGAATATAGAATGCCAAAATATCGACCTGCCAAAATATAGTGGATAAAATATAGAATGCCAAAATATCGAATTCCTATCTACAAACAGGTAAGTACAAAAATATTGAATCCAAAATATAGTTTGTAAATAATATAGTTTGTTAAAATATCGAATTTTTTAAATGTATTAAAAGTAATGTAAAATTAATAAAATAATAAATATAATTAACTGAAACATACTTAAAAATACTTAAATAACCTTAAAATTAATAAATAATTAATGTAAGTTATAAAAAAATAAACATACATTTTTATTTTTTAATACATATATATATTAACTTAATATTAATAAAAAATATTCAATATTTTTAGCGTAGGATAGCGTAGGGGTAAAAATTACTATTTCCACTCCAGTGAGTGCAACAGTAGGGAAAGCGTTGGATAGCGTAGGGGTAAAAATTACTATTCCCACTCCAGAGAGTGCAACAGTAAGGAAAGCGTTGGATAGCGGAGGGGTAAAAATTACTATTCCCACTCCAGTGAGTGCAACAGTAGGGAAAGCGTTGGATAGCGAAGGGTAAAAATTACTTTTCCCACTCCAGAGAGTGCAACAGTAGGGAAAGCGTTGGATAGCGGGAGGGTAAAAATTACTATTCCCACTCCAGTGAGTGCAACAGTAGGGAAAGCGTTGGATAGCGGAAGGGTAAAAATTACTATTCCCACTCCAGTAAGTGCAACAGTAGGGAAAGCATTGGATAGCGGGAGGGTAAAAATTACTATTCCCACTCCAGAGAGTGCAACAGTAGGGAAAGCGTTGGATAGCGTAGGGGTAAAAATTACTATTCCGACTCCAGTGAGTGCAACAGTAGGGAAAGCATTGGATAGCGTAGGGGTAAAAATTACTATTCCCACTCCAGAGAGTGCAACAGTAAGGAAAGCGTTGGATAGCGTAGGTGTAAAAATTACTATTCCCACTCCAGAGAGTGCAACAGTAAGGAAAGCGTTGGATAGCGTAGGTGTAAAAATTACTATTCCCACTCCAGTGACTGCAACAGTAGGGAAAGCGTTGGATAGCGTAGGGGTAAAAATTACTATTCCCACTCCAGTGAGTGCAATTGTAGGGAAAGTAATGATTTAATATTTAAATAAAAACAAATTAATTATCAATACCAATAAAAAATTAATTAAAATTAATTACCAATTACAAAATATTTAATAATTAATTAATTATAAATACCAATAAATATTATTTATTAAAAATTAATTACCTATTAATAAATAAACAACAACCAATTAATTTCCAATACCAAAAATGTAATAAGTAATAAAAAAATTACCAATTAATAATTAATTAACAATAAATTAATCAATACACAAAAAGAATTTCAATAATTACTTAATTACAATTAAATTACTTCCCACCCTATTCCCCTATAAACCCACAACCCGCTCCGAATAATAAATTAATACAATTAACATAATTATCAATTAATCAATTAATAAAAATGTATTACCAATTAATAAAAATTAATTACCAATTAATAATTAATTAACAATAAATTAATTATCAATACCAATAAATAAAAATACATATTTTCTTAATTACAATTAAATTACTTCCCACCCTATTCCCCTATAAACCCACAACCCACTCCGAATAATAAATTAATACAATTAACATAATTATCAATTAATCAATTAATAAAAATTAATTACCAATTAATAAAAATTAATTACCAATTAATAATTAATTAACAATAAATTATTTATCAATACCAATAAATAAAAATAAATATTTTCTTAATTACAATTAAATTACTTCCCACCCTATTCCCCTATAGACCCACAACCCGCTACAGAACTAAAACGCAAAATTACATTAAAAATAATTAATAATTCCTAAAAATTAATATTTAATTTACTATAATTAAATTACTTCCCACCCTATTCCCCTATAAACCCACAACCCGCTACGGAATTAAATTACGCAAAAATAATTTTACATAAATTTCGTAACTTTAAAAAATATTAAACATACATTACAAAAATAATATACATTTTTAACTCATATACTAACATACAAAACACTTACAACAATTCGATATTATTAAAAATTCGATATTTTTTAATGCCTATATTATGTACTTCTATATTTTGAAAATCGATATTACTTACCTTCATTTCGATATTATTAACCACTATATTATGTCCATTCGATATTATGTCCATTCTATATTTTGAATTCGATATTCTGTCCATTCTATATATTTTTTTCGATATTATGTCTATTTACCGGGAGAAAACGCCATTTACCACGCTCCGGCAGCGGTCCTCACGCCCGCCATATTAGCATGTCTAAACAGAGCCCATTTCCCGTCCGCTGCGGTGTGACGCCGACCGCCATCAAAGTGCGCCCGCCAGCGCGGCGGTGTGAGCCAATGAGCACTCACCGCCGTGCGGAATGACGTCCTGTCCGCCGAACAAATCACGATGCCGGAAAAAGGGCAGCACACCGCGGCGGAGCAACCGTATAGTCAAAGACGGCGGAGACACCACAGAGGAGCAAGAAAATAGACACCCGGCCCACACCGCGATGGATCCAGCTCTACACGCCTTTCCGGTGCTGTATATGATACACCACCTGCAAGTCATTGACCGGCGCGGACGCCGCCGCAGGTACGTACACACACAACTGTGCATGCTACACAATACACAAATCAAGGGTTTGAAAACGGTGCATGTCCACACCAGACACCCCTGTGGGGACAGGAACACAGCCATCACTGCATCCACACATGTCCCACCTGTCACAAAAACACCTCGCCACATCCTGGCTATCCATGTTCCGCGATCATGAACAAATGTCCCGGTGTCGTCACCGCCGCGGTCAGTGTGCAGGAAAACATGCACACAACGTAGAGGCCAGTGCCAGCGACCAGCCATGGCCACTGTACAAACAACACAAAACCACTACTCAAAACACAACACACTAGCCCTCTCCCTGAAGGGACATATAATGTGCCTGCCATGTGCCACTCCTACACAACAACAACACAGGTGAAAACACACTGCCCCACATCCCTAACAACTGCAGAGATAGCCACAGCAGGAGTTGTTGCACAGGAACACATACCACAGAAGGCCAGGCCCCAGCCAACACACACACCACAACAACACCACACACATGCCAAGAACACTGAGCCCCAGCACAAAATGTACACACACACACATATTGATGATCAAACAATTCACTGCACACACAGCCTACCAACTTACACAGACACACCCTACCCTGCCTCACAGCCACATACACAGACCACATGCTAGCAACAATGGAGGACAACATACATGAAAGCTAAAGTGATGTGCCCACAAATGGAAGGACGAGGACACAACTATCAAGCATGTGTACATCACATGCAAGACAACAGACATCTGAGAACACCCACAGCCCATCAAATCACACATGGCTGCCACAGTGAGTCAACCTAAAACACAAGCACCTCAATTCAACAACTCAGGGAGACAGCAAGGCCACCCATGTTAAGGCACAGGGATGAGAGGAAGGCCATGAAGTCAAATACTGAACAGACACACATAGGTATGCAATTATCTGACAATAGCATCTCTGCACCACAACACACAGGTCCCATTCACACACTCCATGATTGAGAAGCACAAGTAGGGTATGTCACACATCCCCCCTCTCACATCAGCAGCACACAACACTCCCATGTGCACCAAATCACAATCGCAGGGCACAACAAGTACACATACACGCACACCACTCCAGGGTGACACATGGGTGTAGTTGACAATGCAGGTGCACACACATCAACAGTCACCACAAAGTCACCCCCTTCACACCACACACTTCTCCACCACCAAAGTGTACACTTTGGAAGTAAGGCATGGGACCAGGATTACTGACCACCACAAGAGGACCGTACACATACACTGCTGGGCACACAGTAAGTAAGCTCACACAGACACCATGACCCGTGCCAACCTGCATGAAAGCCTGTGCATAAACTCCCACCCTGTGCTGACATTGCCTCCAAACATGACATGTCTACACCATAGACAACATGGACAAAGAAGGATGATGACAACAAGAATATTTTCAAAAAACACCTTCACTGCACCCACAAGTATAAGAGTCAGTAAGAATTGAAGTCCCTGTCACCCCTGCAAAAACATGGAAACGTGAGACAACCCATTGCCAATGTTGAAGTGCCATACTGAGCATGTGACACAGTAAACCATGCACACACAGAAACAGTTTCATTGAGAAATGATACTGACAGAACTGACAACAGGAACAACTGTCTTTATTCACACTTGTGCATAGATAGATAACAAATGTGGGCAACTGCAGGGCCAGTGGCCACTACAATGTACAGAGTAGTTACATCAGAAGCTGCACAGGCAGGGGGCAAACAGTAGTGATCAACAAGGCAAGTACAATGTGCAGAGTAGACACATCAGAAGCTGCACAGGCAGGGGGCAAACAGTAGTGATCAACAAGGCAAGTACAATGTGCAGAGTAGTCACATCAGAAGCTGCACAGGCAGGGGGCAAACAGTAGTGATCAACAAGGCAAGTACAATGTGCAGAGTAGTCACATCAGAAGCTGCACAGGAAGGGGGCAAACAGTAGTGATCAACAAGGCAAGTACAATGTGCAGAGTAGTCACATCAGAAGCTGCATAGGAAGGGGGCAAACAGCAGTGAGCAACAAGGCCAGTGGCCAGTCCAATGTACAGGTGAAGTCCATGAGAAGCTGCACAGGCAGGGTGCAAACAGCAGTGAACCACAAGGCAAGTACAATGTGCAGAGTAGACACATCAGAAGCTGCACAGGCAGGGGGCAAACAGTAGTGATCAACAAGGCAAGTACAAAGTGCAGAGTAGTCACATCAGAAGCTGCACAGGAAGGGGGCAAACAGCAGTGAGCAACCAGGCCAGTGGCCAGTCCAATGTGCAGGTGAAGTCCATGAGAAGCTGCACAGGCAGGGTGCAAACAGCAGTGACCCACAAGGCAAGTACAATGTGCAGAGGAGTCACATCAGAAGCTGCACAGGCAGGGGGCAAACAGTAGTGATCAACAAGGCAAGTACAATGTGCAGAGTAGTCACATCAGAAGCTGCACAGGAAGGGGGCAAACAGCAGTGAGCAACAAGGCCAGTGGCCAGTCCAATGTGCAGGTGAAGTCCATGAGAAGCTGCACAGGCAGGGTGCAAACAGCAGTGAACCACAAGGCAAGTACAATGTGCAGAGTAGACACATCAGAAGCTGCACAGGTAGGGGGCAAACAGTAGTGATCAACAAGGCAAGTACAATGTGCAGAGTAGTCACATCAGAAGCTGCACATGCAGGGGGCAAACAGCAGTGAGCAACAAGGCCAGTGGCCAGTCCAATGTGCAGGTGAAGTCCATGAGAATCTGCACAGGCAGGGTGCAAACAGCAGTGAACCACAAGGCAAGTACAATGTGCAGAGTAGTCACATCAGAAGCTGCACAGGCAGGGGGCAAACAGCAGTGAACCACAAGGCAAGTACAATGTGCAGAGTAGTTACATCAGAAGCTGCACAGCGAATGTGTGCGAAGATACCATGACATGCTCAGCAACAGAGTCATGGGGATAACAATGGGCATCACAGACACCGCTGTGGACAGACAGGTGTGTGAGGGTGACTACCACTCAGATGTGGCTGTCTGTTGGACTTGGAGGTGACTGTGTGTCACGGTCAGTAGGAGGACTGCCCCGGGGAGTGTGAGGAACATCTGTGGAAGAGACATCTCTGGCTTGGGAAGCTGGAGGGCTGCTTGGACCAGGTGGGGTGGTGGCACGGGGAGGTGGACTGATGCTGTGGTGAGACACAGTGTGTGCAGGAGATTGTGGAGGGGTGCCTTTCCACTTTTTGGGGATCCTGAAATGCTTCACTGTCTGGGGACTAATGGGAACTGGTGTGGCCACAACAGGTAACCCCACCACCAAACCTGCTCCTGGTGCTGACTCTGGGGCCCCCTCCGGGGACATGCTGGATCCAGCTGTGCACTTCCCTGGGGCTTGTCTCCGCCCTTCCAAACCCTTTCTACTATGTTTAGCCCCCACAGTGCCCCCTTGTGCCTGCTTCACAGGGCTTGGGATGGGAGTGGAGGTTGTGGGTGGATGAGCCATAGAGCCCTCATCCAGTGTAAGCCTTGCAGGTAACACCTCCTCAGTGGGCAGGGAAACTGCCTTCCTTGCTTTGCGAGCGGTCCTTGGGACAGGAGAGTCCTTGGCGGGGGATGACTCTGAGGCCTGTGACCCTGAGGCCTGTTTCTTGCCCCTCTGGCCCTTGGTGTCGCCTGACGGGCTTTTATCTCTGTGCTCTGGGGTGGTCTTAGTTTTCTGTGGGGATGGTGTCTGCGGCCTGGACCATTTGGGCTGTTGCTGCTGCTGTGTGCTGCGTGTGCTGTATCTGGACTTTGGGGTCTGTTGAGCATTGTCACTGTCGTCAGAGGTGCACAGTGACAGGGGGTGGACAGAGGGACAGGAGCTGCTCCCTGCGAATGTGCCTGTTGCAGGGCTGCCGTCACTGTTGAGGACAATGACTGCACAGTCCGGTGTAGCCCACCCACATCCGAATGTATGCCCTCCATGAAAGCTATCACCTGGCCCAACTTTTTATCGTGGTCTAGGAAGGCATTGAGGGGAGCTGTCTGCCCCACACACAGCTGGCGCAATAGCTCTACTGACTCAGCACTGAGGGCTGCAGGGCTGACATGGGCCGGGGCAGCAGTGCTTGGGGTGAAGGACACTCTTCCCTTTCGACTTGTGCCTACCGAGGAAGTTACAAGATCTGCTGCCAAGTGACTCCAGGCAGAGGCTAAACAGTCACCTGGGGGGCAGTGGTGTGGGCACTCCTAGCGTTGAGCAAGAACAACTTCTGGTATCCCAAGAGCAGGCCCCAAGGTCATCTGGGCCTACTCAAGCCTCTCCTTAACTCCTGAAGTTCCCATTTCAGCAAAGCCTCCTGCTGCACACCCCGCATCACCTCTTCCTCCCAATGGCTGCCCAGAAGAACTTGAGTCAAGGGACACTTCTGCCCCTGACACCCCAGACTCCTCTACCACTGCCCAATCCCTTCCCCCTGAACTCTGTTCAGTGGCTGGTTTCAAGGAGACCATGATGCCAATTGTAGAGGCTCCGGGAACACTCTCTCAGGACATCCAGGACTTAATCAGGGAGGGCTGGATGCCCCGAAAGATGGTTTCAGGGCATCCAGCTGCAAAATGTAGGTGGTTCTATAAACTCCTTGATGGCAGCTATTATGTCTCAGCTGCCTCCCCACACCCCACTTTCTGTAGCCCCATCTCCCAGTTCGTATTTGCTCACTGTTTTTTCTGCCACCCCCTCAGTTACTTTGTTTTCGTGTGGTATCTGGTCCTGTCAAGGCCAATGTTATGTTATATTATGTAATTTTAATTTATAACATGCACGAATCACTCTGGGAGGGGTATGTCGGCGCTGCCCAGTATCCCATACAGAGTCTCAGCTAACTCGACTGCAAACAACTCTGTCTTAAGAAATTCCCTAAATTGAGAATGATCCATGCAATGACATAGGTAGAGCGGAAGCCTATTCCGGTACAGAGGGGCCAGATAGGAAAAAGACCAGTCTATTAAACAAGACATTCTTATTCGAGGAACCATGAGCAGGGTTTTATCACTGTATCTCAAAGATCTGTTTGGCCGATAGGGGCAAAGCTTGTCAGACAGGTAACTTGGGCCTTTGCCATTTAATGATTTTAAAATGATTCTTTTATGAATTGTCAGCCAATGAAGAGAATGCAGAAGGGGAGAAGAAGACGTTCTACAAGCAGAAGTTTTACATCCTTGTTGAAGGAGGATCTCTACATCCTTGTCAAACAGAGAGTGAAGATAGGCAGCGATTTTTGCTCTTAAGTCAAGAACCAGAGCTGGACACCTCCTCTGGCTTGAGGGTCTAACTTTATTTTCATTTTGAACTAGGGACTCTTGTTTTTGGACCCTTTAAGGACTATGGACTTTTTTGTTTTCCCTTTGTATATAGACCAGTTCCATGCTGCTTTCTGAAGTGTTTTTATTATTATGTGCCCAACCTCCTTCAAGTTAAAAATTCCACTCTTAAAACTACATGTTCATACCTTTTGGATAGCTTTTGTTTACCCCAAGATATATGTTTTTCTGTAAACATTATTTTGAAGATATGTATACATTTTTTAACTCAAACAAAAATCGTTTTGCTGCATTTACAAGTCAGACAACACGGCCTCAACATCGTATCCTACGCCGACGACACCCAGCTCATCCTCTCCCTCACCAAAGACCCCACCACTGCCAAACTCAACTTCCAGAAAGGAATGCAAGACGTCGCAGTCTGGATGACCAACAGCTGCCTGAAGCTCAACGCAGAGAAGACAGAAGTCCTCGGTACCACCCCTTCTGCATGGGACAACACCTGGTGGCCGACCGCCCTCGGAAGCCCACCTACCCCCTCAGACCACGCCAAGAACCTCGGCATCGTACTTGACTCATCACTCACCATGAATCGACAGGTCAACGCCGTTACCTCCAGCTGCTTCAACACCCTCCGCATCCTCCGCAAGACCTTCAAGTGGATCCCCCCTGAGTCAAGGAAGACAGTCACCCACGCACTCATCACCAGCAGACTGGACTATGGAAACGCACTCTACGCCGGCATCAACAAGTCCCTACTCCGCAAACTCCAGACAATACAGAACACCACCGCCAGACTCATCCTCGGCATCCCCGACACAAACACATCAGCCAACACCTACGAAGTCTCCACTGGCTCCCCGTGGAGAAAAGAGTCACTTTCAAAATCCTCACTCACGACTACAAATGCCTACACAACAACGGACCCAAATACCTCAACGACAGAATCAACTTCCACGTACCCAAAAGAAACCTCCGATCTTCCAACCTCGCACTGGCCGAAACCCCGCGCATCCACAGAGCCAGAGCAGGCGGAAGATCCTTCTCTCACATTGCAGCCAAGACCTGGAACGAGCTACCGGCATACATCAGACGCGCCCCCTCCCTGAACACCTTCAGGAAGTCCCTCAAGACCTGGCTCTTCGGCTAAACAGATCTGCGGACCCCCCCACCCCCTCAGAGCCTTGAGACCCTCACGGGTGAGTAGCGCGCTTACAATTCCCTGATTGATTGAGACTGTAAGATGCAAAGTGTGTAAGGCAAAGAAAATGATTTTTTATTTTAGACGACGGTTTGTATGTCACAATGCAATATTTAAATGCCTTACACTTTGAAAATGTACAAAGAAAATAACATACATACCACTATCCTATGTGGTAAATGCAACAGAAAATATTTAACACAGATAAAATGTTGACACACAGTTGTGCTATAACAAGTGCACACATTTTTATTAAGTAAAAATGTTGACAGTAAATGTTTCCAAGGTAGTGAGTAAACACATTTATCACATGGGTTTCTCCTACTACTCTGTTTATGCAATGCTGGTGGTGAAAATCTATAAGTCTGTGCCTGTGGTTAGGGTGGTGCAGGTGATGGAAGTGGTGCAAGTGTCTGTGTATAATCTTTTGAAAGCATTGGCTATGAAGGCTGACATTGGAAATGTTTGCGAATTGCCTCTATCATCTTTATGGCCAAGGTGTGGTGTCTTGCACTGTCTTTCTTAAATGTTCTTAGTTGGTCTTAGTTCATCTTTGCAATGTCTTGGTAAAATTTCACAACATTATCCAATGTATGGACCTGTCTGTCAATCATCTGAGGAAGTCCTTGGAAGGAGTCTGCAATCTCATGCAAAGCAGCCTCCATAGAGTAAAATCCTTGCCTGTGTCATCTTTATGGCCAAGGCGTGGTGTCTTGCACTGTCTTTCTTAAATGTTCTTAGTTGGTCTTAGTTCATCTTTGCAATGTCTTGGTAAATTTTCATAACATTATCCAATGTATGGACCTGTCTGTCAATCATCTGAGAGAGTCCTTGGAAGGAGTCTGCAATCTCATGCAAAGCAGCCTCCATAGAGTAAAATCCTGCCACACATCACTCTGTTTCTGGTAAAACAGATCTTCCCCGTGGCTGACAGTCGATGCAGACACCCCGCTCCACCCGCTTGCGTGGTTACCTCACATAGACAACAGGTTTACCAGTACCTGGAAGAAGAAGATTTCAACAGATGAAGTACATCACACCCAGTTTTGTGTACAATTATCAGCACAGTACTTTAATAAATATTGTTCTGCAAAAAAAGAATAAAGGTAATACCATGTGTATCTCAGCCTGCGAATGCTATTATGGGTTGATCCATGGATGATCTTAATATATATCAACAATATAAACTCACCAGCTCTAGCCACATAGATGACAGTTTTGGAGATCATTGTAAGGTCAACTGCTGAACCTGGGTCCTTGTAGATGGTCTTTCTACAGTATGTCCAGACCCAGCAACTATAGAAATAAGATGCAGGTTCACTTGATATTGTCAATCTATATATGCCATTGTAATAATCAAAATAATAATCACACTCCTTGTCAGGGTGAATCACAAACGTCACAAAATAAACCTGTGCTCAGCTCCCTGGTAGCTATGGCACACAACTGCCAGGCTTAACTTAGAGCCAATGTAAAAAGTATTTATGCAGTACCAAACAGTAATAAAGTGAGAACACAACAAAAAGAAAAATCCCAAACCAATTTAGAAAAAATAACGCTAAAAAGCACTAAGTGCCTACCACGGGCAACTGGTCGCATAGTCTGGGAAAAAGATAGACCACGATGGAGCGTGGGTCGGATACAAGGACCAGGTTTGTCCCAGTTTTAAAGTCACCTTGCCACTTAGAAACTTTTATGGTGGTAGAAAGTCTTCAGTAGGGCCCGGTATCAGAGAATGTGTGGCATAACGGCTAGAGCGGTCAACCTCGAAGCTGGGGAACTGGGTTTGAGTCTCGGCAGGGGCGCTCAACATCCTTTGATTCTGGGCAAATCACTTAATATACTCGTGCCTAGCAAAATGAATGTGTCTGTCTGTAACGTAACTGGTGCTCATGTAAAGCACTCTAATACCTGATACCTTCGGGTCGAGTTTGTGCTATATAAAACTCCCCACCCACCCAAAAAAGGAAAGGCTTTAAACAATGGGGAGCCGCTGCAAGAGGTCTTGGAGTTAATCAGAGGCTGCTCGGTGTTGAGTCCGCTGAATCCATCTATAAGGTTCTACTCAGCATCTAATCTGGGGAAGCTGTCAATCTGATGCTGCTCTGTGTCAAATCTGGTGAAGATATTGTTGAAGATTGTCAGCATTGATGCTCAGCATCTAGTGTGGTGAAACTTTCAGTTAGGCAGGGACGAATACATTCTGACCACAACCAACAACCTAGGACTTTGGGGACAGCAGTTGAGGATCTGGACTCACTCCAACAGAGGCCAGAAGAGGGGAGCATCTGAAAGCTTGTTGTAGGCCTGTAGCTCAAACTGGTTAGCCAACTGACACTTAGGGCCCGATTCCGATCTCGCTAAAAAAGCCCTCCATATGACTCGGTTCCGGAGGGCTTTCCAAGCGAGACATGCTCCGTGAGTCCGCACGAGCGAGTTCGATGCTGCCGTATGCTTACGGACTCGGTTCTCTTGGACTCCCATTGAACTCTATGGGAGCCCTTGCACAGATCCGTACACAGGCTCCCATAGCAGGAAAGGGGTGGGTGGGGAAAAGCGTACAACCTGTGGCGGGCACCCCATGGTGCCCGACACACTGTGCATGCCTGGATCGGGGGGACCCATGGGCACACAGATTCGGAGTGCCCCGGGAGAAGGGGGGCCTGCTACGCTCCCCTGAAGTACGCTTCCGACAGCCGTTTTGTCTTGCTGAGACCGAGGCGAAGCGGCTTTCCGAATCCTGCATCGTACTCGCTCGGTCGGAATACGGCTCCATTGCGCGGCACGATTCAGCTACGAACGAGTTGTACAGACAGGTTTGGGTCCAGGAAATGATTCGGTCGGCGCGTATGCGATCTTTGCATCGTACTTGGTTGTTCGGACCTGTTTACGATTCGGTCGTAAACAAGGGCTACGAATCGGATCTGGGAAAGCCAAATCTGATTCTGAGGCCTTCCGAACGACATCGGAATCGGGCCCCTTAGTGTCACTTCTGGGGTCCTGGTTTCCAGGCAAGCAGGTCCAGTCTTCCTTCAGGTTCTTCAGACAGCAGGACAGTCCTTTTTCTGATTCTTCTGAGGTCCAGGAGTGTTCTGAGGAGGGTACTGAGGATATAATATTTATGCCCAGTGCCAGCCTGTGGGTGGGGGCAACCCCTGGCCACACCCTAGCCAATGAGCAAAGAGTTCTCAGAGGTGACACTATCCACTTTTACAGCACGTCTTGTGTGTTTTACTGTAAACAATCCAAGAGTGCCCCTCTCTTCCTAAATAACCTTAGTCAGAGCTCCCTGAGCAGACACAGAGGTGTGGCTTTGATAAGGGGCAAATCCTCCTTGTGGTCACTCCAAATCACTTTTGGGGTGGCTCCTCCTCCCACTGGGTTTGGAGCCAAGCTGACTAGAATGAAAAAGGCAGGGGGCAGGCCTTGTGTCATGGGCATAAACCCCAGGCCATTCCATCAAGAGAAAGCCAACACCTCTTCACACTCAAGCCCCTTGTTCTCCATTTAGGATCAATTCACATCACACCACAGCTGCGCTAAAAGCAGTCAGGTGTCAGTTAAATACCGACAGAAATACCTACATAGGTTTGGACGAGAAAGATATCTGTTCAAATAGTTACTTTCCAACATGGTTAGTCAGCATTGGATTTCACTATTAAATAGGATTTGTGAAAAACTATTAAAATGTTAGTATCAATTTGAATGTCATTAAAAATATGTAAAAGAATATGCTGACATATTGAACATGGTGCCAATCGGGGATGTGTGAGAAAAGAGGTATAGCTATCCTGTCAGGAATATATATATTTTTTTTAAACTTTTATTTATTGGTTTTCAAATAAACAAAACAGACAGAAAGACAATAACGGTACAGTTGTGCATTGCTTGTGATGGGTAATGATTTCAGATCCATGTACATACATACATTTGTCAAAAAGAAAGAAGGGCAACAAAAGAAACAATCATTGAGGATGAGAATCATGGATGTCAGGGTAGAGTGGAGGTGCAACACAAAGCGCTATCGCATCACCGCCCACCCAGCAATGGTTGTATGCCCCAGCTTGCCCCAGAACTGAGAGGAGAATGCTGCTGCTGGAGCTGTGTGTCCCCCGAATCCTGTGTGGCTAACAGATATGCGTGAAGTGGCTGCCATATGTCAAGCGGCCTGGAAGCAGGCGGTTGCATCAGTGCATATGTATCGCTATTCGTGTTGCAGTATGTCATGCTGCGTAGCCATGTTTTTGTTGTGGGCGAGAATTTGCTACCCCAGTTAATGGCCACTTCCCTTTGGCAATGAGGAGTGCAATTGCGACAAAACGTCTCTTAGATTTAGGGAGGTCGTGTGTGTGCCCCATAAGGGCCAGTAGTGGGGAAGGTATGAGCTCCATGTCAACCATATGGGAAAGCTCGGTAAAGACCGCCCTCCATTATCTAGTGATCTTGTCACACATCCATGCCATGTGTGCAAAGTCTGCCTCTGGGGAGTGACATCTAGGACTTGCATGTGGACGAGAAGGGTCCATACGATGTATCCTACTAGGTGTCATATATGCCCGCCATAGAAACTTGAAGTGCAGCAACTTGTGCCTATGATTAGGGGATACTCGCCATATTTGTACACAGCAATGACGCCACTGTGAGTCAGAGATGGGATGGCCCAAATCCCTCACCCAGGCGGCACGCACCCAAGCATCCCGCTTTGGGAGCAGGGAGATGGCGGCTTTATACAGTTTGTACATGAGATGAAGTCCACTTGTGTCCTTGATAACTCCCGCCAGCAGGGGAAACTCAGGGGGCTCGAGTGGGTAGCTAGGAATTCTGTCCCTCAGTGTCCCCTGCAAACGTTGCAATATGAAATGGTCCATGACTGTGGCATCTCCAAAACGAGCATCCTCTGTGCGTGAGAATACGTGACCATTGGGAAACAAGTCACTGAATGTCGCCAAATGGAACTTTGCCAAGGTGCGCTTCACCAGTGTCTCCTGCAGGATAGGGACCCAGCTATTACGCGCAAGTGGCAATAAGGAGGAGTAGAGGAGACGTGCCCCAGTCCCTCTAAGCAGACGACCCCAGGCCCAGCTCATTGTGGACAGCGTCTGAATGTCTTACTGGTCACGTGGCATGCCCTTTGGCAGGAGTGTATTCAAGGGGAGAGGAGTTGGCCTAACGGCTAGGGCGTCCGACCTCGAACTTGGGGAACTGGGTTCGAGTCTCGGCAATGACGCTGAACATCCTGTGATTCTGGGCAAATCACTTAATCTCCCCGTGCCTAACAAAAATGAACGTGTGTCCTAATGTAACGTAACTGGTGCTATGTAAAGCGCTCTGATACCCGATTCGGGTCAAGTTCGCGCTATATAAAACTCTGCAAAAAAAAAGGGTGCCGGATATACCAGGTCCGCCTCTGGCCTGAGATAGGGGATCCTTGCATCAGCATGGTACCAATACCGCGCAAAGCTGGCCTGAGTGACCAGGTAATATATGCGGAGGTCTGGGACCCCGAACCTTCCCCGCTCATACGGCAACGGCAGGGTATCCCAGCCAATCCTGGTTCGTCTGCCTCCCCATACCAGCCGAATCAGGTGCGATCGCACATTAGCGAAGAAACTGTTATATAATGGAATGGGAATGTTTTGAAATAAATACAGAAATTGCGGGAGGCAATGGCAATACACCCCGCCATCGTCAGGGGTAACTTTAGCCAGCGCTCCACGTTACGCCTCAGCTTCTCAACCACGGGACCGTAGTTGAGCTGCAGGATACGATTAGTATCCCGATGAATATGGATACCGAGATACTTAATGGAGACTTCGCTCCACGCCAGTGGATATTCCGCGGATCTGTGACATGGCGCGTCAGTAAGCGGGAAGACCTCCGACTTACCCCAGTTGATATGGAGGCCCGAGAGCACACCATACCTAGTGATTTCACGAAGAATCGGCAAAAGATTGTCTTTGGGGTGCCGCACATACAGTATGATATCATCGGCATACAGTGTGAGTAGCAGGTGGCCCGTTTTAAACTGTAAACCCCGTGTAGATGTTTCTCCTGTAGGTGCCGTACCAGAGGATCCAATGCCATTACAAACAGTAGAGGCGAGAGCGGGCAGCCCTGACGCGTCCCTCTCGTAAGCGGGAATGAAGGCGTTAACGTGCCGTCCAGACGGATTCGCACTGTAGGCTGCATATATAACAGCTTGATAACTGCCAGGAACCGTTCCGGTACCCCAAGTCGAACCAGTGTGGTGTACAAGAAGGGCCATTCGAGGGAGTTGAAGGCCTTCTCCTCATCAAGCAGCACTGCCGCTGCGGGCAGTGAGGGGGCCATTGTATGCAGAGTGGCAAATAGGGTACGGAGATTTAAGGCCATTGACTTGTGTGGGATAAACCCAGCAAACACAAGGAGATGATGGACGGAGCGCTGAAACTTTTCAGACACTCGTCCTTTAGCTCACTTTGCCACCCCAGTTCAGACACAGCTATATGCAAATCAGTCTTGACCCTTTGCCTCATGGGAACAGTCCAGCCCGAACGGCCAAGCCATGTCTTTTTTTCTCCCTCTGTCACTCTCTATGTAAATTTATCTGCTATTGTTGTTACTTTGGTTATTAGACCTCAGTTGAGTGCCTTTTTCCTGTATATTGCCCTCGGCTCATTTCAGTTTGTTTTTACTTGCTTTTATATTACCGGTCTACTGCTCTGCTCTTGAACAATCCGTTCTTTGTCCTGTAATCTTGTTTGTGCACATGTAAAGCGCTCTGATACCCCCGGGTCGAGCCAGCGCTATATAAACCTTTCAAATGTCTTCCCTGGACTGGAAACAAGCATCCTGGGACCGGTTTCGGGCTGACAGCCCTCATCAGCCAGGCTAGCTTGAATCCAGTGGCAAAGTGAGCAAGGGACCCACGTCTGGGCATACCCTGCCAACTTAGGGCGAACAAAGCAAACACAAGGAGATGATGGACGGAGCGCTGAAACGTTTCAGACACTCACCCCCAGTCACAGATCTGTGCGGGAGAGATCATTTGATCAATAATTAGTGCAAGCCGAGTGGCCAGTATCTTGACCAGAATCTTGTTATCGAAATTCAACAGGGAGAGTGTTCTATAGGAGCCACATTTCAATGGGTCTTTTCCAGGCTTGGGAAGAAGTATTATAACTGCATCCCGTAGCGTAGGGGGAAGCTCTCCCAATTCCACCACTTCCTGATATAAGTCTATGAGGTGTGGGGTCAGGATTGACTTATACCTTTTATAAAAACTGCCAGTGAATCCATCAAGCCCCGGAGCCTTGGAACCGTCCAGGACATTTATGGCCTCTGTGACTTCGTCTTCCGTAAAGGGTTCTGCCAAAAAGTCATGATGTGCCCTGTCAAGCCAGACCAATGCAATCTCATCCAGATATTCCCTGTGGGCCGTCATGTCAAATTTGACTCTGGATGTATATAAATCTGTATAGTAAGTAAGGACCTCCTCGAGTACGCCTACATTGTCGGTTATGCGTGATCCATCCTGCCCCTGTACCTCGGCGATATAAGTCTGCTTACGAGTTTGTTGCATTAATCTGGCAAGAGTCCTGCCCGGCCTCTCTCCCTACCCATATCGCCTGGCTACCGCTCACTTTCCCAGATAATGTGCTTCTCGCTCTGCCGCCTCACGAAATTCCGCCAATAGGGGCGGAGCACCGTTGTAGGTTAGATGGATGATGCGAGTTCACATCGCCGCTATCAATCTCTGCTAGCTGTGTTTCCAACTGTGACAATGTGCGCTGCAGATCCCTCAGCACCCTAGCGCTTTTTGAGATACATACTCCCCTGGCGTAGGCCTTGAAAGCCTCCCATAGCGTAGCCTTGGTGGCCACAGTGCCATTGTTAAGCGCAAAATACTCTTTGATTGAATCCCGCAACTCAGACTCAAACAGTGCATCGCGCAGCGCCATGCCAGGGAATCTCCATTGCCTTTCCACTCCCCCAACCCTAGGGATCTGCAACTGCAGCAGGACCGGGGAATGGTCGGAGAGTGTACGAGGAAGGTGTTGGACCGAACTAACCCACAGTGTTACCCCCGGGGTCAGGAGCCAGTAATCTAATGTCAGGAATAATTAAAGATATTAGTTTCTTAGGAAAAAGAGAGAAGATACAACTTACCAGTGTGTACTATCTGCTGTGTGGTGCTAGTCTTGGTGTTCGAGCTGTGTTATGGGCAGAAGTCAATTTTGTAGCAGGTGGTGGAGAAGACAACAACACAGGTCCTTCAAAGAAAAAAAAAACATTCCTATAGGTGTACCAGTATACATGAGAAAGCGAGATTAGAGTACAACTAAAAGACACGACAAAATACAAATTGGGATTTCTATTTTGGATTAAAAAAAACAAGTGAGGTTTGGATGTTCAGTTGTGGTACTAGCGTGCCGTGAAAGTCTTGATGGCCATAGTTTAGGGATGGAATCAATTTTGCTTTCAAAACTTTCAGCATAGGTTCAGCAGTTGGACTTAGCAGATGGCTGTTAAGGTGATTTATGCTATGGATGACTCTAGCACCCTTTGTTTTGAAGTGCTTCAAGTGTGCCGTTGGTTTGACCCCTTCTGTGAACCAGACACCTAAGTAGTTGTAGTTTGGAACTGTTGTTATTTGTAACTCACCGAGCCGCCAATGAGCGTGTTTTTTGTGTGGGTGCTTTCCAAAGAGGACAATTTTTATCTTGCCCTGATTCAGCTCATGTTTATTAGCCTTGTTGTACCTGTAAAGTGCTTTGAGAGCTCTCTGTAGTGTTGTCCATGATCACATTGTCATCTACATACTGCAGAATTGAAAGTCTTGATGGTCCTAGCCTGGGAGTGACTAGGATGGCACCTTCTAATGCTTTGCAGTGTAAAGGTTGGAAAAAAAAGGGGGCCAGGACACAGTCCTGTTTAAGGCCACTGTTGATTGGAACTTTGGCAGTCACTGTGGAAAGGCTTGTTTTTAACCGAACCCAGGTCCCCTGGTATAAAGATGTTATTGCTTGTAGGAGAGAAGGGGGGACCCTCCATGCTGTTAGTTCCTTTCACAGTGTTCCTCGGGCAACCCTGTCAAAGGCAGGGCTGTAATCAATAAAGCAGCAAAATAACAGTGGCTGTTTCCTCCATGTTGCTTAGTTCAACAGATAGGCTAGTGCTGTGATGTTATCGATAGTTGAGCCTGCCGGCCTGAATCCTGATTGAAAATATGAGGATGCTGTTTTCTTTCACCCAGGCCTCCAGATTCTCTACCAGGCTTTGCGCATATGCCTTTACTTCCAGATCTAATAGGGCAATAATCCTGTAGTGTATAGGGTTTAAGTGATCTCCCTTTTTGTAAATAGGAAAGAGGATAGATCCCCTCCATGAATCCAGAATCATGGCGGTGGTGAAAGTAAGGTTAAAAAGCGGAGTCAGTATCCTGGCCCAGGAATCTTGTGCTGATTTAAATACTGCTGCTGGAAGGCCGTTGAGCCCGGGACCTCCATCTCTCCTCATTTTCCGTATTACAGTTATAACGGCGGCTTCGGTGAGGGGAAAGGATGACTGTGCAGGGCAGTCTAATACTGAGTCGGCCTAGTTGGTATTTGTTTCATTCCCATGGTCGTCCGAATATAATTTCTTAACATAAATGATCCATTCCCTTTCTGCCACACTATTTTCCTTGGTCTGGGAAAACTTACTGAGGCTGTTTATGTGCTTCCAAAAGAGGGAGTAGTTTCTCTCTTGGAGAACGGTGAATATCTTGAGCCATTCTTCCTCTACTTTCTTGTTTTTCTGTTGCCGGGCAGTCCACCTGTGAGCCGGTCTTTGTGCACTGACAGCTTGAGCCAGGGAGTTTTTCTCTCCTCGTTTGTTGGCCACTAGGGCTCTTCGAAGATTGCACTTGCTTGTGGCCAGTTCCTTGGAAGTTGTTTGATGGGCAGTCAAACGAGTGGTGTGACTTTTTATGGGAGCCGACCCGGCTGGCCGCCCATGGTTGTGCGAAGATCTGCCAGGAATTTGTCCCAGTGTTCCAGTAGGGGTGATGCTTTGCATGGCCTGTTGTAATGCAGGCCAATTATGAAACTTTTCACCGAGGTTATCTTTCCATTTATTTCTGTGACGTTCTTCCCTAGTTGGTTTGCCCAGGAGGAGTAAGCAAGGCGATTCCTTAGTGGCGAGTTGCAGGGTCACTCTTAAGGGTCTGTGGTCACTTTATTCGTCTGTGGTCACTTTAATCGATGGTCTATATATTCTTGAATGTGGGAAGAATGTCGCAATGCAGCTCGTGTGATTCTTTGGAAATTGACGGCCCAAATCTCCTGCAGAGATTGGATCGTGAGTGCGGTATTTATTTTGCAGCACTTCAATTTCAATGCATGGGTTGTTTAAGGACTGTTTTTATTTTATTTGTCCAACTTTTTGATGCTGTCCTACACACACTTAACAGATCATCTTGAAATTTTCCAGAAAGGAGCTGAGGTGGATGACATTTTTGGGGGGAAAGTTTCACCTTTAATTTAAACTAAAAATATCTGTGAAATTCATCAGTTATAGTTATTGCAAGTAACTGTTACTCATGCCCTAAGTTAACTATAACTCGTGCCCACGCCATGCACTGCTAATTACCCCACATATTACATCAGGCATGATATCTTCAGTGACATCATTGATATCACTGCAACATTTTAAATTATTGATGAGAAAACTGTGCTTGGTGCGGGCATAAGTTATAGTTACCTTAGGGCACAGTTTATAGTTACTTGAGATAACTAACTGGTTTCAGTGGTTTTTTGAGTTTAAAACATTAACATTGTCACTGAAATCCTTACATAACTATGACTTTACTTTAACTTTAGTCTTTTTCAGTGAATGTTTTTTTTTTTTAACGTCTATCTATCTATCTAAAAAAGGAAGCACGGAAATCTGGGTAGTCCCAATGTTCAGGTGGAGAGCAGTTCCTTTATATGGAGCACCTTACAACAACACCAAAACTCTGACTTTGCAATCCCAGGTTGGCTAGGATTAAATTTTACCAATCTAAAGCTATAATACAGTGCCAGGAGTGGTAAAGGGCTTTTGCCATTTTTCAGCTCACCATGGATGCGACTAGCTAATCCTATGCTTAAAGACTTTGCTCTAAAAATGGCAAAAAGATTTATCACTTTCTAGCTCGGTGTGGATGGCACTGTGCTAATCGTATGCTTAAAAACTCTGAAAAACAGACATTTAAGGTGAGCAGATTCAGAGTGCCAGTGGTGTTGTAGGGCGCTCCATATAAAGTACTTGCTTCCCAGCTGTTGAAAATAACGCAGCACACTCACGATGTTACTGGTGCAGAGATTTGATAGAAAGCAGGGACAATTTACACCCAATGTGTTTCAGCCAGAAGGGTGTCAACCATAGTGAATTAATTGCTACCTAAAACGCATCATCACTGCGAAACACATACTACATAGAAAACGAACAATATGTGATAAAATGGTAAACCTTGTTTCTACTTTGAGCGCCATACTGTAATGGTCTCAGACTACCCGACATAGATGACTTAATTCAAAACAATTTGAAGAAATTCACAAAGCATTTGACTACCATCAATAAATGTGATTAACAATACATATGTGATATACCAAACACATTCATTTTTCGATCCAGTAAGCCAATCTATTCATAATGTAGCTCTCTGCGTACTTAAAACAAAATTCAAGCTCAATACCTAATAGTACAAATGTCTGATTAGTGGACAAATCCATAATACTGTGTGTCAAATCAACAAAATAATGGCAAAATATAGTTTCTCTGATTACTTTATCTGTATTCAAATGTTCCACCCCAGTGGGCATAGAAAATCTTTCATCAGGCTGGTCAAGAAGTAATACAAATCCATAAATGGAGAGCAGTGGAATAGTAGTATAAAGAACAACTTCTACAATGATTAGTGTTGCATAATCCAAACCCCCATTTGGCTATTTATGTGTTGTGACAAATGTAATACTCCCAGGTTCATTGTAAATAAGTACTAGTTACGCGCTGGTGAAATCAAACATTCCATCCTGCTCAGCAATGTATAAAATGAAGCACAATATCCTCAACTGGGTAATCAGTGACACAGAGCATATCTCATAAAGTGTAATAGCCTCAACTGGTTGATCAGTACCACTGGACGTGTCTAATACACTCAAATATGCATCCCACTAGTCTATGCAATGTAGGTAATGAGTACACAACATCTTGCCAAAATGACATATCAGTACTCACTGCACTAGATTAACACATAAGAATGGTTGTAGAGTAACAAACATAAAAAATCCAACCCAAAATACCCTATAATCAAAAAATGGAATATTTCCTTCATAACCAGCATCTTTGTCCTACAAAAGATTCATATTGTCTTCACCACCGCATTCTGAAAAAAATACAAAAATGACCATAAAAACAGGATTAAAACAATCAATCTGTAATCTACAAGCTAAAACAAGGAAAACGGATGCAGCTTACTTAATAACATATGAATCATCCTCAGCCTAAATGTACATTGAGCTGTTCAGCCAGGCTCAAGCCTGTGGGGAATTTCATCTCTAACGTAATGATATATGTGGATTCCATACGTCTATGAATCAATTCTCTATTGCCGCCTTTGATGTTGTCCTTTAGCCTATTGATGACAAAAAATCTCAATAGGCTCACATGACTGTTATGTTTCTTTTGGAAGTGGTGCTCTACAGGGTACCATTGACTACCATTTTGCATTGCCCTAAGGTGTTCCAATACCCTCTTTTTTGGCTTTGTGGATTATGCTCCCTATGTACCTGAGTTTGCAAGGGCACACCAATGCATAAACCACAAAATCAGATTTACATGTAAAGAAATGGTTAACAAAGACTGTCATTTTAGAATATGGGACATTATATGAAGTCATATTCGTGTTGTATTTGCAGTCTATACAGTTTCTACAAATGTCGAAACCCTTAATATTAATACCTGCTTTCCAATCAATGCTTGTAACATCTGTTTTCATAAATTTGTCCTTTAGAGTGTTTCTTCTATATGTGATACTAGGATTGAACACCATCATTTTAGATAGAGAATTATCAGACATAAGTATATGCCAATTTCTCATCATAACTATTTGCATTTTTGCAGATTGTTGGTTAAATGGAGTTGTGAGAAATACATTTTAAAATCAAATTTTGACTTGCACACCTTACTAGAATGTCACCTTAGAATCCATTGATACTTTTGCAGAAATATTTTCGCATAGAAAAAATAACATGTAGGAAAATTGCCTGCTTTAAACGTGTAAGAATCACTTTAGAATGCATTTAAACTCTGCTAAAAGAATCCATAAGTAAATCACACATGTGCTTGCTTTAAACATGTAGGAAAAATAATGTGAAGAAAAAAAAATGTTTCAAAGCACTTGACTAGCCCTTTGTATTCACAACAGGACATTGAACACAGCTATTAGCTTCTGAAAGACGATTCTCATGAGAACTTTCCTCCACGTTACCATATTTGCAACATTGAATTTACTATGTACCAGCGTAAACGTTTACCGTGGGAATCGCAAGGAGAAGCTGTGGAAATCGACAACACCATCAGATGAGCGGTTTCCATTGGGTGAAAGCATCATACACCTACTAATTTACTTTACATTATTGGGCATTTTTATACTATAAATAAGTGTTCCTAGTTAGAGAGATGGAGAACTTTTTTACTGAGACCCCTTTTGACTTTACTGCGAGAGAGTTCATTTATTAACCATCCGAAACCACATTCCTTGCTCCTCGTTGCTGAAAGCTACTGATGACTGTGACTTAACCCTACCTTATCCTGACTTTTCTTGATCAATGCTTCTGCAACGATTATTCCTCTATCACTGATTATGGTTGATACTGCAGCTGAGGGGAACTAGGCTGAGTTTCCAGAACGACTCTTTATGGGAAGTTCAAGACTTTATCTATGCTCCAAAAATCTTGCTCTTTTCTGGGAGGAACTCTTCATGGGTTCTCTGTCAGGGTAGGTTAGGCAACTTTAGCTAGTTTAGTGACAAAATTCCTTTATGGAACTCTCTGTTTGATTCATGCTGTCACAAATCAACCTTTTTCTTGATATTTCTGTAATATGGACTAACTGGAATAAAGATGACAAAACCATACTAATTCCTTAAATAATAAAGGTTTTGGAAACTCCTTCAACTTCTTGTCATTGATTGAAAATATAGAACTGGACAGTTGATAATATTTATGACCTGTGGTTTTATCCTTATTTCATTCACAACATGGTGGCAAAAGTCCATCCGACCTGTCAAGTGCCATCAGAGTTTTGAGGGTCCAAGCTGTAAATTGGGATGTTTGGTTTAATACCTGATTTTTGCCAATCTTTGGGCGCTAACAGATTAATGAATCTCAATGTGTTGTTTGTGCCCTTCTGTGTCTTTGGGGGATGTATACGGTCCTTTCTATGCTTTGTTGTCACTCTTTCCTTTGCTCTGTTCAGGACCCAAGGGGGATAACCCTGTTAATATTGATATACGCAACAATACGTGTATGTTAAAAAATGAGATCGAATCACTGTTATCGAAATCTCCCGAGACGACCTCTCCATCAACCCCAAGTAAGAAATATGTGGTCAGGCAGGCCATGTGACCTAGGCCTGAGGCTACTGATTGACAGATCAAAGGTGGGGTGGCCCGTAACCAGCTGGACAAACACGCAAACAGGAAAACCCAAATCAGTCCCACAGATAGGCAGCAACACCGCAATGGTCCCAGGAGATTGGCTCCAATAAAGCACATATGGCTGGAAGGATGCACAGATTTCCAAAACACCATAAAGTTAGATGCCACATGAAGTTAGGAACACTCAGCCAATCAGAAGACAGCACACCCAGCAGATGCAGTGATCACACGCTCCTCATGCTGGGCACCTGTAAACTTATCCCACTGGCCATCATTGTGTCCACGCATGGTCGCATGGTCGAGACCCACCTGCAATCGCTATCAGGTGGCATAACTAGTACATAAAGCACAAACATCTAGAGTGATTTGAAGATAGCTGTCTTCCAAACTATGATCTCAATGTGTGCTACAAAAATCTTAGCCATGCTTTGTGTATGAAGGTAATACTTCCATAAAGGGGTGGAGAAAGGTCAACACACTAAGAGGTTTTCTCTAAGAAACTCCCTCTAGACAAAATATTAGGTCTCCTTGGTGGATTGTCTTTGTCCTTGTGGACTTTGGGCAGTAAGTAGAGTATTGGTAAAGCAGGGTGATCACATCTCCAATAACAATATTCTTCAATTTCAATGAGGCCTGTATTTCACTATTCACACAGTAAATGAGAACATTTTTGGTGTGCAGCTAAATATTGTGTTTTAGTGCTCACAGAGTAGAAACTCTCATTAGACAATTGGTAGTACGCCTCACTCATATACAATTATTTTGGCATGATTATAACAGTGCCACCCATTTCAGAAGGGCATATAACAATGCTTTGATCCTTTTCCAATGCTCTCATTGCCTGCCATTGCAACCAATTCAAAATTCCCTTAGCAATAAAGTGTTCCTATGTAACTTTTTAAAGTCTTTGACCATTGCATCTTGAAAAACATCAATCACACCAGGATATGCAGGAGGTAAGAATCCACTAGGACTAAATCTATCTGAGACAATGTCATGATCTCTCATAACTACTCACCCACTTGATTCAGGATAAGAGTCCCTAGATAATCAATTAATTCTTCTTCTTCTGATCAAAATATTTTCTCAATGTCAATTTGTGCAAAATCTAAATAAATATATTCTGAGTTCAGTGTATCCACCCCTAATAGTGGGACAGAAAGATGGACCCAAATTTAAAACTCTTAGTTCACTTTCAGTTAAAAGCTTGTTACTATAGATTTTTCCATTATATCTTGAATTTTTGGCCACTCTTATGCATTCTCCCTGAGCCTTTGCTTCCTTCTTTGCCCCCCCGCCTCTGATTTTCCTATCCCTTGACCGCTTCTACCTCCAACTCTTGGGCGGCCTCTCCTATGTTACATCTAAGCCCTTCCTTTGTTTGAAAGTCTGAATTTGTTTAAAGAATTCTTTGGGGGTCTCACTACTTTTGTCCACTCCACTGATAACTGATTCACTTGTGTCTGAACATCAATTTCCTCTAATGGGTCTAAGACATCTCCTGCTACCACCGCTACCTGTTTCACTTAAGAGAGTGAAGCTGTTTCCTGTCTCCAAATATTATCATATTTCTTCTTCTTGCAAAAGTTAGGATGCAGCCAGTCATTAGAGTCTCCCAAGAACTTTGAACTTCGTTTGTTTCTTGGCCCTGTTTTTAGTCTCATAATCATTTAGTATTTTGTACATTTCTTTCTTAAGTCCATAGATTTCCTCCTCCTCACTCAATTTTTTAACTCCTACAAAGTAGTGTCTCTCTATTTATCCATGAAATTTTATCAAGATCTCCATCATGTGTTTTGCACATTCAGCATGGTTAGTGTACCACTCATCCAACATTAGGGGGTCAGAATCCTCATAGGCAAATCACATAGCATGACCCTGCATGAGCCAATGATGTAGATGTGACACATTAGGCCACAGCAGCAGCAATGTTTCCAGAATGCGGGCATGAACATCCCTAATCGTCTCTTCCCAGGAGCCAACCGTCAAGCCTCAAAAGGTATTCCCAGAAGCAAAAAGAGATAAATCGACCATACTGTAGTACCAGTTTAGAACTGTGATGAAAACTTTAATCTACGAAGTGTCACATATACCTCAATGTTCCTCCTAACCACAGCATAACATTCCAAAATTCCACTTCTCATATATGTGTTGTTCCCCAGGATTAATGTGCTCATCACCACTTTGTTATATAGTAATGATACATGTACACATCTTGCAGGTTGGATTCTGTATTTATGCTGGTTAACCTGGAAGCCAAATACCACAACAGTCTGCTGCTTGCCAGCCCACTGCTCTTCTCCCACAATCCCCCAACGCCATGTAATTCTATTCAACAACTCATAGCCCCTGTGTTTTATAAATACTAGCCGAATAACAGAAGCGTGATCATTTCTTTCTCACAGACAAAAATGGTACCAGCCAGACCTCTGGTATCACTCACACCAGGTCTCCATTTTGAATAATTGGAGGAAAGTAATCAGTTTGTAATGGCAGTTTCTGGTGGGCCAAAGGTACAGGAGAGAGTTGATTCTGCCATCTTCAAATTTTCCATTGTGCTGTGCAAGGGTAGGGCCAGCTAGTGGACTACACCTAGAAAGCATTTGCCAAGGGTTGAGGGGTGATGTGACATCTTTGGATTGGATGGTGACACCTAACTTGTACTATCTACCTCCATAAAGAAAAGACTCTGAGAAGAAAGGGGAACTAGCAAAGCAGAGGAAGTATAGACCCTGTGTGGACAAACCCGTCTGGAGTGAAGGGACACTCCGGACTTGTACTCTCTTGGACTCTATTAGACTTTTGAAAGGGGGCCAGTGGCACTGACCATCCTAATCTGGCTGAAGGACAGTTAAGGGTGGACTTGATTGGGACCCTGGAGGAGAGGGCTCCCCTGGAAATTCTGTGGACCAGCTCTGGCAGGAGAAGCCATAGTCAGGGATATTCCAGACTGCTGAAGGAAGACCTGGGTACTGCATGCAGACAGTATTGTCTGCTTTCATAAATCTGGGATGGTGTTGCTGGGATAGCCCAAGTCACAGAAGACTGATGAGGAGCTCTCCGTCAATAGGAGAAGAGGAGTTCAAAACATATATCTGAAATGTTTTGAGGCCAGGATGCCTTGAATCAAATCTCCTGGTAACTGGAGCATGGGATTAGGAACAAAATGCATCAAATACTATTTAAAATCCTCCAGCCGCACCCAGGTTAACTGTATTTGCTCTCACGGCCCATAGGAGAGCTGCCCAGTGGTTACCCAGTGCTGCTGGGTGAGACAAACATGATCCCATCCATCAGTTTAAAAAAAGTGAGAGCCATTGCCCTAGTAAATTAGTCAGAACAGGGGCACGTGTGGCTCTTTCCCCTCATCTATATTCAATCCAGGGAGGACCAGAGCCCTGGCGGAAATTGAGGGCCAGTGTTTTGTGTTCTGTGCTTTATATTTCCCAACCATCCCTTCAAGAAGGGTAAGTCCTCCAGGGAAAAACAATTTACTCATGATGTCAGCCCCCACTTCCTATCCCCATGCCTATGTCTAAGGAAGCAGGATAGCAGTACCGTCAGTTTGTCCCACATATCCTGTAGCCGGTGGGTGGGAGAGGACCAGGAGAGCCGGTGCCTCTGCTGGCATGGAAGAAGTGTGCCGACGGTCAACAAACGCACCACATCCACCAATCTCTTAATGTCCTCCTCAGTCTTTTTCTCCAGTGGAGTAAAGCAGTATACTGTAGATGGCAGGGCTCCCTTGAAGCCCAACCTGTTGAGTCTGGATTCCCTCCAAAGCCTTTAGCTTTGATGTCTAACGATCAAAGTGGGATAATGCTGTAGTTATCAAGGTCACTTCGCACTTGGGGTAACTTTGCAACTTTGTTCAGGCTTTATCCAGGCAGGGCTCAACAAGGCTAGATATGTTTACCTTCATATCCTGTTGGGATCACTGACATAATATCAATGCATATAATATCCAAACACAAAAATATTGGAAATTAAATATCAATCTAAAAAAAATCGACTTCTTTACTTAACTATAAAAAAAACACAAATATCGAGAAAATAAATATTGTTGTCAGAAATGTTGATTTTCACCTGTATTGAAAAAAAAATATTGGAAACAAAAATATTGTTACCTTTAAATAAACAAATAGTATAGCAACAATATTGATTAAAACAATATTGACTACAAAATTATTGTCAAAATAATTAAATAATCATTAATAAATAAAACAAATTTTTTTTTTACACAAAATTTGTTCAAATAAACTTGTTATTCACTTACTTAAATTAAATAAAAATATATCACACCAACAAAATATTTACCATTCACCCCAAAAATTATATATCTAAACTATTAACAATACAACCCCACCAAAAATGTAATTTAACTACAAACATTTAAAAAACAACCTAAATGTTATTAAATATATGTATAAATAAATTTATGTCCAAAAATATCAAACTATATATCATGCATCTAATATAAATCCTAAATTAGCATTTACCATAGAAGGGCTCAACTGATAAAAAAATTCAAACTAAACTAAACCAACAAATATTTAGAAAACTATGAACAAATGTGAGCAATAAAATCAAGCAAACAATTAAATCAACAATATAAAATGCACACTAATTTAAACAACTTTAAAAACGGTCAAATGCTGCAAGAAGAAGAAACTCTGCCGGAATCAGTCACCAGACCAGTAAAAAAGAAATATAAACATCTCAACAACTATGTAGCTAAGTAAGTAAAACTTATTTTTAAACTAAAACGTAACTGTTATTAAACTTAAAAACTTAAAATAGCAAATACATATTAATATACTCTCCAACTTCTATCTCTTTACATAGACTTCCTAAAAGAAAAATCTACAACTTGTAAACTGATAAACTGTCAGAAAATAACAACTATAACAAATCAGCAAAAACATATAAAAAAGTAAGTATACATAAATTAATAAAAAAGTATAAGCTCACCTAAATAACAAGCAAAAATAAACCTAACAGCCTCAACCTCTACAAACTACCAACAAATTAATATTTAAAATGAAGCATACACTTTTTTTCCATCCAACAGAAAACAAGTACCTGTTCCATATTAGAACACCCCCAACAGAAAAGCTGCAAGACTGTGTGAAACATCTAAACAGAGTATACATGTAAGTATACTAAATAAAATAAGTTGAATTTTTTTACATTAATAACATGCGTGCAAAAGTCAAGATATAATATATATTTATACTATACCACTACTTTTAGATACAATGAGAGAAGCTGCCAAATGTATCACTTTACAGACAGGAAAGCAGTTACGAAATCACATGGACTACACCTACAGCCAAGAACGTGCATCAGAAAATGTAAACTGGAAATATATTAAACATTATTCTAATGCATGTTATGGGAGGGCAACTACAAAAGATGATGTAATTCATGTAAGAGAGCACAACCACCCTTTAAATGTGACAGAAATAAAAGAGAGATATTGCAGGATATAAGAGAGGCAAGCACTAACGCCCAGGAACCCACAAGCAAAATCATTAAAGATAGCCTACCTAAGGTCCCTGAACATATAACAGGGCAACTGCCACCTATACCCACTGTAAAACGCCTAATTGCATGAACTAAAAAGTCACCAGTGATACACCAACTGCTCCTCCATGCACTCGGGAGCACCCATGGACCCATGTCCCTACCACATCTTCAACCTCTGGAGCAAGATGATAGGTGACAAGCTCAAAAAAGTCCTGAACACCTCCCTTACCGCAGCCTCCTTCCATAAGGACTGGAAACATACAGAAGTGAGGCCCCTCCTGGAGAAACCATCCATCGACCCAGCAGAACCGTAGAACTACCAGCCCATCTCCCTGCTCCCCTTTCCAGCAAAAGTTCTTGAGAAAGCAATCAACCAGCAACTCAACGAAAACCTGGAACCCTACAATCTCCTGGACCCCTCTCAGTCTGGATTTAGAGCCAACCACAGCATCGAGAAAGCCTTGATCACAGTCACTGATGTAATCAGGGCCCTCCTCGAATACAAAGAAACTTCACCCCTCACCCCCTTGGACCTCTCAGATGCCTTTGACACCGTCTCCCATCACATCTTGGTTAACAGACCCAGCAACATCGGAATCCAGGGAGACACTCTCAAATGGATTGCCTCATACCTCACCAGAAGAACCCAGAGAATCCATATCCCACAGTTTACTTCGGAACCCAAAAAGATAATCTGCAGAGTCCCCATAGGATCTTTCCTCAGCCCCACCCTATTTAACACCTACATGACTACCCTGGCCAACACTAGCAGATTGCACGGACTCAAAATCATCTCCTTCGCCGCCGACACACAGCTCATCCTCTCACCGTCAGAAGACCCCTCTGCCACTAGAGCCAACTTCCACAGATGTATGATGAACGTCGCCGACTGGATGGAGGACAACTGTCTCAAGCTAAACTTGGACAAGATAGAAGTCTTCTTCTTTGGGAACAATACCTCGCCATGGTAGGATGGATGGTGACCTGTGGAACTCGGCCCAACCCCTTCCGTGACAGACCACACCCACAACCTCGGCATCATCCTGGAAAGCAAGCTGTCTATGAAGAAACAGGCACAGGCAGTCTCATCTGCCTGCTTCCACACCCTACACATGCTCTGCAAGATCTTCAAGTAGCTCCCAGTGAACACCAGAAGGACCATCACGCAGGCTCTCATCACTAGCAGGCTGGACTACGGGATCAAACTCTACGTAGGAATCACTGCACGCCGCATGAAGAGACTACAGACAATACAGAACTCAGCAGCAAGACCCATCCTCAACCTCCTCAGAAGCACCCACATCACACCCCACCTCAAGAAGCTACACTGGCTCCTGATCCAGAAGAGATGCCAGTTCAAGATGCTGACCAACGCATACAAAACCCTGTCCAACGAAGGACCAGCATACATCAACAAATGCATGACCTTCCACCAACCAACCAGACACCTACGATTGGCCTCCCTCTTTCTCGCAGACAACCACCCGTATCCACCGAGCCAACAGCAGAGGATTCTCTTTCTCGCACTTAGCAGTCAAACCCAACAGTTAACAACTCCAGCACCTTGAGACCCTCATGGGTGATTTGCCATGCTTCATAAATATCTGATTGATTGATAGAAGCTATACAAGGCTCAAATAAATCTGCTTTAGGTGTAGAATATTCCATAAACAGTCAATTTGCCTTTGAAATTCAAAACAATTTCAGCACTAGCCCATGTCCTAGTCACAGAAGTAAACAACCACTACAATTTACTAATAGAAAGCACGTTCTACCAGAAAATGAAGACATACTTAGTCCCCAAGTGGACTATTTCGAAGACACTTGGGTTGGCAAACTGTATCTTTCTGGACACACACACCAACCCAAATTCCAAATACTATGGTGGAATATCTATGACAGCACATTGGCACAGGTAGCCAAAACAAACAATGTAGTGGAAGGATGGTACAATGCCTTCCAATCCACACTAGGCAGAAGTCAACCTATACTCTACACATTTATAGAAACATTACAAAAATTGCAAAGCTACCAAGAACAACGAATGGAGCAATCTGTTTGCCTAATTGCCCCTAAGTGTAACAAACCAACCAAAAGAATGTACAACATGCTACAATTTAAAGTCAAACTCTTCAAAAATAACAGAGGAATAGAATACTTAAAAATATAGGCCAAAGCACACCTCAAAATAAATATTAACCTACCAAAGTCCTCAAAAACTATGACAATCTCTAAACCAACATACCAAACCTTTTTTTAAATAATAAATGTAATATTTTATTAGATCATTCAAACAAATATTAAAAATCCCAATGTTGATAAAAACTGATATAATACAATTATATATAAATTATTTTGAAACAATATAACCATCACCAACCAAGATGGTTGAAAACAAACTCAATCCATCACATAAAATAATTACAACACATAAACCAAACAATTCCACATAACAGTCACATAATTTTGACATAAACAATATTATATAACATTTTTCTCTATTAAAACTGTGGTGGAGAAGAAACAAAGGGGCCATGGGTGCATGCAGGGGGGCACAACATGTGTCCCCCTGTGTGCATGCACCCCAGTTCCTGCGCAGCATGGACTTTACAGTCCATGTCATGCAGGAACTATTTCTGGCATTCTCATTGTGGTGCCCGTTTTCTGAAGCACCGCCATGGGAACGTAAAAAAAAGCCAGCCAGACACGAGAAACACTCATAATCTGGCAGGCGGCCTGACCACAGGTTTTGTCGTGTAGTTCCTATATTACCTATACAGGATCTGCGCGTTTGGATAACATAAACTGTGGGATTGGTGGCGGACTGATTCCGAGCACCCCCACCGGATACGTTAGCCTGTCTGTATTAGCTAGCTCACAGTGCCACTAGAGTCTCCTCTTATCGGGGAGAGAATAGTTCTTGGCAACCTCAGAACATGACAACCCTGGTCCCTCAGAATCGTGGAAACAATGTATTACTTTTCGCTCAGTCACTCGTGCTTACTTAGTTTGTCTCAGAGAGATACACAGAATAAACAGTCTGGGCGTTTTCAATAAGTAATTATTGAACAGTTGTTATTCTAGTGTAAAATAGATGAGCTGCAACAGCCATTAGACAGTAGCAGAGATATATGATTAGCAATACTACAAAAGTAAAGGGATGGTAGAATTCTACTATCTTGCAGAAATCATGAATATATACATGTACATAAAACACATGATAAAAAGTGCGTACTCCTACAATGCCTCCCTAACTAGATGTACCTAAATGTACCTAGCATCTATGTAGGGGTTATGCCAAGAATCCCTCTAGGATCTAGTCCACCACATTACCTGAGAGTTCAGAGACTGTGGGACCCCGTCCTGGTCTAGAGTTGGACCCCCCGCGAGGGATGTTAGACCACTGCGAGCTGGAGCGTCTGCATGCAGGAACCTCAGCGTCTCTGGTCAGTGTGTCAGCCAGGAAGTCACGGTCTCCTCTATCTTCCTAAGCAAGATGTGCTGTATATATACCCATAGGTCTCCCCAGGGGTCCTACCTTGCTGTGTTATTGTGTCAGCCTAAAGGATGACGTTGGGCCTGAACTTTATACAGAGATAATATACAGGAGATGGTAATACTACTGTTAGTCCTGCTGTGCTTCCAAGAAGCCTCATGCATAATGTATGAGAATCGAACCAGGGAAAAACCCGCGTTCTGAATGCAGTGTCATATCTAGGTAAAATGTCAGTGCCTAAGAACCGGTATGTATATAATGTAGGGAAGAATATAGGTGAAAGGTTGCAATGTTACCTGCGCCTATATAGGGTACCAATATGGAATATAACACCCACTTCTCTTCCGACTGGACGATATATGTAACCTATTACTGTACTACTAGCATAACTAGATAGCGGTACGCACAAAGTTTCTAAAACATCTCTTTAGCTAAAAATGTTTATAAACTTCAAAAAAAAATTCTAAAAACTTAAAAATGTAAAAAGAAACTTTTTCAAGCCCTAGCTCTAAAAAGTGTCCGTAATTATAGTCCGAACCACTATAAGCATTAAAAAGCCATGTATGCCCAAAAAATGAAAGGAATGTCAATTTAGTTTCATACTTCCAAATGTGAGCTTGTTTAGAAAAGGGCGAATTTCTCCCAGCACACGACGAGCCAAATGTTTATGTGTCCTGGCTGGTAGACGCAACATTTCCGTTGCTTGCTTCCGCAGTAGACGGCCCCTGTAACACCTCGCAGAGTATGTCAATTGAGCACAGATGATGTTCCCCGCTGTCCGCAGCCAGTGCTGGGGCAGGCTGTGCGCCGTCCAAAGCCTGAGTGTCAGTGGAGGAGCCGGTGTTCAGACCAACAGGTGCAGTTATTACCTGCGGTGGCTCGAGGAATGCTGCCATCAACATTGGAATACGCTGAGGACACTGCAGAACATGGGCCGTTATCTGGTCCAGTAACGCATTCATGTCCGGTTGCGCACATGATGGGAGTGTAAAACACAGGTCTAACACGCATTCTTCTCCGCAAAACAGGCATCGGAGGACAGGTAAGATGCAGTCCATCCAGACTGGTCAAAATGACAAGAACCAAGATGCACTTAGTTCTCCTAGGCGAGGCGTGCCTAGATGTTGTACCATGCGATCACGGTATTTACGCTCCAGGAGAGCTTTTTCCATCTCCTTGGTGACTGGGACGTCCATTGCGTAGCAAATATAAAACAATCAGATACCTGCTGCTAGGAACAGGATGAGCCGAAGTCCTCCAAAGATGCTTCCAAATACAGAGTGTATGAAGTTTGGGATAACTCCAAGTACCGTCTGAAAGGTGTTCAGAAGTCCAGAACCTATGGTCTTAAATAGGTGGACTATGCATGTCGTATCAGACATGTTAAAGATACGATTGACCATTTCTGCGAAATGGAAAGGGCAGTTTGTATGAATGAGCACCTGTATCTCTGCCGAAGACCTGGCGATCTGGAGATCAAAAGTCTCTCGAGCGGAGGTTAAGGGCACAGACTTCTGTAGAAGCATGGCTTTCATTCTGCTTAGAGTATCAAACCGTATTAAAGAAACATTCAGTGAAGGCCATAACGGCGCCTCCCTGACTGTATGTGTCGGTGGAAACAATACTTGCATGCAACAAGTAACCCTGGAGCTCACGGTTACCAGATATGCGATGCCCGGGAGCATGCCACAGCAGCCTTGACTGTTCAGCATCAAGTAACTCCCATTCGAAAGTAGCCTAAATGCTGGAGTAATCACTGCATCTGGGGCACCCCTCAAATGACAGGACAGGTTCGCAACAGAACCATTACAAGCCCCGTGCAGCATTATATCCTGACATATGAGTGATCCACTTAAAGCGTTCTCACAGTTTGTACCGCTCAGAAACACTTCTCAATCCCCACTCCGGCATCGAAATCTGTATGGTAATACCCATGATTCCTTCATGTATTCCTTACCCATTTCGTCATATCTGCCTACTTGCTTTTGTTCAAGGCAATACTGAAACTGAAAAGTAGTGACCGGTAGAGTTATGTGGCCATGGATTAGCCATTCTGTGGACGGTGATTCTGCCACTGTAAATGCTAATCTATCCAGTTTTTCGATACGCAGCATTGTATATTTAGCTCCCCTTTGTGCTATTTCTATCTGTTTATCTCTTAGATTGTATTCAGAAAAGAGAGACGTACTGTTGATATAACGCCAAGGCACGTAGCCTGCACGCAAAAATTGCAGCGTCCAGCTCAATAACCTAATAGAACGTAACTGTGATAGCCCGTGTTGTAATATGTCCAAATCTTGTTCTAGTATGTCTATCGCAGAAGATACAATGTTGCCTAAGAAATATATCCTGAAGGTCAATGTAGTTAACCCATTGTCAACCACTGCTACAGATTTTTCTAGATTTATACGGTCTATCTCTCGTAGTCTCTCTGCGGCCTCTTGTTGGGATATTTTCCATATTTCATTATAGACAGCATAATAGAAACGTTTCTGATGTGGCTTCCTGGGACCCATTAAAAAATCCCTAAGATCCACATCCTGTGACAGTAAGGATAAGTGTTGTTTCACCTGTGTGAGTGTTGAGGTTTTTAGCCAATCAAGGCATAACTTCCCAACACTGTAGGATGTCACTACCCCTGGATGTTGTCTCTGTACATAACATGGATCTGGCCTATGGATACTAGACCCTTCGGCTTTACCCATGAATCTTGCTTGCCAACTATTAGTGTCTGTGGGCCAAATCAACCATTTTTTCCAATCGGGGTCTGATCTGTTGTATTGTATGATGTCATCTACTATAATCCCTTCCTGTGATGTTATGTTACCCTCGGTGTGTGATGGAGTTGGCAGTCGAGATGTGTTCAAGTCTTTGTTTTTGGCTAGTCCAAGGCAAGACGTCTGTTGCACTGTCTCGTTCAAAAACATGATTTGTTGAGGGATGAGACATGCTCTAAACAAAGCTTCTATTCCCTGTACCTGCCATTCCCTAGTACACCAGACTGATTTTAGGTCTATGGTGTCTTTCCACAAGTCGAAACCTTGTTCGGACAACTGGGTAATAAAGGAAGCAGAGTAAATCTGTTTGGTGTTTGTCAACATATTTTTCTGTGCTGATGTTGGTGCAACCTTATAATAATATGAGGCTGGGTCAGACATATTGAACCCTGAAAAATATGGAAATTTCGGTGTAAATGTTTTTGAACTACCTTTCGGTGGTGTTGGACAATGTTCCCACTGGTGGTATGTGAACACATTCCTAGGATTTGCAGATTTATGCAGAAAATGATGACCATAATGTTGATAACAATACATATTCTCAAAATCTGATGTGCCTTCCAATGTTTCACTATTAGAAAACGCAGCAGATTTTTCCAAATCAGACAACATGTTATTAACAGTTTCAAAATCCCAATCATCGGAAAAAGTACTTGAGGTAATGATATCACTCAACGATATTTTAAATAAATGAGGAATTCTTAAAATTTCGGTCGGACCAAATATATTGAAATCAACCTTGTCCCAAACTATACCATCAGGTATAGGAACTGCTGTAATGTTCACTGATGACAAGTCTCTTTGTTCTTGATGAGATGATAGGTGTGGTTTTAAAAGTAAGTTCACTTTTTGGGCTGCAGAGCTTTGTAGAATGTATCTTCCATTAACAAGCATACTAAAAACTATTACTAAGCCTACCCAGAAAAGAAAGAAAAGTATCCCGGTGATTATCCATAGTTCTACCCATGGTGATACCAGGTAAGTCTTTTTAAGAAAGTGCATAAAGTTTTTAACTTGCTGTTTGCGTGATTTTTTGGCTGGCGTCGTTTCCGGTTCGCTTGGATCCAAAGAAAACGTATCAAAGTTTATGAAGTAGCCAGAAGCAGTTAGATCAATTGTTGGTATTGCATCAGGATTTGTAGAAATCGTAGTTTGTTCTTGTTGAGGCATGTTGAAGTAGACATCTGTATTTGGTCGAATAGCGAGTTGTCATTCATTTTGAGTTTGATTTTGAATTTGAACTTCAGGTTCAAGAGGAACGAGTTGCATAGCATTGTTGCATAGTCCTTCATTCCGTGCAGGAGGTTCTTCGAACGTGATGAGTCTTTCCGTTTGAACTTCTTGGATTGTAGTGAGAGGAGGGCGTCTGCTACTTTGGAGTCCACATGGCCTACTACTCAGTATTGGCCACATAATGTGGTTTGATTAGGTCGATTGAGACAAATCTTTTCTCCTTTTTTCCGGCAAGAGGCGGTAGAAGTACAGTTCTTGTTCCTTCAATTGCTAGGACTGGTACAGGCTTTCTGTAGGATGGCCCAAATTCTTTTTTGTCTGCTATTTTCTCTCTGACCAGATCCCTGACTTTTGGGATCCAGACAGGTCTTGCCGTGACTGATTTGACTTCCCCAGTGGCGGTCTGCTTCAGGTGGACATTACTTTGTTGTGTGCTGGATTCATTTAGATACTGTAATACAGCCAAACGATCATGGATGTCAAAAGGCTTTTCATCCGCCACTGTGCCTTCACAATCAAGATCAGGTACCCACATTCTTATCCCAAATAGGACCTCATATGGAGTGAGCCCACTAGAGAACTTCTTGGCATATTGTTCAAAGCTCGCTGGACTCCATACAGATGTTTTACCCAACTTTCACCCGTGCTTAATACTCTAGCTGTTAAACATTGCTTTAAGTCCCGTTTTTTTCTCTCCACAACCGAATTTCCCTCGGGATGGTACGGAGATGAGTACCGCAATGCTACACCCAATCCTCGCATGGCCTCCTTGTAAGCCCGAGAGCTAAACGCATGGCCCTGGTCAGAATGTAATGTGCCAATTGCGTATGTCCCTATGAAGACTCGCAAATCTTTTATAACAGTTCGAGCGTCAGCGGAGCGTTGGGGCCACACCCATAGGAATCTTGAGCAGGAATCCACTGCAACCATGATATACTTGTAAGCCCCAACATATTTAAAGGGGCCGCAGTGGTCCAAGCAAATGCACGCAAATGGACAGTCTGATGCTGTCTAATAACGGAATTTGCGCTGGGCGAGCTATGGTGGTCCCATTTATCTGTTGACAGATATCGCACTTTAAGACGAAGTCTTTGGTCTGCTTTATTAACCCTGGCCACCAATAGCGTTGTTTCAACAATGAAACAGTCGCCGTAACTCCTGCATGTGCAGAACCCATCCCTTTGTGTGCTGCTAGAAATAAACCTAACCTACGATCCATGTTTGGAATTACTCTATCCCCCACTCCAGGAATCTGAGCAAATGGAATGTTATTGGCATCTAACTTGTAGGAGTACTTGAGTGGAAACCTTTTTGGTACTGCTCCGTTGTTCTTGCGACAAGCATTGATAGCTACCATAATCTCACAGTCTATTCTCGTTTTAGAACGAGTGATTGCAGCTACGGAAGCCGTGCGTACAGCCCCCTTTGCGGCTTAATCAGCCAATGAATTCCTTTCAACGTGAACGCCATCACGCTGATGACTCAGTGTATGTATCCCGTGAGCCCTTGGTAGTTCGGTTTTCAACTCCACTACCTGGTCCCATTGCATTTTATGCTTAATTGTGCCACCTTTTGCGTCTTTGAACCCGTTCTGAACCCAGTGCTGTAAATATTAATTGTAAGAATGCACACAGTAAAAGGAATCGCACACAATTAGTGTGGGGAATCCTCGATCCGTATTCACTAGTGCCAGTATTAGGGCTTTTAATTCTGCCAGCTGCGCCGTGCAGTCTCCTAGAGATTGCGTTTTTGTGCAACTTGGATGGAACTTTCCATCCCACATGCGACCTTTAACGATTGCACATGCTGCGCTATATTGTTGCTTACTCCCTATGGCCGGTTGAGCTGATCCATCAGTGTAAATTATATATTCATACTGATCTAGAGAGAGAATTAGCCCATTGTATCCATCTCGGATGTAAGGCTTTAGCATTAGGAACGCTCGCCTTTGTTGCAGCCTCTAAGGCTGGAACCGGAGTCACTACTATTATTCGTTTCCCCTTAGCCAGTGCTCTTTCTCTCACTACAGCAGTCTGTACTGCTGTCAGAATCTTTTCTGTAGATGTGTGATTTGTATGCAATTGGTACTGTCTCACCCTCGTTATATGTTAGATAGGTGTACCCAGATTGACCCGCAACTATACGGATCACCAGGTTGCGTATGTTTACGCATGTCTATAAGTGTTTGGAAGCTATCATGTCAGCTTGTAAGGAACGAAGTGTATCTGTATGTTCCTGTGTCCATTGTTTTACTGAAAAATCAGGTTTTATTAAGTCGTAGAAAGATTTTTACTCTTTCTGCGTAATCCAATATGTGTGTTCTACCAAAATTTAGGAATCCCAGAATTGACTGTAAATTTTTCAATGATTTTGGAGGTTGAAGCAGCGCACATTTTTCTAAAAAATTGGCTGCCAGGCTTTTTCCTTCACTTGAAAGCTCATATCCTAAAAACAGGACACTGAGGTGGGCAATTTTTGATTTTTTAAAGTTGAATTTGTAGCCCTCAGATGCAAATCCCAAAATGATGGTATTCACTCTGTTCAAGTGCTCCTCTAGGTCATCGTCCATTAGATAAATATCATCCACATAGGACAATGCCTCTTCATCCAAATTTTGAAGTAGCTCAGTTACTGTAGCCGAAAACAACCCCGGGCTGTTCTTATACCCCTGGGGGAAGTCGACAAAATTGACGCTGGGTCCCTAGCGCTGAGAAGGCTGTCAGATACTTGCTTTCAGGTGCTATATTTTGGCAGAAAAATCCATTTGAGATATCAAGTGTTGTTTTATATTTTTTCCGCACAATGTTATTCATTAATGCGCCACTATGTGCATTTTGGACTGCAAATGTCTTAGTGCAAGTGTTTAAATGTCTATAATCTAAAACTAGACGATATGAATTGTCAGGTTTCATGACAGGAAACAAAGGATTGTTCATTGGTGAGGTGCAAGTTTCAATCACCCCTTGATATTCAAGTTGATCTAAGATCTCCCTGACCTGTTTTTTAGCTTCTTGCTTTATTGGATACTGCCTCTGTGCAGTTGGAGTATTTTTCAAAGGAATTATGTGGTGGGTTGAATCCTCATCCCATCCAACATGGTTTTTGTATAATGCCGGAGCCTGGGCTACCGCCCCCCCCTCGCATATGTATGTTGTAAGGGCCTAGGAATATGGTCTGAGAAGGCCAGAAGAATTACAGTTTCTCCTTTCGGGCAATCCATGACAAATGCTGGCGGCCAATCTTGTTCAGCTAATAAAATATCATAGCCAAACGTCAGGTTCTCCCACAAGAGACCTCTGACTGTTCTACATTTGTCCCCCTCCATTTGGAGCGTTATTTCATATACTTTATGTGGGACACCTACCCTAGTACCGGGTGTCTCCACCGCGATACAACCATTCAAGTCCGCTGTCACCAGAAATTCCCTCAGGTTCTGGTGAGCTATTGTTACCTCTGCTGAACTGTCCAGCATCGTCAGAGCCCATTCCCCGTTCAGCAGTCGAGTCCTCAGATTTCTGGGCATGTCTGATCTTTAGACCTGCAACCTTCTTCTTTTTGAACTGTTGCTTTTGCTTTGGTTTCTCTTCTTTTTTAGAAGTGTAATCCTGAGCGTGCTGCTTGTCTCTGGAATTTGTACGCTCTTCTTGTCTGTCTGACTGTCCTTCCCTCTCGGAGTTTTTCGATGAACCCTGAAAGGAACGAGAGGATCGTGTATCAGTATCCTGATACCTGTCAGGTTTCCTAATATTATCCCTATTCCTGAGGTTATACCTCTTTTCGGAGGGCTCCTGTGGTGGAGATCTACCTCTGGATTGAGATCTGTTTCCTTTAAAGTTTTGTTGTTTTTTATTGTCCCACTTCTTCTTAGTTGAAGCAGGTGTCTGCTTAGAAGTCTCCTTTTCAGGACTGCCGATCAGTTGTGGTTTTAAAGCTTTCCCACCCAAACTGTCTCTGCCTAATTCTGTATATGCAGTTTTAATTATTTTTGGTAGTTCGTGTTCCTGTTCTAAAGGACTGAACTCCCTTAGGCGTTGGCGGATAGCCACTGAAGCTGCTTCCCCCTTAATGTTAGCTAGTATTATGGCTGATACCTGGGCATAGTTACCTAGTAACTTCATCCCTAAGTTTAGGGCAGGCTCTGCTCCGTACTCATTTTGTATTTGTCTCAATACATCAGGTACTACTGCTAATGACGGTATACCATGAGTTCTGGTATAAATGGCAGCAAAGACTGTACCCCAAGTGGTACAATCCTCTAATTGTGGTGTTATCCCCATGGGCAAGCAGATTGTTAGCATTCTGTGTTTCTCATACGGGGTAGTGTTCGGGAATACTGCCTCTAGCTGCGTTATTTTCTGAGCTACCCAGAATGGTATTTGTTCACGTTTTGTGGGCATTTTACCCATTACCACGTGTAATGTTTGTGGTGTAATTTTAGTTGCTGTACCCTGAATTTGAGTTCTATTTGTTGCAAATATTGCTGGTTGGACTGTAAATGTCCTCATGATGAATTGCGTCAAGTTCCTATAGATTTTAATTAAATCTTTATGTTGTGTGAGTAAGTCTCCTGGTGGCATTGTGTCAATGTCAGGATGTGGTTTGTAGGCTGCTAATATCGGCCATGTTGCCCCTTCTCCTCCGAGCGGGCCGAGTCTTACTCTTCTTCTTGTATGGGGTAGGGCGCCTTTAAACCAGTATAAATGTTCCTGGTACGTGAGCGGAACCTCTATGTCCTCAAACGGACAGTATTCCGCTGGTGCATCTCCTTCTGTGTAGGAGTGAAATGTTTTTGTTCTTGCATTTGCTGCTGGGAATGTAACCCACAAATAAAATACCTCTGTTCTGTTTGATTCGTGTGCCTCAATCACGAAAACTACTATGCCACCCCTAGATGATAAACCATTCTCTAGCAGTCTCAGGGTGACAGTATTTCTAAACTTTTCTGCAATTTGTATTGCGTCTGCATCTTCTTCTCTGGCTGAGATGTGTAGATCTACTCTTGCGTTATCTTTGTCCTCAGTCATTTTGTAAAGAAGAAGTTTTTCAAGGGAACTAAAATAAGGTGTTTTTGCACAATTTAGGAACAATGTGTCCTTCAAGCTTGATTAACCAACAGCCAATAAATAGGATTTTTTAGCCTACTCAGCTGTGGCGGAGTTTGTGGCCACCCACTCCAGACGTCTCTGGTGTTTTCTGAGTAGGGGTCTCTGAGAATAGCACGACTGAACTACTCAGATTCTACTGTTAAATAAGTACCCAACCAACGTTGGCGGCGCCATGTCGTGTAGTTCCTATATTACCTAGACAGGATCTGCGCGTTTGGATTGGTGGCGGACTGATTCCGAGCACCCCCACCGGATACGTTAGCCTGTCTGTATTAGCTAGCTCACAGTGCCACTAGAGTCTCCTTTTATTGCTGAGAGAATAGTTCTTGGCAACCTCAGAACATGACAACGCTGAGCCCTCAGAATCGTGGAAACAATGTACAACTTTTCGCTCAGTCACTCGTGCTTACTTACTTTGTCTCAGAGAGATACACAGAACAAACAGTCTGGGCGTTTTCAATAAGTATTTATTGAACAGTTGTTATTCTAGTGTAGAATAGATGAGCTGCAACAACCATTAGACAGTAGCAGAGATATATGATTAGCAATACTACAAAAGTAAAGGAATGGTAGAGTTCTACCATCTTGCAGAAATCATGAATATATACATGTACATAAAACACATGATAAAAAGTGCGTACTCCTACGATGCCTCCCTAACTAGATGTACCTAAATGTACCTAGCATCTATGTAGGGGTTATGCCAAGAATCCCTCAAGGATCTAGTCCACCCCATTACCTGAGAGTTTAGAGAATGTGGGACCCCGTCCTGGTCTCGAGTTGGACACCCTGCGAGGGATGTTAGACCACTGCGAGCTGGAGCGTCTGCATGCAGGAACCTCAGCGTCTCTGGTCAGTGTGTCAGCCGGGAAGTCACGGCCTCCTCTATCTTCCTAAGCAAGATGTGCTGTATATATACCCATAGGTCTCCCCAGGGGTCCTACCTTGCTGTGTTACTGTGTCGGCCTAAAGGATGACGTTGGGCCTGAACTTTATACAGAGATATTATACAGGAGATGGTAATCCTAATGTTAGTCCTGCTGTGCTTCCAAGAAGCCTAATGCATAATGTATGAGAATCGAACCAGGGAAAAACCTGCGTTCTGAATGCAGTGTCATATCTAGGTAAAAGGTCAGTGCCTAAGAACCGTTATGTATGTAATGTAGGGAAGAATATAGGTGAAAGGTTGCAATATCACCTGCACCTATATAGGTTACCTATACGGAATATACCAGTTTTGTGGTGCGGCAGTGGGGAGGACCCGGTGCCACACCGCCAAACTCGTAATCAGTCACTAAGGGCAACTTTTCTGCAGGTACATGAATATCTCCTCCTGGTCACTCCTACAGCTTACATATATCCAAAGAAGTCTCCTATGGGGTAGGTTTCACTTCAGTAGAATCTAGGGCAGTCCACTCCTACTAGTCAGAGGGATCATCCACACAGGGGGCTGTTCTTCACCCTTTTCAGTTCTTGAGACTACAGGAAGCCAACCAATTGACCTTGGGTAGAAGTAGAGAGCAAGTCACGCTTAAGTACTCCCGCCCGGCAGATCCAGGAAGAACTTATTTCTTCTCTTTCTTCAACAGTTCCAGTTATGATTTGAGGTCTGGTGGTGAGAAGCCAGTTTTATAATAAACACTGGCTAGTGATTGGTGACAACCTCTAACTCAAACCCAAAATAATTATCACAGTCCAGCTTGCCTACATTTTCAGCAGTTCTTGTTTGCCTTCCTGCAGATTTGTCAAGGACTGGAGACTGAGAAGGGCTGCTAAATCACTTTCATGATTGCACGAGGAAGGGGTGACTTCTCACAGTATTCCGGGTGCCACCAAGCACAAAATAAGATACTTGGAAGGGGTCAAGTGTCTTCTTAAAAATAGGGAATAAAGGAGACACCACAAATTCGGCATTCGTAAATGAATGGTATTATCATAAATTGACATTACAGGAAAGAACTCTGTCCCATCTTTGATTGGGCAACCCACCATCTTGGAGAGGCTATTTATATGTCTTGGTCACACACCCTTTTTGGAAATCATGGCATTGACAAGGTAAGCAAAGAATAAGACTGAGCTTTACTTCTCTTGAAAAGCCTTGCAATTTGCTATCTTGCTGCTGCCATCCAGCATCAATACTCTGCTTAGATTGCAGACCACCATTTAAGGTAAGTGGGTAGATATTGGGAGTTCAGGAATGGCTGCTCAGCAGCATGCATTGTGCAGCACCTCAGAACATGTCGCCTGTCAATGCGGACCATGATCTTTCCTCTTGGGCCTGCCAAGGGGCCTCTGTTACAATTTGAGCTCAATTCTCAGCACAGTTACAACAAATATATTCCACATTGTGCTGTTCTTGGGACTTTCAAGACAAAAACCTTCTTCCAGGGTTCAGAGTACCTAAACCTCTAAACGCCATCCAGTGCCTGTCTTATTGAAGTAAGGATAAACCCTTGACAAACATCCCCGGCAAGTTCTAGAAACATGTTCAGTCTGTCTGTAAGCAGAGACGGACTGTCTGATGTGGATTCTAGTTCAAAATCCTTCCTAACACTAGGTCCTCTGTCAAAGTCATCAGGTCCAATCTGATCCTTTCTGATGATATCAATGTACTTGTACAATCCCATATCACATGTGGTCCAGTCTGATCCTTTTTGATGATATCAATGTTCTTGTACAGTCCCATATCACATGTATGATTATAAATGGTCAGTAACTACTCCTCCCAATGCTCCTGATAGCAGAGCTAACTTTGTTATATCTGAGGAAGGAGGCATTCCACACTTCATCAATGGTCTAATCTTTGTTCAAAGTGCAGAGCCCTGAAGAACTGAACTAATCACTGGTATGGCTACTAGGCAGCAAGAGGTAGATTTTCAAAAGTAACTTATAATTTATGTGTATAAATACTCTATATTCACAAGTGAACTTCATTTTTGATACATATTAATGAACTTTGAATCTGACATTTTTAATTAACCTTATAGCATTTTCTTAACCCGAGAAACAGTGATTTTTAAGCACGAGTAGACCTGCTCCTTAGAAAAAATGTTAACACGCCCTTTGTAGTGACTGATTATTCCTAATACTATCATATACCATTTTTATACACTATGCACCCAGTCGTGTGGGCTACTAGAAACCCCATGGGGTGAGCAAGCAAATTGACTAAGCTAGTTAGTTTACAAAATAATATTTTTCTACTTGTCAAAAACTTTATTTTGACATATACTTTCTGAAGTGTTTTAGGCTGCAGGATACAAAGGCAGGCCTGAAGCCAAACAGTTGCATTCTTATACACGGGTGGCAGTTGACATATATTGCTCATAACACTGGAGAATTTCTTGTGCCAAATGAGTAGGACTGACTTAAGAGTTAAATTAAATCCATTTTGTTTTGCCAACTCTGCATAAGGCTTAAAGCATATGCATTGGGAATCTAAATGGCAGTCTCACAGTATTGAATGTAAATGCGAGCAAAGCTCACTTACTCAAAAATATACTCTTTCTTACTCAGGAATTATTGGAGAGGTGCTGCTCTTGAGGAATGGAAACTTGAAGCAGAGAAAGAATTCACCACAGGAAGAACTACAGAGTTTGGGCCAGATCATAAAATATGTTATGGTGGCCATCAATAAATGTTTTTGGTGAAAAATAGTGCTGTGTTTATGCAAACATTTTAATCACTATATCATGAAATTTGGTTTGTGGTGATAGTAGAAAGTGACAGCAGTGTTTCTGCATAGTTAAATAAGCATAATACAATTCAGATGCAGCAACAAAATAAATACAACACAGCACCATAATGTTCACCACTGGCTACTAAATATTCTGTTTAGCACTGGCTGCTCATGAAATAATTATCAAACACTATGAAACATGCAAGTACACAGAGAGTTCTGCACTACATCTACTGTGCAGTACTGGGGAATGGATGTTGGAGGCTTGCTAAACGGTTTCTGACCCTTTTGTTGTCATCTTAACAAGCCCCTCCGCACATGCAGAGTTGGTTATGGGTGTCTGAGTCAGAGATCTGTAAGAGAAAACTGTTGGGCATTTCGCCATAGGAACTAAAACAGTAAGACATGCACCCTCACAAAGAGTTCTCTCTTATGATGAATATCGACAGTATGAAACATAATAGTTCAGGGGAAACGATGATAATGCAAGTAAACAGAGTGTTTCTGAACTACACCTACCATGATATACTTGGTGAGTATTGCATCTTGTTTGCCAATCAGTTTACTTCACTTTAGATGAATTTTGATACAAGCCCAACCCCCCTGGAGGAGCTGATGATTGGTGGGTAAGCTATGGGTCTGCATATCGGTGCTATTGAGTGTTTGACCACCGAAAGAAAAAAACAAGTCATGCACAATAACAAGAAGCTGTTTCAACTTTGAAGAGGATGAAAAGTATGAAAGAAGTTATGTGTAAAGGTATAGTTATTACTAACTGTGATTGGACTGATCAACAAATACTATAGAAATTTGTGCAAATAGACTGTTATAGACTACATTTTTCATGTACCATTTTTATACATCCTGTGTGCTACAAGACACATTTATGGGTGACTAAGCTAATCTTTAAAATAATATTTTTCTACATGTCAAAAAAGTTTCTTTTGACATCTACTTTCAATAGTATTTTAGGCTACAGCAGGTCAGGATCCAATGGCACCACAGAAACTAGACATTTGCAGCATATGTGTGTTTGGATAAAAAATCCACATTTGTCTGCAGTTTCCCTACTTGTGTTTCATTTGAAAAGAGAAGGGATGTAAGGCTAAAAACCATTTCAAAATCCATTGATTTGTATATTTCTTCTGAGATAACCAAACCAGAGGAGTGCAGTCTGTGAACAACAAAAATATCCATCCTAATAAGTAGTATTGTGGCGCTTCCATGGTACACTTAATCACCAGGCATTCCTTCTCATTAGTAGAGTATTGCATTTCCTGGGCTAACAACTTACGACTGTACAAGACTGGCCTTAATTTTCCGTCATTATCTGGCTGGGATAACTCTACTCCTCAGGAGTTGTACATAAAATATCTCTTAACCGTGTGAAACTATTAAGTCGCTCGCTACTCCAATCTCTGACTTCCGTAGAGTACCTGCTTTTGAGTAAGTCTGTAAGTGGACTGTTTCAGCAAATTGTGGTATGACTTTCGTATAATACCCCACCAATCCTAAGTAAGATGTTATTTCTTTTTTTTGGAGTTGGTCTAGGAATAGCCTTGATCGCCTCTATTTTATCCACCTGGGATCATATCGTTCCTGTTTGTATATGGTAACCCAGGTATCTGATTTGATCTGTAGTAGCTTACGTTTAGTGGAGTTGGCCTTCAATCCTGCCCCTATAAGAGCTCTAAGAATTCTTGCTAAACGGCTCAAATGTGCTTCCCACGTGGTGATGAATATTATTATATCAACTACATATGCTACTGCATACTGTTCATGGGGTTTCAAAATCTGAATCTGAAAAAAGAGGGGTCCCTTTTGTGTACCTAACTACAGTGGAATATGAATGTGCACCACCTCAATTGTACTTATTCAAAAGAATTGGGAAGATTGTTTAACCAATGAACACTGTCTTATGTAAAATATGTCTAATTTTATTTTGCACAATCAATTAAACATTCCATAAAATCGTACCTCCGTATTTAAAAACATGTTGCACACAATTACACCAATATTGCACTTGCACAGGTAAATAATTCTTATAAAGCCTTTAAATTAACTACTAGCACACTTTAAAAACTATCCATCAAAACAATTCACACACACATTTAAAAATTGTAATATCTTTCCAAATTATACATAAAAACCTTTTACAAAAACAAGTACTGTTGACATGGCGATTCGGTGGTACTTGAGTTGGTTGACCCCACCTTCTTCAGGACACACTATTATACAACTTTATTATCTAGGAAATAAAGAAATCAGATGCAATATCCCAATCATGATACCACTTTAGACATGTTTACAAAACAGGTTCAGTTATCTATTAGGGCAAATCATTCCTCTTAGCAGTTCATATCCACATTAACCACTATCCTTCACACTTTAAAATTACACCAGGAGCAATAATGTCTCTCAATACATTCCTCCACTTTAAATAAAATATGGTACATGTGAATAAATCTTGCCCATATTCTATGGGTCACGTAGACATTTATATTTAGGAGCATTGCGCTTTCTTACCAAGGTGCCAATAGGTTCCACAACACTAACTTTAAGCCAGTGCCCTCAGTATTCTTCTGTACACTGATCACTAGCTCAATAAATCTTGTATGATATTCTCCTTAGCGATACTCTCATCTGAAAGATAGAATTTTAGAGCGCCTAGTTCATATTATTGCTCGAGCAGGAACTTCCTGTTTATGAGTCAATTTATTCTAGATTATGACTTACTTTAATTTTGTTGGGATAGACCCACCACACAGGCCTCGGTTCTGGAAATTTAATGGAGCTGTGTGTTAGCATACAATGTCTCTTAATCCAATGTCCATTCTCTCTGCACACATTAAAAGTGGAACTTACTGTTGCGGAGATATAATATGCTTCCTCGCACTAATACACCCGCTTCTGGTCGGGTCACCATTCTGCAGGGAGTATATAGATATGCTTTACTCGGAAGACTACTTCTCTACAAGGATCTTATCATTATCATCATACTTATCTATATGGACTTACCACGCTTTCTCAATCCTGTCATAGGTTCTGAAATGAACCAAGTCCCTTCTCTTTATCCTTTTTTTGGACTCTTGCGGGGTCAGTGGAAGTCCTGTGTTATTCACTTACAGGTTCTCAGAGTCTTTTTGAAACAGACTGCTACTTAGGGATGTCTAGCGTAAGTCATGCCAGTGCATTCTGCCCACGTTGCAGCTTTGCTGAGGTTTACTTGTTAGTCTCAAGGTAGATTAGACTGCAGTAATCTATCCTCGAAGACACCAAAGCAAGAGCAACAAGCTTATGAGCTGGAAGGGCCATAAATTAAAATATCTTCCTAAGCATTTTAATGATTCAGAAACACGTGGAGACTGTGCAGTTAGCCTGGTGATCCAGTGAGAGGTCACTGTCCAGGAGGATACCTAGATTTTTTGCCTTGTCCACTGGGATGGATGGGGTGTCCAACATGTCCAGCCACCAGTGGCCATTCCAAATCGACGTAGGGCCACCAAAAAGCAGTAGCTCTGCCTTTTCTCCATTCAGCTTAAGGTAGTTCTTGGACATACAGAGATTGAAGTTGTGTGCAATGCCCTGAGAGTCTTTAGAGATTCACACAATATTCTGAGTGTTATCAGCATATGACACTGTCTTGAAACCGAAGAAGCGGACGAGTTTATCCAATGGAGATACGTAAAGGTTAAATAATGTGGGGCTCAGAGCTGAGTTCTGAGGAACCTTGCATGGCAGCACAAAAGGCTCAGAGTGAAGCTGATTCATTGATACCTTTTGGGACCTGCCAGAGAGACAGGAGCACAGCAAATTCAGAGTAGTTTTGTTAATGCCAAATTCATGGCCAGGCACCACATCAGCAAAGTGGGGGAGTTGGTATCAAAGGTAGCGGAAAGATCCAACAAGCTCAATGCCACTGTCTCTCTTGCATCCACAAGATGCCTGATGCTGTCCATAGCAACTATCAGAGCCGTTTCCATTCCATGATTATTACGGAAGCCATATTGTGACATGTCCAACAGACCCTGCTCCTCAGCGAATTCCTTCAGAGTATGATTAAGGTGTCTCTACAGAATCTTTGATGGGACCGGAAGCAGGGAGATAGGCTGACAGTTCTTAACATCGATATAATCTAGATTTAGCTTCTTAAGTAAAGGCCATATTACTGCCTGTTTCCACAGTCGCGGATGGTGCCCTGTTGTAATGGCTATGTTTAGAATTGCTGTCAGAGGGCTGGGAACCGTACTGCTACCAGGTAAAAGAATTTCACCGGGAAGGCCCCTGAGGGGATCTAGATTTAATGTTAAAGGGGAGTGATTCAGTGAAATCGCATGCCCCCCCCCAGCATCCGTAGGCATCGTTCCTCATCCTCTTTGAGAGCTATAGGGCTCTGCTGCAATTCCATGATAAGACTGGAGACATCATCATTGGTGGTGTTATAGGCATCCAGCTCAGAGTAGATATTTGCGATTTTATGCTGCAAAAATACAGCAAGTTTGTTACAAAGCTCTTGGGTACCCTTTATTTCTGGACACTGGGGGTGTGGATACCTGCTGGAGAAGTGTAAAAAGCTCTTTAAGGGATTTAGTCATTTCAATTTTGTAAGACAAATAGAGAGATTTGTCTTCGCTAATAGCCGTTTTATAATCCCTGAGAGCAGCCTAGTAAGCCATCCTCTCCTGTTCCCCATATGATTTCCTCCAGGAGTGCTCTTTGCGGCGACATGCCTGCCTGAGGCCCCTAAGACATTCAGTATACCAGAGTGCAGTTCAAACTTTCCTCCAACAAAGAATTTCTTGTAGAGGAGCTGCCTTATCACCAGCTAAACCAAACCATACGGAAAGGCTTTCAGCCCCACTGCAATGGCAGATCCCCCTCAGATCTAACAGGTGCCCATACTTTCAAGAGGCTTAATCAATCCAGTAGAATTGATTATATAATGCTATCCCTCCAATTGTGTTCGCATATGGTGGATATGAAGATTTTGGTAAGAAGGTACAGTATTCGTAATGTGCTACAACTAACAATGAAAGGATACCTGTTACCAAAAAGGAATGTACATCACTTAGGGTATACGGGGGAATTATGTCTTTCAAACAATAAGCAGGCCCTGAAATGGTCGTCTGTTTCAGGACAGCCCAGTCTAATGGCCCAAATCTATAATAGTGTGGCAGGATCAGTTGAGAGTATGATTTTTATAGGGCCATATGGGGAAGATGCAAATCTTTTACTTAAAGTGCATGATGATTTATTTGATCACTTAGGTGAACTTTTTTACAGGGAAGACAAAAGTTAATCTAAGGTAAAATCGAAACATTCATGGTACAATAGGCAGTGTAGACTTGTCAAGGCAGCCTTAATTCAATCTATTAAAGCCACAAATTGTGAGCAAATTATACTGACCATGAAAAACTACATGGATAGGCTACAGAAAGCTAGATCTGGATGTGAGGAAGATGTGTGGGGTGACTTGGCATATGCAGTGAGAGTAGGTGATAATAAGTAGATTTGGAATATACTTGCCCATGGAAGCCCATTTGCTACATCTCAAGTCGACTTCTATCTCTAACCTCAGATATGGGTTAACCATTTTGAAGGGTTATATTTAGATAATGGAATGACGTTACGTAACTTAACAGCTCTAGGACCATCTAAATCTAGTGAACCTCCACGCCTCCTTGAAATAACACTTAGAGAGTCCCTTGAAACCTTGAATGCTATAGTCCCAGGGAAGGCCATGGGACCTGATCGCATTCCCTGTGACCTGTTTACTGCAGAACCATCTATTTGGTGTCCTTATCCAAACTCTCTTACGAAATCCATTCTGGAGGGTGGCCCACTCCCTAAATCCTGGCATTACACCAAGATTGTTCACATATTTTAGAAGGGTAGTCAAGAAGATCCCCATAATTATAGGACCATTAGCTTGGATGATGGTCTGAAAAAGCGCTTTTGCCATCAAATACTGGGGAAACTCACAGATTGGGTTGCAGAGAATAACATCCTATCAGACCTTCAAGCTAGCTTTCGGCAGAAGACTAGCACTATAGATCAAATCTTTCATTTCTGTAACATATATTAGAAAATGGTGATACTGGAGAAAGGCCATTTATAAGTGCTATTTGTGGATCTAAAATCTGCTTTCGACTCAATCCCTCGCCAGAAGTTATGTGGTGATTTGGATAACATGGGGGTTCCAGATAATAACTTTCTATTCTGATAACATTACATGAGACCAACTATGCCTGTGTGAGGTGTGGTAACAGTGGTGAGTTGTTCAATTGTGTTTGAATCGAGAAGAGAGTCTGACAAGGCTGTGTATTGGCCCCAATTATTTTTACATTATATGTAAATGCTTTGGTGTAATATTTAGATTTTCCCTGTAATGATACCTCAAAGATAGGGCTTTCAAAATTCCAACATTATTGTTTGCGGACAATACGCTTCTTCTTTCTAAAACCCCTGCTGGTCTACAAGCCCTAGTGGATTGTTTTTTACATTTTTGTACTGAGAGGGGGCTAGAATTGAATATTAAAAAGTCTAAATTTATGTCATTTAACCCTTACCAATTTGTGAAATGCGGAATGAGGGCACAGAACGAATTGCTTGAAGAAGTCCAAGATTTTTACTACTTAGGAGTCAGACTCTCCAACATGTTATCATTGTCCCTGCAGATCACTAAGAGCTCACTAAAGTAACAACAGGAATCCAGGGCTATTTTCAGGTTGTTAAAAAAAACACTAAGACTAGAATTCTGTCCCCAGCAGTAGAAATATATAATGGCAGAGCTAAAGGGTCCATTCTTTATGGTTCTGAGTTATGGGGTCACGTAAAGGATAAGTGACTTATAATGGCAGAAAACACATTTGTCAGGTCCTTATTAAACATTCCACAGAGTGCTCCTTGCCTACCGCAGGTACCTGATATAGGCATGTATCTGATTTCCTAATAAGTGAATGTAGACCTCTATTGTACCGGCACAGACTGTGGTCTAAGGAAGAGCTAGCCCCTTATAAGCTATTCTTTTCGGAAATTTTACGAGCAAAAGGCTATATAAAATAAAACCCTGGTTAGTGTATGTCAAGAGACTGTTATACAAACTTGATCTTGCTGTCCTTTGGGGTTTCCCTGCTCATGCTGCTTTAGTGTCTAGATATGAGAGTAAAGAAAAATGAAAGGCTCTCTTATGGGATGAGGAATAACTAAAATGTAAGTCTAATATTCGGATGGACAGATTCTCAGATCACAAAATTGTTCCATTATTTGAGTGTTTTCTTGATAAGATAATGTGACCTTTGGCTAAACAGCTGTATATCAAGTTCAGTTATGGAATTTTGCCAATGAACAGTTTTAGTTTTTGCTGAGGCGAGAAATACTGTGTTAACACTTTATGTCAGTCATGTAGCCGTGAGATCGAATCTTTGCACCATTTTCTTTTTTTCTGCAATGCTTGTACGATTCCTCGTAAGAAGTGGATTAGGCCTAATTTGTCTCACTTTAGGAATTAGACATTATGAAAATGCTTTGAGAAATTTAAGAACTGATACGGATGAAAAGATTTATATTAGTTTTCAGTGGCAGCTGGCATGTCCCGAGAGTGGTGGGCACATAAAAAATATAAAGGGCACTTACCTTTTCTACGAGTGTGATGTCCTCCTCAATCCTTCTCTCCTTGAGGCAGGACGGCTCCTGGTCCCAAGACAATCCTGGTGCTGCTCTCATGCAGCACCAGGATTGGTGCTGCATCCTGGTGCAAACCTCAGCTGTCTTAAACAGCTACCTTCAGACAGATCGATTAGAGAGGTTTAAAATGCACATGCCTGGCTGGCCATCGCCAGACGACCGCCCAAACGACATGCGCATTTTGAACTAGAGACCACAAAGCTCCATGCTGCCACACATCAGCAATGGCCCCGCCCCGTCCTGACTCTCAGTTCAGGACGGGTCGGTTGCTGAAAAATAAAATGATAATAAATACATTTTATTACCATTTTATTTTTCACTTCTGGCCTGGGGCTTTTGTTTGTGGGGCGGCGCTCCTATTCTCAAACGGAGAAGCTGCCCCTGTTAGTCTTGCTAAATTTTTATCTTCTTCATGGATCCTGCGCAAGAGTCTGATTTTAGCTATTCTTTTAATGCCATTGATAACTAGCTGTAGATATTGTTTCCGTATTTGCATGCCTATTGATTTGTTAGCACTTTATAATCACTTATTTGCAATGTCAGTGACGCCTTAATGATGTTTATAGAAGGATTTGTTATTCTTTTAATGCGTTTTTAATATAGGAAGTATTTCTTCCAATTTTGCACAATGTACTAGTGGAATTCTTGATTGTTTTGGTACTTATGCCATTAATGTGAATATTTTATTTTTATTTATTTATGTATATTTTTAAGGATTTTTTTAATCCAAAATAAACGATTGATGATGATGAAAAGCAAATTCTGGTGTAGTGGCAGCCATATACAAATACATCCAAAGCATACTTTTTAACTGCTTTTGTTGATTACTGCTACACGGCAAAATTGTGTTACACGCAGCACTGTCAAAATGTAGGAAGTATGGCTCTTAAAGTTGCCAAAATCTGTTTTTGGAGCAGAAGTGTGATAGTGTGATAACGTCTGTTGAAATTACATTGTCGCCACGGTGTTAAAAATGTGACACATCCTACCAGGCAACTAACTAAAAAAGTATTGAAGAGGTACCAAATGACCAAAGTTGGACAAAAGATGCACTACTTAAAATATATAATAAAGTGTGCACTGTGCCACAGAAACTTAACAAGGGACGCAGCGACAACATCACAAACCTGATCTTAAGAAGAACATCTCTGGAACATAAATCTGAAATAGGACAGACTCGCAATTTATTTTGATTATCATTAGAAGCAAAAGTATAATTTTAATGGACTAACTGTCCAGGGCCATTTTTATCACTTTGATTACCAATGCTTTCGACTTTTTAGAAAATGTCAAAAGCTACACTTTTGATGCCAAACCAAGTCAGCTTAACCCATTTTAAGAGCCCACTAGCGAGTTTCTAAGTAAAGAGCACATATGAAAGTAAAAGCAGACAACCAGCAAATAATGTCTTGCTTTCCATCTGCAAAAAGAGCACTTCTGATGTTTTCAGCATTCAAGGAGAGTGCTAGTGCTGTCACTGGCAGTGTTTGGTTTGACAAGCATAGGCTGGTTTCAGGTATTGATTTATCTGGTGAAGATGACCTTGTTATTCGTTTTAATCTTTGCTTACTCTTGTAGTTCTGAGTCTTTTATAAACGGTGGCGGAGGGAGGGGGGTACTTTCATGTTTATCTTATGTGGCTTAGTGTTGTTTTTCTGTTGAGCCATATGCCATGTATACCTCAACCGAAGTAATTCATAAATTTGCATCCAGTAATCTACAACCTTACCTGGATGTAGTTTAGGAGTTTCTTGGATTGATATAATATTTCCACCTTTTGCCTAGAAACCTATGCCAGTTGCAACTTTCCAGTAAGTCATGAACATGTTTAGTTTGTTCCTTTTCTTGCGCCTGGCTAGATACAGCTCTAGCTTTCTGCCAAAGCACATGTCATATGAAAAAAAGGAAATTGGGGCATATTAAAAGGGAGATTGGCTATGTCCATTTTCGACTCAGCCATTTAGGCCAGATCAGCATTTGATTGTTAAGCAGATGTGCATCTCTGCTCACTGGGGAAGGTGGACTCTTGTACATCCATCTTTACTTGGCAAACGTTTGGGTCGTGGCCCTGGAGCCTTTGCTTTGTTGGTGTGTCGTTCATAGAGAGGGGCGATGGTGGGAAAGAAAAGAATCGGGGCTATATAGTCACTTGATCAGCTTCATAACGGAAATAGAGTGCTGGTTGTTGTTACTGCCGGCAAAACCCCATTGGATTGTTTGGGAAATCCCCACATCTAAAATGGCTGCCACATCAATGTGATGGTTAAAGATTCCCTCACAATCTAAATGGGTTTGCCAGCTGTAGTTACTGTAATTATTCAGTGTCTTGGAAACCTCTTGATCATTCATAGGAATCCCCCATCCAATGGAATATCAATACACCATACCAATGCCTTAGTATTTGGAAAAAAGTGAACAATGGACTGATAGAGGTTACTCTCAATTACATATATTTACAATTCATATGCAGTAGTCTGTGAATAAGTGGACAAAGTGCAGACGACGCAGTGCTTAAAAAATGAACAAATATGTCATAAGACACTGTACAGTCCCCTGGTTCTGTAAATTATCTACAAATGTACATTTTAGGAGACTGTAAAACAATCAACGTTTCGACCCCGTATCAATGATGGGGTCTCTTCAGGACAAAGTCATCTGACTATGCAACACACATAGTCTGCCGTCACACCCTAAGTGCTTCTATACTTGACTTGGTAAGAACCTGCTTAATGGAGACACAATCCGTACTTCACAAAGAGACTTTTAAAGCAGTGAGGACATTAACATACCAGAAGGCTGCCATACACAATCAGCTTGCATGGATTGTACCCCCAGTAAGCATGTTCTTACCAAGCCAGTATAGAAGTACTTAGGATGTGATGGCGGACTATTTAGAACGCGGATCTGTACTCACATATGGGTTGTATAGTCAGGTGACTTGATCCTGAGAAGACTCCATCATTGATACTGTATTGAAACGTTGACAACTCCCCCCCTTGATTTCCAAGCATAACTGTGTGAACTGCCACCTTTTTTTAAAAACATTTTTTGTCCCAATCTCACCTCTGCCCTCTTTTGATTCACCATTAACTTCTGTATAGGAAGTGCTTACAATACAGAGGGAGAAGATTCTCACACAACTTTTTCAGTGACACCGACATTTTATCTACATTCCCTTACAGTTTTGTCTAGTGATTATTACACTAGTCACTAATGACTACAACGCACTTCAAAAGCACACTCCTTCTGCCTCCTGGGAGGGCTATTGGTGGACTTTAATAACAAGGCTATCCCGGAGTCTGCAGTTGCAGCCTTTGTTAGGGACCTTCACTTCCCATGGCCCATGGTCATGAGTAAACATTAAACCCAGTGTAAGTACAGGGCTGTTCTCAGTTTTTGTTCATTCTGTGGTGCAGTGTGCCCTTGTAAGGAGCTATGAGCATGTTATGTTGCCACGGCACCTCTGCTGTGCCAATGTGCTTGGTGAGGAAGTATGCTTTTCAGGCCTCCTTTGGATGTCTGTTGTTGTAGGGCTTATATTTGTGCACTGGTCCTCAGAGGAGTGACGGCTAAATGATGGCACTGACAGTGCTGCAAACAGTCTGTTAGTGGGGCGGGGGGGGTTCTTTCAATACAATTAGATGATCAGTATTTTCATACAGTCCTTGAAAATTATGTAATTTCCGTTTTAAGTACTCCCACTTGTGTCTGATTAAAATACTGGGGAAATGAAAGCAAGAGATTTGACCAAGACTACACAATTCAGTGAAGAATACTGATGTCTCATGGTTACAGAAGGCACCTCATCCACAATAACACATTCCCTTATGTGATGATTAGTGCATGCTGTAAAAAGATGGATTTAGATTGACTTATCATTTTACCAAGTCAGCCATCCATGCACTCTATAATTTATCACTCATAATCCATCCTCGCACTCACCCATTCATTCAGCCATCTGTGAGCTCATCCATACATCCATTGCTGTATTCACTCACCTAGTCGCAAATCCATGCACTCACTCAGCCATGGACAGGACAGTCTTATCTTTAAATGTGCGGAGACTCTGCAGTTGTAAAGATACTACAGGTAAAATACCTTTGTGAATTGAAAACAATCGCATACTTACACAAAAGTGTAAGTTTACCTTTGTGAATTAGGCCCTCAGAATCTGCACTCTCTGTCTGTAATGTTTGTCTACCAATCTGCCTATCTGTCCCTTAGGGTAACCCCATTTTGTCTGTCTGTTACAGGACTGAACGTTTTTTAAATTATTATGTTTTTATTAAGACTGTAATGTTAGTACTCCCTTCTAATTCTTTATTAGGTTCCATGCAGTTTTTTGAAAATCATATGAAAATTGACTCTTCAAAACTATATACGAGTACAAATGTGATGCACAATCATAATAAGGAATTCATTAATAAAGGAATATAAATTAGAAACCTAATGAACATTTCAAAAATGTATTTCTCGTTCTCATTGACTGGGGCTGTTATCCATCAGCAAATACCATTTCCATAGAAACACGATTATTTTCCCCATCACCTTTTCACCTTTTCTTTCTGCATAAAATACGACTAATGAGCACTGGGTCAGGTTTTATCTGTCCCTTAATAAGAAGATTGGTTCATGGCTTCGGTAGTTAAAGACGGCCTTTTCTATTAGATACTATTATAAACCAGATACTAACTACATCTACTCTTCACTAGCAAGACGGAGGCCTACCAAAAACACATTAGGAATAATATAGAATGTAATGATGAGGGACACACCACGTCCCTACAGAAAGTGGTTTTCGATGCTTATTTCCTCACCTGCTTTGGGGCCTTGTCAAAATGCTAACGAATGTAAGATGGTAGACAATATCTACCGTGTAAGCTGTTTTTTTTTTTTTTAGATCTAGCGTTGTCTCGTCAGCTTAATTTAATAAAAATAAATAATACGTGCAAACTTTCTTCATCATTGGTCTCTTCAACTGTCATTCACACTTTGCTATGCCAACCACAGTATACAGCATGGAGCCATATGTTAGTCCACACCAGCCATTGGCTGGCTAGTACCATGAGACGGCATTATGCCTGATCACGTGTCCAAGCCTGCCTATAAAAAGTGCACGTCAGTGACTGGGTCAATTGGCAATTACTTTGCCAATGTTTGTTTCTTTCTAGTCTTTATCCTTTTTATTTTTTTCTGTCATCCTGTGTTTAAACCGTGACCTCAGGTTACAGTAATTAAAAGGCATCAGTGCCTTTTTCTTTGCATCAATGAGACTCATATCATATTTTCCTGTTAGGTGTGTTAAAACATTAAAGAATTTCTGTACCTGACCTCACTACACCTGCCTACTAGGAGACACCCTTACGGTTCTATTTAAAGCATACGCATTTTTCTTTTTCTTTAACGTTTTTTTGCCAGCATATGGCTCAGACAGTTGTTTTTATTTTTGTATGATATACTTGCTGCAAATAAATAAAAACATATATATAATCATACGAGTTTGCCAAACCCAGACCTATAAATGAAGAAGAAAGGAAAGAAAGAGGGAAAAAAGGAAGAAATGGAGGTACAAGAGTGAAAGGAAGTAGAAGAAAAAATAAGAACTAATGAAGCAGAGAAAGATGAAAAAGAAACAAATAGTGAAAGAATGAAACAAGTAACAGAAGAAAGAAAGAAGATAAAAGAAAAGAAACAAAAGCAATTTTTTAGAAGAGTTTGGGCAACGTGGTCCTGTACTTTCAGATTCCTAGGCCCCACAGAAAGGGTTACACTGTTTTAAAGTGCTGCCATAGCATTTGGGCAGCTGTATATTATCAAACTAGATAAAAGTTAACTACCATGTGTGAGGCTGTCAGAGGAAGGCCAGAGAGCTACTGGTAGCTCGCGACGTGTTGGAGACCCCTCAGTAATCTAATAATTTGAAAAACCAGACGAAAATACCAAATATATTATGTAAACCGATTTAAATCTTTGAAAGCGGTAGAAAATAATGAACAACAGTTACAAAAGCTTGCTGTAACTATTGAAGATATGCCTCCTACTAGTTTGGCAAATGTAAATGTGTGAGATAATGTGAAACCAAATCGGAGGTAGGAACTGAAACAGGTGATCCAACAGTTACCCCAAAATATCACGGAAGATTCTGGCCGAATTAATTTAATTTACGATCACAGTTTTACAGAACCAGATCAGATAATAAGACAGTCTCTCTGCAGATTCCAGAGGTATGCAGAAAAGCAGTGCATATGACTTAAAAATATATCTATAACAAATAATTAAATGAAAATATTTTTTTATGTATCTAAAACAGATAAGAAAGAAAATTGAAAACAAGTATTAGAAAAAAGAAACTATTTCGAAAATCTGCAAGCAACAAGAAAAAATACAAAAGAAAAGATAACATTTAAGTATAAAATGTGAAATATTAAATTTGTAATAATGATAAAAATAATAAGAACAATGGTAATAATAGGAAGAAGTATTCATACAGCATAATATAAAACATAAAAAAAAATATTACTGCAATCCACAGATCACAAAATGTAAGCAATTGCAAAATGAGTAATATCCCATTGTAAATTACAAAGGCTACCCTTTTAGCAAGAAAAGTAGCATTAAAGACAAAATGAATTGGAAAGGTATATACTATTACTCCAATGGCTATTATGCCGGAGCAACTGCAGTAAACAATATAATACAGAATGCAAGAGAACACAACGACCCTTCGAATATTACTGAAGGGCTAGGTAGAAATATACAAAATCTAAGGGAAGCCAATGCAAGTTCCTCTGCCTCACCAGGAACTATATTAAATTAGATAGGCCCATATTTGTCATAGTGTTGCATTGCCCTTGCGCCACGCAAGGGGGCACAAGTGCGATGCAACACTAAAGTCAGATTTATCAAGCCACGCATGGCCCTACATGGCTTGAAAAATCTGGAGTAACACAAGGCAGCGCAAATCGCTGCCTTGCATTACTCTGTCCCAGGAAGGCATTCCATGCGTGGAGCGTGGATGTTCCCACACATCCACCCATGGATTTTGGCGCATTCACAGATTTACTATTAGTTTAAGACCTGGGAATGCATCAACATGCTATGCATTCTGCAGCACACATAGAAAGAGGAAAATGCCTATCAGGATTGTTTTTGTGATGGAAAGTGTCATGTCCTGCACAAAAACAATCCCGCTTACAACTCAGACACCCTGGTGCAAGGGTGACTGCATTGGTGCTAGGCTGCCAAAAGTACACCAGCGTAAGGACAGGAATGCACCACATAATGTTAAATACAGCACATTCCTGCCCTTTCCCTTTCACACAGCGCAGCGCAGCAAGGTGACTTGCTGCGTTGCACTGCATGAAAGTATGATAAATATGCCCCATAATACCTAAAGTTCCTGAAGAAGCACCAGGACAGCTACCTGCAATAGTTAAAATTCAAAAGACTAATGAGCAGAACAGCCAGACAAACAAAAAGCGGACCAAGAACTTTCAAAACTATAGAAATCCCTGATCAATTAAAATAACCCATACTAACCAAGACTTCATTTTATGTAACAACGAAAATAATAAAAAAAGAATCATATTTTCATCTGCTATCATACTAAATCTTACTGAAAGCACAACTTGGATGATGGATGGGACTTTTTAACGAGGTCTCCAACATTCACTCAATTATGTACAATTCACGACCAGCATCACAATACTTATGTTCCCCTACTGTAGGCAGGACTTCCTAGTAAACAAACTTCAACTTACCAAGAACCACCAACAGTAATCAAAGGAAAACAAACTATTACCCTAAAAAATAGCTATTGATTTTGATTAAGCGATTATCACTACAATCTTAAAAGTCTATCCACATACATCCAGACAAGGATGCTTTGTTCACTTTAACCAACCTTATTTATGTACCTCCAAAGGTCAACACTTAGAATAGACTACTCAACAAATGCACAATTTGCATTTGAAACAAAAAGATTATTTCACTAGCCTATGTGACAACTACAGAAGTGGCAAAACACTATAATGAACTCCTTTCTCACTCTTCAACCAAAGATAGGAACAAAAAATAGACCCACTACTGGGCGATTTTGAAGGTGCTTGAGTTGGTCACCTGGACTGCACAGGCCACGGGCACCAACCAAAGTTTCAAATACCATGGTGGAAAGTGTTCAATTGTAAACTTTCGCAAGCAGCGAAAAGTGATTCACAATGCTGTAGAAGGGTAACACAATTCCTTTTAATTAACTCTTCACAGATTTATAGAGAGACTAAAAAAAGAATAAAGCTACCAAGAGCTCAGAATAACCCAATCTCTGAAACAACTAAAACTCATCATATCCAAGCAAGCAAGACAGATGAATGAAATGCTAGCTAGCAAAGTATTTCTTTTCCTAATGAACTGGGATTTCACTATCTTGAAACTATAGCATCATACTACAATAAAACCAACAACACCATAAACATTACATTACTCTAACAAATAAAATCTAACCCAAAACACAATACCTAATATTCAAGGACTCCTCCCCTAGGCTGTCGTGCTTGTGCCCGCTACAGGTCAGTTGCTGTTGAATGCTGCTACGTTGACACACCAAAACGCCGACTCTTGCCTACATGTTGGGCTCCTTGTCTCGCGCTGAAAACGCCGCTCGAATGCCGAAGCTGTGGCTGAGCCGAGGGGAGAGGGTGTGTTGTACGGTGAGGACTGCCCTTTTGAGCACTATGGGCCTCTTTTTATTTGGTCAGTTTTGCCCTCCTAAGGCCCCAGCTCATTTCGCTGCTCTCTTACCAACTTCACTGCGCTAAACTCACCCGGGCAGCAGAGTGAGTTAGAGGTGTGTGGCAGGACGGTGGTCAGTGTGCCGTGCCCGCAGGGGGGAGATTGTTGAGGCCCTTTAGACAAGGAGAAGAAAGTCAAAGGCTTTCCCCCTCCATTATTTCTGTCTTCTTCCCTGTCCCTCTGCCTCCCATAGCCGGTGCCCTGAGGTTGGCCCAGAATTGGCACTATCACCAAGGTCTGACTGGTGATAACTACTGGTGTTAACTGCTGCACCTGGCCTTCTGAGGGCGTCTTAAAGGCATTGCCAAGTCCATACCTGCATTTCGCAGTGGCTGGAGGAAACATTTGTGAAATATCCCCGTGCCTCTTTGTATTGGAAGGCTTGTGGTGTGCAGCCTTTGGGTGGTGGCGGCGGCTACCTGCTTCAGTCAGGGGTTGGAGGTGAGTGTCTAATTTACTGCTGCTAACAGCTATATCCAATAATCGACTAGCCAGCAATCCGCAGTTAGTGATCAGTGACCAGTAATCATTATGGGCGCTTGAACTTTCTTTTGAACTAGAGTTTTGGAGTCCATGTCTGGGTCGTCCTGAACTCTCTTGAGCTGTCTGGAGCTCTCAGGACTTGTGGTTGCCAAAGGGGTCTATGGGCCCTATCCACTCTAACCCCTCTAATCCCTCTAAGCATTTAAGAGGTGTCTGCCAGTCCGCCCTCTTTTGCAGCCAGAGTCAAGTCAGCGGTTTCTGTTGCCTGCACTGCTGCATCTGGTGTTCTCAAACCCTGCTGGGGTGGGATTATCTTCCCCAGGATTCCCTAGCCACAGGAGGGGCTTGGAGTAGCTTAAAAGCACCGGCGACTTACCGCCATATGAGCTAGCATGGGGAAACAGACAGCTCCAGCCAGTGGGACAAAAGGGCTGAAGAGCTCCACCCTGGATTGGTTTCTCCAGAGAGCCGTGGGCTTAATTAGTAAGGAAATTGACTTGGTGGAACACCGGATATCCTTTTCACCTTCCCCTATCACTACCCCCCCTTGCAACCCCAGACTACTGCCAGCAATCGCCTCTGGAAGCCTCGTGGTTGCTCCAACACCCAGCTCTCACCAGAGTACAGGGTCATGTCCAACTATTTGGGTGACAACAGTGCCACCAGAAGAGCCAGAAGGAGCCCCGGCGCAGCCAGCAGACTCACCACTATCCCACATGAGACCTGTGCCAGTTAATAGAGCAGGAGGCAAAAGGAAGAGAGTAGCCAATTGTTATATTCCATATAGGTACCCTATATAGGCACAGGTAACATTGCAACCTTTTTACCTATATTCTTCCCTACATTACATACATAACGGTTCTTAGGCACTGACCTTTTACCTAGATATGACACTACATTCAGAACGCGGGTTTTTCCCTGGTTCGATTCTCATACATTATGCATGAGGCTTCTTGGAAGCACAGCAGGACTAACAGTAGGATTACCATCTCCTGTATAATATCTCTGTATAAAGTTCAGGCCCAGCATCATCCTTTAGGCCGATACAGTAACACAGCAAGGTAGGACCCCTGGGGAGACCTATGGGTATATATACAGCACATCTTGCTTAGGAAGATAGAGGAGACCGAGACTTCCCAGCTGACACACTGACCAGAGACGCTGAGGTTCCTGCATGCAGACGCTCCAGCTCGCAGTGGTCTAACATCCCTCGCGGTGTGTCCAACTCGATACCAGGACAGGGTCCCATATTCTCTCATTCTAAGGTAATGGGGTTGACTAGATCCTAGAGGGATTCTTGGCATATCACCTACACAGATGCTAGGTACATTTAGGTACATCTAGTTAGGGAGACATCGTAGGAGTATGCACTTTTTATCATGAGTCTTATGTACTTGTATATATTCATGATTTCTGCAAGATGGTAGAGCTATACCATTCCTTTACTTTCGTAGTACTGCTAATCATATATCTCTGCTACTGTCTAATGGTTGTTGCAGCTCATATATTCTACACTAGAATAACAACTGTTCAATAAATTCTTATTGAAAACGACCAGCCTGTTTATTCTGTGTATCTCTCCGAGACAAACTAAGTAAGCACGAGTGACTGAGCGAAAGGTAGTATAATGTTTCCACGATTCTGAGGGATCAGGGTTGTCATGTTCTGAGGTTGCCAGAATCTATTCTCTCCTTGGTAAGAGGAGATTATAGTGGCACTGTGAGCTAGCTGATACAGATAGGCTAACGTATCCGGTGGGGGTGCACCGAATCAGTCTGCCACCAATCACACAGTTTATGTTATCCAAAACGCGCAGATCCTGTATAGGTAATATAGGAACTACACGACACAATCACACCAAGGCGAAGAGATGGTGTCCTCCAGCCTACATGGTGGTGCGTGCAGTTAAAGACAGGGCTCCAGCGATGTCATTCGATAGGCTCAAGGACTTGTGCGATAAACCCATTTCGCTAGTGTTGCAAAAACTAAAGCCTATCTACCAATGGCTGGGGGCAATTGAGTCCGAAACCAGGAACTTGAGGGATGCCCATTGCCCCCGCTACTATGGTTGCCCCCTCCCTCTTGTCACCTAAGTGTGGTGCGGTGCAGGTGCATCCTGCATCTGTAGCTCTTGACACCAGGGCCGCCAAGGGGTAGTTGCCCTGTTGGCAGACCAGTAGGAAGGGAATGCTCCTTAATAGAGACTACGACTTGGCCAAAGAGGAGTTCATGGCCGGGTAAGAGCGGAGCCATGCCAAACTGTGATTCGGGCCGAGGTCACAAGATCATCTAATTGAATCTGCCCCCAGATGCATGCCCCTACGATGCCATACTAACCAATGTACCATGTGTAGGCAAGGGGCCTTAGGAATTGTTTTTCCAATTAAAATACAAAGTCCTAGATTGGCTCTGCACCCATGCTGGCTTCTCCCCTGTGGATGCCCAGCATATATTGATGGTTAAGAGAGTGGACTGGGTGGGGCCCTTGCCCAAATCTTATAGGGGTGATTGTGTTAACTTCAGGGTCCCTTTCAGTGCCCACAACCTCCTTAATTGTTGCAAGCAACAAAATTGGGCTGGACCAAATATCTCCCTCCTGCCACTGGGCTTTTATTTTTAGAGAAACAGCCATTAGCATGCAACCTTTACAACGGACATGCCTTTACCACACATGACCATTACCACAAATCCTTTACCATGAATATGGCCCTACCACGCAAAAAAAGACATGTTTGTGGTAAAGGATTTGTGGTAATGGACATGCAAGGTTATGACCACGTTGTAATGGCTACAACGTGAAGGGTGCCTTTGATTAAAACGAGCCGAAGTAGCTGCACGCAATACAATTAAAAAAACTGAAATAAACAAAATAATCTCTCAATTAAACTAAACCTGTTCTCGAGGAGCGTTTTCGGGAACCAGCTTCTGTGGCGCCATTCATTAAGGAAATCCACTCGGCATAAGTTACGCTCCCTCCGCCTCCTCAAGCAGGCAGGAATGTTTAGAGCAGCTGCTATCACGTGAAACCAATCCCAAGTCGTGGCATGCTGGGAAATATAGTCAAATATGAATTGTTTCGCCTTAAGCGTTAGTGTCGCGACACTTATTTCAACTGTGCTATGTAGGCTTATAGTCATAAATCAGTCCATGCCGGTGACACATAGCTGCCATGTTTTCCAGGTCGGAAAAGAAATGAGTGGTGTTTAAGCTCAGCTATGGTAAGTAACGGAAGCGTGTTTGTGTTTGTTAAGCAGTGAGTGATTGTGTGTGCTTGTGTTTATTTTTACCACACAAATGTTTTCAGCAACCATACCTTTACCACAAAATTTTCATGGTAAAGGCATGCATGGTAAAGCCATGAGCATTGTAAAAATATTTCTGTGTAAATTCATGCGTGCTAATGATGCATGAGTTTTAATTACGGCAAATTAAAGGCATGCGTGGAAGTTGAATGCGTTGTACGGTCATACAACCCTTTTTTATCCCCATCTGAAGGATAGGTCTGGGTCTGTCCCGCAGCATGTACTAGTTGACCATCAAAGCTGGTCATGGGTGGGGAAAACTGGGGCCAGCAGAGAAATCCTGCCGTAATAGAATTTCCATCCACACTAAGAGAGATTGACTGACACCATATCGACCAGACAGGCCACAATTGCAATGAGATGACGGGGCCCCTATAGCACAAGCGACAGTCCTAGGCCAGAGGCAAATATCCCATTGCTCCTTTACCCTGAGCAATATTCTTCGAATGGTGCCCCAGGGAATAACCCAGGCACAGATAACATGCCATTATATGCTAGCATAGCACAGCGCCTCTTGATGGGTGCTATTGACACCACCTTGCAGCTCCCTTCCTCCTCACCTCTGCAGACTCTATCACTATGTTGGAACATTGTGGTATTTAAGGGCAAGTTAGGGGATCCTGACTGGGGTACTTTTGTTGATGGCCACAACATATGTCTATTTCAGGAGACATGGGTATTAGACCATGTGAACAGATGTTACTACGAAAACTATAGTGTCCCAGCTACTAAATCTTGTGCAGTGTGCCCTTTGGGTGGGTTACTAGCATTGGTCCGTTCCACCATAGCCTATGCTGTCACGCCCCTTTATGTGGATTCCCCTGACATCCATGGGATAATCCTTTCCTGCCCCAACACCCAAGCCCTTATGTAAATCAATGTCTAGAATCAGAGTAGTAGTTACAAGCAGGAATCGAAAACACTACATTTATTGGATAGTGTGCGAAGTGACCATTCTAGCACTTATCATGTGCTCATAGCAGGGGACTTCAGCGTCGCATTTCAGCGGAACAACCTGGCTTCCGAACTGTCTAGAGATTAAAATTCTATTTGGGGTATGCTGGACCTTGTTCGCCCCACTAGAAGACACCTCTTCAGAGCGGTGCTCCAGGTTGTGGATCTTACCTTATCGCATGGAATCCCGGCATGCAATGGGCAATTCCCTTCTGATAAACTGCCTGCACTGACATTTACACGAGGACCATACACTAGTACAATCGATTATATTTTCTTGAACGTAAGGCAATGGAGTGAGTTAGATGGCATGGTTGTGGAGCGAGAGGAGAGGACTCACAACCCCTTGGTGTTAAGAGTTTTAAAAATCAATGACCCTCCCCTGCCCGGTAGCCACGGAGCATGCTCGCACAGAGCTCGTTGCCACTAACAACAGGAGGACCATGAAATGGGAAGTAGTGGGCTCTTCACCCGAGGGAATTACTTCCTTATACTCACTCCTGGCCACCCATTTGGATAATATATGTGCTAATTGGGTGAAAAATTATGTTATACTAGTGGTGTGTTATGTTTTGTAATGTAACCCAATATAGACCTGGGTAGTCACCTAACCTGTCACCTACATTTCCTTGCCATTGTACTACATAACGTCTTTGGTATTGACCTTTTACCTAGTTAAGTGCTGCATAAATGTTGTGAGTTTTTCCCAGAAAACTAGCCTCATTTATTATTCATGAGGATTCTCAGAATCACAGCAGGATTACCATCTTCTGCATAATAACTATGTATAAGGGTCATCCCTTCTGTCATCCTCGGCCGACATGACACAGCAATGAAGAACCCCTGAGGGTACTTTTTGGGCATGTATACACCATATCTTTGCTGGGGCAGGCAGAGGAGAAAGACTTCCATGCTGACACACTGACGCGAGACGCTGAGGTTCCTGCATGTAGACACTCCAGCACGCAGTGGTCTGACATCCCTTGCGGGGTGTCCATCTCGAGACCAAGACTGGGACCTTCATTCTCTCACACCAGGTAATGGGGTTGGCTTCATCCTAGAGGGATTCTTGGCTCTACACCTACATACATGCTAGGTACACTTAGGTACATCTAGTTAGGGTTGCGTTGTAGGAGTACACATTATTATTGTCATGTATTTTTATACCTGCCTATATTCATTGTTTTAGCACTATGGTAGAAATGTAGCATCCTTTACTCTGTTGGTGCTTATAATCATTTATATCTGTTTCTGTCTTATGGTTGTTTCAGCACACCTATTTTACACTAGAATGACGCTGGTTCAATAAATACTTATTGAAAACGTCCCCACCATTTATTCTGTGTATTTCTCTGAGACAAAGTGAGCACAGGTGACTGAGCGAAAAGTACTGTACTGTTTCCACGATCCCTGATGGGACTGGGTTGTCATGTTCAACAGTTGCCAGGAACTATTTTCTCCTTGGTAAGAGGGGTTTACAGTGGCACTGTGAGTTAGCTAGATATACAGGCGAACATACCTGGTGGGGGTGTCTGGATTCAGTCTGGACACCAATTCCACAATTTATTTTGTCTAAATGCGCAGATCCTATATAGATTTATAGGAACTACACAACAGGAGCACAACATGGTATTTGCCAAGTTGAGGAATCTCCTCACCAAGGAGTCAAGGAGGCACCCAGACACATCACAGACAAAGGGATGGTTCAATGGCCAGTGCAAAAAGGCAAAGGCAAACCTCCTCCAATCCATAAAAGGTTGGGTTACGCAGGCTATAAGGGGAAATAGGGCCATTTACCGGGCTAGCCTAAGAGAAGCAAAAAGAGCTTGGGAAGATGGCATCTGGTTTGACCTACTGGCCGCTATAGCTAATGAACTGAAGAAATTCTGGGCCTTGGTCAGTAAGAGTGATGGGAGGTCAGGTATTCCCGCTGAAACATCTATACTATCCTGCGACTGGGTCGCCCATTTTGGGAGTCTGTACTCTTCTACCCGCACCTCTGAGCCTGGCCATGTGTATAGGTAGCACTATGACGTAAAGCCACAATACATCCCCCCAGTAGTTTTCACCATGGAGGAAACTGAGGAAGCCTTGGTTTCATTCAAGCCTAGGAAAGCTCCGGTGTTTGATAAATTCCCTGCAGATGTGTTCAAATCCGACGCTGGGATGTGGTCCTCTATATTAACATGGTTTCCAATGCCATCGCAGTGGAGGAAGTCATCACTCCATCATAGAAGGGGGCAGAGATTGTGCCCAGCTTTAAAAAGGAGGATCCCAGTGTGCCTTCAATTACCGCCCTATCAGTCTGATTGACAACCTGCAAACACATTTTGGATTGGTATGAGGAAGATCATATTCTTTCAGGACTACAAGCATGGCTCAGGCATAAGGCCAGTGCAGTTGATCAGGCCTTTTGCTTTCTCTTGACAAAGTAGAAGACGGTGGGTCTGACCAAGGGCGACCTTTACATGGCATTTATTGACCTCTGTGCCATGTTTGAATTTGTGCCTAGATGGAGATTATGGGAGCTGCTTTGGAGGCTAGGGCCCCCCCCCCCCAGAACTCCTGCACTTGATTCAGTTGCTTCATTAGGGAAAACTATGCAAAGGTAAGATGCAATGTGAAGGGAGAATTAACCAAAGCTTTTCCCATAAACCAAGGTGTGCGCCAGGGGTGTGTCCTTGCCCCAACCCTCTTCCACCTATATATTAACAACTATATTGCCTACCTATTAAGTTGTGCCAATGAGTCCTCAACACTGGCGGGAGATAAGATACCAGCACTCCTCATCATGGACAACACGTTGTTACTGTCCAAAACTAGGAGGGGCCTACAAAACTTGATTGATAGTTTTAACCAGTTTTGTGGAGACTTTGGTCTTGAAATTAATACGTCCAAGACCAAATATATGATTTACACCAACAGAGGCAGAGCAAGAGGGGTTATTAAGGTGGGATCTGAAACACTGGAAAGAGTCCGGGAGTTTGATTATATGGGTTCAGGCTGGACGATACCGGATCTTGGGATCCGCAGATCAGCTAGAGCACCTTAACTGAGAAACATTGAGCTGCAGTCATACATAAATTTGCCAAAAAAGCAACTTGGTCTCCTGTACGTCCAGCAATTGAAATTTACAAGGCACAAGCTAGGGGGTGGGGGGCACACTACATGGGACGGAATTATGGGGCCTTTTCAATATGAGCACCTTGAGTACAGCAGAAAATCATTTTCTCCTGGGCCTTTTGTGCTAAGGGAAAGGCACGCCATTGGTCCCTCTCCGCCTTGATTTGGGGATCAACGAGATATCAGTACAAACAATGTTGAGATCTTTATTGTTCTAGGTTTGCATTTGGATTACCCATGAACTGTGCCATCTTAGGGAGGGCATGCAGGAAGTCATTAGGGCCAATGGGGTAGGGAAAGTCAGATGGCTGGGGTTGGTTAAAAATGCCTGGTTTGAGCTGGGGCTAGTGAAATTTCGGAGTGAGCCCCAGTCCATTTGTCGAGGAGACACTATTAAAGTCAAAAAACTGGTTGAAGAGAAAGCTATTAGCAGTAGGGACCATTCATCCACTCTAGGTTGTCTAACAAGTGCTTTCCTTCTTCACAAATCTGCTACCAAGGTGGATGAATTCCTGGATATTATCCGCCCAGTGCATGCCTGGTCCCTCTTTCTCCAGTGTAGATATGGGACCCTCCCAGTAGCAGCTTTTACTACCAACTGGGGGAAGCGGAAACAGGGATCTGATTGTTGTTTTTTCTGCAAAACTGTCCAAGAAAGCAATGAGCTCTTGTTTTTTTGCCCTCTCTATGTCAATCCCAGAAACAAATGGATTGTTCCTTTTTTTTTTTTTAACATAATTTTTATTAAAGAATGTCATCACATTACAGTGCAAGGGTTATTAGTCATCAGTCCCATCACAGCGACACATGTTACGTAGCAGTCAATATTAGTAGCATATCGACAATCCGTGATTTAAGTGATGTACTACAAAATTGCACGAGTTATAACACATAATAACAATCACTGCTTTTCCCTATTTGTCGATTGCCACACAACCTACTCTCCTTTGTGTCCAATGCAGTAGTGACAGACCTCAGACAGAGGGGCAATATTCATAACTCGCTGAGTCATTTGTTACATTTTATGAACCTAGGATCAACATAATCCCGCTTGCTTACCCACCCGCCTCCCTAACCCCTAGACTCAGTAAAAACTTTTATTCAATGAGACAGTCCAACCCATTAGCATTATGTACATAAACATCCCCCTGTAGCACACTACAATCCCACACTATCGTCCAGCCTATCCATCCCTCCTTCCTAAACAAAACCCATATCAGATGGAAACAGGGGGGGAGGGGAGAAAGAGGGAACACTCAAAAAGTTTGTCAATAAGCTTGTATGTCTATAACGACAAACTCTTCCAGTAACATATTCCAGTCCATAGAAATTGGCTTTTTTCGAAGCCCCCGTTGTTCCTCCCTTTTTAGTTCTGCACTTTCCGCTCTACCCCATCTTATCATCTCAGAGTGCCATTCCTGCAATGATGGTGGCCTGGCAGTTTTCCATTTCATGGTAATGTTCCGTTTCGCCAGTATAAGTGCAAGGTTACTAAATTTGGTGTTTGGGCTACTTTTCTTCCCCTTTGGGCCTAGTCCTAGCAAACAATATTCCATCCTGTTGCTATTTCGCACCGGTGCTATATCTGTTAATATCTCACAAACTGACACACAGTAATGTCTTAGCCGTGAGCAACTCCACAGCATATGTATAAAATCCGCTGTCTGCGATTGACAGCGCGGGCACACATCCAATGCGTCTGGGAACATAACACTCAGTTTACTCGGGGTCAGGTAAGCTCTATGTAGGAGCATGAGTTGTATAAACTTGAATTTCGGGTTTCGCGATACCTTTTTAGGGTATTCTAGTCCTTGTCACTAATGGCTCGGCCTATATCCAAATCCCATTTGTGCCGAAGGGGCTGGAGTGATATTGCTGCTATTGAGCGTATTCCTTTGTATAGCCATTTCGTTAAGTGTCGCCCATTTCCCATCAAATGTTGCATCGTGAGCAGTGTGTGCGTTGCCGGCTCTACTCCCCTTGGGGCCCATGTGGTGCGTATGTAATAAGAAATGCTGGCGTGCAGAATAAACAGCGTGTCAGGTACTCCGTGTTCACGAACAAATACATCATGAGGCATTAGAGTACCGTCCTTGAAGAATGCACCCACCGTAGTCACTCCCTCGTCTACCCATGGTAATATTCTCCTATTCGTAACCCTGCCTAGTTGTGTGGGGATCCCCAAGAGAGGAATAGTAGGACAAATGGGTTGTTCCTTTGTGCAGATCCTTAGCCTACAAATTCAAATTGAAGCTTATAGAATATGCAAAAGCGATACCTCCTCGATTATGGTTGTGGCTGTTTCTAAATTCCTGTGTATAGCCTGGGTAACTAGAGCCAAAGCACTAGGCCCTGTACAAGCAGCTATGCCCTAAATGATCCCTGCACAAGTCTGTTCTTAAAGGGATTTTAACTGTCCGATGATGTACTGTATGCAATTTTACAATTATTTATTGATATTTTTAATGTTTTTAACGTGTTTTATGTTTTAAATATGAATCTTTGATGACGAGACTGATGTCTCAAACTATCAATAACGTGGAAATTGATATATTAAATAAATATTTCAAAGAAATATTATCACATTAATATATTTTCCATCTTTCTGAAATATATAACACCATTAAACAACAGATAAAAAATAATATCAGTGTAATAGTTCCTAAAAAGAAAATTATAGTAGCACAATAAAAACCACAGCAAAATAAATATGATATTTTAAAAATAAATAACAGATAAATAGCATCAAACACCAAATAAAAACGAATTCACAAAATTGACAACAGCCAAATATATAATACATACAATCATATTAATGAAACATACAACGCAAAATATTAAATCATATCCATAAATACTTTTATACATTAAAATGCATAAATTCCATCAAACATTTCAACATTGAAAAAAATTAGTAATGGCCCGGTCACAAAAAACCTACATGAGTATCAAACATTGACACTCAAAAAAGCTAAGTTCATAAAAAAAAGATTTTAAAAAGTGAAAATAGTTCAAAATAGTAATAATTAATCCTTGTGAAAAGCCACATCATCATCATCTACACCCTTCAGAGTCCAAAAATACTTAAAAAAGAGAATAAATGCTCAACAAAACCCACAAAAATCAAGTTAAATATATTGAAAATGTTAGATTAAAAAAATCCAACGTTTTTTATTTTTTTAAATATGCTAGTAGCATCCAAATACATCTGTCCAAGGCCATAAAAACCTGTAAAAAGGGAACATACATATTGGCCCACAAAACAGACAATGCCCATAAAACATGAAATACCTGTTACATAGTGCTAAACCACCTAAAACTTAAACTACACATACTTTTTTTTTTTCAATATCTTTATTATTTTAAAAAGAAGGAGTTCATACATGTATAATAGAATGCAATACAACAGAGCAAAGTGATCAAATTAAAGGGAATATAGATACAAAAATAGTATTCATGACATAAAAAATAGTGAAATCCCAAATAGTACCGAAACCATATCAAATATCCAAGGAATGTCCATGTTAGAATGTTAGCATCAAATTAATTGTATTGCATAGACACCACAAGATATCAGAATGAGAGAGAAGAAGAAACAGGAAAAGAAAGGAAGAAAGAGAAAAAGATAGATAGATAAATAAATAAATTAATAAATAGATCACTAGATATAGATAGAGCAATAGGGAAAGAATGAGAGAGAGAGAGAGAGAGAGAGAGAGAGATGGGGACACCTGCTGCAGTGAAGAGAGTAAATTACGACGTAGAGGCAAAAGGATATTGGGCTACCAACCCCTGAGAGGACAATTTTATATATTTATCCAATGACCTCCAAATAGTGTTAGAGATGGAGGGAGAATAATGCTTCTCTTCAACAGAAGTATGGGCCCCACAAAGAAATGATACCCAGGCCCACGAAGTATGATAGGACAGGAGATTAAAGGATTTCCACTCAGTTAAAATAATGTTAACAGCAATTGATATAAGGAGGTCTAATAGCTGCATATCAGTATCATCCAAGGGAGGAGGAATATATGCAGCCCACGGTCCAAATAAGATCATAGGTAACGAGAGCTCCAACGGAATATCAAAGATTAGTGAAAGATGTTTCTGAACTAAGTCCCAAAAGGATTGTAATAATGAACATTCGAAAAACATATGTTGGTGAGTGCCGGAGACTAAGTTGCAATTCCAACAAAGATCATTATCCCTCAGTTTCAACTTGAATAAGCGAGCAGGGGTCCAATGTAGAAGATTCATAGTGAAGAATTTAGATTGCATAAGAGACGGAGCAATCTTGTTCCGTAATGAAACCTTCCCAATAAGCTGCCATGACTCTTGTGAGATATGTTTGAAAATGTCACTGTCAAAATGGTGTAACCATTTATCCTGTGTAATAGTAGTCTGTGAAGGCAGTGGCATAGATAAAAATTTATATATTTTGGAGGCAGTGTGACCTGAACGAGACCACATAGACAGAAGTGAATGAGTAACGGAGTCTGTACATAGGGTCACTTTAGAAAGGGCAACCTTTAATTTAAAAAACGAATAGAAATCCATGTTACTAAGATTATACTTCTTATCCAGAGAAGAAAAGGGAAGAGGGTCATGATTGGAGTCATACAAATGTTTGACCAACGTAAGACCACTATTAGCCCAGGAAGATATCGTAACAGAATCAATATCAGTAGCAATTTTAGGGTTATACCATAATGAGGACCATCTCGACTTATGAATGGGGTTGGGAGCCTTTTTATCCATATATTTTAGAGCATTAATTGTGTCTGAAATAATACGGCTTGAATAAGGTAACACAAGCTTAGAAGCAGTGAGAAAGGAAGGGGTAGACAGAGGAGAACATAGATGTTGTTCAATATAAATCCACGGAGAGGTATGATGGGAATTCGATAAAAACCAGAGAGCACCCTGAGATGCTAAAAAAGCAATTTGATATAAGTTCCAATCTGGAAGGTTACATCCACCCAAAACAGTTGGCTTCCTAAGATGTTTATATGCAAGTCTAGCACGTTTATCACTCCATAAAAATGTTGAGGTATGTAAGTCAATCTCACGGAAAAAGGATGAAGACAGCCTCACAGGCAGCATGGCGGCTAAAAAGTTAATAATCGGAGTTATCATCATCTTAAGAGTTTGAAATCTTCCCCACCAGGAGATGTATTTCGGAGACCAGCAGGACAAAAGATCTTTAACCTTAGCTAGTATGTGAGATTCATTATAAGAGATAGTATCTAACAGACTATTACAAAACCAAATTCCTAAATATTTAATTCGAGTCGATTGCCATTTAAAGCCAGCCTCCCCCATGTGAGAAGGGAAGCACAACGCATTCAGAGGGAACATTTCTGTCTTATCTCTGTTCAGAGTATACCCTGAGACGGTTGAAAACTCTTAAATGGTATTAGAAATGGCAGGAATGGCAGTAGCAATGTCTTCAGAGAAGATGAGAACATTGTCTGCGTACGCAGCCGTTTTAATTGTATGTGAACCAAATTGAAAGCCTTTGATATTATCATTTAAGTTGAGTAACCGAAGGAGAGGGTCTATAGCCAATAGAAAAAGAAGGGGTGATAACGGGCACCCTTGTCTAGTACCTTGACGTAGATTACAAAAGGAAGACGTAGACCCATTGACTCTGATGTTAGCTTTAGGTTGCGCATAAAGGGACATTATCATGTTGATAAAAGAATCCCCTAAGTTATGAGATTGAAGTACTGCTTGTATAAAAGGCCAAGAAACTTTATCGAAAGCCTTTTCGGCATCAAGAGCAATCGCGGCCGATGGTAAGGCAGAGAGTTTCGCTTTCTCCAATATATGACAAAAGGTTCGGATATTATCCCTAGCAAGTCTCCCTTTTACAAAGCCAGTTTGGGACCCATGAATAAGACTAGGGATATGGCCTTCTAAACGCTTAGCCAGGATTTTGGCAAAAATCTTAGCTTCCATATTTAATAGTGAGATTGGGCAGAAATTTTTAGGGTCAGAATGATCTTTCCCTTCTTTCGGGATCACGACAATAGTAGCCTCAGCTGCTGAACCCGAAACTTTACCAGACAATACAAAGTTATCAAAACCTTTCTTGAGATATTTTATTATTGAGGATGAAAAAGTCTTGTAGAAAGCAATAGGGTAACCATCAGGCCCTGGAGCCTTCCCCGACTGAGTAGCCATAATAGCTTGAATTATCTCGTCAGAATCAATTGGTTGCCCCAGAGCAGTCATCTCCATCTGCGAAATAGTATGCGTAGGGATCGAGGACAAGAATTGTTGACACACAGATAAGTCACATTGATCTTTGAGAGTGTAAACTTTTTTATAAAAATCGCGAAAGACTTGTAGAATTTCTTGAGTATGGAATTTCATAGAACCATTAGTGTCATTGATAGAGGAAATCTGAGCAATTTAACATTCGTGTTTTGATATTTTAAAGTGGCAGCCAACATCTTACCTGCTCTATTTTGTAGCAGCAATCGTCTAGACTTTTGAGCATGTACCCCAATATAAGCTCTCTTAGTGACAATGGTGTTAAAAGAGTATTTCAAATTTTTGATATCTTGCAAGAGAGACTTATCATTAGAGCTTCTATATAATATCTCTTTACGTTTGATCTCATCTCCTAAAGATTGTAGTGAACTTCTGATATCTCTATTCCTTTTTGACATTTTTTTAATAACATGGCCCCTAATAGTGCATTTAAATGCATCCCATAAAACTATTGGGGAGTTCACCGAAGATTCATTGTCCTTGAAGAAATTGTCAAATTCCACAGCTAACTCTTTGACTTCATCTTTATCATCCAAAATCTCTGTATTTAGACGCCAGGTACGAGGACCTTGTTTCTCCGCCAGATTAAGGAGAGTAAATGAGACAGCTGCATGATCAGAAATCACTATTGGGTGAATTATAGCGTTACTAGTGTGTTTTAGAAGAGCAGCATCAACTAGAAGATAGTCAATACGCGAGAAACTAGAATGTGGCGAGGAGAAAAACGTAAAATCGCAACCCGTAGGGTTATGTAGTCTCCATACGTCAGAAAGCTGATGAGAAAAGCACATATTGAGCATTTGCTTATGTGATCTGGGAGGACGAAATCTAAAAGCAGAATGTCTATCCAAGAAAGGATCCAATGGCAAATTAAAATCACCTCCAACAATTATTCTAGCATTTTGAGGAATGTCAAAGAGTTTTTTATTTATTGAACGCCAAAAGAGTTGATCATGAATGTTGGGAGCATAAATATTCATGACATATAACTCGTCTGAGCCATTGGACAAGCGAGAAAGCAACCATCTGCCATCGACATCATGTTCAGCAGCGATAATGGATAGGCCAGAGTTTTTAGAAATCAAAGTGATAACCCCGTTCCTTTTACCAGCGGCTTCAGAACAGGCTACATCAAGAACACACTCCTTCCGCAGGAGCAAAGCTTCTTTAAAGGCTATTTTAGGCTCCTGAAGAAGAACAATGTCCCCAGATAAGCTTTTGCAGTAGTCTAGGATCTTGGCCCTCTTGACGGGATGGTTCAGACCACGAACATTAAGAGAGATTAGATTTAGACCAGACATAAGTAAGCATGGCGCGAAACAAATAAGAACGTCTGATAAAAGAAAAAGGGAAGACTATACAGCCAGTGAGCAGGTAAATGAATAAAAGAACAAACAGAAAAACACCGCAAATGAGCCGCAGCAGGGGTCCCCAAGGAAGAAAAAAGAGAAATAGGAGAAGTAAAGACAAAAAAAAAGAAAAGGGAAAGGAAAGATGCTCCAAAGAAAAAAGGAGCATGTAAAAAGAAGAACCCCACCAGGGGATGTCTATAACAGACAATTTGCATGGGGAGAAAAAACGTGGAGGAGCAATCACAGAGGCCAACACTAATAGTGCAGACCGCTCAGAAATAAATACATATATCATTGAGCAACAGAACAATAATGTAAATGTATACTCTAATAGCAACATACCAACTATAGGATCAGAGAATAAAATTCTAGAAACCACCTAATGTAAGAGGGACCAAGCTATTATCGTATCTTAACTAGAAAGGAGAAATGACAGAATCAGATCTAGATCATAAATAATAACAATAGATATTATACTAAACTGCCTAAGGCAATCCTAAATTCAGGCATCATAAATAACGATAATAAATATTATAATTAGCTGCATAAGGCAATATTATATTAAGATATCATAAATGGTAATAATAGATATTATATATAGCGGTCTAAGGCAATATTAAACTAAGGCATCATAAATAGCTATAGTAAATATTATAAATAACAGTCTAAGGCAATATTAGATTAAGGCCTCATAAATAACAGTCATAGGCGTTATAAATAACGGTCTAGGGCAATATAAAATTAAGGCATCATAAATAGCAATAATCAATATAATAAATAACAGCCTAAGACTATAATAAATTGAGGCATCCTACATAACAATAATAGATAATGTAAATAGCAGCCTAAGGCAATAATAAATTAAGGCGTCATACAAAACAATAATCAATATTATAGCTACCAGCTTAAGGATTGGTAAATAATCATACGATGTGTAATAAATAAGTAAATGAGGCATTGGAAATAGCAATATAAACATTATAATTCATAGACCACTATTGTGCCCAACACTATAGAAATTGATAGAATCTGTGAAAAAATAGTAAAATATATAAAAAGAAAAATAATCAATCAGTAATAATAAATATGTCACAATCAATAAAGCCTATAATGGCTAATTGATATCCAGCATATCATCATTTAGGAAGCAAAAATAAATACATAAGTATATAAAAAGTAAATATCAGAATCCATCTAAAATATAATACATAACCTAAAGACGACATCAGAAAAAGTTCCATCCAAACGCACAAGGAGCATACATAGAACATGAAGAAAAGAAAAGAAAAAAGAACATATAACAAGTAACATAAGGATAAAGAGAAAAAAAAGCCAGCTGAGAGAAATAGGCAAACATATATACAGCTGGAATAGGACAGAGATGAAAAGAAATGATAACAAAGTTAAGGGGAAGGGAAATATAAATATAACGACATTCAATCAGAGACAATACAATCACAAAACAATGCTAACGAAACAGATATAACTCTTAAACAATACGCATACAAATATGAGCAGCCTTAAGACTTAAAAAGGAAAGAGCAGTATGAAACAAACCATCAATACAACATGAGCCTTAAAGATGAGAGGAGCCAGGAAGATACTCGGAGACCAACCATAAGACAGACAGAAGAGAGCTAAACCAAATATCCTGGAAAGGAAAAGGCAATCAAGAGGGAGTAACCACAATAAAATATCAACAATACAACTGTAATTTATCATATCAACAAAGAGCACAAAGGCAGAAAAAAGGCCACATAAAATGACAAGGACACAAAAAGTATGGAACTAGGTTGACAACCTCTGAAATACTTCAAGAGAGGGACGAGCTAGGAAGAGATTCAGACACCACCTGCTCCATCTGTGTTTCAGACTGATTATCCAAAAAAGTAGAAAGTTCTACAGGTTCATGAAAAATCTGTGGACGACCTCTAAAAGTTATTCTAAAACGCGAAGGACCTGCAAAGGAAAATGGAATGTTCATATCTATTAGCCTTCTGCGTAAATTCAAGAAACCTTTACGGCGAATGACAGTATCTCTGGCAAAGTCCTGTGAAATTGATATTCTGTGACCTTGCCACTGTAAAGTCTTAATCCTCCTCATTTGCGCTAGTATTTGTTCAGAATGTTGATGGCGCAGAGGTTTAAAAATCACCGATCTTGGAGAAGATAACGTTTTAGGCTTAAAGGTAGGAACTCTATGAGCACGTTCTATTTCAAAGTCTTTTTCAAATGTAATGTTCAGTACAGAAGGTATCCAGATAAGCAAAAAGTCCATCATTGAAGGCACAGATTTCTCACATTCCTCCGGAAGGCCAAACATTCTAAGGTTACTTCTGTGATTTCTGTCTTCCTGTTCAGTCAGGTCTCTTCTCAAAGAGGTCAAGGAGCGCTCCATGCTTTGAAGATGTTTAGCTTGCTTATTCGTAAAATCCTCAACAGAGCTTATACGTGCCTCAGCATTGGATACGCGTAATAAAAGATGTTTGAGGTCATTTCGAATTGCCGCCACCTCCACTTGAAGTAAATCAGTGTTCGTTTTAGTAGATTGTGCTATGTCATGGACTGTATTAAGTTTCAGTAGAATAGACTCTAAGGTTGCGGCAGAGTCCATATTACCCTTTGCTGACATATCCGGAGTGGGGGAAATCTGTTTAGACCTCTTCAGATTCCCCTTCGAATCTCTATCCTTGGAGGAAACCCCCATGCCTTCCGCCATAGGAATGAGGAACAAGGAAGGAACCGCACAGCACAGCTTAGACACGTAGATAATTGTAATGCAGCCTAAAATGTAGGCTATAAACTGTATACCCAGACAGAATTAATGTGCTGCATAGCGATTTGAAACTGATAGGAGATCTGTTGAGCATGTGGTTCACATCACCATTGAAGTAAAGCCAACTAGATATCTGGCCACAAATAAGGCACTTAGAGTTCCAAACAGAACATTCAGGCAGCGGCCGCCATTTTGTAGAAAAGTATCTCCTCAGAATAGTGACCTCTCGCATAGCATAAAGAGGTATTAAGGATATTGAAAAAATACCTCAATCATGAAGAAAAATGTGCACAAAGTCCCACGTGTAGGTCAGAACCCTGCTAATCGTCACATGAAGCAGCAGGAACATCCGATTCTGCCGCCATTTTGTGCTCGATCCTGATGAGAATATCGCCGTGGAGAAAAGTGCTTAATTCGCGTTTGAAACAGCGCGAAAATGAAACTCCAGCGTCTTGGAGTGTTCCGCCGCTCAGTCCCACTGCGTGGTGAGCGAAAATCACCCGCGCAGCATGTTTTCAGGAGCGACTGCACCTGAGATTTGCCGGAGCTCAGAAGGACGCGGCCATCTTGGTCGCGCGTCAAGCCACGCCCCCTTACCATAAACTACACATACTTAACTAACAATCCACATTAAGGCCTAAAACACAAACGTAACTAACAAAAGCTATTTCTTAATCCTGACATAAAACACTAAGGCCCTCATTATGAGTGGCCCAGTAATTGATGTGATATTTATTGCACCTGATAAAATTTTACTCTGGTGAGTCGGACTTCATCAGATGCAATAAATACAACCCAATCATGGGCTTTGGTGAAATAATGTGGATTTTGGTGTTTGGAGCACCAGAATGTGCATGCTCCAGTAAATACTGGACATTGTTAGTTAATATATCCAGAAAAAAAGGTTAAAGAGTTTATGTCCAGCGCTAAAGTGCTCAACTCCGGAGGGGTCAGATTTGTTATTTCCTCAACAAAGGTTGCCACATCGGAGAAAGTGTTGGACTCTTGGTGTTGTTGTCAGCTTTACTATTCCAACTCTATACATAACCATATTGGGACAAAGGTATGAGTATTAAAGTATCATGCATACTATTATCATCCTAACCATAACAACAAATATTTAAAACAATTAAAACATATAAATAATAAATTCTAAATCACTAAAATAATATTTGAACATATATCCAACAAAATTAACATGAATAAAAAACATATTTTACAAATATATTAAATACATAATTAATACATTAATTAGCATTATTAATAAAATAAATAATAAACAATTACATCAACAACCGACCAAATACACAATATGAAAATAAATGCATACATTAATAACATTTTTAATACAAAACCAATAAATTAAGAAATGTATAATAAATGTATTTTTGAACTGAAGTACATTGTTAAAAGCTTTTGAATATAATCAATTTATAATATTAAGAATACATTAACCAATTACAAATCAAAAACAAAAAACAAAACACATATCTTACATCTATTCCCACCCAACTACCCTGCAACCCCACAACCCACCAAAAAAGAACATATTATTAATGATCAATTAATGCCATTATAAGAAATACGTAAATTACAAATAAGGATAAAATACTTGACAATAAAATTTATTACCAACAAACTAATTAATAATGTATTATAAATGTAATTAACAAAATTAATCGATTAAGCAATCAAGTATTTAAAAGAATAGCAACAAATGCTTAATTATCAAAAAGACTTCCCACCTTTTCGATTTAGGTCATAGCTTTTATAGTATATGGCATATAATTGCATGTTGAGACTTGTAGTTTAAATAGAAGAAATAGTCTTTCAATGAAATGGAAAATCCTGTACTGGCGAATTAGTAAATTGTGTTTCTTTAATTTAACTTAGTAGTTTAATTTTTTAGTAATTTGTTAGCAATTGTGCTTAATTTAAATTTGGGTGTAGGCTATGGATTCTAAATATTCCAGGCTTGCATACTTCGAAAGAAATGATCTGTACCTTTGAACGTTTCACTCATGTGTTTATTTTGTTTTCAGATTTTGGGTTTTAGAGTTTGTGCTACAGTTATTTCTATCTTAAATCTCAATAAATCTGTTGTTTTTGAAAGATTACTATGAATCAGTTTAGAATAAGTTAGTGTCTTCCTAGTGTGTCTTGAAAGGAGGTGAACCGCCCATCAGTAGCTTTGGTGGCTTTGGCTTCTTGGTTAAGGGTGCACTCCGAGAAGTTCCATCATTAAATGTGGAAGCATGGCCCCGCCTGCCCAGTCCTCCAAACAGGCATTGAGCTTGTGAGACCAACTCCAAAGATGTTCTGAGGGTACCAGCCTTGCACTCCTGCTTCTCACCTCTGTCTGGTATTACTCCTTTTTCAGCTCTTTTGCCTTTTAGCTTTATTTTACCTTTTAGCCTGCTGTTAGACCTGGCATCCTTGGTGTGGTTTCCCCCCTAACCTTTTGCCTTCAGGCCTCCTGCTTTTGCTGACTTCGTTTTTGCTGAACTTAGGACTCTGCACACTTTACCACTACTAAACAGTGCTAAAGTGCTTGTGCTCTCTTCTGAAAACATATTAGATTGGCTTATACCCAATTGACCTATTTCATTAATTTATAAGTCCGTAGTAAAGTGGTACTACCTGTGCCCAGGACCTGAAAATTAAATGTTACTTTTGGGCCTGCAGCACTGATTGTGCCACTCCCTTACGTAGCACTTAAAACATGTCTCAGACCTGCGATTGCTGCCTCTGTGTGCAGTTTTTGCACTGCCATAGCGACCTGGCACAGAAAATCATTTGCCAGGCCCAAACCTTCCTTTTTATATAAGTCACTTCTCAGGTAGGCCCTGGGAAATCGAAGGGCCAGGGCGCAGTGTATTTAAAAAGTTGAACATGTACTTTTGAGGTTTACATGTCCTGGTAGAGAAAAACTCTTAAATGTGTTTTTCACTACGGCAAGGCCTAACTCTCCCATTGGATAACATTGGAGTTACCTTATTACATTTTATAAGTGTAATTTACAAATGGGACCAGGTAACCAGTTCGTGTATAGTGTCTCTGGAATTGTAATGAAAAATCCAAACTCATGATGAAGTCGGATTTTAATTTACAATTTTGAAAATGTCACTTTTAGAAAATTGGGATTTTCTTGCCTTAGCCATTAATGGGCCGATTCCGATGCGGGCAGGAAAGGCTCCGACCATCGGTCAGAGCCCTCCTGCCCACATCGTAATGTGCCGTTCGGATTCCTTTCCGACCGAGCCATTCTGATGGGTTCGGTCGGAAAGGAATCCGACTCGGTTTTCCGGATGGCTTACGACGGGCTCGCAGAGCCCGTCCGCCTTCCGGAAACCCTTTAGTACTCCACCGGCCGCCTCTTTTCGGCCGAGGGAGTACGATGACAGTTTCCCACTGCCTTTTTGTGCCGGTCTTTCCGGCACAAAAAGGTAGTGGGAAACTGTCTTTGGGGGCCCCCAGTAGGGCTCCCATGGGTGCGAGGCCACCGAATGGCAGCCTTGAGGTGCCTGCCACAGGGTGCATGGATGAACTGCACCTCAGCTGTTAACAATGCGAGCATGCATTCCGTTTGGAATGCATGCTCCCATTGTTAAGTGTAGGATTGCGACCGAACAGGGTTCGGTCGCATCCTACTTGCAGGTCTGTAACCGATGACAGGAAGTCGGTCGGTTACAGTTCCTGACCAATGTCATCGGAATCAGGCCCTTAGTGTCTGCAGCCTGTCTCTGGGTCAAATGACTGGGTGTATTTGACAGTTGGGCTTTGTGTATTCCTCCTAAATAGCCACACACTATGCGGAGCTTAGGTGTGAACGGATGAACCAACACTAGCAGGATGAGAGGGAGGAGCTGAAACCAGCCCCTCTTACACTTGAATAGTGTCCACACACAAAGGCTTGCATATCCCCTGTAGTTAGTCTGCCCTTGTGCCAGGAAGGCTGGGCACCTGTCCACTTCAAAGGTATGCCTCTATAAGCTTCTCCCCACTTAAAAGGCACAACTGGGTATAACTACTGCACCTCATACCGCACCACTTCAGTACACTTCTGGACCTGTGGATACACTGCCAGGAAGAATTACTTATTTGCTGCAGAATGGACTGTCACTCTGCTGAACTGCTGTTCTGAAGGACTGCTGACCTGCTGTGCTGACCTGCTGGCCTCTTGCCTGGGTGAGAAGGACTTGACCTGCATCTCTTGAACCCAGAATGGCTCCATGGGATGGTTGGCTGGCCTCCTGATCTGGAGCCGGAGTGACATAACTTGCTTATAACAACCTTACATCTACATCTGGACTCTGCCATCTGTGAGTCTACCCTGCCAAGTGGTGCCAACCCAGTCCTGGACCCGTGGAAGTGGGCTTAAGGTGCTCTGCAAGCAGTCGCGGTCCGTGTAGGAGTGCCGGCCGGGCGGTGACGTGGGGCGGGGGAGGGGCAGGGTGGGGTTAGCAAAGTACGGATTACGGACCAATACAGGTAAGTAAACATTTAAATCAATAAAACGAATTTCGTTGCGCGCACTGCATCGCATTTGGCGATGCAGCGCTCTAACGAAATTCGTTTTATTGATTTAAATGTTTACTTACCTGTATTGATCCGTAATCCGTACTTGCTACCCCCACCCTGCCCCTCCCCCACCCCACGTCACCGCCCGGCCGGCACTCCTACACGGACCGCGACTGTCTGCAAGCCTCTGTGGATCCAGCAGAACCAACACATGCTGCACGGAACAACCCTGAGCAGAACAGACACATTGCATCTGCTGGGTGGATTGGACCTGTCGCAAAGACCCGCATCGCACCACAGCCCATCGGAATCGCCGCTGTGTGATGCATCCTCTGCGCAGGCCCTCCCATCTCTCGTTGTCAGCAGTCTTGATGATGATGCAAGACTCTGCAGCACAGCCTCAAAGCTCATCGGAACCAATGCATCGCCCTGACTGTGAGCTGCATCGCATCGCAGACTTGCTGCACCTTGGACAGACCAATCTCTTTGGCTGAGCGACACATCTTTGACGTGGATCCTCGCAATGCCCAGCAAACCAGGATTCAAGGCTGGCCTCAACTTGTGACTTTGTCCCGGTCCGTCGCGAACAGATATCCACAGTTGCTGCTTTATGCTTTTTGGCGTTAATTTGCTAAAATCTTTAAATTTAAATACCTCCGGTTCTACTAATTGGATTTTTGTTGATTTGTTCTTGTTTTATTTATTAAAGGGAGTTCTATTTCCCTAAATTGATGTGGGATTCTTTTTGAGTGGTGTTTTTACTTTATTACTGTTTGAAGTTTTGCACAAATACACATTGCCTCTTAGTTAAGCGTGATTACTCTGTGCCAAGCTACCCGAGGGTTAAGCACAGGTTAAATTGGGATTGGCTTGTGCCTCACCCTGACAAGGATTGTGGTTGCTGCTTGACCAAGGCTCACACCCCAGTCAACCAATAACCCCTTATTCCCCTGAGGCCCTCCATCCTTTTTCCCTGCCCTGCATGATCACCTGCTTTCCTGCCCCTTGCTCTAGCCCTACCCACCCTCACCAAAAATTCTCCCCTCTTCTGTGTGTGGACCAGCCATTAAGTAGGCACTGCCTGGCCTGGCCTACCCACCTACCTGTGTCCAATACTCCATCTAGGGTTGGCCCTTAAGGAAACAGCCCAAAAGCTGTCCTGAGGCTCACAGCCTCACACTCTTGCTTTTCACCTCTGTCTGGTAATCCCTCTCTTTAATCTCTTTTGCCTTTTTTATTTTCCTCTCAGATCTCTTTTGCCTCATTGTCTACTTTCTGTCTCGCTCTTTCTCTCTCTCATTTTGCCTTCTACCCATTTTCCTTTCACTATTTGCATTCTCACACGTGCTTAGCTCATTTGATTTTTGTCTCTTTGTCCATTTTTCTTTCACTCTTGCTCAGCCCTTTTGCTTTTTGTCCACTTTTCCACTCACTCCTGCATGCTTTCTCTGCTTTTTGTCTCTTTTCTCTCTGCTTTTTGCATCCTATTCGCATCCTTTTTGTATTGCTTTTGGTCCCTTACCCCCTCTGAGGCCTTTCTGCCTTCTTCCCAGCGCTGTGGTCTCACCTGCTTTCCTACCTCTCCTGATGCTTGCTCTAGCCCTGCCCACCACCCCAGAAATCCTCCCTCCTACTTAATGGAGGCCGCAGTGCCGATGTGTCGCAGGTGAACCAAAGGTGCACCAAAGGCAACTCTGTGTACGCCTATCAGTGCCCCGCCCGTGCCCAGCACCAGGACCCCTGGTAGTCCCGGCCCCCTGATACACCTCAGAAAAAAAATGTTGTTCAGAGATTTAAATTTTTGATTTGTGTTTTAGGATCATTAGAGAAGTAATTTAGCTTGGGTAGACATTTCTGATCCGGGCCGAATTTTTCTGGATGACACTTTTAAAAATGGCGGAAGTGTTGCAATGATGATGTAATATTTCAGGAACCATGAGACCTATATACTTCATTTTGGTGTCAAAACATAGGTTTTAGGGGTCAAGTAATCTTATAGACCTAATAACTCCTCAGAGCAACCCTTCTGCCATTTTTCAAAATGGCGGCTATAATAGAGGAAAAAGAGACATATATAGAAATGAAACAAATAATAATGGTTTTTAATCCTTTTATGTATACACCAAATAATGTTTATGATCCGAATATGAAAAAAAATAATGTTTATCACTCCTGTTTTAGACATATTTTCATGGTTCTCTTTATTTATTTGTTTTTGCAATCGCATGTGGCACATTTGCAGAATGTTGAACTTTTGGGAAGAGCATATCGACATGAACATATTTTTTGTAGCACAGGTTTTGCAAGCACATGTATGTGTAAGTTCTGTGGGTAGAGGCTTTAGAAATTTCGTAGGTTTTAGCACCCCATCAATATCTTCCCAACCAAATTCACACAGATCTTTCTCTACATATGCATGATCCAAAACATTTACACATCTTCTGATCAAGTAGAACGCTCTTTCAATGTGTCCACACTCAGAATATGACGTCAGTGGAAGGTCACTTAGAGGGACTGATCTCATGAACTCACTGTACCGAAGATCATCAAAAGTGTGGCAGTCAGAACTCATTCTCTACATTTGCACAAGGTATTTTTCTAAGTCTTTAAAGTCACATTCTTCTGTCTCAGCAAATACTTTTAGAAACTTCACAGGTTCAGCAGTTAAAGCTCCAAGCTTTGTTCCAATTTTGTTCAAAGTGTCATCACCTGTAAGAATATGTGCCTTGATAAGAACACTGGGTATCTCTCTGTCAAGTTTCTTGTACAGAATATGAAGCAGGATTAAGTGTCTTTTCTCACCTGTTCCATAACGTATCCATAACTCTGACAATCCTTGACTTATGAACATTGCAACAAATCTAAGTAGTACAATAATAACATCTGTGTCATTTAACAATACGACTCGAGTGGAACCATTTCATACAGTCCACTCAACATGTGACACAACACAAAGGTACGCTTCCTCCAATTTGCTGTTAAGTTCTTGAACAATATGACCCGTACCTTTTGACTATATCTCTGCGGGCACCAACTCCTCATTGACAATCATTCCACTTGCAATAATTTGAAATTCAGTGTTCACTGAAGCATCGGCAATGTTTTGGCTAGTTAACTTCTCCAAGTTCATCTTGTTTGATGTTAATGACCAGAATTTATCAAGTTTGCCAGGAATAGGTGTCGAATTTTTGATGCCGGCAAGGTCAATTGTTCCACTTGTAGACATTCACCGGATTCTCTCACATTCTTTGACAGAAAGTTCAAGATAACTGTCAAAGACAATGTGCAGTTCTTTTGATTGCAGGACGTCAGGGGGAACATGGCGGCCGGCTAGAGGCGGGTCGCGGGAGCTCCTCAAAGTGTATGTGAAATAAGTAGTTAGCAGCTGACTACGTTTTCGGAGGTTTTGTGGATTAAGAGGCGAAAGGGACAAGATGACGAAATAACGAAAAAGGTAGTGCACGCAAAGTAAATATCGAAATAATTACCGTATGCCGACTGATTAAGCCGGGACTCGCCTATCTGTTTTGAACGCCGTCCTTCCAGTGGGCGAGGTTTCAGTGCGACTTCAGTGCCGGAGCAGCGGAGTGCAGAGCCGGGCGGTTTGAATTGTGGATCGGATTGGGAATCGTGGATTACAGAAACAAGTGGGAAAACTTCGGATACTGCAGGGAAGGCACCCAAAAGGGGGAAAAGTAAGTGGGGACAAAGCAGCCATGGCAGGCAGAGAAGGCAGCGAGCAGCGCTGGTCAAGAGCCGCGCTGGAAGTAAAGAGAGGGAGGAAGGCGGCAGCAAGAATCCCCTTTCGAAGAGGAGGCGGTGGGGACAGCCCAAAAACTCCAAGCAGGGAAGTTGAAGATCTAGAGGGCTTAGAAAGCACTGGGGCACAGGTAGAAGCCTGGTTTCACAGAAGAGTGCTAGCCCAAAGGAAGAGAGGGAAAAGAAGCCCAAAGTGGTGCAGGATGAGGAAACAAGGCAAAAATTAAATCAAAAAGCAAAAAGCAAAAATACAAATAGAAATATTGGTGAGCCCAAGCAGCAGGAGGTGGGGAGGAACACGTTGAAGAGTACGAAGAGAGAAAAAGCCTTACTAGAACAGTGTGCAGGAGGTGGTGGAGGGGGTAGAAGTGAAGGAAAGGAGGTAAAACATCCGGTAATTAAAACCCCAGTAGTAAGAGTCCTCGAGGGGAGAGAACAGAACTCGGTTAAGCAAGAGGCGCAAGAGCGGTTGCTTAAAAACGCATGAATAAAGCGCAGAAGGTGAAGGTAGAGGTTACTCCCTCGCTCAGGACCTTTTTTAAAGTACTGCCAAGGACTCTAGTATTGAGCGAAGCTGGGACAGCAAACAGGAAGATGGAGAGTGTTAAGATTACGGAGGGGCAGGTAGATCATGTGGTTGAGGAAATCTCAACGGAATGGGGAAATATGTGTAGTCCCAATAGGTATGCAGTATTACAGGAGGAAGGCCGAGAAGATTTAGAGGGCAAGAAGAATTTAAAAGAACTAAGTGGCAGCAGCATCACTCACCCAACACTAGAGGGAGGAGAGAAAAGTAAGAAGGGGGAGACAGAAAAACTCGGTCCAGAAAAATCCTTAAATATAGAGGAGAGAATGGATAGAACACAACGAGCGCAGGCAGAAGTAAATACTGGAGGAGCAGTTTTGGGGGATTTGATTGCAACACTTACGTCCGAGATTAGAAGTAGGTTTGAAGTATCTGAGGGAAATCAGGGAGAGATCAAACTGGTGTGTGAGGCTTTAGAGAAGAAAATCGACGATCTGGCTGGGAGAACAACTTTTCTAGAAGAGTCAGTAAAGGAACTCAAGGGCAAGATACAAATGAATGAAGAAGAAATAAAAGCCTTAAAATTGAGAGAACATGGGCGGCAGGACTGGGAGGAAAGGATGGAGAATAATCAAAGGAGAAACAATTTACGGATCCTAAATGTGCCTGAAGGAGCAGAGGGAGAGGACTTGAAGGGGTTGGTAGTTAAGTTGATTAAAACAGGGCTTCATCTGGAAGAGACTGAGCAGGAGCTGGGTAGGGATATCCAGAGAGTACATAGAGACCCCTTCAGGTTTAACCCGAACAGAAGCAAACCCAGGAGGATCTTGGTTAATTTCCTGACTTACTCCCTGAAAGAAAAGGCTTTATCTCGGGCATTGAAAATGAAAGTAGTGAAAGTAGATGGGCTATCTTGTGAAATTAGGTCTGATATTTCCTACATTACGTCTAATAGGCAATGGGAGTTAGGCAAGAGAATGGACCAATTGAAGGAGTTGGGGGCCTCAGTGCAGATGAAGTTCCCGCCGGTTCTAAAAGTAATGATGAATAATAAGATGCACAATTTTAGAGCGGTGAGTGAAGTTGACGACTTTATAGAATCTTGTAAATAGGTATTAAGGAGGTAGTTAGCTATGAATAGTTTTTGTTTGAACCAAATGTTTTTTTTTTTGCTTTTTTAATTTGAGATAAAATATACACTTGGAGGAAAACCCATAGGCTAATGCCCATTAGAAAGGGGGGTAGGTTCTCCATGGGGGGTGGGAGGGCAAGGGAAGGGGTCACTGGGTGGGGAGCATTAAGGGAAAAAAGAAAGAAAAATTCCTTAGAAGCCACTGTTTTGTCATTAGTGAAGGGTAACAAGACAGGAACATGGGAGACGGACAGAAGCTGAGTTTGAAGATTTTATCTTGGAATGTTAACGGGTTAAGGGTGATGTTAAGGAGATAACGCATCCTTCAATATATAAAAGATTGTACTGCCCAGATTTGTGTGCTTCAGGAGACGCATCTGACAGAGAGAGAGTGTAAAGAGGTCTTTAAGTCCCAAAAGTGGGTGCAACAGTTGGTGTGTACTGAACAAACCTTGGTGACTAAAGGGGTGGTGATATTGACAAAACGAGATTCAAAGGTCTCTATTATAAAAATTAAATCGGACAGTAGAGGTAGATGGGTCATAGCAAAATTAAAAGTAGGGGGGCAGGGTTTCACGTTAGCAGGGTACTACGGGCCAAATGAGGATGATATAGCACCGTTACAAGAGGTATTGGTGGAGTTATCTTGTTCCTCAGATCCAATTATTTGGGCAGGTGATTTCAATGTAGTATTAGATAGTACTTTAGATAGTAAATCAAAAAATGATGGGGCAGATAAAATTAATGATGAAACAATTGGGTTTATATGACAGTTGGAGGTGGAAATTGGGGGACAAAAGAGGGTATACATACGCAAATAAGAAATATCATCACCAGTCGAGGATTGATTATATTTTGTTGGATCTAGGCTTGAGAGAGCAAGTAAAAGATATCAAACATATCGGGATTCACTTGTCAGATCATTCCGCAATTTTTTTAGAGATCTGTCTCAGGGAAGACAGTTTATCCCCCAGGTGGACTTTTGATCGCACTCTGATGTTGGATCAGGCAATTGTGGAGAAATTGAAAGAGGAGACCGTGGAGTTCTTTGATTTAAAATGGGGGTCGGCCCCGGTTGGGGTGGTGTGGGATTCCTACAAAGCCTTTTTGAGGGGGAACCTAATAAGTTATGCAGCTGGAAAGAGGAGAGTTTTTCGGGAAGAGATCCGAAAATTGGAGGAGAGGATAAGAATATTGGAAGGTGACCTGGTCAATCAGAGTCAGAGAGAGTCTAGACAGACGTATTTATCTGATCTGAAAATTAAACTTGCCTCTATTCTCGATAAGAGGGTAAGGCAAAGATGGGAAACAAGTAAACTTGCGCAGTTCGAGTACGGGGAAAATTGCGGGAAATTGTTAGCTTGGCAGACAAAGAAAGATCAGGTGAGAAATGTAATACAAGAGATTAAGTGCCAGAATACGGGGAGTGTCTTAACTAATAGAAAAGAGGTTGAGGAGGCATTTTACAATTACTTTGAAACTTTATATGAAGAGGATTTGGAGACAACTGAAGAAGAGAGGGACAGTTGGTTGAGTTGGGGCTCGATAGTTGCGTTGGAGGAGGAAAAACTGCTTTCTTAAACACTGAAATTGGGAAGGGGGAAGTGGTGCAGGTATTGAAGAAGGGTAAGCGAGGGAAAGCACCAGGTCCAGACGGTTTACCTTTAGAAGTGTATAGTGCACTAGAGGATATATTGACTCCAATTCTAACCAAACTTTTTAATGAGTTGTTTATGGAGGGGGCACCCCAACCAGAGTCATGGTCAGAGGCTATAATTTCTTTAATTTTGAAACCAGGAAAGAGGAAAAACAGATGTGATTCGTATAGGCCGGTGTCGCTTCTGAACTGCGATTATAAGGTTTTTACCAGAATTTTGGCTGATAGACTTAAGCGCAGTATGGGCGATCTGGTGCATGAAGACCAGAAAGGTTTTATACAAGGAAGGGCACTGCATGAGTTAACTTATTCCCTTATAAGGACAATTGATCTGGCTGTAGCAAATAAGGTTCCCTTGGCGGTCATAGCTTTGGATGCCACCAAGGCTTTTGATCGTGTAAACTGGGCGTTTTTGCAATCAGTTTTGAAAGCAGCTAAGTTGGGAGACAGATTCTGTAGAATAATTGCAGGCTTCTATAAGACAACAAGGGCAAAAGTGTTGGTGAATGGAGTACTGACATCAGCATTCAATATCAGGAGAGGGACAAGACAAGGATGCCCGTTATCTCCACTCCTGTTTAATTTGTATATGGAGCCGTTGGCAAATGTATTGAGGGCAGAGCAGAGGATTGTGCCCTTTCAATGTAAAACTTGGGTTAAGAAATTGGCATTATATGCTGATGACTTGTTGATATACATGGCAGACCTGAAAAATACAATCAGCCATGTAGTAAGAATTGCGGAAGACTTTGGAAGAGTCTCTGGGTATGAGATAAACAGGGGGAAAACTGAGATAATGGTATGGAATTTGGATGGAGGTGCAGAAAAGACCACAACTGAAATGAGGTATCTGGGAGTTAGAGTAACTCAAGACATAAACAAGTTGGTGGAAACTAATTTTAATAAGGTGAAAAAAGAAATATGCGATTTAATGATAAGCTGGATGCACCTACACCTGACAATTTTCAGCAGAGTAAATTTGGTAAAAATGATTTTACTATTGAAGTTTACTTTTCTCTTTAATGCCATACCGCTACCTTTTAAAGAAGTAGGGCTCATGAAGCTACAGGGCAAGATTCGATCATTTATCTGGGCAGCAAAAGGACCCTGTATTTTGTGGAAAAAACTGCGAAGGAGGAGGGAAAAAGGGGGTTTGGCTCTTCCAGATTTGCAGTTATATGCATGGGCTTTTCAGCTCAAAAACAGCAGGATGCTTTTGGACAGACCTTCAGAATCAGAAATCGGGAAACTTTTTACCGGATTGCTAAAAAGAGTAGAAGGAGGGGCTTCGGGTTTCATGATGAAGTATGCAGATCCAAGATTTAAAAAAAAGGTTATATTGAAAATCCTTAGAGGGTTGGCAGAAACATGGTACAGGATTAGAAGGAGACTGAAATGGCTATATTATAGCAATATGGCCCCTATTTGGGACTCACCTGGATCGCCCGATTGGACAAAGGATAAATTGGCATAGTCATTAAGGAAGGCAGGAATAGAAAGGTGGGAGGACTTATTAGAGGGGAGACTGCTGATTTCGTGGGAAGATCTGCGACTCAAAACGAACAATCAAGTATCTAGATTCAAATACCTACAAATCCAGAGTTGGTTTCAAGCATAGAGAATAACATAGGTGGTGCCAATGAGTTAGAAGAAACTTTGATTTTCGATGGTCCAAAGAAAAAAGAAACATCATATTGGTACTGGCGGATGATGGAAGAAGTGGAAGGAGAGTTCACTTTGCCACAGGAAGTGTGGAGGAATGACTTGCCAGGAGCGACGCTGGACAAATTATGGCAAGTATCCTTTTCTACACTTTATAAAGTGATTAAGCCCGCCTATTTAAGGAGAAACCACCCTTTCTCTATTTACAGAGTGTATTGGACGCCATATAAGCTGTCGAAAATTGGGAACAAAGGAGAGGTGGCGTGTCCCAAATGCGGTTTGAAGATGGCAGATGATATGCATATGTTCTTGAGGTGCCCAAGGATTCAGGTATTTTGGGGAGAGGTAACCAAGGCTTTGGCTGAGATCTTGAAAATACAGATTCAAGTAAGCCCTCTCCTGGTTTTCTTTGGTATGGATAATGGAGCTAATGAATTAGTCAGAGATAAGCAAACATTTATTTTTTATGCTATGTTGCTGGCACGAAGAGAATTGTGTAAAAAGTGGATCTGCCCAAATCCTCCTACGTACATAGAGTGGAGATCATCCTTGGAATATACTTTTAGCTTGGATGCAATCTCCCTGGAAAGGAGAAAGTACGCCTTTTGGCTTCCAGTGAGGGAATGGCTGGAGAGGTAGGATAGGGATAAGGACAGGTAGGGAATGTCCAATGATTATGCCTAACCAGACCTCAGTATAAAGCACATGCCATTCCCCAAAAACTTCGTATCATCACCGTGTTGGTATCTTTGAGGGTTGCATATAGCGGGGAGAGTCGAAGGTAAGGGAAAAATGGCTATTAAAGTGCAATTGACAGGTCTCGGATGAGCATGGCAATATCAGAAGCTTCTGTCCCTGCACGGGGAAAGAATGGATTTGGATGGAGGTGTCGTGGAAGGCAATCTGAGGCTAATGAGGACAACATTTTTTTTTCAAAATGTGCAGTTCTTGCAAGGTGCACACTGAACGACCTCTCCGCAGTTTTGCATGGATGAAATTTTGGCCCTTCACAATTGTGACATATAGTCCACAACAAGAGCAGATTGAAAATCTTCAGGTGAAATTTTTTTTTGAGCCCATGTATGAGTTTGGTTGCAGCATCTCTATCAAAAAATGCGTTTGTTGGAAGAAGTTCATGCAACAGAATGTCCTTGATAAATTCACCCCTTTCTTTTGCTACATCCATCTCTCTAGCTGCTTGCGAAAGTTGTTTTTTTGTAACCTGTTGTGTAGTGGCTGTTTGGACGACACTCTTACTATGGCAATTAAAGCGTGTAAGTTGCGCTTTAGTGATTATGTAAAACAGCTTTTTCTCTTTAAATACAAATCTCTCCTGCTTCAGTTCTGCGTATAGTTTCGATCCATGTTCCAGGACATCTAGTAGACGTTTCTTTATTTATTTCCACATAGTGTTTGCTCACAAAGTTGTGTAGTCGCACAGGATCAGTCATTTCAAAGGGAGTTCCTTTCTGCTGCATGAAATTAAGAAGGCTGTCAACATGTTTATTGAATTGTTCCCCTCTCTTTCCTACAAGTTCGTGGTGAGGAACAGTTTCGCAATGGTCTATTAATTTTGAATTTGTCATCTCTCTGAAAACATTGCAAATTGAAAGCTGCCATTGAGCAACATACTCATTTTTATGTATCTGACCAACAATTCCCTTGGAGCTTTTCTGTGATCTCTGGATCGTCTCTTCCAGTTTCACATCTGGAGCCACAGCATTGAACCTTCCCTCTCTGTCTTTCACCACAAAATGTCTTTGGATACATTTTCTGTAGAGGTATGGTTTTTCCACCTCTGGCTTCTTCACTCTTTACAAATACCAGGACCTATATCTCAGGTAGTTCATGCAATCAAATTCGTGAAACACAGTAATCAGTGACTCCACAGTCTTCACGTGCAGCTCCCAATCATCTTCACGATCAGCAAGTACCAAGTTCTTCACTACAGCTATCATGTGTAAAACATTTCCCCAGTACTTGCAAAGTTCTGATTTTTCTTCACTTACTTTGACAAACTCTAAGAACTTGGTGTCAGCTTTTCTGATTTTGAACTGAGTGTATTGAACATTGCCTGGCTTTGCATTATGTCTTTTGAATGAAGTGCTCCATGTGCCTTGTTTACAAATCAAAACTGGATCGCAGTAACACTCCTGAGCCGGATGCACAGCTTGATCCTTGATTCAGAACAAAGATACCGAAAAATGTGTCCAAGTTTCAAAAGTTTTTTTATTCCATGTTGCTCATTTCTTTTATCATGTCACATGAGAGGCATTTATGTATTCAAAAGTTTCTAATGCGGCAGATATGCCAATCCATGCCTTTTTCTGGAGCACGAAACATACATAAATCATCCTCAGTAGTTGGTCCTATATACCCAATGCATTTCGGGCTTTCCATAGCCCTTCGTCAGGGGTTCACTACAAATTTAAAACATCAACATTAGATTATATATTCAGACCTCAGTGCATTCAAAATATTAAACAATACATCAAGAAATGCATACCTTGTTTTGAAAGTGCCCCTATAATAAGCGTTTTCCCTCTATATGCGTGACCACACGCTACAAAAAATTTGCCCAAACAGGCCTCTCCCAAACTTCATTACCCTCCCGTGTTTTGCCTCCACATTCACATTTGGAACCCCCAGTGACCATTCCCCATCAACTCGTACTAAACACTACTCCAAGTTAACCAATACCTGTGAGCAAAACAACGTCAACATTCTCCCATACCTTCATCATCTGTCAATGTAATCTCCTTAAAATTCCAACAAGGGGGGACAGAGAGGCAAGTTTAAAGAGGTCCAACGTACATGCCCCAGAAAAGAAAGGAAGGGGGAATCCCCTAAACGGAACTAGGGCTCTCACACACCTAGCAAGCTAGGTGTCATGCTTCATCATATGAGCCTGCCCCTCGTCTGGTCGGCGCTGCAATACCTGACGGGCACCCAGTACGGGGCTCTTTGGCGGGGATCTTCTGTTCCTGCCGGTGGGTGCAGTGGGGGTGAGAGGCCTAGTGTGTGTAGATGTGAAAGAAAGGGAAGGTGAGTTAAAACAGGTCAGTCAGTCCTAGCAGTCATTTATTCGGAAGGTAAACTGCCTGATTAAAAATCTAAAGAGAGTGACAATAAATATGAAGTAAAGTATCTAGCTATCTGTGTCTAACTCTGGACGGATCAACATGTTTCGTGCCAACTGTGTCAGAAGGATCTGGGCACTTCTTCAGGATCAAAACAAATGCTATCTACACAACGTGGTAAAGTGAAACTTACATACCACGTACTCAGGTCAATAGTTAACTCACCTTCCCTTTCTTTCACATCTAGGGTGGTCATAGTTGACCTAACCCCTTCAGAGTATCTCCTCGCCTCTTCTTTTTATTATTAGAGGAACTTCTTACCCTTCTTGTACACAATGTAATCTCCTTCCCAACATGATCTCTCCTTACGCAAAGCAGTAATCCGCTCACTACCACCTTCTCACTTTTCAACACGTGTGACGTGACCCCGACCCTCCGAATCGACCAATTACGTTAACATCCACAACCCTCATTCCTACAGATCCCATAATGCACTGCTTCGAATGCCTCATTCGCCCCAATTTACTGTTTGACCAATTTTAATTAATTGCACTGATCCAATCCCTGTTGGCAAAATCCTCCCCAGGCAACTCGCTCGAATACCCCGCCCACCCGTAGATGTTTATCTTAAACGTCGATTATGCAATGTTGCACTTTTTAAAAAAAACATTTTTTATTGAGGAAAAGAAAAGAGAAACATAAAGCAGCAATAAAACAGTAGATGAGTCCACAGTATAGATTTACAAAGATCAATGCAGTTGGCATCTGCGAAACACAGTACAAACCCCCACTTGCAACCACATTGAAGATGTCAGACATGTCTACCAAATAATTCACGCATATGAGACCAAGTTTGCGAAACAGAGACGTGCGCCATTTAGAACTTGATAGGCAAGTGATCACCTTATTCATTTCCAGGTAAGGTACACTATCAATATCAGATACATCCATTAATGTATGCCGTTCACGGCGTAATTCAATTGTAGGGGATAGGCAGATGTCGCCTCTGTATTTATTCCACCCCCCCCATTTGCGGCCCCATTTCTTAGGGCATCCCCTGTGTTTAAAAACTTCTTTCTTGGCAATCATTGCCCTGAACATATCAACCGCCCAGTCGGGTACCGTCGGGGCCGCCCCACCCCCCATTTTTGTGCAATATTACGTCTTGCAATGGCCCATCCCAGCGAGGCCCACGTTTTCTCTGTTTGTGTTAGGTCCGTGGCCTCCCAAATATTTAGAAGACATAGTTGGGGGGAGGCCTTCAGAGTCTTACCACCCGCCCTCTCCATCTGCTTTGTGACATTGCCCCAGTATTGTTGCACTATGGAGCAATCCCAGAGGATATGAAAAAAGGTTCCCGATTGGTGGTGTTGCGGGGATTCTGCACATATACAGAACTATGCGCAGGAAAACAGGACCTCCGTGTATAGTGGTGTACCAACCATACACCTTAGTACCCAAATTCCCAATCCGACTAGCTATAGTGTCACATTCGTTCTCCGCACTACAGCAAAGCTACCAATGATTAGACATCCCAGAACACGGACTCTTACAGGAATCGCGGGAGCAAGAACACTCTTTCATTACTCACTCATACTTGTCCACAACGTGCGTATTAAGAGACACAGTATAGTTTAAAATGTTTATTTCAACTATCGTGCTCTAAGACACAGTACACGTGCCAGTACTAGCAGCATAATGCATAAAGATAAAACAGTAAGCATGGTTACAATTCCATAGAATACAAACGGGGACAGCATTTTATCAAGACAGTGGATATAGGACTAAAATGCCTTACCAACCTCCCCGTGCCAGTAACTAGTTTATTATAAAAATAGAAGACCTCTAGGCTTTGTCAGGGGGACCCCCATACCTCAAGAACTAGATGCAAGGGTTACATCATCGGACAAGCACAGCTCTTCTCCCTGGAAAGGCTTTTCTCCAAGTGCCTTCAACAGTGAGTTCACAATATTAAATGCCCACAAATTTCTCCAGTGCAGCTGTATGTCATGTTATGTCTAAGTGCGAGGGGCTGACCAGAACAGCAAAAACAAGAGACGTTGTTTTTCGACCTTGTACATTGTGTGCAGACGAAAACCACAGAGAACAGGAGAAAAGGTGAAAGGCAAAAAGGCAGACAGTTCTAATGTGAATGGTCACAAGCAGAGTCTGGAAAAACAAAGTCACAGAGGAACGTGTGCAAAGGAGGCATCATGGCAGATGGGCCTAAGCTAACTTAGCAATGTCGACAATGAGGCCACAATCCACACTACACCCTCCCCTGGTCAGTCCATCGGCAAGACATAGGTGGAAAACAGAGTTCGAATAGATGGAGCAGAACGGAAACGTCTATAGGTGGGAAATGTCCTTTGGAAGTTAAGGGAGAGTAAAAAATAAAATAAAAAAAATAAAAAACGTTGGAGAAAAAAAAAATCTTAGATAGGGCCAGACAATATGTCAGTCAAAGACAACAACAAAAAAAATCCAGCTATGCAGTTCATGGAGAGTCAACGCAACTAATCCATCAAAGTGTATGCGCAGAAAACTGCAACACCTTCCAAAAAGACATCATTGTCACCGTTCGAAAAAAGAGATGCCATCCAATTCAACAAATCAAAACTGCATTCATGCTCCTCATAATAGGGAGCATCTATCAGCATTGCGGGACAACTTGCGTGATACTCGATATAACTTTGTTGTAGGAGATTCCGAGCAGCCGCCCAGCTATCCCATTGTGCCAAGACCCCAAGTGCAGCCGCACGCGCCATTAATCCAGTATTGGAACATTGCCGTTCAAGGGCCACTAAGGGGCCCATCAACTGGTCGAAATCCGGGTCCGAACAAGACGTATTGGAGAGGCAAAAATCCAAGGACCAAGAGAACGGACATCGTAAGCAGGACATCACTGGTTGCACGCAAGTGAAATACGCAAAGCGAAAAGATAGTCTATAAGACACGCTGAGGGTTGCCAGCGGCAGGATGCCAAAGCTGTCAATCATGCGGTCACGGAGCATCCGCAGTCGCCCTGGGTTGTGTAGGGCCACAAGTGGTGCAGCCATTGCGCCACAGACAAACTAAAAGCAATACGCCATCAGCCAAGGGAAGCCGCCAAAGACGCTGGAAAAAATAGAATGAATAAAAGCCGGGATTACACCAAATATAGTCTGAAAGGAGGTCAAAAGGCCAGAGCCTACAACTTTAAAAAAGTGTACAAGACCTGCTGTATTTGATGCATTAAATATATGGTGAATCAGTTCACCAAAATGTTGGGGGAGGTTAGTGTTTAAAAGGGCCTGTATCTCACTGTGAGCGCTAGCCACCTGGAGAACGAAGGTCTCTCGTGCGGAAGTGAGCATAACCTCCTGGTTTAATAATAGCGCCTTTATTCTGCTCAATTTATTGAAATCTGCCTTCAAAGTCGGTATGTAAGGCCAAATGGAACTATCTAACTTCCACGCGGGGCGAAAAAGCACATTTTTGCAGCACACCACGCGTTGCGAAACTGTTACTATATAGGGTATGCCAGCCTGCAAACCACAGCAATCCTGATTATTTAAAAGCAGATAGCTACCATTAGCAAGCATAGTGAAAGTAGGTGATATAACAGGAGCAGGAACGCCTTTTAAAATACAAGCAAGATTCGGGGCAGAAACATTACAAGCCCCGTGCAATTTAATGTTTTTACAAACAAGGGAATGACCCACTGTAGAATCGCAAGACTCCCCTGTGAGAAATACCTCCTTGTCATCTCTCAGGCATCTGTATGTGAAAGGTAGGGACCAGAGTTCATGCAAAAAGGCACTGCCCAAAGGCTCGAAACGGCCAACAGGCTAATGTTTCATGCATGAACTAAATTCAAATAAAGAAAAAGGCAAAGCGATAACCCCGTGTACTAGCCACACTGCAAAGTCAGTCTCCGCCACAGAGAATGGTAAAGGATCTATCTTTTCGATATGTAGAAGAGTGTATGTTGCATCTTTCATGGACATGAACTGCTGTTTCTCAGTCAAATTAAATGGCAAGAACAAGGCAGATGTGTTTAAAAAATGCCATGAACCTTCCCCATTTTCAGTGTCTGCAAAGTCCATGCAAACTGCATAACTGAACGCAATTGATGTTGACCATGATATAACACAGACACGTCATCCTGTACAATATCAACAACAGATGAAACAATATTCTCTAATGTGCAAATGCAGGAAGACAGGGTGTTAATACTATTGTCGACAACAGCAAGCACTTTTTCTAGATTTGCTTGATCTATTTCCCGTAAACGGGAAGCAGCTTCTATTTGTGAAAGCTTCCAGATTTCATTGTAAGTCGCATAAACAAATCGTTTAGGTCTCGGACCTTTAGGTCCTAGGACAAAGTCAGCCAGATCGATGTTGCCAGCTAAGAGAGATAAATGTTGTTTTACTGAATCTAAACTAGAGTGCTGCAACCACTGTTTACATAATTTACCAACTGAATAAGTTGTAACTGTACGTGAGTCAGAAAAACGTGCATCCGGCCTATCCTGTTTGTAACCAGGAGCAGAGTCATGAAAACGCAGTTGGCAGGCATTAGAGGCTATGGGCCAAACCAACCAGGCCGAGCGATCTAGTGTAGAGACATTAAATGAGTTATTTTGAAACAACGCTTGCAAACTCTCAAGGGAAATATTCAAATGCAAGCTTCTGTTCGGCCAGGAAGACAACGCTGGAGTGGAAGGTGCATTCAATTGTTTGGAAGTTGCCAAACCCAAACAGGTTGTTTGATATATAGTATTATTTAAAAATAATATTTGTGTGGGGATAAGGCAAGCACGGTGCAAAGCCTCCGTTCCGCGAACCTGCCAAGATTTAGTGCCCCAAATAGATTTTAAGTCAATGGTGTTTTTCCAGTGCTCATAGCCACCTACAGCTAATGCATCTAGAAAGGATCTGGAATATAGCAATTTAGTGTGGGTCAACATTACCTTTGTATTTGAAGAAATGTTTAATTTAAAATAATAGGACCCTGGGTTAGATCTGTCAAAGTCTGTAAAGTAGGTACATTTATTTATCAGTGTTCGAGAGCTACCTTGCAGAGGGGTTGGGCAATGTTCCCATTGGGTGTAATTGAAACTACCACGAATTGTACTGGGTTTATGCAGAAAATGGTTTCTGTAGTGCTGGTAACAATGCAAATCGGCATAATTAGCAGAATTTAAGTGCAAATCCTCAGCGTTAAAAGCAGCATAATATTTCAAATCAGAAAATAACGATTCAATGGCATGCACATCCCAATCATCTGAATGAATATTCCTTTTTACCACATCACCCATGGAGACACGAAGCCCATTAGGAACATTAATAATTTCTGTCGGTCCATGAATTTGGAAATTCACTGCCTCCCATACGATGCCATCTGCAACTGGAAAGGCGGAAATGTTCACAAAAGTGTGGTCACGCTTCATGATGTGTGAAGAAGAATGCGGAGCCAAAGTTCCAGCCACAGATTTCACCGCAGAGCGTTCTGGCAAATAGTGACCATTGATGAGTAAGAAAAAAACTGTCACAAAGCCAATGGACATGAACAGAAAAATCAGGAATAGCACCAACCAGATGGACATACGTCCACGGAGGGACCAAAAAATTGTCTCTGAACCAGGATACAAGAATACTGAATTTGGTCGGGACAAATGATGAGGTGGAAGACGAATCAAAGGAAAAACGAGTAGGGTTCAGTGGTGTTGTAGGCAAATGAGCCACTGACTCACTTGCGGGGTAAGTATACTCGGTTTCCTCGTTGCAGGAAGAAGCCGGGAGGTTGAGCAGGCGATCTGGCAAAGCGACCATCTCAATGGCAACATCAGCGCCTGTGGAGACTGGAGGGCCACGAACGGGATTTCTTGAAATTGCTGGACATGATACAGCAGGTGTCACACTATTCAGAATCGGCCAGATGGTGTAGCTTGACATTGTCCACTGAGATGTATCTGTTGTCTTTGCAACCAGGAAGCGGTGGTAAGATGACTGTACGAGTACCCTTCAAGCCAAGAACTGGAACCGGTGCACGATAACAGGGGCCAAATTCTTTCTTATTCTCCACCTTCTCTCGGACCAGATCTCCAATCTTTGGAAGCCAGCTGGCAACCGGAATCTGCAACGCAGCGTCTGTGGCTGAAGGTAAATGTTCGTTTGCAAGTCTGTCACAGGTCTCTTGTAAGTCCTGCAACATAGTAGAATGATTATCTACGTCTAAGATTGCGGCAGTCGCCGCCATGTCTAGAACATCAAGGTCTGGCACAAACATATGTATGCCAAAGAGCATTTCTTAGGGGGTCCGCCCACCCAGAGATCTTCTAGGGAGATTATTAAGTGCACGTTGCACGCCATACAAGTGGGCCAACCAGTTCCTGCCAGTACCTAAGACTCTAGCTGTCAAGGATTGCTTTAACTCACGGTTCATTCGCTCCACAATTGAGTTGCCCTCAGGCCTATATGGAGACAAAAATTGCACTAGCACCCCCATAGACCTCATCGCGTCCTTGTACGCCTTAGAGGCGAACGCTGGACCTTGGTCGGAATGGAAGGTGCCACAGGCAAAAATTCCCACAAAGACACGCAAATCCCTGATGACATTTCGAGCATCAGCAGCACTGCGTTGTGGCCAAACCCAGATGAAACGTGTGCACGAATCAACTGCAACTAAGATATATTTATATGCAGTATCAGAAGAAAATGGGCCGCAGTGATCAAGGTATACACAACCAAATGGTTTATTAGAAATGCAGAGCTGTGTTTGTGGCGGACGTGTAACCGTAGAGGGCTTAATTTGCTGACAGATGTCACAAGAAAGGACATAATTACGGGTCTGTTTATATAAACCCCGCCACCAGTAACGCTGCTGCAAAATTGAAACAGTTGCAGACACGCCAGCATGGGCCGAAGCCAAGCCTTCGTGTGCGGCTGTTATCAATGAATTTCTGCGGTCCGCGTTGGGAATCAGCCGGTCACCAACATCCGGAATTCTTACATAAGGAACATGGTCGGGAGTTAAATGATAAGAGTACTTGGAAGGGAAACCCTGTGGGTAATTAGAGCCTTCCTTGGTTGCAGCAATAGCTGCTAAAATCTCATTATCTATTTTTGTCATGGATCTTGTAACTGCTGCTACTGAGCACGTGGCTACTGCTGATTTGGCAGCTTCATCCGCCAAACTGTTACCAACCGTGTGCGTGCCCACACGCTGGTGGCCAAGAGTGTGAATCACCTGTGTGAGAGGCAGACGTTGTTTAAGATCTGCCACTCGAACCCAAAGCATTTTATGCTTAATTGCGCTGCCCTTAGAATCTCTATAGTCGTTTCGAGACCAAAAGAATAAGTTGTCATTAAAAGCCTGGACACAGTAGTAAGAATCGCATACAATAAGTGTAGTCACATCCGGATATGCAAACTCAAGTACGAGCACCAAAGCACGCAGCTCGGCCAATTGTGCGGTACTGTCTCCTAGTGCCTGCGTGTGCACGACACTCGATTTGAACTCACCGTTCACCATGTGACCTGCCACAATAGCACATGCTGCTGAGTACGCATGCTTAGAACCCGTGGCCGGTTGCGCCGAACCATCGGTGTAAATGATACATTTGTACTCCTCAAGCGGCAGCAAAGACAGAGGAGGAGGATGAACAAGTTCATACTGTAAGAACTCCTGTGTCTGAAGAGAGGAATCAAAGATAAAGGTGACATCCGGAGATGTCAAAGAAGTAGCCCATTGTATCCAAAGGGGGTGCAAAGCCTTAGAGTTTGGTACACTTGCTTTTGTCCCAGCCTCAAGGGCAGGATAGTGGGCGACAACCAAGATGCGTTTTCCCTGTGCCAGTGCGCGTTCCTTAAGAATCGCCATTTGCACTGCAGTCAAAACTTTCTCCACAGTTGAAAAGCGCAATTCGGCTGAAGTGTAAAGATGTGACTTGTAGGCAATAGGTACTGTGTCACCTTCGTTAAACGTCAAGTAAGTGAAACCCACTGCCCCTGGCACTATTCTAATCACCAGGTTCGTGTGGTTATCACGTGTCAACAAGAACTTAGATTCAATTAGATCAGACTGCAAAGACTGCAGTATAAGCGAATGTTCCGGAAGCCAGCATGACTTTGAAAAAGTAGGTTGTATCAGGGCATAGAGAGAGAGGCTTGATACGCTGGGCATATTCGGGAATGTAAGAGCGCCCGAAGTTCAAAAATCCCAGCAAAGACTGAAGTTTTTTCAGAGTTGTTGGAGGGCGCAAAAGTGCGCACTTCTCCAGGAAGTGGGGAGCTAAGCCCCTACCTTCATTGTTGAGCTCATAGCCCAAAAACAACACAGTGTATTCTGCGATGTGTGATTTGGCAAAATTAAATTTGTAACCTAAAACCGCGAACTCAAGAATAATGCGGTCTACTCTGGAAAGATGCAGCCATAGTTCATCGTCTGTCAGATATATATCATCCACGTACGAATACGCATCTGGGTCTATGCTGTCCAACAATAAGACAACACGGGCGGCGAAAACCCCTGGGCTGTTTTTGTAGCCCATTGGCAAACGCCGGAATTTAATTGTTTTCCACCGGAAGTGAACGCGGTCCATTGACCGCAGTCCGGGGACAAATTGTGAGTGTAAAAACCATTGGAATGGTCAAGTGTCATTTTATATTTTTTACGAACGAGACTGGCTACAAGCGCAGAACTATGGGTATTCTGGACCGCAAAGGTTCGACAATGGGAGTTCAAATGCCGGTAGTCCAATACCAAGCGGTACGACCCATTGGGTTTAGAAACCGCGAAAAGGGGATTATTCATTGGTGACACGCATGTCTCAATTACTCCTTGATATTCTAACTGTGTTAGAATGTCGGAAACGGGACCCTTAGCTTCCCGCCAGAGGGGATATTGGGCTTGAGGCTGTGGCATAGACCGCAATGGTATATCATGGGGGGGAGAATCCTCATCCCAACCCACGTGATTACGGTACAGTGCCGGGGCCTGGGCCACAGCCCATTCAGCTGCGAGAGCCTCCGCTTTGTCCTTGGGGACATGACCAGAAAAGCTCGGAAGGATTACCTCCTCCCCTCTAGGAGCAGCGAGAACAAATGGGGGCGGCCAATCCGCCTCCGCCAATAAAATGTCGTAGGAAAAGGTCAGATTTTCCCCAAAAATCCCTTTAATAATACGCTCAATGTCACCTTCAATTTGAAGGACAATATTAAATAGTCTGTCAGGGGGTGCCACTCGGGTGTCAGCTGTCTCGACAGTAATGAAAGTATCAGTTGCTGTCGCCTCCACATGAGGACGTAGTGCCTCCCGCACTATGGTAACTTCTGCGGCGCTGTCTAGCAGTGTCACTGCCCACGTCCAATTCAGGAGTCTCGTTCTCACCGTCTGTGGCATATCTCGATGTTAAAGCGGCAACTTTTTTCTTCTGAAACTGTGGGCGAGGACGGGGAAATTCTTTTTGTTTCCCTCTGCCAGGTTGTCGAGGTTGGTCTCGTCCCTGTGGGGCGTCACGACCCCTTCCTCTTTCCTGGCGATCTCCTCCACCAGCCTGTGAGGTCGATGGTTCCTGCGAAGAACGAGGAAAACGCTGGTCAGGAACCTGAAATCTATCAGGAGACTTAATTCTCGCTCGGTCGTGCAAATCATATGTGCATTCAGAAGCTACGGAAACTGGTGACGCAGCACGTGACCCTGGTTTTGGTTGTTGCTTCCCCTGTTTCTTCAACTTCAAGTTCTTTTTAGAAAAGAACGGTTTCTCGTCTTTATCAGACTGAGATTTTTGTTGTGGTTGTGTGTGAGCTTGCGTTTTAGCAAAAGGCTTAACCCCCAAACTATTGCGGCCAATGGTTTTATAAGCCTGTGCAATAATTTTTGGTCTGCTTTGGCTTGTCCAGCTCTGGGACTAAAGCCAAAGCATTAGAGACTTGAAAGTTGACTGAGTCACCCTTGACGTTGACTGAGTCACCCTTGACGTTCGCAAGGATTAGATCAGCCACTACATCGAACACTCCCACCAGTCTCATCCCCAATTCCACAGCCGCTTCAGGGCCATGTTCATCTTGCACACGCTTAATTACGGTAGGGAGGACCATCATGGATGGAGTGCCGAAACATTTCGCATACACTGCCGCGAATACCTTACCCCAGTTGTTGCATTCTGTCAACTCGGGAACTAAGTCTTTTGGCAAACTGATAGTCAAAATCCTGTGTTTTTCCACAGGAGAGGTATTTGGAAACACCGCCTCCAGCTGGTCACATTTTTCTGCAAGCCAATAAGGCAAATCATCCTTATTCTGTGGGCGCTTGCCCATCACCGAATTAACCATGACGGGACTTATGGTCACACCGCCATGTCCAGCTGGATGCGCCGAAACTCCAGGAGGGGCCATCTGGACATTGCCTGTAACATATTGTACTAAAGCTCTGTGCACACGGATTAAAGACGCATGCAACACGCGCAGTTCATCTACCGGAACCGCTAAATGACGTGGATGAGGGGTATACCCGGGCAAAACAGGCCAAGTGGCCCCATCTATCGATAAGGGGCCTAAACGAATCGGGGTGACCAGATGTGGGAGGGCGCCATTAAACCAAACACAGTGTTTTTTTTTTCGTCTTTATTAAACAACCGTCAGCATGGTACAATTGTTTCAATCAACAGGTACAGTAAAGTACATCGGTATCATAGGCATACAGAGCAAGTGAGGAATCTCGTCATACAAAAAGCAGAGACATCAAAAAATAACATGGTACATCATAGGCGTTCGGTAACAGCAGGGGAAGTGATGGCGTAGCGCTACGTATACAATGGCATATATAGCAAGACATAGCTGGGAGTCTCACCATAGGCAGTGCAGGAGCTAAGGAATAGAGGGGAGAGGGGGGCGTCCTTGGACCATGCACCAAGCGTAGAGGCTCAGGAGTCAGCATCAATTGGATGTTCTAGCAAATATGTCTGCAACGGACCCCAAATGTCACGGGGGCGGGGGAGCAAGTCAGCATATGTACAGATTTGGTCTTGCCAAAGAATCATATCGCCTAACCACTCCTTAAATTTAGGTGCACGGCCGCGGCCCCATTTGCAGGCTACGCGACGCTTCACCAGGACCAAACTGAATGAAACAAATTTTCTATGTGTGACAGGAATATTTGCAGTATAGCCCAGGAGCGCAGTGAGTGGAGATCTGGGAATGGATGTAGCGGTCATGGAGTCAAGGGCCCCGAAAACCTGCTGCCAGTATTCATACCCCCCAGGGCACGCCCAGGCAAGGTGAAGGAAATCTGCCTGTCTCGCCTGGCACCTAGCGCAACTATCAAATTTGCGTAGGCCATACTTGTGTAGCCGCACTGGAGTGTGGTAATAGCGTTGGAGATACCTATAGTGAATGATACGCAGTCTGCTATTTGAAGCGACCTCTTCAGTTCGTTTACAACAATATGTCCATTGTTCATCAGTTAGCTCCTGACCCAGATCCAACCCCCATTTGGCCCGGGAAGTACAAGGCGAGTATTCGTGATCAACATACAGTGAATGGTAAAGTGTAGACACTAAGTGACCAGCGGTATCTGCCTGGAGCACAAGATGTAGAGGCAGCAGGGTGGGCGGCTCTGAGGGGAACGTGGGATGGCACGCTCGCACCCCATGTCGTAGGCAAGTTTATAGAAATGTGTCCATGGTGGAAGGTGCGGGGTCATGACACAACTGTTGGAGGGTACGAAATTTACCTTTAACAAAGAGATCTCCCCACGTATGAATGTTTCGTGTGCGCGCCATATTTCTAAAAATACCTTCTTGCAACAGTGCCATATCAGGGTGGTAGGTGAGCGGGAGATGAGGGGAATAGACACTGGATGCTGCCCTGTATATCAAGATGCGGGCCCAGGCTATATTCGTGCCGTCCACTGCGGTAGGCTCTTTTGCATGAGGTGCAACTCTGGAAAGTATTACACCATCCAATGGGAGTGGGTCTGATAGCCAGTGTTCAGTGGCTACGTGGGGGGTGTAACGGGGGGATGGAACCAGTAATGAGCGAAGTGTGCCTGTGCACTGAGGTAATATAACTCAAAGTTTGGAATGTCCAAACCTCCTTGCTCGTAGGGTCGTGTGAGTATGTCCCATTGGATACGGGGTTGCTTACCGCCCCATACTAATCTAATCAATTCAGAACGGAGAGTGCAAAAGAAATGGCGCCCGGGGTCGTAAGGAATATTGAGGAATAAATAAAGGAATTTTGGTAATATGACCATTTTAATAAGGGATATGCGTCCCGCTATGGTTAGAGGCAGCGCTATCCAGCGGGTAATGCAGCCAGCGATGTGCTCCATGGCGCATCCGTAATTGAGACGCATGAGTTCTTCACGGTTCGTTGTGACCCTGATCCCTAGATACTTGACCTCATCATCGCACCATACAATAGGGTAATCCATTTCGAAGGGAGTAGCAGCAGCAGTCAGTGGAAAGATCTGCGATTTAGACCAGTTTATATTAATGCCAGAAAGGCCTCCGAATTTAACAAATTCCCGCATGAGTGGATTCAAATTTTGGCGGGGCTCTTTTACATAGAGTGTGACGTCATCCGCGTAAAGGGTTATAAGGATAGGACGTAGAAAGCAACGGAGACCAACATGCTGGTAGTGTTGTCTAATCCTTGCTGCCAATGGTTCCATTACAAGGGCAAAGAGGAGAGGGGAGAGGGGACAGCCCTGGCGGGTGCCACAGGAGAGGGAAAAGGATGAAGAGGCGTGCCCATTAATCAACACTCTGGCCGTAGGTGACATATACAACAAGCGGATCCAGGAAAGGAAACCGATAGGGAGTCCCATACACTGAAGAACAGTGAATAGGTAGTCCCATTCCACCGAGTCGAAACCCTTGGAGGCGTCTAAAAAAACTGCCGCCAGTGCCAGCTTGGGATCGACTGTCTGTAAGATGGAAAACAGAGTGCGGAGGTTATGGGATGTCGCCCTGCCTGGTATAAAACCCGCCTGATCAGGAAGGACTAATTTGTCTAACAGGAGACACAGTCGATTCGCCAGTAATTTGGCAAGAATCTTGGTATCGGTATTCAGTAAGGACAGCGGGCGATAGGATTCACATCGGTCAGCGGGTTTTCCCGACTTTAACAATGACGTGATCAGAGCTTCCCTCATCGAAGGCGGAAGGATTTGAGACTCATAGGCCTCGAGAAAGACTTCTTTCAACACGGGGAGAAGTTGGTCAGAGCCAGGGGCCTTGCCCGACCTCATCTGCATAATGGCATCCCATAGCTCATCGTCTTCGAATGGCATGGCTAGGAATGCACGTTGCGTGTCCCCTAGCCATCCCAGGGTAATGTCGCCAAAAAAGGGTGTGAAGTCGGGGGGAGTGGTGCGTCGTGTCTTGTATAACTTCTTGTAGAACGAGGTGAATGTGCCCAGTATGTTCTGGCTATCTCTGTGTCGTGTGCCATCATCATCAACTACCTCCAACACATAATTAAAGAAGCGGGGCTGTTTAATATCATTGGCTAAGGCCCGACCGGGCCGTTCCCCCTCCCCGTAGCGGCGAGCAGTGAAGTATTTGCCACAGAATTTCACTTCGCGATCAGTGGTGGTTACATAGTCAGTCATTTTTTCCCGGAGCAGTGCTCTATGTGCGCCAGATCTATCTCTCCACATGTCCATCTCTAGCTGCCGTATCTTGACCTCCAGGCGTTGTAAGTTACGTCTAATATCCCGAAGGACCCCAAAACTCTTGGACATGCCTATACCACGGACAGTGACCTTAAAAGCCTCCCATAGTGTGGCTAGCAAGTCTACGGAACCCCTGTTTCTGTCGAAAAAATCTTTGATTTCTTCCCCGAGTTCAGCCTGGAAGACCGTATCTAAAAGGGACTCTGGTAGCAGCCGCCAGAAACGGGGGGAGCCTGTGGCATTGGGAAGGGCTATTTCAAGGCACACAGGGGCATGGTCTGAGTATGTGCGGGCAAAGTGAGTGACAGACTGAATCCAAGGTGCTGTGCCCCGTGAACAGAGCCAGAAGTCAATGCGAGACCACGTGGCATGCCCCGAAGTGTAATGCGTACCTTTTCTCCCAGTGGGATGTGTGTACCTCCAGGCATCTACTAGCCCGTGTTCTTCCGAAATTTCCAGCAAAGCCTCACGTGCCCTGGTGTAATGGTGAGACAGGGGGCTGGAGCGGTCCACCGCAGGGTGGAATGTCAAGTTGAAATCACCCCCCCATAGCACATGTGAGGAGCCTGTATCTAATATGCGTCCCCATAGAGTGGAGAAGTAGTTTGGGTCGTCATAATTAGGGCCATAGCTACACACTAGGGTAACCGACTGTGTGCCCAAGGTGCCCCACACTATGCAACTGCGACCAGAATTGTCGCTATACGTGCCGTTTAATATGAATGGTGCATTTTTTTTTATCAGAATGAGAGTACCCCTAGAATAAGTGGAGTAAGAGGAAAATGCACGGGCTGAGGCCCATCTGCTGCCATAACTTGGGGGAGAGTGGGGGTCCATGTGCGTTTCTTGAAGCAATGCAATTTGCACCTGGTGTCGATCTAGATACGCCAAAATCTGTCTCCGCTTACGAGGGTCTCGTAGACCCCTGACGTTCCATGTGAGCAGTTTAATACTAGGGGCAATAGGATGCGTCATCGTCAGAGATTAGAAGAAGGGGAAATGCTGTGTGTGTGCTTGTATAACAGTGTTACAAGTGCATGTGCTCTGGTCATCATAATAAGAGAATTGTGCATTACGCATGACGGAACGATAAACAAGAAACCCCCCCCCTTCCCTAACCCACAACTTATTTCAGCAAGATTGACATATAAAAATCCAGCAGTATATGGACCCCCCCACCCACAACGGCACCCCAATCATGCCGGTAAGCGACCGCCCACCCAAAGAATCCCAATAAGTCAATGAAAGATCGTAAGTCCAGTAAAACAGGTTCAGGACCATGTAATACAGATAGATCCCAGCCCAAAAGGCAACCATACAAAGGGGAGCTCCCATAAGGGGGGCACCAGGTGGGCAACGAAACTGCTCCCATAACCTCTCACCGCTGTATTGCAGACCCGTAGGGTAAGCAAAAATGGTGGGAAAAAAAGGGCCCCTTGAGGGGGATGCCAGCGGTGTAGGGGGGAGGGTGCCTGGTGAAACATCGGAGTTATCTACCAATCGTACAAACAGCATATATATGCAAAGACATAGCATGCAGAAGAAAAAATATAACAGAGAAGCCCTCAGGGCACTTATCTGACCAAGACTGAGCGACAGGCGCAGGTACGCCCCAAGCCTGGCGCCGGCGCTGGTGCACAACAATAAGCTATTTCATGTCCAAATGTATTCAGTAGAGTCTTTTCAGGGATCAGATCGCCATCATCACGTTGCCAATCAGCTGCCGGAAGGAGAGGGTGACCTGGAGTCCCGGTCTCGTCGCGGAGGGTTACTCGCCATCTTCTTCAGGAAGCCGTCGACTTGTTGTGCATTTGTAAAGATGCTATGCTTGCCTCCATGGAAAATCCGGAGCTTAGCGGGGTACAATAGTGCGTACTCAATGTTGGCTTTACGTAGTTTTTGTTTTGCTGGAAGAAACTTCCGACGCGCCTCCTGAACTGCCAGGGTAAAATCTGGCTAAATAGAAAAAGCAGTTCCCTCGAATTGAAGCGGCTTGGTCTCACGGGCTTTTTGCAGCGCAGTATCTCGGTCTCTGAAATTAAGAAGCCTGGCAACAATGGGTCTCGGAGGGGCTCCAGGAGGAGGACGGGGCCCCAAGGAGCGGTGCGCGCGCTCCACTACAAGGTGGGGGGAGAAGGAGTCTGCTCCAAAAGTGGTCTTCAGGAGACGCTCCACATAATCCTCCATCCTGCCTGTATTGGTGGTCTCCGGAATACCCACGAGGCGAATGTTGTTTCGGCGACTACGGGCTTCAATGTCCTCATTTTTGGCCGAGATTACTTTCAGCAACTTGTCCATATTTGTGACTTATTCCCGCAAATGAGATGTGGTGTCCTCGGTTTCAGAGATACGTCTTTCAGCCTCCTTAATCTGGCCGTCATGTTTATCCACCTTGTGAACCAAGAAGTCTAAGCGGTTGTTCATAGTGTCCATTTTCCCGGACAGGTCCGTCAGGCTGTGCTGGACAGCTAGTAGTAACGTCTTGACCTCATCTCCAGGTGCCGGTGAGGAGGATTTACTGGGGTCAACGTCCGGGGATAGGGAATCCATCGAGGCGGAGCGTGTCGCGGCCTTCTTGGTCTCAAATGTCAGTTGAGGCTGGCGGTTATCAGTTTTCCCCATGGTGGTATGATCACGGGGCAAACCACTAGTTTACTTCGCAAAGGCCGCCAACCAGGAACGCCCATTGAAGCCTCCTCCCGTTCGCGGGTGTAAGCGTGTAGGTAGCAGCCCAAAGGTGAAGGGGTTAAAAGCATAGTTGGCTCCAGCAAGGTGAAGTGGCAGGCCGTAAGCAACTGGGTAACCAGGGAGGGACCATTAGATGGAAGTCGCAAGGAGCTGCAGCGGCTGTACTGAGGTGTAGGCAGGGACCCAACAGCAAAGTTATGCGCAAGGAGATCGAAAAAAGAGGGGGCTCCCTTGTGGTCAGCACCCCGGTCTCCCCTGACGACAGCAAGTCTAGCCAGCACAGCCACGCGGCGTATTTCACAAGGAGTGCCCAGACACAGCAGCCAGTGCCCGCAACCAATCTCCTGGCGTGTTAAACAAGTAGCTGCAGTCCATCCATGTACACTCATCCCATTAAAAACAAATCGAGGCAGAGAGAGCCACACAACGCCGACATGCCCACCACAGCAGTCAACACGTGCCTTGCAGCGAAGTAAAGGCAGACGTGGCGGTTTACAGCCGTCTGGGCAGCATTATTACATACACCCGCGGGGGGGAGGCCACGCTGGGAGGCAACAGCACAAGCCGACAGTCAAAGAGCCCCCGTGTGAAGTGCGACGGGTGGGTCGAGCATTCAGCCGCTTCCGCCGCACGCTGGCAGTGATGGCGGTCCGCGGGGAGGCGGGACTCACAGCAGGAGAAAAGGATCCCGGAGTGGGCACAAGCAGGTCGCGCCATCCGAAGGTGAGCGCCGTCGGCGCTGCACAGCCCAGCGTCTGCCTCGCGTAGCATGTGTCTCCCGCAGTCAAAGGGAGGCCAGCAGCGTAGAGGAGAGGCGGCTCCCCGCCTCGGATGGAGCTCGCGATGGGGGGTGTAGAGCAGCCACCGGCCTGAGATCACGCGGTGGGCCGGGGGGCTCGCGTGAATTCAGTCACCCAGCGGGGAACCAGCAGGAAGACTCGCACCAGCGCCAGTCCACAGCGGGGCGGTGCAGGAGCTTCAGGGGACACACAGAGCGCTGATTTTCCTACCGTCGTGGCACACAGGCTACAGGAGTACTTAGATGGCAGCAGCAGTCTAGAAGAAAAGGCAGATAAGCGGATAAATGACGGATTCTTTCACCAGGTCTCCGGAGCCTCACAGGTGTGCGGCCATATTGGACGTGCGCCATCTAGCGCCCCCCAACCAAACACGGTGTTGCCATGCTGTGAGCTGTACTTCAAGAGCCTGATAAGGCCGATAAACATTAGGAAGGGCGGTGGGAGCGTAAACGTGGAACAAATTGTCAGCTCCTTCCACCGCCGGAAAAGTGACCCATGAGTAAAACACCTCAAAGTGGTAAGCTGGATCAGCTTGCACCACAAAGATGAGTTCGACACCAGCGTCAGGCACTCCATACGCTGTCAAATGAGCTCGGAGCGCAGCGCGGCTATGTGCCGGGATATTTATATTCACAGCCATTAAGACCAAGAATGAAAAACAACCTAGTGTGTGGCAGCGCAATAGAGGGTTAACAGTAAGAGAACACCTTTTAATAACTTCAAGCTAGAATAAACCTATAAAAAAATCAATATAGGAGGTTACACCCTCACATCTGTTTCCGGAAACAGTAGTGAAGGAGGTTGTGGACAAGCACAAGTACTACTCAAGCGTCTTGCAGATAAGAAGCCCACCACGTTGGTGGCGCCATGTTGCGCGGATTCTGCACATATACAGAACTATGCGCAGGAAAACAGGACCTCCGTGTATAGTGGTGTACCAACCATACACCTTAGTATCCAAATTCCCAATCCGACTAGCTATAGTGTCACATTCGTTCTCCGCACTACAGCAAAGCTACCAATGATTAGACATCCCAGAACACGGACTCTTACAGGAATCGCGGGAGCAAGAACACTCTTTCATTACTCACTCATACTTGTCCACAACGTGCGTATTAAGAGACACAGTATAGTTTAAAATGTTTATTTCAACTATCGTGCTCTAAGACACAGTACACGTGCCAGTACTAGCAGCATAATGCATAAAGATAAAACAGTAAGCATGGTTACAATTCCATAGAATACAAACGGGGACAGCATTTTATCAAGACAGTGGATATAGGACTAAAATGCCTTACCAACCTCCCCGTGCCAGTAACTAGTTTATTATAAAAATAGAAGACCCCTAGGCTTTGTCAGGGGGACCCCCATACCTCAAGAACTAGATGCAAGGGTTACATCATCGGACAAGCACAGCTCTTCTCCCTGGAAAGGCTTTTCTCCAAGTGCCTTCAACAGTGAGTTCACAATATTAAATGCCGACGAATTTCTCCAGTGCAGCTGTATGTCATGTTATGTCTAAGTGCGAGGGGCTGACCAGAACAGCAAAAACAAGAGACGTTGTTTTTCGACCTTGTACATTCTGTGCAGACGAAAACCACAGAGAACAGGAGAAAAGGTGAAAGGCAAAAAGGCAGACAGTTCTAATGTGAACGGTCACAAGCAGAGTCTGGAAAAACAAAGTCACAGAGGAACGTGTGCAAAGGAGGCATCATGGCAGCTGGGCCTAAGCTAACTTAGCAATGTCGACAATGAGGCCACAATCCACACTACAATGGCATTGTCGAAGGCTCAAGGGGTCAGCCCTCCTACCCATTTTGACCAAGATCCCTGCGTCTAAGTATACGCGATGAAGGATATTCAATTGGACCAGACGCAATCTCATTGGGATAGCCACTTCTCTGGGAGAGGCCAGAGCGTCTCGCCAATCATCATCTTCTAATTCCCCCAGGTCCGTCTCCCAGTATTGCCGCAGGCACAGTAAGGGGTCTGGGCGATTGTTTAGTAGATTTTTATATGTGAGGGATATGGCCTTTTTATGCATAGGGTCAAGTATCAGCCTGTCCTCAAGCGAAGAGGCCTCAGGTAGTGGAGCATCTTTAGGTAAAGCCGCTTTGACTGCATGGCTAATTTGCAGGTATCGAAATGCCTCAGTCCGTGTGAGTTGGTATTTATTCTGCAGGTCTGCAAAGGTGGCCAGTTTCCCCCCGATCCACATATCACCCACTGTTGAGATGCCTATAAGATCCCATTTGTCAAACCCAGGGCATTTGCTGAGCTGACCTAGAAGGTCTGGTTCCCAGAGTGGTGTGCCTCTTGTGAGTTTATTATGCCAGCCCCATTGTCTATTCACTCTATGCCATATATCCACTGTGCGTGCAGTGGGTCCCATGAGATTGAGCTTACGAGGGTTCGTGTAGAGTGACCTATTGTATCCCCCCTGTCCCAGAAGCCATCGGTCTGTACGGAAATTTGGGTTGTCCTATTCCCCATGTACCCACTTGTTGATTGCAACCAATTGAGATGCCTGATAATAAAGCCTCATGTCAGGTAGTGCAATACCCCCATCATACCACCCCATCGTCAATTTTTGCATGGCTATTCGTGGAGCACAACCATCCCACAGCAGTCCTCTCACAACACTTTCGATACTGGCAAAGTAGGTGTCAGGGATTGTGTCAGGGGTGTTGTGCAATGCATAGAGAAAACGCGTCAGTGCCAACATCTTAAAGAGGGCTGCACGTCCCAAGAGAGTAAGGGGAAGGGATCGCCAATATTTAGCGTCGGATCGAAGACATGCCAGTGGTGCGAGCAAGTTTGACTCATAGAATAAAGTCGGATCTGGTGTGATATATATGCCGAGATACTTGAAGCCCTTTGACATCACTGGGATGTCATACCCTCTGGGGTTGTATGGCGGTATACCCCACAGCACGTAGAGTTGGGACTTAGTCTAGTTAATGGTATACCCCGAGTGGGTGCCAAAGATATGGAATATATGGAGGACCGGTCGGAGAGACTGTGAGGGCGAGGCTAAATACAAGAGGATATCATCCGCATACAGTGAGATACGGTCCTCGTGGTCCTCCGTCCACTTCAGGCCCCAAATCAGCGGGTCCCCCCTGATCCAGACTGCCAGTGGCTCAAGTACGAGGGCAAACAGCAAGGGCGACAGAGGGCACCCCTGTCTAGTACCCCTCCCCAATGGGAATTGTCTAGAGATATGGTTGTTCACTGACACGTGCGGTTGGGTTGGCATAGAGCAATTGGACCCACTTTATATAGTTTGGGCCAAATCCCATCCTCACCAGCACTGCGAAAAGGAAGTCCACTCGATAGTGTCAAACGCCATTGACGCATCCAACGATAGTAAAGCTGCGTCCTCTCTGATCGTGTCTCGTCTGCCCAGGACTCCATGTAATTGCGTTAGGTTCAAGGCTGTATTCCTCCCTGGCATAAACCCGGATTGATCCGGGTGCATTAGCCCGTTATACAGGGGATGAGCCTGTTGGCCAACAGTTAGCCAATATTTTCGCCTCAACTGTGAGGAGTGAGATAGGTCGATAGGCCCTACAATCATCTGGTGGTTTGCCTTGTTTGTGGATGACCACAATGGAGGCCGTCCTGAAATCCGCTGGTAGTGCCCCTTTATCAAAACTCTCGGTATACATTTGTAGCAGGTGGAGAGAGAGTTTGGTAGCCATTGGTTTAAAGAATTCGATGGGGAGCCCGTTAGGTCCCATGGCTTTACCCGAGCAAACATCCTGAATAGCCTTTTGAATTTCTTCCTCTGTGATCTTGCCCTCCAGGGAATCCCTGTCTTGTGTGGACAGACAGGCAACTTTAATAGTCGAAAGCAGGTCCCCAACCGCGGATGGCTGGGGTGTCCCAGAGGGCGTGTATACCGATGAGAAGTAGGAAGCGAACGTATCAGCGATCTGCTGGGGATCAATAATGGTATCTCCATTGGCCCCGCGCACTGCGTGAACCCACCTTGACAATTGCTCTTTTTTCTCTAACCAGGCAAGAAGTTTACCCGTCCGTTCGCCATGTTCATATATCTTATGGCATGTGGTGCTATATCTCGCCTTGGCCGCTTCCGTCAGAAGCTGTTGGTAATCAAGACGCACCATCGCAAGCGAGTGTTGCGCCTCTTGAGCAGGGGTGAGTGCCAGGGCTTTTTCCCTAGTTAGAATATCCTCCTCGAGTTCTGTTATGCGTTTCGTGAGTTCCCTTTTGTGACCAACCATCAATGCCAAGGCTCTGCCTTTCATGACAGCACCGAACGCTCCCCACAGGATGTGGGCTGAGGAGACCGACCCCACATTTTCTTTAAAGTAACAGTCAGCTTCTTAAAGTAGTGTTTTCTTAATGTGGGGTACCTTGAGCACGCAAGGATTTATAGTGAGGGTGGTGCGGCGCTTGGGTGAGCCGAGTGTGATCGTTGTAAGGATAGGGGAATGATCAGAGATTCCGCGTGCGAGGCACCTGGATTCAGTGAATTCATGTATACCCTGAGCGTGAGTGAACACGTGGTCAATGCATGATTGGCTATTGTGGACTCCAGATTGAAATGTGAACTGCACGGCAGTCGGGTTAAGTCGTCTCCGGATATCAACCAGGCCCATAGCGGACAGAAACTCTGCCAATTGAGATCCCCTCGGTGGGTCCCTACGGGGCGGGAGGCGGTCCTTGGCGCCATCTATTGCAAGGTTAAAGTCCCCCCCTAGCACCAGTAGCGCCAGTGGTAGATCAAGCCGAAGCGTTCCAAGGTCTCGCAGCGCGGGACGTTGTAGCCCAGGGGGGACATACGCAGATACAGCATTAAGAGTCTGTCCCTCCCAGGTGCCAGAGAGCGCTACGTATCTACCCTGGTCATCCGACCAGGACCTGTGTATCTTATATGGACAACCTCTGCGTAGGAGGACTCCGGTCCCACGAGATCCAGACGTAAACCCTGAGTGAGCGACTAGACGATATCCCCATCTATTTAACGCACCGCAAGAGTTGCCAATTAGATGCGTCTCTTGGAGAAGGACAATGTCCGGCGCCTGCCACTTCAGATATTGGAGAACAATTCCCCGCTTGATTTTATCTCCCAGGCCATTAACGTTCCATGTAAGGAGTTTGAGTACTAAGCGCGATCCCATATATAGATAGGTAGGTGGTCAATGTAGAGTAGTGAGACAGAGGTCATGTCTATGTTCGTATCCCGAGGGTAGTGGACGCAGGAGAGCATGCAGTGAGTCAGTAGGTCAAACCAAGTACTCATAAAATTTGGAAGTGGTCCAATGCTCACATCCATGCGTACCTACTGTGTTCCCCATAATGGTGCAGGAGGAACATATATGTGGACATACGGTATAATAGGTGAAGAAAATTGCTGCAAGAAATAACATGATCCAACAATAAGAAATAAAAAAAACGAAAACCCTCCCACCCCCAGATAACCCCCTTCAACCCCCCTACCTGCCTCCCTGCATGACGGGCAAGAAACCACCCGCCACCCCAAACTTGCAGAGCGCCTTTCGCCCACCCTAGAAAACTGGTAGGTGCGTGTACCAACCCCACTCCCCGTAACAGCATTTTGTGGCGAACTTATGCCCCCAGCACTTGCCCCCAGAGAAGAGGCAAAGTTGCGAAATAGTACCATTCAGTATGTACCCTCAACACCCCACTTTGTATACATAGGTACGTCTCTGTTGACTTCGTCCTCCGCAGCAGGCGAACCCAAGCAACCGACACATAGTAGGCGTAGCACATAGAATATAGTGTCCACAATGAGCTCTCCAGTTCGGACCGCATCTGAAAGAGTTCCAGGGCCTCACTGCTCCTCCGTTGGACTATGACCCGGTGAGGCATCCGCAACAGCGACATCATCCTTTGTGAGTCCTTGACGACTGCCCGTCCGATGCTGACGTCCCGTCCCACGGCGATCCTTGTTATTCCGCTTCTCGACCGTGCGCCATCCCTCAAGCCAGTCCCACGCATCCTCAGGGCTGGAGAAGAACCAGGGTTTTCCTTCCGCTTCGACACGTAGCTTTGCGGGGAACAGCATCGCGTACTTAATCTCTTGCTCACGCAGAGCTCGTTTCACCTCTAGGAAACTGCGGCGCTGTTTCTGCACCCATAGTGTAAAGTCAGGAAAGAAAGTGATCATGCTGTTCTCAATCGCGACTGGCGGGCCTACTCTTGCCGCGTGTAAGATGACATCTCGATCTCTAAAGTTAAACACCTGCGCTAGGAGAGGACGGGGCGGTGCTCCTGGTTTCGGTCTGCCACCTGGCACCCTGTGCGCCCTTTCAATCAAGAAGTAGTTGGATAGCCCCTTAGGTTGGAGGTGCTGTAACACAAGATTCTCAACAAAGAGATCGGCCGCTTGCCCCTCCGCCCGATCGGGCACACTCAAAATGCGCACGTTGTTGCGGCGCATACGGCCCTCATAGTCATCGAGTTGATGTACTAACAGTTCCTGGTGGACCTGCAGGTCCGCAACTTGGCGCTTGAGAAGAGCAGAGTCAGTCACTAGTTCCTTGGTTGTAGATTCCACCTCAGAGAGACGCTCATTAGTTTTACGCATATCTGCCCTGATCAAGGAGACTTCAGCCGCGACGGTGTCAATGCGGCCCTCTAGGGATGTGTGCACCGTGGTGATAGCTGCTAGTATATCTTGCAATGTAGGCTCTGGTGGGTTTCTTACTTCCTTGGGAGAAGTCTGTGTCTCTCCTTGTCCCTTCTGCCAGGCAAATTTTTCCAGCTTGGTCTGGAGCGCGTTACGGCCACCACGGCCACTCGCCATGTTGAATTTGGCGCTTCAATCGCAGCAGGGCAAAAAGGAGGAGTCTAGCTAGTTACTCACCGCCGCCTGCGTACGGGACCAACCCCGGACCGGCCTGTAGGGTTTTGCCAGCTAGGTTGCGCCGGGGGCAACGGTCAGTAAAGCGCGCCCTCGAGAGAGGAGATGTAGGGCTGGATTGCGACCTCGGTATCCCAGTTGTTCAGTTTAGTTATGTCCTGCGTGCATGCTGCGATGCTGGCAGCGATTGTGGCCCTTGGTAGTGGCACCGGTGCTTCGCCACTGTGGCTGTCTGTGGAAGGTGAGTCATGAGAGTATGCCCCAGCCACTTATCTCTTAGTCCAGGAGGCGATCCAGGTTCGCTGTCCGTCTCCCAGTAAAGGCGGGGAACACCGATGGGCGCCGTGCACACCGGGTTCCTTTATTTCAGGGGCACTACCCCTCTGCTGCGTGTTTCGTATCTGGCGGATGGTGGGAGGGTAGCAGGTTGCCTTTCCGCCACCATTTTCATAGTGGGATTACTGCCATGAAATGGGTGATGAAAATGCAGCTCGTAATATGCCCAGTGGTGCAGGCAGCAGCACCATCAGCATATTACAGCCAGTTGCGGACCTCTGGCCCAGCTGGATCCTTGATCCCCGCAGTGCGGGGGTCTTCCGGCAGTCCGACCACCTCAGTCCTAATACTGAGGGCGGTCCCGCAGTGTGGCTGTGGTCGAACCACCATCACGGGTTCAGTGACCGTCCGGCCACGCCAATCAGGGCCAAAATTGGTCAGGAGCTGGAATCAGCCCCCACAGGCGCCAGGTAGGGTCCGGGACCACAGCAGCGCCGTCACCACAAGGAAATCTCAGCAGCGATACGCCCTCCACGGCGCAGCAGTCGTTCTGGGGGCCAGCGCTGGCTTGGAGATAGTGCAGGTGGTGTGTATGCTCCCGTGCCCGCTCCACTAGGCACCCTCAGGCCATCGGTGCAATTTTCTGGGTCGACCGCAAATGGGCCCCGAGGCGCGCCGCCCGCCCGACACCCAAACCGCCAGGGACTCTTCCGCCATCCGTCCGGCAGGATAGGGGCAGCTCCGGATGCACAAATGCGGCCCCCCAGGAAGCAGCAAGCAGGGGCCGCACCCCAGCCGCACATCAGCGAAGTCGGGCGCCGCGCGCCCCGCAGGCCGCACCCCGGTCCTCCACACACACAGTCCGGGCCCGGCTCAGGATCTGCAGCTGTGCCCAGCGGACGCGGACCAGAATCGGTCGGGCGACTCTCCTCCCCTCCGGGAACAATCGATAGTAGTTTCGGGCGATTTTATTCGGGGCAACACTGGAGTTTACGGATGATTTAGGAGTGGCGTGAGGGAGCTCCGCTAGTGTGCGGCCATTTTCCTCGGCAGTTGGCCACGCCCCCAATGTTGCACTTTTAACTTTCAAACATGAAACTGTCATAAAAACGTATTTTACATACTGACAATACACATGTTGTAGCACACAATGTTTGTATATAGTCCAAACCAAAAACCGTCCGTCATGTTTTGTAAATGCAGTTCATAAGCTCCCACTCCTGGGAAGAGGTGTAGTTTTACCGTCTCACATGTGACTTTTCCATTTTGTCTTATTTTGCCAGTAATCCATGGGTGCAACTTGTCAACAAGGCAGTCAAGTAATACAATTAACAACAGAGAGCACACCGATTTCATCCAAATATTTCACTCTGAAATTTATTCATTGTTTGAACTTTTTTGCGTGCAGCCCGGAAGCGTGGTCTGCCCTGCCACCACGCGCTTGTGAACACATCAAAACTGGGTCGCAGTAACACTCCTGCGCCGGACGCACAGTGCGCTTGATCCTTGATTCATAACAAAGATACCGAAAAATGTGTCCAAGTTTCAAAAGTTTTTTATCAGAACATGAATTCCAGCCCACGGAGGAACTGGCTTTTCTTCATCCTTCAGTCTGCACCAAATAAGTAATATGATAAATTCATTTAAATCAGCTTTGTGGACTGCAGCATCAGGTAGAAGACGATCCATGTCCTCAGCCACTTTGAAACTTTCTGGTAGACTGGGACGTGTTGATGGCTTGTAGTTATTTTGCACACATTGGCAATGCAGCTGGGTTATAAGTTTGCAGCTTCATTTGTTTATGCGTACAGCTGACACAGCATGTTTTCCAGCAGCTACTTCATTGGCAGAGTCTTGAAAAAGCACCATGGCAGTATCATGTGTGCTGAATGTTCCAGACACAGAAGAGCTGTCTTCGAAATCAAAATTATCAAGAGCAGCAATTGTAAATCCTTTCCTGGTAAAGTGACTTGGAAGCTGTGGGCTGTCGAATTCACACAATTATACAGCATGAGCTGCTAACAAATTCCTGCTCCGTACTAAGGGCCTGATTATGAGTTTGGCAGTTCTCCAGCGGCTGCGGTCCTCCACCATCCACTGTAGGACCGCCAAACCTGTGGTGCGACCACCCGCCAGATCAGATCAAGAGTTAAATCCTGGTCTGGTGCGTGGTGTTGAGGTGGTCTGACTGCGGCGGTCTGCTAGGCTCATAGAAGAGCCTATAATGCAGACTGCCGCAGTCAGACAGCCAACTGCACCTTCCTGCACAGTGTGGCTTACATGCCACACTGTACAGGAAGTGGGAGTGCAAATACAGGGGGGCACTACATGTGCCCCCGCCACATGCACCCCCCGGGCCCAATTCCAGCAGAGGGCCCTGTTAGGGCCCCCTTTGTTGCCTTTCCGCCACCATTTTCATAGTGGGATTACTGCCATGAAATGGGTGATGAAAATGCAGCTCGTAATATGCCCAGTGGTGCAGGCAGCAGCACCATCAGCATATTACAGCCAGTTGCGGACCTCTGGCCCAGCTGGATCATTGATCCCAGCAGTGCGGGGGTCTTCCGGCAGTCCGACCACCTCAGTCTTAATACTGAGGGCGGTCCCGCAGTGTGGCTGTGGTCGAACCGCCATCACGGGTTCAGTGACCGTAGTAAGGCCCATGCCATTATAACTTGCTGATACACCAATCCTATTTATTGAAGTGATTAGCTGTCTACTTTTGCACTTGCCATAGATTGCGTGGGCAGTCATCATGTGTAGCTGAGTTTTCTTTTTGCCGTGATGTAATTCATAAAACATGATTTGGAAAAGACAGCACATTTGAACAGCATAAGCCGGTCGGTTCCTGGGATTGTCTTCTACCTCTTCGCTTATATCTTCAAAGCTATCATCAATGTTGTCGGCTTCTGTTCCGACCTCAAGAACTTAAGGGCCATATGTATGTAGGAACCATTTTGCGATTCCCTAATTGTGAATCCTTGCTATTCACAATTAGGAAATTGCAAAACGGCATATATGAAAGTGTGTAGAACACTTTCTGCGACTCCTGGGGGATCGCAAATGACATACCTCATGAATATTAATGAAGTAGGTCACACTTTGCGATCCCCCTAGGAATCGCTAAAATCACAGGGATGGTGGCCTGCTGGGTCAGCAGACCACCATGTCCGTAATTGCTTTTAAATAGAGCAAACTTTTTTTTTTTTTTTTAATGCAGCCGTTTGTCTTAAAGGAAAACAGGCTGCATTTAAAAAGAAAAATGTAAAGTTTTCTTTTCATTTTCTAAGAGCAGGCAGTGGTCCGTGGGACCACTGCCTGCTCTGAATAAATGTTTTCGTTGCCATTCCCAAAGGGACCCCTTCCCATTTGCAAATGGGTTACCACCTATTTGAAGTAGGTGGTAAAAGGCAAATGTTTTGCGACCGCATTCACAGTCACAAAACATTCATAAATACCATTACGATTCGCTATTTGGAAGGGACACCCTAAACACGCCCCTTCCAAATAGCGAATCGCAAACCCATTTTGCAATTCGGTAACTGGTTTGATACATGTGAAAAGCATTTTTTTGCTTTCGCAAGTGGGCCGATTCACGTTTGTGCACACAAAAATGCTTGATACATGTGGACCTTAGTTTGTAACAGTTTTGCTTTGCTGATATTAAACAATGATGTAAAAAATGTTAAAACAACATCAGGCATTCTTGCTGAGTCCCATGATTTTCGGAGCTCTGGGGCATCACAAAATTTGTCATTAAGTCCAAAATCTAAACCTTTCAGGACGTTTCTTAAAATGGTTCCTGCTGATTTTACTGCATCCTGTGATCTTATTTTGGAAGCAAGAACTTCAGGAGTCAAATCAGCTGATTTTTTGTTAGACTGACAAAAACGAATTCTGTCATTTTACATTCTCACCAGAAAAATCTTCATTTTATTATTATGGATTAATACAGTTTTATCAATAATGATCATTATTTCTCTGATTTCTCTGATCTCACTGAATGTTTACCCGTAACCAGCACTCAAGAGTGGCTTTAAAACTTAATTTGCTTTTTCAAAGAGTGCAAACTTAACTGAAGGCTGGCGGTTACGTTGCTGCTGGGAGCTCATTGTACATTCATATTCAAATGTATGCATGCATGCAGTTCAGGTGGGCATTCAAATCTGCTACAAACACATTCACCTCACTGTTTAGATCAGCTACTCGACTGAAAACTTCATCTTAGAAGAAACTAACTGCAGATAAAAATATGTTTGCCCTTTGAGACTCACATACACAGTATTTTGTTCTTCCGTCATTCCCTTTGCCCCTTGTTCTGGCTAAACCACATATAACAAATTGAAGATCCTCTGCTTTCTGATCAGTTGTTCGGGGTAGACGAGGGGTAGCCATCGATCTTCTAAGTAGATGGGCATGGGGTTTGGTTGTCGTCGCTTTCTCAGAAGAGACCTGTCATTATTCTTCACCAACTTCAACATCTGGATCACCTACAAGTGAGCTCTCAGGTTCTACCACCAGCAAATCAGATACACCAAGCGGTCAATGCTGACTGAACATTCAGAAACAGCACAGAGGACACAAAAGAAATGTTCAGCCTTGTAAAGGATTGTACCTCACCCACCACCAGCTCCACAACTGACACCCCAGCCCAGGACATCTTTACCCAGCTCTGACACTACTTCAGCTACAAGATCAGCTGCATCTGCAACAACTTCGATCCCCATCCAGGCCCATCCACCATTTAAACCCTTCTGCTCAATGAGATGAAACCACGGACACCGCTATAACCTCCTGGCCTATCATCACCGCAGGAGGAAACGCAGTGACCGTCCACTCAGAAGCTCCGTGGAATGCCTGCCCACACTCCCTCTACACCAAAGGACTTGACGCTATCTGCGCAGCCATGGCTCCAAAACTCAACTACTTTATTAGTTCATGGCTTTTCGCTTTGCTTTAAACTGCAAGCATTACATTTTTTGTTAGTTAAAGATGGTCTCTTTATTAGATATTATTTGAAACCAGAAACTAACTACATCTACTCTTAACTAGCCAGATGGAGGCCTACCAAAAGCACATTAGGAATATTATAGAATGTAATGATGAGGGACACACCATGTTCCTACAGAAAGTGGTTTTCAATGCATATTTTTCTCACCTGTTTTAGGCCCTTGTCAAAATGGTAATGACTGTGAAATAGATGGTAGACAATATCTACAGTGTAAGCTGTTTTTTAGGTCTAGAATTGTCTCATCAGCTTAATTGCCCAGATGCTTGGAAATACGCCACCATACTTCCCCTTCTGAAGAAAACCTAAGCAGACCCAAAGACTGACTAACTTCTGACCAATCTCCTTGGTGCTCTATCCTGCCAAAGTCCTGATTAAAGTCATCAACAAGGGGCTGGCCATCCATTTGAATGATAACCACCTCCTCTACCCTAGCCAATCTTGGCACCAACACAGCCCTCATTGCCTGCTACTGAAGTCACAGCAGCTCTCATCCTACTCAACCTATCTGCCACCTTCAACACCGCCCCCAACCCTGCTCATTTAAAGCATCCTTGAAGCCGGCATACGTGGGCCCACTCTCAACTGGATCTGCTCCTTCCTCACCGGATGCACCCAGTCAGTCTGCCTGGCCACCACCAGCTTCATCTGTGGAGTACCCCTAGAATCACCAATCATCAGATGAAGATCAACTGTCTGAAACTCAACACAGACAAAATAGAATTGGAACCTTTGAGCAAGAACACTTGCCTATGCAACTCTATCTGGGAGGCAGCAAATCCCAGACTAATGACCGGCCTGGCCAAAGAAGCCAAGAACCAGAGCATAGTGGTGGACAACCAATTTTCAGGGACCAGCCAAGTCGATGCGGCTGCCTCATTCATTCTGTTTCTAAACCCTAAAGATCCTCAAAACAATATTGAAATGGCTCCCAATAATATGGAAAACCGTCAACCAAGCCCTTACCACCAGCAACCTGGGCTCTGGCAACACACTCTATGTTTGGATCACCGCCCAACTAACCAGAAGTCTTCAGGTCATACAAAACACAACGTCCAGACTCACAATCAGTGGCGGCTTCTCTGCTAAGGCGGAGGAGCTAGCCCCGCTGCTCTTTGAGCAGTGAAAAAAATAAAAATAAAATGATAATAACAAGACGTTATTACCATTTTATTTTTCCTTGCAGGACTCAGAGTCAGGTCGGGGCAGGGCTGAGCTCGCCAGAGTGAGAAGTGGTTTGCACTCCCTAAGTGCGCATGACGGCTTGTCGGGCCCTCTTGGCCGGCCAAATAGTCATGCGCACTTAGCATGTTCTCCACCTGGCTGTGTTTCATAGCCCAGTGGAGAACATGCCCAGGGTCCCAGGCACTGCCTAAGCGGCCAAACCGGCCGATCAGACCAACCAGGAAGCTGCTCATGCAGCCTCATGACTGGCTGGGAGAGTCTAGGAGCTTGGGTACTTTTGTTCCTGCTGCAGTGCAGAGTGAGGACGGAGAAGAGGTGATGGCCGAAGGTAAGTTTATTTAATTTATTTTTCTTCCCCCCTCTCCCCGCCCCACCACTCCATTCGAGGCAGCCACCACTGCTCACACTCAGTCTCCAACCCTGCACACATATCATCTGGCACCCCAAAGAACTCCAATGGCTTCCCGTCCACAGGCATGCACTCTTAAAGCTCCTCATCCACACATTCAAAGCATTGCACAACCTAGGTGCTGCTTACCTTAACAGATTTTAGAAAGACAAGGGAACCAAATTGGTGGTCGGGGACCTTGGGTACGAACTGTTTTAAGGAACAATGGTCCCTAACGGAAAAGCTTTTGAGGCAAAACATATGAAATAGAAATGCAATGATAAATACTTTTGGCTGTCCAATTGGACATGATCATTTAATGTAAAAAGTAACACACAAGTGGGGACATATATATCAATAGGGCAAAAAAGGGGGGAACTCAGGCAAACCAAAAGCTGTGGCTGAACAAGTTGCAACAATTAGGCCACCAAAGAATACATTAGAGCACCCTAGCACATATTAATACAAAATATACAGCTATGTCAGGGTGCGAGAAGTCGAAAATGTTTCGATCCCTCTAAGTTAATGCCGGGATCATCTTCAGGACAAGACAATAGATGCCTGAGGCGATTGCCTATCGAACAAGGTTCTGAAAGGGGGAGAAAAAAAGAAGAAACGAAAAAAACAGAGCATACATTTGTACACCGGAATGTTAAATGGACGCAGAAAGAATTCTCATACTGCAAAACAAATAATGTTATATATGCAGTCATATGCCCATCTCCAAAATTGTACGTTGGGAAGACAAACCAAGAAATAAGACAAAGACTCGTACAACATCGATCCAGGATAAAAAATAAAGTCACTACTGCTCCAATGGTAAATCATTTCATTGAAATGAATCATAGCAAAAGAGACTTTAAATGGACCGTATTGTGTGTCATAAAACCTAATCCAAGGGGAGGTGACATCGAAACAGAACTGCTGAGGAAAGAAGCATATTTGATCCTCTAATTTAATAGCACAACATATGGCCTGAACGAAATGTTGGAAATTGGAAAAACCTAACCGTATTTCCTCACCGCGTAGAAATGAATGTACCTCAGGAGACTTCCAGCTTAGTTGGCCAACTTCTGGGCATTGTCCTTTTCAAGACTACTACTCTCAGAAAAACACCACCCTGCTGAGGGGGCCCGATCATTGTTAAATTCGCAATTACAAGAAGCTGAGGCCTCCAAGTCCCATAAGCCACCACTGCGCATCACGATGATCCAAACAATAACTGAATTGGCGTTTAATGAAGATCGCAACTTCCAGAATTGAATTTTCCAAGAATTGTATCATAACATGTCAGTCTATGTCACGGTGGTAATCTGACACATTCAGCGATCACTCAGGTCGGATCCCACAAGTTCCATAAGCCATTGCAGTGAGGAAGGATGTTGCAAATGGCAGCTAGACCGGAAACCCGGCCCCCACCAGCCATGAAGGAACAAGCATAATAAATCAGCGCGGCACACAGAGAATGAAATGAGTGCAACACCACCGAGCACGAAAGCGAAATAGCTTTCAACAACATAGATACTTTGTAGCGATTACATAGCGCTTTTGTTTCCGTTGCAGTATTACTTGAACTCTTTGATTGATCCCGCAACATACCCCCGGGAAGAGCTACAAGCCTATACTAGAATACTGCACCGCCACGGCTGGTCAATCTTGTCTGCACCAATACTCTTTGAGAAAACCTGCAAAAGTAAGTGGATTGCCGATATTTCACTTAGACGAGAAAAAAATCCCCTCTTTTCAAGACGAGATATCTAAACTCCGTTACAGGCGGTTTAAATTGTTCCGAATGTGGATATAAGGCAGCAATGACATTGTGTTTGTTTGTTGCTTTATTTCAGTAACACGAGCCGAACTCAGCATTTGATCCCGGCTTCATGTCCCCTGGTATAGCTACAAGCTAGTGAACATAGCTGCACCACCACGGCAGGTCATGCCTGATTGTTACAACGCACCTTAAAATTAGTCAAAGTAAGTCTAACAGCTATAATTCATTTAGACTTGACTAGACTCCTCGTGTACCGAAAGGAAACCTTAACCACGTTTTTTCCTTTGTGCTCAGAATCTTTATTGCACCTGGCATATAATTTGTTTTTAAATCAAGACGTTAACATCACGAAGTGTTGCCAATACCAGGAACTTTACAGGTACTTGCTTGAGCTTTGTATCATGAATTGTAGTGTTGACTAAGATAAATGGAGAGCGGGGTAGTTACAAATGAATCACTCTGGATTTTTTTATCAAACATCTTTTTATTTGTTTTAAAGATAGCAGAGTATACAGGTGTACAAAAACAATTTTGTAGGGGGTGAGGATCGAGTTGCAAATTATCAGCCACTTCGTACAGTAGGCTAGTTGAACCAATACAGTGTGTGAACTAGTAAGTGGCAATCAGCATATCATATCAATGTCTAATTCCCGTGTCCCCCCCCATCCCCCCTCCCAACAATCGAACAATAAAAAAAAAAACAGAACCTGAGGTGTCACGGTCAAACAAAAAAAAAAAAAAGATCAGGAAGGCACTATTAGGAATGTTATATCCGGAAGCTGTGAAAGGCTTGACGGGGTGTGAGTATCGGCGTTCTCTTACGTGGTCTTGAAGGGGTTAGTGGGAGCCCTAGATATGGAAGAGGTGAAGGGCCCGCAGCCTTGGCCCACAGGCAAATAGGGCCACCCAACGGAGAGATACTCGACTAGTGGCCCCCATATATAGTCAAATCCTTTGCGGGAGTCCTCCACAATGTCTGCCATTCGTTCCATCGCCAAGGCGCGCCATAATCTGGCATGCCACTGAGTGAGCGAAGGAGCTTCTGACTTTTTCCAGGCTGCGGCCACTGCCATCTTGGCCACCCCGAGGCAAAGCCACATCACGGTGCTTTAAGTTGGTGTCTCTGAGTCCCAGTAGTGTGTGTTATAACGTGTTGGAGATCGGGTATGCCAGATCTGCTTGATTTGGGCAAGGACCTCTTCCCAAAATGGCTTAATGTGCGGGCAATCCCACCAAATATGTCTGAAGTCTCCTAATTGCCCGCAGCCCCTCCAACACCTGTCTGAGGTATTAGGGAAGATAGTGTGTAGTCGGTGAGGATGTAGATACCAATCGTAAACAATTTTGTATTGTGCCTCCCTGAGGTGCATAGACCGGTTAAACATAGGGATATCTCTGTATAGTGAGGTCCATTGTTTTTTCGTTGGAGGAGTATTCAGCATGGTGTCCCACAAGAGTTGGTGCCGCGGAGTGTTTGTGGAGCCTTGAGAGCGGAGGAGGGAACAAAGAAAGGAGATAATGCCTTTTGAGGAGGCCCTCGACTGAGCAAATGATTCTATGGGAAGCAGCTCCCGGGTAGCGGCCAGCCGCACCTGTGGCTGCAGAGTCCAATGTTTAAGTTGCAGGTAACGGAATTCTTCGGAGGAATGGAGTTTAAATTCCTTCGCACATTCCAGGAAGGAGAGCAGTCTCCCCCCCTCGAAGAGATGGGAAAGCATGAGGCAGCCCCCCTCCCGCCACGCGTCAAATGGGCCTTCCTGTAGGGCCGGAGGAAACTCTGGGTTGTAGTGTATGGGCGTGTACGGGGAGGGAAAGGAGGTAAAGGGGGCAGATCTGTTTACTTCGTCACATACCCTCAGGGTGGTCGCCGTGGGAGTACTTATATAGGCGTTGCGTGGTCGGTGCTGTTTGTGTTTCCAGAGGAGGTCCCAGATCGATCTCCCCGTGATTTGCCTGTCTATGTGGAGCCAGTGATTATCGGACTCCCGCAGGGACCACTCAGTTATGACCCTCAGTTGAGCAGCTCTTTAGTAGCACCGAAAGTCGGGTAGAGCCAGTCCCCCCTCCTCTCTTGCCCTAGTCAGCGTGCTATTAGAAAGCCTGGCCCGCAGCCCCTGCCAGAGAAACTTGGTGACCATTGATTTTATCGAAGAGAAAAGTGCCCTCTCCACCGGAATTGGGAGGCCCTGGAAAAGGTACAGTAGTTGCAGCAAGACATTCATTTTAACGGCGTTTATTCTCCCTATCCATGAGAGGTAGGCCGTCCTCCATCTAGCGAAGTCCGCCTGGAGTTGACGCAGCAGTGGGGGGAAGTTAGCCCTGTAGAGGTGCTCTACTTTCGGCGTGAGCTTTATACCTAAATAGGTGATCCCTTTCTGCACTCTGCGGAAGGGGGACCCCGCTTCGATGGTCTGCATGGCAGCTTTGGGAACTGTGAGGTTCAAGAGATAAGATTTCGATAGGTTTACCTTGAAACCCGAGGCCCTTTTGTAGAGGCCAAGCTCCGTCTGAATCGCCGGGAGGGAAGTCTGTGGACTCGTGGAGGGGAGGAGCACATCGTCGGCGAAGAGCGCAATCTTATGCTCGTCTGAGCCAAATGGAACACCCCGTATATCAGGGTTGGAGCGAACGCGCTCTGCGGACGGTTCGATGCTAAGCGCAAATAAAAGGGGGGATAGAGGACACCCCTGACGGGTGCCTCGAGTGAGGGCAAATGGCACCGAGGCCACTCCATTTACAAGGACCGTGGAGCGCGGCGCATGGTAGTTCGCTTTGACCATACCAATAAAAGGTTCCTCAAAACCAAAGCGCTGTAGAGTGTGGGTCAGGAAGGCCCAATCCACCTGGTCAAAGGCCTTCTACATGTCCAGCGCGAGGAGGACCGTGGATATTGCCTTCCATTGTGCCTTTTCAATCAAGTGGATTATTCTTCGCAAGTTGTCATGGGTTTGCCTCCCCTTAATGAACCCCGCTTGATCAGCTTGTACCAGGAACGGCATAATGTGTTCCAGGCGGGTGGCCAGAATCTTAGAGTACAGCTTAGCGTCCAGGTTGAGCAGCGCAATCGGCCTATAAGAGGCACATTGGGCGGTATCTTTCCCTGGTTTGGGGAGAACAGAGATCAGAGCCTCACCCATTGAGGGGGTCACTTGTTGCGTGGAGTCGATATGATTAAAAAGAGTGACTAGGCGGGGAACGAGGTCGGGCGCGAAAGTACGGTAGAAGTGGGCGTTCAGTCCGTCCGGACCGGGTGCTTTTGAGAGCTTAAGCGAATCAACCGCTTTTTGAACCTCTTCAGCAGATATGGGGCTGTTTAGCAATTCGTTGGTAGAGGCGGGCACTTGCGGAAGGGAGAAATCTTCCAGGTATTGGTCTTGTGCTTGCAGATCCGGTTGATCTGCTGTGTATAAGTTGCGATAAAAGTCTCCAAAGGCTTTGGCCTTGTCTGCCTCGCTCTGGTGTGGGGACCCCCCGCCACCCTCCACTCTTTGAATGTAGTTCTTCTCTTGCCGGATCCGTAATTGACGCGCCAGTAGTGTCCCTACCTTGTTTCCCCCCTCATAGTTGCACGCTTGTAGACGCAGAAGGGTCTTTTCGGCCCCATTCGTGTATATCGCTTGAAGTTTCCCCCTAACTTAGGTGACCTTGCGGAGTGTCTGTACTGAGTGAGAAGTTTTGTGGTCCACTTCCGCCGACCGCAGTTCGCTCTCTAGGAGGAGGCATTCTCCCATACGTTGCTTTTTGAGCGCCGCGTTTAGTTCCATACACTTCCCCCTGATAATTGCCTTGAAGGCCTCCCAGTTGTTAGCTAGCGAGGTCTGGGCTGGGTCATTGAGTTCAAAAAAGTCAGTGATTGCTTGTCTGAGCTCATCTCGGAGGAGCCTATCTCGCGTTAAATAATTAGGAAAGTACCATCTGGCATATTTGGAGCGGGGAGCAGGCCAATCAAGGGTCAGCTCCAAGGGCGCATGGTCCGAGAGGCAAATCGGGTGAAACTGAGTTCCTAACACCTTCGGAAGAAGGGACTGGCTTAAAAAGGCGTGGTCTATGCGGGAGTACGTCCTGTGTGAGTGGGAAAAAAAAGAGGAATCACGGGTCGTGGGATGTTCTGTCCTCCAAACGTCCACCAGTCCTAGGCCCAGTATCGTCGCTTTGAGCGGTTGGCTGAAGACCCCCCCTGTGGCTATGTGTAGTGTCCATCGTCTGGTCCCATATTAAGTTAAAATCACCCAGCAGTATGACATCCCCGCTGGCGAAGCCTCCCAAAGTGGACAAGAAGGTGTTGAGAAAATCATGTTGGCCTGTATTGGGGGCGTAAAGAGTGGCAAAGGTGTAGGTTCTGCCCCGCATCTCCCCCTTAACCATCACATACCTCCCTTCCTTATCAGTGCGGGTGGTCTGGTGTAGGAATCGGGTCGAGGAGTGAAAGAGAAGTGCCACTCCATTGTGTTTGGTATGTGCCGAGGAACGGTAAATTTGGGGGCATGCCCTATGTTTCAAGCAATGCTCCTCTTTACGGGTAAGGTGTGTCTCTTGGAGGGCCGCAATTGTGATCTGCTGATCTCAAAGGAACTTCCAAATCTGCTGCCGCTTATTAGGAGAGTTCAGCCCTTAACATTCCAAGATAAACAATTTAACCCTGCCATTTGACATCTTTGCCTGGAAAGCTAGGCTCAACCCACCTCCTCTCCCTCACCCAACCGGCCAGCTCCCCCCCCCCTCCTCCCGGACCCTGTCCTAGTAGCTCCAAAGTGTAAATAGTGGCTAAAAAGACAAGGACCGTGACACCTAAAAAGAAAAAAGAAAAACCGGACAAGGCAAAATAGAAAAAATTAGACCAAGTCCAACTTAGTGCAACAACATGCTCACGGAGACCCTCAATCATAGAGGAGGACCTCGTTACGAGCAAGAACTGGGGTGGACCAAAATTCCACCGCCGCAGCCCATTGATTGTCTCATTGATAAGGAAATCAGTGGAAGTCAATAGCTTGACTGGTTATGGCATCAAATGTTCGGCGGTATGCATGTGCGTCTTTCTCTACTGCAACAAAAGCATCCGAGAAGGTCGGCGTGGGTGTCATGGCGGCTCAGTATCGTCAACTCTCCGGGGATTTTCCAGATCTACGCTGATGAAGCCAGGGGCCTCCTCCTTTTTTCGGTGGACCCCTCTTCTCCTCCGCCAGTTTGTCGGATGTCGCGCCTATTGATGTAGGCACCTCAATGCTCGGGATGGCCGCCGCTTCATCCAAGGTTGTACAGTGGTAGTTTTGGTTGTCCCAGGTAAAGGCTAGGCCAAAAGGGTAAGTCCAGCGGTAGCGCACCTGGCACTCTCTCAGGGTAGACGTGATCGGACGAAATTGGTGGCGCCTGGCTAGCATGGCTTGGGCTACATCTTCGAAAAGCGAGCATTCTGAGCCTTGGAAGGTGATCTTGTCCATGGAGCGAGCTTTCTGGAGGATTCGTTCTTTGACCTTGAAGGAGCTAAATTTCGCTAGCACGTCGCGGGGCTTTCTGGTGTCCACAGGCAGACACTCTGTGGACCCTTGCAAGGCGTACCTCCGGTTCAGAATCCCCCAAGATTGTAGAAAAGAGCCCCACCATGAAGGTCTCCAGGTCGGGACCCTCGCATCCTTCCTCCAGACCTCTCACGCGGATGTTCTCCCGCTCGAGAGCGATTTTCTAAATCTTCACACCAGAGCTGCGTGGCCTGTAGCTGTGCGTGGAGGTCGTCAGACTGGGTTTCTAGAGGCCGCATACGTTCCTCCAAGTCTTGCTGTTTGGCTTCAAGATCGAGAGTGCGAGCTCCGACTGAGTCCAAGTCTGCCTGCAGCGCCACGAAACGGCCACCCATCTCTGTCTTGAACGCCTCGAGGGAAGCCTCAATGTCCGACTTGATGTCATCCCGCAGTTCCTGCTTGAATTCCCTAAGGGTGGCCAACAGCTCCTCCCTGGAGATCGCCATGGTGCCTTGGGAGACTTTGGGATTGGCGCTCGCTGTCCCTTTGGCTGTTGGGGAGAAAAAGCTGGAGACTCTAGTGGGCTGGGATTTTTTGGGTGGCATAGGGATCCTTTCGTGTCACATCCGAGGGGCGTCTTGAAGTCGAGGAGGCCGCTGAGAGCCCGGCGATGCCATGAAACACCAGTCGCAGATGTCAGAGGCCTGTCTAGGTGGCTGCTAGGAGAACCAGGAATCTGTGTGCTTCAAAACCAGCACGGACGCGCAGTTCCAGCGTTATCTGGACGCGCGAGCCGACCTCCCCTGGGGCAGGATGTGGAGCGTGGGGGCCCTTTTTCAGGCGTAAAATCCGGCCTTGCGAGTACGGACCCCTTTAGAGTCGGCTGCAGGGGAATCACTCTCCTAGTCGCGTTCAAGCCTGAGGGGTCGCCGCCACCGGTGGACCCCTCTTAGATGCTGGTGGGTTTCCACTCTGGATTTTTCATTCCAGATTTTATCCAGTCCTAAGGCCCTGAGGAGAACCCCAAAACTGAGATGGGGCTCGAAATGCATTGGCGTTAATTTCTACTGGTATAAAACATTATTGAATATTCCTCTACTGTCAGGAGCAAGTTGTAAAAAATCCCTTGCCCCTGCAGGTCTGAAATGTGTACCCAGTAGGCAACAGCCCTTGCAGTTGAAAAGAATAGTTGTAAGGAATAACCATCCACATGGCTGTTGCATTGAATATCGACTGGATTTAACCTGAATACAATCTCATTTATGTTGTACCTTGTATATATTGTTTGTGTAAACTGTATGTTTTGTACATTGTGTATATATGTGTAAAGAATTGGTGAAGGTGGTGTGTCTTACGGATTGACATGCTCCACTAATGAAATGAACTTGCAAAAAAAGTCTTAAAAGAAAAGTAAATAAATACTTAAGACTAGTCGAATCAGCGAATGTCCTTAGTCTGTTGAAATTAAAACAGCACCCTAAATGTGATGGCTAGGTACTTTGTTGGTTAAAAAAGGGCCAAACCCCCTTACTTTTGCACTTTTAGAAAGTTGACATTTTCTTTCCCTAAACATTGGGGGACTTATTTACAAGAGGCCTGAGCCGCCGAAGCATCACTTTTTCTGATGCTCCGGTGACTCAGGCCTCTCAATCATATCTATGAGGCGATGCAAAGACACCCTGTGCGGCTTTGCATAGCCTCATAGATATGAGGTAAGGCAAGACAACGCAAAACGCTGCTTTGCCTTACTCCTGCGTCAAGGAGGCGTTCCTTGGGCATTGCAGTGGGTGTTCCCATGCAACAACCATGGATTTTGAAGCTGCCCAGATTTATAAAATCCCGTAAACGTGGAGCAGCACCAAACCATTACTCCTCCCCAAAGCAGGGGTAACGGGAAGACATTTTTCATTTCTTCTAGTTTTTTCCTCTTTCCATGTGTGCTGCATTCTGCAGCACACAAAGAATGAGAAAAACGCCTCTCTGGATTGTTTTTGTGCAGGAAGGTGACCCTTCTTGCACAAAAATAATCCTGCCAACTACACAGACACCCTTGCACCATGGAGCAAGGGTGCCTGTGCTGGCGCTAGGCACCAAATTGTGTACAGGCGTTAGCTGAAAGGACAAGAATGTTCCGTAACTCATAAATATGGTGCATTCCTGCCCTTTCAAATTGGCGTAGGGCAGCGCAGCAAAAAGACTTGCAGTGCTGCCTGCCCTAGACCAATCTTTTGTAAATGAGGCCCTTGATGCCTGCGGCGTGTTCCTGGATCACATGACTAGGTGTAGTTAGCAGTTGGCCTTCGTATATTCTTCCCAGACAGCCAAACAATAGAGGCAATGGGTGTTGTCAGGGTGGGCCATCCTGATTTGATGGGAGGGGCAGAGCTATCACTTGTCACATTTGCACTTTAAAGACACTGCCTCAGCTCACACACAAAGACCTTGACACTAGCCGTTTGTGACCCCAGACATCAAAGGACCAGGGCAGGGAGGCAGGAAATTCCAAACACTTTTGTGGGGGGGAAATACCAGAAGCTTTTTCCTCTTCAAAGCTGGTAACAGGTATAAAATTAAGACCCTCAGACCCACCCTTCAGTACACTCCTGGACTAGTGGATACTACAGAAGAAGGACTGCTCTGCTGCCAGAGGACTACCTTGCTGCTTGAGGCCTGCCCTGCTGTCTGAGAAGGAAGACTGGACCTGCTCCCTTCATCCCAGGCTGCCTGAGGTGACTCCAAGGGTCAGCTGACTGACCTCCTGTTCAGAGCTACAGGGATATAAAAAAGGTCCAGAGGCCTCCCGGCAACTGCCAGCTTACCTACTGCACTGGACCAGCCTGGACCTGCAACTGGACTTGCTTGAGCACTGCTTGCCTCTGCTGGAGTGAGTTCCTGATCACCAAGAGGTGCCTTCCAGGTCCTGGACCCTTGGTTTGGCATCCGTTGAGCTCCTCCTGCAAGAAAAGGAGGAATCCTGAAGTTTTGGACTCTTCGTAACCGCGAATGGGTCTTTTGTCGCCAGGATCTCAACGCCAATGACAACCACCAACATGAAACTCCAGGGGACCTGACTCTTTGTGCTACAGTGAATACCAGTGATGACCAGCAAAGCGAGATCTGCACTCATTCTAAAACATTAACAGACTGCGGTGACCGCCAGCGCGAAGCTCCAGCAACTACTGTCCACAACGAGCTTCAAAAGTTTTGTGCTACAGCAACGACAGTCAATGACGCCCAGCCTGCTCTTTGCGCTATAGTGATGACCATCCATGACGCTCTCCCTTCTACTTGCGGACTCTTCCACCATGAACTGGACTCTTCGCACTGGAATTTGAGAAGGTAACTTTTTAAGAGGGACTTACCTGGTCCCTGCATCTGGCCCATGCTCCATCCTGGTGGGCCTGAACTTGTGACTTTCCCCCGGACTAGCATGACCAGATGACCGCGAGTGGCGCTTTGTGCTTTTAGGTGCTATCCTTACCTTAAATATTTTAAATTGCATTTCTCCGGTTCAGTTGATTAGATTTTGCTGTTTTGTTGTCAATAAATATATTCAATTTTACTCTATTTTTTTAAATTGGTATGTGATTATTCTTCTGTTGTGTTTTCACTTTATTACTGTTTGGGTGCTCCATAAATACTTCACACATTGCCTCTAATTTAATCTCGACTGATTTTGTGCCAAGCTACCTGAGGATTATTATAATATGTGCATTTACCTCGTTTTTAGCTTGGAGGTGCTTCCTCTTGGGGAGTAGTGCTTTCCTATTTGATACCAGAGGAACAATAACAGGAGTAAGGCCTGTTAACCCAGGTGAGACCGGGCATAGTATGCAACAAACAACAATGTCTCAACTGGAAATTATTAAAACAGGACAGTAAAAACAGTGATATAAATCACAATAGGGATGGGGAACAAAGGAGGGGAGACCACAACGAGAATGGTAGGGTGAAGGAAATAAATGTTATTATTGTAAGTAGTTAAGCAGCACTACAGTACAAGTAAATATACAATGACCATAACACACAATGTGAGCACTGGGCGTGCGAGTGAAAGTGGGCGGCGCAGTGACACAGGAGTGAAGAGAACAGCGTGAACGGCGATAATGGATAAGATTAAAGTGGTCAAAATTACAAAATATATACAGTATTAATATACAGGATTCCAGATAAATAAATTGACCACAACAGCGCCCAAGTTCTAGGCTGGGTAGTCGACGGCGTTTCAACCTGAATGATTGCAGGTCATCATCAGGACAAGGGCCATTAGTTTAAGAGTAGTGCTGCATAGGAGAAGGAGAGGGAGAATAGATAAGCAACTGAGTAGCGCAAGGGAAAAAGACGGGGGAGAGGGGGAAGGGAGGAGGAAAGGGGAACGGGGGGAGAGGGAAGGGGAACGGGGGGAGGCGCGGAAAGCCAAGTAAGTGGAAAATACCTAAGTAGGACAGGGAAAATCAACCGTCCAGGTCAGAACAATCAGGGAGTAGTGAAGACAACGAGGCGACAGGGATCCGCGTCCGTGCTGAAAGGGAATGTAATTGGGTAAGGGGGGGTCCAGCAATGTTTATAACGCAAGTCTTAGGTACGCGCTAGAGCGTGAGTATAATTTACCCAAAAGAATTCGGTATTGTGACGTAATTGATTAGGATCCAGGGGAAGCCGTGTGTAGATCCAAAGGCAACCCGTGTGGTTGACGGTGGCGACTGAATCTGAAAAGATGGGGAGGAAAGGAGGAGTGAAACCAGCATTAAATCGGGGCTAAATAAGGCCGTAAGTATTGGTGAAATAGCGGGAATGAGCCTTCACTTACTTAAAAGTAATGTCAGGATCGAATCTAGGGACGAAGTAGCAAAAAGCGAATTCAAGGGCTGTGGCGGAGGAGCGAAACCTCCGAGGTGCAGCCGGGTCGAGGACGAGTGAAGCGTCCGGGAGCACAGGGGAAAGGCGAAGACGGCAATAAGTGCCGTGGAGGTGGATCAGGTGACGTGAGTCACGGGGTGCGGGAAAACTAGACCGGGGAAGGAAGAGGTAGTCATGGGCCCCCGGGGGGACCAAGGAGTCCCAGTTAGTACGGGAAGTACACCGAGCGTGCAAGGTTCGAGGCTGCACTTAGATTCTATCAAAACACATGGAAAGGAACTATTAGATGAAAAATTAGGCCAAATAAGGTTCAATGCAAGAAAATTGTATAACTACTGAAGGACATTTTGCACGGGCGAAATCAAACATGCTACAGGGAGAATATTAAAATTACGTGAAGGCTCCATCATTTCAAAGGTGGTTGTGCTTACAAGTCCGGACAGTGGATGTAAAAAAACAATTGTGTATAAAGGAAAACCGTTTTACAGAGGTGAAAAACAATTATCAGAAAAGAAAAGCAAATAATGAATCAATCATTAGTGGAATAAATCTATGTCGTCCAACTCATGACAGTGGAGCAGTGACTATGAGTTATGCATGATTACAGGGTGTGAATTATTTAACACATGATATTGCCAGTACCGCGGTGTGGGCGAGCCGGGTACATTGACCTTAAGGTGAGGTCAAATGAAACAATTAAGGAGAACAACAATGTTGTATAGGCGGTATGGGCGAACCGGGTAAATTGACCTTAAGATGAAGACAAACAAGTAGAACAACAGTGTTGTACAGGTCTAATTTACAACAATTAAGAGTATGCAAGGTGGCATAATTACGACAAAGGAGACCACCTGTGTGTCCTATAATAGGTGTCTGCCTGTGGAATCAGTGTGTTAGGTGGTAGCCAATGGTGCTCTGGACAGTGTTAGTGCGGACCAAGGGGCACCATGTGAGGAGCAGGACGGGTGGTGGGTGGGTTCATGGAGCTGTAATGACCGTGTTCCATTCATCAAGGGTATTTAGACCATTTTCAACGGAATTGCAGCGTGCAATCCATCTGCACTCACATTTATTCAGCAACAACTGTAGGTTACCACCCCTGAGTGGGAGAGTGGGGCGGTCAATCACCAGCCAGGTTAGATCCATTTCAGAGTGGTTTTTAGGTCTCGCCTGAGCCAGCGCGCATGCGCTGCCCTGCGAGGCTTCTAGTAAGGACTTCCAACTCAGACCACACGCTCGTGCGTGTGCTTTTTGTTTGTTCACACCTATTGGCCTTTGCGTGCGTCTTTCTAAGAAAGACAGCATGCAATTGGGCAAAGGCGGGTGCATGTCACTTTTGCATCCGCCCACGGCCTACGGCTTGCGAGAGCGAGCATCAGCGCCATCTGTTTCCAATTATCGCGCTCGCGTCTCGCGTTCGCGTTAATTGGAAACAGATGGCGCTCGCGCTAGCCCTGGCTTTTTTTCCCCTTTTAGAGGGATTAAGGCCGTGCTTGTTACTCTTGGCCCTTCTCGGAATATTAAGATTTATTACTTTGTTTTTTTACTTTAGTGAAATGTCTTGCACGTTTTTGCTTTTTTGTAGCTCTCTGTTTACTTTTTTACACAGGCATATGTTTAATAATAGTGTCTGCATCTTTATTGTTGCGCAAATTGACCGACTCTAACGATGTCGCATTAAGCTGGATCTAAATACTCTCCCCAAAACATTGGACCGTTGTTAACTTGTATGTGGTCAGCAGTTTGAAGATTTTCATTCTGTGGCACAGCACCGTCCAGCTGATCGCCCCTCGGCGCTTCCAAAACGAAATGAAGAACTTCCTTGTTTAAACAAAAAAAAGTTGTTAATCCATTCAGCTAAAGCCATCGGCCACAACACCAGGGTATTGGAGTGAAAATGCGTGTTTAGCTTGAAATGCCCAGAGGGAAACAGTATGCAAGCTGCGTTCTTTTTCACTCTCCAACTTTTATGAAATGCATTTGTTGAGGCCAGCATTTTCCCTCCAGTTCTATCGTTTTTGTTGTATCGCACATCTGATGATATAACTGCCCGTTTTATGCGTTACCCGCCTTATAACCATGTCTCCCTGTCTACGCATTGTGGGTTCATTGGTTGACACCCCCCTTACACCGGCTCTCATTGCTTGCATAGAACTTGCTGTGGAACATAGAACTTGCTTGCTTTGCCTGCACGACTTCGTACTATACAGTTAGGACTTATTGAAGGACCGTACTCCTTTCAAACCGTTTGACAGCCGCTTCTTTTGTCCTTTGTCTTTTACATTGAAGTGATGTAAATGAGGCAAATGCTTCATGCTCATTTAAAATTGATCCGGGCCCCGCACTGTGAGTTGTTGGAAATTTTTCAAAAGCAACTCGGCAGCTTTTTTGTAGTGGTTAGTTATGAGCACCGAGCTGCTCCTCTTTGATAAGACCCGAAATGCATCTGGTGTTCTTGTGCTCCTGTGCACACAGGATGTGGCTTGGTAGTTATTACAGACAGGTCTTCTAGTTAGATCAAAATTGTTTTGCATATGGCCGCCCACTTTTGAATTCCTTTTACGGAACTAAAATGACGAAATGGCATGCCACAAAGAGGAATATCATGGTTAAAGGGTTTCCATCCATCACCTGACCATTGTTGAGTAAACCTGTTGAGACACTATTGGAAATTGTTGTCAATCAGTCAAAAGCTTTATTCGGCTAACATGATAGCCATAAATTGCTTGCTAACAACAATAAATATTAAGAATTTAAATTCAAGTAAAAACAAGCATTGGCATAGCCAATAGGTCTCGCCTTTGGGACCTTATAAGTGTTTAGTTATCCAGCACAATATCCTTCGTGCAACAACATCAACTGTTGCATGGCTAAACACTTATAAGGTCCCAAAGGCGAGACCTATTGGCTATGCCAATGCTTGTTTTCTTTGTAATGGCTGACCAAGGAAGCTGTTTCGACATTACATCTGATGCGGCTTTGATGCTGGAAGATACGTTGCTTCACCATCTGCGTGGTTTGTCCGATGTATAATAGATTACAAGGGCAGCGTATGGCGTAAATGACATTTGACGTGCGGCAGTTGGTGAAGTTTTTAAGTTTGTAAGTCTGTCCTGCGGCTGCGAATTCCTTGGTGTTATAGGTGAAAGTACATGCTGCGCAGGTTTGACATTTGTAGTGACCAAGGGCTGGTGGTAGCCCCCACAGTGAGGTCACCGTTTGTGTATTTCTTTAAGTATTCGGCCAGCTGATATCGTGAACCAGTTTGTCTGCTAGGTTGCTGCCTCTTTTGGAGGAGAACAAAGGTGGTTCTTTAAAGGGGGCATGGGTCCGCAGTATGGGCCAGTTTCTTTTTATAACCTTACTAACCAAGTTGCTGGAAGGGCTGTAGGTCGACACAAATGGGATGCGTAGGTTGGTCCGTTTGGGTGAGGGAGAGAGTAGGACCTCTCTGTGGCAGTACCATGCCCGTTTAGACGCATGGGAGACAATTCGTTTTGGGAAGCCTCTGGCGATTAATTTCTGTGAGAGGATGGCGGCTTCTCTGAAGTAATCCTTGCGCCATTTGCAATTTCTTCAGATGCAAAGAAATTGACCGTAGGGTAAGCCATCCCTAAGGCCTCTGGGGTGATAGCTTGAGTACATTAGGAGAGTGTTCCGCTCTGTTGGTTTGCGGTAAAGGGCAGTGCCTATGGTGCCTTCCCCTGCATGAAGGGTGAGGTCGAGGAAGGCTAGGTCATTGGTTCTTACATCAGACGTGAATTTGAGATGATTTTGGCAGTTGTTGAGCCACGTTATAAAGGCTGCCAGATCTTCGTGTGTGCCGTGCCAAAGTAAGAGAATGTCGCCGATGTACCGACGCCAGAGATTAATTTTGAGGAGAAATGAATTTTGTGTAGACAGAAAAAGGGTGGTTTCAAGGTGATGGACATAGAGAATGGCAAAGTTAGCGGCGAAGCAGGCGCCCATAGCTACACCTTTGACTTGTAGAAAGAATGTTTTTTTGTAGAGAAAATAGTTCTTAGTGAGTGCGATGCGTAGTAAATTAATGATGAAATCAGTGGGGATGCGGACTGGTCTGGGATGTGGACTGGTCTGGGATGTGCGTCAATGAGTTGTGTGATAACGGAGAGGCCTTCAGAGTGAGGTATGTTGGTGTACAACGACTCAATATCTAGGCCTATCATGAGGTCATTGTTGTTGTCAAAAGGTCTGTCCTCAATGATGTTGATGAGATGTGTGCTATCCCTCACAAAAGTATCGGTCAGTGGGACAAATTCCTTAAGAAAAGAGTCAATGTATTTTCCGAGTGGTTCTAGAATAGATCCACATCCACATACTATGGGTTGTCCTGGTGGATTGATTGAGTCCTTGTGGATCTTGGGTAATACGTAAATAACTGGAGTGCGGGGGTGTGGGTTGTTAAGGAAGGCGTATTCTTTTTTCGTGATGATGGCAGAGTCTAGAGCGTGCGTCGTGATTGATTGTATTTGTTTACGAATTTCAGGGAGGGGGTCTGTGGGTAAAGGGCGATAGTGAGAGATGTTGCTGAGCTGGCGTAGGACCTCGCTGTCATAATTATCCATGTCCATGATCACTATACCCCCACCCTTGTCTGCGGGTTTGATAACTATGTATTGGTTCTCACGTAAATGGTCTAGGGCCTGCTTCTCTTTGATGGGTATGTTATATGGGACAAATTCCGAATGGAATTGTAATTCCTTAACCTAATGCATGACTAATCTCTCGAAGGCCAGGATTTCTGGTGGCATCATGGAAGCAGGAGGGAGGAAGGTAGAGGCTGGGGGAAACTGTCTCTCATAGGGTACATTAGAATCAGGTTTGTCAGAGAAGAATTGTTTGAGGCGAATGCGTCGAAAGAAGAGGAGTAAGTCCTCTTGTAGTTTGAAAAAGTTGCTGTGTTCCTACTGGACAGAGTAAACAGCACCATCGCCACATTCCACACCTTTGAGCAGAATAAGAAGATAACCAAAATCCAAAAGGATATAAAAAACTACAATAAGGACACAACTTATCCTTACCTTCTTGATACATTCTTCAATACTCCTTACCAACCACCGAGAAGAAGAAACTGGGGCAGGTATAGGAACAATCAAGCCATCACCTTCTCGGACTCCTCTAACACATTCATAGAAGACACAGATTCTAGAGAAGGCTCATGTACGGATCGCCCACAGAACAGACCCCATCCACAACCCTTACTACCTACTGGTTCTTTAGGAGGGAGCCGCGGTCGGGGACAAACAAGACCCACCTACCAATACCAGTACGCGGGCGAGCGACAAGCATGTCGCAAATTCTACCAATGGGGCCCCCAATAACGTCTCCTCCCATTGACAGACAAGAAGCTGAATTAGCCCGCATGACAATCGATACTGATGATACTACACTACCTCTAATGGATACAGCGGCGGATCAGTTACCTGAAACGGACCAGCTGCCCAACACGCAACACAGCGTGGATATCCTAACAGACCAGCATACACCTAGTGCCTTTCCTATCCCTATCTTCAATCTCTCCAGGCATACACTCTCCTCAGAAGAGATTTCACTCCTCAGCAAGGGTCTTTCGTTTGTCCCAACGGAACACAGCAACTTCTTCAAACTACAAGAGGACTTACTCCTCTTCTTTCAACGCATTCGCCTCAAACAATTCTTCTCTGACAAACCTGATTAAAATGTACCCTATGAGAGACAGTTTCACCCAGCCTCTACCTTCCTCCCTCCTGCTTCCATGATGCCACCGGAAATCCTGGCCTTAGAGAGATTAGTCATTGTGAGAAGTTGGCCTGGCATATGCTGTCCACTAATTATAGTGGGCACCTTGCACCAGTCCAAACAACCCCTTATTGGAGATAGGTTAAAGACAACCTTTATTGAAAGCTATCCTAGTGGTAGCTATGGAGAGCAGCCTTCAGGCTAAGTCTTGAAGGAATGTAAAGCAGCTTGTTTTACCAGTCTATAATCTCTTGAGTGACCAAATGAAAGAGGACCACACCAGGTATATATTCAAAATATATGTATTTATTACTAAACACACCCCTCTAGTCTCTTTATGAGGCTAGAGTTCGAAGTACATAAATTATAAGTTAGTTATCTACAGTAATAGCACAAATACATGTTTGAGCCCCAGGGGCGTACCAAACCATATACCAATAAAGTGGTATAAGAACCATGACTGAGCTAGACACAAGGCCTAGAGCCTGTAGAAGTGCTTGGACCACAAGGAACCACCCAAGGTAGTGACACAGGGGACCCACGGGGGACGCGTGCAGTGTATGAACACAGCCGCGAACCGCCGTTAACTTCTTATGGGGAAAGTCGCGATTAGAATTTAAAAGAAAAGGGACACTTAGAGGAGGACTTGGAGCAAACCCTTTGAGAACTAGGCTGTTCTAGTGTCAATCCGCACGGGAGCACCGGAGTACTCGAGTTACCTCACCCAGGGGAGCCGGGTGCATAGGTGTCTTTCGGGGTCGGGTTTCGTCATCGCTTTCAATGGCGATCTGCTGCAAAGTGCTGCTGGCGGCCAAGTCGAAAGTGTTCGGGTGGATCCAAAGGTGGATCGCAGATCTGAAGAACCTGAAAGCAGAGGGGACAGAGTCTGGGTCACTAGCCAGTGACCAGGAAGGCGATGAGCAGATGCCCACCGATGTCGAGTGCTTCAGGTAGGTTGACAGTCGTCTTGACTCTTCAGCCACGAGGTCCAGGAGGCGTCGACGACGATCAGGAGCTGGATTCGAGCTGTCCCACGACGTTTGTCGATTGCAGGGGTGTCGGCGACCGGATTGGACCCAACAAGCCTTGGCAACGGCAAGTCTTGTGGAAATGAAAGAAGAACGATGTTGCAGACCAGCAAGGTCTGTGGGACTCACCCAGCGAGAGTAAGTCAGGGCACGCCTGGAGCAACCAGGGAGCCCAAGCAGAAAAAGATTGGCCTTCAGGAGGGCCTACTAGCTAATGGACTAGCGACCGCAAAGGAGCCTCAAGTCGATGCACGTGGAGCTGGCTCACAGGACACTCGTGGAGTGGAGGCCAGTGATCTTTGGTGCAGTTGGTGCTGGAGGCTGGGGCTACTCGGAGCCCAAAGCACGACTTCGTGGGAGACCCAAAAGAGGATGCACTTGCAAATACGTTTGGTGTCCAGGGGTCACGGTTCCACGTTACCCTCGACAGCTACGGGCCTCAGCTTTGCTGGGGACTCAGGGCAGCCTCGGGGAAGTCTGGAAATCCACCTCTGGTGATGCAAACACTTTGGCGTCCGATGGGAGCTTCAGCGATGCAGACCGGACAATTGCTTCTTTGGTGCCTGCCAAGCAGGGGAGTCACTCCTTGACCCCAAGGGAGATTCTTCAGTCCTCTAATCTTGAAGTAGAGCGTCGAAGGTCCAGGATTCTGTGTCAGAGTTTCGTCCAGGTTAATCTAAAGTCCTAAGGTCTGGGGTCCCATACTTATACTAAGGTAGGGGGTTGGACATACTCTGTGGCCCCACCTATGGGAGGGTCAGGGCAGAGGGGTGGTTACACCCCTTTCCCTTTGTCCAGTTTCGCACCAGAGCAGGGGCTGGAAGCCCCTGAGCCGGTTTGAACTGGGGTATGCACAGGGACACCAAGTGTGCCCCCAGTGCAGGACTTCAAAGCACCAGAGAGTGCTCCCGCCCAGCCCCAATACACACTATCCTGTCTGGGGAGGTGGTTACACCTCCCTGGGACAGGAAACCTATTGTCCAGGCCTCCCCTGCCGGAGTTTCGGTCAGCAGCAGGAGGCCAGACTCGTGTCTGTGGCAGCGGCATCCATTTTGTGATGCCAGGGCTCTGGAAAGTCAGTACCGGGTATACCGGTGTGTACATGTCTCTCCCTCTAGAAGGGTAGAATGCTACCCCCGCCGCCAGAACTAGTGGGGGGGTAGTATTCCAAGATGTTTGACACCAAACACGACATGTTTCCGTGCAGCCATCCCAAAGTTATCATTTAACGCGAGGTTATAATGCGCTTAAGAGTATATGGTCAGGCTGCACTACAAACAGCATCAGAGAAGGGTCTCCGAACGCTGCAGAGGGGCCCAGCTCATGCAGGGGCACCCTCTCACATAGGAACCACGCACTCTGCCTTCAGGATTGATAAGGCCTGCCATAGGAGTGACTTATAGGTTTATATGTGTGTATGTATGTAGTGATATAGGTAGCCTATATCACAGTAAGGGGTGCATGCACCACCTTACCCAGGCTGCAGTAGCAGACCTGTGGTGTCAGTTTGGATGGCCTTCCAGGGGTGGCACAATACATGCTGCAGCCCCTGGTAGGCCTCTGAGGTACCTATGCCCTGGGTACATAGTATACCATATACTAGGGACTTATAAGGGCACTCCAGATTCCAATCAGAGATGTGCCTAAGGCACATGGAAACCATTTTAAAGAGGAAGCAGCTAGGCTGGGGTTCTGATTAGCAGGGCCCCAGCCAGACTAAGGTCGAAAAACAGTGAAGCATCAGCAAAAAGTGGGGGTACCCATGTGAAGCAGATCCTACTCTCCTACACAACCCCCCCAAACGTAGGGACATTAAACTAACCTTGCCCAGTTAAGTCTTCATGTTCTAAGTGGAAGTACCTAGAGAGTCCATCTGCATTGGCATGGTTACTCCCAGGTCTATGTTCCACTGTGAAGTCCATCCCCTGTAGGGAAATGGACCACCTAAGCAGTTTGGGGTTTTCACCCTTCATTTGTTTTAGCCATAAGAGGGGCTTATGGTCTGTTTGAACAAGGAAGTGAGTACCAAACAAGTATGGCCTCAACTTCTTCAGAGCCCAGACCACAGCAAAGGCCTCCTCTCAATGGCTGACCAACGTTTCTCTCTAGGGGTCAGCCTTCTGCTAATAAAAGCTACTGGCTGATCCTGACCTTCATCATTCAATTGTGACAGTACAGCCCCTACCCCCAATTCAGATGCATCAGTTTGAACAATGAACTTCTTGGAGCAATCAGGACTCTGTAGAATGGGAGCAGTGCACATGGCCTGCTTTAGGTCATCAAATGCCTTTTGACAGCTAACTGTCCACTGAACCTTTTTGGGCATTTTCTTGGAAGTTAAGTCATTCAGGGGTGTCACTATTGATCCATACCCCTTGACAAATCTCCTATAGTACCCAGTCAGGCCTAAGAAGGCTCTCACCTGAGTCTGGGTAGTTGGAGCAGTCCAGTCCATGATGGTCTGGATCTTGCTCTGCAGTGGTTGAACCTGGCCTCCACCCACAAGGTGGCCCAGGTACACAACCTGACTCTGCCCTATCTGGCACTTGGTGGCCTTGATAGTCAGGCCTGCTTTCTGCAGGGCCTGTAAAACATTTCTGAGGTGGACCAGGTGATCCTCCCAGGTGGAGCTAAAGACAGCAATATCATCTAGATATGCTGCACTATAGGCTTCCAGACCTGTAAGGACTGTATTCACCAACCTCTGAAAAGTGGCAGGTGCATTCTTCAGACCAAAAGGCATCACCACAAATTGATAATGCCCACTAGGGGTTGAGAATGCTGTCTTTGGCTTTGCATCATCAGCTAGTCTGATCTGCCAGTAGCCAGCTGTCAGGTCAAATGTGCTTAGATACTTGGCTGAGGCCAAAGTGTCTATTAGCTCATCTGCCCTTGGTATTGGATGGGCATCAGTCCTAGTGACTGCATTGAGACCCCATGTAGTCCACACAAAACCTCATCTCTCTTTTCCCACCATTGGTGTGAGGTTTTGGCACAAGGACCACTGGACTAGCCCAAGGGCTATCTGAGGGTTCAATAACTCCCAAATCCAACATCTTCTGGACTTCTGTCCTGATACAGTCCCTGACATGGTCAGGTTGCCTATAAATCTTATTTTTAATAGGCAGACTGTCCCCAGTGTCCACTTCATGAGTGCACCAGGTAGTCTGACTGGGTGTCAGTGAGAATATGTGTCTGAACTGATTGAGCACCTGTCTGCAATCAGTCTGCTGCTGGGTAGTGAGGCTGCCTGCCAAGGCTACACCATCCACTGACCCATCACCAGGGTTCTGTGAGAGCAGGTCAGGGAGTGGGTCACTCTCTTCCTCCTGTCCCTCATCAGTAGCCATGAGCAAGCCCATGTCTGCCCTGTCCACATATGGTTTTAACCTGTTGACATGGAGAACCCTGTGGGGACTCCTGGGTGTTCCTAGGTCTACTAAGTAGGTAACCTCACCCTTCTGTTCAACAATGGTATGGGGTCCACTCCATTTGTCTTGGAGAGCTGCTGGGGCCACTGGCTCCAGCACCCATACCTTCTGTCCTGGCTGGTAAACAGTCAGTACAGCCTTTTGGTCATGCCAGGCTTTTTGAAGTTCCTGGCTAGCCTCAAGGTTTTCATTTGCCTTTTTCATATACTCAGCCATCCGGGAGCGGAGACCAAGTACATAGTCCACTATGTCTTGCTTTGGGGGCTTGAGAGGTAACTCCCATCCTTCCTTCACCAAGCACAATGGACAACTGACAGGGGGACCAAACAAAAGTTCAAAAGGGCTGTAGCCAACCCCCTTTTGAGGCACCTCCCTGTATGCAAATAAAAGGCAGGGCAAGAGTATGTCCCATCTTCGCCTAAGCTTTTCTGGGAGCCCTTTAATCATGCCCTTCAAGTTTTTGTTGAATCTCTCAACTAAACCATTGCATTGTGGGTGATAGGGTGTGGTGAACTTGTAGGTCACTCCACACTCCTTCCACATTGCTTTTAAGTATCCAGACATAAAGTTAGCATCCCTGTCTGATACAACCTCCTTAGGGAAGCCCACTCTTGAGAAAATTCCCAGGAGGGCCCTTGCCACCACAGGTGCTGTAGTGGTCCTAAGGGGAATAGCCTCTGGGTACCTGGTGGCATGATCCACTACCACCAGGATAAACCTGTGCCCAGATGCTGTTTGGGGATCCATGGGACCAACAATGTCAATCCCCACCCTTTCAAAGGGAACACCCATCACAGGTAGTGGTATCAGGGGGGCCTTTGTAGTGCCACCTGCCTTGCCACTGGCCTGGCAGGTTACACAGGAGCGACAAAACTCCTTGGTGTCTTCAGACATGTGGGGCCAGTGAAAGTGAGGGACAATTCTGTCCCAAGTCTTGTTCTGGCCCAGGTGACCTGCTAAGGGAATATCATGGGCTAGGGTCAATAGGAAGCCCCTGAACTTCAGAGGTATAACCAACCTCCTGGTAGCACCAGGCTTGGGGTCTCTACACTCTGAGTACAAGAGTCCATCATCCCAATACACAGTATGGGGACCACTAGCTTTCCCAGCAGCCTCAGCAGCAGCTTGCTGTCTGAGGGGTTCAAGAGAGGGGCAGCTCTGCTGCTCCTGGCTCAGATCTGCCCTGGAAGGGCCCCCTGTCCCCAAGAACTCAACCTGGTCAGGTTCAAGCTCCTCTGGGACAGTTCCTTCCTCAGGACTGAGATCATCCCCCTCAAGGGACTGATCTTCCTTCTGAGCCAAGGGGGAAGGCACTGCCTTTACCCTACTACTCCTCTTCTTGGAGGGCACTTGGTCCATTATTCCAGAATCCAAAGCCTGTTCAGTGTTAGACATTTTGGCTTGTGACCTGGTCATAGCAAACACATCTGCAGGGATCCCCAGCATTTCTGCATGGGTCCTGAGCTCCACTTCTGCCCAAGCTGAAGTTTCTAAGTCATTGCCAAGCAAGCATTCAACGGGTAGGTCTGCACTTACCACAACCTTCTTAAGGCCAGTTACCCCTCCCCAGGAGAAGTTAACAACTGCCAGAGTATGGTCTGTTCTGACGTTGCTAGCATTGGTCACTTGGTACATTTCACCAAGTATAATCTGCCCAGGATTCACAAGGTCTTGTGTCACCATGGTGACACTTGCCCCTGTGTCCCTAAATGCCAAAGCCTCTCTTCCATTGATTAAGGGCTGTTGTCTGTACTTGCCCAGATTACTGGGACTCACAGAGGAGGTCATATCCATGCCTCCATCACAGACTAGGACAGCCTGAGTGAGTTCTCTGACTAGGTCAGAGCTCATCTCTTTACCCAGGGTCAACCCTACTAAACCCTTGGCTTGTGTAGTCCCACCACCAACTGTAACTGCACTAGGGGGAGCAGGTGCCTTAGGGGCATTGGTGGGGGCTGGAGTAGAGTCTTTGGACTTGGTGCAATCACTGGTCCAGTGGGTCTTTTGCTTACAGACCTTGCACCATGGTTTCCTTTGGCCTTTCCCTTTGGTAGACTGTGAATCCCCACCTGAAGAAGATTTTTGGGGGCCTTGAGAAGACTTTTGATCTTTACCCTTCTCCCCACCCTTATCAGAGGTTTTCAAATCTTGCTTCTTAGGGTCACCACCTTGGTTCTGTACCTTCTGCTTCACCCTGGTTCTGACCCATTTGTCTGCCTTCTTTCCCAATTCTTGGGGAGAGGTCAGATCAGAGTCTACCAGGTGCTGATGCAACAGCTGATTTTGACAGTTATTAAGAATCTGCTCCCTCATGATCAGATTGTACAATCCTGTGAAGTCACATACCTTACTGCCCAATAACCAACCTTCCAGAGCCTTGGCAGAACAATCCACAAAGTCCACCCAGTCTTGAGTCTGTGCTTTTGGGTATCCCTGAACTTTAACCTGTATTGTTCAGTGGTTAGGCCAAACCCATCAATTAGAGCACTCTTCAAGACTTTGTAATTATCAGCATCCTCCTCTCTAACAGTGAGGAGCTTGTCTCTACCTTTGTCTGCAAAGGAGAGCCACAAGATTGCTGCCCACTGCTCCTGAGGGACCCTCTGTACTTTACAGGCCCTCTCTAGAGCAGTTATCCATTTGTGGATGTCATCCCCACTCTGGTAGGGAGGGACAATCTTGCTCAGGTTTCTATGGTCATAAGACCTTTCCCTATCTTTGGGGAAACTGCTGCCACCATGGGACTCTAGTCCCAACTTGTGTCTCTCTCTATAGAGATCTAGGGACTCCCTGTCTATAGCCAATTGCTGTTTTCTGAGTTCAAGCTGGGCTTGCTCATACTGAATCAGTCTCTTTCTCCTCTCATGAGAGGATTCCCTCCTATGAGAGGAGACAGAGGTCCCTATTGAGGTGTCAGAGTGGTTAGACTCCTGAGAAGGAGACCTAGACCTTCTGGGCACACTCAGAACTCTTCCTGGGGGACAAAGGGAGGTCAGTCTGATCCTCCTCCTCCTCCTCCACAGGAGGAATTGGGTTTTCCAGGACAAGGTCATTTTCACCTTCCTGGCCAGTTTCAGAGGGGGGCTGGGTTTCTTCACCCCTGGCCCCTTCCTCATCTTCTGCCCCACCCTCTTTGCCTACCCCTTCAGACCCTAGGGGCCTGCTGAGATCATCAGCTAGTAACACCTTCCTGAGGTGTTGGGTGCTGGCACTTTTGCCTGCCTTCAACTTCCTAGTATTGCATAATGCTCTCAATTCCAAGAATGGGAGTTTATCATACTTGGAGGGAAGAAGCCCACTGGCTTCTGGCAAGGACTCACTGGGTCCTGGCTTTGAAGACATTACTAGTGAGGTGTGGTGTATGCACTACCTACTCTAGTGTGGCCTCCTAAACTCTCTTGAGTTGTAGAAAGGGTGTGCTATCCCTTAACACACAACTCTAAGTTCAGTAGAACTTACTGTATTACTAAGCTTGATTTATATGTACCTTAGGTACCCTTAGTGGTTTTCAGTTGATCAATTCAATTGAGATTATCTGGTAAAACAATAGCAAGCTGGAATCCCACACGCTGCACACCAATGTGAGAAGTTGGCCTGGCATATGCTGTCCACTAATTATAGTGGGCACCTTGCACCAGTCCAAACAACCCCTTATTGGAGATAGGTTAAAGACAACCTTTATTGAAAGCTATCCTAGTGGTAGCTATGGAGAGCAGCCTTCAGGCTAAGTCTTGAAGGAATGTAAAGCAGCTTGTTTTACCAGTCTATAATCTCTTGAGTGACCAAATGAAAGAGGACCACACCAGGTATATATTCAAAATATATGTATTTATTACTAAACACACCCCTCTAGTCTCTTTATGAGGCTAGAGTTCAAGTACATAAATTATAAGTTAGTTATCTACAGTAATAGCACAAATACACGTTTGAGCCCCAGGGGCGTACCAAACCATATACCAATAAAGTGGTATAAGAACCACGACTGAGCTAGACACAAGGCCTAGAGCCTGTAGAAGTGCTTGGACCACAAGGAACCACCCGAGGTAGTGACACAGGGAACCCACGGGGGACGCGTGCAGTGTATGAACACAGCCGCAAACCGCCGTTAACGTCTTATGGGGAAAGTCGCGATTAGAATTTAAAAGAAAAGGGACACTTAGAGGAGGACTTGGAGCAAACCCTTTGAGAACTAGGCTGTTCTAGTGTCAATACCCACGGGAGCACCGGAGTACTCGAGTTACCTCACCCAGGGGAGCCGGGTGCATAGGTGTCTTTCGGGGTCGGGTTTCGTCGTCGCTTTCAATGGCGATCTGCTGCAAAGTGCTGCTGGCGGCCAAGTCGAAAGTGTTCGGGTGGATCCAAAGGTGGATCGAAGATCTGAAGAACCTGAAAGCAGAGGGGACAGAGTCTGGGTCACTAGCCAGTGACCAGGAAGGCGATGAGCAGATGCCCACCGATGTCGAGTGTTCAGGTAGGTTGACGGTTGTCTTGACTCTTCAGCCACGAGGTCCAGGAGGCGTTGATGATGACCAGGAGCTAGATTCGAGCTGTCCCACGGGGTTTGTCGATTGCAGGAGTGTCAGCGACCGGATTGTACCCAACAAGCCTTGGCAACGGCAAGTCTCATGGAAATGGAAGAAGGACGATGTTGCAGACCAGCAAGGTCTGTGGGACTCACCCAGCGAGGGTAAGTCAGGACACACCTGGAGCAACCAGGGAGCCCAAGCAGAAAAAGATTGGCCTTCGGGAGGGCCTACTAGCCAACGGACTAGCAACCGCGAAGGAGCCTCGAGTCGATGCACGTGGAGCTGGCTCACAGGACACTCGTGGAGTGGAGGCCAGTGATCTTCGGTGCAGTTGGTGCTGGAGGCTGGGGCTACTCGAAGCCCAAAGGACGACTTCATGGGAGACCCAGAAGAGGATGCACTTGCAAATGCGTTTGGTGTCCAGGGGTCACGGTTCCACATTACCCTCAACAGCTACGGGCCTCAGCTTTGCTGGGGACTCAGGGAAGCCTCGGGGAAGTCTGGAAATCTACCTCTGGTGATGCAAAGACTTCAGCGTCCGACGGGAGCTTCAGCGATGCAGACCGGACAATTGCTTCTTTGGTGCCTGCCAAGCAGGGGAGTCACTCCTTGACCCCAAGGGAGATTCTTCAGTCCTCTAATCTTGAAGTAGAGCGTCGAAGGTCCAGGATTCTGTGTCAGAGTTTCGTCCAGGTTAATCTAAAGTCCTAAGGACTGGGGTCCCATACTTATACTAAGGTAGGGGGTTGGACATACTCTGTGGCCCCACCTATGGGAGGGTCAGGGCAGAGGGGTGGTTACACCCCTTTCCCTTTGTCCAGTTTCGAGCCAGAGCAGGGGCTGTAAGCCCCTGAGCCGGTTTGAACTGGGGTATGCACAGGGACACCAAGTGTGCCCCCAGTGCAGGACTTCAAAGCACCAGAGAGTGCTCCCGCCCAGCCCCAATACACACTATCCTGTCTGGGGAGGTGGTTACACCTCCCTGGGACAGGAAACCTATTGTCCAGGCCTCCCCTGCCGGAGTTTCGGTCAGCAGCAGGAGGCCAGACTCGTGTCTGTGGCAGCGGCATCCATTTTGTGTTGCCAGGGCTCTGGAAAGTCAGTACCGGGTATACCGGTGTGTACATGTCTCTCCCTCTAGAAGGGTGGAATGCTACCCCCGCCGCCAGAACTGGCGGGAGGGGTAGTATTCCAAGATGTTTGACACCAAACACGACATGTTTCCGTGCAGCCATCCCAAAGTTAGCATTTAACGCGAGGTTATAATGCACTTAAGAGTATATGGTCAGGCTGCACTACAAACAGCATCAGAGAAGGGTCTCCGAACGCTGCAGAGGGGCCCAGCTCATGCAGGGGCACCCTCTCACATAGGAACCACGCACTCTGCCTTCAGGATTGATAAGGCCTGCCATAGGAGTGACTTATAGGTTTATATGTGTGTATGTATGTAGTGATATAGGTAGCCTATATCACAGTAAGGGGTGCATGCACCACCTTACCCAGGCTGCAGTAGCAGACCTGTGGTGTCAGTTTGGATGGCCTTCCAGGGGTGGCACAATACATGCTGCAGCCCCTGGTAGGCCTCTGAGGTACCTATGCCCTGGGTACATAGTATACCATATACTAGGGACTTATAAGGGCACTCCAGATTCCAATCAGAGATGTGCCTAAGGCACATGGAAACCATTTTAAAGAGGAAGCAGCTAGCCTGGGGTTCTGATTAGCAGGGCCCCAGCCAGACTAAGGTCGAAAAACAGTGAAGCATCAGCAAAAAGTGGGGGTACCCATGTGAAGCAGATCCTACTCTCCTACAGTCATGCATGAGATTAAGGAATTACAATCCCATTCAGAATTTGTCCCATATAACATACCCATCAAAGAGAAGCAGGCCCTAGACCATTTACGTGAGAACCAACACATAGCTATCAAACCCGCAGACAAGGGTGGGGGTATAGTGATCATGGACATGGATAATTATGACAGCAAGGTCCTACGCCAGCTCAGCAACATCTCTCACTATCGCCCTTTACCCACAGACCCCCTCCCTGAAATTCATAAACAAATACAATCAATCACGACGCACGCTCTAGACTCTGCCATCATCACGAAAAAAGAATACGCCTTCCTAAACAACCCACCCCCCCCACTCCAGATATTTACGTATTACCCAAGATCCACAAGGACTCAATCAATCCACCAGGACGACCCATAGTATCTGGATGTGGATCTATTCTGGAACCACTCGGAAAATACATTGACTCTTTTCTTAAGGAATTTGTCCCACTGAACGATACTTTTGTGAGGGATAGCACACATCTCATCAACATCATTGAGGACAGACCTTTTGACAACAACAATGACCTCATGATAGGCCTAGATATTGAGTCGTTGTACACCAACATACCTCACTCTGAAGGCCTCTCCGTTATCACACAACTCCTTGACGCACGTCCCAGACCAGTCTGCATCCCCACTGATTTCATCATTAATTTACTACGCATCGCACTCACTAAGAACTATTTTCTCTACAAAAAAACATTCTTTCTACAAGTCAAAGGTGTAGCTATGGGCACCTGCTTCGCCCCTAACTTTGCCATTCTCTATGTCCATCACCTCGAAACCACCCTTTTTCTGTCTACACAAAATCCATTTCTCCTCAAAATTAATCTCTGGCATCGGTACATCGAGGACATTCTCTTACTTTGGCAAGGCACACACGAGGATCTGGCAGCCTTAATAACTTGGCTCAACAACTGCCAAAAGCATCTCAAATTCACGTCTGATGTAAGAGCCAATGACCTACCCTTCCTCGACCTCACCCTTCATGCAAAGGATGGCACCATAGGCACTGACCTTTACCGCAAACCAACAGAGCGGAACACTCTCCTAATGTACTCAAGCTATCACCCCAGAGGCCTTAGGGACGGCTTACCCTACGGTCAATTTCTTCGCATCCGAAGAAATTGCAAATGGCGCAAGGATTACTTCAGAGAAGCCGCCATCCTCTCACAGAATTTAATCGCCAGAGGCTACCCAAAACAAATTGTCTCCTGTGCGTCTAAACGGGCATGGTACTGCCACAGAGAGGTCCTACTCTCTCCCTCACCCAAACGGACCAACCTACGCATCCCATTTGTGTCGACCTACAGCCCTTCCAGCAACTTGGTTAGTAAGGTTATGAAAAGAAACTGGCCCATACTGCGGACCCATGCCCCCTTTAAACAACCACCTTTGTTCTCCTACAAAAGAGGCAGCAACCTAGCCGACAAACTTGTTCACGCTATCACCTGGCCAATTACTGAAAGAAATACACAAACGGTGACCTCACTGTGGGGGCTACCACCAGCCCTCGGTCACTACAAATGATAAACCTGCGCAGCATGTACTTTCACCTATAACACCAAGGAATTCGCAGCCGCAGGACAGACTTACAAACTTAAAAACTTCACCAACTGCTGCACGTCAAATGTCATCTACGCCATACGCTGCCCTTGTAATCTATTATACATCGGACAAACCACGCAGATGGTGAAGCAACGTATCTTCCAGCATCAAAGCCGCATCAGATGTAATGTCGAAACAGCTCCCTTGGTCAGCCATTACAAAGAAAAAAACCACTCTGAAATGGATCTAACCTGGCTGGTGATTGACCGCCCCACTCTCCCACTCAGGGGTGGTAACCTACAGTTGTTGCTGAATAAATGTGAGTGCAGATGGATTGCACGCTGCAATTCCGTTGAAAATGGTCTAAATACCCTTGATGAATGGAACACAGTCATTACAGCTCCATGAACCCACCCCCCCGTCCTGTTCCTCGCATGGTGCCCCTTGGTCCGCACTAACTCTGTCCAGTGCACCATTGGCTACCACCTAACACACTTATTCCACAGGCAGACACCTATTATAGGACACACAGGTGTTCTCCTTTGTTGTAATTATGCCACCTTGCATACTCTTAATTGTTGTAAATTAGACCTGTACAACACTGTTGTTCTACTTGTTTGTCCTCATCTTAAGGTCAATTTACCCAGTTTGCCCATACTGCCTGTACAACATTGTTGTTCTCCTTAATTGTTTCATTTGACCTCACCTTAAGGTCAATGTACCCGGCTCGCCCACACCGCGGTACTGGCAATATCATGTGTTAAATAATTCACACCCTGTAATCATGCAGAACTCATGGTCACTGCTCCACTGTCATGAGTTGGACAACATAGATTTATTCCACTAAAGATTGATTCATTATTATGCTTTTCTTTTCTGTTAATTGTTTTTCACCTCTGTAAAACGGTTTTCCTTTATACACAATTGTTTTTTTACATCCACTGTCCGGACTTGTAAGCATAACCACCTTTGAAATGATGGAGCCTTCACGTAATTTTAATATTCTCCCTGTAGCATGTTTGATTTCGCCCGTGCGAAATGTCCTTCAGTAGTTATACAATTTTCTTGCATTGAACCTTATTTGGCCTCATTTTTAGGTCTCGCCTAGCGTTGCAGTGCAAATGCACTGCCATCGCTTTGCGAGGCATGCAGTATATACTGTAGTGTGGAAGCTTCGTGGAAGCTCTGCCCACTCTCTGCCCATTGGCTTTTGTGTTAAATGCTGCCTTCTGATTGGTTTGGGGCTTGTTAGTCCCTCCTCATTTGTCATTTGTATCATTCCACGGCTACCAGCCCCTTTACTTCCAACAGTATTTTTCTTACCCTGCCTTCCCCCTCCCCTCCCGCAGTCCGTGACTCCTCAGACCACACCAGCCCCCCTCCCTACTCCCGTTCGTGCCTTCTTCCCCCCGCACTTCCGATTCTAATGCAATAGGTCTCGCGTAAATGCGAGTCCTATTGCATTTTCAATCCTTGTTTTAAAGTAGTTTGTGCTTCTTACGTCGTCCGGCCGCACTGAGGAGGAGTAGAGAGCTGGCACAGGATTGTAGAGTGTCTGTGCAGAAAGCATGCGCAGTCACACGTAGAATCACGGGTTTAGTCACTGCGCTCCCGTAAGCTGTGGCTGCTCGTTAGTTTCCTGTGCATGACGTCATTAATGTGCAGTGTATCCCTTTTGAGTCGTGGGGCTTTATCTTTTTCTTCCCTATCCAAAATGCAACGTCTTTCAAAGATCTTCTAAAGAGATGCATATTTTTTTAAATAGATAGTGAGAAGAAAGTGTGTGTTCTTTTCTTCGCGTTACAGCATGTTGCTACTGTGCAGTTTTTATCCCGATCATTTAGTTTTAAGGTTTTACATTCCTTTGGGCTGTTTGAGAAGACCTTCTAGTGTGTTGCAAAGGCAGAACTGTAAAATAATCAGCAGTCTCCTGATTTGGGTGTAAACGTACAATTTATTATTTATTTAAATAATAAAAAATATCAGACATAGGCAGCAGTGCAATGTTGATCAAAGAAAGGGTTAGGACTGGAACCGGTTTTAGAAACATTTCTCCAGTTTTTAGCTGTACTTTGCAGCTTTATATGTTCCTTTTGCATTTTATTACGTTGTTCCTTTAGGTGTGTAGGGAGTGTAAGCACAACGCTTCATATGTGGTGCTTGTTTTTTTTTTTGCGCTAACTCGACCGGAAGCTATAGGAGCACTTTACATGAGCACCAGTTACATTACACAGGGAAACATTAATTTTTGGGTAAGCACGGGGAGATTAAGTAATTTGTCCAGGATGTTGAGCCAATGCCAAAACTCGAACCTCGTTCCGTCGCTACAAAGTCGGCAGCTCTCACCGTTAGGCCACATCCTCTCCCCGTTAACCGTGATATTATTGTTATTGGAGTCTGCTAATAATATGGGTTTTATTTTTATTCAAGTTCCATCCAGTGTTGAATGAGTATGGGCATGCCAGTGCTGATGAACAACGTAAGACAGTTTGGAGGAAAAGCACATGAATTCCGTAACTACCAATGGTGCGGCAGGTGTAGTTTCGCTGGAGCACAGAGGTCTAGGGTCCCAGTCAATCCTGTTAAGTGTTGTATTTACTATCTTTTCAGCCTTTATCAGTATCGCGAACAAGTGGATAGCCCCACTTACATAGAATTCATAGTGCTCAATTTTTATAGATCTATTGTCGACCCAGGTTTCTTCTTTGCATTATGGGACCTGTAGTTCTGATCTTACTACGGATTAATCAGATCTACAATCTCAGAATACAAAGAAAAAATAAACTTATGCGGGAACAGAGTAACCCTCCAATTTCAGAATTACGTTGTATTTCTGGTTCAGAATACACCGACGTAGTGGTGTGCTCTGGAAGATATCCCGCTGGCAGACTCTGAGGATGTACCACTTCCCCTCCAAAATCGGAGGACTTTCTTTCGCCTTCCACTCTGAACTGGGCCCCGTTTCTCTACTCCGTGTCCCTAACCATGAGGGCCCATCCGTTATTTCTCAATAGCGCCTTGAGGCTATGGCGCTCTACAAATATACCTGTCATGTCAACAAAGCTCAGGTAGCAGGCCTTTAACATGACAATTTGCAGCCTCGTTGTCTCCGCACAAACACTCGTGGGTCTATAAATAAGGCCCTCCCTTGTGCCCAGGGGCAGATGGTCAACCCTCGCACCTGTTGTGTCGCCGGCAGTGACGGGCGGCTGCGACGGGGGTGGGGAGGGCAGCAGTGTCCCGGCAGCCAGCAGAGACCCCTCTGCAGATGATACGGCTCTGGGGGGCACGGGGGGCTAGAGACTCGTGCAAGGCTGATGGAAGGGCACTTTCACAACAGTTCACACATTGGGCAGCGCTGACATGGTGAGTGCAGCACGTGTACAGTGCGGGGAGCTTCAGTGGGGGCGTCTGCAGGGCTCGTCTCAAGGTCAGACTTTTACTCTATTTCTATTTGCAGATATCAGTGTATTGTACCGTTTCTGTTGCGGGTATCAATGCACGGGCAGTGTGTAAGGCTTCCGCCGGCGCTGTGTTGGCGATTGATTTCCAGTTTGGTTGAAAGCAGGCAGGTGTTCGGCTAGTAATTACCGTAACAAGCACTTTACAATTCATAACATACCCTTTATAGCGCTTTCTCATGCAAGGCACAGGTGCTACTAGCACTGCCCAAATCAAGGACACTGCTTTCGGCAACAGTGGAATGATGAAACACATGTCCAGCCCCTGTAATAAACACGTGTGACCTGCAGGTTCTGTGCAGCAGGTGCTAACCCTCTGAGCTGTAACGAGAGAAAGTCTGAGTGCAGTCTGGTAACTGTCTCCTTTTAAATGTGACTTTATTGCATGCTTTTGCTAATGCTTACTGTCACCTCCGAACATTCACCCCCTGTCAAATCTAATGGTTTTTCCCATTGCCAGAGAGTGTGCATGGCTAAATGCTTATAAGGTCCCAAAGGCGAGACCAATTGCATTGCAAATGCTTGTTCATGTAATAGTTCCTTTCCATGTGTTTTGATAGAATCTAAGTGCAGCCTCGAACCTTGCACGCTCGGTGTACTTCCCGTTCTAATTGGGACTCCTTGGTCCCCCCGGGGCCCATGACTACCTCTTCCTTCCCCGGTCTAGTTTTCCCGCACCCCGTGACTCACGTCACTTGATCCACCTCCACAGCACTTATTGCCGTCTTCGCTTTCCCCTGTGCTCCCGGACACTTCACTCGTCCTCGACCCGGCTGCACCTCGGAGGTTTCGCTCCTCCATCACAGCCCTTGAATTAGCTTTTTGCTACTTCGTCCCTGGATTCGATCCTGACATTACTTTCAAGTAAGTGAAGGCTCATTCCCGCTATTTCACCAATACTTACACCCTTATTTAGCCCCGATTTAATGCTGGTTTCACTCCTCCTTTCCTCCCCATCTTTTCAGATTCAGTCGCCACCGCCAACCTCACAGGTTGCCTTTGGATCTACACACGGCTTCCCCTGGATCCTAATCAATTACGCCACAATACCGAATTGTTTTGGGTAAATTATACTCACGCTCTAGCGCGTACCTAAGACTTGCGTTATACACATTGCTGGACCCCCCCTTACCCAATTACATTCCCTTTCAGCACATACGCGGATCCCTGTCGCCTCGTTGTCTTCACTACTCCCTGATTGTTCTGACCTGGACGGTTGATTTTCCCTGTCCTACTTAGGTATTTTCCACTTTCTTGACTTTTCGCGCCTCCCCCTTGTTCCCCTTCCCTCCCCCCATTCCCCTTTCCTCCCTCCCTTCCCCCTTCCACCTCTCCCCCGTCTTTTTCCCTTGGGCCACTCAGTTGCTTATCTATTCTCCCTCTCCTTCTCCTATACAGCACTACTCTTAAACTAATGGCCCTTGTCCTGATGATGACCTGCAATCATTCAGGTTGAAACGCCGTCGACTACCCAGCCTAGAACTTGGGCGCTGTTGTGGTCAATTTATTTATCTGGAATCCTGTACATTAACACTGTATATATTTTGTAATTTTGACCACTTTAATCTTATCCATTATCGCCGTTCACGCTGTTCTCTTCACTCCTGTGTCACTGCGCCGTCCACTTTCACTCGCACGCCCAGTGCTCACATTGTGTGTTATGGTCATTGTATATTTACTTGTACTGTAGTGCTGCTTAACTACTTACAATAATAACATTTATTTCCTTCACCCTACCATTCTCGTTGTGGTCTCCCCTCCTTTGTTCCCCATCCCTATTGTGATTTATATCACTGTTTTTACTGTCCTGTTTTAATAATTTCCAGTTGAGACATTCCTATTTGATACCGGCTGCAGTTTTTAATGTAGTTGATTCAGTAGTTTTTAATTTTTTGGTCATTCCTCCTATGGTAAGTGCTAATTTATAATTTGTGTATGTTTCAAAAGTTTGCTTTTGCTATTTTCATATATACCTAACTAGGATTATGCAATGATGTATATATTTTTTTTCTTTTTCTTTTAAAGGTTAACCAGTATTTTTGCTTTGTTCATTTGTGCTGTTTAAAACTTGTTATTTTTGATTTCTACATTTTCGTAGTTGATTGTTACATTTTTTTCTATTTTCAGAAATATATTTTGTTGTTTTTATTATGGTATTGTATCTAGGTGCCAGGAATAGGGACAAATTAATAACAAACAACTGTACACACGCCAATAAGTATAGGCAAGATTGTGAGGAAGCACTCTTTCTATCCCAAAGGGTCAAGACTGGATTTGGAGGACAGGAAGTTGGAAGGTTTCCCAGACACTCAAAGACTAGACCCTGACCCTAGTTTATTGCACATTACACTTTTAGGTGGGGAACAACACTCCTGAAGCAGTAATGGCAGTCAGTATAAAAGGCTGCTTTTCCGTGAAGTTTGCACCTGGCAATGCTTTGCACAGTTGCACGGGTTTCCCACCGCCATCTCAGTTTGCACCTGATCCTCGTTCTTGCAAGTTTGTTTTGTTTCCTCTTTATTGTGTTCCTTTGTTCCATCCCATCTTCCCTACAACTTACCTTGTAGTATAACTTGCTGGGAGTGTTTTGCCCAACTTCTGTTTGTTACCATCTCTAGCAGAGTTGTTAATGTCCCACATTTCCGTGGATGCTGGAAAGGTTCTTCAGCAGCTGCTCCCTTGTAGTAGACGGGTAAGAAACATTTCTGTGTTTTCCTTTATGAAAGTAAAGATCGCTAAAAACGTCATTAATCCATTTCTCCTGTGCTGTAGCTTGCATACCTGCATTCCATGTATTGGCACCTTGCCCGATGAGAGAGAGAGAGTCATTACAATCAGACTAGTTCTGAAGAAGGTCGTATTTTTTCCGCTCTCTCACCACATACCACAGGGTTTCTTTTCCTCATAGCAAGAGGTTCGGTGAGGGTGGTGGATCCTCATGATATTCCGAGCCAGCATTTCAGAAACTTGACATTAGGGAGTTTAAAAAGTCGATATTTATATGGCCAGCAGCTAGTCATTGATATCATGATATGAATTTTAAATTTCACAAGTGACATTCGCAAATTCTAGAAGGTTTGTAATTTGCAATTTCACAGACTTTTTGCCAACATGAGACTGGCTCTGCAGAAAATATTTTGCAGTAATATATTTTCTGCTTGCACCATGTTTCATGCTGGAATGGTGTATCACTTTTCCCGTGCAAAGCAGGCCCTTGTGTTAAAAATGTCACATGAGATAAATTTCCAGCCCAAAGCTTATTTTCTCATACTTTCAAGACATGTAGATGTATGTAAGGAAATTTCACTGAAAAGAAAATACAGAATTTAGCGCACACCTGAGTTCAACACAGGTAACCTCCAAAAAATCTTCGATATGTTAGAACAGAGAATGGGCTTCTGAAAGCAAGTACTAAGCCGGTGCTTCTCAATTTTGGACTACTGCAAACAAACAGTGAAAACAGGCAGTCATGCCTCGAATAAGACAATACTTTCTTTATTCCATCACCATAATTTTTCATTTCATACTTAGAACCTCTGAGCACTCATCCATCTGATAAAGAATTTAAGTCATCAATATTCATATGATAGGCAACTATATTGAAAAATCGTGTCATTTCGGGTATCATGTTTCTCAAAACCTGCCTTAAAAACTACAAATCTAGATGTCTGACATATTTTTTATTGCTGCATCGACAAAAGACTGAGGGCCAGATTTATTAAGCCCTTGCGTTGCCATAGCGTCACGGAAGGCAACGCAAGGGCTTAATTCAGATTCACTAAGCCACACAAAGCCATCGTGCGTGGCGCCCTGAGTGGCTTGGTAAATCCAGAGTACTACAAGGCAGTGCAGGTCGCTGCCTTGCCTTACTCTGTGCCGGGAAGGCGTTACATGGGTGAGAGTGGATGTTCCTATGCATCCATCCATGATTCCAGATTTACTAGGAGTAGTAAACCTGGGAATGCGCCAAAATTGTATGCCTTCCCAATAGAGGTGCAATGAGGAGTAATATCTTTCTCCTCGATTTTTCCTCTTTCTAATTGTGCTCTGAATGCAGCACATTTAAAAAGTGGAAAAAGCCTCTAAGGATTGTTTTTGTGCATGAAGGTGTTCCACACAGGCACCCTTGCACCATGGTGCAAGGGTCCATGGTGCAAGGGTGCTCCATTGGCACTAGGCAGCACAGAGTGCGTCAGCGCATAGAGAGAGTAGGAATATGCCATATTTTAGTAAGTATGGCAAATTCCTACCCTCTCCCTTTCATGCAGTGCAGCAAGTTGTCTTGCTGCATTATGCTGCATGAAAGGTTGGTACATTTGCTCCTGAGTGCTTACTCGTCTTCCCCAAATCAAAAGGTATAATTGACCCTGGATTGCTCAAGGAATATGTAGAAGGTTTCCCCCTCTCTCTCACCTGCAGTAAAGTTGCTAGGTTTCACTCTGGATAACACTCTTTCACCCAAATAAGTTGGTGAAATCAGCTAAATTTGACTTCCATTCCCTTAAAATCATAATTTTGACAGAGTACACTGTTCACAAAAACCTTAGTCCATCCACCCAATTTTGAGCCAGGTTGACTGCCAGGTTTAGGATGACAAAGTAAAATGTACTCTCTTGGTGTAAACCTTACTCTGACGGCCCAAGGGATTACGGGCCATCAAAGGTAAGCCATCCAACCATCCGCCCTATTTAAAGTGGGCGGTTGTACGACTTGTTTTTTACTGTCGATCACCACCAGGAATATAGTAGTAGTGAGGGAGAGAAAAAATAGAAAAATTACCCCTACAACATTGGCAAAAAAATCCCATGGTGTTTGGGCCATTCATTTTTACTTTCCCAGTTTATTGAAAAGTAAAAACATATAAAAGTTTGGTGTAAGCATTCGTCATCAATGACGGTTGCATACAAAACTTTTTTAAATTGCTTTGTATGAACAAACCCATAGAGTTCACCACAGGACCAGAGCTGAACTCTAAATTTGACATGAGAACTTCACTGGGCACCTCGAAAAGCTAGGATCAAATTCAAAATCTTTGGCCTGGCTTATAAAGCCCTCCAACTATTACAACCACGACATCTCACCAACTTACTGACAAATAATCATCTAGACGCTTGAAACACCCAACTTCAGAGCATCCCAAGCTTCAAAGGAATCCTTTCTGGGCCCAGCAGCTACCACCTGCATCTCACTGACCACATAAATGAGGAAGACCAATTATTCAAATAGTATCTGAACTAACGTGACCTTAGCATGCCATAGAAAACTACCGCTCCAGATGACATAATTGTTCAATCTGTTGACACCCACTCTTTCCTTCAACTGTTTCTTGGATGAGCTAAACTACTGGACGAAATAAGATTGTGGCAATTCACATACATTACCCGCTTATATATTTCCACCCTCAATTGTGTTATGTTTGTCGTGTTCTTTGATTATAATATGTTGTTAAGAAGTGCTTTAATACTGCATGGAGCAGCCACGTTGTATACAACTGATTCATGCTTTGCACTTGATAACCAATAACAAAAGACAAAATGCGGAAGCGAGAAAACTGAAGGCCTTTCCGAGGGTTTGGCCTAGACGTGTAATGGCACTGTCTTGGTTGGAATCAACAGTTTCAGAAAGATGAAAAAACACAGTAACACGTCAAAGCTTTCATGCTAAAACATACCTTCGGACAAGCTTGAATGTTAAATTGCTGTGTTGGGTTTCTCCAACTGGCATGCCATTCGTCACCAGATATTCCCTCCCACCGATCACCTGTCCAAGTGTTAACCCCTTTGATTAGTTGCAATGCATGGTATCTGGCAAACCTTAGCATTTTTTAAGTTGACCATTAGCTCCACTTTTTTGCTTCATCCTCTGATGCCTACTATAAAAACAATACAGATTTGCCCTTTAATCAGTGTCTTATCTAAATTGTAGATTTTAGATAACTACAAGATTCAGCATTTCAATTGGCACTTGGCGCTGTCAAGTAAACGTTGCCAGCGTTTCCGGCGATTGTGTCTATCCTTACCCTAAATTACTAATGTTTGATGGGTCAGTGTGTTTGTTCAGATGAAAGATTGAAACGAGTAGTTTTTTTTTTTTTTTTATTGTGCAGAAGGGTTTAGCTAGTTAATGTTAAACAATTGTAATAATTTCCGTGAAAAATAGAAATACGGTCAAAATCATTAACATATAAAGCAGTGAACAACAGTATAGGGGATGTAAATGGCTGCTGTTAGAAATGGAATTTCTGGTTGGCTAGGGCAAGCGCCTAAGCGAGGCAGAAACCACCACTCTAGTCAGGGCAAGGGAGTTACACGCTGAAGATAACCCCTGCTCACCCCCTTGGTAGCTTGGCACGAGCAGTCAGGCTTATCCCAGAGGCAATGTGTAAAACGTTTGCGCAACACACACACACACAGCAGCAACACACTAGGCACACCACAAAAGAAACTCCACACAAGGTTATATAAAAAAATAAAGCAAACACAAGGAGATGATGGACGGAGTGCTGAAACTTTTCCAAACACTCACCCCCAGTCACAGATCTGGGTTGAATCCATCATCATTCTTTAGCTCACTTTGCCACCCCAGTTCAGACACAGCTATATGCAAATCAGTCTTGACCCTGTGCCTCATGGGAACAGTCCAGACCGAACTGCCAAGCCATGTCTTCCCTGGACCTGAATCAAGCATCCTGGGACCGGTTTCGGGCTAACAGCCCTCATCAGCCAGGCTAGCTTGAATCCAGTGGCAAAGTGAGCAAGGGACCCACGTCTGGGCATACCCTGCCAACTTAGGGCGAACAAAACAAACACAAGGAGATGATGGACGGAAACCGGTCCCAGGATGCTTGTTTCCGGTCCAGGGAAGGCATGGCTTGGCAGTTCGGGCTGGACTGTTCCCATGAGGCACAGGGTCAAGACTGATTTGCATATAGCTGTGTCTGAACTGGGGTGGCGAAGTGAGCTAAAGAACGATGATGGATTCAACCCAGATCTGTGACTGGGGGTGAATGTCTGAAAAGTTTCAGCTCTCCGTCCATCATCTCTTTGTGTTTGCTTTATATAAAAAAATAGCCTTTGTATTACTCATAAACACATTAGAACGTAATCACATAGGTACATTGTGCCACTTGGCAATAGGGATAACTTTACAGGGGATTATATACATTACAGGGCCAACTAGGCCGCTGTCATAACCATTAGAATGAACAGTTAGAAAGGCAACCAGTAATTACTGGCAATGGCACTTAGCATAACCACATTATGCATAAATCACATTAGACATAAATCCTAATACAGCAGAGCACCCCAGTAACACTAACAAGGGGCACACATCACCTTAGGGCCTTGCGCCCCACCAGAACACAAGGTGATCCCAGGCCAACTGGCCTTCCTCGGGGGCCCGTCTTGGGCTTCCGCAATGCCGTCTGTCCAAAAAAGTCAGGGGCTCTATGAGCACGTGGCTTCCACCGGCCCGTATTCTAATGGGGGCAAGGGTACAACTCACCCTTGTTTCTCTTATGCCAAAAAAAAGAAATGCCCCCATCGTTGCAGCTGCCCGCAACCTGGCGGCGCAGCTGTGCACACAGATAAGCACCAACAGTGTGCCGAGTCAACCCCACTCTCCGCGAGGCCTCCAAACTGGCCCCCCGTGCTGCCGATGCAGAAATCAGGCCCGTAATGCACAGGGGGCCGGCACTGCTACCAACAGGTAGCGAAATGCCCTCGAGGGCGGGAAGACCTCACTCGGTCTCTCCCGCCCTCGAGGCAGTTTCCTCGAGGCAGTTTCCCCCAATGGCCGGACTCACCCTCACTCCGACGAGTCGGGTCCCAGGAAGCTGACGTGTGGCTTCTCGAAGGCCACGACACTGCGGCCTCGTGTCTCTTCCTCTTCGCTGGTGGGGGGGACCCCCTCTCTCTCGATCCCAGGAGCCCGCAAGGCTCCGACGTGGTCTCCTTCGGCAGACCCCGCCACCCTCCAGGCACAGCTCCTACCTGGTTTCCTCGTCCGGGGGAAAACTCCACCCCAAGTCAGGCAGCTACCCCCTGACTTCCTTATCGCGGTGGCCGGTTCCTCCTACCACCAGGCTTAGGCGGTATGCGGGGCTCTCCCCTTCCTTCTGGGAGCCCCGCCCACGTCCAGGCGTCTTTGGTGGTGCCTCGCAACGGCACAGTGGCTTCCCGCAGGCTCGCTGGCGAGTGGCCTCGCCTCCCGTTCTCTCTCTCCTGCCGTCATGGGGGGTAATCCCCGGCCGGGATTCATTGCCACTTGCGCCCTTCTCGCAGCTTGGGGACACAAAGCAGAGCCCCGGCTGCAGGACCGACCTTTTGGCCATGGAGGAGAGGGCAGCGCAGGGCCAACAAGCACTCCTCGCGTGCAGCACCAAGTGAGCCCCCCTTCTGGGGTACTCGGCCTCACAGCGTTCTCACAGCACGTTCTGCCCCAGGAAGAGAGGCAAAGAGCATGAAGCGCTTCACCAGCACTGCTGCGGGATGAGCCCACGCCAGGGGCTCGACACCTAGGATTCCTGCAGCGCCCCCAAGTCCCAAAGTCCAGAGGGGTAGAGCTGGGCACCGGCAGGCCAGCACGTAGGGACCCCCAGGAGACAGCAGCTGGGTCCCACTGCGGTTCCTCCTTGCCCAGCAGTCCTCCAGCAACACAGCTCCAAGTAAGCACCAATCAGCACACTTTACATGGGGTCACAGCCCCAATATTTATACTATGTACAGTCTTTGTTCTGCCCTGGCACAGGGCTTGGGGACCCAGTTTAATCCAGCTCTGGGGGGCACTTAACAAGTGCACAACACTCCCCATTGTCAGTGTAGGCTCTGGCCCCAGACACACCACAGGGGAGCGGCGCCAGCATTGTGTAGTGCTGGCACAGTCCTATTCAGGCCCAGGTGCTACTCCTCCCACTACTCCAAATGCAGATCAGCCTATTCAGCCTAGCGCTGACCCACCCAGCCCCTCTGGAGCCACTGCACCTCCCCAGCCCCTGTCACTCCAGAGCCAGACATGCAATACACATCAGGCAGGCACAAAGACACATAGCACACAGAAATGCCCACTTCTAATAGTGATATTAAATCTGCGCACACCATTACGCAGCATTTATTACCACTATTCCAGTCATACCAAACTTGATCATGCTACTCCTCTCAGATCAGGCATTACCACTGAAACACATATCAGGGAATCCCCAATGCATTCCTATGAGAGGGCAGCCTCACAGTAGTATGAAATCAAAATGGCTGTTTGTCACTACCAGGACATGCCACATAGTTAAGGCACATGTCCTACCTTTTACCTACATTGCACCCTGCCCATAGGGCTAGCTAGGGCCTACCTTAGGGGTGACTGATATGTAGTAAAAGGGGAGTCACAGATGTGGCACCCACTTTATGTGCCATGTCACAGCGGCAGTAAATTGCGCGCGCAGGCCCTGCAATGGCAGAGGCCTGAGACAGGTTTGAAAGGCTACTTTGGTGGGTGGCGCATTCGGCGCTGGAAGCCCACCAGTAGCGTTTAATTTACTGGCCCTGGGAATATGAGATACCACATTACTGGGGACTGATAGGTAAATTAAATTAGCCAAACAGGTGTAGACCAATCTTACCACGTTTTACCATAGAGAGCACATGCACTTTCCACTGGACAGCAGTGATAAAATGCCCAGAGCCCTAAAACCACCAACACCAGTTCAGAAAAAAAACTAGGAGGAAGGCAAAAAGTTCAGGGCTGACCCTACAAAAAGGGCCAAGTCCAACACAACCCCCTTACAGCCTAAAGGCAGGGTAGACCAATCATTACCTTGATGGGCTTCCCTGCTTGGGGCGATAGAACATGGATGCGGGCACACTCCAGTTCTGCGCCAATCTGAACCCATGTGGTTCCCTCTGTCTAAGCTCCCAGGACCAACTAAGTTACCCCACTGGGACTCCCTAGCTGTTCGCGGCCAGGATCAGGCCCTAGGCCATCCAGATGTCTCTGGTCCTTGCCATCTCACAGAGTGGGGGGCAGTAACCCCTGGTACATAGTATCCATTCTCCACTCTTCCTCTTATCAGTGCAGTTCTAAACTGTCACTGATCCTCCAGCCTAGGGTCCGCACCCTCAGGCTGACCAGGAGTCATGGGTGAGGCTCTCATCCCCCTACCCCTCCTTCTCGGGTCCTGCACTCTCCTCCCAGGAGAAGCACCCTCAGAACCAAAAACTGTCAGGATGCTGGAATCAGCCCTCTGACACAATTCTCTCACCAGTTCAGGACCTTGACCCTGCAACTGGTCTCCCAACCTAGGATCTAAACCCTCAGGTTGAACCGGGGTCAGAGGCGAGGATTCCCTCCCTCTGCACCCCCTTCCAGAGTTCTCCACCCTCCCACCTGGAGTGGTACCCCTAGAAGACAATACGGTAGGGACACTGGTTACAAATGTCCTTCCCTCCAGATCAGGCAGAACCTGAACTTGGCTTCCCAACCCAGGGACTAAACCCTGCAGCTGAGCACCCACCTGGCACACCAGGACTTCCTGGGGAGCACGCATGCCCCCCCCAATGGTAACACATAACTCATGTGTTGTGTGACAGTCTGCCTGGAGCTGATCTCCCGACCCCTGTCCATCTGACAGTGCTTGAAGATCCCCCAGGACAGAAGTGGTGTCACCATGGTCACTCCTAGAAGGCTCAGCCCTTATGGTTGGCCCCTGACCCACTGGTTCTCCCACTGGGGACTCTCTCCCCCTCTCACCCCTCCACCTGGACTTCTGCACCCTCCACTTAGGAGTGGCACCGCCAGACACCAGAACTGATGGAGCTCTGCTTACAGACACTCCAAGTTCTCCTGACACTAGTAGATCCACCTCAACGGATGGCCTACCAGTACAGCCTAGGCTCCCCACCTGGTGTTCCCTTAGGGAACCCTCCAGGCCCTGAGACTGGGTTTCGGGCACCTTGGGACGCATCCCATTCTTACTCCTTCTCCGTGGAGAGAGGACATGAGTCCCTACACCCCTCGCACTACACCGGGACCTATCTGGGCTACTGAGAACCTTTCCCACCACCCTGGGCTGGGAAATACCTGAGCCACTCCTCTTAGGGTCACTCCCCAATGCCTCGTAAGACCCTCTGGCACTCACCCAGAGGCCTGCCTCCCGTGCAAGTTCCCTGGGATCAGAGAACTCACACTCCCAACAGGTGTTGGCGTAACCCTGGAAAACACAACAGAACATTTGCTCTCTGACAATCAGATTGAACAGCCCTTCAAAATCATTTGCCGTGCTACCCATCACCCAGCCTTTCAGTGCATCACAACATTCATCCACAAACTCCCCCCAAGACTGGTGGGGCAGATTCCTACTGCCCCTGAACCTCAACCTATACCCTTCAGGTGTGACACCCTCTTCCTGGGAACTAGGTACTATACTCTGGGCTCTGGGAGTGGGACTTCCTACACTGGGCTCCATATTGCTGCCACCACTGGACCCCACCCTCACTGGTGAATTCAGACCACTAAAACTACACTCAGGGGACATATCCTCAAGAGTTAGCTTTTCCCTGCCGAAGCCCTCTCTGCCTCCGCCATCCTCTCCTGTGCTAAGACCCTCTCAGTCTCTAGCTTTTTCTCTTCAAGGCCCAATGCCCTGAGACTCAACTCCTGAGTCAACAATGCCTTTTTCTCCTCTAAGGCTCTCTGGGCCTCTCTGTGCCCCGCATCCAGCTGCGCTAGCTCCATGGCATGCTCCAATTTGCGCTTCTCTAAAGCCAGCTGATGCTCCCTCTCCTTCTGCCTGTCCACCAACTCCTCTGGGGACCATGAAAGGTATTGGGCACTACCCCTGGCACTAGACCCAGCAAGGGACTCCCTCTCTACGGGTTCCTCACTATCTACTGGCGTCCCTGCCCTGTCATTTTCTCCCTCCTGCGCAGACTCTTCAGGCCCTCCCCCAGACCCACTACCCTCTTGGCATGCAAACTGGGAACCCTCCCTCTCATGGTCCTTCCATGCCCATATTTTCTCTTGCCACTGGAGCAGGGTTTCCTGAAGATCTAGCTGGGTGTCTGACCCCTTCACTACTAAGTCTCTCTCTTCACAGAACCCCCTCAACTCCAACATACTGTATTTGAGCAACTCCCTTACATTAAAGGTAGATTCCATTTTTGGCAAGGCACTAAGACACAAGTGCAACACGGGAGACCTAGTTGTCAGAGCTGCAACACGAATACACAATTTTAAAAAAATGACACTTTGAGGAGCATAAAATAGAAAATCAGGAGAAGTCCCCAAACACGTCATTAGTCTAAATGCAGAGGTTGTAGTGCAACCAGTTGTCGCTGTGGTACTGTGCAAACGCAAGTCCTATCCTCACCGCTGACAACCAATGTTAGAAATGGGATTTCTGGTTGGCTAGGGCAAGCGCCTAAGCCAGGCAGAAACCACCACTCTAGTCAGGGCAAGGGAGTTACACTCTGAAGATAACCCCTGCTCACCCCCTTGGTAGCTAGGCACGAGCAGTCAGGCTTATCCCAGAGGCAATGTGTAAAGCGTTTGCGCAACACACACACACAGCAGCAACACACTAGGCATACCACAAAAAAAACTCAAGGTTATTTAAAAAAAAAATAGCCTTTGTATTACTCATAAACACATTAGAATGTAATCACATAGGTACACTGTGCCACCTGGCACTAGGTATAACTTTACAGGGGATTATATACATTACAGGGCACATCGGGCCACTGTCATAACCATTAGAATGCACAGTTAGAAAAGCAACCAGCAATTACTGGCAATGGCACATAGTATAACCACATTATGCATAAATCACATTAGACATAAATCCTAATTCAGCAGAGCACCCTAGTAACACTAACAAGGCGCACACATCACCTTAGGGCCTTGCGCCCCACCAGAACACAAGGTGATCCCAGGCCAACTGGCCTTCCTCGGGGGCCTGTCTTGGGCTTCCTAGCAATGCCCTCTGTCCACAAAAGTCAGGGGCTCTATGAGCACGTGGCTTCCACCGGCCCATACTCTAATGAGGGCGAGGGTGCAACTCACCCTTGTTTCTCTTATGCCAAAAAAAAGAAATGCCCCCGTCGTTGCAGCTGCCCGCAACATGGCGGTGCAGCTGTACACACAGATAAGCACCAACAGTGTGCCTAGTCAGCCCCACTCGCCGTGATGCCTCCAAACTGGCCCCCCGGGCTGCCGATGCAGCAGTAATCAGGTCCGTAATGCACAGGGGGCCGCACTGCTACCAACAGGTAGCGAAATGCCCTCGAGGGCGGGAAGACCTCACTCGGTCTCTCCCGTGTGGGCAGTTTCCCCCAATGGCCGGACTCACCCTCACTTCGGCGAGTCGGGCCCCAGGAAGCTGACGTGTGGCTTCTCGAAGGCCACGACACTGCGGCCTCGCATCTCTTCCTCTTTGCTGGTGGGGGGGGACCCCCTCTCGCTCGATCCCAGGAGCCCGCAAGGCTCCGACGCAGTCTCCTTCGGAGGACCCCACCCACCTCCAGGCACAGCTCCTGCCTGGCTTCCATGTCCTGGGGAAAACTCCACCCCAAGTCCCACTTCCTTATCGCGGTGGCAGGTTCCTCCTACCACCAGGCTTAGGTGGCATGCGGGCCTCTCCCCTTCCTTCCGGGAGCCCCGCCCACGTCCAGGCGTCTTTGGTGGTGCCTCGCAACAGCACAGTGGCTTCCCGCGGGCTCGCTGATGAGCGGCCTCGCCTCCCGTTCTCTCTCTCCTGATGTCGTGGGGGGTAATCCCCGGACAGGGTTCCATGCCACTTGCGCCCTTCTCGCAGCCCGGGGCCACGTAGCAGAGCCCCAGCTGCAGGACCAATCTTTTGGCCACGGAGGAGAGGGCAGCGCAGGGCCATCAAGTGCTCCTCTCGTGCGGCACCAAGTGAGCCCTCCTCCTAGGGTACTCGGCCTCACAGCGCTCTCACAGCACGTTCTGCCCCAGGAACAGAGGCAGAGAGCATGAAGCGATTCACCAGCGCTGCTGTGGGTTGAGCCCACGCCAGGGCTCGACACCTTGGATTCCTGCAGTGCCCCCAAGTCCCAAAGCCCAGAGGGGCAGAGCTGGGCACAGGCAGGCCAGCACGTATGGACCCCCAGGAGACAGCAGCTGGGTCCCACGGCGGTTCCTCCTTGCCCAGCAGTCCTTCAGTAACACAGCTCCAAGTAAGCACCAAGCAGCACACTTTTACATGGGGTCACAGACCCAATATATATACTATGTACAGTCTTTGTTCTGCCCTGGCACAGGGCTTGGGGACCCAGTTTAATCCAGTTCTGGGGGGAATTTCACAAGTGCACAACACTCCCCATTGTCAGTGTAGGCTCTGGCCCCAGACACACCACAGGGGGCCGGCGCCAGCATTGTGTAGTGCAGGCACAGTCTTATTCAGGCCCAGGTGCTACTCCTCCCACTACCCCAAATGCAGATCAGCCTATTCAGCCTAGCGCTAACTCACCCAGCCCCTCTGGAGCCACTGCACCTCCCCAGCCCCTGTCACTCCAGAGCTAGACATGCAATACACATCAGGCAGGCACAAAGACACATAGCACACAGAAATGTCCACTTCTAAAGGTGACATTTCTGAAATAGTGATAATAAATCTGCGCACACCATTACTCAGCATTTATTACCACTATTCCAAACATACCAAACTTGATCACGCTACTCCTCTCAGATCAGGAATTACCACTGAAACACTTATCAGGGAATCCCCAATGCATTCCTACAAGAGGGCAGCCTCACAGTAGTGAGAAACCAAAATGGCAGTTTGTCACTACCAGGACATGCCACACAGTTAAGGCACATGTCCTACCTTTTACCTACATTGCACCCTGCCCCTAAGGCTAGCTAGGGCCTACCTTAGGGGTGACTGATATCTAGTAAAAGGGGAGTCACAGACGTGGCACCCACTTTATGTGCCACATCACAGCGACAGTAAACTGCGTGCGCAGGCCCTGAAATGGCAGAGGCCTGAGACAGGTTTGAAAGGCTACTTTGGTGGGTGGCGCAATCAGCGCTGCAAGCCCACCAGTAGCATTTAATTTACTGGCCCTGGGTATATGAGATACCACATTACTAGGGGCTGATAGGTAAATTAAATTAGCCAAACAGGTGTAGACCAATCTTACCACGTTTTACCATAGAGAGCTCATGCACTTTGCACTGGACAGCAGTGATAAAGTGCCCACAGCCCTAAAACCACCAACACCAGGTCAGAAAAAATACTAGGAGGAAGGCAAAAAGTTCAGGGATGACCCTTCAAAAAGGGCCAGGTCCAACAGCTACTTATTATGATAATAAAAAGAATTCGATCATTTATCAAGCTATTTAAACAACATGGATTTCTGACTCTTGGGTGACTGTAGAAAAAAGTCAAATGTACCCTTGCTTTGAAAACCACTATTCTCAATTTGGTAGCAAAAACTACCCTTATTGAGCCAGTGGCATCCGTTTAACACGTGCAGATACTCACACCCATCCATTCTTAAACACACCCACACATACTTACACCCACCCATTCACAAGCACAAACATGTGAACCTTTTCACACCTACCCGTTCACAAGCACACACATACAAATGCACATACATTTACAAAACCATTCAATCCATCACTTACCTGGCGGGCTGTGGCCGTGGGAGGACCAGTGGATTGCAGGAAGGAGAAGCACAACATCCAGGGGAGGAGCTGGAGGCTTCAGAAGGGAAGGAAAAACGGCAAATCCCACCACCTCCTCTCATTGGCTAACCTTGGCAAGGGACAGCAAATGAAAGGGGGACCTTCCCCAACAGGCTGGGGTGGGGTCAGTGAGAATCTGTGACAAGTTGGGAACGGGTGGTGTGAGGCTTCATTGATTGACTTTCAGGCCTGGCATTTCAGGGCACAATCCTAAAGTGCCGAGGGCTGACTGTTTCAGGATGCTCCCTTGTCATCAGGGGAAACATCCTTAGCAGCAGTTTGTCGGACTGATGATGTCACTGCCATTGGTGCAGTTAAAGCACCTGGCTAAATGACTTTGACATGATGAGTGTCTGTCAGGCTGAACTTTGCTTAGTCTGACAGACACACATCATAAAATTCAAAATGGGGAGGGTGGAGCCCCAATACCGGCACTGATGCGCTGCCACGAAAATCTGGGGTTAAATCACAGGTTATTGTGTTGTATTTAGGAATATTTGTAGATCGCAGTTTACACTCACAAAGAGTCTCTTCACACCATAGAACTCAGTCATGAATATGCTAAAGTGGAATCAAGAATCCGACCTAGGTCTAAAAGAGCAAGGCCTTAGGACTCTTTCAAAAAATGTAGTGAAGGCAAGTCGCAGGCACTACTCCTCGGCTCGGCCGTGCCCCCAGCGTAGGCTCCGCGGACTCCTGTGGATGCCTGGCTGACGGACATCAGAGTGACAGAGACAATCCCATACCTTGGCCTAGAAGTGGCGGCGACGGTCCAACGGACGGTCCAGCTGAACTATGACAGGTTGCTGTGCCAAGCAGTAAAGGATCTGGGGGCTTGGAGTAAGCATCAATTATCTCTCCTTGGCCAGGTGGCCGCAGTTAAAATGTCACTGTTACCTCAGGCGCTTTATTTGTTTCAAACTATCCCAGCTCAGCCCCCTGCGGGTATGCTCACTTCGCTACAGCAACACATCAATCGATTAGTTTGGGCCGGGAAGAGACTGCAGATGCGCAAGGCCCTTAGTTATTTGAAGCCCGAACATGGGGGCCTCGGGATACCCGACCTTCTTACTTATTATAAAGCGGCCCAATTGTGCTATCTGGTGGAATGGGTGAGGCCGGAGTCCGAGAAACGGTGGCTCTTTCAGGACAGGGCCCTGGCGGGTATTCCCTTGTGGAAGGTTCCCTTCCTTCGGAGGGCGCAGCGACCGCGCGGATTGCTGGGCTCCCCGATCACCAAATCGATGTTGGCGGCCTGGGATGGGGTGGCGATCTCCAGGCACCTCACGACCTTTCCTTCCCCACTGACCCCCTTATTTGGTAACAGCGATTTTACTCCCGGGTTACCCGACAGTGCGTTTCAGGCCTGGCGTGACGCCTCATGTCGCTCGGTGGGCCATCTATTTGACCTCGCGGGGGTGATCCCGTTCCAACAACTGAAGCAAGATTATGGGATTCCGGACACAGATAGATTGGGGTACATGCAGATGAGACACTGGGTCCTTCAACCTGGAGTACGGGAACAGGGCAGTCGTAAACTGACCAAGTTTGAGAAATGGTTGATCACAAAAACGACAGATAAGGGATTAATCTCCGACCTGTATGGTATGCTTAGAGGCGGCCCGAGCTCGCAGGCAACCCCAAGCCAACGGAGGTGGGGACTGGAATTGGGTGGTGATTTGTCTGCAAAAGACTGGGAGGGCATTTACTACCGAGCAAAGCACACAGCCCGAAATGTCGCTAGCATCGAGACCGCTATGAAGATAGCGACCTATTGGTATCTCACCCCGGTGCGCCTCCACAGGGGTAATCCTCAGCGGAGCCCCACATGCTGGCGGGGATGCGACAATGAGGGTACCCTACTACATATCCTATGGGAGTGCCCTATGGTGTCCGCTTACTGGTCAAGAATCTTGGACGAGGTGGATGACTTGTTCGATACTGAAATCCCAAGGCTCCCGGTGTATGTGGTCCTGGGTCTCCCCAACCCGTTACATTTCCTCTGAAAAGTAGGAAGGGGAGACAGATGGGGTTGGCATTGGGGGCTGCCTTACAGAACATCCTGATGCATTGGGGGACGGCTACTCCCCCCTCCTATGTGGGTTGGCTCCACCGCCTTTGGCATATCATTGGGATGGAACGCATATCAGCCACGTTGAGTGGCTCGGCGGCATCGTTTCAAAAGCTGTGGAGACCTTTCCTGACACTACTCTTAGCAGAATTTAATGAAATCACACAACCCAAATACCTCAGGGTGCTACGGTTATCCGACTTTGGGGTGGATCAGACGCAGGCCTCCAGCGGATGAAGGGGCTTCATGGAGCGGGGCGTCATGTATGGGTCATTTAGGGGTAGACGGACATTGGACGCGGTTCTTGGGGTTTTTTTGGGGGGGGGAGGGGGTTTCAGTTCTTGGTTGCCATACAAATGCTTTTTCTTCCAATGTGCACCTTCCTTGCCTCGGCAGGGAATACAACGTATGACTCTTTTTCTAAGCATTATACCCCTGTCACATTGTTGAAATGGCTGTACGACAAAACCTATTGCACACTATTGCTTTGGTTAATGGTATGTTTTCTGTTTTTTTTTAAACTGCTAATAAAAACATTTAAACATAAAAATGTAGTGAAGGGGGTTTTGCCCTCATTTCCAATTGCAGGGTGTTTCAAAACACTGATCCCTGTGATGAACTCCCCCTTCCACTCCCTTTCTTGTTATCTATTTCGAGGCACTCTGAATTTTGACTGACTGCTTTATCTCAAGGTGCGTAAAGGGGAGTGTTTCACAAATTCACACCACAGAAAGATTTCGCGCATGGCGCAAGTTTGCCCAAGTATGCACTCTGGCTCGAAGACCCAAATACAGAGACTGTGAATGTGATTACACAAGAATCATCTCCAGGGCATGCTCTAATTCTCTGAGTTAGCACCTGTGCTAGAGAGAGTGCAGTAGTGAAAAAGAGAGAGGCAATTCAAAACACTTAGGGAGGATGCGTAGACTTCGAATGCACCTGACTTTGGGGTGGGAGTGTCAGGACTCTGGGGTTCTCTGATATCTTCTGTATCCCCTTCCAGAGATGCCTTTTGGGCTGACTAAACATATGCTACTTCCTATGAGGCTGACAGATAGGTAGCCTCCAACCAGCCTATTTTTCCCCATGTGTCAGCATCAGTATTAAGGCCTGGGCACGCAGTCAAGGGTAGTCCATCATATACGTATTACGTCACCATGCATATGAGTTAAGGCCCCCTTTGAATTTCACAGGAATGAAGTAAGCGCCTGCACAGTAGGTATTACAAAAAGGGTTGAGAGCAATCAATGGGCAGCATATTCGAGAAAAGCCAGACTTTAATCTGTCTGCGCGCATAGGTAACTGTTGATATATAAAAAAGCCTGCAGTGCCAAATCTTGCCAGTTGGGTGTGAAATGGAACGTCCACACTTTAGAACCCAAGGAATGGGTGAAACACTTAGGAGAGCTAAGGAAGCAGACAACAGAAGAATGGGCCTGTAAATAAAGAGTGGGAACGTAGAACGAATGGATGCCTTCCCTAAGTTGCAAATGCAGACATTTTTGAGCAGGGTTCTTTCCTCTACTGTGGTCAATGGAAAAGGTGTTGTGCAGAGTCATGTCTAAATGTAATGTTCAATGTGTTACGTGGGAAGCCCAAGATAAAGGAAATGTCACTACTTCAGCCTGAAAGTTGTTGCTGCCAGATCATCTGACCGAATTCAGGAAGATGAAGAAGGAACATTGTCCAACCCCTCCCAGACTTGCAAGTGACCACCCTTCCTCTTGCGGCCAACTCCATGCCCCTCCCTCCTTGTTTTAGTAATCACAACAGGGATCCACTTTTGGTGCACAATGGCCGCAGTTTATTTACATCGCATAACACATGGACCATAAACATCACAATTGAATGGTCATACACACTCTCCATGGGTTATTCAACATACCTTCTACACAACTGTGATTGCTAATGAATCAGTTCATATTTGTTGGTTTGTATTAGTTATAGACAGCACCTCCGGCACAGCTCTTTTCGCAATGGCCCCCTTCTTCAGGCGTCTAGGGTTTGCGGCCTCTGGCTTCCCTTGCTACCGATATCTGTGTTGGTGGCCGTTAGGCCCAGCCCTGGTTGCAAGTGCCATGTCTGTCTGCAGCTGACCCCTGCTAGCCAATCACCTACTCCTTGTGCCCCTGCAGTGAGGCATCCCAAGGACACAGATTGAGCAGCTTTTTTCCTCGCCTATTGTGTTTTCAAGGTGTCTTTTATGTGCTGTCTCAGTCCCTGTGCCCCTGCCCTGAAGCGTTATAAGGACACAGTCTCTGATCGCCTGCTCCAGTGTGCCTCTGCTGTGAGGCATCCCAAGGACCCACTTTGAGCGTCCCTGCCTGAGCCACTCTGCAGCTGTGACATCTGGTTTTTGGTGTGTGTGGGTGGGCCAAATTGGCAAGGTCAGTCAGTGGCAAAGATCTAGGGCCCTGGCTTTTGACCCCCTAACTGCCACGCTCCTCCTTTCCCTACTGGTCACTTCAATTCACGCAGCTCATTGCCTGTGTGCATTTTCACAGGCTTCCTGACCTCGCGGACTCTGGGTCAGGCCCTCGGTAGGAGTTATTTTGCAGGCCCCTAATTGGTCCAGCGATGCCTCTCTGTACTGTGACCAAACCCCTCTCAGATGTGTGAGCCACCACCCTTCCTCTTGCGGCCAACTCAATGCCCCTCCCTCCTTGTTTTAGTAACCACAACGGGGAGCCACTGTTGGTGCATAATGGCCGCTGTTTATTTACATTGTATCACACATGGATCATAAACATCACAATTGAATGGTCATACACACTCTCCATGGGTTATTCAACATACCTTCTACACAACTGTGATTGCTAATGAATCAGTTCATGTTTGTTGGTTTGTATTAAGTATGGAAAGCACTTCCGGCACAGCCCTTCTCACAATGGCCCCTTCTGCAGGTGCCTAGCATTTGAGGTCTCTAGGCTTCCCTTGCTACCGATATCTGTGTGGGCAGGTGTTAGGCTCCGCCCGGGTTGCAGGTGCTGTGCCCATCTGCAGCTGATCCCGACTGGCAAATTGACTGCTCCCGGTGCCCCTGACATAAGGCATCCCAAGGACACAGTATGAACAGCTCCTTTCCTCGGCCATTGTGCTTTCAAGGTGTCTTTTATGTGCTGTCTCTGCCACGCTGCCGGTGGTTCCCCGCCGAGCGGCACCTCCCCTTTTCGGTTTTCATCTATGAAAAACCGAGCTGCTCTAGTACCCCCACTATATTAGTAGGAATATGTCCATTCCCACCATAACCAGGTGAAACCCATCCGTCGCATAGTAACCCAGTGTCTTAAGATTGATCAGTCCATGTCTGACGAAGCCCCACCCGTTTGCCTTGCACAATTCTGCCAAGGATATGTTTAGTTTATGCCTAGATCTTTCAACTGCCCCACGGTCGATCGCCCCCCTTCATTCATACTTTGCTATAATCTCTGACCATAAGAGGTCCGCCGGGCGAACTAGCCTCACTATTTCTGTGAGCCTAGCTGTCCTCGCTCCCAGTAACTCCTTCCTCCCTAAGCATGCCAAGTAATTCCCGCCTAGGTGCACCAGTAACGCATCAGACATTCTTCCCGCCTCAACACCTCCTGGACGTCCGGTAGTAACTGAGCCCATCTCATGCCTGGTCTTCCCAGCCAGGTTACTGCTGTGTTCTGCAACCAGATTACCTTATAATTTCTCCTCACCAACGCCCATTGTTGTGCCCTCCTAACATAAGAGTGACCAAGGATCCTCACTCTGCACCCGTTTACGGGATCCCTTGTTGCGAGGGAAACAGCTTAAATACCTGTGGGCCAGATGTAACCCTTGAAGGCACCTGATGCCCAGCGACCTATATGCATTATGCGCTCAGTGCTCATCCCAATAACTGCCACCATTTTAGCTGCGTCTATGTGAAAGGAGTGTGAGCCAAACTATCTTGGCAGCAGACCGGCCTCGGCTAATGCCATCCGAGGGACTGCAGTGAATTAGAAGCAACTTAGGCACGAGCCATCCTCGTGAACAAAGAGCAGCCAGCCTTCAGGCTTGCCCGGCCTTCTATAGGTTTGCATGAGGCAAACTGGGCAGCATGACCTGTTGTCAAGACAATCTAAAAACGTGCTCTTTCCTTTGGCTTCCTGAACGGTCTTGGACCTTTGAAGGAAGATTATCATGGAACTGTCCCCCATCTGGACGTCCTCTCCCCGGATGCATGCTGCATCATGTCTATCTTTGGAGGGGTTACTAGCTCACTAACTCTGTAGGCACTGTTAAGGCCAGAGCGAAAGCAGCCTTGAATAGTGTGACCTCCCACTCTTGCCTGCAAATTTTAGGAATTGTCCCCAGTAGCTTTTTTTGGAGGGTGAAATCGATGGGGTGCCTCTTGTCCTAATGCTTGGGATGCAACCGCCGCCACCCCTTCATAGCCGCCTTGCAATAGAATGAGGTGACTGGGTCCACTCCAGTAGCTAGCTTGCCATACTAGGCTATTGCGCTAGGATGAGCCTGTGCCCAAGTTCTACTCTTCCCGCCCTGATATGCCCAGTGTATGAATCTTGTTACATCTGTGCTTGCAATATTGCCGTGCCCTGTCGTGCCGGTCACACTTTGTAAGACCTCCCAACACTTACAATATTTTGAAGTCGTCTTAGGAGCCAGTGCGTTGTTCACCAGCATCGTCAGATTGTGTCCACCAGGTCCAAAAGCCGCTTGGGGATCGGCGTCATGCTCTGTTCCGCATGCTGTGCCAGCTTCCTGAATCTCTCCCACTGAAAACGGGATATTGCATCATCCACTGAGGTATCACAGCCTGGAATGTACCTGGCTCTAACTGCTATATTTTCTCTTAGCTGGCAACTAACTAGGTGGCATAGTAAGCGGACCACAACTGGGCAGTACCTTGGTTGCACCACTTTGTGGTTGTCAGCCCACAGGGTGATTTGCCTGTTGGTGAGCCTACACTCCTATAGGGAAAAGGCCACTATGATGGGGAACAGCTCGAGCAGTGTTATGTTTTTGGTGAGACCTTGTTGTGCCACAATGCTGAACCTATAATGGCCCAAAAGCCTTAATTCCCTGCGACATCCATGAACAGCTCCAGCTGTCTGGCAGTCAACCACGGTTCTCACCGCATGAGTGTTCCATTAAAGCTGCCTAAGAAGGCTGCCCACTGCTCCAGGTCATCCTTCACTCTCTGTGTGAGTCGCACTCTGTGATGCTTCTTTGTGAGACCTTTGGTCAACAGAGCCAGACGCCTGGCGAATGGCCACCCTTCTGGGAATAGCCAGTTAGCAAAGTTGAGTTTTCCTAATAACCTCTATCTCCCCTAGGGTCGCCTTCTTCTCAAGAGCAGTTGTTCTATAATCAGCAGCAGTTCTTTCTTCTACTTTGGCCTTAGGTAGCCTGCACACACCCCCCTGTACATTGTCTAACTAAATACCCAAGAAGGATATGCGGGTAACAGGGACCTCTGTCTTCTCCTGAGCGAGCAGTACTCCGAGCTCCTGTGCCAAAACGATGAAATGATGCAGTATGTCCGCGCACTCTGAGGTGCCCGGTTCGGCTATGAACAGGAAGTCATCAAGGTAGTGTACATGTCCCCCTGCCGAGTATCTTGTCCCTAACTCCCACTCCAGGAAACTGCTGAAGGTTTCGATGTAGGCACAGGAGATCACACAGCCCATGGGCAGACATTTATCATCATAAAACACATTGTCGAACTGGAAGCCTAATAGGTGGTACCTGCGTGGGTGCACCAGCAGTAGGCAAACTGCAGATTCAATGTCAGTTTTTGCCAACAATGCCCCTCTTCCTTGATCAAATCCACAGCCTCATCCAAGGTGGCGTAGGACATGGAACAGCTATCCTGATCTAACCCATCATTGACTGATTCGCCTGGCGGGTAGGACAAATGATGGATGAGGAGGTATTTTTCTGGCTGCTTTTTAGGCACCACTGCCAGGGGGAAACTATGAAGTTGGCGAAGGGAGGGTCCTGGAACGGGCCTGCAACCCTCCCTAGGTCGAGCTGTTTGGCAATTTTTTGTTTGGTCACTTCTGGGTTCTCCCAGACTGACTTCAGTTTTTGGCAACCTCAATGCACCCAGGAGCCTTGGTATGGGATGTGGAAGCCTGTCGCAAATCTTTCCACCAATAGTTGTCCTTCTGTGCGTTTGGGGTATCTGTTCAGTAGCTGGGTCAGTGCTCCTATACTAATGTGGATTGGGAGGGACGCGGGAGGTGCCTCCCTTTCCTGGGGCACCGACGCACATCAGGTATTTTTTGGTCCCTACCCTCCCATGCTCCTTTGGGCCTCTTGCATTCGATTGCTGGGTGAGCCCCGCCACAGTTACTTCAGACGTCTCTGAACCTACAAGCCTGCCCCCATTTGCATTCCTCCTGGTCATACTTCCAGCAAGCTGTGGTTCTCTGCCTCCCTGGCTTACCCCCTGTGTGTCTCTTGGTCTTAGCCCCTTCCCCAGGTCCATCGTACCTCCCCTTACTCCCTGTTGTGCAAAAGGATCGGTCCCGGGTGCTCACCCCTTCCTTAGCCACCACCACATGGTTTGATGACCTCCCATATTTGCATCTTTTCCCTAAAGCCCTCATTGTACCTAACCAGGCCTCCCTTTGATATTTTTGCTGCGCGTCGTGTACTCTATGTTTGAGCCAGAACAGTGCTGCAGTACTCTGCGGGAATTTCTTTACAAAGACACATGCCAAGTTTGTAAATGCCCGCCAGTTTTTAATTGACCTTTCCACCCTTGACCTGCGTCTTTCTCTCTTGTCCTCATTCTTTTTGGCACACCATTCACCACCCCTGTCAGACAGCCCATTTAAAGGGCACATTCACCAGCGGTATTGCCATCTTGATATCGACTAACTACCTGCATGATTGATTAATGAATGAATCTCCCTGTACCAATATGGATCTATTTTCCACGTATCAAATTTATACACCGGTTTTGTTTCTGGTACTGTTGACCACCTTTTTAGAATGTTCTGCAACAGTTCTCTACCTAATACTATATACCTGACCACCCTATTATATGTTACTGTGGTTGTTTAACTATGTTGATGCTTGTATTTCCTTTCACGTAGGACTACCACACGAGTCCAAACTATAGAGGTCGGCACCTTACCGACATATACCTACACCGTCCCTACTAGAGTAGACGAGGATCCCCTGGTCCTGATGTAATGCCAAGATTTCCTGGACGATAAGAGGTGTGAAACATGTTTACCCCCCTTTCTGTACACACACAATCTAGAGCTCGAGAGGGTGTAATCCCCACTCTTTAGCAATGACTCTACAGTTCTTTGTTTTTATTATAGCATAGGAACCCAGTCAATAAAGATATCCTGTGGGATCCTAATAGCTATTTTTAACTCACACTCACTCTTTCCCATTTCTACTCTTTACACATATGCCCCACTACCTCTTAGACTTCCCATCGGTGAAAAGAAAAGACCTCCGGCAAAGAGCCCCCTTGTGGAGCCCGTTGGGCATTGCAGTGCCGGCCCAATGAAGAGCTGCCCGATGATGAAGCATGACACCTCCCGGGGTGTGTGAGGGCCGTTACTCCTAAAAGGAGCTACTCCACTTCCATCTCATCCTCTTGTGGACACCTGCCACCCCGTCCTCCCTTACCTCCCCTGTTTCCCCCTCTAGGAACTGCATACTCTTGTTTCTGCCACTGCTACAAGGGGCCCGTATGCTGGACCTGTTAAGCCCCAGTCCCTTGTCTTGAGATTAACACTCATAGAAAGTCACTATTCAGTTTAAGAGAGTTCAAAACTGACACTGGTCTAGGGCAGTAGTGGAAACTTTCTTTCTTGCAACATAGATTTTGATTTCAGATATTGGAAGAGTCTGCATGAGTAGTGCTTTCCGTACTTTGCTTAGGAAAGGGAGGAGGGAGATAGAGTGTAAGGAAATGATACATAATTCATCATTGATATTTTTTAGATTAGGAATCGTGACGTGAGCACTTGCTTTCAGGAATAGTGATTCATGGATCCCTGAATGAAGGAATCACACTACTTTGAAAGTACAGGAGCAGTCGTAGAAAGAGAAAGTCGGGCCGTTTAACATTTATTTGTCCTCTGAAGAGACTCGACCGAGCAAGGGTCCAAATTCAATGCACAGACATTTGAGTGTAGTGAATGCCATGGACAGGGGTGAGAAGACCTCGAGCAGAGGAAGAGAAGCCAAAGAAGAAGCAGCTGAGACCTACGAGGCACTGGAGGCTCTGGGTCAAATAAAGTCTGGAAAACAATACAAACTTAATTAAGGAAATGCACATGTACATAAATTATAGCAATTAATTGAAACATGAAACAGGACATTGGGAAAACAAAAAGGCTATAAAATAAAGTGAATAGCAACAAGCACCATATGGTCAGTGGCTGACTCACCAGAAAGCACCTGAGTTAGTGGCAGACAGATTCTGTTACCTCTATGCAGCCTCCACACTGGATGAAGATCCTCGGTCAATGGTCTGTACAAACCACACTTGGACTGCTGTGTGTACAAAAATCATGGGTCAAGATCAGCTCAAGCAATATGGTCAAGAGTAAGCAGTCTGTCAGGATGTGGTCCGGTGTCACGGCTCCCTAATAGGACAACCCCAGTGGATGTCACGAAGGGCTTCCCAGTCCAGAAGTGGGTAGTTTAGCCACTTACCCTAGTGGCCAGGGAAGTGGCACTTAAGCGGTCATATTGTCTGCATCATCAGGTGTCTTTTCTGACATTTATTCCGTTTATACTTTAGATTTGGTGATTTCTGCATTATTTATTTTAATTTTATTAATATGATTGATTAGACTACTTTCGCTCAAAGGCCTCAACATACAAAGTAAAACAGTACAAAAAACACGTAAAGGATAATTATAACAACAGTCTTTTTAAATTCGATACTTGGTTATTCAGCAAATTATCTTTTAGAAGTAACACCAGAGACAAGAAGACACACAAGAAAAATTAGGTGTGACTAACAGGCATTGAGAAGCAAAACGTGAAGTGAAACACAACAAGGAAATCAGAGAACAAAGATAAGTAGAGCCAGACACTGGATACTCTTAAATAGAAAACATAAGACGTGAACAAATCTGACACAGTAAAAAGAAGGGAAGCCACTGCAGCTGATTCATAGAGGAAAAGGTACATAAGTTTGGAGGAAAAGAAATATAAGTCCGGAGGAAGAGAAAGAAGAAGCCATATACAAGATTCGGGAACAAAACAATGGAAAAGGAATATAAAAAATATTAACCCCACCGCCCTGGTAAACCGTTGCAATACCGCCCTAATCCCCACGTCAGACATGGTGGACGTCCAAGACCTCACAACCTTTTACAATTCCACTATGCTCGAGATTCTTGACTCCACAGCGCCCCTTCAAGAAAAAAACGTTTCCTCCAGAATCTCCAAACCATGGTTCAATGAGAACCTGAATTCTGATCGTCGCAAGCTAAGATCAGCGGAGCGACTTTGGAATTCAGCACCCTCCATCGACCATCTACGCCACCTGAGAATGCTAAGGAACTCATACAAAAGGAAGATCCTAAAGACCAAGGCAGACTTTTTCAAAACCCAGCTGAATCAAGCCATTAACCGCCCCAAAAAACTATTCGAAATCGTCAAACAACAAATGCGCAACACGCCTAAACCTATGGAACCTAATGATTCGGATACACCAAATTGCAATGAGCTTGCCAATTTCTTCCTAGAAAAGACAAAATCCATTGAACTTGACATCCAATCTAGGAAGGCCCTCCCACAACCAATTGATCATGATACTAAGTTTTACTCTCAGATCAAGGTCCATTTCAGTACTCCGACGGAAACCTCAAAGAACAATGCCTCTTGGCACACCTTCTCGCCCATCCCTGAACAAGAAATCTATAACACTCTGCTAGCGATTAATCCCTCCAATCACTTATCTGACCCCCTACCGCCGTCTCTATTCAAAATGATAAAAACCTCTATTCTACCCCTATGGTCAAAGATTATAAATGCCTCTCTGAGACAAGGCTCCATACCGGACTGTCTTAAAATAGGGCAGGTCACTCCTATACTAAAGAAACACGACTCCCCCTCCTCTGATCTCAACAACTACCGACCGATATCCAACATACCCACTTTAGCGAAATTGCTGGAAAAATGTGTACAAATACAACTTTGCAACCACATCGAGAAATACAACTTCCTAGACAAACACCAATCCGGCTTCTGTCAAGATCACAGCACGGAATCTGCTCTCACCCACATAATGGATGACATACTAAAAATGCTGGACCAGAACGAATCATGCCTATTGATACTTTTTGACTTATCCTCCGTGTTCGATACAGTTAAGCATGACAACCTACTGTCCCTACTGGAACGAAGGATTGGTCTTACTGGCCCTGTGTTACAATGGTTCACCTCCTTCCTAAACAACAGAACTCAAAGAATCAAGACAAAACACTCACTCTCTCAACCATCCATGGTCACCATAGGGGTTCCTCAGGGATCAGCACTTTCACCCATTCTTTTCAATCTACTCATGGAGCCCTTGGCAAACGCAATGAACTCTGCGAACATTCTTTATCACCTATATGCGGATGACACCCAACTGTATATGAAAATCTCCTCACCAGAAGACTTCATCTCCCTCAACGCTATCCTGCAGAATACTCAATGCTGGCTCACTGACAACCACCTCATGCTTAACACCAAAAAAAACGGAATTCCTCCTCATCTCCCCACCCAATCACACACCCAAGATAGAGGTATGGTTGAATCAGCTAACTTCCTTTGACTGTGCCCCCCTCATCATTGACTCCGCGAAATCCCTGGGAGTCACCATAGACAAACACCTGAACATGCAGGCGCAAATATCCAAAGCCACCATGGAAGCCAATCACCAGTTGAGTTTACTAAGGAAACTTAAACCCTTCCTCCCACAGACCGACCTAAAAATGGCGGTACAAGCCCTAGTGTTACCAAGACTGGACTATGGAAGTACCACTCTATGCGGTCTCCCCAGATGCAAGCTGGCACCGCTGAGGGCATCTCAACGCTGCGGCCAGACTGGTCTCAGGATCTAAAAGAAATAGCCACATTTCCCCTACCTTGAAAGCTCTGAACTGGCTGCCCTACGAGGCAAGAATACACCTAAAGATCGCTTGCATGACCCATAAAGCTCTACACAGCAATACCCCCAGTTATTTAGCACTAAAGCAAGAACGATCGGGAGGATGCAGACAATTGCGAAGTGCGAGCTCACTACTACTGAAACCACAGTCCTTCCATAAAACGAGTACCGGGTGCAGAGCTTTCTCAGGGATCGCACCGAAGATTTGGAACTCCCTACCTCCAGCTGTACGTGGAATCCCTTCCTTTACCTCCTTCAAAAAAGAAGTGAGAATGCTCCTAATGAACAAATTCACATCCTAAGGCATCATACCTTATGCTGACTTCTAGTGACCATGCTATCCATTTATTACCGTCTACCTCTTTTGTATTGAACTGTGAATACCAAATGTATGTATACTTCCTCATCCTGCTAAGGTTGAATAACTGTGTAATGTGATGCGCTCCGATTCCCTCGTGGATCACTCACCACTGACTACTAGGCACCTATGCTATCCATATATATTATTATCTACTTTTTTGTGTTGAATTGCAAATACCAATTGTACCTTTACTACCTCAACCTCCTAAAGCTGAAAAACTGTAACGTGAATTGCTCTGATTCCCTCGTGGATCATTCTTTGTTGACTACTAGTCACCTAAGCTATCTATTTACTATTACCTACCTCCTTTGTATTATGGCGAGCACCGAATGTATGTACACCACTTCAACCATCTAATGTTCAATTATGTTATATTGTAAAGCGCTCTGATACCCTCGTGGGTCATGTTCGCGCTATATAAAACTTTGTAAATAAATAAATAAATTCGGGATGAACAGTGTTGGGGTTGTGATATTTTTAGGCACCCCCATATACAGAGATGCTCAATAGTAATGACAGGAAAACATCAGCGTTTATATTAGTAATGTCAAAGATGAAGAAGTAATACATGGTTTTAAAGGTTTTAATTTTGCATTTTTTTAGACATTGGACCAGCAAGTTTTTCCACCAAAGTAACCTAAGGAGCAAGGACCAAGGAGAAATAAAAGAAGCCGGGTATGAGCAGGAAAATATTAGGGAGTTGAAATGGGTGGGAAATGAACAGAAGATGACGTGGGGCAGGCTGAGTTTGCAGAGAATTGAAGAATTACTAGGATTAAGCACAAGAAAGTGAGAAGTCATCCAAGATTCAAACACATAACAACATGTAAAAACATATTCTTTTAGAGAAACAGAAAAAGAAGAAAGGAAAAGAACGTTTGGGAATATGCATAAAAGTGAGAGTCGAGACAAATGGGGAGAAAAGTGGAAACTGAGGAATAGTATACAAAGAAAAAAACCCACAAGGGACGAGGAAATTATCCCTTTGAAACACCAAAGAAAAGAGGGTAAAGTGTGGAAGCAGTACCCTTTCATAAAACTGAAACGAAACAACCAGAAATATAAGTGGCGCCAAGAAAGGAAAGAACTCTTCTTTTTTTTTAAACCATCTTTATTAGCTTTTTACAAATTAATTTCCCTAAGCCCCTCCCTCCCCCCACCCACCATCCAAGCCATTATACCAAAACAAAACCACAGCAGTTGAGCCGTGCAGCGATTAAGCAAAACAGACTTGTACAAAAACAAAAAATAACAAGAAAGGGAAAGGGAAAGGAAATAAGGAAGCCATAAGCCGAGTGTCTATTGGCCATCTCCATGGGATTCCAACCATTCCCTCAAAGGTGCCCAAATTTGCAGCCCCTTTTTACGAACCCAAGAGCCCTTCTGAGCATAAACAGCCCTTTCGATATGGTACACCGAGATTAAATGACCCAGCCAATGATTAAAAGATGGAGGAGCAGGGTCCAACCAAGCTGTCGTTAAGCACAATCTGAACACTGCCATCGCGAGGAACAAAAACATAGAGAGTGCCACCGGGAGATTTCCTGTTCATGAACTCCTAAAATAATTAATTGCGATGTGACCGAAACCTTCAATTTCAATTTGACCTTCAAAAATCATTTAGCTCCCGTCTTAGGCTCGCTAACCCTGGACAATCTGCCAACATATGAACTAAATCAACCCCGAACATTTGACAGCAGGGACAATTTGTACCGCCAACCCGCCCCCATTTACTGATTTTTTCCAGAGTTATATATAGATTAAACCAGGTCTTATAATGTTGGACCTGTAGGTTAGCGGATAGCAGCGTCGATCGAGCAAGCTCCAAAGAGAGGAGACTGTCCCTCTCCGTAACCTGACTGCTTGCCTGCCAACGGGCCAAATGTTTCTCAATATTATCCCCCAACCTGTCATTTAGCAGTTTGTAAATCTTCCCAATCGGGTGTCTTTCTCCCCTCATCAACTCCACCAACTCCACTTTATTGAACCCTTCATCTCCACCCTTTTTCTTCCCAAAAAAGTCCCTAATTTGCAAAAATTTGAAAAATACATTATTTCCTAAAGAAACTTTTTTCTTTTCACATCCTCAAATGTGGCAAAACCCTCTTCATCGAAAAAGTCCCCAAGGATACAAGGGCCATCATTCTTCCCCCACCGCTTGATGTTTAAATCGTGAAAAATATCTGGTAGGAGGGGGTTACCTTGGAGGGGAGTGTAAAAACAGAACCGCCCAATCCCGAGCTTCTTCCGAATACTGGTCCAAACCTGAGCTGCATATAATAGGGTCTTGAATCTTACTTTTTTAAAATAGCTAAATTCGAGCTGTCGGAATAAAGACCCACGGGCAGCCTCTCCGAGGGTTAGCTCAAAACACGATGGTACCGTACTGCCCACTGACCTGCATCAAACAGTAGGGGAGTAATTTGTTGATGGGCAGAGGCCCAATAATACAACCTAAAATTTGGTACAGCCCAGCCCCCCGTTCTCTTGACAAAGAAAGAAACTTCAATGCCCTCCGTGGACTAGTATAGGCCCATAGAAACCTCCCCATCATGCTGTCCAGCATCTTAAACCAAGTATTATTTACCTCCAACGGGATGGCTCTAAAAAAATATAGGGGCATATTAGCAAGACCCACGTTAAAATTATCGCCGTTTTAGCGGCAGGAAACTGCCGCTAAAACGGCGATAATGGGCTTGCTAATATGCGTATGGAATTCAATAGAAGCCCAAGCTAGATGTGCAGGACATCTAACCTGGGCTTCTATTGAATTTCATAACGCATATTAGCAAGCTCATTATCGCCGCTTTAGCGGCAGTTTCCTGCCGCTAAAACGGCGATAATTTTAACGTGGGTCTTGCTAATATGCCCCATAAGATCTTAGGGAGGAACATTATTTTTATAAGATTGGTCCTACCAATCAAAGTTAATCTAAGGTTATTCCATCTGTGTAGATCAGTTTTAGTTCTATCTATTAATGGTCCCAGATTCCCCTCAACAATTTTATCCGTGCCTGCCGTAATCTTAACCCCCAGATAGACAGCATCTGACAAAACTCATGTATCCTCATAGCAAACATTATCATTAATGAGAATCTGGGTTTTGTCCTGGTTCAGTTTATAGCCCGAGATTCGGCCAAATCGACGAGCCTCGGCTTCAACATGCCCAACCGCCGTAGTGGGGTCTAGAGTAACAATTGCAAGGTCATCGGTATATGCCAATATTTTAGTCTCCCAGCTCAGAGTGGAAATTGGCTGGACTAGGGCTTTGTTCTTAACTCGGTAAATCAGAGGATCTATATAAAGAGCAAAAAGCAGGGGAGAGCAGTGGCACCCCTGCCTTGTCCCCTGCTGAATTTTTACTATCTCTGATTCTCCACCCATTAATGCGACCTTAGCCGTAGGGTTAATGTATAACATTTTAATCCACCCGATAAACTCGCGCCCCAATCCCTTCTTCTCCAAAATTGACCAAAGAAAGGGCCAAGAAACCCTATCAAAGGCTTTATTCGGCATCTAATATCAACAATGGCATGGGCTCCCCTCGGATTTTAGCTACATCAAATAAGGTAATCACCCGCCGGGTGTGATCTGTTGTTCCAAACCCCGGGATAAAACCATGTTGTACAGGTGACACAATTTTCCTTATTACCCCCGATAACCTTGAGGCCAAAACTTTTGCGAAGATTTTTGAATCGCAGTTAATTGAAGTGATTGGGCGGTATGAGCCTAGGTCCTGTACTGGTCTGCCCTTTTTCGGAAAAACCACAATCCTTGCAGAGGCCCAAGAATCAGGCGAGGGAGATCCTCTCTGAATATCCAAGAACACCTCCAGCATAACTTTACTAAGAGTAGTAGCAAACACTTTAAAAAACTCCCCAGGTATTAAATCTACCCCTGCGGCCTTACCAGATGAAAGCCCCGAGATTATAAGTGCAATCTCTTCTGCAGAAATTGGCTGATCCAGAGTGCTCCTGTCTTCCCCATCCAAACCTTCCATAGTAGAAGACTCTAGATACGACTCTATTTCCACTAATTCAGAGGTCTCCTCATTATAAAGTTGCTGGTAATACCTCTGAAAAAACGATCGTATCCCTCCTACATCAGAAATGAGACCGAATTCCGGATCATTGATCTGTTTGATCTCACCAAAAGCCACCTGTTGCCTGGTACGAAATGCTAAGATGCGCCCCACTTTATCATTAAGTTCATACGTTTTGTTTTTCCCAGCGGTATATTTATCGGCTGCCTTTTTGGTAGATATATCCCCTATTGCAGATTTAGCAAGAATAACCCGAAGCTGGGCCTCCTCGATATCTGACTTCACCGAGACTACACCCACCAACCCAGCCTCCGCTCGAGAGAGCCTGATAGAGCCCCTGTAGTTTCTGCTTCTCCCTCTTCTGCCTGTCCCAGCTAAACCTTATCATTTCCCCCCTGATCCCTGCTTTCAGCGCGTCCCATACTATCCTCAAGGGGGCAGACCCCACATTCTCGGCTATGAATAGCGGTATCCACTTCCTCATCTAGCAAAGATAGTCTTCATCTAAGAGTAACGCTTGCTCGAACGACCATGCCCTGTTAATCTGTGGAGTTGCTTGAATATCCACCTCCAATACTAACGGGTTATGGACAGACATTACACGAGGGTATTTTAAAATACGTGACGCCTGGAGCCATCCGCTAGGTATAAAAAGTAATCAAGGCGGACATGAACTTTATACAGAGCAGAATAGTATGTAAATCTGGGGTCCGAGGGGAACTTTTCCGCCCATACATCATATAACCCGTGGGTTTGAACTAGATGTTTTAGTGACCGGAACACCTTAGGCTAGCGTCCATGAAAGGCCGCAGTATCTAACCTTAGGGAGCCTCCCTTAATATTAATATTAAAGTCCCCATATATAACTAAAGGGAACGCCCACCAGGCTAGTTCAGTGCAGATCCTATCGAGTAGAGTAGCATCATCAATAACAGGACCATAATTAGAGCAAAGAGTAAAAGAGCCTTGTGTATGCATAATTTCTGCAACCGCCCATCTCCCCTGATTATCTGCCCTAGCTTTATTATAACGAATCTTGCCCTTACGAGCCAGAATTGCTACCCCACCAGTGCGGGACCCTTGCAGAGTCCTAGATATGATTTGATAACCTGAAAATTCTAATAGCTGTTTCTGAGACCCTTCCACATGGGTTTCCTGTAAGCAAAGGATGTCTGCATTCAAAAACTGTAAATCTATATTGACCCTTTGTCTCTTTTGGAAGTTATTTAGCCCACAGATGTTGATTGAGGCTATTCTTAAATTAGTCATATTTTATTATGCTGCAAAACCTGCCAGAAACTCTGCTGCCCACTCAGCCAACCCCCACCCCGTGACTTGGATCCCCCTTTCAGCCAGCCCTCCCCGCTCCCATGCCTTATCACGAGCAAAAGGGTCAATCCTGACCCTCGTGATGGTTCCTACCCACTAAGCCGCTGCTGCCCCTGTCCCGACCCCGAGCCTAACAACCCCACCAAAAAGCCCCAAAGGAAGAACCACCGAGAGAACCCCCATCCAGAACAGAACACACAAAGAAAAAAGTAGGGAAAAGTAGGAAATCCCCACCCAGAGAAGAGCAAAAACCCCTTATCCAAATATCCTATCCTTAAGATAAAGATAAACCCAAAAAACAGCATCCCTCCTTAAGTGAGAGGGCCCCGTCTATGGATCAACAGAGCCAACCAAGCATGACAATCAGCCCATTCCAGTCTCGTTAGAAATCTCCTTTAAATAGTCTTGTGCTTTGATCTCAGAGAGAAAAGTCAGCTCCTTTCCCTGGAATATAATCTTGAGGCGGGCCGGACTTAATAGATATACTTCGCACCCAAGTCGCTGGAATGGAGAAAAAAGCTGATGGAGCTGCCACCTCCGTTCTACCATTGCATGACAAAAATCCGGGCGAAAAAAGAAGGTATGGCCCTCGAATTACCTCTTTGCTTCAGGTCTTGCCTTTTCGAAGATGGCTTGGCGCAGAATAAAATTGCCAAAGTAAACCAGAACCGCTCTTGGTTTCTCTTCCTGCTGAGAATGATTTTTTTTTTGGGCATCAGAGGAAAACGATGAACTCTTTGAACCTCAGATTCCCAGTCCCAATGGGCAAGATCAGGGAAGGCTCCCTTAAGTAGCTTCAACATAAAAGATCTGATGTCATTTCCCTCCGCCATCTCTGCAAGGCCAAGGAACCGAAGGTTATTTCTACGCTGGCGGTTCTCAAAGTCTTCCAGCTTCCACATCATATCTACGAGCTGCGTCTCCTGTACATTTTGCCGTTGCTCGACCACCGCCGCCACCGTGGGAGCTGCCTCTACGCGCTCCTATACCATCGTAATCCGCTCTGCCATCTCTGAGCAAATTTTAGACACCTTACGTACGGTGCCTTGAATCTTTTTAGTGGCCAGGTGAGCTCTTTTGTGTTCCACTCTTGCCTCAGATTGCATCTGCTTTAGGGTGGCATAGATTACCTCCATTGAAGGTGCAGCAGACAGATCTGGTGTGGGAGCTCCCTGAGAGGTGCATGATCTCTCTCCCTCATTCTCGCTATATACCTGGCGAGTCGCTGAGTAGTCCAACTTGAGTTGCCGAGTAATGCCCAATTCAGATCCTAATTCCCTCTCGATCCTTCGCACTGTCTCACGGCTTCTTTTAGAAAGGGAGAGTCGTTTCTGAGTTGAGGCCTTTGCTTTCCCATCCTTTGAACTATCCCCTGATGATCCTTGAGCGGAGTCGTCATCCGTCAACACCTCGCTAAGGCTGTACAGGTCTGAATTGTCTGTTAAGGAAAAGAATTTCTCCACAGGGGATCCTCCTCTCTGATTTATATCCGTTTGCTCTGGACCTTTTCGATATACCTACTGGGGACCTGGTTCGTTACTAGTATCTTGCCCCGGCGGTCCTACCTCGTTTAAAACCACCGTGGCTGCCTCCAATCCCTGCATCCCGGTCCCTCCAGTCCCCAGGATCATTTTCAGGCCCTTTTTGTGCAGTGCATTTTAGGGAGCTAGAGCCCCTCTTCTTGCACCTTTCCACTGCTTTATCCCCTGTGACCAAAGGTGTAATCAGCTCCTGTGCTGAGGCCGATGCTGCCAACTTACCCTGGTTACTCGGGGGTTGACCCCCAAGTTTGCCCGAAAATATCTCTGCAATAGAGGGCTGTCTGTCCTTAGGAATATCCAGGCATGCTGCAGCAATTTGCGCGCCCGGCTGCACTGGATTCAAGGCTTCCATCCCCATCTGGGACTTGCCATTCCCCGTTCCTGCCATTTTCTCAAGTTTGCATACTAGCTTCTTGCCAGGTGGAGCAGAGCATGCTGGGAGCGTCCCCGCCAGCTCCGCCCGCTCCTTCGCTTGTCTGGCTCCCTTCGGGGGCATCCCAGGGCTTCGCGTCCCCAAATTCTTCAGAGTCCAGCAAACGCCGCGGAGCCCGCCAGGCGCACCCACTCTCCTCCCGATGACAGTCCGCAGCAGTCGAGAGAGAAAACAGAGCTGGCGCCGGAAAAGCAGACCGGTGCGACCAAGCAGCGAGGTAGGCACCACCATCGGAGTAAACTCTCAGGGTCAGGAGCAGCTAACGCAGCGTCTAGGCGGCCATCTTGCTCGACCGAAAGGAAAGAACTCTTAATACCTAAAGAAGAAAGAGCCGAAAGAGCCACTGTGACAGAAGCAGCAGAAAGATAAGAAACGATAAGAACAGAGGATTGTTTATTGACTCATGAATAAAACAGAAAATTAGAAACAGAAAGTAAAGAAGGTTCAATGGAATGACCAGGTTGGAAGCCAGATTGTACTTGTGCTTATGAAGAAAGTTTGAAATCTGAGAGAAAACAACACGTTCTAGATTTTTTTTTTAAATGCCAAAAGAGAAATTGTCATATAGTTAGAAAGGTTAATCAGATCTAATTAAGGTTTTTTTAACACACCAAGAAAAGTACTAGAGAGAAAAGCACCAGAGGAAAAATAAATGTTAAACGGCATGACTAAGTAGGGTACCAAGAGAGACAAGAAAGGGTTAACCAGAGCAGATGGAAGAAGATCTTTTGTAGAGGAGGCAGGTTGAGACGCCCAAAGAATGGCTAAGATTACAGATTCAGATAAAGTGGAACAAGAATCGAAACAAGGGGAGAGAGATCAGGAGCTGACAATGGTCCTGAGTTTGGTACTGAAGCACCAAAAAGGGTCAAAGAAACCGAATAAGAAGAATGTTGAAAATCTAAAAAGTAAAGAAACCTGCTAAGTCTTCAGTGAAGTCATTGGAAGAAAGAGAAGCAGCAAATGGGCAAAGTAGACAATAAAGGGTTGATAGTGATTGACAGGCATCCTAGTCTGATTAAAAATACCTTTTTCAAAACAATATTCTTTTGTTGCTTTCAACTTGAGTGCATGTCTGCAATGAATGGACAGAAAACAAACAAGTAGTCTGTGATCCGGTGCATGTGCCTCTGGAGTTCAAAATGATGAACAGAAGAAGTACGCTAGGAAGGAAAATCATGTATTAGCCAAGGTTGAGGAGGCTTGCGGGTGAGTTTGGAAGCCTTCTGCCAGATATCCAAATCGTCCAAGTCGGTTTTCTAAATATGCTAAGTCTTACCTCTAAGACCCACAATCTGACACTGACATCCTCTTGAAAGTAGTGACCAGTTTTTTGTTTGTCATACTTAAAAAAATGAAATGTGCATGCCCGGAGGATATGCATTTTTGATTAACATGTGCAAGTATGACAGTAATTTTGGGTACTATTTATTGAGCGTGTTTTTCATAATCAGAAGCTTTGCAACTGTGTATCCACTCACTCTTGAGGCTCTGCACTTCTTCCCTCTATTGCCTTTGAAGACTTCACTACAGTTTCCAGCGCTTTCCTTGATTTTTTTCCTGCAAGATATCTGCCAGCTCTTTCAGCTTTATTGTTTTAGAACCTTGTTATCTGCCTTTCTTCTCCAGCATTCCAGCTATCACCTATTGATCAGAAACATTTTCTTGGCATTGGTAATACTGGCACTTTGGTTCCTATTATAAACTTTTCAAAGGCAGCTCCACATATCCAACAACTGACTTGAGTTGCTGTGTCTGAGAACCTACAATTGATTTACAGTAATGGAGATGCTTTGGAAGATTACTTCTTGGCTGCTCTGCGTTATTTCAGTTTTTAGACTATGAACAATTTCGCCATTTTGCCATCCGCATACGTTAGTTTCCTGACAACCTTCAGTGGGGCAAGAGAATCTAGAACAGAGGACACTGGCTAACAGAGAAGGGATGAAGCTTTACCAAGAGAGGAAGCAGAGACCTCATGGAGTGTAGCAAATAGAGTAAAAGCAGCAGCAGTCACTTGGGCTGGAGAGACCTTCTTGAAATTATGTCGAAAGTAGTAGTAGAAGAAGATAGAACACTGAAGGAAGAATGCACATACAGAGCAGTGGATATAAGCAAATTCTCAGAAGGAGGACAGTGACAGAATGAGGGTGAGAAGCCTTAAAATTAGTAGGAAAGAAAATTAGATCCACATTACCATCCAATTCCAATATGGTAAGATTAAACGTTTCAGTAAGAATGAGATGAGGCAACATGGGCGTATTGTCTGATAGGTGAAAACTGAAGTCTCCTATACAGCAGCAGAAGGGAAGTATCTGGAAAGGAGGATAACACAGATTTAAGATCATGAAAGAATGATGAAAAATGATTTGGATGTCTATAGATGATTAACAAAGATCCTGGTATAGTGTTTGAGAAGGAAGCAGTATGAAATTCAAAAGAGTTATATTGGGGGACCGAAATAAGAGTTAGAATTGGACCATTGGGAAGACTGAGAGGACTACGCTGCGGCCTGGATATGCAAGATGAGGAGAGAGTGTGACCTGGCGTCCCTGAGTCCAATCAACAAAGACAGTGGGAAGGCACTGTTGCAAAATACAATTAGATACATTAGTGTGATTGGGATTTATATGTACTGGGATATTTATAGCATCAAAAGTAAACAAGAAATCAGGAGCAAAAATCTAGAAGTATTACTTATGGCTGTGTCAATTCAATTCAATTGAAATAGGGGATGAAATGATGGACGAAGTAGCAGAGCCCAACCCGGGGACTCCAGAAGCTGACAGCAGCAGGCAGATTGAAGCCCTGAAGCCCTTGTTCAATCTGCCCTTATCAAGCACTCACTAAAGGGAGACAGAAATAGAGGAAAAAGTTACACATGCATCCACAGGTTGTCTCAGGCTTCCACTAGCTGTTGACCATGCGCCGCTGATAGCAGTTCGTGTGATCTGATGCGCCTCACAATCGTAGCTCTACATTTCATAGATTAGGTCCCGGCAGTGTATAGCTTAAATTAAGACAGGCACTTTGCATGTCACATAGAGACTCCTATTACCGATAATGCTCGCTGGCTTTGTTTGTGGGAATTCTCCGGACAATGGTGTTTAACTGGAAAGGAACAACACACCAGATGCACTCAAGAGAGAGCCCAGGAGGCTGTTAGATGTTTCTGACCATGGTGCCTTTTTGCTACCCCTGTCAAGCCCCAGTGGTCCACTCTCATCTTTATGGCTGTAAAGTACAAACAGACAAGAATCTGAAAGTCTGTGAAAATATATCATCTGAAGGAGGGCCCCATTTTGAACAGAGTCAAATGAATTCCCTTGATGTTATCATAGATCAGTGGTGGCTGGCTGGTGACCTGTGAAAGCAGTAGCGGTCCGTGGTAGGAGTGCCGGCCGGGCGGTGACGTGGGGCGGGGTGTAGTAAACCACGGATTACGGCCGAATACAGGTAAGTAAACATTTAAATAAATAAAACGAATTTCGTTGTGAGCGCGCAACGAAATTCGTTTTATTTATTTAAATGTTTACTTACCTGTATTCGGCCGTAATCCGTGGTTTACTATCCCCCACCCTGCCCCTCCCCCGCCCCACATCACCGCCCGGCCGGCACTTCTACCACAGACCGCTACTGTGTGAAAGTGGTGGCTTGTAAACGCTGGGTATGACTTTTATGTAGCGAGCGAGCTCAATGGACAAACGTTGCCCCTCCCCCTCGAGAAAACTTGTAAAGATATTGGAAATGTTAATACCATTTTAATAAAGTATTTTCTGAGAAAGCAAGATGGTTTAGCAAGCAATTGTTCAGAGGAGTCTTGAAATATTTCAACACATTAAAAACTGCCCCGTATCTTACTGCATTAATATGTTAAACAGTTATTGTAATGTGCAAATTGAACAGTTCAACAACTTCAGGCCTTTGCGTGCGGCATCGACTTTAGAAGAAAGTGCTCTAATGAGACTTGGGGAAGCCCCCACAGCTACTGTCTGCTATCAGTCATATAGAAATATGCGCAGACAGGGCTTAACGTGGGATGAAAAAAGTGGGATCTCTAAAAGTGGTGTGGTTTAAACATGTAAACTAAATTTCTGTGATTCCCATAGTGTGCCAGCGACCACTATATTAGTTTCTCTGTGGGATTTCTGTTATTGCATCCAGATACATAAAGAAACAACTGACATACACCTAAAACCCGCCAGGACTTTTGGCTTTGTCTATTGTTCGCTGTTTAAGATAAATGAGTAACAACAATGATTTTATTGTAAATAAGATTGAAAACGTTTCAATTCTGCATTTCTGAGACTGTCAATTAGATATTATTGAGGCCTGTGGAAAAAGTATTGGTCTTCGGTTATGTGCACTTGATGTTAGACATGCATGCCCCTTTTATCTCCACATCTCGTTCATCTACATAAATTGAAGTTCATCTCTTTCCTCTTCAGCGCCCTCTTTTTACTCTCTCCTGAATGCACTTCCTCACATCTACTTCACTTCACCTCCCCCAAACATACACTGCACTCATTCACATGTAAGCATTTTTTTTTACTTTCACCTTGCCAATATTTTGACAACTGTATACCCCCTTCAGGCACATTTACACAGAATTTTAATTTTATCTGGAATACCCGAGTATTCGCATCTGTGTCCTCTGCAGAGAGGCCAACCCACTGACAGGCAAAGTGAGAAATACGCACTGCCTTCAGCCTCTCACCAGAGCTCTCAATCCCGGTCTCTCATAAACATCTGGTGCGAATCAGTTCAAAGTATGCACTATACAAGAGTAATAAGATGCAAAAAGACGTTAACACAACATGATGCAAATAGCTAACACTGTTGGGGAATGCAAGATTAAGTAAAACACGTCAAATAGAAACAGGAACTAAATAGCTGACATACATTACATTAACTTTTTAAACTTTGGCATCCATGTTAAGGGCATGAATGCAGTTCTCAACAGGGATTCATTTTAATGTGTGTTTTAATGTCATATGAGAGAGCCAGATTCCCAGAATTACGCAACCACAAGCATCTAGCATGCTACAGCGTCTGTCTTTAAAATCAAATACGTCCAAGTGCCACATTGCACAAATCAATCTAAATCAATCAGGACCTTAAATAGGATCCAAGTATGTGTGCCAAGTTCTAGGCATGCATACTCATAGATTTAATGTTTTTTGACATTTCCTGGTATTTCACAAATCAGGACACTATTTGCACTTATTTCTCCATTTGCGAATCACAAAAGTTATTTTTTTTCCAAAATATTTTTTATCTCAGAGAGTTCAACAATCACATTAGCAACAAAGTTGGCATCGTAGAATAAAAATAATTCATCTCAGTAAAAGAGAATAGCAGTTTATTTTATAAACCGAAACCACATTCTTACCAACTCCAGATAATAGATGACATTAAAATATATTGCACATTTACCCATTGAATCCGTTTTTCCGAGATGAGTACATTTTTCCTTTTTCCCCCTCCTTATCCAAGAAACTCCCACAATTGTTTATACTTAGTATAAGAGCCTGACCTTAGTGCATATCTTTTTCCAGTTCCCTAATTCTGCACAATTTGGACCACCATTGTTGGAACGCAGGGTGATTTCCGTTTGCCAATTCTGCAGTATTAAAGATCTGGTGACTAATACTGTAATAAATAACCGTTTCTCCTGTAAGGGACTGATGTTCGTATCAGGGGAATATCCCAAAGCAGTAGTGTGAGGATCTATAGCTGTCACCAGTTCTAGATTATGGAAACAATACCTCTCAATCTCATCCCAAAATTGTTTTATTTTCGAGCAGCCCCAAATAATGTGAATCCAATTGACCCCGTCCCTCACGGAACACTGAAAACATATGTTCTGTATTTGAGGGCATATTTTGTGCAAAAACGCTGAAGTTCTGTATTTGTAGCCAGTTGGCATAAAATTGCATTCTTCTGAAATAAGCCCCTTTAAATAAACTAGTATCAAACTTATTTAACTTATTACAGGCTGTGGCTGAGAGCTGGAGATTCTCTTTAGGCTGCCACTTATCCTGATCAGTAATACTTCGCCTCAGGTAAGATATCCAGAAGCTAATAGATCTGCATGTACTTGATTCTATTAACTCCTCAGTGAGATCTAAGCTTAATACAAGCCTAATTGTAGCTATCTCCTTTAAGAATTGCCTAATCTGTATATATGACCACTGCAATGTATCCTTAAAATATCTAATACTGGGCTCGACTTCACTCCAGTTTTTCCAGGCTTCTATATTAAAATCTAAAACCGTAGAGTAGCCATTTCTTTCCCATTTCTGTATGACACTTTTCTCTATCAGGAGTTGGTCTCCTGTATTCATATCAGCCAGAAGTGTGGCGCCATTAATGATCGGTATATTATAGTGCTTAAACATTTGTGCTTTCTGTTGTATAAGCCATTGTAGTACCTGTATCTGACTTTCTTGGGATTTCTTGTAAGTCATAAAAAAAATCTAAAGTTTCATATTCTTGGAAAAGCAATGATATAAAAATATTATCTATACGGGGCAATCCGAGAGATTTAAAAAACCTGTAGGTATTATATGCAAAATTCACAAAATAATATTCCCTCAAATTAGGGCGAGCCAGTCCTCCTTCTGTAGTTCAAAGTGTCTAGTGCTAATCTAGGCATTTGATTGGCCCATAAAAAGGTTGAGAACAAACCCACTATCTCCTTAAAAAATGTAATCTGTAAGGCGTATGGAATGGCAGAAAACAAAAAATTACATAAAGGCAAGACAGACATACAAATTAAGACAGCCCGTCCCATTATGACAAGTGTGTCCATTTTTCAAATAATGACAATCTTGTGAATTAAAGGAACATAATTCAATGTGTACAAATCATTAACATTCTCGGAAACATATATCCCTAGATAATGTTTGGATCTTGTATTGATTAAGAATGAAATTCATGAAGTAAGGTGTCATATGCGCAGTTACATTGTAAAATCTCTGTTTTTAACTTGTTTAGCTTATAGCCTCCTAATTCTTGAAAAATCTGAAAAACGTTTTACTGGATATCTATCTCTAGTTTGAGAAATAGAATAATGCCGTCGTCATACAATTTAATATTAGACATCCCACTTATTGGTGCTACTGCCTGTGTATTGATCCTAATGCCTATTGCCAACGGCTCTATAAACAGAGCAAAGAGTATTGGCGACAGGGGACAAGTGCAGTGGGTCCCTCATATAAACAAATTATTATATGAATACAATTATTGGGAAGCCCAAATTCCTTAAGAATCATAAAAAGTCTGTCCCAGCTTACTAAAACAAAAGCCTTTTCGGCATCTAAAAACATCACCTCAGCAGGCACTTTATTTTGTAATATATAATCTAAGGCCTTTATTTAAAAAATTGTATTAGAGAATAGCTGCCTGCCTGTCACAAAACCACATTGATCAGAATGAATAATAGATCCCAAAATACTGTTCAATCGATTAGCTAAAAGTTTAGTGAAGATCTTATAGTCTACATTTAATAAGCTAATTGGTCTAAAAGAGTTCATGTTTTCCCTTTTTTATCTTTCTTTAAAAAGCTGACTACAACCGCAGTATGAAAAGGTGTGGGAAGCTCCCTCCTTCTAAAATGAGATTTGCGAGTTTTAAAATTTCCGTCTTTTAAAATTGGTGTAAATCTTTTATATAGTTTAGCTAGGATGCCATCTTCCCCAGCCAACTTACCATAAGCTAATGATTTCACCACCCTCTCTACTTCCTCAAAAGAAAATGTAGCTACCAGAGTTTGTGCATGATCATTTTGCAGCCATGGGATAGGGAGCTTATCTAAAAAATGCTTACGTTGTGTAATATCCACCTTCGCTGAGTGTTTTATATTATTTCATAGTGTTTAAGGAAGGCACGCCGAATAGCTGATGGCTCTGTTAAGTGGGCCTTAGTTTCTGCATCTATAGGGATGTGATCCTATTACTTGCTTGTCGTTCTCTAGATTGCCACGCCAAGAATCTGCCCGCATATTTGCTTTCTTCATACACTTTTTGAAGATATGCAGCATTGGCCATATAGCCTTGTGTATAATAATATTCTTGCATTCATGCTTTTGCTTGCCTGAATAATTCTTTAGTTGCAGCAGTTTTAGCTTGCATAAGTGTTACACTTGTCTGATGTAATTCAGCCTCAAGCCTCGCCTTATGTAGAGTTGCCTCTTTTCGTTGCTGAATTCCTTTTGTAGTGATTTATTCACGAATAGTTGCCTTAAAGGCCTCCCAAGCATTCTCTATTTGAGCAGCGTTAGTATTTACCCTAAAATAATTTACGATCTTGTTATAGACCTCCGTGCATCATTCTTCATCTTCTAAGTTACCTTTATTAAGAAAACAGCTACCTTCTGGTCTCGCTAACTTAATTCCTATCACTTCCATCTTAATCATGGCGTGATCGGTAAAAGCATTCTGTATGTGCTCATATTTAATTAATTTCAAACTGCGTAAAGAGAGGAAATAATCTAATCTGTAAGTGGAATTGTACTTAGCTGAAAAACATGAAAATTCACGTGTTTCTGGATATTTGTCTCACCAGAGATCTACTAGATCTAGTTCTCCCATACATTTTGCTAGTGCTTTAGCCATTTTTTTTTTTTACCACATAGCGTTCTTATTTTTAGAAAGCTTACAGAATTCCTCAATCATTTCCTATTGATATTCTCACTGCAGACAACTACAAGCAATCAATTAAATCTAGTTTGATAATTCCCTAAGAAGTGCCTGAGCATCACCGATATCACTAAACAAGAAAAATTGGCCTTTTGCCAAAACTTTAAGCTTTGCTTGTTGAATAATGCACACCTGAGTGCCCTTAGCCTTAAATGGATCAATCATTTTTACAAATTTTCTTCGTCTCAGTGCCGTAATAGCAGACTTGTCCAAACATTTTTTTAATTGAGGCACTTCCGGAGTTGAAGAGTTCTCTTTGCAATGGCCTTAGTTAAAATAAGTTCCTTGATGTGATAGTCTGCAAAATTCAACAATATCTTATGGGGATATTTCACATTTGCGTACTTCTGAGCTCATACCCTGTGTGATCTGCTAATAGTCAAATCTCCACCTAACTGCGGCATTGCTTTCTTCAAGAGTGCCTCTGACCATTCCATTACTTGAGTACCCTCACTACCCTCACTCCCCTCTTGAACGCCCACTAACCGGATGTTGGATCGTCTATTGTCCTGCAATTTATTCTCAATCAGGCTTTTGCTTTTCTCCAGTAGAAATAACCTTCTGCTGCATACTCGAAACCTTGTCTTCCAGATCCAAAACTCGGGTTTCTACCTCTTTTAGGGGCATATTAGCAAGCCATAACGCAGTTTTTTTTAATGCCCTATTACCAAGCTGGCGCTAACAGGCATTAGCGACAGCTTTCCGGCGATAGCAGCCGGTTTATTTATCGCCTTGCATGCCAGCGATAGTTATCGCTAATGACATGCAAAGTAGGCGTTCCTTCTCAAAATTTCTGGAAAACTGTCGCTAACACCACATCGCACTATTAGCAATGATGGCCCGGACCCGCGAAGCAATAAAAAAAGTTGCGCTAAGGCCCGTTAGCTGCAGGAACTCAAGACCAGAAAAAAGCTGGTCTAAAAATGGTGATAAAGGGAGGTATAAAGGGAGACTAGCTCAGAGCCCCTTCTGAAGACCCACTGACGCCATGGAGGTACTAATCATTCAGCTTGGAGCACCACGAAGGTAACAACCACCACCGCCACTTCCCCCGGGACCACCACCGAGGCAGCGCCGAAGAAGACAGCGGGCCCTGTGCAGATGTCTCAGCCTCGCAGACCTAACGCCAGAGGATGTCATTGCCCACTACAGGCTCAAAAAGACATCCAGCCAACACATCCTGAACCTGATAGCCCACAGGCAGATGCCACCAACACAGCGGAGAACCAACATCCCTCTGCAGACAAAGCTGCTGGATGTGCAGCACATGTTGGCCTCTGGGACCTTTCAACCAACAACGGCCAGAGTCGGAGGAGTTTCACAGGCAGCCTTTTCAATATTCCTCCCGACTGTCTTGGATGGCATACTCAGCCTGATACCCCAGCACCTTCACTTCCCCAACACTGTGCAGGAACAGATTGAGACCAAGCAAGGCTTTCACGCCATAGCCGGATTCCCGCAGGTGTTGGGGGCAATTGACTGCACACATGTCCTATTTGTGCCCCCTGCGGACAGCGCACATATATACCGCAACAGAAAACACACGCATTCCATGAATGTGCAGGCAATAGTGGACCACCGGTGATGGTACACCAATGTCATAGCCAAGTTCCCAGGGAGTGTGCATGATTCCTACATCTTCCGACAGTCCATCATAAACCAGCGCTTCCAGGATGGCACATATGGAAATGCAGTTCTTGTTGGTAAGTACTAACTGAACACACCACACTCCTCAACTCCACATTCATGCAACTCACAATTGTGAGAATGTACATGTTACAATCTCACATACAACATGTCAATCAACATGCCCACTTACCAGACACAACAACACAAGTAACTGTGGGAACTGGGGCTAGCTATGTTGACAAACCATCCCCAAAGGCCTAGCCCCTCTGCCACTCATTTGCAAATGCGGGGAGAGGTGGGAACCAAGTATGTGCGATGGAGGGACTCGACCCATAAGGAAAGTTTGTACACAAGGCCCAGTGTGTTCGTGTTGTGCTGGACAGTCGGGACTAAGCTGAGCGCAGACCTGCCCATGTGGGCATATAGTGTGTTTCCGTAGTCCAGCCTGATGGCAATGACTGTGTGGGTGACTGTCTTACGTGACAATGGGGGGATCCATGTGAAGGTTGCATGGAGGATGCAGAGGCAGTTGAAGCAGCTGCAGGCCACTGCGTAGACCTGTTGGTTCATGGAGAGGGAGGAGTCAAATACGGTGCCTAGGCACCTAGAGTTGGGGGGGGTCTGCCGAAGGCGTTGGCCCACCAGGTGATGTCACATGCTGATGGGTTGGTTACGAGGATGAGGACTCATGTCTCCTCTGCGTATAGCACCCCCCAGCTGTTGATCATCCATGTTGCAACTTCCAGCAATCCTTCCTGGAAGCCCAGTCTGGTGTGTGAGCGTATTGTTGATGGAGATTATGAGCTTGGTGTCCTTGTAGGTGGTGATGTTTAATGGTATCCTCAATGTTGCACCAGTTCTTCTCCATGTGTCAGCAGATGCATCTGCCAACTTTGAGGTTGTTGGTGACCGAGGTGGCATTTATTGCGCGCTGTATGTTGGAGTTGCATATTGGGGCAAGTGTGCATGCGCAGTTGGAGATGCATGTCTGGAAATCGCGGTCTAGCGCTATTGGTGTTGATTGCAGCATTGTGGGTGTTGCTGTTGATGGTGGTGTATAGCATCTCCTCAGTGACTCAGCTCCACTAACTTTGTGTGGTTCCGGATGTGGTTTTGGGTGGCTTGGGGTTGACCGACGAGGAAGTGTATGTGTTGGTGGTCACTACATGTGCGTTTAGTGGGGTTGATGAAGTGGACGAAGTTCACACATGCGAAGAAGGGGTCAAAGGTGTGCCCTTCCTTGTGGCTCAGTGTGGTGAAGATTTGGGACAGTCTGATGTTAGCAAACATTTCCCAGAGTGTAATGGATTTTGAGTAGTCGTGGTATGTGAGTTGGAGGCTCCGCTCAGGAATGAGTACGTAGTCCAGGGAGTGGACGGCGTGGTGTCTGATGATGTTGATGGTGTGGGTGAAGCGTTCCTGCCCTCAGTGGGCCCTGCAGGCGAGGGGGCTGCTGAGTGTTGCTTTGTGGCAGGTCTGGATATGAAACTGCATGTGTTGTGCGGTGGGGCAGGTCTGGCGGCAGCAGCAGAACTGAACGTGAGCCGTGTCTAGTGTGGTCTATTGGCAGTTAAACGTTCTCATGGCGTTGACTGTGAGGAGGTCAGATGAGTGCTATCGCTAGATGGTAGGAGAGCCAGGGTGCCTGCTGGTGTTCGTGTTAGGCCTGCGGATATGCGCAGATGGCCTTAACATTGTTGCACAGTAGGAGTGCCAGTGATGCAACCGCGCAGCGCTCACAATCAAATCGGCTCGGGGGAGGGAGGATCAACTGTGAGGCAATGTAATTAGCATTGATGCTGGTAAATAGTCAGAAGCGACACTTGGCTAACATGAATTCCAAACTAGCACTAATCACACACCACAAAACTATCAACACTACCAACACAGCATGCATAACCACTAATGGACACATCTCTCCATCACATGTTACAGGTGATCAAGGATATGCACTCTGCCCGTGGATGATGACACCCCTCCGAAACCCCACCACCCAGGCCCAGAGGCAGTATAATGCGGCCCATAGACGCACCGGTCCATTGTGGAGCGCACATTTGGCGTGCTAAAGTCACGTTTTCGTTGCCTGGACATCACAGGTGGCAGACTGCTGTACAGCCCTGAAATGGTGAACAAAATCATCATAGTATGTTGTGTATTGCACAATATATGTGTGCGCACCAATGCCCCATGGATCGAAGTGCCTGCTGCACCGGACGATGACCAGTATGATGATGAAGATGAGGCAGGTGGAGCACACCCCACAGTTAATGCATCAGGAACTGCCCGAAGGAACCGAATAATAAACAATTTCTTCACCTGTGCACGTCACATTGTGACAGTCCTTACCAAATGTATATTAGTGCAAAATGACCCCAATCACAGTTTGTGCCAATAAAAAACACAACACACATACCCTGTCTGCATGTTACTCTCCTGCATAAGTACATCACACTGAAAAGTGTACGTTGCACAATAAGTGCAAATAATATCACAATAGTCAGATCATGGTGGGTATGTCTCCTCAGTACAGAGATGCTTTTTAGTGTGCCAATAGTGCAAAAGTAGAGTTTTCATGGTGTAAATTGTGGTACCAAATTCAATTATTTTGCATCTCATTATGTGTAAATCATGAATTATAGGGTGTCTTCTGTGCTAAATTAATAATAGTAGGGTGTCGTTTGTGGTAAATAATTAATTTGAGTGTGTCCGTTCTGTCAAATAATTACATTTAGGGTGTGAAATGGGGTAAAAGATGAAAAATGGGTGTGAAATGGGGTAAAAGATGAAAAATGGGCGTGAAATGGGGTAAAAGATTAAAAATGGGCGTGAAATGGGGTAAAAGATGAAAAATGGGTGTGAAATGGGGTAAAAGATGCTATTTAGGGTATCATCTGGGGTGAAATATTACATTTAGGGTATCATTTGTGTGCTAAACAAGCTTTTCATGGTGTTATTGGGCTCTGAAATGAATTTTGCTCTAAGACTGTACATCTGTGTATGAACTTGCTCTTAGCGTGAAGATCTGACCACTAAATCGATAACCCGATGCTTATTTCATACGCTCGATGGAAAATACATCGCTAAACACATTGTAAAATACAAAATATTACTCATGAGCCTATTTGCGTGCAGATTTTCACCGCTTTGTCAAAAACGGGCCGCAAACACACAGGAAGTGATGTCTGTATGCTTCCTGTCTACTGGAGGAGTGTTATGCACTTTCACTTTCTCTTTTGAGCACATTGCTGGTGATTGTGGAGAGTGTTGGAGGTGTTTGGTGGTGTGTGCTGCAGTTTTGAGATTTGGAGAGTGTTGCTGTGTCCTGTGTCCTGTTGGTAGTGTCTGTGAAGTGTTGTGTACTGGTTTTTACGTGTTTTCTTGTCTCCTGTCCTCAATCTTGTTGGGTGTTTGTCTTGGGGTAGTTAACTTTCTTTGTTGTTGTTGGGGATATTATTGAGGGATCATTTCTTTTTGCAGTGGGGTCACAGGTGTGCAGGGAGATGCCGGCTGTGGGCAGGGAGGGCAAGATGTCCGAGGGGGCATTGGGGGGGGTCCTGTGGATGGTCAAATTCTACCTGACCTTGATGTTGGAGAGGGGATGCCGTATCCTTGCAGGATACAATGTAAGTGTGCGGAAGCTGAAGTGGGAGTGAGTGCGGGTGCAGATGCTCCGGTGCTTTGGAGTGAACCGTACCGTGCGCCAGTGGAAGCACCGCTGGCAGGGTCTGCTGGCCCGTGAAGCTGACCTCCTGGACTACACGGGAGTCATGACTGGCCTACAGGGTGGTAAGGACAAACTCCACATTTAATCGTGAATACTGTAACGAAATAAAAATATGCCGTGTGTGACACTGGTGTCCAAGTGAAAAAAGGTTGCTGAGTGAGGTGGGAGACGTAATGCGTTCACGCCTAATGTTGGCACATCCGAGACACAACGCTGCATCATATTGACAAGCATAGGGTGCTAGTTTGTGTTACCCACTGCAATGGAGCAACACTTAGCACTGTAGTGCCAAAGCTGGCACACTTGCGCAAAAACTGCGTGCAGGCTAAAGATTGTTTGTGTACAGGAAGGGTGACTGTACATGAACAATCCAAGGCATTGTTTATGGGAGCTGTGTGCTGGCCAAAAGGTAGTGTAAAAATGCTGTCCTCATAAATTGTGGTACGTTAGCTACGCTGGCCTTGTACATAGTTACTGTGTGACAATGTATTTGATAGGAACAAATGCTCAAAGGAAATAGGACATCTCCAGATTGTCATACACCAACAACATCTGTGAAACTGCCTTGTGCGATCTGCAGCGATGCAATCGTACACAGAGCATGTATAACATCATGTTGCATGTAGAAATTGGGCCTTGTGAATGTTTCACACAACTATTAAGTGCATGTTAGCTAGCATTATTGTCTTGTTTGTCCCGACTCAGCATTCACAGGTCTGGTGTGAATGGCAGTCAAAGTGGACCCAATCAGGTAGCCAACATGAAACGCAACACTACAGTTACGTAGCATTTTCAGTTATGGTGATGATTTGTATGAGGAATATGACACATATGATTTAACGTCTGATACCAACACATATTTATTTTGTTGTCTCACAGATGGTCGGCCACCAATCACACAGGGGGACATCGACAGTTTCGAGGACCCACACGCCACTGGTGAGTTTGGACATCATATATTGGCATAGTGCGGTGTCATGGATGTCTGGGTCAAATGATGAACGTTGTAGTATGCAGTATGGGTGTGTATCACATGTCCCTTGCCTACAGTGTGATGATGTATTGTGGAAGTCAGAAGTGTGTACAAATCGGTAAGTGAAGGTGGAGCAATGCATTTGTCTCACTGTTGTAACTTTGCCCATCCCCAGTCAGTGATACACATTGGAATTAAGGTGCATATCACCAAGCCCTATCTCCACCACAACGTCACTTTCAGTGACGTTGTGTTGGCGATAGGGGCCTCGCATTATTACCGAGGCAGCGTTAAGTCACTTCACATGTGTTAACGCTGCCTTGTTAATAAGGCACCCTTTCACGCTGTGTTTAGCGTGAAAGGGGCGTGCAGTGGGTGTTGCGGTGGGCGTTCCACCGCAACACCCATTGTATTTGACGCTGCCACCTATTAACAAGGGCGGCGTTGATGGGTGGCAGCGTACAATTTAACACCAGTGAAATTCTGGTCTTAATTTGGCAAAACGAGGATGAATGCTTTTTTCTTATCGTTTTTGCTTTCTCCATGTGTGCTGCCTTGTGCAGCACACATGTAAAAAGCAAAATGACATGGTTTGTATATGTACAGGAAGGTGGCCCTTCCTGTACATACATAAACATTTTTTAATATTCCATATTGTAACTTTCCTGTGTGCTGCACTAAGCAGCACACATGAAAGTGTGCCCGATGATGCACAAGGAGGCAGTGCTTTTCAGTCCGTAAGTGCTCAGACACATGTCGGCACTGTGAATTTGTAGGTATGCTGCATACCAGCTTCACAGAAGTGGCAGTACGTATCTTTGAGCCAAGCATATCAATGGCACGTTCCCCAAACACATAGCAAACATGGCCCTATGAATCTCATTGGCATGTTTGGCCACTGCAATGGTGTTGTCAAGCTGTCTCCTTGGGGTCATATCCTGATTGACTCTGGATCAGGTGTACGAACTCCTCTGTCCCAATTGGTGACATTACTCCGCACGCATTTACCCTGCATGCTTTAGCTCTGCATTCATTGCTGTGACATATATTTTACAATGCAGGGCTCTACAACGCTATCTGTGAGAAAGCATTACCCATAACAACACTATAACCATCATGACTCCAGGGTGCCGTTACAATGGGGAAGGCATTGTGACAGTTTGCGTTGTAAAGGCCTGCGTAATTTGATTTACTACGGAGTGAGATTAGCGGATACAAGACATGCATGAGTGACAATTTAGAGGAAACGATGTTTCCCCCTCTCAGCGGCAACGCCTCACATATTGTGTAGTAGTGGTGGAGAGCGGGACAGCGCCTCATGTATAAGTCAGCGTTCAGCCACACGACGAGTTTCCATGTGTGCTGCATGATGCAGCATAGTTGAAAGTGTGAGTAGGGCTGTCCCAGGATTGCTCCTGTGCAGGTAGGGTAACCTTCCAAAACATTAACAAGCCCCCCTGCACACAGACACCCTTGCACTCTTGTGCAAGAGTGCCTGTGTTGGCGCTGACTTGATGAACTGCACACAGTTGCTGGGGACACACAGGGCTGCACATGAGCATTGTACATATGATGCAGCACTGTGTCACAGGAGAGGATGAGGGTGGTGCTACACACGGAGGGCTAATGCCTCCCTCCTCCGATTCCTTGTACATGTCACCCTCAGTCAGGGTATGTCATGGCACCATCATTTGACACTGTCAGTCTCATTTGGTTGTGACAGTACATGTCCCATGCCATGCACAGTCATGTCAGTCTCCCCAGCATGTAGTCACTGATCCAGGGTTCAACATTTCGTTGTCCAGGTCACTCTCTGACTTCACATAGTTACGCTGGAGTGTAGGCTCCCATGTTGGAGTGATCTTGTATTACAGATTTGAATGGAGAACATTGACATAGTCTAAAGGACTCAAAATTGCCACTGTTGATATTTTACAGACAACATGACGCCAGCCGAACAACATGCGTTCCAGGTGAGGAAGGACCGCTTCAAGCATTTCAAGAAGGTGGCAAAAGGGTACCGCAACATGGTGAAGAGGTACCAGGAGGAACGCAAAGCAGGTACATGGAAGGCGGTGCCCGAGCTTGCAACAACTGGCACACAGGCCATCCCAGGCCCCTCTGGCGTCAGTGGTGGGTCCCAGCCTGGACAAGTGTTCCATCCCCCTACGGCCACACCCTCCCAAGGGACAGTCCCACCTGCACCTGCCGATCAGGTGGTGCCATTCACAGTGAGGGACAGGAGGATCCTGCATGACAACAATGTTTTGCTGGCAGAGATCAGGCGAGAAATGGCGGAGCAGACCAGGCATCTCACAGACATGAAAAAACACCTTGGACTGCCATGATGCCTGGACATGTTGGACCCCATCCCCCTCTTCTCCCTTCCCCCAATGTTTTAACTTGTGATATTAGGTAGTGTTAGGTTAGTTCTTTTAATTGTTAGGTAGTGTAGTTTTAGAGTAGGTTATAGTTAGTGTTACATTTTAAGGTAGTTTTTAGATATGTATTCTTATGCAGTATTTGCTCATACTCCTGTCCCTACCATTTGGGTTGGAGTTGGATTTTGGTAGGTGTTATTGACACCATAACATCATTATGGTTTCAATTTATTAGTTTATTATCTTTTGGTATAAATTAGTTGTATTCTACTTAAATTCTGTATCTGCCCTTTTGGCTTATCAATTGCCCCTAAGGACCCGTATTTTGTTCGATACTCTCCTCGTTTTTACTAAAGGAATCGTCTTTAACATTTAGATTATTAGTTAAGAAATATCAATATAAAATGACGGCCGCCAAAGTTTTTGAACTTTGGCTGCATCTATGTAGGATTGGATGGTCACCCTAGACATACCAGCACAAGATGGCGGTTATATTAGATCCTGTAAACTCGAATGAAACCAGGTCTTCTCTCTGCTGCTACACCCCGTCATGGCTTTCATTTATTCATTTACCGATCGTCAATTAATTAATACGGAACTTATAACATTCTGCCTTTAATAAACATATATGCCTCTCGTGAATTATGAGTTGCGAAATAAGACGTTGAATTACAATTCATCATCTAGTGTATTTGTTGATTACATCAATGTTTGGATATTAAACAATATTCGACTGATACAAAGTGCTGTTGGTTTTATGTCTTACGTTTTCCTTTTTTATGCTTGAGACATTGACTTGCCAGCATTCATGTGAATTAACACACAGGACATTCCATTACAAGATGGCGGCCGTTATGGATTACGGAATTATGTTAGTCCTACATCTCTCACAGCTGTTTCCGATGTATGCGAATGAGCGCGGGTATATTAAGTCGTCTCCTAACTCAGCCACATATGCGTCTATTTCCCAACTGGGAGAGGATTGCCCCGACTGATTCTGGTAAGATATCTAACGCCGATGTCTGACGTGATTTGATTCGAAGCTTGGCTTGTGAGTGTTGCGCACTAGACGGGTGCTGACTGTGTAAATAGCGTTGTTTGTCCGGGGTATAGCTTATTATCGCAGATGAATGGGATTATGGCTCCCTTTACGGCTCCTTAAAATGAAATAAATAAAATAAAATAAAATAAATAACATACTCTTCTTCTATTGATAGCTCACAACCCTGGGTATCCTTAATATTGAGTCACGTGATTTTTCGTTTACTCTATTTCTGATTTTCTATTTTTTTGATCTTTTAATTCTCATCACTTGATTATTCTTATTTCCCTTTTCTTTCTCTTCTGCACGCATCTGTTAGGTATTAGAACTTGTACTTAAACAGGCTGAAATTATTAGTTAGTACATTTTAAGTGAGATGAAATAATAACAATAGGTACTTCTCAAAGAACGTTTGTAAATAGTGTGTGATGTCTAAAGTTTTGTCGTCCTATGTGTATGTACATATATTTATGAGTGTATTGTGTTTATTGAATCAACAGACCTGAGGAAGTCCTTTTGATAAGGACGAAACGCGTCGGCTGTATCTTAAATCACTTTTGATTGGGTTTTAAAGACCTCATTGAAAATAAAGGAAGAAACTGTGAAGAAAATTTGTGGACATGAATTTTATACATCTTTTTGTCTAACTTGTTATGTGGTGCACCTGTGCTATTATGTTTAAATTGTTATATTCCTGTATGGGAATCACACAGTGACAGTGGGTGTTTTGTCAGTGTGCACACACATTTCTGGATAGTTCCAGATTATATATATATATATATTGGGGATAGTGGGTCAGGTGCTGAGGCCTATGGGGATCCTCTGTCCAGTATCTTCTTTCTAGTATTTGGGGATACGTTTCCTTTTCCTTTGGGTGGGGGGTTGATGTCTTTGTTGTTAAAGAAATTTAAAAAATATATACAAAAAAATATATCTTTGTGTAGGTCACATGTGTAGTTAGGTTATGTATAGCTTAGATGTCTTTGTCCTGTCTCGTGGTGTGCCTTAAGGGTGGGAGGGGGTTGATGTCTAAGATATGTTGTTGCGTGTTTAGGATTAGTTAGGGTAGATAGTTTAGGTAAGTAATAATTTTCTAGTTAGTTTAGATTTTAGTAGTAGTTCTAGTGATCATTGTTAGTTTAGGGTAGTTCATTCTTTTTACTGTTCTAATAAATGTTTACTATTTTGGATTTCTGCTTGCACTTATGTCAGGGATGATGTGGGGGAGTGTGGCTTATTCCCTTGTATGCAACTCATACCATCACTGGACAATCCATGGAATGTGTAAGTCTGGTCATGACATGTTCCTTTGCAGGAAGTATTGTGTCAGGATACCTTAGATGTGAGCACAGTGAACTTGCATGGATGATAGGGTGGCAAGTAGGATTTACGGCCTAGTCTAGGGACAGTCGTTTGTGACGTTCTACATCTTAAGTGTGACTCACGGAGTTGGACAGCACATTGTTGCCCATTTACAACACAACCTAGGGACATGGCATTGAGAGGATATTGAATTTGCTACTGTTATCCATCATGGAGATGGATGTATGTGCCGGGTACCACAGATTCCATCAAACACCTGCATATCAGATGCTCCTGGCGCTGAGTCCATCTATATTGCACAGACTTTGGCACACTTGCTGCGTAGTGCCAGTGTGTCAGCTTCCTTTGAATTATATGTTCCTGTGCATGGACGCTCAATCTCCGGGCCATTCATGATTTTGCAAATTTGTGTGTCCATTGTGAACGGCACATGGCACAACAGTGTTCCTGATTCACAAAAGCCATCTGAGAGTAAGTAATGAGCTTACATTTTACGGTATTCACAAATGGCATTTAGGAGTAGTACAGTTAGGTATACTGACTTCACTTCTCCTAAATGCCTTTCGTGACTCCCTTAATTTGTAAAGTTATGATTTTGTCCCAGCTAACGTTTTGGTGAGGGCACACTGTTCTGCTGCACACAAGGGGGACATGTTGCATTGCTCCCTGTAGTGACAGTGTCATAGCCACTTGTGCCAGCTGTTACTTCTGGCATTGGCTCATAGTGATGCCACCCTTGAAATGTTGGCCTTGCATCTGACTATATGCTAAGTGCAGTGCACCACACATCCCTAGACACATTGCTCGATACACTCACAGTGGTCACAGCATGAGAGGGGTCCAAATTTGGTATGCATTGTTTGTCCACAGGAAGGAGCTGACTGACGCCTTGCACTTTGGGGTGAGTCCCTATTGGCAACTCTACTTCACTGAGGCAGACATTGTGGTTCCATATGTGTATGGTAGACATGTGCCCTTACGTCTCTTCATCAATGTGAATAAGGTGTGCACCATCTTGGGATGTGACATGCAATGCGCACCATCACAACAGGCTTTGTCCACCCCATAGAGTGTGAGTAGATATGGCAAGAGATAATTGTTTGCAATTATTAAGGGGGACACTACTTGTGGCCTGCAACAGACTTGGACATTTTAGCACACATGCCTATTTCCTTAATGGACGTGGGGCTAAGATGGGATATTGCTAGATTGTTGTATTGGAGCAATGAGGGCACAGCTAGTTCACACATACCCGGTCATCTCACTGCCTATCTGTGTCAGGTAAAACATGTACATTGCTCGTATTTCCCTTGGTGTACCTTCTGGTGGATTCACTGTCCCTACACTTTTTACAGACTTCTATACTTGATTGGTCATAGACAACACACATCTGTGTGAGTTAAAGATTTTTATTTACATTAAAAGGATGAAGACTGGCCCAGTACTTGGCCATACAAGCACACATTGCATAGATGCCCGTTAGAGGGCCACACAGAGTCCTTTGGTGGTAACAGGTCTAAGGGAAGAGGCAGAGTTCAGTCCGCAGGCTGATTGCAGTGTCATTGGTAAGAAAAATAAATATGGCAGTCCATGTGGAGGTCCAAGGTGAGTGTCGGGGACAGTGGAAGACAGTGGAAGATGATGTTCCGTGGCATGATACTAAGCCCAGAACCAAGAAGTAACAGGCCTTTTGGCGTCGATGAATGCTACCGCTTTCTCCTTAGCACAAATGCACTATCATCCTCCTCTTCGTCCTCTGATCTGTTATGTGTCTCACATGTGGGTGATGGTATAGTGGGTGCAGCACTGTGAGGCACTGACACATCAGGGGGCGGAGCTGAGGATGTAGAAGCAGCATCAGCATTCATCGGCGCCGGACCTTGGGGCAGCAATGCAGTGATGAGCAGCTGCAGGGCATGATAGATTCCAGCTACATCGTGCTGGTGTGCAGCCGTGGCAGCCATTTGTTCTGCCTGCATCTGCTCCATGCTCTCCATTATCTGACGGATGTTGCCCAAATCCTGGCTGACATTGCTGGAGCCACTCTGACCAGACAGTTGTTGTCTCAGAATCATGACTCCAGCAATGTCAGCCATGGACTGTTGGAGAGCATCGTGCGGGCTGTGGGTGTCCGTGATCTTCTGTATGTGGTCCCGGATGGGACTCAGACACCCACGTATGGCATCAAGTTTGGCCACCAGCCTGTCAAAGCCCACCCTCACCTGATCAGCCATCTCCCGCTGGACCTCTAGCACACGGCGTTGGAAGGCCAGATGTGGGTCCTTAAGGTCCTGGGAGACAGCTGTGGTAGGAGGTGCTTGCTGCTGGTTGGTTTGTGCAGTGGGTGGGGTTGCCGCGATGCTGCTGGGTTGCCCTGCTCCTGGAGGTGGGGTGCTGAAGGAGTCTAGCAGATTTTGAAGTTCATCATGATTTATGGTGGGGTAATCATCCTCATCATTAGTGAAGGTTGGGCCAGTCTGCTGTCCAGGAGGTGATGTCTCTCCCTCTGCAATGTGAAGGGGAGATACAGTTTAACAGTGTGTTTCATGTATGATCTTGCATTGGATGAGTTTACAAGCAGACTGCAGGACAGTGTACATTCTGACTGTTTTTGAGGAGATGCCTATTTGTTGCAGGATAGTGATTATTTTGAGAACATCACGGATGTGAGGTTGTTGTTGTACATTGTCATCTCACAGTTTACAGCTATGACAAATGTGATTGTACAATTTCTACACACAAGCGGCACCAGTTGTGTCCTCTGTTCAGTTGTGTGAGTAATGCAGTTTGTACCACATAGTAGTCAATGTTGATGAGCTCAGATTTGCATGTGGGTGCACTGCATTGTGTGATAGTGGCACCTGCAGCTTTGGTTTTACTGCCCGTTATACCTTTCAGGCAGTGAGCCTTTCACTTCTGTGCATTTACAATGCTGAGATGTTGCAAGCTGGGGGGAATATGGGTCTTGGTCAGAGTTGGGAGACTTGTGCATTGTTTGTCATCAAATGTCTTGTTTACGTCAGGGGTTATATGTACACGAGGATGTGTCAGAGTGTGACCTGCTCCTTTAAGGATGTGGTCCACACTCAGCCACCTCAGTGAGGTGGCCTGCACCATGTTAATATGTTGGGCCTGCAGGCATGCTATTCATCATGCACTGTCACTTGCCTTGTCAGTGTGGCTCACGGACACTCAGCTTTGCAGGGTACTGCACATGTGCATGTGTTTTGTGCAAGATTAGTTATGTGTGAGGAGGGCCCCCATTAGGCACATTAGCAATGCGAGCCTACTTGCTGTTTCAACGTGTGCTGCACTATGTAGTACACATGGGCATCCAGTTAGCTTTGTCTAATGTGATTAGTCTTGTGTGCATGTCGTCCTTCATGTTTTATCTTGCCTTCCTTGCTTACTGCCCTCCTGTTGGCTTACCCGTTGTGAGTATGGTGCAGCGTGAGTTTCAATTGTTGTTGCTGTCTGAACAGACAGTGTCAACACCCATTACCCTCAACGTTGACCCCACGTGTGGTGTGTAAGTGGTCTGTGATTTGATGTATGTGCATTTCCTAATGCCTATTTATGGTGCTCAGGCCTTGTCTCCGCCACCCTCACAAGAGATGCAAATGGCAGGGTGATGTGTGTTTGTGTATGTGCCACGCAGCTGCAGACATGGATGATACATGCTGTCCTGGTTCTGGTATTCAATGCCTGGCTTAGCGTGTGGGTGATAACTACCTGACTGCAAATTTGTTCATTGACACAGTTGACTTACCAAACAGTTAGGTTTAATTGCACATGATGGTGTGATGGGCAACTCACATCAGGACTGATGTGGAATGCTGTTTTCTGTATGGCAGATGTGTACACTTGGGGGTGGAGGAGTGCAATTTGTCCTAAGGGTTGAGGGTGCCATTTGGCCCTTTGTCATTATTTGTTGCTACTTTGCTATCCTTGCTTGTTGTCATACTTTGGTTGTCATACTGCTTTACAGGCACATTGTGGTTCTGTGAGTATGTCACACAGACAAGGCATGCAGTACATATTTGTGTGACACATTCCTGATCTGCATTGTCCACGTACTGTGGTGTTGTAGGCATAGCCCCCCTGCTCATTGTATTCCATAGCCCTTTGAGTGAAGTCTGCTGTTTGTGTGCATTTTTGGATGTGCATGTATTATCCAGCGGCCTACATGGTCACTTTGTTGTGTCATTGCATGTGTCTCTGGTATGCAGACTCACTAGATGCTTCCCCACTTGGTGTACACAGGACTGCATCTCATGTACAGCAAGGGGGCACATTGCCTGGAGATGCGGGAGGATGTCAGAATGTCCCCCTTGCATCATCACCACGCATATCCAATTCATCTGCACATGGTCACATCTCTCTGACGGAAAAATGAGGATGCACTGTGAATGTGACTGATCATGTGCACGAGTAGGCATGCCACCACCAATGTCAGCACACCTGCAACATTGTGCACGTGTGTCTGAGTTGTGTGCAGGAATGTGCATGTGCATATAGGTGGACTTTACTGCACATACACAACCTTGCACACAACTCAGACACACGTGCACAATGTTGCAGGTGTGCTGACATTGGTGGTGGCATGCCTCTTTGTGCACATGATCAGTCACATTCACAGTGCAGACTCATTTTGGCGTCAGAGAGATGCGTCCTTGTGCAGCCTATTTGTATATGTGTGGTGATGAGGCAAGGGGGCCTTTTTGCCACCCTGCCGCATCTCATGTTAATGTGCCACTTTGCCATTTGATGTTGCACTTATTTTGTGGTCTTATGTTGATCTTGGACTATATTGGGCTTACTTTTCTGTGCACATTTCCAAGTCTGTGTGCCCGCCAATATGTGTCTTGCAATGTATTGTTTGAGTAGGGTGATATGTGTCTATGCCACCATGGACAAGGGTATCCGGGACATGATCCATAGTAATTGTGGGTATGCACTGCAATATATTTAATTGTGTATGAGTGCCATTGGGCCCATCCATCCCCCTGTCCCCCCAGTCCCTGGTTGTTACTCACCCTTTTGTTGTTGTGTCTGGTCACGTTCAGCAGTATCCTGGCCCGCAACTCCGACCACCGTCGCATCACTGATGACTCGGGACACCTGCTCCTCCAACTCATCCAGCTCCTCCTGTGGCGCTGGACTCCCACCTCCAGTCTGCTTTGCTGCTTTCAGGATGGCTGCTAGTTTCTCCTTGGTCTTGCGCTTAGTATCATGCCAGCGCTTCTTGCAGTCGTCCACTGTCCTCCTCCTCTCTCCGACAGCATTCACCTTGGACACAATGTCCTGCCATATTTCTTTTTTTCTTGCCAATGTCACTGTGGAGGAGACAAACAGTTCTTGTTGGTGTTCAGTCACCTCCGCAATCAGGACCTGGTTTTCCTGCTGGCTGAACTTGGGATTCCTCTTCCTCTTGGCCTTCACATGGGTCTCTGGCTGGTCCTCCTGGGGATTTGTGGGGTTGTTTGTGGCCTCTGCACTAGTCCCAGCTTCATCCATGGCTCCTATGCTATTTTCCATTTCTTTTCTTTTTTTTTTCTGCTTGGCGGGCCTTTTGTAGTGCATTCTCCCGCTGAGCGTGAGAAATGCAGGCCTGGTGCCAATTAGCGATCCGATTCTGTCGCTAATTGGCCCATCGCCACTTTTTTAACCTTAACGTGAGGCTTTTTATTGCCGTCACGCTAAATCTATCGCCGTCCATTTCCGCCGGAAAGGGAAGCTATCGCCAGTTAGCGGCGTGTTGCTAATACGCCGCTGACACAGCGATAGATTCCCGCGTTCGGCGGCGATAAAAAATCTCGCGCTAAATGCGGTTAGCGATAAATATCGCCATTTGTTGCTGATATCCCCCTTAGTCTTTCTGGAACAAGGGTAATGCTCTCCTCCATTTGTAAGTCTTTCATGGAGCATCACTATTTATTGTGCTTGCATTATTTTCAAGTCTCTTATTTCTGCAAGTATGGTGGCAAGCATACTTTTGACTGATTGGACAGACTCCTCCCTCTTTTTTCATCTCTTGTAATAAGCCTTTATTTTCTACATTAACTCCAGTCTCTAAGGATGGCCCTTGTATACCTTCCTGGGTCTGGGATATGGATCTACCAGATGGATTAGTTTGACCAGTAGCCGCCCCCACTTGAACCTGTATCTGAGGTGTTACCTGAGGCTTTTGCAGTACTGACATTTTTGTTTGCTTTATAAGCAGAGGATATTGATTAGGACAGGCAGAGCTTGTACTTTCAGCAAGTTCATTGCCATTCAAATTGTCCAAAACCTTGATGAGTCTAAAAGCTGCAGCTCAGATATTGCTCCTCCACTCTCTGATTCTAGCACTTTCTCATTTTCTGCTTGGCTATTAGCATCCTGGTTCCTTTCAGTTTCAAAAAGAGTCTTTGGCTTTTACTACATTCTCTGCTGCGCATTGTGTTGCACTCTGCATTTCATCCTGGGAGCTGGAGTAGATTGGCTCAGCATTGCAGCTTTAGTGTTAGCTATTTTACGCTGCAAGGTGCGCATACTGTAGTGTTGCAATAGCAGAAGTCATTTGATTTATCTTTTTTTTTTCTTCCCTTATGCCAGCTATACTTTTTGCCAAACTCTCCAGTTACTGAAGGCTCAAATAAACCACCCAGAGGTGAGTCCCTCCCTGCCCCGACTTCTCTCTGCGGTGCATTCTCACCATTGCTCCGGGGGGTTAAGGCGTCCCTCAGGCTGTACGCCTCATCGGTGGTGTCCTTCAATCATCTGGCCTCTGGCACACTCCTACTCCCATTCGCTGCTTTAGCCTGTCACTTTTAATATGGAGCAGGATTCAGTTTCGTTGAGGCACAGCTCATCGATTCACTTTAATTCGACCACAGCGAAGACCTCTCGGCCATGGCTTGCAGCTTCCAGGGCCCGGGGTCAGATGCCGCTCTAACGGCAGAGTGCGGGGGAAGCACTCGCCGTCATCTCCACCAGTGTTTCGACATTCACGAATCACAAAGGTTGAGGATATTTGCACCACCTTTGCCAGGGAGCAAAACCCATGCACGACGGTTATTTGCATACTTATTTATACTAATCAAATCAGATGACAAGCATGCCTCATCTTCTCTGCTTAGCGCCTTGAGGTATATTTACTGGCATGTTTGGTGCTATGTAACACGTGCCAATGAAAGCACATCAGTTACAAATGGTTCACTCTGTGTTCCCTACTGAACAGGCTAAGTGTTATTGTTTGCTCTGTGGCCATTTACCAAGTGTTCTTTTGGATCAACTTCGCTGGGTAACAAATACAACAGCTCTACTTCTAAAGGGGCCGGAGACCAACAGCCATGGCCTGGGATGACACTGTGGGGGAGGACAGCGTGACCAGGCTTCTCAGCGCAATACAAGTTGAGCAGCCATTAACACTTACCATTACCAAGAACAAGGCGCCAAATATAACTGCGCTTGCATCCCGTGCTAGCCTGTGATGAATGGGAAGGGGTGGAATCTATGAGTGTGCATGACAGACGTCTGGCCCCATGCAGGGATGCAGTTGCCAACGCCTGAAACCGTGATGCTAGCAGCGTCACTGGCCTACACTGGATACCACCATAGATTCCCATGGCACCGAAGGGCTTTAGAAAGAGTAGGCCCGGCTTCAAGAATTCCATTGATGAAAGTTAATTTACTGCCTGGCTTCCAGCTCATTGTTCAGAGTGAGGCAGGGCTGGCAGCCTGGGACAGGTAGCTCAAACTGAAATATATATATTTGTTCAGAGAATCGATCTGAGATTGTATCTCTAAATAAATCAATGTATTTAGTATTTTTTTGCGGAAAAGATGTAGGAATTTCAGAGGGGCTAGCCCCAGCGCCCTAAAAAAGAAACCGCCCCTGCAATTGATGTGGGTAAATGGACAGTTGCAAGCTCTGTGCCTGTAATAGTAAGTATCTACACTCTGGTTCAGGCAGCTTTAGAGTTTATGTAGATTTGACATTAACGTGGACATGGCAATTTTTCTGTTGCAAGATACTATGATTAGGTCCATGGAGTGTATCACGACAACACAACTAGCATTGCCTCCCCCCTGGAGAGTTCCTAATGCATAGGACACTACTTGCACAGATGTATGGCCTTCAGCACCTCACCACCACAGAACCACAAACACAACATGTATATGCAAACATTGGTTAGCATTGACACGGGGTGCAGATTAATCACATGGTTCTACAGAGCATTGACAGCCATACATGACCCTCTTTTAGCTGAGCTTAAACAACAATGGAAAGGAGGCATAAGACACCAGCTGAACGAAAAAGCACAGGGTTAGATTCTGGAATATCCTCAGAAGGTGTCCCGGAATGTCTGATTGCAACAAATGCAGTACTGCCAACTTTATTATTCACAGGGCATACCTATCCCCTTACAATCTTTATACACCAACACCACTGATACTTGCCCTCGGAAACCTGTGCTGCTGCAGACTTTTACCATATGAAGTGGAGCTACCTGGTTGTGGTACAATTTTGGCATGAGGTGCACACAGTTATGAGGAAGGCCATGGGATGGGTATAACAGGGCAGACTTCTGTCTCTTAGGACCGGGGCCTTGACCTAGGCAATGGAAAGCAGCCACAAAGTTTGTTGACCTGTTATGAATGCTAGCAAAATGCTCCATCGCGATGCAATGGAAACCCTCCACTGGGACCAAAGCGACCCAATGGGTAACTGCTATTAGTCGATTTACGGACAGCGAAAGCACAGCCTTGCATAGGGAGCAGGCACAAGGCCTCTGCAAGCTCCCAATAGCCAGAGACTGGGAAGATATGTGTGCGGCATTAGGGTATGGTGGGGAGGGACGACCTGAGGCCACCCTGAGCACACTAAGATGGCAAACAAACTCAATCTGTCTGCGCAATACAAACACTAGATTGAACTGTAAACGCTATATTCATCTGTAAACACTGTGAAGCGCTCTTATGCCTTCGGGTCAAGTTCGCACTATATAAAGCTCTACAAATAAAATAAATAATTAAAACTACCCTACACAGATTAGAGAAGGGTAGGTGCATTAATAAGGCCCCATAAGTAAAGGATATAACATACACCACACCATGTCACGGGACCCCCAAGTACACACACATGTAGATCACATCTTGCACTGTTAGACAAGTGGGATTCACTGCTATGAGGTGGGCAAGGGTTATTAGCTCCAGGAGGGCTTTGGCAATCTGTTAATTGGCTATTGGGGGGCTTGAAGCTACATGTTGGTTGTTTTGGTCTAAACTAACGGATGCCAAGATGGTTAAGGGGTGGTTATCTAAGACTGGACTTCCCCCCACCCCAGTCTGTTATCGAGCAATCCCCGGAGGAGCGGGACTGATTACAGGATTCTACACCCCAATCACTTGCGATGCACATGGTAATACTACTATCAATCTTGGGTTTAAAGATGTGCCATCAATATGCAACTATAAGCTCGTATCATCCAGTTGTATACGATGAGGGGTGGAGTGATGGGGGTGGGACACAACATTAAGGTAATGGGTTTTTGTACAGTCATAATAGTTGAAAAACCAATAAAAAGATTTAAAACAACACAATTGCCATCTTCCCATGGATGATCAGGTGACAGCTATCCACAACATACTCTCTAGGAAAACTGATGGCTCTTGCATGATCCCAACGGCAGACGTGTTTTATCTGTTCACAACTTAGGTGATTATTTGGGGTTTGGTGGAGTATTCCTTCCAACCTGCCAATTATATTGTTTCACCACTCTGCTTAGAGTGAGGGAAACCACTGGGTAATCGTTGACATAGCATGTGCACTGCGGTAACCGGTGACCCAGCAGTCCGTCTGCCACAGGACCGCTGGATCACAGTGATAGATGTCCCACCCTACTTAGAGTGGGATATACGATGTATGGCAGACATGAGCAGTGTAAATGACTAATGGCCTCATGTGCAGGGAGAGTTTCCTGTCCATCAGGGCTATTCGTTTTTTGTTTCACGTAACAAACTCCCACTTTCAGAGTTTGATTCTTGAAACAAAAAAGTTTGCTGAGCTGGCACTTAAAACATGATGCCTGCTCTACAATGTTTACTACTGTGAAAGTAGTAGCCATGGCAGTGGCTCCCTTCAGGCATGATGGGATAAATATAGCAGGATGCTCTCCACAAGGGTGGGAGATTTCATGGCCTCCACCCTCACCGCCCCCCCTCCGGTCAGTACTGCGTGCATCTAACCAAGGTCTAATAAGGCCCTAAGTTCCTATATGTGACAAGCATGTCTGTACTTACAGGAAATGCCATTATAGGTCTCTACTGTGTTATTTAAATGGTGTTTTTCTTCCCTGTCTGAATGGAGTTGCTTGTTCTTCCAGGTGCACCCCTATTAAATGTTGATTCTTCTCCACCAATTACACTGTTTCCTTGAAATTGTGAATGGTTCTGGTTCTTGCCCTCTTAGTCCTTGCCCTTCTGATTTGGATTGCTGTGTCCTTAGGGGCCTTCTCATACTGTGCCCACTGGTCCTGGCCCTCTTGGTCCTGATTCTCTTTGCTTGAGTCCTTCTGAGCCTGGTCATTTTGGCCCTGGTCCTGCTAACCATCTAGGTCTAGTCCCCTTGGTCTTTCTAGCTCTGTCTGTTCTGGTCCTGCTGACCTTTCTCATCATGGCCCTACCACCAGCAGGTCCTGGTCTTTCTGCTCTAGTAGCTACTCTGTGCCCTGGTCCAGTGGTCCCCCTAGTAGTCCTATGCATGTTTTCCAGTCCTCTTCGCCCTCATCCTTCTAGTCCTTCTTGATCTGGTCATAGTTCTCTTAGTATGCTTGGTACTGACCCCTCATCTTCCTTACTTATCTGGCCCTCTGATCTGACTGGCCATAGTCTTTATGTTCCTGATCTTACTAGTCCTCCTGGATCTGGTCTTGCGCCTCATGGCCATGGTCACCCTGCTCCTTGCCCTCAGGTTCTACACCAACTGGTCATGGTTTTCCTTGTTCTGGGTCTCCCAGGCCAATTTATCCTGTGCCTCATCCTCCTGGCCAACCTATTCCTAGCCCTACAGACTGGTCCTCCTGGTTGTGGGCACCCTGGTCCTGATTTCCCTGTCCTTGATCCTCCTTTTCCTCCTCTCCTGTTCCTCCTGGTCCTGATATCAGGTCCTGGGTCCTCATGTACATGTGTTTGCGACTTCCTCATTGCGAATCTTAGTGATTTGCATTTAGGAATTGGCAAACAACAATGTAGTAATGTGTCTCAGAAACATTTACGATTCCCTGAGGGTCGCATATGGACCTACCTCATCAATATTCATGACGTAGGTCGTAATTTGCAACCCATTGGGAATCGCTAAAAATACAGGAATGGTGGCCTGCTGGGGACAGCAGACCACCATGTCTACATTTGCTCTTAAATGATGCAACATTTAAAAAAAAAATGCAGGCCGTTTTCCTTAAAGGAGAATGGGATGCGTTTCGGAAAGGAAAATGAAACGTTTGAGTTTCATTTTTTAAGAGTAGGCAGTGGCCTGTGAGACCACTGCCTGCTCTTCAAAAATGTTTTCACAACCATTCACAAAGGGGAAGGGGTCCCCTTTCTGTTCGCAACTGAATTACCACCTACTTGAAATAGATGGTAAGCTGTGAATGTTTTACGGCCACATTCTGCTTGTAAAACATTCATACACCCCCCTGCGACTTACTATTAAGAAGGGATGCCCTTAAGACAACCCTTCCTAATACTGACTCGCAAAACCTATTTTGCGAGTTGGTTATAGGTTACCAACTCGCAAAATAGAGTTAGTACATGTCAAAAGGCTATTTTGTGGTCTCAAAAGGCCTGATTCTTCGTTTGTGACCGCTAAAACCTTTTGTACATGTGGCTCCCGGTTCTCTTTGTCCTGTGCTTCCTGGTCCCCTTAGTCCTCCAGCCCTAGTTTTCTGTTTCCTGGTCCTTAACCCAACCGTACAGTCTTACTGGTCCAATTGTATGGTTTGGGCATGTAGTGCCAGAGGCACTCCCATATACTGGGACCACATGATGACCTTTGACTACCATTGTTTTAATTGACTTTAGGTGTTTTCTTGAATGAACAACATCATTTTTCTTGTATGTGACTTTTTCCTTGTAGATTTCTTTTGTGTCAGCTTGTAGCTGCAGAGTGGGAGTGCTTTCACAGAGTAGAACAGCCTTGCCAGGAACAGAACGTGTGCGTGTGCATTTGAAAGCATGAGAGAGAGATAGGTGTGGAATGTACTTCTCGGTCTCGGAGTGCAGTGTTATATGCGGTGGTGCACAAATGTGCATTGTGTTGTACATTGGGAAGTATTCTGAAGTTCTTACTAGTGGCTTTGACATGCCCTCATGCCATCTTGAATTCTGACTCTGTCTAGCTTGAGCTTTGCGCACATAGGCAGGCCCCCAGATTACTCAAGTTGTTTAGGCTATCCACGTTCAAGATTGTTTTCTGTACTTTTAGAGATTGTTTTCTGTACTTTTAGAGATTGTTTTCTACTTTCTCAAGATTCGTTAAGATAAGGGGCTGGAACATGCTAGAGCGCAGAAGGATAAGTGAGAACTATTTTGCCTTTGGAATGCTTGCATGGAGAGTGGCCAACTCCAGTAAGTTTCCTTCGGGCAGAGGATTTCCTCTCGGAAACTTCTGGTGCTTTGAGATTATAAAACTGGGGTCTGTTGACTTGGAAAGCCGGATTTTGGACCTAAATGGAGGTAGACGCATCTACTTCAGTGTAGGAACCCGACTTGCTGAGTCTCTTGACCCGGGCTGTGAATCCCCCAGTCTGGAGTGGGCTATGATTCAGTGTTTGCAGTGGGTGATGTGCTTTCTTTGATTATTGACTTTGTGATGTGTGAGTGTGTCTGTGTGCACATTCAAGTCTCCAGTGGTTACAATCATCTGAGGTGTTTAATTATTGGCATTGTGATGTGTGACCTCGGCTGTGAATCCCCCAGTCTGGAGTGGGCTAAGATGCAGTGTTTTCAGCGGGTGATGTGTTTTCTTTGATTATTGACTTTGTGATGTGTGAATGTGTCTGTGTGCACATTCAAGTCTCTAGTGGTTATAATCATCTGAGGTGTTTTCTTTTGATTATTGGCATTGTGATGTGTGAGTGTGTCTGTGTGCACATTCAAGTCCCTAGTGATTATAATCATCTGATGTATTTAGTATATATATCTTTCTGATTTCTTGCAGTGGACATCCAATATTATTATCTGCTTGTATTTTATTCCATGTATTTTATTCCGTGCATTTAACAGTTGCATTGGCTTACTTATAAGTGTGTTATTATTGCTTACACACATATATATATATATATATATATATATATATATATATATATATATATATATACATTTGAATGTTGTTTTCATTTGACATCTGGGAAAGCCTTTTTGATAGAGAGTATTGCACAAATAAAACCCCATGTTTTATTCTGAAAACAGTCTTTTGATGTGCCTCATTTTATGAGAGTGATATCTCTTTCCAGGTGTTTTTATTGCTTTGCCTTGAGTGTGCCTCCATGTGGGGGTGCAGCATTTTCTATTATTTGGGAGGGCAAAGCAATACATTTTGGCATCACTTTGCAGGATACGAAATAAAAAAAAGGGGAAAAATGTTTTCTGAAATGTCAATGTCTTTAGTTGCAAATTCCCAGATGCCAACTGAGTTATTGGGGTTTGAAATTGCCTCTAATGCATGTTTGAAAGATGAGGGGCAAGCACAGATACTTAAATGTTTGCAAAATGTTTCTTTTGAAGAGGTCTACTTGTCCATGACCCTCTACAAATGGGTGACTGCTGTTCAAGCAGTACACCAAGGAAAAGAAATTGTTATGCCATCAAAATATATGTTGTGTGAGAGAGCGCTACTGGTTATGTATACAGCATGCCGCTGGCTATCCTTCCAAACTAAGAACTAGTGAGAAGATTGTATGGAGCTTGTCCAATCATCCCTTCGTAACAGTTATCACCTTTATGTGGACAACTTCTATAAAGAAATCCTGCAGTTCAGCGAGCTGTGCAAAGCTGGCACTGTGGACTGCGCTACAATTCAAAGGCACTGCAAAGGATTCCCTCAGGAGCTTATGTGTAAGAAGTTCCCAAAAGTTCAGAGCACTGCATTGTGTTCCAAAGAACTCCTCGCAATCTAATTCTCAGATAGGCTAAAAGTACAAATGCTCATAATAATCAATGACAATAGCACTTCTCCGGTCATAGTTTGGGATCTGTCGGCAGTTCATAAACCTAAGTGTTTACTTGATTACTGCAAGTGCAAGGGTGGAGGGGATAAAAATGACAAAGTACTTCAACCATATAATGTGAGTCATAAACCTCACACATGGTATAAGAAACTGCCTACCCTCATGATGCCGTTGGTAACATATGACACATATATTGTTTACTGTCAGATCACCACAGGAAGACATATGTCTTTTCTTGACTTTCAGTTGGTCGCAAATGAAAGTCTTACTGCTGTAGAAGCATTAGCCTCTACTTCATCTATTGTGGAGGATTTTGCAAGGCTACAGGATTGGCACTTTGACGACTGTGTTCCTGCAACAGAGAAAAAGAGCGAACCATATCGTAATGCATTTGATACCAGAAAGGAATGTCGCAGGAGACTACTTTTCACGGCCCATCTCAGCCGGCTGTATGTGTTCCAGCTTACTTCACTTTGTAGCACACAAAGTTTAGTTTTGGGAAACTGACAGAAGTGTAGCTGTCAGACTGATATCATGTTCCTTTCAATGACTGTGCGTGGATGCATACCTTCCCTGGGCACTACTTGACTAGGCATGCAGACTTTCAAATTGTTCCATCTAGTTTGGAAATTCTTTACAAATTGGCTTGTTTATGACCAGTTTGCCACCTTTATCCTCCATCAGAACGTGGCAAATGTTCCGTCCTCTATATAATAAGTACATTAACAGTCAATTTGCAGCACATAACGGTGAACAAGATATGTGCGATGTTTGATGGAGTACTCTGTGCTCCAAATCCTTAAGGCCCTTAGTTTTCCTCTATGTGCTCTTCAGGTAAGTTAGGAGAGTTTGCCTCAGCATGTTCACCCCAGTAATAACCTGTAGATATGCTCTCAACGGTGGAGAGATCGGAACAACTGCATTCTCAGACACCCCCAATTTACATCCACACACTGAAAGGAGTTGGATGTAGAGCAGTGAGTTTGCTGAAGGAACATGAAACACAAGTCCTGGGTCTAAGCTGGCTGCCATACGGAGGCATTAATAAAGGCATACCTATTACCCATGTGATATTATTGAGGATGCTAATTGAGACAAAGACATGAACAGATGGTAATAGGCAGAGGAATCTGGTGTAGGTGGAAGCTAGATGGGCAAGAATGAAGTGCGATGCAAAAGAATGCATCAAGTATCAGTGGTGATCTGGTGTAGCTAGAAGGCAGACGATCAAGATAGTAATGCCATGCAAAAGAAGAAATCAACCATGAGTGGCAATTGGTTGGCTGTTGGCTGGTAGTATGTATGACTGTGGGCTAGCAATGTGTTTGGCCATTGACAGGTGGTTTGTGTAGCAGTTGACTGATGGTATGTAGGGTTGTTGACAAGTACAGGAGAAAACTGTGACCATATGCAAACAATGTGATCTTCTCATGGTCCTTGATTTGGTCAGTGCCAAGTACTGTTTTTAAAGGGAGAATTGTTGGAACACAAAGTGGTAGGACTTTTGTGAATGCCCACATATTTTGGAACTTTCCTTCACAGAAATATGAGGAAAATGCAAAGTTTGAAATTTGCAGGGCATTGTGGGTAAGGAAATGTTGTGCGATCCTTGCAATGTAGTTTTCTAAAATTTCCGGGTTTGGTAGATATCCCTAAGGGCCAGCCTAGCCCAGGCACAAATGCCGCAACCAAAGACATTTCCAAAAGGTGTCCTTTTTTAATTCCAGAAAATGTGATGTCTTCACATTGTGTTTTTGGGCCTTTCATATAGTGGGCTCTAGGTTCAGACACACAAGTAGGAAACAGTTTTTATCGGGAGAATAGTGGGAACAATGGGTCGTAGAAATTCTGTGGATCCCCGCAGCTTCTGAATTTTTCTCTCACAGATATGAGACAAAAATGTGTGTTTTTAGCCAAAGTTGAGGTTTTAAGGGCATTATAGATAAAAAATGGTAGTAGAATCCATGCAAGTGACACCATTTTGAATTCCCCTGGGTGTCCAGTTTTCAAAAATGTCTTGGTTTAGTAGATTTCCCTTGTAGTGGCCACGCCCAAAATTCCCAGCTATGCACGCTGCCAAAAGGAGTCCTTTTTAATTCCAGAAAATGTAATGTTTCCATTTTGCATTTTGGGACCATTGGTGTGATGTATGCTAGGCCCAGCCACACAAGTGGGCTACTATTTTTATTGGAAGAAGTGTGGGAACTGCGGGTTGGAGGAGTTGTATTGATGACCACATATTCTGGAAGTTTCTGTCACAGGAACATGAGGAAAATTAGGTTTGCAGGGCAAATTGGGTAACACACATAACACCACCATAGACTCCCCTGGGTTTCTAGTTCTCAAACATTTTTGGGTTTGGTAGGTTTCACTTGTACGCATCCGAGCCCAGGTGCAAAATCTGCTACTCAAATTGCCAAAAGGAGTCCTTTTTTCTTTCAGAAAATATGAAGTCTCCACAGTGCGTTTTGGATCCTTTCATGCAATGAGCTCCTTGTTCTGGCACAGAAGTGTGGTACAGTTTTTATCGGGTGAAGTGTGGACATGCTAGGTGATAGAAATTTTGTGTATACCTCCATGGTAGATCTGACATCCCTGACAGGGTATCCCCTCAAAGCTTTTGCCTTCACTCCTCCTGATTTGCTGAATACGTTTTTGTTGGCTTTAGGACTCTGCACACTGTATCACTGCTAACCAGTGCTAAAGTGCTTGTGTTTTCTCCTTAAAACATGGTAAACTTGGCTTATACCTGATTGGCACATTTAATTTACTCATAAGTCCCTAGTATATGGTACCACATGTACCCAGGGCTGGTAAACGAAATGCTACTAGTGGGCCTGCCGCACTTTAAAATGTCTCAGGCCTGCCAGTTCAACCTGTAAAGTAGTTTTAAGCTACCATTTCGACCTGGCATAATAAACCTAAAGATTCTTTCTCATAGGGCATTTCCATTTAATTTAAGGGGCACGTGCAGAGTGTTGGAACATATTTGGCTAACTTCACTTTAACTTTATCTTTGAACGACACTGTTACGTCACCAAACATTTTCGGGTGATTACACATTGTTTTTTCCTTTGAGGCACGGGAAGCACTTTCAGTATGCATGAGACTTTTCCATCTCAGTATTCATACTTTCTGGAGTCCTTTTTACTTGTTTATCTTAAAGATTTGAACTCAACTATACATTTGACTTGTGAAATTTTCTCCTGTCTTATCGCTGTTTTCTATCTTTCACAGTGACCCTGAAGAAGGGACAGAGATCCTGAAATACATTTGGCAACATATATACGTTTGGAAACGGCACCTTCAATTGTGAAATAGGCCACTTCACCTCCTTTTAGTTGTGTTGTTCATAATCATCACATAGCACATTGTTGTAAATGCTAACATGCATGAATGTTCAGTAGTGACATATTATGGAAGAATTGTCACATTAAAAAAGAATACTGTAGATATTGTGAAACAGATTCATAGTGATATTATATTATTTTGTACAAAAGGAATCATTGATAGATTCACGCGCTGTGCGGCCAGGTAACAAGTGACCAATGACACTTGGAGCAACAAGTAAAATAAACCTTTTGCCAGGCCTTAACCTTTCTTGTAAATACTTATGTCACACCTATGGTGGGCCCTAAAGGCCCAAAGGGCAGGGTGCAATGTATTTGAAAAGTAGGACATGTGGGTTTAAGATTTACATGTCCTGGTAGTGAAAAACTCCTCAGGTTGTTTTGTCTACTGTAATGTCTACGTCTCCAATAGACTTACTTTGGGTTGACTTATTACATTTATCTAGTGCAAAATTTTGATTAGGACCAGGTAGAGATGTCAAATTAATTGTAATTTAAAATTCTCTTTAATGGTAAAGTCAGATTTTAAGTCACAATTCTGAAAATGCCTCTTATGGAAAATTGGCATTTTCCTGTACTAACCATTTGCACCTCCTGCTAGTGTCCTGGGTCACATGACTGTGAATAACTCTGCTGTTGAGCTTTGTGCATTCCTCCCAGACAGTGAGACAAAGGGGGGTATGCAAGGGCAGGATGGGCCATTCTACCAGGATGGCTGGGGTAGAGCTATTCCCTGCTCCATGTACTCTTCAAAGGGCTTGCCTTCAACACACACAAAGGACCCTGACACTAGCCTTTTGTCACCCCAGACTTCTTGGAGTCTTGACAAAGGAAGGGAAGAACTTTCCAGAAGCAGATGGCTGATAGACAAGGTGTTCCCCCACACAAAGACTGGCACCAGGTATATATATGTGACCAGCAGAACAACTCTTTTGGAAGACTTACTAAGGACTGCCCTACCAACAGAGGACTGCCATGCTGCTACCAGAAGACTGCTCTGCTGCTTGAAGGACTGCCTTGCTGCTTGAAGGGGAACTGGACCATCTCCTTGAATCCAGGATCATTAGAAGTGACTTCAAGGGCTTGTTTGCTGGCCTCCTGTGCGAGTTACAGGGACATGATATGCTCCTGAGGCCTTCAAACCTGCACCTAGCCTCTGCTGCAGTGAGTCCCAACTCTCCAAGTGGTGACCCCTAGATCCCCTAGGTCCTGGAACCTTGGTAGTGGTGTTTTTGGTTATGTGACTGCCTAACCCTAAAACCTTAGAACTGACAGAAGACCAGGATGTACCTGTGAGGGGGACTGTTCAGCAACGGTATTAGACCTTGTGAAGCACTCTTCTGCTACAGCTTGCAGCTGTGCCACGCTGGGGATTTTTAGCTTCCAAAAAGTTCTCTGAGTCTGAAGGTAAATATTTTCACAGATATCAATGGCAACCAGTTCCACATCAATCAATCAATCAATCAACTATTCAATCAAGTGACTTGTAAAGCGTGACTACTCACCTGTAAGGGTCTCAAGGTGCTTGTAGGGTGGGGCGACTGCTGATCTGTCGAAGGCACTGTGGTTTAGTCAAAGAGCCAGGTCTTGAGGTCCTTCTTGAATTGGAGCAGTGACGGTGATTGCCTGAGGTGAGGAGGCAGGGTGTTCCAGGTCTTTGCTGTGAGGTAGGAGAAGGATCTTCCCCCGACCATGGTCTTGCAGATACGTGAGACAGCGGCCATGGCCAGTTAGGTGGAGTGGAGGTCTCTGGTGGGTGCGTGGAATGCGAGGCGGTGGTTGAGGTATGCAAGTCCCGCATCATGTAGGGCTTTGTAGGTGTGTGTGAGGTGCTTGAAGGTGATTCTTTTGTTGACTGGAAGCCAGTGAAGGTCTCTCAGGTGGCACGTGATGTGGCTGCGGCAGGGGATATTGAGGATGAGTCTGGCGGAGGCATTCTGAGTGTTCTGCAGTGTCTTGAGGAGTTTCTGGGTGATGCATTGTCGTAGTCAAGTCCGCCGCTGTTGAATGCGTGGGTGACCATCTTTCTGGATTCAGTGGAGATCCACTTGAAGATCTTTCAGAGCAGCTGTAGCGTGTGGAAGCAGGCTGATGAGACGGCATTGATCTGGTGGGTCATGGTGAGCGAGGAGTCCAAGCTGATGCGGAGATTCCATGCGTGGTCTTTGGGTGTGGGGGGGATCAAAGATCTGCAGGCCACCAGGAGTCATCCCAGGCGGAGGGGGTGGAGCCCAGGATGAGGATTTCGGTCTTCTCTGAGTTTAGCTTGAGGCAGCTGTCCTTCAGCCATGTGACGACAGCCTTCATCCCGTCATGGAAGTTGCTATTGGCGACTGTGGGTTCGTTGGTGAGGTAGAGGATCAGCTGGGTGTCATCGGCATAGGAGACGATGTTGAGTCTGTGGTTCCGGACGATGGCTGCGAGCGGGGCCATGTAGATGTCAAAGAGTGTGGGGCTCAGGGAGGAGCCCTGAGGCACTCCACAGCTGATCTCTGTGGGTCCAGAGTGGAACAGTGGTAGTCTGACTCTCTTTGTTCGGCTGGTGAGCAAGGAGCGGATCCATTCCATGGCTTTGTCTCGGATGCCGGTGTAATGGAGTCTTGTGCATAGGGTGTGGTGGGAGACGGTGTTGAAGGTGGCCGAGAGGTCCAGGAGGATGAGGGCTGCAGTTTCGCCTCGGTCGAGGAGGGTGCGGATGTTGTCTGTGGCAGCGAGAAGGGCGGTCACGGTACTGTGGTTGCTTCGGAAGCCAGATTGGGAGAGGTCCAGGATGTGGTTCACTTCGATGAACTCGGAGAGTGGGGCGTTGATGGCCTTCTCGATGACCTTGGCTGGGAAGGGGAGTAGAGAGATGGTTCTGAAGTTCTTGAGGTCCTTCGGGCTGGCAGAGGGTTTCTTCAGCAAGGGGTTGATCTCTGCATGTTTCCAGTCTTCCGGGAATGTGGTGGAGTTGATGGAGTAGTTGATGGTGCGGAAGAGATCAGGGGCGATGGAGGTGCAGGCTCTGTTGAAGATGTGGGGCGGGCAGGGGTCCGAGGGTGCTCCAGAGTCAAGGCTCTTCATTATCTTGAGGGTATTGTCAGCGGTGAGGGGAATCCAGCTGAACAGGGTCTGATCGATGATGATGACGCCCTCAACCTGGAAATCCAGCTTTTCCTACTCAGAACTTATTCCCGCCATCGTCGATGGTTCACCGAGACTTTTTCCAGCGGCTCCCCATTGACGGAGACGCCTCCTCCTCGGGGCACAGCCTGCTGCCTTGCTGAACTCTAGTTTCTCTTGGACTTTTCTTAAAGAAATTTTGTAAGTCCAAAGGTAAGCCAAGACCTGGCCCAGTCCATCTCTTGTATCCAAACCGAGCTCTATCAAGGTCAGCATTAACTTTTGACTTTGCCCTGGTCTCATGCGACCAGATACCCACAGTTGTTGCTTTGATCTTTTTAGGTGCTAGATTTCTCTAAAAACTTTAAGAATTCATATCTCCTGTTCTACTGATTGGATTCAATCAATTTTGGTGTCATTTTATTTATTAAAAGATCATATTTTTCTAAATTGGTGTGGAATTTTTCTTGTGTTGGGCTTTCACTTTATTTCTGTTTGTGTGCTGCATAGATATTTTACACATTGCCTCTAAGTTAAGCCTGACTGCTTTTGTTCCAAGGTAACAAAGTTTTAAGCACAGGTTAATTTAGTGACATTTGTGGTTCACCTGACAAGGATTGTGGTTGTCACCTGAGTGGGGCTTCCACTTCTCTCAACCAATAACCACCCAATATCTTAAAAAGCCTATGATATGCCTCATTATTTAGGAGGCTCTCAAGGTTCAACCTTTAATCTCTGTTAGTGCACCCCTGGAGATATTGAGACCCCTGGGGTTCCTTGTATCCAACACAACCTAGTACTCATGATGAGGCTCTTAGTTTGTTAAGTTGGGTGATTTGTACAGTTCTTTATCGATCATCTATTTAAATGTATTATTTGAAGTGTTTGGATCATGAAATACATTTCCCAGGCCAAGGAGCGAAATTCACTAAGAGCAAACAGATATAGAATAATTTATCAACATTATTAAATGCCCCATAGAGCTTTCTAGTTTGGTTATTGGCTGTTTCCCTTCTTAATGCAAATCAATCAATCAATCAATCAATCATGTCACTTATAAAGCGCACTACATACCCGCGAGGGTCTCAAGGCGCTGGGGGAAGAGTGGGGTGGTGCTGCTACTGATCGAAGAGCCAGGTCTTGAGGAGTCTTCTGAAGGCCAGTAGGTCTTGGGTCTGTCGGAGGTTGGTGGGGAGGGTGTTCCAGGTCTTGGCGGCGAGGTGGGAGAAGGATCTGCCGCCGGCGGTCGTTTTCCGGATGCGGGGGACTGTGGCGAGGGCGAGGCTGGTCGAGCGGAGCTGGCGGGTGGGGGGTAGAAGCTGAGTCGTCTGTTGAGGTAGGCTGGTCCGGAGTTGTGGAGTGCTTTGTGTGCGTGGGTGAGGAGCTTGAAGGTTATCCTCTTGTTGACAGGGAGCCAGTGCAGGTCTCTCAGGTGGGGTGTGATGTGGCTGCGTCGGGGGATGTCGAGGATAAGACGTGCAGAGGCGTTCTGGATGCGTTGCAGCCGTCTCAGGAGCTTAGCCGTCGTTCCTGCGTAGAGGGCGTTTCCGTAGTCCAGCCTGCTGGTGACGAGGGCCTGGGTGACTGTTTTTCTTGTTTCGGTGGGGATCCACTTGAAGATCCTGCGGAGCATTCGGAGGATGTTGAAGCAGGATGAGGAAACGGCGTTGACCTGCTTAGTCATGGAGAGGGTGGGGTCGAGGATGACCCCTAGGTTGCGTACGTGGTCGGTGGGTGGCGGGGCTGTTCCCAGTGATGTTGGCCACCAGGAGTCGTCCCAGACTGAAGGGGTTGGAACCAAGGATGAGGACCTCCGTCTTGTCCAAGTTCAGCTTCAGGCGGCTGGTCCTCATCCATTCGGCGACGGCCTTCATTCCTTCGTGGAGGTGGGCTTTGGCGGTGTGAGGGTCTTTGGTGAGGGAGAGGATCAGCTGGGTGTCGTCGGCGTAGGAGATGATGTTGAGGTTGTGCTGTCGGGCGACGTGGGCGAGGGGTGCCATGTAGATGTTGAACAGCGTTGGGCTGAGGGAGGAGCCTTGGGGTACGCCGCAGATGATCTTGGTGGCCTTGGATCGGAAGGGGGCGAGGCGGACGCTTTGTGTTCTGCCGGAAAGGAAGGATGTGGTCCAGTCCAGGGCCTTCTCTTGGATCCCGGCGTCGTGAAGGCGTGTTCGTAGTGTGTGGTGGCAGACCGTGTCGAAGGCGGCTGATAGGTCCAGGAGGATGAGGGCTGCTGTTTCTCCGTTGTCTAGCAGGGTCCTGATGTCATCGGTGGCGGCGATGAGGGCGGTTTATGTGCTGTGGTTGCTGCGGAAGCCGGACTGGGAAGGGTCCAGGATGTTGTTCTCCTCGAGGTAGCGGGTCAGTTGTTTGTTGACGATTTTCTCGGTGACCTTCGCGGGAACGGGAGCAGAGAGATGGGTCGGAAGTTCTTGAGGTCCTTGGGGTCTGCCTTGGGTTTCTTGAGTAAGGCGGTGATCTCGGCGTGCTTCCAGCTTTCCGGGAAGGTTGCTGTCTCGAAGGAGATGTTGATTATTTTCCGGAGATGGGGCGCGATGGCTGTACTGGCTTTGTTGAAGATGTGGTGAGGGCACGGGTCTAGCGGTGAACCGGAGTGGATGGTGTTCATGATCTCGCTGGTGTCCTCGTCGTTGATGTTGGTCCAGGAGAGACATGTTAAACTCTAGGCAGCTTTGCAGCTATATCTAGGACCTCTTTCCAGTCTGATGAGTTGTATTGTGCTGAAGCCTCAACAGTTTTCTGCAACCCAAGCCCCAAGTATTCGAGTATGACAATAGAAGTCTTTGTGTGGAAGCACCAGGTTAGAGCACTCTAAACAAGCATCAGTGTGACCTATTCATTATATGCTTTCAGCAGAGGTTGCAGGGAATATATGCCATATCTATAATGGATAGCTCTTAAAACTTTAGTCATTGGGATCAAAGATTTTCTTTGGACCTCAATGAGTAGTGTCCTAGCCATTGATTCACCTTTGAAAGTGTAAATGTATTAATGGCTCTCCTGCCATAACATCCATACTACTGAAAACCATTATTTGTGTATTTTTGTAATTACTCTTTAGGGCATGTTCTGAGCATGTTCTGCAAGCCTAACGACCCTCCTCTTTAGTCCGATGGGAGTTTAATCACATAACAGTTCATGATCAGAGAAGTGCAACACCTCCATATGATAAGAGTCAGTTCACTGTGAGGATGATAAAAAATATGATAAACTGTTATCTCATATAGATATTAAGTAAGGTGGAGTGAGTACACAGCCTTGCCTTACTCCTGAGTGTGTCATTTTTATGCCTGCTGGTTTATAAAGTTAGTTTGGACATCCATTAATTTGTTTGTAAGCCAGCAAGAATATAAATCAATCTATGTGATAGTTCAAATTCTGACATTTCCTACCCAGAAAGCCACTACCCACACAGCGACAAGGTTTAAAAAAATCTACACAGCAGGGAACAGGGCACTGTTTTAAGTGCAAATGCTGATGCCATGTGCTTTGTTGAGAGACCCCAGTGTAAACGTATTTGTGTAGCAAGCAAGATATTCTTATAATCCACCCAATTCAATATGTCATGCAGGATGATCTTTGAGAATGGGAAAACCATGTGGATGAGTCCATAATCCCTGCTGGTGGACTTGACTGTCAAACTGTAGGTCTCTCTCCCTTTCTAAAGGATAATATATATGGCATTACAATGCTAGTCTTCAATTTAGATGTATCAAACGTATACATGTCTGATGACGATTAAACCAAAGGTTACATAAGAGTTTGTTACTCCTAAAATTGTTAAAAACCTTGAGAGTGACTCCATGGGAATTATCATCAGCTGATTTTACGTTCAGTGAGAGTACGCAATTAGTAACCAGGAACTTAAAAGATGTGAAAAGAAATACCTTTCGCCTCTTGGTGTCATCGAAACAAGGTCACACAATCATTAAAATATATGGTATTAACAAATGTGTAGGCAGTTATTGAGCCACCAGTCAAATATCTTGAACTATTGTTGTCTGGAAAATGTGAAAGCTGATTGTCCTACTTGTCACTTTTTGTATATCCCTATCTCAGGCTTCGAAATTCTCAATTCAAGATTCCTCGATCCCTCACATTTAGAATGAGATCTAGGAATTCCAGTAATAAAACCTCCTGTCCAAAGATCAAGCTCAACAAATGCACTTACCAGAACTGTAGAATGTATGATTTGAAGTTCTCTTTTCAGTGTATAATCTCCAGCTTTCCCCAGCGGGAAATACACAATAAATCCAACGGGAGTAGTGTTGCAGACAGTTATTCTGAAAGCATGTGTCTAAGGCGCACTACCAATTATTGATGCATTGCAACTGAGATACCCCATTGTGACAAACTGCAGACTGTCCTCTTGATCATCTATGATATCAAGCTTTTGCGGGACCACAAGAAAAGTAACAATGAAATAAATCCAAAGGCTCTGTGACTCATGGTACCCTGAATACTATAATATGGAAATCATTCATATAGTCGATAAACTCTACGCAATTCAGTGTATTAGAGATCATAGCAATGTTCCAAGAGATGACAGACCACACAAAAGCATCAGAAATATCAAGAACACCTTCTTTCCTGCTTGTGGGGAGAATTTATTAGTGTCTGCCAGCATGTGTTGCCTTCCTTAAGTGATACAACACATTTATCCATCTCATCTGGGCCTTTGAATTGCAGTGTACACTTGGTGCTCTTAAAGCTAGCCCTATCCCGATGGCATGTGTTAGAAATTGGTTTTCTGGTTGGCAGAGGTATTCACCCTGTCCAAGAAGTAACCACAATCCTAGTCAGGGTAAATCAGATACACACCATAAATTAACCTGGGCTCATCCTAGGTTAGCTTGGCACAGAGCAGGCAGGCTTAACTTAAGAGGCAATGTGTAAAGTGTGCAACACTTCAAACAGTAACACAGTGAAAACACCACAAAAAGACTCCAAACCAGTTTAGAAAAATAAATTATGATTTAAAAAAGAAAAAACAGACCAAAATGACAAAAATCCAATAAGTAGAAGACAAGATATGAATTTTTAATGATTAAACGCAAAAATAGCACTTAGAAGCAGTAAGCGCCTAAAGAGTTAATTGGTTGTCCTGGACCAAGACAAAGTCAAGATTTCGGGCCAACCGCGATAGAGCACGTGCAAGATACAGGACCAATGCAGGGCCCACTGAGAAAAAGTACCTTAATCCTGGTTGTAAACACAAGATGCTGGGTGCAACCAAGCGATGTGTCAGTGTCGATCTCGCAGTCAAGGAGATGTATCAATTTTCTCCATTCAATGATTGTGATGCACTCGTTCGGAAGATGAAGCGCCAGTTCCAAGAAATGTTGTTTCTGAAGCCAATGCGCCGGGTTTCTCCTCGCAATCGAGGGGATGCGTTGATTGTCTCTATGCAGTGGCGGCGATGCGGCAGATCTGATGCTGCGGTTCAAATGGTGATGTCCTGGTTCCAAGTGTGATGCACTGGTTCTGTTCCTGCAACAGCTGTGATGAGTCAATTCTGCTCACGCAGCAGAGAATGAGTCAATTCCGCTGGAGCCAACACCTGTGTTCATTTCAAATGCGCCAGACACAGGAGCAGAGTGAAAGACTTTGATATCCCTGAGTTTTTGAAGAACAGGAGGCTAGTCAGCTATCCCTTGGATTCAATCTGGGTCAAGTGAATAAGGTTCATTCAGAGAGAGAAACAGGCAGCAGGACAGCACAGCAAGGGAGCAGTCTTCCAGAGCAGCAGTCCAGCAGAGTGGCAGTCCTTAAGCACAGCAGTCTTCTTCTTGGTAGATGGTTTCAGGTGTACTGAGTTGGTAGGGTTAGAGGTCCAGTACTTATACCCAGTTGTGCCTTTGAAGTGTGGGTGACTTCAAAGAAGGGTCTTTGAAGTGCACAGAGATGCTTTCTTCCTGCCCTGGCTCCAGACTCACTACAGGGGGGTATGCAGACCTTTGTATGTAGGCAGGGCCAGCCTATTAAGGTGTATGTGTAAGCCAGTAATCGGGGACAGGCAGCAGACACCAAATGGCTAAGAGCAGGAAACCATCACACTTTCTAAAAGGGGTATTTTTAGAATGGTAACTACAAATCCAACTTTACCATTAAAGAGGGTTTGCCATTATCATTCCAGTGGTACTAAACATGACCACTGTACCTTCTCTCAATTAGGAATTACAGTCTATTAAATGCAGTAAGGAATACCCACTGTTACCCCATGAGAGGAGTAGGCCTCTCAGTAGTGAAAAACAAATTTTCACTACCAGGACATGAGCCCCCAGAATGCCTTATGCCTTCAGGATTTACAATAGGATCCTTCTGAGGCCAGTTAAAAAAAAACACAACAATCAGTTCAGGCCTGACAATAGATATTTCTTAGCAGATGAAACTTTACCACTTATGCTGGTGCAATAGTACCCTATCAACACATCAAAATATCATGTGCTGCTAGGATTAGCAGTGATAAGTAGTTGATCAGCAGTCACTGGCATCAATTGTTCGATCTGTTCTTTTGGCGTGTGTAGCTTCTTCGTAAATGTACCAGTTGGCAGTAGGCCTCAACTGTTGCCCATCACTGAATGACTTTCATCCATTGATTTCTGAATGTGTTGTAATTGGCTAAAGCTGAAGCCCGTCAGACTGACTACAGAAGCCTACTTAAATAAAACAGGCCATCTTCTGTGATTCCAGTCTTGCCTCAGATCCAGTAGTTAAACACTAAGTCTAATAAGACAGAGACATTAATGATTTATACATAAAATAGAGGTCCCTAACACCTTGAAACTGTAGTATCACAGAAGCTGGAAGATATAGCTGAGTCTGGATCACTGAGACATTAGAGGAGTTATACGACAACAACTTCAAACCACTATTTATTAAGGCAATTAGAATAATGGGGAGATGCAAATACCTTCCTATCTCTATTTTTGGATGAATTGTCTTGGTGAAAATGACTAGTCTCCCTCTTTTTTGTATTTGCCTTTCCACAATACCCGGCAATTTGCAAGCTACATATTTTTCCACGATCTATGGTGCTATTAGCAAGTGTGAGCAATGGGGTTATTGATTGAGGGGGTGGTTAACCCTTCTCCAGCAACAACTACAATCCTCATCAGGGTGAACCACAAAATTCCCCTAAATTAGCCTGTGCTTAACCCTATGGTAACTTGGCACAAAATCAGTTATGCCTAACTTAGAGGCAAATTGTAAAGTATTTCTGCAGCACACAAGCAGTAATAAAGTGAAAACACAACACAAGAAAAATCCCACGCCAATTTAGAAAGATAGGTTAAAATCTATTAAAGAAATTGAGATCAAAGCGATAAAAATCCAATCAGTAGAACCGGAGATATGAAATTTAAAGATTTAGCTAGTTCCTAAAAGCACAAAGAGCCAGCTGTAGTCATCTGGTCTCATAGGACCGTGACAAAGTCACAAGTTCAGGCTGAAACCTGATGGAGTGCGGGCTGTGTATAGGGACCAGGTTAGTCAAGCTGAGAGTTGTATTTTAAGTCTTTGGCTCAGGGCTTTGTGACGCTAGGAGTGAAACACTAATTTTAATAAGACAGAAGCATTAATGATTTATACATAAAATAGAGGTCCCTGAGACCCTGACACTGTAGTATCGCAGAAGCTGGAAGATATAGCTGAGTCTGGCCCACTGAGACATTAGAGGATAAGGAGCTGAGCAGCTGAGTTCTGTATTGCTGCGTCCATTCCAATGAGGCCACTGATCAGGAACTGCGAAACAAGCAATGCGAGGTTCTGTTTCGGACTGCTTTACGCTGAGTTGGTTTTGATGGAACCCACAGCTAAGCAGGGAGGAGTACATGCTGAGGGCAGCCAAGGGTCCAAGACCTGGGAGGTACCTCTTGGGGATCAGGAACTTACTCCAACACAGGCCAGCAGAGCTCAGGCAGGTCCAGTTGCAGGTCCAGGCAGGTCCAGTTGCATGTCCAGGCAGGGCCAGTGCAGCTGGTCAGGTGAAAAGAAAGAGGGAGGCCTCTGGAGCTTGTTGTGTCCCTGTAGCTCAGAGCAGGTCAGACAGCTGACCCTTGGAATCACCCAGGCAGCATGGGATGAAGGGAGCAAGTCCAATCTTCCTTCTGTAATGTCCACAGGTCCAGGAGTGTACTGATGAGTTGGTATCTGGGTCCAGAATTTACACCCGGTACTAGCTTTGAGGTGGGAGAATCTTCTACATTTCCCCCCATATCTGGTTCTGGAATTTCATTCCTTGCACCACCCAGGCCCCAAATGTATGGGGTGACAAAAGGCTAGTGTGAAGTTCTTTGAGAGTGTAGTAGGTAGCAGCTATTGAAGTGCAAGTGTGGTAGGTGTCAGCTTTACCCACACCAATCCTGCCCATATGGTCCTTCCTGCCATCATCCAGTCCCCCTTTGTGACACTGTCTGGGAAGAATACACACTGCAGGTACTGTTGGACCTGGCCCTCTCTGCAGGGTCACCCCCAAACATTTTGCCTTCACTCTTCTCTTTTATGAACTCATTTGCGTTGCCTTTTAGGACTCTGCGCACTTCACAAGTCTCTGAGTTAGTTGCTGGTACTGGTGTTTTGTGAAACTCATAAACCATTTTTTACATCTACTGTTAGAAATGGGATCTCTGGTTGGCTAAGGCTTGCGCCAAAGCCAGGCAGAGACCACCACTCTAGTCAGGGCAAGGGAGTTACACGCCGACGATAACCCCTGCTCACCCCCTTGGTAGCTTGGCACGAGCAGTCAGGCTTATCCCGGAGGCAATGTGTAAAGCGCTTGCGCAATACCCACTCAGCAGCAACACACTAGGCACACCACAAAAGGAGACTCCACACAAGGTTATATAAAAATAGCCTTTGTATTATAAAAACACATTAGAATATAATCACACAAGGTACACTGTGCCAACTGGCACTAGGCAGTATTTACAGGGGACTATATACAGGACCGGGCCAATCGGGCCACGGTCAGAACCATCCGAACAGGTAAGTAAAATGTAAACCACAACCAGTAATCACTGGTACCTAAGCATTATATCACATTAGACATAAAACATATTAGGCCCACCTCATCAGCATAAATCCCATTACGCAATAGGCCTCACTAGCCCAGATCAAGTGCACACCGCACCTTCCCAACTGACCCCAGGCCAACTGGCCTCTTCTCTGGGCTCAAAAGCCCTATGTCCCGCAAAAGTCAGGGCTGGCTGCACATGCAGCGAAGTCAGAGTGCGCAATTGCGCAAGCTAAACGTGGCAGCTGCCCACTACTTGCTGGGCAGCTGTGAAAATGAACACGGGCACCAGCGTGCCCCCTGAGCCCCTCTCTGGGACTCGCAATTTAAAAGGAACCTGTCCCCCAAGGTTGCAGCGGCCTGCGCTCTCGCGGGGCAGCTGGGAATGGCACGGGCACCACTGTGCCTTGTGAGCCCCACTGGGACTCCACCACAAAGAATATGCCCACTGTCAGGCGGGGCAGCTGTGGCAAGGAAACTGGCACTAACGTGCCTCTCAGCCCCACTCCGGGACTTCTACAATAATGCCCCCAAAAGGAAATCAGCACGGGCACCTCAGGGCCCCAGGGAGCATCCACGCGGCTCCAGGCACCGACAATGTGCCTCGGGGAGCCCCACTCGGGGGACTCTTAGAAACCAATGTTGCCCCACGTTGCAGCTGCCCACTGACAGACGGGGCAGCTGGAGAAAACAAATACCACTCCCCCTGGTGCCTCGCGAGCACCAACAAAGCGAAAACGGCCTCAGCCCCACTCACCGGGCTCTCTGGTGCCGCTCCTCTTCCCGCGCCGGCTCCACAACACGCGGGGCTCTCTCTGCTCATGAGAGCCCCGCCTCTGCTTGGGCACAGGCGCCGAGGGTCCTCCTCACGTCACCTCTTCCCGGCTCTGCAGGCAAGGCTCCCCGGTCTTCCTGACAGACGCGGGGTCGGACCACACGCGGGGCTCCCTCCGGTACACGGGGGCCTTGCCTTCCTTGGTCAGACTTCCTTTGGCCACAGGAGCGCGGGGTAGGCTCCCGTCTGCTTCCTGCTTCTTCCTTTGGGCACCGGAGCGCGGGGTAGGCTCCCGTCTGCTTCCTGCTTCTTCCTTTGGGCACCGGAGCGCGGGGTAGGCTCCCGTCTGCTTCCGGCTTCTTGCGGAGCGCCCTGCCCACAACCAGGCCGCCCTGCCTGGCTTCCGGGTCGCCGCGGGCAGCGCGGCGGCCTCTATGTTCTCGGTAGAGGGCGGCCTCACGCAGGGGGGCACAGATCGGCGGGGTGGGCTCCCGATCCGGTTTTAAAAGTATAACTACGCGGGGTGGGCACCCGCGAAACAGCACAAATACGGGGGAATCTCCACGCCGGGGATTCCCTTCTAAAATGATCGCAGCTCCGTGCTGCAACTAAAATTAGAAGCGCTGCTCCTACGCTGCAGAGAGCAAAGCGCTCTTCAAAAATAAAGCCAAGCGCTCCCAAGGCGCTAGAATCAAAGTCCGGGAAAGCCCTTCAGGAGAAAGGGGGCAAAGGCTGGGCCCAGGCAGGCCAGCACACAGGGCCCTCCAGCAGGGAGGCAGTCCCTCGTGGCGGTTCCTCCTGGAACCCAGCAACAGCAACAAGCCCCCAGTCACAAGAACAGCAGAACAAGAACAACTTCATGGGGTCACAGCCCCCTCTTTTATACACCCTTTTCCTTTGTCACATAGCACAGGGCTGGGGAAAAACCAGGTGCAACTGGTTTTGGGGGAGCTTTGGAGCACTTTGTTTTGCTCAGCTCCTCTCTCCTTTCACAGGACAGGCTAGGGACATCAGACGCACCACAGGGGGTGGAGCCAGCATTGTGGAGGGAAGGCACAGCCCTATTCAGGTCCCAGGTGCAACTCCTCCCTCCCATCTAGATGCAGATCTCCCTATTCAGCCCTGCGCTGACTCACCCTGCCCCTCCTGGAGCCACACACACCTCCAGCCCCTGTCACTCACAAAGCCAGACATGCAATTCACATCAGGCAGGCAGACACAGAGCACACATAAATGCCAACTTCTAAAAGTGGCACTTCTCCACTAGTCACAATAAATCTGCGCACACCACTGCGCAGCATTTATTCTCACGAGATCGCACATACTAAACTCGCCCCTGCCCTACTCTCACACCAGGAATTACCATGGACACACATATCCCCCATGCATTCCTATGGGAGGGCAGGCCAATCTCACCACACGCACTCAGAGTGCGCACGCACTTACACTGGGACACAGGGCTAAAGTGCGCCGAGGCCTAAAACCACCAACACTACACAGGGAAAAGGCTAGGAGACGAGCAAAAAGTTTAGGGGTGAACCTGCCAAAAGGGCCAAGTCCAACACAACCCCCTTCCAGCCAAAACGCAGGGCAGACCAATCACCACCGTGATGGGCTTCCCTGCTTGGAGCGATAGAACACGGACGCGGGCCCGCAACTGCAGGGACACCCTCCTGTTCTACGCCACGGTGAACCCATGTGGTTCCTTCTGAAAAAGCTGTCCGGAGCAACTGGGCTACCCCACTGGTACTCCCTAGCTGTCCGCGGCCAGGACCAGGCCCTAGGCCATCCAGATGCCACTGGTCCTTGCCCATTCACAGAGTGGGGGTAGTAACCCCTGGCACATAGTAGCCATTCTCCACTCTTCCCCTCATCAGGGCAGGTCTAGACTGCCACTGATCCTCCAACCTAGGGTCTGCACCCTCAGGCGGACCAGAAGTCACGGGTGAGGCTCTCCTCCCCCTACCTCTTCTTCTAGGGCTCCGCACTCTCCTCCTTGGAGAGGCACCCTCAGAACACAACTCTCCCACCAGTTCAGGACCTCTCTCCAAAAACTGGTCTCCCAACCTAGGGTCTAAACCCTCAGGTTGCACCGGGAGTCAGAGGCGAGGACTCCCTCCCTCTGCACCCCCTTCCAGAGTTCTGCACCCTCCCAACTGGAGCGGTACCCCTGGAAGATGAACCGGTCAGGACACTGATTACAGATGTCCCTTCCTCCAGATCAGGCGGATCCTGAACCTGGCCTCCCAACCTTGGGGCTGAACCCCACGGCTGAGCATTTGCCTGGCACACCAGGACTTCCGGGGGCGCACAGCAGCCCCCGAGGGTAACACATGACTCATGTGTTGCGTGACAGTCTGCGTGGCACAGACCTCCCGACCCCTGTCCATCTGACAGTGCGCAGAGATCCCCCACGACAGAAGTGGTGTCACCATGGTCACTTCTAGGAGACTCAGCCCTTCTGGCTGGCCCCTGACCCACTGGTTCTTCCACTGGGGAACACATCCCCCTCTCACCCCTCAATCCGGACTTCTGTACCCTCCCAACTGGAGCGGCACTGCCAGACACCAGAACCACTGGAGCTCTATTTACAGACGCTCCAGGTTCTCCAGACACTAGGAGATCCTCCTCAAATGGACTAACAGGACAGCCTAGGCTCCCAACCTGGTGTTCCCTGAAGAAACCATCCAGGTTCTGAGACTGGGTTTCGGGCACCTGGGGACACTCAGTCCCACTCTCACTCCTACTCCACTGAGACAGGACGTGAGCCCCTACACCCCTCCCACTACACTGGGACCTAGCTGGGCTACACTGAACCTCTTCCCCCATACAGGACGGGGAAGATACCTGAGCCACTACTTTTGGGATCACTCCCCAATGCCTCTTCAGAACCTTGGGCCTCCACCCAGAGGTCTGCCTCACATGTAAACTCCCATAGATCAGAAAACCCACCCTCCAACAGGTGTTGGCGCAACCCCGGCAAACAACAACTGAGCAGGTGCTCTCTGATAACCAGATCGAACATTCCTTCAAAATCCTGTTCCGTGTTAACCGTTACCCAATCAGCCAGTGCATCATTACATTCATCCGAAAAATCCACCCAAGACTGGTGAGACAGTTTCCTACTGCCCCTGAACTTCAACCTGTACTCCTCTTCTCTGGAACAAGGTACCATATTTTGGGAACTGGGACTTCCTGCACTGGACTGTATATTGCTGCCACCACTGGACCCCACCCTCACTGGGGAATCCAGAAAACTACAACTGCACTCAGGGGATAATCTACCCTCCCGAGCTAATTTCTCCCTGGCGAAGGCCCTCTCAGCCTCCGCCATCCTCTCCTGTGCTAGGACCCTCTCGGTCTCTAGCTTTTTCTCCTCCACACTCAGCTGTGCTATCTCCTTGGTATGCTCTAACCTGAGCTTCTCCAAAGCCAGCTGATGCTCCCTTTCTTCCCTCCTATCCACCCACTCCTCTGGGGACAGGAAAAGGGATGGGGCACTGCCCCCGACACTGGACCCAGCAAGGGACTCCCTATCTATGGGGTCCTCACTATCTACTGGCGTCCCTGTCCTGTCACTTTCTTCCTCCTCTTCAGACTCCTCAGGGCCCCCTCAGACCCACCACCCTCTTGGCGTGCGGCCAGGGCCCTCTTCTCCTCATTGCGCTCACAGTCCCATTCGTCCTTTTGCCATTGGATCAGGTTGTCCCTCAGTTTTGACTGGGTGTCTGACCCACTCACTGCTATGTCTCTCTCCTCACAGAACTCCACCAACTCCCCCATACTGTATCTAAAGAGACCACAAAAATCAAAAGCAGACTCCATTTTGGCAGGACGCTCAGGGACACGTGCAACACAGGAGACCTAGGTTTCTGAGCTGAAGCAAGAGTATACAATTTACAAATGACACTTTTAGGAGAAGAATTAAAACAAAACTCAGAACAATAATCCCCACACACGTGATTATCTAAATGTAGAGTTTGTAGTGCAACCAGTTGTCGCTGTGGTACTGCGCAAACGCAAGTCCAAATCCCCACCGCTGACAACCAATGTTAGAAATGGGATCTCTGGTTGGCTAAGGCTTGCGCCAAAGCCAGGCAGAGACCACCACTCTAGTCAGGGCAAGGGAGTTACACGCCGACGATAACCCCTGCTCACCCCTTGGTAGCTTGGCACGAGCAGTCAGGCTTATCCCGGAGGCAATGTGTAAAGCGCTTGCGCAATACCCACTCAGCAGCAACACACTAGGCACACCACAAAAGGAGACTCCACACAAGGTTATATAAAAATAGCCTTTGTATTATAAAAACACATTAGAATATAATCACACAAGGTACACTGTGCCAACTGGCACTAGGCAGTATTTACAGGGGACTATATACAGGACCGGGCCAATCGGGCCACGGTCAGAACCATCCGAACAGGTAAGTAAAATGTAAACCACAACCAGTAATCACTGGTACCTAAGCATTATATCACATTAGACATAAAACATATTAGGCCCACCTCATCAGCATAAATCCCATTACGCAATAGGCCTCACTAGCCCAGATCAAGTGCACACCGCACCTTCCCAACTGACCCCAGGCCAACTGGCCTCTTCTCTGGGCTCAAAAGCCCTATGTCCCGCAAAAGTCAGGGCTGGCTGCACATGCAGCGAAGTCAGAGTGCGCAATTGCGCAAGCTAAACGTGGCAGCTGCCCACTACTTGCTGGGCAGCTGTGAAAATGAACACGGGCACCAGCGTGCCCCCTGAGCCCCTCTCTGGGACTCGCAATTTAAAAGGAACCTGTCCCCCAAGGTTGCAGCGGCCTGCGCTCTCGCGGGGCAGCTGGGAATGGCACGGGCACCACTGTGCCTTGTGAGCCCCACTGGGACTCCACCACAAAGAATATGCCCACTGTCAGGCGGGGCAGCTGTGGCAAGGAAACTGGCACTAACGTGCCTCTCAGCCCCACTCCGGGACTTCTACAATAATGCCCCCAAAAGGAAATCAGCACGGGCACCTCAGGGCCCCAGGGAGCATCCACGCGGCTCCAGGCACCGACAATGTGCCTCGGGGAGCCCCACTCGGGGGACTCTTAGAAACCAATGTTGCCCCACGTTGCAGCTGCCCACTGACAGACGGGGCAGCTGGAGAAAACAAATACCACTCCCCTGGTGCCTCGCGAGCACCAACAAAGCAACGGCCTCAGCCCCACTCACCGGGCTCTCTGGTGCCGCTCCTCTTCCCGCGCCGGCTCCACAACACGCGGGGCTCTCTCTGCTCATGAGAGCCCCGCCTCTACTTGGGCACAGGCGCCGAGGGTCCTCCTCACGTCACCTCTTCCCGGCTCTGCAGGCAAGGCTCCCCGGTCTTCCTGACAGACGCGGGGTCGGACCACACGCGGGGCTCCCTCCGGTACACGGGGGCCTTGCCTTCCTTGGTCAGACTTCCTTTGGCCACAGGAGCGCGGGGTAGGCTCCCGTCTGCTTCCTGCTTCTTCCTTTGGGCACCGGAGCGCGGGGTAGGCTCCCGTCTGCTTCCTGCTTCTTCCTTTGGGCACCGGAGCGCGGGGTAGGCTCCCGTCTGCTTCCGGCTTCTTGCGGAGCGCCCTGCCCACAACCAGGCCGCCCTGCCTGGCTTCCGGGTCGCCGCGGGCAGCGCGGCGGCCCTCTATGTTCTCGGTGAGGGCGGCCTCACGCAGGGGGCACAGATCGGCGGGGTGGGCTCCCGATCCGGTTTTAAAAGTATAACTACGCGGGGTGGGCACCCGCGAAACAGCACAAATACGGGGGAATCTCCACGCCGGGGATTCCCTTCTAAAATGATCGCAGCTCCGTGCTGCAACTAAAATTAGAAGCGCTGCTCCTACGCTGCAGAGAGCAAAGCGCTCTTCAAAAATAAAGCCAAGCGCTCCCAAGGCGCTAGAATCAAAAGTCCGGGGAAAGCCCTTCAGGAGAAAGGGGGCAAAGGCTGGGCCCAGGCAGGCCAGCACACAGGGCCCTCCAGCAGGGAGGCAGTCCCTCGTGGCGGTTCCTCCTGGAACCCAGCAACAGCAACAAGCCCCCAGTCACAAGAACAGCAGAACAAGAACAACTTCATGGGGTCACAGCCCCCTCTTTTATACACCCTTTTCCTTTGTCACATAGCACAGGGCTGGGGAAAAACCAGGTGCAACTGGTTTTGGGGAGCTTTGGAGCACTTTGTTTTGCTCAGCTCCTCTCTCCTTTCACAGGACAGGCTAGGGACATCAGACGCACCACAGGGGGTGGAGCCAGCATTGTGGAGGGAAGGCACAGCCCTATTCAGGTCCCAGGTGCAACTCCTCCCTCCCATCTAGATGCAGATCTCCCTATTCAGCCCTGCGCTGACTCACCCTGCCCCTCCTGGAGCCACACACACCTCCCAGCCCCTGTCACTCACAAAGCCAGACATGCAATTCACATCAGGCAGGCAGACACAGAGCACACATAAATGCCAACTTCTAAAAGTGGCACTTCTCCACTAGTCACAATAAATCTGCGCACACCACTGCGCAGCATTTATTCTCACGAGATCGCACATACTAAACTCGCCCCTGCCCTACTCTCACACCAGGAATTACCATGGACACACATATCCCCCATGCATTCCTATGGGAGGGCAGGCCAATCTCACCACACGCACTCAGAGTGCGCACGCACTTTACACTGGGACACAGGGCTAAAGTGCGCCGAGGCCTAAAACCACCAACACTACACAGGGAAAAGGCTAGGAGACGAGCAAAAAGTTTAGGGGTGAACCTGCCAAAAGGGCCAAGTCCAACACAACCCCCTTCCAGCCAAAACGCAGGGCAGACCAATCACCACCGTGATGGGCTTCCCTGCTTGAGGCGATAGAACACGGACGCGGGCCCGCAACTGCAGGGACACCCTCCTGTTCTACGCCACGGTGAACCCATGTGGTTCCTTCTGAAAAAGCTGTCCGGAGCAACTGGGCTACCCCACTGGTACTCCCTAGCTGTCCGCGGCCAGGACCAGGCCCTAGGCCATCCAGATGCCACTGGTCCTTGCCCATTCACAGAGTGGGGGGTAGTAACCCCTGGCACATAGTAGCCATTCTCCACTCTTCCCCTCATCAGGGCAGGTCTAGACTGCCACTGATCCTCCAACCTAGGGTCTGCACCCTCAGGCGGACCAGAAGTCACGGGTGAGGCTCTCCTCCCCCTACCTCTTCTTCTAGGGCTCCGCACTCTCCTCCTTGGAGAGGCACCCTCAGAACACAACTCTCCCACCAGTTCAGGACCTCTCTCCAAAAACTGGTCTCCCAACCTAGGGTCTAAACCCTCAGGTTGCACCGGGAGTCAGAGGCGAGGACTCCCTCCTCTGCACCCCCTTCCAGAGTTCTGCACCCTCCCAACTGGAGCGGTACCCCTGGAAGATGAACCGGTCAGGACACTGATTACAGATGTCCCTTCCTCCAGATCAGGCGGATCCTGAACCTGGCCTCCCAACCTTGGGGCTGAACCCCACGGCTGAGCATTTGCCTGGCACACCAGGACTTCCGGGGCGCACACAGCAGCCCCCGAGGGTAACACATGACTCATGTGTTGCGTGACAGTCTGCGTGGCGCAGACCTCCCGACCCCTGTCCATCTGACAGTGCGCAGAGATCCCCCACGACAGAAGTGGTGTCACCATGGTCACTTCTAGGAGACTCAGCCCTTCTGGCTGGCCCCTGACCCACTGGTTCTTCCACTGGGGAACACATCCCCCTCTCACCCCTCAATCCGGACTTCTGTACCCTCCCAACTGGAGCGGCACTGCCAGACACCAGAACCACTGGAGCTCTATTTACAGACGCTCCAGGTTCTCCAGACACTAGGAGATCCTCCTCAAATGGACTAACAGGACAGCCTAGGCTCCCAACCTGGTGTTCCCTGAAGAAACCATCCAGGTTCTGAGACTGGAGTTTCGGGCACCTGGGGACACTCAGTCCCACTCTCACTCCTACTCCACTGAGACAGGACGTGAGCCCCTACACCCCTCCCACTACACTGGGACCTAGCTGGGCTACACTGAACCTCTTCCCCCATACAGGACGGGAAGATACCTGAGCCACTACTTTTGGGATCACTCCCCAATGCCTCTTCAGAACCTTGGGCCTCCACCCAGAGGTCTGCCTCACATGTAAACTCCCATAGATCAGAAAACCCACCCTCCAACAGGTGTTGGCGCAACCCCGGCAAACAACAACTGAGCAGGTGCTCTCTGATAACCAGATCGAACATTCCTTCAAAATCCTGTTCCGTGTTAACCGTTACCCAATCAGCCAGTGCATCATTACATTCATCCGAAAAATCCACCCAAGACTGGTGAGACAGTTTCCTACTGCCCCTGAACTTCAACCTGTACTCCTCTTCTCTGGAACAAGGTACCATATTTTGGGAACTGGGACTTCCTGCACTGGACTGTATATTGCTGCCACCACTGGACCCCACCCTCACTGGGGAATCCAGAAAACTACAACTGCACTCAGGGGATAATCTACCCTCCCGAGCTAATTTCTCCCTGGCGAAGGCCCTCTCAGCCTCCGCCATCCTCTCCTGTGCTAGGACCCTCTCGGTCTCTAGCTTTTTCTCCTCCACACTCAGCTGTGCTATCTCCTTGGTATGCTCTAACCTGAGCTTCTCCAAAGCCAGCTGATGCTCCCTTTCTTCCCTCCTATCCACCCACTCCTCTGGGGACAGGAAAAGGGATGGGGCACTGCCCCCGACACTGGACCCAGCAAGGGACTCCCTATCTATGGGGTCCTCACTATCTACTGGCGTCCCTGTCCTGTCACTTTCTTCCTCCTCTTCAGACTCCTCAGGGCCCCCTCAGACCCACCACCCTCTTGGCGTGCGGCCAGGGCCCTCTTCTCCTCATTGCGCTCACAGTCCCATTCGTCCTTTTGCCATTGGATCAGGTTGTCCCTCAGTTTTGACTGGGTGTCTGACCCACTCACTGCTATGTCTCTCTCCTCACAGAACTCCACCAACTCCCCCATACTGTATCTAAAGAGACCACAAAAATCAAAAGCAGACTCCATTTTGGCAGGACGCTCAGGGACACGTGCAACACAGGAGACCTAGGTTTCTGAGCTGAAGCAAGAGTATACAATTTACAAATGACACTTTTAGGAGAAGAATTAAAACAAAACTCAGAACAATAATCCCCACACACGTGATTATCTAAATGTAGAGTTTGTAGTGCAACCAGTTGTCGCTGTGGTACTGCGCAAACGCAAGTCCAAATCCCCACCGCTGACAACCAATGTTAGAAATGGGATCTCTGGTTGGCTAAGGCTTGCGCCAAAGCCAGGCAGAGACCACCACTCTAGTCAGGGCAAGGGAGTTACACGCCGACGATAACCCCTGCTCACCCCCTTGGTAGCTTGGCACGAGCAGTCAGGCTTATCCCGGAGGCAATGTGTAAAGCGCTTGCGCAATACCCACTCAGCAGCAACACACTAGGCACACCACAAAGGAGACTCCACACAAGGTTATATAAAAATAGCCTTTGTATTATAAAAACACATTAGAATATAATCACACAAGGTACACTGTGCCAACTGGCACTAGGCAGTATTTACAGGGGACTATATACAGGACCGGGCCAATCGGGCCACGGTCAGAACCATCCGAACAGGTAAGTAAAATGTAAACCACAACCAGTAATCACTGGTACCTAAGCATTATATCACATTAGACATAAAACATATTAGGCCCACCTCATCAGCATAAATCCCATTACGCAATAGGCCTCACTAGCCCAGATCAAGTGCACACCGCACCTTCCCAACTGACCCCAGGCCAACTGGCCTCTTCTCTGGGCTCAAAAGCCCTATGTCCCGCAAAAGTCAGGGCTGGCTGCACATGCAGCGAAGTCAGAGTGCGCAATTGCGCAAGCTAAACGTGGCAGCTGCCCACTACTTGCTGGGCAGCTGTGAAAATGAACACGGGCACCAGCGTGCCCCTGAGCCCCTCTCTGGGACTCGCAATTTAAAAGGAACCTGTCCCCCAAGGTTGCAGCGGCCTGCGCTCTCGCGGGGCAGCTGGGAATGGCACGGGCACCACTGTGCCTTGTGAGCCCCACTGGGACTCCACCACAAAGAATATGCCCACTGTCAGGCGGGGCAGCTGTGGCAAGGAAACTGGCACTAACGTGCCTCTCAGCCCCACTCCGGGACTTCTACAATAATGCCCCCAAAAAGGAAATCAGCACGGGCACCTCAGGGCCCCAGGGAGCATCCACGCGGCTCCAGGCACCGACAATGTGCCTCGGGGGAGCCCCACTCGGGGGACTCTTAGAAACCAATGTTGCCCCACGTTGCAGCTGCCCACTGACAGACGGGGCAGCTGGAGAAAACAAATACCACTCCCCCTGGTGCCTCGCGAGCACCAACAAAGCAAGCGGCCTCAGCCCCACTCACCGGGCTCTCTGGTGCCGCTCCTCTTCCCGCGCCGGCTCCACAACACGCGGGGCTCTCTCTGCTCATGAGAGCCCCGCCTCTGCTTGGGCACAGGCGCCGAGGGTCCTCCTCACGTCACCTCTTCCCGGCTCTGCAGGCAAGGCTCCCCGGTCTTCCTGACAGACGCGGGGTCGGACCACACGCGGGGCTCCCTCCGGTACACGGGGCCTTGCCTTCCTTGGTCAGACTTCCTTTGGCCACAGGAGCGCGGGGTAGGCTCCCGTCTGCTTCCTGCTTCTTCCTTTGGGCACCGGAGCGCGGGGTAGGCTCCCGTCTGCTTCCTGCTTCTTCCTTTGGGCACCGGAGCGCGGGGTAGGCTCCCGTCTGCTTCCGGCTTCTTGCGGAGCGCCCTGCCCACAACCAGGCCGCCCTGCCTGGCTTCCGGGTCGCCGCGGGCAGCGCGGCGGCCCTCTATGTTCTCGGTAGAGGCGGCCTCACGCAGGGGGCACAGATCGGCGGGGTGGGCTCCCGATCCGGTTTTAAAAGTATAACTACGCGGGGTGGGCACCCGCGAAACAGCACAAATACGGGGAATCTCCACGCCGGGGATTCCCTTCTAAAATGATCGCAGCTCCGTGCTGCAACTAAAATTAGAAGCGCTGCTCCTACGCTGCAGAGAGCAAAGCGCTCTTCAAAAATAAAAGCCAAGCGCTCCCAAGGCGCTAGAATCAAAGATCCGGGGAAAGCCCTTCAGGAGAAAGGGGGCAAAGGCTGGGCCCAGGCAGGCCAGCACACAGGGCCCTCCAGCAGGGAGGCAGTCCCTCGTGGCGGTTCCTCCTGGAACCCAGCAACAGCAACAAGCCCCCAGTCACAAGAACAGCAGAACAAGAACAACTTCATGGGGTCACAGCCCCCTCTTTTATACACCCTTTTCCTTTGTCACATAGCACAGGGCTGGGGAAAAACCAGGTGCAACTGGTTTTGGGGAGCTTTGGAGCACTTTGTTTTGCTCAGCTCCTCTCTCCTTTCACAGGACAGGCTAGGGACATCAGGCGCACCACAGGGGGTGGAGCCAGCATTGTGGAGGGAAGGCACAGCCCTATTCAGGTCCCAGGTGCAACTCCTCCCTCCCATCTAGATGCAGATCTCCCTATTCAGCCCTGCGCTGACTCACCCTGCCCCTCCTGGAGCCACACACACCTCCCAGCCCCTGTCACTCACAAAGCCAGACATGCAATTCACATCAGGCAGGCAGACACAGAGCACACATAAATGCCAACTTCTAAAAGTGGCACTTCACCACTAGTCACAATAAATCTGCGCACACCACTGCGCAGCATTTATTCTCACGAGTTCGCACATACTAAACTCGCCCCTGCCCTACTCTCACACCAGGAATTACCATGGACACACATATCCCCCATGCATTCCTATGGGAGGGCAGGCCAATCTCACCACACGCACTCAGAGTGCGCACGCACTTTACACTGGGACACAGGGCTAAAGTGCGCCGAGGCCTAAAACCACCAACACTACACAGGGAAAAGGCTAGGAGACGAGCAAAAAGTTTAGGGGTGAACCTGCCAAAAGGGCCAAGTCCAACATCTACGTTAACTTTTGTAGAATGTTAAGTGTAAGGTCTGCCGCGCTAGCCCTAACTTGCTAATAGCCTGACAACTTGTATTTAGATTCATTAAATGACACCAAGGTCCAGATTTACTAACATTTGGAGCAACACAGCGCAGCAGGACAACTTGCTGCGCTGCGTCAAATGGAGAGAACCGGAATGAGCCATAATTACTAACATATTCCTGCTCTCCCTCTGCACTCGCGCACATTTGACTGCCAAGCGCCAATGCAGGCTCCCCTGCTCCATGGTGCAAGGATACCTGCTTTAGAGGCTTGATTGTTTTTATGCAAGAAGGGACACTTTCCTGCACAAACACAATCCCCGGAGGCTTTTTCCTCATTCTATGTGTGGTGCAAAATACAGCACATGTAGGAAGAGGAAATGCCATGGAGAAATAAACATATTTCTTCTTGTGTCGCCTCACCTGGGAAGATGTAGCATTTTGAAAAATTCCCAGGTTTAATAGTCTTAGTAGATCTGGGAATGTGCCAAAAACCATAGGTAGATGCGTGGGAACACCCATGCTCTACCCAACGAATGCCTTCCCCGAGCAGAGTAATGCAAGGCGGCTACTTGCGCTGCCTTGCGTTACTATTCCATGCAAGGCGACTCTCCGTGGTATAGTAAATCTAACTTAAGGGCTTGCAGTGCCTTGCCTCGCATGATGCAAAGGCAATGCAAGCCTTTGATAAATCCAGCCCCCAATGTATTAGCACAAGAAATCATGTTTGCCCCCCTTTTAACTTGGCTCCCTCTCAGTAGATTTGCACAAGCCCTGCCAAATACATAGAAGACTAAACATGTTTTTGACTCCCAAATGTCACGTGGATTCATCAAATGATGCTAGAGTTACTTGAAGATGAACACAATTTTCCCCCTCCTTGGGAAATCAATATAAATGAACAGATGCCAGTAGTATCATAAATATGCTAAGCACCTGCCCAATTCCATGTAAATGTGTCAACGGATTCTAATTAAATGAAATTCTTATGCACCGATGAATGTTTCAGAACCTCTCCAACTCCACAACTAATCAAACATAATAAGAACATGGACGTCAAGTCATCAAAATGCCAGGGGTAGCGGGAATGACCTCAAACACCCTTTGACCTTAATGATATTACAGGTAGAGACATCATATGACCTTTGACCCCGAATTTTGCTAGGAGGTCATGTCACATGATCTTAACCCTTATTACATCACGATTGGTTGCTAGGGCTAGGGCTTTGATTGGTTGAACGGGCCAGGTCTCTTATTGGTCCTAAGGCTGAGGTCTAGGGTTCTGATTGGTTAAGGGTAGGGCTAGGGTTCCCATTGGCCAAAGGTCACCTGACCTAGGGCTATTTGACCTTAGGGCTCAGGGCGTCTCAGCCCTGGCACCAAGGCTAGAGGCGGAGAGGACAAGGCCATTTGCCTGTTTGGGCCTGTTCGACCAGGGTTTGGCCTAGGGCCAGAAATGCTGCCCTTTTACCATTCACCAGCCACCACCAAAACTCAAGATCAATAATAATAACATATTGACAGCAAATGCACTCTGCTCATTTACTACAAAAGTCAAGAGTTTCAACTCAAGGGGCTCAAAAGGAGGGCCCGACAGGACATCCAAGACAAGCTGCAGATTCCAAGAAGGAAAAGAACGGACTGGCCGAGGAAACAGGTTCAACAGACCCTGAAAAAACCATGGCATCAGACCCCCGTCGTCCTGCAAATTACGCCAGGAGCCCCGAAAAGCCTGAATGGCCACCCACTGCACCCACAGAGAAGCCACCGACAACCCCAAATGGGCCCCATCCTGCAGGAACTGCATCACCAAAAAAGAGGTCAGCCACTGTGGGATCAACCTCCTTAGCAGCACACCAGGCCGAAAAGACCCACCAATGTCTAGCATAAGAGAGAAGCGTAGAGGACCTACGAGAAGACTGCAATTTAACAGCCAAATGGTCGGGCACCCCCAGCCCAGCTAAGCCCCGCTGTTAAACCACCAGGCCACCAAGTGTAACTTCCTTAAGGTGCCCAGGGGAAGAGCCGGAAAACTCAATGGAGACAGAACCACAGGAAGGCCCCACCCTTGGTCACAACACAACCGAGTCAGGAGAGGAAACCAATTCGCCCGAGGCCAACGGGGCGCAATCAACACCACCTGAGCACGGTCCCTCCGGACCCAAACCAGAAAGGCCCAGGGTAGCGGAAACGGAGGGAAGGCATTCAGAGGACCCGAGGCCAAGGACAAGTCAAGCCGTCAACTCCCAGAGCCCTGGAACACCGACCCAGAGAACAAAACAGGCCCACCTTGGCATTCCCCGGGTCCGCAAACAGATCCACCACTGGGAAGCCACACCGATCCACCAACTGGTCGAACAAACTGGGAAGGAGGAAGAAATCTTTTGACGAGCGAATGTCCCTGCTCAAGCGATCGGCACGAACATTCTCCACCCCCGAATGTAGAGAGCATACAGACCCAGCACCAAGACCTGAGCCCACAGGAAAATGTCGCTGGTAATCAAGTTCAAGGACCAAGACCAGGTCCCCCCTGTCTGTTGACACAGGACTTTTCCACCAGATTGTCTGTCTGAACCACCGCCATCTGGCCCCGCAAAGAGTCTTGAAAGTGAATCAGGGCCAGCCAATTCGCCCACAACTTCCTCCAGTTCGAGGACATCCGGGAGTCCCGCAGCGACCAGCACCCTCGAATCTGCTGCGACCCCAGCCAAGCCCCCCACCTGGACAGGCTGGCATCCGAAGTCACCACAAGTGGAGCCGGGGGAGACAAGGAGATTCCGGCCAGAAGATGACACCAGCAAAGCCACCAGGTGAGACCCTCCCGGATCCGAACAGTCATTGGCAGGGGAGACAATAGACTCTGAGCCCCCGGAGACCAACCCAACAGGATCCAGTTGGCCAGGTGAAGAAGGTAAAAATGGGCCCAGGGTACCAGAAACACCACAGAAGCCAAATGCCCCTGCACCCTTAGCCACTCCACCGTCGGAGGAGCCTCCTGGGACATCAAGGACAGAACCTGCGACTGAAGGGAGGCCAGCCGCCGGTCGGACAGAGTGACACGGCCGACCAGAGTTTGAAAATGAGCCCTGATGAAAACCATGTTCTGAGAGGGAGACAAAGAAGATTTTTCCCAGTTCACCAAAAATCCATACCCTTGAAGAACCTCCAAGGCCCTCCCAACCTGAGTGAGGAAAATAGACTCTTTGGCAGCATGCAGTAACAGGTCGTCCAAATAGGGATGAATGAACACCCCATCTGAATGAAGGAGAGCCATGATAGGTGCCAGGACCTTCGTGAAGACCCTGGGAGAGGACTTGAGGCCGAAAGGGAGAATACAAAACTGAAAATGATCGTCTCCTAACGCAAACCTCAGGAAACGCTGAGAAGAGGTGGCGACAGGGATGTGGAGATAGGCGTCCTTGAGATCCAATTAGGCCAAAAACTCGCCCGGCTGAACCAGAGGAATAATCGCCTGAATCGTCAACATATGGAAGCGAACAGTCTGAACTCAGGAGTTGACCCATTTGAGATCAGAATGGGCCAAAAACCACCAGACACCTTCTGCACCAGGATCAAAATAGAGTAGGTTCCGGTGCTGATGTCGGCGACCGGAACCCGGCAAATGGCCTGTTTGGCAAGCAAACTGGACACCCCCTCCAGCAGAGCCACTCTGCGCAGCCCGGTGGCTGGAACAGAGTCAGTCGAACCCCTGTATCCGGAGGAACCTGCCAAAAATCCATCACGTAACCATGTTCCACAGTGTGCAGTACCCAGCAATCCAAAACGTCCTGTTGCCACATTGGAAGAAAATGTCTGAGCCGGCCCACACCAGGTAGCGAACCCTTCAGACAGTAATTGTCAGGGACCCTTCTTGGCAGAACCCTTAGGCATGGAGGCAGCATGCTTGGGAGAAAACCAGGGCTTAAAACGCCTCCTCTAGGAAGATTGACGGGACTCACGCTTCGGAGAGTACCGGGAGGACCTATTCCAAGGCTTAACAGAAGAAGCAGCACCCCCCTTATAAGGCAAGGCATGTTTCCGCTCTTAAAAGCCTTAGTAAACATGGATGACAACTGATCCCCAAAGAGAGCCTGTCCATCAAAGGGCAATTTTTATAGAGCCGCCTTCTCCCCGGGTCAGCCTTCCATTGTCGGAGCCCTAAGGAACGTCTAGCCGCCACCAAGGCCCCAGTGGACATAGCAGATGACTTAAAAACATCAGGGGAAATGTCGGCCAATAGCTTAGCCTGCTGCTCCATCGCGGCCAGTAGTTCGGAGCATTCAGAGCCGTCCTGAACAGCCACAGCCAATTTCTCAAAATCCTACACCAAGGACTGGGCAGAATAAGCAGAGAAAAGGCTAGCCCTCTGCGCTAAGTACTCTGCCGCGAAAGCCTTCTTAAGGCCAGAGTCCACCTTCTTATCAGTAGCATAGGTCGGGGTACAATCCTCAGGTTGAATAGCCGTTTTGCCGATCAGCGTGGCCAGGATTTAGTCCAACTTCACATTGTGTGGCAAGGGGTCGTTCCCCTCCAACAAGTAGAGTTTCTGGAGGAAGCGAGGGACCTACACTTTGTCCACCTTGCGCCATTCCCTCAGCACCATCTCTTCACAGGGCCCTGAAAGGGCATGCCCAACCGGGAGGGCTTCGTTTACTGAGGAAAAAGAGTCCCACTGTCCTCGCCCAGCTGGAAAGGAGGAAATCCTAAATTGTCCCTCACATGAGCCAGAATGTCCCACATCTCCTCCCTGGAGACATACTTTCCACCAGAGGAGGTAGAAAGGCCCTCACCATCCGACGGGGATAAATCACCCACAGGATCCAATGCACAAGGATGGGACGGACCAGAAGGTAAAGGACGAGCGTGCAAAGCTCTAGTCACAGTTGCCTCAATCATGCCCTGCACCTCCTCTTTAGACATGAGAGGCACGTCACTCCCAGCATTGTCCTGGACTCTAGGGTGCTTCAGGGGGACCGGAGAACCATCTGGAGATGAAGAGGAGGAAGTTGACACCAAGTTGTTCCTTCTGAACAACCTTTTGCGACCCATGGCTGCTGTATACTGAAGCACCTAAAACACAGCAACCAAATATATAGGGCAGAAACCAATCCTGCCTCTATCCGATAAAAAAGCACACAAAAAATACCCTCAATCAGGAAGAAACATCCATAATTGCAGAAATAATAAAATAACGGGTCCAAACCCATCCTACCAGGGCTCTCCGAGAAGTGTAGAATCGGGTGAAGGAGCCGCACCGCAACCCTGACCCGGAATCATAGCCCCAGCCGCAGGAGGACCGCCAGACTCCGTCGTGGCTTCCTGAAGCAGTGCCCCGCCCGTCCACCATGACGAGACCACGGAGAACACCACACAGCCAAGAGAACACTGCCGAGAGCACCACCGAGGCAGAGAACCAGAAAACGAAGTCTCCTCGGTACCGCCACAGAGAGGAAGTCTAAAGGTAAGTCTCAGCTAGGGAGACAAAAAAGAACAGGAGGGGGTGTGTGGCTTGTCCTCGGACCAAGATGGCCGCAGACTAGTGGAGCTCCAGACCGAGCCCAAGATATCCTATCAAAATCCTGGCCCTAATGGGTATCTGAGCACCGAGAAACAGTGGTGATCTTAGGGGGCATACACCCCGTGTCCATCGATGCGCAGGAGAGCCTGAAGCCGAAGTGATACGGAAAGGAGCCGGCCCGGGCCTTGGGCAGTGGCTGCGAAGACTGCGACGTGGCTCATATAGAAGCCGGGGCCCAACAGCCGACCAGCTCGAGATGGAGCTCGCTGCAGCGGACCAGCAGCAGTGCCACGGGGGCGAGCGGGACCAGGTAATGCTAGGAGTGCCCGCCGCCCGGTGTATGGCCAGGGAGGGTTTCCGGAGCATGGGGAGGCTGCGGCAGAGAAGAGCCGAATCGCCGAGATCAACATTCGGGCCCTGGCGTGGGCTGACGCAGTAGGGAAGCACAGCGTCGCCGAAGCCGGTGTGTCCAGTTGGTGAGAGACGGCGCTGGGGGCCCCCAGACACATTGGAGGAGGTCAAGCGCCGCGGACGAGGAGCAGCGGAGTCCTCGGAGTGCTCTAAAGGTGTGTGGGGGAACGAGGCCCACTCGGAGAGAGACAGACAGTATCCTGTGCCCAGATCGGCAGCACACGGCCTCTTCAGGGGCTCACAAGTGCCCTCAAAAGGAGAAGAAGTGCTAACAATAAGGCCCGTACAACTATAGGAGCCCCACAATTGTCAGGCCTGGGGGGCCTTCTCCTCCTTATCCCCCCCGGACCTCCCTTCTTGTCCTGACCTGCATTAGGGCCGGTGAACGGTGGACCAGGCTGGGGCCCCCGGGGAGCGGGACTGATTACAACCAGGCCGGAGATATACTCGGGGGGCGGTAAACTACCCTTAAAGGCCTTAAAGGGATACTAGAGCACGGAGAGGGCCCTATCGAAGCACCTCGAGAGTGGAGGAGTGGTGGATCCCCACCCACAAAATCCTGGTGGCTGACAAGGGAAGAATGGGGAAACGAAGAGGGGCGGGCCCTGTCCAATCCAATAAAATGGACAATTATACCATCACGAAGCCTGCACCAAATGCCGAGGAGGGGTTGTGAAGGAGCCCTCGCTGGCCGCCCTTATGGCGGTGATCAGAGATGTTAAGGGGTCCTTGGATCCCAAAATTGACTCGGTGTCCTCCGAGGTCACCCTGATCAGGGAGGACCTTTCCAAATTAAGGGAGAAGGTGTCAACCGCTGAGACCCAAACCACCCAGCTCCAATCAAAGACTAAGCACCTAGTAGAGCAAGTGCACACGCTAATGCAACTGGCTACGCATATGGCCGCACGGCTGGAAGGACAGGAGGGGCGGTCAAGAAGGAATAATATACGGGTCATGGGGGTTCCGGAAGGGGCGGAGGTACCCGGTATGGATCTGTTCCTGGAAGATCTTATAGTTAATAAGTTACAGCCCCTGCAACTTTCAAAGTTCTTCTCTGTTGAGAGGGCGCATAGAGTGCTGAGGCGATCTCCGCAACCCGGAGCCCCACCACGTACAATCATCGCCAGAATATTCAATCATCGCAACAGGGATGTGATATTGCAAGCAGCGCGAGCGAAAGGAGACATGCAATATGAAAATACTCTGATTAGGTTCTTTCCAGATTTCACCCTGCAAGTACAGCGGCAAAGGAGGAGTTTTGAGCCGGTGAAAAAGGAACTGAGATCCAAGGACTTAAAATATATGATGCCGTTTCAAGCTAGACTTCGAGTGATAGCCGACGGAAAGACATGGCACTTCGCGACTCCAGAGGAAGCCTGGGAATGGCTGGAGGGCCGGCGTACAGTGTGCCGGGACAAGGGCGAGGACTCGGGCCGGAGTGGTGGACACAACAGAGGAAGCAGAGAGACCGGAGCAGGGCGAGGCCAGCAGGAAACTTCTCCAAGATCCGTCAGTCTGCCCGGTGCAGAAGAGGCGCTAGAGTAATGAGCGGTGAGACCGGTGCGAAGGTAAGACTGGAGAGATTCGATTTGGCCCCCCAGAGACAATCCAGCACTGCACGCAGAACACTGAGACACTAAGACTGGCCTGACCGGAACTTCCGGCCGAGATTACCCTATGAGACCCACAGAGGCTACCAGTCTAGAATGGGCTCGGTCGGGAGGGAGCGGAACAGAGCTTACTGACTTGGGTCCTGTTGGGCCGAGCACCCCCCAATTTATCAGTTAGGACTGTTATGCTAGTTCAAGGGTGACAGGTGCTCTGCGAGTTGGAGACTTGGGGTTTCCACAACCTTAAAAGCAGTGTGGCAGGGTGAAGGTGGGGGTGGGGGGACTGTTGTGGGGGTAAGTTACTAGTTAGGTATGGTGCTTTAGGTAAATATAAGCAAGCTAATGTCTGCAGTTTGAAATGAGGCCCACCCTAAATATTGGGCGCAGAACTAAAGTTACCCTTAGATGGCGGGCAAGAGATGCACGCAGTCCTCAATGAAGGTATGGTCCTGGAACATCAATGAGCTCAATGGTAAATTAAAAAGGTCAAAAGTCTTGCAAATCATTAAAAGGCATGGGCCAGATGTGGTTCTCTTGCAGGAAACGCACCTTAAGGGCAACTACTGCAAAGCTTTAGATAGATACTGATACACTCTGAGAACACATGCGGGATATACCTCTGGATCTAGGGGAGTGGGAATTCTAATTAGAAGGGCATTCCCCTTTATTCAGGGTACAGTACAGACTGACCCCCTGGGGAAATATGCAGTGGTTAGCAGGACGTGGGAGGGGAAAAGACTTAACCTGTGCTCAGTGTACTCTCCCCGGGGTCTTCAGACAGCCACACTTGAGGGGCTGGGACCCCTGTTGCTGGAGCTGCCAGAGGGCAGACTGGTCCTGGGAGGCAACATGAATTATATAGTATCATCTGATTTGGATGCAGCCAGTGGGGGTCCCTCGAGGACAAATACCACAAGACAGGGAGGTCAGTTGGGGGGATTTCTTGAGGCTATGGGCCTGGGCGACATCTGGAGACACCAACACCCAGCAGTGAAGCAATACACCCATTTGTCCTCTGCGACAGGAAGCCTTTCAAGGCTTGACTACCTCATTACGCAGGGCCCCGGGTTGGGGGAATTCACAGACGCCACACATGTGGCTCGTGGGGTATCCGACCATTCCCCGGTGGAAGCAAAGTTATTTGGCCCAGTAAGGGACTACACACTGCCACAGCGAATAGACCCATGGTTCTTCAGGGACAAAGACTTCAGGGAGAACATGAGGGAGGGGTCGGAGCAATACTTTGAGGACAACGTGGGATCAGTTGATTCTAAGGTGACCCTGTAGGAAGCATTTAAAACAGTACTCAAAGGTAGAGCCCAGGCTAAAAAAGGAGCCATTAAGAAGGAGAAAACCCTTAAGTGTCTCGCCCTTGAAAAAGATATACTACAATCGGAGGCCCGGGCTTCGCGAACCGACCCCCAAGCAATTAGTACTAGGCAACACCTACAAGTGCGGCAAAAAGAACTCCGGGTTCTACTAGAGAACAATGCCAGGGCATAGGCGCTGGCCACGCAACATAGACTCTATGACATAGGGGACAAGGCAAACAAGCTGCTGGCCAGGTTAGACAAGAGACGGACGAGTGGAGGGTGGGTCCCCGGCCTGGTGGATGAGGTGGGAGGCAAATACGAAACGGGGCGGAGATAGCAGAGGAATTTGCCAAATACTACGAAGGGATTTACACTTCTAGGTCGATGCATACAGAGGGGGACTGCACAGATTTTTTGCGTGACATCTCCCTGCCAAGACTCACTAAGGAAGACAGAGAGATGCTAGAGGGCGACCTGACAATCAATGAAATAAAATCAGCGTCCCGAGCTTTGCAATCCGGGAAAGCAGCGGGCCAAATGACCTCCCTGTAGAAATGATAAAACCATGCTGGACATAACAGCCGAGCACCTGTTGAACATGCTGGAACAGGCACGACAGGAGAGTGTACTGCCCTCGGATCAGAGGATGGCAGTCATAACAGTAATTCCAAAGGCAGGCAAACCACCAACAGAGTGTGGGTCATATAGACCTATCTCGCTACTCAACTACGAGCTTAAAGTGTTGGCCAATCTCTTGTCTGTGCGCTTGGCCGGAGTGATCACCACCCTCATCCACCCGGACCAATCTGGGTTCATGCCCCATAGGGGCACCAGGTTAAATCTCCGGAGTCTGTTCGGAATACTCCATATGACGGACCAATGCGCAGAGGAGAAATCAGCCCTCCTGTCATTAGACTCTGGAATGGCATCCGATAGCATGGAGTGGAATTACCTCTTCGCGATTCTCGATCGATTCGGTTAAGGGTCCCAAATTCATAAAATGGATTAAACTTCTATATGAACAGCCAATGGCCAGAGTGCGGGTTAATGCCACTGTGTCCCGGGTGTTCGCCCTGCAAAGGGGAACCAGACAGGGATGCCCGCTGTCTCCGAATCTGTTCGCACTGGCTGTGGAGCCACTCTCAGCATGGGTATGACAGGACCCCTTGATCTGGGGGATACCGATAGGGGGGAGTGGGAAGACCGAATTTCACTCTATGCAGATGGTATGCTCCTATATGTGAGAAAGCCGAGACACTCAGTAGACGAATTTTGCAGATCTTCTGAATAATTGGGGAATACTCGGAATACCGAATTAATTGGAGCATGTCGCTGTTATATCCCTTTTCGGGAGGAGCACCCACCCTCACATCCAGATGTGTCAAGCCCATCAAAAAAAATGGCTTTAAATACCTTGGGATTCATATAACATGGGACGCCCATGAGTTTCATCGAAAGAATGTGGGCCAACAGCTTGACAGACTCATGGTAGATGCCAAACACTGGCGGGCCCTGCTCCTAAACATGATGGGCCAAGCAGCTATGTTCAAAATGATGGCTCTCCCCTGACTATATTATGCTTTGCAAAACACGCCTTACGAGGTGCCCCCCTCGTTCTTCCAACAAGTGAATTCGGAGCTCCACACGCTGCTGTGATCCGCCGCTCAGCCCCGCAAATTGCGCTGGGGAAACTTCAAAGAGGGATATACGACGGTGGTCTAGCAGTACCCAATATCCGTAATTATTACTGGGCAGCCCAACTAGTAACCGTGAACGGATGGATGTTTGAAGACAGATCTGACCCAGCATATAGGGTAGATAGATTGGCCATGGGAGCAAAAGGTCCAAGGGCAATACTATACACTAAGCAAGTAAGCAAGAACCTCCGAGCCCACACGAGAACAGTGGTCAAAGCATGGACTGCAGCAACAAAATTCTTGGGATGGGAGGACAAATTCACTGAGATGACTTCCCTTTGGCTTCACCAAATGGGAACTACTGGGACTAGAGACGCCGGGAGACATATGGAGAGGGCGGGCATATATCAAGTTCATTGACCTACAGGAGGAATACGAATTGGGGAAAGGGGAGTGGCTCAGATATACCCAATTAGGACACGCCCTGCTGGAACACTTGAGGGAAGGACAGACACTGGAAGTGGCCTCACCACTAGAAGATAGGGTCCTAACAGAACACTTGCTGGACAAAGCTATTTCCTTACTCTATAAAAAATAATTAATAATGCCCCGGACCCCCTGGGCACTCTCAGAATGACCTAGGAACAAGAGGTGAGCCCCCTGTAGGAAGAGGAATGGGTGGAGGTGCTCCAGGGCCCGAGAGAGGCAGCAATACGGGCAAGATTCCGACCGATGCAGCTGAAGGTGTTGCATAGGGTATACTATCCCAGGTCAGTGCTACATCGAATGGGAAGGTGCGACAATACACTGTGTCACAGGGGATGCGGGGCAGAGGGGACCTTCTATCATTTGATATGGGAATGCCCGATCCTACAGATGTATTGGCAGAGAATTGCCGAGGCAATGGCAGCAGTGGTGGGCATGGAGGTTCTGCTCACGCCTAATGGTTCCTGCTGGTGACTGTGGGGAACATCAACTGGCCGAGGCATGTACGGCAGTGGCTAGCAGCAGTGGTGGCACAACGAAACGCAGCAAAGAAGTGGGGAGCGTCCGCAACCCGGAAATTGGAGGAGTGGGGAAATTATCTAGACTGGTGCTGGTAGGTAGAACCTACGATATATAAGAGCAGAGGGTGCCCAAACAAGGGGGAGAAAATGTGGGGGGCCTGGAAGACTCATCGAGGCTTATAATACAGACATGGCGATGTGATGGACAATGGTTAATCATCATTGAAGAAAGTTGTAACCTGAATAATATTTTTTTTAAAAGATTTATTTATTTGATTTTGCATTAAACAAACAAGAGTAGGGTCATACAATCAATGTATCTTTCCGCATTTGTCGACAATGGACATATACATGTTTCAGAGAAGTACCAGCAACACCATCTTCTGCTGCAATATGAAAGCATCAAACATTTACGACATTAGCTCTAAGGGAGGTTACAGATGGGGAAAGTTCCTCTATCTGACGTATACCTCATCATTATCATCATATTGCACAGTTCAACGGAGACAGTCCAAACCATAGTGAGATTCATGAGCTGTTCTCATTTAGTGTGCGGGGAGGTATATATCACATTGGGAAGCACAGGCAGACAATGTACATCGTAGTCGTAACTGCTATGTTTCAAACTCAAACGCTATTGTCTCCGGCGCTAGTCATTCGCAATCCTGGTTGAATTATCTGAGGGGTGAGCGAGGAGATAGGTTTTCATAGTATCCCAAATATCTTTAGGGCGTGATGACAAGGGAAGTAGTTCTGCATAGTTGAACATTTGTTCCTGACAGAAAATCAAGTCTCTGAGCCACTCCTTAAACTTGGGAGCTTGGCCTCTCTCCCAGCGGCATGCGATGCGGCGTTTGGCCATCAGTAATGCAAGAGTGACAAATCTACGGGAGGGCTTGGCAACCAGTTTTGTGTACCCCAGTAAGGCCTGAAGTGGTGTTGGCTCGAATGGTAGCGCTGTCATCTCTTCCAGCGCTGTGAAAACTTGCCACCAGAAATCCCCCACACCCGGACATAGCCATGCCAGATGAAGGAAATCAGCATCAGGCATACTACATCTATCCCATCTGTCGTTGTCCCTTAGTTTAAATTTATACATTTTGGCTGGCGTATAGTATATCCTGTGCAAAAATTTAAAGTGAATGATGCAAAGCCTACTGCTAGCAGATACTTGTTCTGTCTGCAGGCAACAATAAGACCATTGTTCGTCCGATACAGTGTCTCCCAGCTCCCTCTCCCAGTGTGCCCGAGCGGGGCATTGTCCCAACTGTTGCTGAGTGTGTATGACATGATAAAGTGTAGAGACAGCGTGACCTGGGATGTGGCCTGCAGTAACCGGTGCAGCAGGGCTAATGTGGGGGTACTGCTGGGTATTCCGGGGTAATGACCCTGAGACCCTGTCTAAGCCGTATGTACATAAATACTTCAAGTGGTGTAGGTGTGAGTTGCCCGAACATCTGGTCTAATGTGCGGAATTTACCCTCACGATATAGATCACCCCAGTGCGCTATATTAACTTTCGCCATGGTTTGCTTAAAAGCAGTCTCTTGCAATAGTTGCAGTTGCGGATGATAAAGCAGGGGGAGCAAAGGGGAGTAAGGCATAGGGGCTCGCAGAAGCATGGTGATACGGCGCCACGCTGTAGCTGTGCATGTAACCGTCATGGTCTCCTCCGCTCGAGACTGGGGTGCACTGAGTATCATTCCCGCCAAGGGGATGGGGTCAGCAAGCCACTGCTCCACTGCTACTTGCGGCATATACGGGGGTGGGTGAAACCAGTAGTAAGCGTAGAGAGCCTGGGCACAGACGTAGTATAGTTCCAAGTTTGGGACTGCAAATCCCACTTGTGAGTATGGTCGTGTCATAATGTTCCACTGCAGTCTTGGTTGTTTACCTCCCCACGTCAATCTGATCAGTTCTGACCGTATGGTGGAAAAGAAGTGTCGGCCTGGGTAATATGGTATGTTCATAAACAAGTATAGTAATTTTGGCAGTATTACCATTTTAATAAGAGAGGTGCGCCCAGCCATTGATAAGGGCAGAGAGATCCAACGTGTTATGCAGTTGGTTATGTGCTCTAATGTCTTGCCATAATTAAGCCTCATAAGTTCCTCCCTATCTTTGGCGATGTAAATACCTAGATATTTAACTTCCGAGTTGCACCACTCTATGGGAAAATCAAGAGGGAATTTTGTGGCCGCGGCCGTGAGAGGGAATATTTGAGATTTTCCCCAATTGATGTGAATCCCCGACAATCTGCCAAAGACAATGAATTCACGCAGAATGGGGTTTAGATTTTTCTGTGGATCTCTAATGTATAGCGTGATGTCATCTGCGTAGAGAGAGATGAGTAGCTGACGCTGAGGACATCGTAATGCTTTGTCCTGATGATGCTGTCGCAGTTTAGCCGCCAGCGGCTCCACTGCTAAGGCAAATAAAAGCGGGGATAACGGGCAGCCTTGTCGAGTTTCCCTGGAGATCGGAAATGCCTGGGAGATCCGCCCATTTATCAGTACTTTGGCCATTGGGAGTCAATATAGGAGACTCACCCAAGACAGGAAACTCACTGGCATTCCCATGCGCTGTAATATACCAAGTAAATAATCCCATTCGACGGAATCAAACGATTTAGTGGCGTCTAGAAAGACCACCGCTAGAGCTAGGTCAGAGTCCACATTTTGGAAACAGAGAACAGCGTACGGAGGTTATGGGAGGTTGCCCGCCCCGGGATAAACCTAGCTTGGTCCGGGAGGACCAATTTATCCATCAATAGAGACAGCCTATTGGCCAGCACTTTAGCCAATATTTTGGCATCACTGTTAATGAGGGAGAGTGGCCTATATGAGTCATACTGGTCAGCCTGCTTACCCGGCTTGAGCAAAGAGGTGATGAGTGCTTCTCTCATAGAGAGCGGAAGCATACCACTTTCTTGAGCTTCTTCAAACACTGTTTTGAGGATTGGAGCAAGTTGATCGATGTATGCCTTATAGAAGTCTATTGGAAGCCCATCTAGGCCCGGTGCTTTACCTGACGTCATGCGCATGATGGCTTCTCGGATCTCATCCATTTCAAACGGGGATACTAGGAACTCTCTTTGGGAATTCCCCAGCCATCCCAAGGCTACATCCTCAAGATAGTCAGATAGAGCCAGTGTCCCATGTCTACTGGTAGAGTAGAGGGAGGTGTAGTGTGAGATGAATGTTGTCAGTATGTCATTGGTATCTCTGTGTCGGTCACCATTTGCACTTTGTATTTCCACCACGTGGTTGGAAAAGCGGGGATGTCGGACCACCCCGCCAGTGCCCTGCTGGACCGTTCACCCTCCCCATATTGGCGAGCAATGAAGTACTTGCCCATGAATCGAACCTCTCGCTCTGCTGTTGCTTTGTACTCCGAGAGTTTCTCTCTAAATTCCCCCTGTGCTTTACCGTCAATATTAAAAGTAGGCATGTCCTCCAATTGTTTGTGATTCTTTTCCAATTTGCGCAAGGTACCCCGGATATCATGAAGGACCCCCGAACCCTTAGATATGCAAAGGCCCAAACCATGACCTTGAAGGCCTCCCAGACTATTGCCACACTGTCGACTGACCCAAGGTTGCGTTGAAAGAAGTCTGCTATCTCCTATCCTAATTCACTTCAAAACGCCTCATCTAGTAAGATGTTAGGCCTTAATCTCCAGGTCATGGGACTCCCTCCCAGATCAGATACCTTCAAGGTAATGTAAAAAGGTGAGTGGTCAGAATAGGTACGTGCCAAATGCTCCGCCGAAGCTATCAATGGACCCAGGCCTTTAGATACTAGAATGTAATCCAATCTAGCCCAGGACGCATGCATCGCTGTCCAATGTGTGCCCTCCGCCTTGTGCGGGTGGGTGTGCCTCCATGAGTCAATGAGCCCGTTTTCTGACACTATGACACGGAGCAGTTTGTGTGTGCGTGTATAGTGATGAGGGCCAGGGTTTGATCTATCCCTCTCCGGGTCGATATTAGAATTAAGGTCTCCTCCCCATATTAAGTGGGTTGATCCGATCTCAAGGATCTTACCCCAGAGTGTGCTGAAAAAAACAGGATCATCTACGTTCGGCCCATAACAGCAGTCTAGCGTAATGGACTCGGAGCGCAACCTTCCCCACATTATGCAATAGCGCCCCTCTTGATCGGTAGCCACTCCACTCTGGGTAAACTGTGTATTCTTGTTAACCAGTATTGTTGTACCCCTAGAGTATGAGGAGTAGGATGAGAAAAGTCTGTGAGCCGCCCATTTGGAGGCAAAGGAGGGGGGGGTGTCGCGGATCCAGGTGAGTCTCCTGTAACATCGCGATTTGGATCTGGTGGCGATCCAAGTAAGCCAGGATTTGTCTTCGCTTACGTGGATCCCACAGTCCCCTAACATTCCACGTCAAGAGGTGAACCCTTACATTGGGATCAGAGCCTGCCATAGGTATAGCAATTGTGCAACATGTGAGGTGATGCGTGGTCTACCCCTGAGGTACGACATAGTACATGCAATATCATTCCTGTATGTCCCGCCTTGTCTTAAGTTGTCGCCATTATTAAGAAACCCCCCAACCCCCCCACCCACTGAAGCATCCCAAACATGCCAGTAAGTTCATGCCCTCCCCACCCAATTTCCCCAGCAAAACGAGAACAACAACTTGCATTATAAACAAGAATAGAGGGGGATCGCCCATTTGGGGGCATTCCTAGGCGTTGCAGGACTTACTCCCATCCCTCCGATTTACTGGGCAGACAGATGGAGTCTTTTACCCAACGGGGGAAGGGGTGCCCGGTACAGTATAGCAAGGTCCCATGTAGGTACGTATCTGTAGACAGTTCCTCCGCTATGCGGATTCGTCAGGAAAAGCATCGCCATATCTCAGGGAACCCACCACATCTGGGGGGTCTAAGATCATAAATGTGGTGTATGCACACTCGCTGCTCACACTGCTGTAGTTCACGTTCCAGTTCACTATCCAGTCATAACCGGTGATGAAGATCTTGGCGGAGACTCTTGCGTGCTACAAGCGGTATTAGAATGCTGGATACGTTTGAGGAAGTCGTCTACTTGCTGCGGATTCATGAAAAAATACTGCTTGCCTTGGTGAGTAACCCTCAGCCATTCCGGATACATTAGGGTGTAATCTATTTGCGCCAGACGTAGCCTCTGTTTCACTGGAGTAAATTTCCGCCGTGCTTCTTGAACTGGAGCAGTGAAGTCAGGATAGAGAGTGAAGGCGTTACCCTCAAACGTAAGTTGTCTCTTGTCCCGTGCCATTCTGAGGGCCACGTCTCGATCTCGATAATTAAGCAGCCTCGCGATGATCGGGCGGGGTGGTCCTCCGGGGGGCGGTCTAGGACCAAGGGAGCGATGCACCCGCTCGACTATGAATTGTGGGGATAGTGAGTCTTCCCCGATGACCGCTCGCAGTAGCTTCTCAACAAATTCTTCCATTTGTCCCGTGTTGGTGCTTTCCGGAATACCTATGACGCGGATGTTGTTGCGTCTACTGCGCGCCTCAAAATCTTCGTTCTTCGCAGCGATCACTCAGAATAGTTTGTCCATCTGTGTTACCTGCTTCTGAAGGCTAGAGGTGCTATCCTCCGCGTCAGAGATGCGTCGTTCAGTTTCATTTATACGCTTGTCATGTTGGTCTATCTTATGCACAATGGCATCCATACGAGTGCTCATAGTGTCCATCTTACTCTCTATAGAGGCGAGGCTCTGTCTCACAGCAATCAGTAGTTCTTTCATGTCCTCTTCCTGCCCATGTGCCATACCTGCCCCACCGTCGCCACTTGCTTGTTCCGGGTCATCTTGTTGGGATCGGGCGCTCTTACGTGCTTCAAAAGTTATCCGGGTCTGTTTTGCATCAGCTTTCCCCATTATGCAACGTAGACCCCTCTTCTTGATGATTCCAGCCGCTGTCCGGTAGACCAGAGGCTTAGGTCCACAGTGAGCAGGGTGAGTAGGAGCTCCACTCTTCGCTAGTTATGTGAAACAGCTGTGCCACTGTGCTCTTTGCAGGGGTTCTAAGCGACGCAACCAGTCAGCATAAGAGCAGCGAGTACGGAAACACGGGCCCAGAAGAGCACTCTTCCTATGCGCGTTCCTCTCACATGTTATTATTCCTGTGTGTACGTTAGTGATGCGGGCGATGCGCCCCCGCAATCCGGTCCGCCGCTACTCGTCAGTGCCTTTTCAGTGCGACCAGAAGCGACTTCCGCAAGGTGCTGCCGCCGTGGTCCCTTTTTCACTCAGGAGGGATAGGCCTGGGCTGAGGTGACATGTGGAGAATTGCGGTAGTGCGGGCTTGTACAATAAGCGCCAATTGCAAGAGGGCGTGTGTCAGGCATGCGAAACTGTCATGAAGCTGCCTTCAGTCCTGAATCTGTAGGAGGAGAGGGGGGATTAATGCTCCTCGACTCCCCTTTTATTGTATTTGTCTCTTCAGAGAGGGATAGTTTCCTTCAGCCGCCTATGCCTCTACCCGGCTCCACAGTTCCACGAGTGCCCCAAACATCGGGTGCCGCACTCCGCTCCAGTCAGGATCGGTTGCTCCGCAGCACACTCGCAGCACGCAGCCTCCGCTCTATTATCGAGCCGCAGTCTTCGAGCGAAGTTCCCGGGCCCCCTCCGATTTCCTCCAGAGGCCCGCACACCGCTGCAATGGCGCTAAGTCAGAGCACTCAGCAATGCGTGTCCAAGAAATACACAGCCGACAGCCTTCCAGCCGAACGCTCTCGCCGGTACTCACGGCTTTTACGGCTTCAGCATTTCTTATCCCCCGGTAGAGACGCCAGTGTCCCCTGCAGTCGATCGAGTGTCCAGTGCAATCTCGGGGGGAAGGGGGCGCCGTCACTCCTGCGCGGTTTCTCCGAACATTGCAGGCCAGACGGGATTGCGGCCTGGTTGCCTCGTGGGCGCCCCGGATGTCGCGTGGCGCACTACGCCCACCTCTGGAACCATGGCACTGGGCTGGCACCTCGGCTGTAGCTGGCCAGCAGTGCGCTGACGCTCTCCTTCAGCCCAGTGCTCCAGAAGTCTCACCACAGGGCGATGCCAGTATCGTCTTTACTCCGATGCTTCTCCAGCAAATATTAGAGCCCCTCTGGGCAGGATAATTTTTGGATAATTTACCCGGGCTGCAGGAGCCTCACAGACGTGCGGCCATCTTGCCTGTGCGCCACCTAGCGCCCCTGTAACCTGAATAATATGCAGAAATGTAAAAACGGAATGATGTCACAATATATCTATTCCCTGTATGTACAAACTATCATATACGTACCAATAAAAAAGAGTTTAAAAAAAACAGGAGGAGGTGGCGGCGGGCGGAGTTTTTATAGGCTGGGGGTGGGTCTGGGGGGAGGCGGGGGCCTCACACGTTAAGAAGGAAGGTGAGGGAGGGACGGGAGGTAATGTGTATTTCTTAATACAAATATATATAACTATGGTTTTTAAAGAATATAAATATTCTTTAGGTTTGCTTAACAAATGTATATATTACTTATGGTTATATATATATATATTCACTGAAAAAACCATAGGTTTCAGGGACGTTATAGTTAGTTGGACATTTCACTCATACAAAACCATCATCAGTGATGTCATTTGAGATGTCATCAGTGATGTCACTGACCATGTCATGAATGATGTAATATGTGACGTCATCAGCAGTGCATTGCGGGGCGCGAGTTATAGTTAGCTCAACTAACTATACCGGGGAATTTCTATGGTTTTGTATGAGTGAAATGTCCAACTAACTATAACGTCCCTGAAACCTATGGTTTTTTCAGTGAATTTCTAAGGTTTTTAAATGCTAATTTCTAACTATAACGTCCCTGAAACCTACGGTTTTTTCAGTGAATTTCAAAGGTTTTTCAAATGCTAATTTCTAACTATAACGTGCCTGAAACCTATGGTTTTTTCAGTGAATTTCAAAGGTTTTTTAAATGCTAATTTCTAATTATAATGTTCATTAAACCTATCTTTTTTTCTGTGTTTTTAAATTATCATCCCATTCTCAACCTGGTCAAAACTGCAAATCTCATCACTTTTCCATCGATGCCTTCGGCCCAAAAAATTGCCACAAATGAGAGCCACAACTAACGCTAATGATATGCAAAGTAGGCGTTCCTGTGGAAAAAACAACTAAAACACCACTTCCCCATATTTTCAACGTCCAGCCAAATCTGCAATGCGCTCCAAAAACCAGGCGATAAGCCGAGTTAGCAGTAGGAAATTAACATCAGCCTTTAACTGGTGTAAGGAGGTGGACTATCTACAGCGTGAATTGGACCCAACTCACAGCCACATCTAAAGACCAACACGTGATACAGCTACTGATCATGCAACTCCGACACCCAACAAGGCCACAACACCCACCGCCACCACCACCATGACCTCACCACCAGGACCTCCCCCGGACCACCCCCCTACTACCACCGAGGCAGCGCAAAACAGGACAATGGACCTTCCCAAAACGCCATGGCCCCTCAGCCGCACAATAGCTGAATGTTGGGACATGTGGGAACCAAGTATGTGTGAAGGAGGCAAGTCACCCATCAATAATAATGCACACAATACCAAGTGTAGCGGTGATGTGCTGGACAGACCTCACTATGCAGAGCACAAACCTCTCCATGTGTACATATACTACTGATACTTGTAGTGTTGTGCACAGTGGACGCAACCATGTTACCTCAGGCAATGGGGAAGATCTCGGTCATGTAGCTGTGTTGTCCCCCCCTGGAAGCGTAAGCGGAGTGGGCTGGTCTAACGTACGGCACTCCAGCTTAGGAGTATGAATAAATAGGCTGGTTCACTTGTGGGAAGGCCAAAGCGTCTGCCAGAACGGCAGCCCTCACCCTGCCACGTGGCTGCCGCCATGACCGCGGGCCTCCTCGACACAGGCCCCCTGCGAACCCAGAGGCACAGCACCGCAGACTTATGTCTGTACAGACTACTGCCTTCGATCTACACTGCGGACAGCAAGGCTCACAATTCAGATGCAGTGGCGATTGCAGATCACGCAGTCCAGTAGGCAAGACACATTGCTGCCACTGCGCCCCGCCCGGACCACGCATGATTGCAGGCTGTGTACACGCTGAGTGCCAAAGGTACCACTAACTCACTGCACCATAAGTCATCACCATGTGGCCTTATTAAGGCAGAATTCATTAGACAAAAGACATTGCTCCCAGAGCGGCCCACCGGGACCACGTATCATCGCAGGGTGCGCACACGCTGAGTGCTTCAGGTGCCACTAACTGTGCAGCTCAACTCAACGCCATGTGGTTGTGCGCCCATCCTGACCGCTGCCTCCGGCCTACACTGGGGTTAGCACGGTTCACAATTCAAGATTAGTAGCGATGCAAATTGTGTAAGAGACTATAATGGGTTAATAAGATCAAATGCTCCCAATCTGTGCAGCTCAAGTCAACGTCACGTGGCTGTGGGCCTTTGCTGACCGCTGCCTCCGGCCTACACTGTGGAAGACCGGCGACACGTGGTGCCACTAACCCTGTTCAACACAAGCCGATCCCACATGTGGAGCTGTGTCCTGAGTCCTGAATGGCAGTGACCCCAACTCCGTGAGAGAACCACAGCAGCAGACTCCCTTCGATTAGTGAGGCGTATTTGCATATGGAAGGCCGGCGACACATGGTGCCACTAACCCTGTTCAACACAAGCCGATCCCACATGTATAACTGTGTCCTGAGTCCTGAATGGCAGTGACCCCAAGTCCGTGGCAGCGACCACAGCACCAGACTCCCTTCGATCAGTGAGGCATATTTCCATATGGAAGGCTGGCAACACGTGGTGCCACTAACCCTGTTCAACACAAGCCGATCCCACATGTGTAACTGTGTCCTGAGTCCTGAATAGCAGTGACCCCAAGTCCATGGCAGCAACCACATCACCAGACTCCCTTCGATCAGTGAGGCATATTTCCATATGGAAGGCCGGCGACACATGGTGCCACTAACCCTGTTCAACACAAGCCGATCCCACATGTGTAACTGTGTCCTGAGTCCTGAATGGCAGTGACCCCAACTCCGTGAGAGAACCACAGCAGCAGACTCCCTTCGATTAGTGAGTCGTATTTGCATATGGAAGGCCGGCGACACATGGTACCACTAACCCTGTTCAACACAAGCCGATCCCACATGTGTAACTGTGTCCTGAGTCCTGAATGGTACTGACCCCAAGTCGATGGCAGCGACCACAGCACCAGACTCCCTTCGATCAGTGAGGCATATTTCCATATGGAAGGCCGGCAACACGTGGTGCCACTAACCCTGTTCAACACAAGCCGATCCCACATGTGTAACTGTGTCCTGAGTCCTGAATGGCAGTGACCCCAACTCCATGAGAGAACCACAGCAGCAGACTCCCTTCGATTAGTGAGGCGTATTTGCATATGGAAGGCCGGCGACACATGGTGCCACTAACCCTGTTCAACACAAGCCGATCCCACATGTGTAACTGTGTCCTGAGTCCTGAATGGCAGTGACCCCAAGTCCGTGGCAGCGACCACAGCACCAGACTCCCTTCGATCAGTGAGGCATATTTCCATATGTAAGGCCGGCAACACGTGGTGCCACTAACCCTGTTCAACACAAGCTGATCCCACATGTGTAACTGTGTCTTGAGTCCTGAATGGCAGTGACCCCAAGTCCGTGGCAGCAACCACAGCACCAGACTCCCTTCGATCAGTGAGGCATATTTCCATATGGAAGGCCGGCGAAACATGGTGCCACTAACCCTGTTCAACACAAGCCAATCCCACATGTGGAACTGTGTCCTGAGTCCTGAATGGCACTGACCCAAAGTCCGTGGCAGCGACCACAGCACCAAACTCCCTTCGATCAGTGAGGCATATTTCCATATGGAAGGCCGGCGACATGTGGTGCCACTAACCCTGTTCAAGACAAGCCGATCCCACATGTGGAACTGTGTCTTGAGTCCTGAATGACAGTGACCCCAAGTCCGTGGCAGCGACCACAGCACCAGGCTCCCTTCGATTAGTGATGGGTATTTGCATATGGAAGGACGGCGACATGTGGTGCCACTGAACCTGAACTATGCAGGCTGGCGGGGCCACCAACCTATGCACGTGGCTGTGGGCCCTTGCTCACCGCTACCTCTGGCCTACACTACCGTCAGCAGGCCTCACAATTCACATAGAGTCCCGATTGCACATGACGCAGACCAGTAGGCAAGACACATTGCTCCCAGTGCGGCCCGTCCGCACCAAGCATCATCACAGGCTTATACAGTCTCAATGCTTCTGGTGCCACTAACTGTGCACCTCAACTCAACGCCACATGGCTATGGGCCCTTGCTGACCGCTACCTCTGGCCTACACTGCGATCATCAGGGCTCACAATTAAAATTATTTCTTGATTCATTAACTACAGAGTCCAGTAGGCAAGTAACTATCACAGTCCTAAACCCTACATAATATCCTTTTAGTATCCTTGCTTCAAGAACTTTTTTATATCAGTTATAGTTTAGTACAATGACCAAATTCATCTTCAAGTCCAAACGAACACTCAATAGCAGTCTACACTGCGGGCAGCAGAGCTCGCAATTCGATTTTTAAATGCTAATTTCTAACAAGAAGATTGTACTCAGAAAATACAACACTTCGTCAGTGTATTCTATACTTATTTCATCTTTTCATGATACGCCTACACTGCGGTCAGTAGGGCTCACAATTAAAATTAAGTATTGATTAATTAATTACAGAGTCCACTAGGCAAGTAACTATCACAGGCCTAAAATATACATAATATCCTTTTAGTATCCTTTCTTCAAGAACATTTTTTATATCAGTTATAGCTTTAGTACAATCACCAAATTCCTTTTCAAGTGCAAACGAACACTCATTAGCAGTCTACACTGCGGGCAGCAGAGCTCGCAATTCCAACTTTGGACACATGGTGCCACTAACCCTGTTCAACACAAGCCGCGACACGTGGTGCCACTAACCCTGTTCAACACAAGCCTGCGACATATGGTACCACTAACCCTGTTCAACGCAGGCCGCGACACTGGTGCCACTAACCCTGTTCAACACAAGCCGGCGACACGTGGTGCCACTAACCCTGTTCAACACAAGCCAATCCCACATGTGGAACTGTGTCCTGAGTCCTGAATGGCAGTGACCCCAAGTCCGTGGCAGCGACCACAGCACCAGACTTCCTTTGGTTAGTGAGGCATATTTCCATATGCAAGGCCGGCGACACGTGGTGCCACTAACCCTGTTCAACACAAGCCAATCCCACATGTGGAACTGTGTCCTGAGTCCTGAATGGCAGTGACCCCAAGTCCGTGGCAGCGACCACAGCACCAGACTCCCTTTGGTTAGTGAGGCATATTTCCATATGCAAGGCCGGCGACACGTGGTGCCACTAACCCTGTACAACACAAGGTGCGACACGTGGTGCCACTAACCCTGTTCAATACAAGCCGATCCCACATGTGGAACTGTGTCCTGAGTCCTGAATGGCAGTGACCCCAACTTCGTGGCAGCGACCACAGCACCAGACTCCCTTCAGTTTTATTTGTTGTTGTTTTCTTTAAATAAAATGTTTTATATGTAAACTTATACATGACTAAGATTCTTGTTTGTCCAACCGCACAGGGACACTTCCGGGCCCAAGAAGGTTGTTGGGGGGTATGTTGGTAATGTGGGAAGAGGGTGCGTTACCTGCTGATGTGGGGAGAGGCAGTGTGAAAGGGGTATCTCTCACAGAAAGAACTCCGATATGTTTTCAGAAATGCCTCGGACAGATGCCAGCTGACGGACTGAATCACAAAATGGTTTTTCAATGCTTATGTAGTGTGAGTTATGAACAGTTCGCACCCAGGGTCGCAGAGGGACAACTTCGGCCCGTCTGCTCGACTGACACACGCAGTACTACGACCCGTCCGCTCCCAAAGGAACAGCAGCGTAGTACCTCGCAGAGGTACAGGCACAGTAGCGTACTAGCTCGCAAACGTAGAGAGCTGCGAGCCGACGGACTGGCTTCTAACGGCATAGCTGCGAAGTGGTGATGTTGGGCAGACGGAGCGTGAAAGAGTTATCTCGCAGAAACAGAGCTCCGGTATATTAAATTGCCCTCGAGACCTTTCTTTTATATTTTAACTCGAAGCGAGAAAGCGCGCTTTCTGGACCAAGACCTTTCTCCCTGCCAAATTTGGCGTAATTCCGTTCAGCAGTTTGACCTGTAGCCTTGTCTAAAGTTTCCTATGGAAAATCCATTGAGAAAACAGGTTTTCACACCCCCACATAGCTACCTGTCGCAGGCGTACTCGCTGTTGGTGTGCAGGTCAGTGGTCTAGTTGTCAACATGTCACGGCCACTCCCTGAGGGCAGGTTTGCACACACACCACACCCATCCGGCACATGCATCACAGGCCATGTGACCACGCAAATATAATGGATCCACAACGTCACATCCTTTATTGCCGGTGGTGACTGGATGGCGGACGCTCCACGGGTCTCAATCATAAAGACTCCATGAAAAGTTGCGCAGAGGGTTAGTCGCACCCTGAGCTCTATGGCCGTCAGGGACCTACTACCACGTGGCGTGGACTTGAGTTCCACAGGGTTATTGCCACCCGAAGCTGATGTGGCCGTCAGGGGCCTACCACCACGTGGCGCGGACTTGAGTTGCACAGGGTTACTGCCACCCGAAGCTAATGTGGCCGTCAGGGGCCTACCATCACGTGGCGCGAACTTGAGTTGCACAGGGTTAGTGCCACCCGAAGCTGATGTGGCCGTCAGGGGCCTTCGACCACGTGGCGCGGACTTGAGTTGCACAGGGTTAGTCGCACCCTAAGTTGTATGGCCGTCAGCGGCCTACCACCACATGGCGCTGACTTGCGTTGCACAGGATTAGCGGCACCAAAAGCTGATGAGGTCTCCGCCATTGATGACTCAGCGACATGTGTGAGATCTGCCGGGCCGCGGAGAAGCTGATGTGGTCTCTGCCATTCATGACTCAGGACTCAGCGACATCTGTGAGATCTGCCGGGCCGCGGAGCTTTGACGGGCACGTGGAGTGCCCACTGGTAGACAGTCCGGTGGCAGCAGGTAATTATTTGGTCATGGATGCGCAGGGGCAGCAGTATCTCTCTCTCTCTCTCTCTCTCTCTCTCTCTCTCTCTCTCTCTCACTTCCCTCTCTTCACTCTCTCTCTCACTCTCTTCCTTCCTTTTCTTCTCTTTCTCTATCTCCCTTCTCCCTTTCTCACTCCCTTTCTTTCCTTCCCTCTCTGGCTTTTTTTTCCTTCTCTGTGTCTCACTCCTTTGATATGCGCATTACACACGTTCTTATTTTGTGCTTTATTTTCCAGGCTGTGTCGTCGACATTCATGGTCCCGACAGGAGTCTTCCGCCTTGTTGTTTTGTGTTCAGTTTGTCAAATTTAGTTTAACCTTTATATATACCTTTACAAAAAAATAAAGTTTGATTAAAAATAAAAATAATAATTCAATAAAGTTTTTGGTTGTCACTTAAGTGCTGTGTGACTCTTTCTCGTTCTTATTACTGTTATTTCGTGGTGTCCACCATGGTGTTAAATTTTGGGGCAGTTATCACGGGAATACTGGTGATGTCTGCAGTTTGCACCAGCTTCTGAATAGTGTGTTATATTTATCTCAACTTTAGTTGCATTAAAGTGCTGATAATGAAATGCAGAGTAGGCGTTCCCGTGCAAAAAGACACGAGGTGCACCTTTGCGATTTATTCTAAATACTAAAATCCTGTATTGAATTGCACTGTGGTAGTGGGTGCACTTACAGTGTACACACAAAATCAATGAAGAAATGTCATTGTATTTATATTGATTGGGAATAGTGGGTCAGGTGCTGGATCTTGACGGGATACACTGCCAAGTTCGTTTATTTTTCTGTACACGAAAAAACCACATCACAACTTTGACAACAACTGCGATGCGAAACAAATTCCGGCGATAAGCCGTGTTAGCAACAGGGATTTTACACCTGCTTTCTGCTGGTGTTAAGCAGGACGACTACCTGCAGTATGAAAGGGAACACAGCCAAGAGCCACACCGAAACACCCACAGGTGCCATACAGTCAATGAGCATGATACACGGATACCCATGAGGTCCACAAGACTCATCGCAACAACCCCAGGACCGCCAACGCCCCCCGAACCCGCATCTGAGCAAGTGTGTCCGTGTGGTCATTGTGTTAGCATGATAGGCACGGGCCCTGCAACATCACAGTGTCAGCGGACGTTACCATGTCACCTCAGCGTTGGCAGTGAGCCTGGACATGTAGCTACGCACGCATTCTCCTGCATGCACAAGCGGCGTGTGCTGGTCCGGCGTACACAGGTCAGCGCAGGGGTCTGCCTATCCGGCAAGGGGAACGGGGTGTCTCGGACATGTCCGAGTTCAGGAAGTGCGGTAAGTGTGTCTCTGTGTTCTGGTGTGGCCGCCACAAGGGCCGCAGCAGTCGATGTTGTACAGTGGCATGCACCACCTCCAAACTGCAGTCTCACGGTGTGGTTGGAATGCCGCAGGACACGCGCGAATAGGCATTACAATGGTGTGCCGTAGGAGTGCACGGGATACAACAGTGCACCGTACAAAAGTGTGGGGGCTCGTGGGAGGGAGGAGCAGCTGTTTGGCAACGTAACACACAGTGAACCCGCCCATGTGCCATGTGCTGGGCATCTCATCCATGATGACCAGGGTCGCAGACATCCCACAACACCCACGACCGGCCTTTGTACACATCCTGTATGAATGCAGCTGGAGAACTTACTGTAGGGATGAAAGGTTCTTTGTCTGAGCTATCTTGCAGTAGCACATCTGCTGCTCTGAGAAGGAACTTGCAAGTGGCCAGCCCCCCCCTGACAAATACGATAATATTTGCATCCGTCTCCCACACTACGCACTGCCCGATTTGAGAACAACGAGTACACATCCCACACTCAAAAGTCCTTCATCGTAGTTAGCGTGCGTGAAATGGCCTTCACGCGTACTCCCACCACACCCCTGCCCTGCACCCATTGCACACAGACCCGGCTCATTGCACCAAGCTGTGCCATTTCATCCACAAGACTGGCACACAGCAAGCCAGTGCAGCTACAAGCAGAGCCACTGACGCAATGGCAGAGCATCCCGAACACATGGTCGACTCCATGCACGTCCACCTATACCTTGCACGTCTGCTGCATGTCCTGGGTGCACTGCCTTTGGCAGTACTGCGGATCACTTACCGGCTGTGCTTCCGCATTGCGGACGTCACCTGCGTTCAACCTGTATTGCAATGTCGCACGTGCCTATCCGAGTGGTGCATGGACGTGTGCCTTTCCAACGAGTGGGTAGCTGACATGGATTATGACAGGTGTGTGCGCCCCCTGTTGGCCCACGACCAGGACTGTCATGGTGATGCCCTTTTATTGCATGCATGGATGTTTGGCATGCATGTTGGGAACTGGGCCTGGGAGATTGCACGTGTCGTAGTATGCAGTGAGCAAATTGACCCACTTCCCGATTCTGCTTTGGTGCACATTGGGTACAGTGGTTGGAGTCAGCACATCTGTCCCGGTCAGCTGATGGATTACGTCGACGACATGTCAAATATTGTGGCCAACCATCACTCATTAGAGATAGTGGCTTACGCAGCTGCACTCGCGTTCATGGACGAGTGACAAGGTACCTGCAACCACGACTCGATGTGCCACATTGCACGTGTCCCTCCGCATCATTGCACGTTGTACATCTGGTCACATGTACCAAAACAACAGTGGACATGGCTGCATTGGCGTCGAATCATGTCCGAAGCGCGGACAACCAACGCTGCTTGACACTGACGTGTGTTGGTGATGGACTACCCCGAGGTGAACATGAACGTTTTCCTACGTTCCTTATTCAGGCATGCTGCTGCATTTCTCTGCATATCGTGGCACTACTCTTGGCTGTACTGACACGCACTTTTTTTTATAAAGTTTCCACATTTTCACTTATCTCCAAATGTGTAGTGTCTTCATTTGTATGCCAATGTGTGTGTCACAGACTCTCTGGCTGCCTGCCATACGTGAATTGCTACCCCATCCAGACTGTGGGTTTGTACTTATGCATTCTCATGTGCCTGTTTCGTACTGACGCTTTTGGACGCTTATCCGCCTCAGGCGAGTGCATTTGTGTCCTGTGTTCGATTGTGCGAATCTTTGTGTTTGGACAACATTGTGTTGGATGTTGGTGTACTCTGCTTCCTATGTGTGTGTGCTGCATTGTGTGTGAGATGTCCCTTCATGTGAGCTTTTGTTCACCCTTCTCCCTTTCCGGCAGTGTGGTTTTCACTTCTATGCTTGTTCAGTGGTGTGATGTTGGCGGGTTGTGTGACTTGTGCTCCTTGTTGGTGTGTTTCATTTTGGCCATGGTTTGTCTATAGTTGTGCTGTACTTAATTGTGCATGTGTACCATTGTGGCCATCTTCCCCCGTCCCCCCACTCCCTGCTTCTTCCTCTTCCTGGTGCTGTTGTGTCTGTAATTTTGTTGCTCCACACATAAATACATGTAATGAACAAATTAGAATAGTTCCTTGATTCTTTTAGGTTTCAAAACTTCTCTCTATTGTTTTTTTAAAATTTTCCATATAAACAGTTTTTTTAATATTCAAGGACACATAGAAATCAGAAGTGCAACGTATTCTATCAACACACTTTCTAGAACATTCTACAACACGTGCAGGTTAAAAGTTCATCAATTTTTTTAAACCTAACGATATTTTTTGCAACATTTTCTTGAACATTTAACGGCACGTGCAGGTTAAAAGTTCACGATTGTTTTAAGTTCGAACAGTGCCTTCCAAATGCAAGTAGCAGGTGTGGTTGAGTTGAGCAAATTTTATCCTATGATATGTACTCCACGTTTAAACTGCTTTTTCTTAACCAATCACAAAGATGCTTTTCCACCAAACGAATATGCACCCTACTTTTAAAAAACAATGCTTTTCATCTCCCAATCAGGTATCGTTTTGTATGGCAAAAAAGTAGTTCCCCATCTTTAAACATATCTCTTATTCTACGAACGGACTGCATGAGCTACAGACATCTATCCATTCCTCCCAGCCATACCTTCAAAATGCTAGTGTGGATCGTAGGACATAGCTATGTTTTCTGGTGCAAGAGGTATGCAGAACAGAGACGTATTGACTTAGACCTAGGTTTACAAAATGTGGACATTAAATGGTTTGGACAAAGAGGATTGAAGTGGCACCAATTGTTGCCTTTGGTTAAAACCTGTTTGCATCTCCAACACCCAGACCTCATGATTGTGCACTGTGGTGGAAACGACCTAGGCACATTGACTGGGGTAGGTTTGGAAATGCTAATGAAGGACACCTTTCGACAATTGATATTGCTTTTGCCTCAAACTGTCTTTGTATATTCCAATATATGCCAAAGACAGAAGTGGAAATGGCCAAACCAATTTTGTCCTCAGATTGAAAAATCTAGGAAGAATGTCAACAAAGCTGTGTCTGCATACCTCAGAGACCATAGAATGGGGTCGATCTACAACAATAACATACGTTTTCATATGGCTGATATCTACAGAAGTGATGTACACTTCACAGATCAGGGAAATCGAGTTTTTCTGAATAACCTGAAGCTGTGCATCCGCACTTATATGTAGCTCCAACTAATAAACACAAGGGCTCTTTTTAGAGCCGCCTTATATTCCCAATATCGGTTCGCAGAGTGACAGCTGCAATCCGGCTAGCACAGGGAGACCTGCAGGCCGTCGAGCAGCCTCGCAGAGGGACACCTGCGGCCCGTGGGCTCAGCTCGCACAGGGAGAGCTACGGGCCGTCGGCTCGGCTCGCACAGTGTGAGCTACGGGCCGTCGGCTCGCAAACGCACACCAGCGTGCTGGCTCACAGAGGGAGAGCTCCAATCTAACTCGCAAAGGGACACCAACGGGCCAACGGCCCTGCTAGCAGACACACACCTATCACCTAACGGACTCACTCGGACATGTACAGCTAGGGACACAACGGCTCGTAGACGCACAGCTGCAAGCCGACGGACTGCTACTGTTTTATGCTTTAGGGTAGTACAGTGGTGTTTGGGTACTGTAGGGGGTTGTGCTGGGGGTAGTATTTTAGGGCGTAGGGTAGTGCAGTGGTGTTTGGGTAGGGGGTCGTGCTGGGGGTAGATTTAGGGTTTAGGGTAGTGCACTGGTGTTTGGGTAGTGTAGGGGATCGTGCTGGGGTAGTGTTTTCAAGTTTACGACAGTGCAGTGGTGTTTGGGTAGTCTTTGGGTAGTGTAGGGGGTCGTGCCGACAGACTGACTCACAGAGCTCCGAGCCGACAGACGGGCTTCTAAAGACATAGCCGCGACCTGGTGATATGAGGAGAGGCAGCCTGAAAGGCATATCTCACACAGACACAGATGCCAGTGTTGCCTCGCAGAGGTAAAACTACGAACCCGATGGCTTCTACACGGAGAGATGCGAGCTGATGGAGTAAATCACAAAATGGCTGCCAACACTTCCTGGTTTCAACCATTCACAGCCAATAAGCCGCAAGCTGCTGCTTGTAACCCCTCAGCCAATCACATGTCAGAATTCTCAAATATCGATATCTGTAAAATTTGATATTTCTCAAAAACTACTGAACGGATTTACACCATTTAAACAAAAGCGTGCTTTTTGGACCATCACCTTTCTCCCTGACAAATTTGGCGTAATTCCGTTCAGCAGTTTCACCTGTAGTCTTCTGTAAAGTTTCGTATGGAAATTGCATGGAGAAAACACGTTTTAGGACCCTCTTTTTCTCAGCCCCTCCTACACCATTCACCCCCAAACTTTCAATATAAGAGCTAATCCAAAAAGAGAAACTTTTTGGATAATTTCATAAAGATTCGTCAAACGACGCCAAAGTTACAAGCACATACAAGGCTCCAGAAGGGGGCCGCGCAACCCCTCCCAACATAAGTGAAGCCCCGGGGCTGCGCGGACCCCAGCGGCCCCCACCACCCCTGCGAGCCCCTGCTATTATTTTTAAGAAATACCCCCGCAACCTAGCCCACCCAAGGGCCTCATTAAAATAAAACGCGAGAACCCGCGACCCCAGCGCGAATTTTTGCCGATTTTTAATTTAAAAAAAAAATTATTTTGTGGGCCCTGGGGGTCCTCCTGGGACCCCCTGAGCAGACCTAGTGGGTCAGGGTTTTTCTACCCTGCCCCCTTCTCTTGTTTTATACCTTTGTTTCTCTGTTTTTGGGTAACTCGCTTCTACCGAGCCACAAGATGGAAATTAACATGGAGAAAACGAGTTTTGGGACCCCCCTTTTTTCTCAGCCCCCGCTTGACGAATCACCCCCCGAGTTTCAGGATAGGAGTTGACCTGGATAGACTTTTTTGGGGGAGAATTTCAGGAAGATTCGTCAAACGACGCCAAAGTTATTAGCAAATCAAAAAATGCTTTTCCTATGGAAACTAGGTTCTAACTATAACTACCTACTCGCGACCGCCAGTAGGTAATACATATATATGTATATATATATTTATATATATATAGATAGATAGATAGATAGATAGGTATTATTCTATGCTTCACATGTATATAGGTCACTGCATGGTTTTCATATAAGTTATTTGATTAGATGCTTATGGGTCTCTGCTGTTGTTATCAAGCACAATATGTAACTATTATCTTCACTATTTTATCTACAAGTGCTTCACTATTAAAATATTGTGGAAAATAACAAATTAAAATAAAAAAAATTGTTATAAAAGTACACATATAAATTAACTTCAAGTAAAGCAACAATTGAAAGTCTGAGTTTATACAATTCAACTTTAAATCTTGATATATCTTCCTTATACATGTATATCCTTTCGATGTAGTAATGTATCTATATATTAATTACTTTACTCCTTCTGTAGAAGAAGAATAAAACAAAACTTTGACTCTCTCCAATGACCTACTCCATGTCTCACCCTACACCTCTCTCAATATATCCTCTACCTCCACTCTCTGAATCATCCCAAACCTCATTATACTACTATGATCTCCAAAATAACCCTTACTAGACTCTTACCTCCTCTAACCCTCCTTGGCTTATTCCAAACCTCATTTTACTACTATGATCTCCTAAACAGCCCTTTCTAAATTATTCCCTCATGTATCCCTCCTTTGACTCATCCCAAGCCTCATTTTACTAATATTATTTCACTAATCCCTTTCTAGAGACTTTTCCCTCCTCCATCTTTCCTTTTACTCATCCCAAACCTCATCTTACCACTATGATCTCCTAAATAACACTTTCTAGACTCTTCCCTCTTCTATCCCTCCTTTATCCTATTCAATCCAGCTAACAGTCTTGCATGTCCACCACTCAAATTAACTCATATTCCCCTATACTAACCCACCACTAATCCTTTTTGGGTTCTGGAGTAGTGTGCTACTCACCAAAAAGCGTGTCTTCGCCTTGTCAGGGGAAGTAAGCGCTATATAAATACAATTACAATACAATACAATAAGTAACATTGCTGAAGTTCCATAATACCTGCATGAATGATAAAACAACACACACATCTATTTTAGATACCTCCTATATTAGGGTGATGACATCATCTTTGAAAGTTCTGAGGTGTAATACTAGCACTGATTAATAGCAAGTGAGTGAAGTAAGTGAACCAGGCCTCTCCTTAAAGGGCTGAGGGGTTCTGCCCCAGAGACAATTTTGACAAAAAGGAGATCAAATTGTGTATTTTGAAGCACAACATTCACATCAATTTCTGAAGGGTTCTGAAGGGGTACTACTTCAATCTTTAAGTCCTTTCAAACTCATCCAATCTCACTCACTTGCAGTCTTGCTTACTCACGCTCAGTCCACTCACTCTGACTCATACTCACTTACTTACTGACACTCAATCTGATGCATTATCACTTGTTTCGTCACTGACTGTTACTCACTTTTACTTACACACACATGCCAACACATATTCACACATACACATGGTGTCTCTCACATAAACACCTGCAGGCACAGACACAACATACATTTAAAAGCATTATTTTTATTTATTTACCTCAGCTGCCAGGTGAGCGAAAGTGCGCAGACAATGAATATTTTTACTTCCAACAGTTATTCATGAGCTATGGAACTTACATTAGATGCTTGCCTTAATCCAGCACGGAGAGCCCTGAGCTATAAAAGCTATACCTGAAAAGATCAGTTTAGGGGCTCCTTGTCTCTACAACTGAAAAAGCTTCATACAGTTTCCTTAATACAATTTGAATAAGTGTTTAGACTATTTTAGTTCTCCAAACCAAATTTTTGAATCATATTTGTTCAACTATCACAAACCTTTCTTTCTACTGGGCAGTGGTATAATTTCAACACATTTTAAGAGAAATAAAGTTTCCTTCATTGGGCATTCGTCTTATTACAATATTACTTCATCTTAAAGATGGTCCTATTCCACCCAATTGGAATATAGTACATTACAACGCGATGTATTAGATTGTGTGCTTTTACAACGCAGTCGTTACAACGACCGCATTGCTAGTACGCGATGCATTTACATCGCAAGTCATTACAACGATTTGCTGTAGGGGGCGCACTGGACTTAGGAATAGTATTATTTACTATTCCTACTCCAGTTTGCGCAACAGTAGGGAAGGTGTTGGAATTCATTTCCAATACCTCAGCGCCCCCTACAGCAAGTCGTTGTAATGACTTGCGATGTAAATGCATCGCGTACTAACAAAGCGGCCGTTGTAACGACCGCGATGGAATAGTCTTGCAATGTAATTACAGCATTGTAAGCGCTGTATCCCCCCAATTGTACTCCATTTTTATTACACTAATAGTGAATATTACAATATTATTCACTATTAGTGTAATAAAAACAAATTGGCCGAAAACAAGGCAAATGGAGCCCTAATCAACACATGTAGGAGCGAGCTGCCCCTGTGTTCCTGTCACTAATATTGCCACCTCTGAAGCCGGGGTAGCAAAGGCAGCGGCAGGGGTCACAAGAGGTAAGCCAGGGGTTTCAACCCCTGGGGAACCCTAAATGACATCCATGGAGAAGAATATGTTGGTTAGAAGTAGTCCCAAAGAAGGAGGAATGGGGCAAGTGAGAAAAAAGGCATATAGGAGAACCTCACTCTAGCTTGTCACTCAGCTGGGCACAGCAAACATCTTAATTGAGATAAAGATCATTAGAATATTATAAGCATTTTCCAGCACCTATTTTCTATGAGAAAATTATATACCTTTAAAATATATTTGGATGTCCAACTTTCAAATGGCCATATGTACCAAGAAGCAGGTCACAAAAAGTGGTAGCAAATTACATAGAAAGTTTTGCGACAGGCCTCTGATTTTGCACAGCGACCTACATACTAATAGGTTGCATCTCAAAATTTCCAGTCACTTTGAGTCGCATAACGGCCTGCATAATGAATATTAATTAGGCAGGTCACTATTTGTGACCCCCTGTGATTGCCTACAAATATAGAGATGGTCAGGAACCGCAGACCATAATCACTGTGCTTGAAATCTGAAATGGGAAATTGTTTTTCATAGCAGCCCATGTTCCCTAAACAAATCGGTGCCGCTTTAAAATCTGCCCTGTAGTCTTCCCAGGTCCAGGAGTATTATGAGGATATTGTGGCTAGGTATCAGTTCCATCCTGTGCACTAGCCAACATTTGGAAAAGTCCCACTATCCGATCCTGACTATTGTCTCACACTTTTCCCTTCTCCTTTTGCAGCACTTCCACTGTTGGTTTACTAAAAACCTCCCAATGAGTACCAACATATTATGGCTGTCCCCATACCCTATCTGGGCAAGCCCAGTTCCTACACCGAGCCTCTTCCCTATTTAAATGATTTATCCCCACTTCTGGCAGGGCCAATAGTGGTTCTCCCTCTTATTAATGTTGAAGTTACAGTAATTGGAAGAGTCCTGGAATATGTATGTATGTATTATGTCTCTGTTGTTTCTATACCGCAAACCTAACCAAATGTCAGCAGATCACTGTATATGGTCATAGGCAAGCTTAAAGTCAGCGAGTAATAGAAGAGAGAGCTAAGTTGTGGACTGTTAATGCATTGTAATGTAGTGTTGTTTAAAGGGGCCAGTCTTCAACTCTTTCGTAAACTGGAGCAGCCTTGGGGTGGTCTTGATGGATACAGGGATGTTGTTGCAAATCCAGGGTGCGTAGTTAGAAAAGACCTGTTGTCTTGTTTTCTCTATTTCACACTTATTAGTCTGCAGTCTGATAGTGTTCTTTCTGGAGTGAGCCAAGAACCACCAGAGATTGTGAGCTTGTCTGCAAGAAAAGTGGGAGTGCTGACAGTGATGGCTTTGTAAATGATTCAGCTTGTATTGAAGATGTTGTGGGCTGGCAAGGGAAACCAATGGAATTCCATCAGGATGGGAAAATATATAGCAGCAATTCCTGCCTGCCCAATTTGGCATGTCAAAGTGAAAGTAAAAACTGTTAAGGCTGGTATTTATTCTGCAAACTGATTCTGTCCCTCTCTCAGATGGCTAATCTGTGCTAACCGTCATATTATTGATACAATATTCCTGCCTTCCCAAGTCAAGAGACCAAGCCATTTTTCTCCAGATGCTTGGTCATTAGTAGTAAGCCAAGAATATTGATTGCTCCTCTGTAGGAAAGCTCAGATGAAAGCCTGTGCTAAATTTTTTTAACTCAGTGAAAAATAACTTTTAATCATCATAGTAGAATTTTCTGAGGTGGAGATATACAGTAAGGAGTTTATTTATAGCTAGACCTTTTCAATAACAATGCAGCTTTACCTACTCAGCCTACGAGCCCTGCCTTGGTACGTTAATCAGCTCCTGCCTCTCAGCTGTCTTCGGTTGGCTGGCCACGAACCAGTTGAAATGTAATGCGGGAAAAACTGAACTACTATTTTTTGGCAAGGATGCTGAGACCCCTCTGCAGGTCTTCTGGCCTATGGATGTTCCCGGCCCTGCGGTGAATAACCTAGTGGTGAAAAATCCAGAGTTTAAACTGGATAACCAGCTGCTATTCCGCACTCAAGTTAATGCAGTAGTAGGCACTTGTTTTGCTCTGCTGCGTCTTCTGCGAAATTCTTGTTTTTTCTGTCCAGAGCTGCCAGACAACAGGTAATTCAAGCCCTGATCATATCCAGGCTGGATTACGGAAACGGGCTCTATCTAGGCATGCCTAGCTTTTTGCTGGACAGGCTTCAGCTTGTCCAGAATGCAGCAGCCCGTACCATCTTTGAGCTCCCTCAAAATGCGCATGTGTCCCACCTTCTGAGGAGCCTTCCTTAAAGAATAATCTTTAAAACTCTGCTCGTCACACATAAAGCCCTATACGGGGCAGGACCAGCCTACCTTAAACGCAGGATTTCTTTCTATACCCCACGTAGAAATCTTCGCTCCTCTAATCTACTGCTAGCTAATATTCCCCGTTTTAAAAAGACTAGAACAAAATTCCCCTTCATTTGAGAAATATTGAATCCATACCCCTGTTCCGTTAAAAACTGAAAACCTGGCTTTTCTCCTGTCCCTAACCTTTTCTTCCTTGCTGCTACCTCTCAGCTTCAGCGCCAGGACACTCCTTGGAGTAGCAGTGCGCTCTACAAGTATCCCCACATAGACATACTCAGTGAAAACAGCTTTTGGACAATTATTCATCAGGCGGGCATTCTATTCTCAATATATAGTACTTTAGTATAGTATTTTTTTTATATAATAACGACCCTCCCCTCTGGGCTTGCAAAGCACTTTTTTGGGGTTACTTTTCTTATATGGCAAGCTACTTTTCCTTGCTATGTGTCACTGCAGTGCTTTTAAACTGCAGGCCAGCTAGAGGACGATGGTGTTCTCTGAAGGCATATATTTTTGTTATATTTGTAGGTGGTGTAAATACACATTGCAGCCACCCATGACATTTAACTCTCATACCACTGGTGTAAATTCTGCGTCAACTTACAAGGGCCTTCCTGGAAGGTTAAATACACCAAATGGGTGAAACCAATTTAACAGTTCAGGTTATCAACAGAATACACACACTGTAGCACTAAACAACTGTACCACAGTGCACCGAGTCATAATACCAGCAAATCTAAAGTCCAGAAAAAGGTGAAAAATATTGTTTGACCCCACAGAAAATGTGACTTTTCTTTAGGCAGGTCACCTTTGACATTTGCTGATGATGACTTAGTGACAGCTTCTACTTTAAATGAAGACCACACTTGACTGACATTTCCACTTGTTCACTCAAATTGTTTCTTTATCTCTATCAACTGAGAGTAGCTTTTAATGTATGTTTGTCATGTAGATAAGTGTAGATGTTTGAGGTATTGTAATAAATGTCAAACACTTTTTGATGTTTCTCAGAGTCCACTTTCAGTTTTTTTAAAGCATCTCTTTCAATAGCAGGTAATTTATTCTTTGTAACTTGAGATACCATATAGAGATTCACATCATATTAACTTTTAATCATATTCCTGGCTATGTGTTTTTAATCACTGTGCAGTTTCTTTTTGCCCACATTAAATGAGCATATGTGATTGACCACTTACGGCCTGGTGGATGAGCACTCGTAGATAAAAGGATGGTATGTAGTTCTGCTGGTTTAATGTCCTTTTAGCCTGAGATATATTGGGCCTGATTCACAAGGGGATTGCTATGACTTTCTATTGGTCTACTCGAGAATTCCATTATTGAGGCAGGAGCAAGCCAGAAGTACTTGGCTAAGTCTTGGAGTATAGTAGTGAGTCAGGAGAACTGAGTAAATCACACCTTCTCATAGCAAAGACTTTGTGAGGTGGGCTAATTGTTGGCAGCTAAAATCTCCAGATTTATCCAGGTTTAAATATGGCACTTAATCCCACTCATAGTGTGTGTTAATCAAGCTTCATATTTTTTTAGCTCATGAGTACGGTTTTACACTGTAAGCAGTTTATTCAAATATATATTCCAGAGAATGGAATATTATTTTTTTCCTACACCTTATTATTGGACTCAGTCAAGGGTGTGGCCTTGCATTGCCAGATATTTATATTTTGTGAAAATTGCAAATCCTTTCTGCAACCATAACCTACATTTCTTATTAGAAAGTGTGTGGGATGTTTACATATCCCCTCAAAAGACTATTTATAGACCTTTCCGGCTTAGGGTGGTCTTCCCCCAAATATTTTGCTTTCTTACCTCCGCCTTATGCTGATTCTTTTTGTTGGACTTAGGGCTCTGAGCACTTTACCACTGCTGACCAGTGCTAAATGGCATGTGCTTCTCCACTAAACTTGGTTACATTTGATATATCCACAATTGGGAAATTTAATTTATCAGTAAGTCCGTAGTAGAGTGCATTACTTGTACCCAGGGCCTGTAAAGTATATGCTACTAGTGGGGCTGTAGCACTGATTGTGCCACCCACACAAGTAGCCCTTTAAGCATGCCTCAGGTCTGCCTTTGCAGGAGCCTATATGTGCAGCTTTACTGCCACGTCGGCTTGGCATTTAAAACCCTTTGCCAAGCCTTAAACATCACTTTTATGATACATAAGTCACCCCCAAGGAAGGCCCTATGTAGCCCATAGAGCAGGGTGATGTGTAAGTAAAAGGTAGGACATGTACTTTTAACTTTTGCATGTCCTGGTAGGGAAAAACACTTACATTTGTTTTTCACTACTGTGAGGCCTGCTCCTCTCATAGGTTAACATTGGGAATTCCTTATTTCACTTTTTTGGTTTTTAAAGTTTTTGTATTGTTTTATAGAACTTAACGGTCACAGTTAGTGCAATATCTTTATCACATAAATCATATTTGCATATGAATTGAATTACAATTTCCGTATATTGGTACACCCCCATACATCTGCATAATGTCCGTTCCATCGCTGTTCTCGCAACTTCATCTCCACAGTGGGAGAGGTACATATCCCCCCCGGTAATTGTTCCATTTGCCCCACTTTTTGTCCCACTTCTTGGGGCAACCTCTGGATTTAAATACTTCATTTTCGGCAACCATGCATTTATCCAACTCCTTTGCCCATCCCCCTGTGGTCGGCACCTCAGTTGCACCCCAATGCATTGCAATTGCGCGTTTCACCAATGTGTAACCCAGGGTGACCCATTGCTGTTCCACAACAATGAGGTCTGTTGCCTCACATACACTCAGAAGCCCCAATCTTGGTGTGAGTTGTATATCCTTCCCAATAGCCCTGTGCAAGTGTTGTGTGGCTCCCTCCCATAGAACCTTTATGTGTGAGCAATCCCATATAGTGTGGTACAAGGTGGCCTCTTCGGGACACTGTCGCAGGCAAAGTGCATCTTCCAAGCGCCCGATCTTCCTAAGTGTGGCCCCGGTGAAATACGATCTGTGCAATACCTTCAGTTGGATAAGTCGAAATTTAAGAGGGATGGCTGCCTCCCTCGGGGACATGAGTGCAAATTGCCAATCTTTGTCCTCTCTTGGACCTATGTCAGCTTGCCATTGTTCGCGAAGGCTCTGAAGTGGGTCGGGCAGGTTATTACTTAACTTGCGGAAGGTCAGTGATATCGCTTTTTTCGACAGGGGTTCAGAGAGCAACCTATCCTCCAGGGGGGACGACTCCGGTATATCCCCAGTCTCAGGGAGTGCAGCAGTAAGGGCATGGCGGATTTGTAGGTAACGGAAGACCTCCCCCTGGCCAGGTCATATTCTTTTTCCAGTTGTGTAAATGGTACAATTTTCCCCTTTTTCCAAATGTGACCGATGGTAGAGATACCGATTGTGTCCCATCTGTCAAACCCCAGTTGATAGCACAGTGTCCCAAGTTTTTGGGTCGACCACAGTGGGGTAGCCTGAGTTAGGGTATCCAACCAGCTGAGTTTCCTGTTGGCTTGCCGCCAGATATCAATAGTTTGAGCCGTAGGGCCAAAGTATTGGCCCCTCTTGGCCTTGGAATACAGAGCCCCTAGATATCCCTCCCTCCCCATCTGATATTTATCCAAAAGATAAGCTGGGTCTGTCGGGGGGCGATACATCCAGTAATTCACCACCACCAACTGTGAAGCCCAGTAGTAGAGGCGTACATCGGGGAGAGAAATACCCCCATCGTACCAACTCCAGGTTAATTTATACAGGGCTATGCGGGGCGTCCTCCCATCCCACAGCAGGGACCTCACTTCGCTCTCGACGTTCCTAAAATAGGACTGCAGGATTTTATTTGGACAGTTCTGAAGTATATATAAAAACCGAGGGAGTGCCAGCATTTTGAAAAGGGCAGCTTGACCCAGTAGGGAGAGGGGCAGAGTCCTCCAGTGTTTGACATCGTTCCGCAGCCTGCCCAAGGGTGCTGCTAGATTTTTAGTGTGGAAGATGTTAGGATCCGGGGTGACGTAGATTCCCAAATAAAGAACCTTATTTCACTTTTAAACTGTAATTCCTGATTTAGAGGGAGTAGCTATCTCATGTTTCATATCATTGGTATGGTCAAGATAAATCCTCTTTGCTTGCAAAGTTGGATTTAACATTACTATTTTAAAAATGCCACTTTTAGAAGTTGACATTTCTCTGCTCTTAAAGCTCTGTGTGCCTGTAGCCTGTCTCCAATACACCCCTATGGTTGGTGACAGCTTGACTTTGTGCTTTCCCTCTGAACAGCAACACACAAAGGAAGGTTTGGTGTGTCTGAGTGCCCATCTGCATCCTAATGGCTCATCCTGGGCAGGATGAGAAGGAAGAGCTGACACTTACGCCTGAATGGGCAGTGTACTGTCCCAACATAAAGGGCTAATTACGCTGCTGCAGTAAGTCTGGAACCAGGGCTAGGAAGAAAGGACCTCTATGCACTTCCAAGACCGTTCTTTGATGTCACCCCCACTTCAAAGGCACAGCTGGGTATTGGTACTGGGTCTCTGACCCCACCAAATCAGACACTTCTGGACCTGTAAACAACCTCTGTCAGAAAAACTGCTGTGCTGCTACAAGGACTGTCACTCTGCTGTACTGCTGCTCTCAAAGAACTACTTTTCTGCTGTGCTGCTCTGCTGACTTCTGCTCTCTGACCCTGCTGAGGGAGAGCTGGACTCTGCCTTGAACCAAGAGTGATCTCCAAGGACTTGTTGGCTTACCTCCTGTTGCCTTAAACTCAGGGATACCAAAGTCTCACCACCTGCTCCTGTGCCTGGTCCATTGGAAGTGGACCCAGGTGCTTGCGCCAGTAAAATAGACACATCTCCAGTCTACGTGTAGCAGAACCGGTACATCGACCCTGTTTTGTGAGCAGAATCGGCGCATCGCACTCGGAACCAGCGCTTCACCTAAAGAACCAATGCATCGAAACGTCCGGATCGCTGCTGCTGCAGTGTGGGAAGATCGACGCTTCCCCTCGACTGCTTGGAGAAACCCTGTGCATTGTCTACGAAACCAACTCCTCTCGGCTTGGCGCATTATCTTCAGAACCGGCACAACACCACCACAGCGTGAAGAAAACCGATGCATCACGTCGACTGCGGGATCGACACCGACACATTGCTTGGCTGCACCGCGCATCTTGCTGTTGCAACTAGTATCAAGGTACTTTGTTCAGCGGGCCTTGTGTGGCTCCTGTATCTGGTCTTTGCTCCATCGCGGTCCGCATGAGCTCTTGACTTTGCCCCAGTCCATTGCGGCCAGATAATCCCCATAGATGTTTATTGCTTCTAAGTGCTAATCTTACATTTAGGGTCGTATGCACGAAATTTCGGATTTGCGATTTCCAAATTGTGAATTTATAGAAATTGCTATTTGGGAATCACAAAACAGTATGTATGTAACCGTCAATTCCACTAATAGCGATTCCTATGGATTCACATTTGCAATTAAGAAATCACAATTCTGGAAAATTAATAATTGCGATTTCCTAATAGGAAATCCCAAAATAGGAAAAGTTGCATTCTGGATGCAGAATGTTGATGTCAGACCAGGAAGTTTACAAATACAGGATGTGGCCACATCCCAGAAGTTTAGGAAGGTGCTGGAAGTAAGGATTGCTCCTGAATCACTACTGATTTACACCATTCCTGGAGACCACCATGTCCACAGAAGGTGGGGACAAGGATTCAGGTATCAGGAAGAGAACGGGGTTCATGTGCAGGGTGGGGCTCATGTTGCTTTATCACTATGGTGCTTTATGGCACACTAGGATATTATGACAGATGTCTCCCCAGCATCTTCATGACCGATGTTCCCCCAGGACCCTCATAACTAATGTTCCCCCAACATCCTAATGACTGATGCTTCCATAGCACACTCATGACTGATGCTTTCCCAGAACCTGTAATTCCATTGTGATTGAATCTCTGCAAGTGTTCCCCAAATCCTCTGAACTAAGGAATTAACTAGACGTGCTGTTACTAGGGCCTTGGTGTGGTTTTCCATTGCATCCCTGCAAGCGTCCCCCAGAATCCCATGAGCCAATGGCAAGCCTTGCTCTCTGAGGGGCCGATTCACAGAACTAATCTGAGATAAAATCCTGAATGTACTACTTTTGGTATTCACAGAAGGCATTTAGTAGTAGTAAAGTTAAGAGTCCTAACTTTACTACTACTAAATGCCTTCTGTGAATACCAAAAGTAGTAAGTTTAGGATTTTATCTCAGTTTAGTAATAGTAAAGTTAGGAGTCCTAACTTTACTACTACTAAATGCCTTCTGTGAATACCAAAAGTAGTAAGTTTAGGATTTTATCTCAGATTAATTCTGTGAATCGGCCCATCTGTTACTTGGGCCTTGGTGCTGTTTTCCATTATGCATGTTCGAGCGAAAACAATATAGTAATTTCCTGTTATTTGGTTTTGATCAACAAGTTGCACCTGCTGATTCTGCAAGGACAGAGAAAGTGTACTAACACTTGTTTCTGCAAGGTGCGAGAACGTTCCAGATGGCCCTGTGCCCCACAGGCCATACTTGATCTAACTACATCTGTAGAGCCTTGGAGAGTATACATAAACCCCGCCCAAATCCAAATCATGGCTTGGCCATGCTCCCTGCGGACCAATCTGCACCCTTCTAACTCACCTGAAGAATCCTGCTGCAACTGAGAAGCATTGTTACAAGCATGTGCACACGTCAGAGTAAAGTGCAGAGTGAGTACTCCTTATCTTCAGAATCTATAATGAAACATTCACTGTATAACAGATTGAAAATAAAAACAAAATGAACAATCTTGAGTGTTATGCTCTTCTTTTACTCCCGAACGGTTGCCCAGCCAACACTTGTTTCGTCTGGGGAAGTACCACCAAGACTTCTTCAGAGCTGAAAGGATATACAATAAAACATAGTCTGAGCCAAAATGAACCCTACAAGGGTCATATGATTCCGTGCAAGGCGACCAAGGTGGACAGGTGAGCACCCTTCGTGACCTATCAGCCTGTGTGAAGCAGAAGCTCCACATACATGTGTCCATTGTTGGACCCCGGTGGTAGGTCACAGTTGTGTTGGTGAACTAAAGTGACATGATTCTTATATAAAGCATGTTAACAGTGACATCGGTGGTGTGTGGTTATACAAAAAAAGGGATGAGGAGAGAGTTAGATTTGAGAGAGGATGTAGCGGGGGAAGAGGGAGACGTGAGGAAGAGAAAGAAAGAAGCAAAGGGAAGGGAGAAAGATCTGTCAGATGTGACTCAGGGGAAGGTTTCCAAAAGTGATATACCGAGAAGGTGAAAGGATTATGTAGAAGCTAAAAATTACGAACGCGCAGTGGCGGATTGAAGCACAGGGCTGGTCCAAAGTATGAGGGGACCGAACCCGTGCTGCCTGGATAAAGTATCAATCACAAACTAACCGTGCAATTGGTGAATTCACCGAGCATGGGAGATAAAACTTACCTATTAGGCAATGCCAAAGGATATCTTGATTCTGAGGGAAATGAGATATAAGTACATAAAGACAGGGATTAGGAGGTTGTAAGCATTGCTGACTGTAGGTACAGAAAATGCGAAGTGAGGGGAGGTGGCTTACCTCTAAGCCGGTTGTACTTCCGTCCTGGCTTGTTGAAGAAAATGGGTGTGATCCAAACGTTTAGGGGGTCCGAAATTCAGACCATGTAGTGGAGCCAGAGTATGTGCTTCACTGTAGGAAAAAATAAATGCATTAGTTGCACTGCTACACGGTATGGAGAAGGTGGCGAGTGAAATGCAGGAGGGGCAACTCACCTCAGAACCGGTTATACTTCCGTCCCGGCTGTGGTGGAGAGGTGAGGGTTGATAGGATACAAATGGTCCAGTGTAGGGACCATCCGATGGGGCCCAAAAAGGGCTGGTCTGAAAGAAAGGGCACTAGCGTAATTGAGATGGTATAGGGGAGGTGGTAATCAGAGGGATGGGAATATGCGCTTCATAAAGGCGAAAGGTTAGTTGAATAACGAATAAACCTTTGGGTCGAGGGGTGAGGAGTATGACAGGCTAAACAGCCATAAAGTAGAACATGGTTAGATCAAGGTACACAAGGCTGGGCTGTTTACACGTGTATGTGAAAAGAGAATGCAGCCCAGTGGGGATTTCGAGATCAACGAGTCGGCGGGTGAGCTGTAAATCCCTGCGCGCCGTGGCGGTGCCTTGGGATCAGTAGAGCACCAAATTATTGGGAAGGCTCCCTATGGAGGAGATGATAAACCAGTGGAGGTGCCTGGCAATGGAAGACTCATTATTTACAAAATGATGGTTAATGCGCGAGAAGCGGTAGCATATATTGCTAGGACAGCAACAAGTACCTTGTACAACGTGTGCGCTGTCTGCCAGTAACGATCGCAGCGTCTGGGACAGGAAGTAGGGTCCCTTCGTTGCTTCGAATCATATAACGTGAGATGCGTGATAAACTAGAACGCAGACCTTTGGCTCGCCCATCACTCCAAGGGCTTTCATAAGTGCGGTTGTTGTGGAGTGTGCAGGTAGGCGACGAACAAGAAAGTATTCAACGGACCTGATGGGCGTGAATACAAGATCAGAGAGAACATTAACTGTGTATCCAAATATGTTGTTTACGTTACCATGTGCAATGCAACAAACAATACGTAGGTAGCACCATCAGGATGCTGAAAGAACGCATTAGTGAGCACACTAGGGCACTGAAACAGTGTGATGAGAAGTACCCCATGGCGGTCCATGCCACAGGATGCAAGGCTCAGGGCACCTAAAACAATTCTCATTCTTCGGCATCGAGCAAGTTCCACCTAGACAAAGAAGGGGGAACAGGAAACTCCTATTACGCCGCACTGAGGCCACATGGATCATGCGTCTGAAAGCAGTTGAATGTGGCTTAAATACCGACCACGAGATACAATACTTCCTAGGGGACTAAGCAGCCCCACATAGATTGCAGTAATCCAGGTAGTGGTAATTTGTCTATCGCACGTATACATTGCACACAGCTGTATCCTGCCCAGATTCTGCTAACCCCTGCACAGTTACTACTGCCACAGCATGTGTAATGTGTGTAGCGCAGTGATTCCCGGGCTCCAACTTACTGATTACGTTATCTTGTTTACTGATTACGTTATCTCCAACAACTGTTTCTGTAATCATTGGGGGATCACTCTAATGTATGTCTCCATGTATATGTGATGGACTAAGATCACTGACTATCAGCCAGCTATTACTTATCCGTATATTCAAATGTATTATGTCTAACGACGTTCAGTGATGACCAGCAACTAGCTGCTCACACCTGGGCCCTCATGTAACCATGCCCATGTGAACCATGTCTCCATGTTGTTCTGTCTCTGTCACATTGTGCGTTAATCATGAACCATAAGAGTTTCTTTTCCTGTAATCAAGATGATATTGTGTCTCCCTACACTCAGAGCCAGGTATAAATATGTGCCAAAACTGCACTGTAACATTGACCCTTCAAACCCAAATGTTCACTCTACCTATAACTATACCTATCAATATATCTGCTAACTCCCTTTATACCCATCTATCTCCTCCTTTCATTCTGTAAGGCTCTCATCTGCACTCCTCATCCACTTGGACTTATTTAAGTAACTCAGTTGTGCATTAACGCTCTTGGCAACCTCAGGACCTGCCGTACTAGCATAAACTGAGTCTCCATTATTTTGAAGTAGCCTCTCAACACCATCCACGTCCTCAGCGTTTACCTGCCACGCATTGAGGTCTGCGTTCTAGTTTATCACGCATCTCATGTTATATGATTCGAAGCAACGACGGGATCCTACTTCCGGTCCCAGACGCTGCGATTGTTACTGGCAGACAGCGCACATGCTGTACAAGGTACGTGTTGCTGTCCTAGCAATATATGCTACCGCTGCTCGCGCATTAACCGTAATTTTGTAAATAATGAGTCTTACATTGCCAGCCACCTCCACTGGTTTATCATCTCCTCCATAGGGAGCCTTCCCAATAATTTGGTGCTCTACCGATCCCGAGGCACCGACACGGCGCACAGGGATTTACAGCTGACTCGTTGATCTCGAAATCCCCAGCGTTGTGTTTCTTTCACATTTTACCGGAATCGCTTATCCCCTCCTGACTGTACCTTGATCTAACCATGTTCTACTTTATGGCTGTTTAGCCTGTCAAACTCATCACGCCTAGATCCAAAGGTTTGTTCGTTATTCAACAAACCTTTCGCCTTTATGAAGCGCATATTCCCATCCCTCTGATTACCACCTCCCCTATACCATCTCAATGACGCTTGTGCCCTTTCTTTCAGACCAGCCCCTTTTGGGCCCCATCGGAAGGTCCCTACTCTGGACCATTTGTATCCTATCAACCCTCACCTCTCCACCACAGCCGGGACGGAAGTATAACCTGTTCTGAGGTGAGTTGCCCCTCCTGCATCTCACTCGCCACCTTCTCCATACCGTGTAGCAGTACAACTCATGCATTTATTTTTTCCTACAGTGAAGCACATACTCTGGCTCCACTACATGGTCTGAATTTCGGACCCCCTAAACATTTGGATCACACCCATTTTCTTCAACAAGCCGGGACGGAAGTACAACCGGCTTAGAGGTGAGACACCTCCCCTCACTTCGCATTTTCCTTACCTACAGTCATCAATGCTTGCAACCTCCTAATCCCTGTCTTTATGTATTTATATCTCATTTCCCTCAGAATCAAGATATCCTTTGGCATTGCCTTATAGGTAGGTTTTATCTCCCATGCTCGGTGAATTCACCAATTGCACGGTTAGTTTGTGATTGATACTTTATCCAGGCAGCACGGGTTCGGTCCCCTCATACTTTGGACCAGCCCTGTGCTTCAATCCCCCACTGCGCATTCGTCATTTTTAGCTTCTACGTAATCCTTTCACCTTCTCGGTATATCACTTTTGGAAACCTTCCCCCTCAGTCACTTCTGACAGATCTTTCTCCCTTCCCTTTGCTTCTCTCTCTCTCTTTCTCACATGTATAACCACACACCACCGATGTCACTGTTAACATGCTTTATATAAGAATCATGTCACTTATGTTCACCAACACAACTGTGACCTACCACCGGGGTCCAACAATGGACACATGTATGTGGAGCTTCTGCTTCACACAGTCTGATATGTCACAAAGGGTGCTCACCTGTCCACCTTGGTCACCTTGCACGGAATCATATGACCCTTGTAGGGTTTATTTTGGCTCAGACTATGTTTTATTGTATATCCTTTCAGCCCTGAAGACGTCTTGGGGTACTTCCCCAGACAAAACACGTGTTGGCTGGGCAACCGTTCGGGAGTAAAAGAAGAGCATAACACTCGACATTGTTCATCTTGTCTTTATTTTCAATCTGTTATACAGTGAATGTTTCATTATAGATTCTGAAGATAAGGAGTACTCACTCTGCACTTTACTCTGACGTGTGCACAGGCTTGTAACAATTTTGTGTGACCTTTGGTCTATATTTTAGTGGGTTCAGGGTGATTCTCCCTCCTGTCAGCACCGTCTCATACACCTCTAATCCTAAGAATACGCACACTCGTTGCAGGTGTCTTTTCCAAACCACATACTCTCAAAACCCTGTCCTTTGGCAACTGAGAAGCACTCCAGTCTCCTTCAAGTCCATCCAAACCTATGGTTCCAGTGGCACCAGCTCCATTGATGTCTCCCTTCTTGCTCCCCCAAGATCCTCTTCAAACATCAGTCAAGTGTAAGATCTAGGCTAAGTACTTGATACCAGGTTAGTGCACACTAAACCTCCTATAGTAGTAAACAGGACTGAGCATCTCCTTCTTCAAAGACTAGAGACTTTTCCTCTATGTCCTCTCAGTGATTTACTCCAGCACTTCTTGTGTGCATATACTCCGGACCCTTCCTACAACCTTGGTGCGAAACCTGTAACCACACAAGGATTAAAGACTCTAGTTCTGTGTTTCTCTGACGAATAGTAGGGCCAAGAGAAAGCACTTCAGAGTCCTTGACTATATGCATCTACTTTGTACTCTACCCTGTGCTCTGAGTATATCCTTGGGAGTGCAAGTAACTCCAACCTTTGCTCCTACTGTATCCTGAGGAGTGCAAGTAACTCTAACCTTTCATCTGAGTGTATCCTTGGGATTGCAAATAACTCCAACATTTGTTCCGAGTGTATCCTTAGGAGTGCAAATAACTCCAACCTATGTTCTGAGTTTATCTCTGGGAGTGTCAATAACTCCAATCTGTATTTCAAGTTTATTCCTAGAAGGGCCACACTCCAATATGTGATTTTGGGTATTCTACTCTTATGCCGATCTGCTGATGAAACCTGTAAGTTTATGTCACTGAAGTTAATGCATGTTCATTGTATGTAGGGACCTGTTAGTGTACTGATGGTAACTGCCTTCTCTTGTTAGTTCCAGTGCATTGCGTCATCGCAAAACCCGACGTTCTGATCCACTGCACATCTACTTCACAAACGTAGAAGGTCTCAGAAGTGACAAATCCTGTTATGCAGTGACGCACAGCCGCTGAGCAGATCCAGTACCACAAGTATCTAATTTCTTATTTTATCCCCACCCCATTTGCCCCAGGGTACAGTGTGTGATCTAAGGTTTCTTATCCTTGACCTGCATTGTCCTTGGGAAGGATAGCATCAGCTCCAGTGTCATCTCTGCAGTTGGGACCAGGTGAGTGCATGACACTGAACAAGGTGAACTCCCTAGGTATCACCAAGAGGACCATCCCAGAGATACGCAAACGCTGGTATGGCCCTCGGTCGTGTAGTATGGAGAAGGTGGCCAGCAGGATGGCTGAGGGTCATGGAACAGGTGGTGGACCCTCAAAATACCCCCCTCCCACTCCCATGGAGGCACTCATCGAGGGGGCCCTGGAATCAGAAAGTGTGGTGGGAGTGTCTGACATTTACACCTCCAATCCTGCAGGCACCAGCCAGGATAAGTCATCTTCCCTTTACTTAATTAACATAACATAATGTTAGCAAATCCAAAACTCTTACATAACTGCATAAATAACTACATTGAGATGCTTGCCCTACCCTGGCAAAGCATCATGGGAGTTGTAGTGGACATACGTTGCTTGCTGTACTGTGTGCTGATGACTATCCCAAACATATCTGTACACCATAAACACATGAAGCACAGTTACAACAATATTGTGAGCAAAAAATACCCATTTATTTACACTAACTATATACATGCATTTCCACAGATTACACCCAGGAAGTGTCAGAAACTATTGATGCTGAAGGGGCTACTGACACACATGTGGAAATCTGCCTATCACCCCAACTGCTAGGAGAGCAACCATCTCACAACTACCAGACTTTGTGGACAGTGATGAAGGACAATCGCAGAGCATGGACACCACAACATCTGTGGGCAGGTCACACAGACAGCGCAGAGCCCAACTATCAACAGTCCCCAATGGTAATGTGTCAGACGATATGTCAGAGAGTTCTCCTGTGTTTGGTGCATGGAGAAGTCTATCATCTCTGTACAGCGCCTGCAAATAAAACAAATAAGGACTGTCAATAGGCATCTACTATCAATGTCTAGATTGATGCAGCAATTGGAGAAAGGGCAAGACCATTGGATTGCTGCCATAGAAACAGAGCACTGTGTGCAGAGACAGAGACACAGGCAGTACCTGGCACACTTTGATTCCTCCGTCTGGTCCATGAACCGATTGGCAGTTGCCAAAACAACTCTAGCAAGTTGAACTGTCAACATACAGACTGACATGAGGCACTGCTGTTAGGATGTTGCACGTTGGCTAGTGCAAGTGACCTCAACCCTTGAGAATATTCAGACCCACAACCTCTGCATCCACAACATCCTGCCCCCACCTGAGAGCGAAGAGGGATCTAGCCTCAGTAGCACATCTATTGAGGAATCATGCAGTTCCAGGCATAGACAGTGAAATCTTTCTGGGACTGACATGTCAATAGTTCCACAGCCCAGTGTTGCTGACAAAGCACCCAACCGTAGAGGCCAGAAGAAGTGAACCACTGAGCACTCGGAGTCATGAGTCTACTTTGTTTTGTTTGTAATTGCATGCTTTGTTGTTTAGTTTAAACTATGTTACATCCACATTGAGTACAGGTGATTCTTGAGAGAAACAATGTTCTCACTACCTGGATAAAAGGTAGTCTCTCAGTTATGCACCATGCATTACCATCATGCATGATGTCTATTCATTAGATGTTTTAATTGCTCTTACCTTAGACATAGTTGTTGGTGATCTCTGTGCACCATGCTCATTCCTCTGTTGCACGAGAACCCTCCTGCTGCACCTGTAGTGGTGGTAATTCATAATCGGAGTCGGATTCAGGCTCGATGGGGATATTGAGCAGACCGTTCTTTATTGCAATATTGTGCAGTATGGGGGGCGCAAACTCACTCTCCTCTCCTCGTCCAACGACTTGGGCCTCCGATGCAATCTTGGTGAATTGGCAACGGCGGGCTCGGGCCGGCGGCTCAGCTCCTCCGAGGCTGCCGGTCCGGGCCGCTACTGCTATGAAGATCTCAGGCTGCCACAGGGCACACACACACAGCGTCGCTGAGACTCCCTTGAGCTTCGGATGCACGATCACTGGGCACTCCACACGAAGGTCTCAGGCTGCACGAAGAACACGCGCACAGCATCGCTGAGACTCACTTTAACTTCGGGTGCACGTTAACAAGGCAATCCTCATGAAGGTCTCACACTGCACAAAGCACACTCACACAGCGTCGATGAGACTCACTTGGATTCCGGGTGTGCACGATAACAAGGCAATCCTCACGAAGGTCTCACGCTGCACAAAGCACACGCACAAAGCGTCGATGAGACTCACTTGGATTCCGGGTGTGCACGATAACAAGGCAATCCTCACGAAGGTCTCACGCTGCACAAAGCACACACACACAGCATCGATGAGACTCACTTGGATTCCGGTGCACACGATAACTGGACAGTCCTCAGAAAGGGTTCAGGCTGCAAAAAGCACACGCACACAGCGTCGCTGATCCTCGCTTGGACTCCAGGTGCCCACGATCACAGGGCACTTCTTACGAGGGTCTCAGGCTGCAACAAGCACACGCACACAGCGCCGCTGAGACTCTCCTGGAAACGTTTGTGTTCCTGAGTTTCCGCAACAGGGAGCCAGCTCACCTCAGGCCCTTGGGGATAAGTTATTTCAGGACACAGCACACAGCAAAGTCCTTTCAAGCAGGGGGACACAGCAAAGTCCCTTTAGCCTTTCCTTGGTTAAAACAGCAAACTGCAGGCCAGCCCCAGAACACACAGCAAGGGTCAGTCCTATCCTTCAGTCTCTTCAGTTGTTTCTTCCTTGGCAAAGGTTCCTCTTGACCACGAAGTAGCTCCAGTCTTGTTCAATCTTGATCAAGCCATTCTCCAAAGTTCAGGGGCTTCAGCTCTCATAGTTATACCCCTCAATGGCTTTGAAGTCTTTGTGTTCAGGGGGCACTGACCCCTGTTCAAACCAGTTCTGGGTGCCTACCTGCCAGTGACACCTTTATTCCTTTGAAAGTGGGGGTCTGGATCCTCAATCACTCAGCAGGAGATGGGACCATTGCTTTATGGCTGCAACCCAGGCCTCTTCACCTCTAAGGGCTACTCCTCCCCCTACACTCCAGATGCAGGTCAGCCTGTTGCTGTCTCACCTCCTCCCCTGGGTCAAGACATTCCCCAGATCCTATCACTTTGAAATCCAGACAGTCAATCCACAACCAGGAAGAGACACACAGAAATGTTAGAGCACAAAAAACCCAGCCACTTCTAAAAGAGTGGCTTCTAAACACACAATCCAAAAACCACCTTCATAAAAAGATGTGTTATTACATTGTGAGTTCAGGCATACTAAACTTCACCTCTCCATCTTAAGCCTTTGGGAAGATAGGCTGGAAAACATATTACACAGCCTCCCCATTCTGTCCTATGGGCAAGATGGCCTTTCAACAGTGAAAAACGAAATGGAGATTATTTCACTCTCAGGACATGGTACACACCTTAGTACATGTCCTACCTTTCACATGCACTGCACCCTGCCTAAGGGGTACCTTGGACCTACCATAGGGGTGTCTGATGTGCAGAGAAAGGGAAGGGTAAGGTCTGGCAAGTGGGTGCACTTGTCAGAATAACATGGCTGGCCTGAGTTCCCTTTTCAAAGCTACTTGTGTGGTTGGCACAAATAGTACTGCAGGCCCACTAGTAGCATTTGCATTACCAGCCCTGGCACACATAGTACATTTTACTAGGGACTTTACTAGTAAGGCAACCATACCAATCATGGACAACCAATTACCATTATACTTTATACAGGGAGCACTTGCACTTTGACACTGTTTAGCAGTGGCAAAGTGTCCAAAGCATCTAAGTTGGCAACACAATGTCAGAAAAAAGGTCTAGGGGTAAAGCAAAAAGTTTAGGGAACTTTAGTCAAAAGGGCCAAGTCCCACAAAGAGACTAAAGTAAACCCGAGAAAGAACCCACATTAACAGAGCATCTGAAACACCCATGTGTATAAAAACTGCTCTGTGGTGCAATGACCAACAAAAAAGTGAACAAGCATTTGCAATGCAATCGGTCTCGCATTTGTGAAAGTTAGAGCTATTGGCAGTGTAAGTAGTTCTTGGTCTTAGTCCATTTCTAACAGTGGTAATGTTTTTCACTTATGTTTTTTTTGTTTGTAGTGGAGTGAAATTGGTGAACTAAGTTTGAGTTTTAAGACTGATTAGCCGCCCTGTGCTTTATGTAAAATTAGCTTTTTTCTTCCTATTAACGGGTGACTGTAACTGTTAATTAATAGATGTTGTTACTATTCAGCTCAGCTGCACTCAATTCATCAGCCTCATAAAGATGAAATGCTGAGACATTCCTACTGAGATTCAATCACGAAAATCACAAACACCAGGGTTACCAGATGATTCGATCTCAGTAGAGTCCGCGTTTTCGATGATGTGTGTTCAGTTAACACAATAAAGCATGCAGGGAGAATTGTATTCTTGCTTCAGTTCGATTGAACTGATGCATCTGGAAATAAAAAAAATTGAAAGATTTAGAGCTGCAAAAGTTTTGTCTTCGACAGTGGTGAGATCTGGTTTATATATAACGCTGAGTTACAAACATATGTATGCAGCAGATACATTAACTCGCTATGCTGCCATATTGTCTTAAAGTGCCTGCCCCGAGGAGCAGCTGCTGCTTTTTGCTACACATAAACCATTTATATTCATTACTCAGCCATTGCTGTCTGAAAACCACCGGGTCACCACCAGGCACTCAGCAGTTAGTGTGCTTCCAGACTGACTGTCAGAGTGTCATCAAAATAGAGTACAATAAGGGATGGGGCATCCTTGTTGCCCCTACCAGTTGCACTGCTGCGTGCGCCATCATGGCGATCATATAGTAAGTCCATTTTAGTAAATTATAATCACTGTGCTCATATTAAACCATTATTTATATCCTTTCAAGTTGCGCTTGTATTTCAAATCACACACGGAATGATTTGCCATTTCCCAAATTTCTTATGTTCCCACTGTGCCCGTCCGGTCCTCTTGAAAGAACATGACCGATGCAATAATTCATCCAAGGCAGTGTTTTATTAAATAAAACCCAATGCATTTCGGGCAATCAGGTGCCCTTCGTCGGGGGTCACTATAAATAAACATAATAATAACCATTACCATTTAAGTGAGACACAGCAATATATCATCCTTTAAACTGACATTCTCAAGTTTGTTTTTCAAAATTACGTTATCCAGAAAAGCCATGTTTGCAATCCAGCCCTCTCTTGTTACGCCACTCTACCTCCCTCAAACAATACTAATAAACACCCACCATTCACCTTAATCAATCCCTTTCTTAGCTTATACATTCTCCATTCTGTACCCCGTGATTGTACAAGGCCTGCTTAACAATCAGCATTCCCATGTTTTCCCAACCTTCCTTCGACTTTCATCCTCAACGCTCCCCCCAACAACCTACACCATCATTCTTAACCTACTTTCCCTCCCCACATCTACCTAACTCGGTACTCTCCCCATCAAATTTAGTCCTAGCGCTGTGTCTCTGATACTCATGTCAGTTGCCTGCATTCGAAAACTGCTATCCTTAATTCGATCTATTTCATAATTACTTTAACTTTTCCTGTTCTCAGTGCTACAAACGTGACTGCATCATAAACAATCCTCCCACCATAAGAGTCTTTCAACCCTCTTTCATCCCTCACTATGGTTTATGTATGAAAATAGAGTAGCCACATGCATCATCACTTACTCTCAGGGAACAGGCTCAACCAGGGTCGGTGCCAGACTAAGTGACATAGTGATAGCTCCCGTGCAATTAAAAAATGGTGTCAGGAACACTCTTGATCAACTTTTGACATCATTACCCTGAGACTTCATGTCTCACACGTCGGAGTTTAGTCTCGTTCTCTGCCAGACTCATGTGACTTTTAGCAGCCAGGTTCATACCTTGGATCCACATGTTTTCTAACACACTTCTTTGGTGGAAAGCCAAAGAATTCCAAACATATAGACTGCTAGCCATATACACCATGGATCAGCAGTTGGAAGCACCCTCAAAACACTTTTCACCCTGTGATCAAATCAAAGTGCTGCTCCCGTAACACAAGGGCCGCCACAGCTGCACCTAGAGGCCTTTTACCGGCGCAGGTTCCGTATCCCTGCTCTGGAGGATTATAGAGTGAAAGGACTCTGTGGGCATGCCCTGGAGTTAGACTTGGATCACAGGGTAGATTAATAACATACCTCCACGCTAAAAGGAATTGACCTCGCTATCTCTATTGCGCAGAGACTGCTGCAGGAGGTGCAGGGAACGTTCAAACTGGCTCTCTGTGCTGGATCCCTGGTCGCAGTCCCCGCAATGGTCATCCTACCTCTCTAGACCACCTCAACGCTCATCAACTCTGCGTCAACACCCTGCCACTCGGCCATCACCCGTACGCGAGATAAACACTACAGTCCGGGACTGTAGTCGGTCCCAGTGTACACATACCTGCCGCAAGCCAGCAGAGCCAAAGGAACAGCAGCGGTAGCGAGCAGAGTGGGCCGAGGCATCAGTCAGCACCAGGGGAGGGGGGGCAGGGGTGGCCGCTATCCCCATTTCCACCCATTCAGGGCTCGGCATGCCAGAAGTATGAAAGCAGGAGGACGCGGGCTTCCATCCTCGGTCCAGGTCATGCGGTACAGTGACCAGAGCTTCAGCTACCTCACGCTCACTGCCCAAACTGCCATTGATCAATCTCAGCCTCGCACTCTAGCTCAGCCCTTCATCCGTGAATTGGATGAAGGGACAAAATAATCATATAAAGCGGGAGCTGTGCTGAGACAGAAATGACAAAACATGAGCATTTCTACACAGAAAACTAGTGGGTAGAGAGAAGGGAGAGGATGTGACGCAGCAATCATAACAGCCGACTCGGGAGCGGGGGATCCTTGTTCGAGCCTCGGCATAGGCTCAACATTCGGAGAAGCTGGGCAAATCATTTAATCTCCCCATATCCTTCTATATTCTACAAATTTAAATTGGACCAAAAAAAAGCAGCAATATTGGAGGAGTGGTGGGGGCGGGCAAAGACGACACAGGGAGACAAGGAGGAGTGGTGTGGGCGGGCAAAGACGGCTCAGGGAGACAAGCGTAATGCATATTAAACAAAAGAGAACAAGTAGTGCGCGCATCACTGCTCGTTCCTGCGGCAATACTCCATGGGAGTTAACTTGTGAAAAAAGGTGGAACATGCACTCACCATTAGCCATTTGCAGGCTATCATTTTTTAATTACACAGACAACAACCAATTCAGCGTGGTAGTAGGAGTCAGACCCCACAAAGTACATACAACAGATCACCTGACAGCTGCGCTGTCTAGGCTCGACCTAAAAACTGCTCCAACTAATGAGAAACTTACAGTTTACATGTAAACACAGAATTGCTCCTCACAACCAGAGAAGGCGATGTACCAATTCTACTTCTAAAGAAAAGCGGCGTCAAATGTTGAGGTAACAAAGTATCCTATGATGCTCCCAAAAGAAACTCCATAAAATGCAAAAGCAGCCACAAGTGCGTGACCTCCCCCTCGTCCTTCTTATACACACATACCACCTCAGCATTTTAAACCTGAAATCAATCAACACCACATGCCCCACAGGTTCAACTGGCATAGTGAAAACAAATAAAATACTATTGCCGCCTCCCCCACATGAAGATAGATGACACCACAGTGAACCAAATAAAAATTATGATGTACTACCAGAAAATCACACAACTACAACAACCAAATAATTAACTAAAATAATGCTGATGATAGCTATGATAACTGCATTTACACAGATGATTTTCAAAACATCAACAAAATACAGAAATAGCAGAAAAATAAATATAAACATAAACCTCCCAACCCATATGTAATCAACAATGAAATCCAAGGAAACAGGGCTGGAGGTGGTCTCTACATGGACGGCATGTCACATCCATTTAGCTAATCAGCATTTCTTCTGCCTCCTCTTCTGGGGGCTATAACGTGATCCAAATTGGGACGGTTCTCAAATTTATAATGACTTGATTGACCCCAATTATGCCGAGTGACAGGAAATCTCGATTCCAGAATCTACTTGTTGAGATTCCTTCACTGTGTAGATTGGGATCATCTTAGGTCCTGAAAAATTGCCTGACATAAATAGGCAAGAAACATGTCAACCCACCAGATTTACTGCGCAGTCTAGGACCACTATATCCTCTGATAGCACTTACCATTTTAACTAGGCAAGTGAACTCATTGGATTAAACAGGTTTCTTGAGGTTCACTTAGTCTATTTTAATACACTTTTCACTCCTACATCACTTTGCTACCAATCTACACTTTAAACCCACACATCCGCATTTCATCAAACAGCATTACCAAAAAAAGATCTCCAGCAAAGAGCCCCCTCAAGGGTGCCCGTTGGGAATGCAGTGATGAGGAGCTTGGCCAATGATGAAGCATGACCCCACATGGGTGTGTGAGGGCACTTGTTCCTATTGGAGCATATTTCACATCTGAAACAACCACACCTTAACACGACGTTGCTGTAGCGTTGGCGTGTAGGGCCCTTTTGTGTTTATAATTTGACTGTCTTATACTTATCTCGAAGTAACCTTGCTACCATGTCAAACCCCCTTGGTCCTCCGATGGATCTTGTTCTGTGCTGAAAGGGACTGAAATATTCAGAGGATAACCAATTATCGAATGCGGACCAGGAATAAGATAACTGCTATCATATAATTTTTACAGAAATCATTTAGAATTACACATTTATAAATCAGAAAAAGGTCACCAGCCCAAATATTTCACCCACAAACAAATAATGAGTCAGGATCATCAGAGTTTAGTTTAAGTTTGAGGTTTTAGTATTTCATAAAATAAATTTAAATGAATGGCATACAATATTAATCAAGCTAATTCAAGTTTAATAAAGCATCAATATACTCTGCGAGATCCAAGGATGTAAGGATTTATCTTCCTCAGCCGAAGGAGATTAATTATTTAAGCAAAATCTGATCAACAGGAAATCAGTTGTGCCTCATACAAACCCTTAGGAGAGTTCAGTGAGTTCCAAATGACGAGTTCCAGTTTATTAAGGCAGAATTTCTGTCTCTGTCTGTTGCCGCAGCATTACCGCCACAGCAGTGTGACGCGAACCCCTTCAGACGAAAAGGTTCCACTACGCTAGCATACCAGCTGGCAGCAAATCGCAGTATTTTGTCACAGTTTGCCTTGTCTTAGAATGTCAAAGCTGTCAGTCTCAATGCTGCCACATGGGTGAGCAAGCGAACCAAACAAACATGCGGAAGAGTCTCTCTCTCTCTCACTGCAATTTCAAAAGTCTTGAGTAATTATACTCCATTAGTTCCAGGTTAACACCCATTGACATCATCGAATTTGTCAGCCCACTCTTTCTTATTGGTCTCCTTCGATGGGATGAGATGATGTAGTAGGTATACAGTATACAAATCCGGAAGAATTAAGTAATCCACAGCTCGTAATTTCTTTAGAATCATTGTAGGTTTAGTCATATGAACAATGTGACACTCAGAAAGTAGACAAATGCATGCTCTCATCCCTTGTCTGTCAGTTCTCAAGCATCTGCTCTAGCATGTAACGGTTTTGCGAGTCTAATCAAACTGTGCTACAAATGTCAAAGGAAACAATTGATAGTTAGAACACAAGTGGTACTTTACAAACAATTCCCATAGGCTTCAGACTAATCAGTTCATAAGTTCATACTATAAAAATAAGCAAAGTTGAGGCCTTCATGAAATAAAGCTCACGCACAATGAAATTGTGCTAAAATATGAATCTCACATTGCATAGCATGAAATATTAATCTATCAATTAAATGTATTAATATCTTTTCAATCACATTGTAAATAATTCATGTAAGTACAGGGTATTCAAAATTTTTGAAAATTTCTCTGTCACACATTTATTTTTATATAAATTTCTTTTGCACATCAAATGTTATGAAAGCACAGATATTTAAAGACGCATCAAGAGAAAGACTTACGAAATACGATTTTCAGCTAAACTTGTGTAGCACATACTTTTCTTTTGTCATTTTTAGAGCCCATGTTACACATTCGAATACTCTATTCATCTTTAATAAGGCAAACTTTTAATTCTCACATATGAATTTCTTGGTTATCTCTATTATCTTGTTATCCAATCACAAGATCACATGACAGTAAAGTGTTAAAAATTCACATCTCATTAAATATAAAATGTAACATAAACTTTTTTCTAACATTCTGCACGCTTTTACGATGCAGTATCTAAATCAGAACTATTATTTGTCATTTCTTGAAATGTAGAGCTTAACACACATTTTGTCATTTCCATGTAAAGTAGTGTCACAAATAATTTCTGTGTTAATTGTCATAAATTAGTGAGAGGAAAACCTCTGCTCTAGCAATTCCCCTTAACTTTATCTTATCTGATGTCACATTTATAGTGCTGATGTCTTCATAAGTTTTAGCCTAGACTATTCTAGAGCTTTCAATTCATCATAGTGACCACATTGTCTTTCTTCTAGTTCAATTTCTGATTTCTTTCTCGTTAACCCTCTAGTTTCTTTCTCTGTTTTCATGTGCTCATAAAATGTGATAAACATGATTATGATTAGTATGTAAATAGCAATACTTAGTATGGGTGTTATTATTTTCCCCACTAAACTACCTCCCAAAGTTACAAACCATTTTCCCAGAGACGTGAATCCTTTCCCAATGGATTCCCAAGCCCCATCAGTTTTAATTTCACCCAAATCTTTTCCCAAATTAGTAATGTTGCTGATATATCCCCGCAAATCTTTACTTTTGTCAAGGATATAAGTACAACATTGTTGAACTTTCAGCATCCGACAGAGTCCGCCCTCTTTTGCAAGTAGGACATCTAACGCAAGTCTATTTTGTAACACCGTAGACCTGATAGCAACCATTTCAGTATCTATGACAAGGAATCCTCTTGCTGTATCAGTTGATAAACGATCAACTACAGCAGAAAGCTTTCGAATTTTGTGAGAATTTAGAATCATTCCAACTGATGGTATTATTGCACCAAAAATATCCCCAATTATTTCAGCGAGACTCACTCCCCTTCTCAAGTGAATATGCTTAAATCCGTTGGTTCCATCTATGTGTCCCACATGATAAATCTTTGGAAAAACGATTCCTGTATAGCAGCATCCATACCATTGTTTTGGTAGCCTATAATAGCGTTTTCCCACAAATGTAATATAGTCCTGGAAATACAGGATCCACTCATTCAAGGTACAAGCACCACCCTCCAACAATTTGGAAGGTGTGCTCACATTCACTGAAGTCAACAAATGCATTATTACATTCAGTTCTGCGTCTTAATATGCATAGCTTTCCTTTATGTTGCCAATCCAGAGCCATTGCAGAATGTGCATCACCCTTTCTGATTTCACCTTCCCGGTGTGCCCAAGGTGGAATTTTTGGTTGTGTTTCAGCCTTTTTCTTAATTCCCCCACATCTATCTTCAACTGAATTGATAAAATCTTTTTCTACGTTATGTTATAAGCAGGTTAAATTATGTCTATGTGCATACACTGTTACTATACTTTGTGTTGGTTGGAAAAATTCACTCATTATTTCAGCAGTTCGTGATCTGGTACAATGTTCATATTTTTCTTAATTGGTATTTCTGAGAATACTAAATCATAATTTGAATAGTAATATTGAAATTGTCCTTTGCAATAAAACAAACTGGTTATTACACTACCAGAAATGCCATAAGTGAGAGGCAGGTGATGGTTGGTCAACCCCTCAAACTGAGGTAGGTAGTTGCATGTACACATAACAATCTCGAGTATTCAAAGTGCCCACATATTTATACAGAAGTTTAGTAAAAAAACTCAGAGAGAAATCATTAAATGATTGATCGTGATGTAAAGTTTTGTCAGTTAAATCGTTAGATACGATTCCATCATTCTTTTCTTCCAATTTTTTAGTAACAGAAGTAGGGTTAATATCATGCTTTACATAAATATGATGAGGAAGATTTAAGATAATAAGTAACAAGACAATGATTATGGAGAAAGCAGCTAACAAGCAAGCACATACGCGTTTACGTTTTACGGATAGTAGGTTTTGATCTCCCATCTCTCTAGAAACGGAACTCATGTTTTTGTTAACTTTGTAGAGAATGCTTAATATAGCGTAGATTTTGCAGCAAAGGTTTATTATTGAGCTCTTAGGTAAGTTTTCCTTTGGCTTTTTCTCACTGTTACAGTTTGCAGGTTTCAGCTTTTGCCATATTCGGGTGTATATTCGTCTCTTCAATTTCTTATAGACCTTTCTTTTAGTCTTTTCCTGCTTTTATAGTGTCCCTTTATTATGAAAGTTTTTTCATGGTGGTTTTTGTGAGCTTGAATCTTTAAAACAAAAAGCTTAGCATGCTTTCTCCCAGTCATTAGCTGCTGCTAAATAAGTCCATTCAGGTGCAGCGTATCTTCGATTTGGTACTTAAGCTCTTTTCGACTTTCTCTCTTTTGGTTCGTCATCATCATCATCACTCTGTTCAGATTGACTTGAGACTTCAATAACAGTTGGGGGTACTTTGCCTTCTGTCCGAATTTGCCTCAATCTGTCAGTTCTCTTGGGCCAACGGTCTCCACTTATCACTCGCTTTTCGCTTGCACTGTTCACAACAGCTGGATCAATACTTCGCCTAGTCAGGTCCCTCTCTCCATGACCCTCGATACCAACAGGGACTGACTCTCTCGGACCCTCATTTGAACCAGTGCCTCGAGACCCAGTAGCTGGCGCCCCCTCTACTTTGTGACTGACCTGAGTTGGGGTGAGGGGGCGACGGGGGCCCAATACCTGAACGTAACAGGGCCCGCCTGGAGGGATGCCATCTTGTCGGGACCATTGCAGTCCGGGCGCCATAGGGTTAATCATACAACCTCTCCCGCACAGGCTGCCAACGGACACGCCCGGCAGGAGAACCAATCACCTGTGCGGACCGGCCATAAAGAGGAGGGCCCACAGGAAGCAGGAAGTCGCCAGAAGGAGGAAAACGCCATAAGGGGGCAACCAGACACGGAAGAAGGCCGACCGGAAGGAGCCTCATCCCCGCCGTCCAAAGCCACGGAGCAGGAGCCGGAAAACACTGACATCTCGGACCAGAACCCGGATCGGAACTCTGACGACCTCGACGTGTGGACCGAGGAGTGGTGGACGCCCCAGGAGAGCCAGAGGCCCCGCTGCAACTCCGGGGAGAGTTGTGGCTATTGCAGTGAGTGGAAAAAGAAGGGGTGGGGAGGAGTACACTGAAAATTGTCGATCCTCTCACCACTTGGGGCCTGCATCACCTGTTCTGAAGGTTCTTTTTTTGTTTATTATTTCTTTTGGTGATTCTTTCTTTTCTTCTTTATCAGTTTTATGGTGTTGGGCAGTATACAGGGAAGTGTATGGGCCCATTCCTATAGAGGAGGTCGACCGAGAGCATAACTCTGCCTCCCTAAACGATATCAAACTGCAGATCAGAAAAGGAGGGGGTGGAGTGGTAAGAGAGCAACCCGACCTTGTCCTTTTTTTGTGTGTGTGTTTGTTTGTTCCTTGTTATTCACACACTCTGGGCACCAACATCTTTAATCGTAAGAGTGTCTAAGAAAAGGATGAGGGCAAAAGGAAAGTTTCACCTGTTTAAACCCTCCCCTATTTCACAGTTATGAAGGCTTCTCCCAGGGTGGTGAAGGCTGACCTAACCGCTCCGCATTTGACCTATTGGACGAACCCCCCCTCATACTCACCATTCCTTTTGTGTTCTCTCGAGCTACCTGGGGACATCTGGATTCTGAAGCCTGTCCGGTGTGGAAAGAAAAGTGGAAGGCCTAGAGCGGCAAAACGGACAAACGTTACAACCGGACCGAGAACAAAGAAAACGTCATCACGGCCATACTAATTGTTGGACTTGGCCCTTTCGGCAGGTTCACCCCTAAACTTTTTGCAGTCTCCTAGCCTTTTTCTGTGACCTGGTGTTGGTGGTTTTAGGCCTCTGGGCACTTTAGCACTGCTGTCCAGTGTAAAGTGTGTGCGCTCTCTGTGTTACATTGGTGAGATTGGCCTGCCCTCCCATGGGAATGCATTGGGGATTCCCTGATCAGTGTGTCAGTGGTAATTCAGGATATGGGAGGAGCAGCATGGTCGAGTTTGGTATGTATGAAATTGTGAGAATAAATGCTGCGCAATGGTGTGCGCAGATTTATTATGACTGTTGGAGAAATGCCACTTTTAGAAGTTGGCATTTCTGTGTGCTATGTGTCTGCCTGCCTGATGTGAATTGCATGTCTGGCTTGTGAGTGACAGGGGCTGGGAGGTGTGTGTGGCTCCAGGAGGGGCAGGGTGAGTCAGCACTAGGCTGAATGGGACATATGTGCTGGGAGTAGTGGGAGGAGTAATCCCCTGACTCTGAATAGGACTGTGCCCAGCCTGCACAATGCGGGCTCCGCCCCCTGTGGTGTGTCTGATCACCTAGCCCCCACCTGACAAAGGGGAAGAGGAGCTTGGAAAACAAAGTGCTCCAAATCCCCCCTGAACCAGTTGCATCTGGTTCCCCCATGCCCTGTCCTGCAGACAAAGGAATACCTGGTATAAATGTAGGGGCTGTGACCCCATGAAATTGCTTTTGTTCTGTTCTGTGCTGGGGGCTTGCTGCTGCTGGGGCCCGCTACGCCCCCTGGACCTGGAGGATCTGGTGATTGGACTCAGTCTTTTTAACTGCAGGACTTTTTGTGATCGTAGCGCCTCGTGAGCGCTATATCTAAATTGCCAGCTGAGGAGAGGAGCCGGCCCTGCTACAGCGCGAGGCTGCTAGGGAATCCCGGCGTGTGGGATTCCCCCCTGTGCTGCTTATAGAAGCGGGAGCCCACCCCGCGTTGTGCTAAGGAGAGCGGGAGCCTACCCCACTTTATGGTTATTTTTAAACGGGTGCCCACCACGCATCTGCATTTTATTTTAAAAATGGGTGCCCACCCCGCATTCGCGTGCTGCCGAAGGGCCGCCGCTCCGGGAGCAGCGACCCGGAAAAGAATCCAGCCGGCCCGGAAGTCAGGCAGGGAGAGCCTGATGGTGGGGGGGCCTCGCGCCCTAAGGGATGGAAGCTGCGGCCGGTGCTTTGTGAACCGGGGCTCCCGTGAGCATGGGAGAGCCCTGCGGTGTGCCTGGAGGAGATCGGAGTGCGGGACCAGCCGCGAGAGAAGGCGGAGCCTCCCCGTGTAGCCCGGTGAGTGGGGCTCCATGAGGGTCCACTGTATGTGCCGAGAGAGGCACAAGGCCAAAGAAGAGAAGAGGAGGGAGTCCCCGAGGGATGGGGGTTCTCCGGAGCATGCCGCCCAGGAGCCGGTGTCACTTTGCCCCAGCAGAGCGGAAAGCCTCTGTGAGTGGGGCTCAGTTGTTAACTTGGTGGGGGTGGTGTCGGGGCACATTGTCGGTGCCCGCCCCCTGTGATCACAGCTGCCCCACCTGACAGTGGGCAGCTGCAACGTGGAGCCCCATTTGTTTTAAAGTCCCGGAGTGGGGCGTTAGTGGCCCAGTGAGTGCCAGTGCCTGTTTGGTTTCCAGCTGCACCACAGTTGCGGGCAGCTGCACCGAGGGGGCAATTCGTGCTAAGAGCCCTAGAGCAGGGCCCCAGAGGGCACAGTGAGTGCCCAGGCCCACGTTCTGCATCACAGCTGCACGGCAAGGACAACAGTTCTTGGGGGCAGTGAGGATAAGACAGGAGTGAGATATACTCCTGTGCCCCAGCGCAATTGCGCACGTGGATTCTGCTGCATTGGCAGCCGCCCTGACATTTGGGACATAGGGCATTTGAGCCCTTTGAGAAGGCCAGTTGGCCAGGGGGACTGTGAGGTTTGTAGGGCGCCAGGCACTAATGTGATTTATGTGGTGCTAGGAAATGTGATTCATGTCCTGTGAGTTATGCACCGTAATTTATGCCTCTACTGTGTTTATGTTATGAGGTTTTGCAGATTGTGGTTTATGCTTGTGAGGTTACGCCCCTAATGTGAGTTATACTTAGGAGGTTGGCGCAGAATGTATTTCACGCCTAAATGTGATACTGTGCATAATATGATTTATGTTGCAGGATAATACTGAGTACAGTGTTTGCCAGTAATTACTGGTTGTGTTCTACGTTTATGATATGTTCTACATTTACTAAGTTCACTTTGTGATGGTTCTGACAGTTGCCCAATTGGCCCTGTCAGGTGTATATAATCCCCTGTAAATATTGCCTAGTGCCAGTTGGCAAAGTGTATATTGTGTGATTACTATTCTAATGTGTTTATGACAATACAAAGGCTATTTTTATATATAACCTTGTATGGAGTTCCTTTTGTGGTGTGCCTAGTATGTTGTTGCTGTGTGTGTGTTGCGCAAACGCTTTACACATTGCCTCCGGGATAGGCCTGACTGCTCGTGCCAAGCTACCAAGGGGGTGAGCAGGGGTTATCTTCGGCGTGTAACTCCTTTGCCCTGACTAGAGTGGTGGTCTCTGCCTGGCTTTGGCGCAAGCCTTAGCCAACCAGAGATCCCATTTCTAACACTAATGTATACCTGGAAAACATAAAACTCTTGGAAAAGGTAACACTCTCTTTCTAGAAGATCATAGCATTAATTACCTCTGTTCTGCTAGTGTGAAAATAAAGTGGACAAAATTGAGAACTTTATTAGGTCTCCTAGATTTTGTTTCCGCCCATCCCTCCGACAGTTGGATGTCTCACTGTGACCACCTGTACATCCATTACAGATATTGCATTTTCAAGGGGACATGGGACTCAGCAAGTGTGGGCAGCATGTACCCAGTTAGGCAGCCCACCACATTTGACAGCAGTTGTGGTAACAAGAATCACTTAATATGGCCCACGCCAACGAGGCTCCAAACACGATTTGCACACGTGTTTCTTTACCATAACCCAGTCACTGGGACTAAGGTCATGGCACTGCTCCTGTTGAGGTGAAGTGGCAGCTTCCCTAACCTGCTGAGACACAGAAAAGACCAAATTAGCCAATCCTTTACAGTAATCGAGCACAAAATCATCAGTAATATTCACTAACTGGTTGGCTGGGACTGTAGGCTGTCTCATAGCCCTCCCCATAATGATTCTGTGTGGGGACAGTCCAGTTCTTCTGTCTGGGGTACTTCTCAAACTCATTAACACCAAGGGCAAAGCATCAGGCCATTTCAGAGAAGTGAACGCACACACTTTTGCCAATCTGGATTTCATCGTTCTATTAACCTGTTCGAACACTCCAGATGCCTCTAGTCAATATGCGCAATGTAACTTCTGCTCAATTTGTAATGCTGCACAAAGCATTCACATTACCTCATTATTAAAATGAGTCCCTCTATCTGATTCCAAAGAGGTCGGAAATCCAAACCATGGTTTGAGCTTTCTAAGGAGTAGTTTAGCTACAGTTAAGATGTCATTGAGCCTGGTTTGGTAGGCTTCCACCCAACGAGAGAACAGACACACAATCACTAAAACATACTCCAGTCCATTGCAAAAGGGCATCTCGATGCATTTTATTAAAGGGTCCTCCATATCTCCTGCATGACTCATTGTAACTAGTGTTTTCTTTCCCACATTTGGTTGCTGGCATACTACACACCTTTGGCAAAGCACCTCTGCAACATCTCGGAATCGAGGATTAAACCAGGTCTGTCAAAAAAGACGCATCATAACATCTCTCCCAACATATGCGGGACCATGATATTTTCTTGCCATTGGTGACAACAATCTATCAGGTAGATCTAGTCGTCCATCTGTGTATACCCACAACTCATCTTCTTGCCTCTGTGTAGAACCCGCTTTGATCCATCCTTGTCTTTCTGCTTCTGGCACCTCATCCTGCAAAGCTTTTATGTCTTCCCATGTTTCCACAGCTGAGAACATCAGCCTACATTCTGTGACATCGGTTTGCTCTTTTAATGTGTCCCCCATTAAAGATGTAGGAATTTAGGGCGCAATAGTGCACGGTATCGTCCACATAGCAGTTTCTGACCATCACATAATCATTTCCCTGTTGTTGGGCTGGGCATTTTACCACTCCAATTTGGGCGGGCAGTTGTAATGACAGCAGTAGATTTTTCACGCTCTCTCCGTTTTGGATGGGTGAACCCGAAGAGGTCATGAACCCACGCTGAGACCACAACTGCCCAAAGTCGTGGACAACCCCAAAACCATATTGGCTGTCAGTGAAAATGGTAACTCTTAATTGTTCGGTAATGCTGCAAGCCCTGGTTAATGCGATCAACTCAGCGACCTGAGCAGGATACACTCCTTGCAACCATAAAGCTTCCATCACTCCTACAACCATGCAGATGGCATACGCAGCTCTTAAATTTCCTCCTACATCTCGCAAACATAATCCATCCACGAACAACACATGATCTGACTCAGACAGTGGTCGAGCCTTCGTACACAACTCAGTCACATCCAAACAATCATGATCTGCTTCATCAATCACAACTTTGTTTCCTGGTAAAGGCATCAATGTAGCCGAATTCAAACTCATACATCGCACCAATGACACGTTTTCAGCACCCAAAATCACTTGCTCATACTTGGTCAATCAGCTACTTGTGAGATATTGTGTTGGAGTAGGAGTGAGCAAAATTTAAACAGAATGTGGCACATGCACTTTCAATTGATGACCCATCACAATGCTTTCACATTGGTCCAAACTCACACTTGTTGCAGGGACAGCCTTTAGATATCTGGGCAATGCTGCAGCTACACGAGCTAAAGTACCTGAGAAATATGCAACAGGTCTGCATGCAGTTCCATGCATCTGCATTAAAAATAACAATGTGCAGCCTTTGCACTCACTGCAGAACAGAGTGAAACTTTTGTTGAAGTCGGGCATTCCCAATACTGGAGCTCGACACAAACTCTCTTGCAGTTCATTAAAAGAGCGAATGCATTCATCATTCCATGGGACTGGATCTGACGCATCTTTATGTGTAAGCCTCTAAAGTGGCTTGGCTGTCAATGAGAAATTTGGAATCCATTGTTGACAATAACCAACCATTCCCAGGAACATTCGAACTTCCTTTTGTGTGCTTGGTGGATTCATTTGCAAAATGGCATTAATCCGATCCTGTGACACCTTTCTAGCTCCCTTTTCAATGTGATTTCCTAAATAAAGGACTTCCCTCCTGCAAAATTGTAACTTTGCTGGTGACACCTAATACCCACTCACTGGCAAATGATTTAGTAATGCAATGGTGTCAGACATACCAGCCTCCTGAGTACCTGATGCTACCAACAAGTCGTCAAAGTACTGAATCAGCACCGAATGATTTGGCATCAATAATAACTCCAGGTTCTTCTTCAATATCTGATTGAAGATGGAAGGACTCTCTGTATACCCTTGTGGAACTCTGCACCATGCCAAGACACGATTTCCAAACCGGAAAGCAAATAAAAATTATCTATCTGGGTGCAAGCGAATGGACAAAAAGGCTTGACACAAATCAATGACAGAAAACCATTCAGCTTCACATGGAATCTGATACAGCATCAAGGCTGGATTTGGCATGATTGGACAGCATGGAATCACAATTTGATTAACCTTGTGCAAATCCTGCCCGATTAGATACTCTCCATTTGGTTTCTAAGGGGCTCATTATGATGGCGGAAAGACGCCACCACCGGGCCGGCGGTGGCAGTCCTTCCGCCATCATGAGGAAAATTCCCACCGCCAAATTAGGATGGCGGTGGGAATCACAATGGTTCCGCGGCGGACGTTCCGCAAGGCGGTCCTCTTCCGGCCACCTTGCGGAACCCGGAACCAGGGCAACATTGCGGTGGTGCCGTGCAGGCACCGCAGTGGAGATTACGGTATCCCTTTCCGCCTGTCTTTTTGCGGCGGATATCCCGCCGCAAAAAGACAGGCGGAGACTGGCTTTGGGGGCCTGTTGCGGGCCCCCTCTGTTTTGGGGGGGTGCACTGTGGGGGTACCCATGGTACCCCCCTGCAGTTCCATGCACCAAGTGGCAGGCACCGCGTGGTGCCTGTCAAGTGGTGCAGGGAAATGCGGTGCATGCACCTTTATCATTGGGGACGGTGCTGCAGCCAGCAGCACCGCCCGCAATGTTAAAGGCCCAGGATGCGCCCGTCATAGTGGCGGGCACATCCTAATTCACCCAGCGGGACCTCCGCCTTACCGGCGGGCGGTCCCAGAACTGCAACGATGGCGGGCGGACTGATGTCCGCCCGCCATCGTAATGAGCCCCTAAATTCCCATAATAGGTGAATTACATGGGCTTCCCATAATCTCTCTCAAAATCCCTTGTTCAATCAATAACTTGATTAAAGGTGTTATACCCGCAATTGTCTCTGGGCTCAGATTAGTTGGTGGGATTCTAAAAATTCTGCATTTGGCTTCAAAGTATTTCGCATTGGAGCCACTCCCTTAATCAAACCAATATCTTTTCCTGTGAAATCCCAAACTTCAGGTAGCACAGCATCTCTCAATTCTAAGGGTAAATCATTACTTGTTAATAAAGGAAATAATCCTTCTGCGTCACATTTTGAATACAATATCTTCATCATTAGTATGAAACTCTATTCCCTTCGGAGCACAATAAATGGAACAGTTCAATTTGCACAAAAGATCTTGTCCCAAAAGATTTACTGGACTAGACTCACATATCACAAATTTGTGAAAATCCTCAAATGACCTAATTAGCACTTTAACAGGATCAGTCACAGGGGTTGACATTAATCGATTAGAAACTCCTACAACTTGAATTCTTTTTCCCGAAAGGGGTAGGCTGGGAACTTCCACTGTTCTCACAGTGGAATGGGTAGCACCAGTTTCGACAAGAAACAAAATAGGTGTTCTATTTACTTTGCCATCCAAGTAAGGATTACTCTGGTCTACCTCTAAGGATACGCCAAGCATGCTTTCCTCCTCTCCTTTCAGGCACTGTCATTGGGACAAATCTGAATCACTGTCATCAATCTGTATTAAGTATTGTTGAGTAGCATTTAAGTTTGTGTCAACTTGGCCATTGGTATGGAATCCTATATTCCCATTGTAGTTTTGAACCTGAACATTCAGGTGTGGCATAGGAGCTTGTGGCATATTTAAATTTGAATGTTTCTGTCTTTGAGTGTGCTGATTCTGCATCACATTACCTGCTAGGACTGTGTACTTTTACCTGAGACATCTGTCCATTCACCTGATTCAGTGGATTAAACCTACACTTGTGCTTCCAATGCCCGGACTTGCCGCAAATATGGCATGGATTGGTATTCTTCAACATTTATATTGAAGCACCTCTACCTCTGCCTTGAGTTGTCGAATTACGTTGTTGTCCTCCTGCTACTTTTTGAATACCAGTATTCATTTGACCATTTCCCTGTACAACAACAGTACAATCAGCACTGACTCCCATATAACCTTTCTTTGCTGCCTTCACTGGAGCCAACATCAGCTTTTCCTTTAATCTCTCATGCTTGGAGTATCAGAGCACTTATTTCAGGTCTCAATCCATACACAAATCGATATACGAAATATCCCATATCTTTTCCAGATCGTTTTCCATCCCACTGTACTGATTAAATGCATGTAAAAGCCTCTCATAATATGCATGCACTGTATCCTTCAACTCCTGTGTTGTTCTATCAATCTTTACCCAATCAGTTTTTGGGAGAAAGGTCCCCCTTTAAAAAAGTAATGACCTAATTATATTTTTTCATTACTTCGGGTGAAGGTGCACCAGTTCTCGGATCTCTTAAAGGTTCTGTTTCTGCCCAATCTACAACAATCTTACATTTGGTCCATAAATTACTTGGAACCACAATGTCAAACAGGGTATCGAAATCCTTTAATAAAACCTTAGAAACTTTCACAAACCTCTCAACTTGTATATACAATTCAACTGGTTTTTCTCTTAATTTGGGGAAATCATTTGTAAAAGACAGTATACCAGGTCTAGTCCATGGAAGATGAACATAAATTCCTCCTGGCACTTCCCTCATTGGAAATATTTTCGTTTCTACATTTTCTGTTTCCCCCTCAAACATTGGATACATCAGCATAGTCGTTTTCTTTGATTCCTTCTTTTTAGCCCATCTGCCTTCCCATCTTTCCAACTCAACCCATTTCCTAAGGGTTGTCAACAACTCTTTAATCTGTAATCTTTTACCTGAGGGTTTTAGACTCCCGAGATCCTTATCACTGAAGTCAAATCAATAAGTTTTTTGTAATGTCTTTGATTTTTGAATATCCACCCCATATTTCTGCGCAACTTCAGCCAATATTTCATGAGTATTTCTAGCTCTCCTGGTAATGGGCTTACATACAAATAAAAATTCATCATCCGAATAACTAACGATCCTACCAGAACTAACAGGGCTTCATCCTGGACTCCTCCCTGTCGATGACCAGACAAGTCAACGCCGTCTCATCTTCATGCTTCAACACCCTGCGCATGCTCCGCAAGATCTTCAGATGGATCCCCACTGAAACCAGGAAGACCGTCACCCAGGCACTCGTCACCAGCCGACTGGACTATGGGAACACCCTCTACGCCGGAACCACAGCCAAACTTCAAAAAAGACTCCAGCGCATCCAGAACGCCTCCGCACGACTCATCCTGGACATCCCCCGACACAGCCACATCACCGGACACCTGAAAGACCTGCACTGGCTCCCCGTCAGCAAGAGAATCACGTTCAGACTCCTCACCCACGCACACAAGGCCCTCCACGACCTGGGCCCAAAGTACCTCAACGACCGCGTGACCTTCTACACGCCCACACGCCAGCTACGATCAACCAGCCACGCCCTCGCCACCGTACCACGCATCCGCAGAACCACCGCCGGAGGAAGATCCTTCTCCTACCTGGCAGCCAAGACCTGGAACTCCCTCCCCACTCACCTTCGGCGAACCCAGGACCATCTCTCCTTCAGGAAGCAGCTCAAGACCTGGCTGTTCGAGCAGTAACTTACCCCCTCCCCCAGCGCCTTGAGACCCTCCCGGGTGAGTAGCGCGCTCTATAAATGCCGTGATTGATTGATTGATTGACAGTTCCCAAGATCATTTCTTCCACCTCCACTTTAAGTTTCGCTACATCGAGTGATTTTTCATTTCAATTTTTCAACACTGATGTTCCCTGATCTTCCATACCCTTGTCAAAAGTAGAAGGAGCTATATCCTTAATCTAATCATCAAGTTCGTGTGGGGTAAGCCCAATTAGTTAATTTAATACACTCTCTTGCGGTCCTCCACTGGCTCCCTCCACTCGTGGGGGTAACTTGTTTCAGAACCTCGAGTTCCCTTTTGTAAAGTTTTTACTGACATAGCTTGCAATCCTCTGTTGGGAGTTTCCATATTTTCCTCTACGGTACTTGATAATGGGGTTGGTCTCACTTGATTATGTGATGAGGTAGTTTGAATTGTCTCTACACTAACTCCTGATTCACTCCCTTGATGTGAGGTATAAACATTCGAAATTGTCAAATTGGAATTCATTTGTTCTCTACTCAATCCCTGTGGAATAATGTTTGCTCCCCCCAGTCCAGTGGTAACAGTTAAAGAATGTACAGGCTATCCTCCAGTACCTGATTGATACAAAGAACCACAGGTCCTATAGTTACTGGGACTGAAAGAGCATCTGGCGCACTCGGTATCATGAGGTTATCTCCTCAATCAGGAAAGGATTAGTAGGGGGTTCTCTCCTCAATCAGGAAAGGATTAGTAGGATTTCAACTATTTGGCAATGAAGGTGCACCTGGTTGAGTTCCCACAAAAGCATTTGTCCCTGTCTGTGACTGTTCTTCGATATATGGTGGAGGTCGATTCATCAGTAATTCACTCAGAACCTCATCATCGATCTCATCACCACTCTCATCACTTAACATAAACACAGGATACATTGTGCTCCCTCTGCAATACCCCTTCTCCACATTTTCTGCTGAGCATCCCACTTAGCCTCTACATACCTATTTTAGGTGTTCTTATATTTTCCCTGATATTTCTGTTTCTCTTTCTGATGGGCAACATGTTCCCATTCTCCGAGGGCTTCGAACTGCATTGGTCTTGGTGGTGGTTTAAAGTCGTTCATTTGTCTCCTCAAATTTTCAAGAATTCGTACATTGGATGTATCATATTGAGGGAAAGCTAAAGGTCCATCTTTCTCAGTATACTTCTTCCAATTCTCTAAACATGTGCATGTCTGATAACCTTTCTCTAAAGTCATACACAAAGCAGGTGTGCCTTCGGGTGGTATCTGTACCCTGTCTATAGTAGGGACAGGCACATCTCCATGTATCAATGTTTTTATACTGTTTAAAATGTTCATGATTTTAAAATACATTTTCTAATGTCCTGTACAAATTATCTCACTTGTCTTTCCAATAAATACTTCCTTGTTGTCATTCAAGCTCCCAATCGCAGTGCGGCTCTCTATGACACTATCAACCAATCCCAGCACGGTTTTACACCAACTGTGCTATCGCAGCGCAACACTCTATGACATCATACGACCCAGCCTATTCAAACTCTGATCTAAAACAACTCGTTAATCACAAATAAACTCTTGTCTGCTCCACTAAGGGAAATTATAGATCTCTATACAACCAGAATTTATTCACACGAATTAGAAAAATCTTGACCAGCACGATTTCACTTAAAAAATCCTTATGATTAAAGTCTGTGCACTTTGAGAAAAATCCCAACGATTTTAAACTCCACACACTCACAAAGTTCCCTTCCCTGGTGGTACTGCCGATGACATCTCACGCACAGCACCTTTGAAACAGCAGACAAACTTACTCAGCGTACGCCACACTACGACCACCCTTAGGTGTACATCCCTGGATCTTAGGCCACTTCAGACCTGATAACAACTTCAATTCAACAATAACTTATTCAACATTAATCACTAAAAACATTGCTCTACCGATTCTCATTTGTTACACATTTAAGCAACAATATTAAGCAACCCAATTAATACTTACACCACTTGTCTCATTGTTTTCTCTTTAGAACTGGCACCTGGTCAAATGTCACTGAACTTGGGTTTTGGGTAAATCTAAAGTAACCTCAATATGCATCCCCCTTATATCCCAATTTTGTCAGACAGCTAATCCATCCGACACGCTACCAGAAAAACTGCTGCAGCGTTGGCGTGTTGGGCCCTTGTGTTTATAATTTGACTGTCTTATTCTTATCTCAAAGTAACCTTGCTACCATGTAAAACCATCTTGGTCCTCCGATGGATCTTGTTCTGTGCTGAAAGGGACTGGAATATTCGAAGGATAAGCAATTGTCAAATGAAGACCAGGAATAAGATAACTGGTATCATATAATTTTTACTCAAATCATTTAGAATTCCACATTTATGAATCAGCCCAAATATTTCACCCACAAACAAATAATGAGGCAGAATCAGCAGAGTTTAGTTTAAGCTTGAGGTTTTAGTACTTCATAAAATTAAGTTAAATGGATCGCACACAATCTTAACCAAGCTAATTCAAATTTAATAAAGCATCAATATACTCTGCGAGGTCCAAGGATGTAAGGATTGATCTTCCTCAGCTGAGGGAGATTAAATATTTAAGCAAAATTTTATCAACAGGGAAATCAGTTGTGCCTCATACAAACCCTTAGGGTAGTTCATGGAGTTCCAAATGACCAGTTCCAGTTTATTAAGACAGAATTTCTGTCTCTGTCCGTTGATGTGGCGTTACCGCCACAGCAGTGTGACACGAACCCCTTCAGCCAAAAAGGTTCCGCTACGCTAGCATACCTGCCAGCAGCAAATCGCAGTTTTTGGTCACAATTAGCCTTGTCTTAGGATGTCAAAGCCGTCAGTCTCAATGCTGCCAAATGGGTGAGCAAGCGAACCAAACAAACACGCGGAAGAGTCTCTCTCTCACTCCAGTTTCAAAAGTCTTGAGTAATTATACTCATTAGTTCAAGGTTAACATCCCTGACAATTTGTCGGACCACTCTGTCCCATTGGTCACCTTCGATAGGATGAGATGACGTAGTAGGTAAAAAGTTTATAAATCTGGAAGAATGAAGTAATCTGTAACTCGTAATTTCTTTAGAATCCTTGTAGGTTTAGTCATATGAACAATGTTGCACTCAGAAAGTAGACGAATTTATGCTCTCATCTCTTGTCTGTCACTTCTCAAGCATCTGCTCTAGCATGTAGCTGTTTTTGTTGTGAGTCTAATCAAACTGTGCTACAAATGTCAAAGGAAGCAATTGATAGTTAGAACACAAGTGGTAACTTTACGAAAAGTTCCCATAGGCTTCAGACTACTTAGTTCATAAGTTCATATTAGAAAAAGAAGCAAAGTTGAGGCCTTAATGAAATACAGCTCATGCATGATGAAATTGTGCTAAAATATGAATCTTGCATTGCATAGCATGTAATATAAATCTATCAATTAAATGTATTAATATAATTTCATTCATATTGTAATTAATTAATGTAAGTAAAGGGTACTCAACATTTTTGAAAATGTCTCTCACTCACATTTATGTTTACATACATTTCTTTTGCACATCATATGTTATTAAAGCACACGTTTAAATGCGCATCAAGAGAAAGACTTACGAAATACGATTTTCAGGTAAACTCGTGCAGCACTTTCTTTCTGTTGTCATTTTCAGTGCCCTCATTACACATTTTAATACTCTATTCATCTCTAATAAGGGAAACATTTAATTCTCACATATGAATTTCTTGGTAATACTCACAAGATCACATGACATTAAAGTGTTAAAAATTCACATCTACTCATTAAATATAAAATGTAACATAAACTTATTTCTAACATTCTGCATGCTTTTACGATGCAGTATCTAAATCAGAACTATTGTTTGTCATTTCTTGAAACCTGGAGCTTAACACACGTTTTGTCATTTCCATGTAAAGTAGTGTCACATATCATTTCTATGTTAATTCTCATAAATTAGTGAGAGGAAAACCTCTGCTCTATCAACGTCTATTGGCACTATAACCCCTGGTGTCAGGGCATGTATTGCATAAAACGTTGCCTGTTGGTAGCATACCACATTTCTCAAGGAAATAAAGACGTTCTACATAGGAGAGCAACACTACAAGATTTAATTGACTGCTTAATACTGATTGCACAACAGAAATATGGTGCCTGAGGTAAAATTACAAAGAGAAGTGCAGCTACTGACAGGTGTTCAATTAGGAATTTAGGGCCAGAAGTATCAATAACTTGCTGCAACTGCACCAGGATAGCCTTGTGGGCGTATTGTGCTCTACAAATGCACATAACCTAACACATAACATAACACTGTTCTCAAATTGCAACCAATACTATTAGGTTGGTTCACAACATTCTGAATTTTAGTGGGTCACAATCAACCTACATCATGAACATTAATGAGGTAGGTTGTAAATTATGACTCTCTATGATTGAGGGCCATCACAAGGATGGTGGCCTGCTAGGATCAGCACACCACCATTTAGGAAAGCAAAAATGAAGCACATTTTTTGTGTAATTCTGAAGTGTGCTCTGGAAACTGATTTTAAAATGATCAAAATAAATCAAGACACTTTACTTGTTGATGCAAATATTATAAATATTCACAGAAATTCGATTTCCCTATATTATCATTTGTGAGCTGTATAGTTTTATCAGTAAAACTTTATGTCTGTGCAGAGTCAGTGGCCATTTCAATGGAAAATATGTTGTCTGTAATGACAATGCGCTACCACATGATGATTTAGTTACATTAAACAATTGCCCCGCCTCACGTCCATTCACCCCAACAAGAACTTTTTCAAGACTGCTTCACAGACAACTCCATCTCTCTGACCTGAAGCTAGGGAATCTATATCAGACAATGCCTACGACCCATTCCTGGGTGGGTAAATGTAATACTTACCCCCCAGCCTGTGGTAGAACCTAAAAACACAGACTAAATATAAACATGCCCTGTAAAACATAGATTCCAAAATGTCTGCCAAAATATCAACCATTCATAAACATCTTTTTACAGACTGTCTGACATGCACCTGAAACGATTATCCTAACACTTGCCACCAAATATGCTATGACTAGTGTTAGAAGCATAAATGTATCCAGTCCCAGATATTGTTTAGGAAGATATTTATGTAAGGTTAGTATAATTAAAGTCTTTCTTTTTTCAGTGCTTTTTTTCATATGGGACCCTACCAAAATGACATATATGTAAAGTCTGTGTGCAAGACAAATATTTTGCTTTGGCATACATTTGTGGTGCTGTGTGCTTACTCTCGAATGCCAAGCATAATCCAGGAGTGAAGTAGGAGTAAGCTAGGCCATGTGATGGTTAGTTCTATACTGCCTATCTAATGCTAAAGGAGCTTGATTCAGAAACTTTTTGCAGTGATTTACTCCTGTTTAAACCAGGAGTACTCCTTGACTTACTCTTGAATTCCAGAAGTAAGGCAGGAGTATACTCCCTGCAAAATCTTGGTAAATTGGGCCCGATGGTTCTTTAGAGTTGGTAATAAATATGCATAAAAACAATAGGCTCAATTCACAACAATATTGTTGTTATTTACTTTTGTAGTACTCTATTGGCTTGTTTTTGAATTGCAAGATTAGCCAAGAGTACTCCTGGTTTACTTCTGTAATTTAATAGGAAAACCGGAGTACTACAAGAATATGTCACACCTACTGGCAGAAAACTGTTTGTGGATTGGCTCACTGACTTCAATGGTACTCCCCTTTACTTTTGCCTGAGATGACAAACACTGTAAGAATTTGCATTGTTGTCTTCCGGTTGACTTGGCATTACTTACAGTTCTTACTCAGGAATGTGTCGACATGGCTTAGAGTGAGTTCTAACGTGGTTACATGCAAAACAGTAACCATGTTGTGAGACGGTTCAGTGGTCATCCTCAAACACATGGTCAAAAAGATATTCTCACATACATAGAAGCCATTATTGATAGTAAATAAAAATGCACATATATATTCAACAGCTAGAAAACAATGGCAAACTTCACATACATTGGAAAAGGAGTGCATTATTCATGAAGGTTGTTCTATCTGCCCTGAGTCCGACCCTATTTATCCTATATTGCAACCGCTGGCCGAACTGATTGAGGGTCTTGGCGTTCGAACAGTATCCTACGCCGATGATACCCAATTGATTATTACGCTGGCTCAGGATAACAACTAAGCGGCAGATGATTTCAAACTTTGTCTAGTAGACCCAGCCAATTGGATGAAGGACCGCTGCCTCAGACTAAATGCTACCAAACCGACATCTTGGTGGTAGGGAAACAAGTGTCCATTTGGTTTACGTCATGGTGGCCAAATGAGTTAGGCACTCCGCCTACTCCGAATTCTAAAGTGAAAAACCTTGGAGTCTGACTCGATTCCACCTTATCTTTTGTAGATCAAATCTCCACTCTTGTAGGTACTTGTTTTGGTACTTTGAAAATGCTCCAGATGATTCTAGGGCTTCTCCTGGATTCTGCGAAAAGAACGGTAGTCCAGACTCTTGTGGTATCACGGCTGGATTACTGTAACGTTCTCTATCTGGGGGCATCTAAGAGGAGCCTTCAAATGCTCCAGGGGGTACATAATGCTGCTGAATATTCCTATACGTGCCCCAACGGGGTCAGCTCTGGCTAAACTCCACTGGCTTCCCATTGAGGAGAGGATTTCTTTTAAAGCCATGTGCTTCGTCCATAGGATCCTCCATGGAAAAGGCCCTGGCTATCTCCTTCCTTTGATTCAACCTTATCTCCCTAACCGCTGTCTGAGATCAGCTGGAACAGGCCTTTCCAGTGTCCCGAAATTTCGCAGAACGTGTCTCGGAGGTAGCTCTTGTAGGTTCCTGCCAGCTAAACAATGGAACAGATTACCATTCCATCTCAGATTATGAGCCTTCGGAGGCTCTTTTTCGGAAGCACTTAAAAACTTGGCTTTTCAAGAAGGGTCTTACCCACTAACAAAAAAGGGAGGTTTATTACCAGTTCTGTCAATTGGAATTTCAGCGCGGGGACACACATGATTGGAATAACCAGGCACTTTACAAACTGCTAACATATGAGTAAATCTGATTTACTGATCTGGGGCTCCTGGCTTACTTCAGCCTTACTCCTGGAATTCAGGAGTACCACAAGAGTAAGTCACAGCACAATCTTAGTAAATCGGGTCCATTTTTGCTTCGGGGTAACCTGAAAATTCGTGTTGATGCTTTACACAAACGTATCATAATAACATGTATGCATGTATTGTTTGTCATCCCTTTGCTATGTGCCATTTGGACCTGAGAAGAATTCTAGAACACTGTATCTGATGCAATGGATTTCAGATGGTGTAGTCTGACATTCAGTAACGTGGTTATTTTTGCTTCCCTATGAGAACACAGACCCAAACAGATTAAATCTTGACAGCAGCTTTTCTTGTTCTCAAAAGTCAATTTTAGATGTTTAAATATCCCTGAAGTAAACACATGTGAGATAGATAATGCTGTTACAGCATCAACCGCGCGACTAGCAGTAAATTTGGTGGCTATGCAGCAAACATATTTCACAATGCCTTAGCGCAGGCAAAGATTATAAGCATATATAAACCCTTTATGTTACAGAGCATCAATCAATGTTTCATTTGCTTGCGACGATTTAAGGCCCTTGCCAGAGATAATATTAAATAGTACTCTTGAACAATGGTATTTCGCTGTCTCACGTGGCTTGAATCGTAGTTTATTAGAAAGTTACACATCTACAGCCCCAGATTATAAACTTTTTTCATATAACAATCTTAATTCATAGGGGGGTTGAATCTAGAGGGGCAGTTAGACGATTATCGCCTGGTGGTCTTTGGAATTTATTGTTTATGCTTGTTTTTTTACAGTTTGCTGCGGTGGGATAAAGAGTTACAAGCTGACTAGCGAGTTAGGATGTTTTTCTCCCTCTTTGACACTCTCATTGACACACTTCTCTCGTACACTATCAGGCATGCGATGACGTCATAAGGCATCTCATGATTAATGAGATAGTTTACTGGCAAAGGGTACTGAGTATAGTCAACATTGTTGCTATTCTGTGCGTGCTGGAGCTATTAATGTAAATATTAGCACTTGACTAACTCTGTTATCTATATCTTGCGTGCAATCGTCAACTTATTAGTGACAAAAGGAATATCGCCACACGTTAATTCAGGCATCCATTTCCGGGTTTGTATTCTTGGTTTGCAGGGTTTTATTTTCAGTGTTATATTTTGCTACTTCATAACCGCAGTGATGCCTTCTACTTTCATTGTGTTGGGTGTTAAATGCAATAAAGGTGGTTTCCAGGTGCCTACCCTTTTCTTTAGGATATCTATGCACAACTACATTTTAATGGCTTGTGGTATGCATGGCATCAAACTCCGTGCTTGCTAGAATTGTGTGCCTTTATTTGCTCTGATGTTTTCTGTCCACACACTGCGCCCGATTCATAAAATTAATTATGTAGTACGTATAGTAGTACTGCAAAATACAATACCCAAACCTACGGCCGAAGAACCTCTGCCCCTCCTACTATTTCAGCACGGATCTATGCCCCAGCAGCGATGATCCGCCCACCCACAAGTACAGGGTTTAGAAGTAAATGTGGCAGGGACAAGGAGGAGTGATGGAAAATTAGTGAATAATTACTATAAATGAGTGAGGTGGAAGGAAATTTAAGGAAGGGTTTAGGGAGGGGCATGCAAATATAAAACACACACCCACATAAGAGAAGATAATTGAGCAGTGCTTAATTTGAGCTTGTGATTTCTGGTGCTGGGCATGGGCACTTAATTGTCAACACCTCAAGATGGTGTCTGGTTAATTTAGAGATGACCACAACGACAGTCAATTATTTATTCTATATACATTAAAAATGATTATTACCTGCTACTTAAGCCATTCTTATAGCTTTGAGGGCCTTGAATATTCCGAATTGTCACACTTGTAGGAGTGTGATGGTTAGTAGTTGTGTTGTTACTATCATTGTCAGCATGGAAAGGGCAATGTGTGGTGAAAGCTGCAGTGGCCTCCTGACGAGAGCCCTGGCACTTATTTGTTTAAACAAATTAAGCACTGATGATTGCTATGCACAAAATACACTTCTCATTCTACTGCAACCCTAATAGTGAATAAACAGGCTTACATGTACTCCAGCCCAACCCTGAAGTAAGCACTGCATAGCCAACCATTGTTACAGCAACACACACCCACAGAAAAAAATGCAGACAAGCTACCATCCATGGGGAATTCATTCAATTAGTTCCAAATTTAAAATAAAGAAATATTATATTGGAATGAGACATGAGATAATGTTAAAACAAATCACTAAAACACTCCAATTATAGTTCAATTAAGTACCTATAACTTGCACCACCATCATGCACCGCTTATGTCCTCACGTATTACATAACTCATGACATGGTAAATGAAATCACTGATGACATGACTCATGACATGTCAGTCATTGTCTTCGTCCAGACCCTGAATCCAATCTGTATCAGAACTTGGACTCTGTGCTTACATTCCGGCAAGATCCCCTGGGGACTCCTTCCCATTTGCGAATGGATTACCACCTCCTTCAAGGAGTCGGTAAAATATGAATGTTTTGCGACCGTAATTTGGTCGCAAAGCATTCATACATCCCATTCGGATTCGGTATTTGGAAGGGACGCCCTAAACACGCCCCTTCCAAATAGTGAATCGCAAACACAAATTGCAATTTGGTAACGTGTTACCGAATCGCAATTTGTGTTTCATACATATGTAAAAGAATTTTTGCGGTCGGAAACAGACCGATCGGCCGTTTCCGACCGCAAAAATGCTTAATACATGTGGCCCTATGTCCCTGTGTCATGTAATGGTTGCCACAACATGTTGTCCATGTTGTGGCCAGCCAATCAAAAAGAGGAGACCCTTTGGGACCCCTCCTCACATGCACCAGGGGTCAGGTTGATATGTTTTCTAGATCATTCTCTAGAACACTGCCCACATTTTGATTTTTTAGGCCCCTTAGCTCTAAGTAGTTAGTCAATGTGCCAACCCGAGAAAGAAAACCAGTTGGACTGCAAACCCCCCACCCCCATAAATCATTGAGCAATATTTGATTGAAATGTGTTTCAGTTGACAATCATTCCTATATGAAATCACAGGGATACCTAGTGGAACCCAGACCCTCTTTCATTAAGAAAAAGCACACTCAGGAACACTAGGAAAACAATGGACATATTTTTTTCCTAATACATTTTATTAGTTTTTCGAACTTGCACACACAAGCAGAACACAAACTACCTAGGGGTGTTCGTGACCCAGGATGCTACCTTAGCATCGGTGAAAAGCGTACAACCCCTCCTTGACAAGTTAATGAATGACACTAAGGTCTGGACAGAACTACCATTGTAGTTGCTGGGGAGATCTGCCATCTTTAAGATGGTGACATTGCCCCACTTTCTATACCAACGGCAGAATTTCCCAAACAACCTGCCGTGCCTGCCCTTGGATCCGGCGTCGCTAGTCAGGCAGCCCTCTTCAGGCACCATGCAGTTGTTGCAGGGGCCCCGGGTGGCCGGGAGGGTCTCTGGAAGCAGGATGTTGCAGGATTATGGTGGTCAGGGGCTGCTTCAGTTCATGTCCGCCTTCTTTGGTGCCTTAAACCATGCCGGAATATATTTTAATTATGCATTAAAATCAAACTCTTATCCTAGTGCTCAGAATATGAATTATAACTACAATAGAGACAAATAAAATAGTAAATGCACTGTTGACTAAAAGTGTGAACAATAAGAAACATATTATATTGGTAGTGTAATTTATAACAGTCCAGCCTTCATTTCTTTACTTGCAAAGCTAATTTTAGCACCAAAAGAAGGACGAATTTGAGTTTCAGATGGTACACACCCAGATATCCATTTGAACAATAGCACTTTATTTGTAGCATAATAGTGAGGTCTGATATTCTCGTGTGCACTCACAATGGGGCTGAGAAGCTCAGCAAGTGAAGGGCTTATGATTCCTGTTATCCTCGTTTAGTTTCAATAGGGTGACCCTGTATTTCTCAGAACCTGGGTATCATTTAGTACAAAAACAAATGGTTCTCTGGGAGCAAAGTACTAATATGTATACATTTATGAAATAACTGTATTTGCAGAGCATGAATCACCACAGAAAAAATACCAAAATAATAGAACAAACAAAACAAAACGCTCTCTGTTTGAGCTTGTAATCTTTCATATATCCAAAGTATGAATAAGTAAATTAGTACACATCAATGTACAAGATGGATGCTCCATAGGTGCAAAGTGAAAGTACTCATGCTGTGCATCCAGTAAAAGGTGACTATGTGAGTAAACGGAAAACAAGTTCAAATCCACAAAAAAAATCATTCACAAATGATAATCAACCTGCCCGGGTCAATATAATGTCAAGCCACATATAATAGGGCAAGGGTTATTTCTTTCCTGACGCCCACCAGACAAGAACTCCAGTACAGGCAATCTACCTAAATTGTCATTACTTTCACAAAAAATTGGTATAAGTCCATTTTGATGTTGAAAGTGTTGGGAATTGTGGTTAGTACTAAAAAGAGACCATCGAATAAGATTTCATGTTCACCTTTGGAAAGTGTGTGATCAGAGAGGTTAATGATGGGATTCTTTTTGTAAACTTTTGGACCATGTGTCGCCACCTGCAATACTGTTGTCTCTTTTGTATTTTCCTGTGACTCTCTTGGGGAAAGAACAGAAATAATTTCAGACATCTGCCTCTCCCTCTGTTCCAACTCTGATCATAGCTCTCCCCCAGCTCCAGGTCTGGTCCTGACCCCTTCCCCTGTTGGGAATCCATCTCCCGTCTCCTAAAAAAAAGCTTGGTTGCTGATCTTGGTATCCTAGACCCTGTTCCTGTACACTAGAGCTGGTCCCAGGTTGTTCACTTTTGCTCTCAGAGCCACTAGCTCCTGATGATTCTGAGAAAGTGGTGTACCTCTTAGGAAATGGTCTATCTCTATTGGTGTACCTGCCTTAATTATCCTGCTTATAGTATGCTTCTTATAGGTAAGGATATGGCAAGTCAAGTAAAAAAATACTTTATTCGATTTAAACATAGTAAATCCTAAAAGTAAAAAAAAATTCACAATAAAAACAGTCCTAAAATATCAACAAACATATATCAATCAATCAATCAGGATTCTTATAAAGAGCGACTACTCACCCGTGAGGGTCTCAAGGCCCTAAGTGGGGGGGGGGGGGAATCTGCGGTTCAGTTGAAGAGCCAGGTCTTGAGGTTGGTAAACATCACTCACCCCGCATCCGTGACCCCGCATGTTATTACAACGCGGTCGTTACAACGGCCGCGTTGTAACAACGCAATACCATTACCCCGCAAGTCGAAACCACGACTTGCGGAGGGGGGGAGAAGGTGTTGGATTTAAAATCCAACACCTTCCCTACTGTCCGCACAGACTGGAGTTGGAATAGTAAATCATACTATTCCAACATCCAGCGCCCGGTAATGGTATTGCGTTGTTACAACGCGGTCGTTGTAACGACCGCGTTGTAATAACATGCGGGGTGAGGGAAAGCGGGAAAAGGAGTGCTATTCCTTGAGGTCGTTCCTGAATTGGGGCACGATGGTGATTACCTAAGGTGCAGAGGCAGGGTGTTCCAGGTCTTTGCAGTGAGGTAGGTGAAGGATCTACCTCCAGCTCTGGTCTTGCGGATCCGTGGGATGGTGGCCAGGGCCACTTTAGCGGAGATGTCTGGTGCGAGTGTAGAAGGAGAGGCGGTGGTTGAGTTATGCAGGTCCAGTGTTGTGAAGGGCTTTGTAGGCGTGTGTGTGGAGCTTGAAGTAATTCTTTTGTTAATAGGTAGCCAGTGATGGCTCCTCAGGTGGCCGGTGATGTGGCTGCAGTGTGGGATGTTCAGGATGAGTCTGGCGGCGGTGTTCTGGATGTTCTTCAGTTTCTTTTGGAGCTTCTGGGTGGTACCAACGCATCACCTCTCAGAATGAAAAACCCCAGCTAAAAACCTTGATACATAAAAGCAATCTTTAAAATTAGATAAAAATTGAAAATATAACAAAGCTGGCCGAACTTGTTTAAAATCCTTATTCATAAAAAGAGTGCGGATATACTTGTGTTGTAGAGATACATACTCGTGGCATATAAAAACTAAGTGCAAAGTGTTTATTGCACTGGCCATATCACAAGTACAGATTGGCAGTTCCGAGGATCTATGCCATCCTACTAACAATTGGGGAAACAAATTCAAGTGAAACTAAGATAGCAGACGTCTGTGCAAAACTGGTATATCTAAAGTCAGATACATTTCTACATTACTCATGGATTTGACCATAACATAGTGTCCCCCATTTTTTTAGCCATCATACTATTATATCTTGATTCATGTGCTTTAATCCAAAACACTTCCCTAGCCCGCACCACATCTAGCTTAGAGATCTGCTCAGGGTTAGAGAACAATTTTGGAATACCCACTTAATCTAGGGTACTTTTGACATAATGAATCCACGGAATATGATGGCTATATTCCAATGTCAAACAATATTTCATGATCAGTCTGTTTAGGTCCAGATTTAGGTAAGGATAAGTCACTTTCTCATCATAAAATCTGATATTGTTAGCAAGTTTGTTCAATTGTTTGGATTGTGTCACAGTATTGTAATCTAAGATTGTTTTCTCTAGCCTCTCAAGTGCCTCCTTCTTGTTTACCAATGCCTTGTCATGTAGAAGTTTCTTTTTAAGATCCGCAATCTCTTTAGTCAATTTTTGCACATATTCTAAGGCTGTGTCTACTCCAAGCACCATTTAAAGCCTCTGTGGTTCATGTATTTCTGTTATGCATGGAATCCATTTTGCTTGCTTAGGTCAGTGATAATCAATGATGATAAGGCCTGTAGAATGTGCACAGCTTATATGTGATCTTTTGTGAACTGATGTATTCTGCTGAAGTAAACAGCTTCTAGTGCAACATAATGCAAGGCTTGCTTAAAGACATCGCCTGTTACTTGCAATTGCATGCTAGCCAGGAACAAGGGACCTATAAGCCCTGTTAGCGCACCAAATATGGATAAGACAAAGCACACACCTCTGATTGGCTTACTGCTTTGTGTAGGCTTGGAAATACTCCACTGTCACAATCTGGACATGTGAGGATATACCACCCTGTACCATGCAGGTATCACACACTATTAGCTTCTTCTGATTGGCTCTATATCTAATAATTGTGTAACCCAGACCATCTGCTTCAGGACATGTGATGCATTAGTCCATAGACATAATCCAGGACATGTCATGTATTAGTCCATAGTTCGTCTAATATCGGACATTACTGTAGGGCACCTCACGGTCATCTTCAACCAAATGTTAGTATGGGCCTGTTCCCTACCAAATAGAAATTAGCGCCAGTTCTTCCACTTCTAAATCTAATCTTGATAATACTGATCCTAATAACTATCGGCCCATTTCTAGACTCCCCCTCCATGCTAAAATTGCTGAGAAGGCTATGAACGCAGAAATAACAGACTTCATTGAGTCCCAAGGACTCCTCACCCCTACTCAGTTTGTCTTTAGAAGCCACCACAGCACCAAACCTGCTTTGATCACAGCATCAGAACAGATCAGGCAGACTGTCGACATGGAAGGGAATGCTGCATTAGTTCTTTTAGACCTCTCTGCAGCGTTTGACACGGTCAATCATAACATGCTTCTCGACTGTCTCACCTCTATTGGGATAAAGGCATCTGCACTATCATTACTGAAATCCTTTCTTGCCGACCAAGAAAAGTTTGTGACTCTGGCGGATTTCACCTCTCCCATTTTTACACTTCCCTGCGGTGTCTCCCTGAGCACTTCACTGAGCGCTACCCTTTTTAACATTTATGTTGCCCCTCTGGCCAAATTGATTCAGTCCTTTGAGTTCTCAGTAGTGTCCTACGCCAACGGCACTCAAAATGTTATATCTGTGGCCAACGACCCCACTGAAACTGCCATGCGATTCCATGACTGCTTGCTCCAGGTCTGGAATTGGATGGATTTAAACTGCCTAAAGATCAACTCCAGTAAAACCGAGGTCTATCTCTTTGGGAAGAATACTACCTTCTGGTCCGCAGCCTGGTGGTCACAGGAACTTGGCTCTCTTCCTACCCGCGTTAGCAAGGTAAAGAACCTGGGTGTAGTTTTTGATAGCAAACAATCATTTGAAGGCCACATCAACACCATCACATCTGCCTCTTTTGACACACTAAAGCTTCTCAGAAAGATCTTTCCTTTTATTCCTCCTTCTTATCTGCAATAAAATATGACTTCAACCCTTGTATTCTCAAAGGTTGACTATTGTAATGCCTTATTTGTCAACATCAGGAAAAAGTGCATGACCAAAATCCAGACTGTACAAAATGTGGCTGCGCACCTGCTTTTAGGTATTCTTGAATGTGAATCCGCTTCTTCTGTGCTTAATTTACTGCACTGGCTCCCAGTCAGGAAGCGCATTGATTTTAAAGCTTTCTGCATTGCCTTTAAAGCACTCTATGGCATGGTACCTTTAGCACTGTTTTCAATTGTATATCCCATCCAGACCACTTCGGTCTGCCTCAGCACATAATCTTAAAGTGCCCAAATACAAAAACGTTGGCTGGAACATGCAGAGGCTTTATTGTGGGCACTACTAGACTCTGGAATTCTGTGCCCCCTGGAACTGAAAAGCAAAATGGATCTGCTAGCTTTTAGGAAAGCACTCAAAACATGGCTTTTTAACCAACAATTTTCTCTCTCTTTTTCTATGATGCAGTACACCTCTCTGGGTCAGCGCCTAGACACCCTAGGGTATTAGTTGCCCTTTATAAATCTTATTTTCATTTCATTTCTTAGATGCCGAAAAATTATCTTGTACTTGCCATTTTATTGGACATATAATGAAATGCCTTTTTGTGGTTTGCAGGCATAAAAGATTGTGTCGAGGTTCAGCAGTTTGGACACTTGACTTTCTATGTCAACTGCCTCCGTGTCACGTTAATACACTTTTCTTTCCGTGAGATTACGGAGCCTGCTTTTGATTTCATGTAGACTTCTACATTTGCTGGTGATGGAATGCGCGGCTCCTGGACTGCTGACTGCTACTGACAGCTTGCTGTCTTTGCCCGGGTCCAGACAGATCTGACTACCACTTCCCTATTTCAGTTTGGTTACCTGGTGGCCTCCAGTGTCCCCTGTTTCTGTTCGAGGGTTGACTGCTGCTGCCGTGAGTATTTGCCATCTACCTGGTTAGTTCTTGCTACCACCCTTCCCCAGACTCCCTTAAGTTCATATGACTGGCATAATGAACTTGCTAGCAACTATTATTTTCTCTCTGTTGTATTTTGTTTTTGTTGTCCTGGTTATTTACTTTGCTGCTTGTAACAGAGTTGAGGGTAGTCCAGTCTAGGCTGTAGTTCAGGGCTAGTGGAGCTCCGCTGGTGGATTAATTTTGAGGCATGGGCGGGAGGCACTCCCTCTTGGCTGGCACAGGGCTAGGAGTTCCCTGCAGCAGTGTTATCTGTGGACCCAGGTGCAGGGCAGTACCCGCCTCACTTCAGCATAGACGCTGGGCGGAGGTCCCCGCTGTATTGCCTCTGTCTGGATGCTGGTGGGGTCTCCAGATGTAATGTGGTGTCCACCTAGTTACAAAAGGGGGGTTTAGTACTTGGTTATTTTGTTTTTCCTGATATTCATTGTTGTTCATTAAGTTGAGGTTTGATTGACAGTTATGCGACAACAACATGCTGCTACCTTCACAATCAAATCCTTTCCACTGATATAGTTTTATCAATATGATCTTAGTGTATGTTAGTGATGCTCATTATGTTCGTGTATTTTGGTTCAGTGCTACCCTGGTGACATCAACAGATGTGTTACTTTGATATCAATGATGTGTTGTTAAGTATACAATGCCTGACTTGTTAGCAGACTGTTGAAAAACGAGGGATTATTTGTGAGGCCTGCACAAACAATATGTCTACATTTGTCCTTTACTGGGAACCAAACACCTCATTGTAGCGCTTGACTGTCAGAGGGTAGCGTTGCAGAGCAGTCTAAGGCTTACTCAAGGGAGGTGGTGTGGGCTAGTAATCGCCATTTACAAGTACGCAGAAATAACACTCAATAACTGATTGTCCAGTCTATACTTTGCTTTATAAAAAGGAAGAGTATATTTATTACACACACACACACACTACTCAATACTATGCATCAATTTACAAATATACATAAGCTGTTGGAATTACTTCGTAACTTTGAATAACATTCCCACCCCTCCCGCGGGGGTGGGGGTCTAGTACCACCACTCCCATGTATGCACATCATCTTGCCCCCAAATGCAGCGGGTTGACCATAACCTGGAGTGAGGACCCCTACCACTGGCATCATCCCAGTGGCGGCCCACCCCATTATCTCACCACGCATTTATAATGGGAACACCTGCCATAGTGACACATAACCCTGACTGAGCATCTCATACTAACCATACAGTATACACCCTTGAATCACAGTGGCAGACAGTCTGGGTTGTTGTTCAACTAACGCAGTAGCAAGAATACATGTCTAAGCATCCCTTAGAATGACAGGTACTTATCATATCTGGTACTAGTTATAATGCAATGCAATTAAATCCCTAAAAGGCATCACAGTTATAATCACAGGATTAAGCATTTACAACCAGGCACCCTAGCAGGAATGCCTAGCAACCTAACCCCAATTCGCTTATCATTTCACATATCACATGTGACTTCCAGTCCCCAAAATGTAGACCATTCGTAAATGCACCACTTGTGCAATTACACCTTTCCACCTCTAGGGGGTATCACCTCAGTGACAATCCATGTTTAACCTTGCACACTTCAGTGCAGTCCTAAGCATCAGTTCCTTGCTGTAGAACAAAAATTCCAGCATGAGGTAGGATTCTGAAAACATGAATAACCCTTGAGGGGTTCTTTCCTTTAAGTCCCCCAGAGACTGAGGGTGGGGACTTTCCATTTTCGTGCTGGGGGAGTCTGCGTCGCTCCTGCAGCTCCCCCTGCATCTTTTCCAACAAATAGCGGTGGCCCCATCCTCCTGGGGCCACCCCACGCCAAAACAAGCAGGTTTTCCTATAGGCTTCACTATGCCCGCAAGGCATTATGGGGTGCTTTCCGGAGATGCCTGCATATCCTAGCAGCGGCTCCCCCGCTGCTCCGGGGAGAGCTGTACGGCTTGCTGGCGGCCTCACGCTGCATCTCGACTTCTCAGGGTCCCGGTCCCACCCGAGCACCCCGCATCCTGGTGAGTTAGAGAGCATCTCGGGGAGCCCACCCCCGGCTTCTCTCGCCAGCTCCCCGACTGGCCAGCACCCTTGCGTGCTGACGCAGGAGCCAGCTCTTCATTCTGGTCTGCCCGCTCCGGCGGGCAGACACGGATGATGCCGCCGGTAGGGCGGGGCCTCGGGATAGTGCGGCGGCACTCGCCCTCCTTCCTTCTGCTGCGTGGGAGTGCGACGGCACTGCCCCCTCTTCTCCCCTCACACTGGGGCCCAGAGTTGGGGATCCCAGGACCCCCAGGGAAATCTTCACGGGGAGCACAACGGCGCTTCCCAACTTCTGCCTTTTCTTCAGGGCCCGGAGTTGGGGTCCCGAGCACCAGGGCATTCTTCGCAGGGAGCACAATGGCGCTCCTCGGCTTCCACCTTCGTCGGGGCCCGGAGTTGGGGGTTCCGGGCCCCAGGACTATTTTTACGGGGACCACGACGGCGCTCCCCGACTGCCATCTTTATGGGGGGCGATGGTGCTCCCTGACTTCTGTGGGGCCCAGAGTTGAGGGTCCCGGGCCCCTCGCACCATTTCTTGGGGGCACGACGGCGCTCCCTTACCTCCGTGTGCGTCAGGGGCCAGGGTGGGCTCCTGGCACCCCCTTGGGGGCAATTTCACGGGGGGCACGATGGCGCTCCCCGACTTTACTTTCTTCTGGGGCAGCCCCCGGGACCTGATCCACCCGGGGGCCACATCCAAGACTGGCGGCAGAGCCCCACGCGCTTTGTCATCGGTCGGGGTAGAGGTCAAAGGTTGCCTACCTACTGGGGGGCATAGCTCAGCCCCCAGGGGACCGATTTTCACAATTTTGGCCTCTTCTTGCTGCTGGTGGCCAGCCTAAGCCACGTGGAACACTTTTCACCACCCTCCTGGCCTCCAGGTGGAGGGCTCGGCAAGGAGCTGTCTTCAATGGCTCCCTGCGCCAGCCTTTCACCTGGCTCTCCTTCTGGGCCTCTCTTCTCCTTGAGCAGAGGCCCAGGCTTCTACTCACTGGCCCTGGACTTCCTCCAAAGCGCAGTCCAGAGTCCTGGGACAGTCAGGGGATTCCTCCTTCCAACTGCCCATGGCGCCAGGCTCCAGCCCCAGTCTTCCTCAGCCAGACCACACCCCAGAGAGAGCTCCTCTTCCTCTGCAAGACCTTTTAAAAGAATTTGGAGGGGGCTGGCAGAAAGGCCCTTTTGCCCTATCCTGCAGCAACATATCACCTCTCTGCCCCTGCTCCCACCTTCCTGCGCAGGCCTCTGGGATACTTCAAAATGGCTGCATCCAGGGGTCTCATGCCACATGGTCTCTGAAAAGCCCCCTTCCCCCCTTGCTGACTTCATGGCCCGGAGCAGGCCTGGTGCCTGCCACCGGGTGACAGCTGCTGATGGATAACCTGTAGCTTCACCCCCATCTCTCCCTCCTGGAGAGAAGACCTTCACCCTTGGAATGCTTGCAGTGAAGGGCTAGGCCACTGATGCTACAGCTTGGGGAGGAAGGTAATTAATCCAGCCTGGCAGGGTGACACCCAGCCAGGCTCTGGTTATGAGCTGAGTCAGAGGGATATGACATTTCTGGATGACCCATATTCAGTACAGATATGGCTTTGGACTCAGCAGAATACGTCTTTTTACACAACTTACAGTGTACTTTGGTGCATGTCTGGAGTTTGTAGGCCCTAGGGAAGTAAAACTACCCCATGTGGTCCCTGTCTTCATAGGAGAGTAATGGAGTGTTCCTACAGTGAAAACAGTAAAGCACGCTGACTTTCCCTTACATGTGTCTCCCCACATTATAAAGCCTATTCCATGTCACCACCCAACTCTGCATAATTCCTGCCACACCATTCTATCTGTACCCGCTCCTGGGCTGCGCACCCCAGGAATCTCCCCCACACAGCCCTTACACGGGTGCACACGTGTGTGCACACGTGTCTACATGTAACCAGTCTGGTGCCCTTTACCCTGGCTGCAGTGCAGCGGCCTTCTTTCACAAGGCGGACACCGGTGAAATCCACATGCAGTCTGTTTCATCATGAGTTCACTGTGGGTGAGTCCCAGCTTATGAGGCTCTCCCACAGTAAAAGCTAAAAAATTAGGTGCTCAAAAAGCAAAAAATCGGGGTGGCTCGGATGGTCAGAAACACCCTCTAACACAGACTTTTTAGTGTTTCTGTTATATTGCACATTACACCCAGCCTGCATTGTTTTTTTTATAATGACTGAAATTCCCATCACACTCCTACTGCTACCATTCCTCCTTTCCTGGGAGTAGGACCCCGGGTTCAGAGGTAAGGGTAGGGTACACTGGTGTTGCTACAGAGCAAGATTCCCTGCTTATTCGTTCTTTATGTGTACAAATTGTGAATGCATGCAGAGTTCATCCTTATCTGCACAATCTGTATGACACACTGGCTGTGGATTCAGTTGGTTTCTGTTTGAATTTAGCTGCACCCTTTCACAATGGGAGAAGAATGCAAGAAAATTCAAAAGCTGGACTCAATCTTACTTTCTTGTCCTCTGTTCAGCTGAAAGGATGCGGGTCACCTAGCACCTACCAGCTCTTTTCTCTCCTCTTACTTGTGAACACTTTTATGGTGAACTAGTAGCAAATGGAGTGTCCTTTGAATGCTGAAATGTACACTCTGCTTCAATTAACAATCAGGCAGCTGGGTGATTGAATGCCTGAGGTGCTCCTGAATGTTTTGGTCATTCCCCTAATGTCACCTGGGGTATGAGTTAGTTTACCGACTCCCTTTCATTCTGATGGAGCAGGGTTTTTGTAAAAATGAAACCTGCTCGGATTGAGACCCCTAGTAACATTTTTCTCATTTCTCTAACAGTGTGCTGTGAAAAACGTGTGGTTTTAAAACTAACATGAGGGAAAATAATACTGCGCTAGCGCGTACTAAAACACTGAACTAGGCGCAAATGCTTGACTAATGAAAAATAAAGAGACTAATGCTGCTTTTGTGCATGTTATTAACGTTTGTCAGGAAAATATTAACATGGGTTGTGCATGGTTAGATGCAGCATTTGGGAGGGTGCGCAAAGAAAAGCATTTCAAAATGAGTAATTATATTTGTTTTATTTTCCGTAGAAACATGGGTTAAGCAAAAATGATTTATTAACTGAAAAAGCAAAAGAGAATGTGGAGGGAAGGCAAAGGCGAACGACCTTCGAATTTATGTGTGCCTGCCAAAAGTTAAACGTGGATATGAAAAACAATCAGCAAGTGATGAATGTTTCCTCTGGAAGAGCCCGAGTGGCACAAGAAGTAACAGAACTGGGAACATTAGCGGAGAGAAGGAAACTGAAGTTTGATATTTGTATACTTGTATTTCCTGGGATGATGTAGTTGTGATGTTAAAAAAACAAAACAATAGAACATTGAGTAAGATGGACATGTCGAGTGTGGTGTGACAGTACAGCCCCTTCCTTAACCAATCAAAATGTAGAATTGTCTCTGAATCGAAACAAGTGTGGGTTGGACATTTGGGTTTTAGGGTATAATTGAGGTGCCTTGGTGGGAGGGGTTCGGTGGTGTCTTCTTGCGATGCTGATGGCGTTAGGTGTGATCGTCGCTGTCGTCGGGTTGCTGTAGAGGCCTACTTATTTTTTTACTTATTCCTGACTAGACTTTGCCCTTACAAATTTTCTTGAGGGGCCTTTGCTGCTCTCGTGGCCAGAGAGTAGATTTCCTGTTCCTTCTGGGTTAGTATAGATAGAATCCTGAATTTGCATAATCATTTGCAAATGTATTTTGTCTCTGAAACTTTTCTCTCTTCGCCTTTCCACTCCTTCAATGCACTGTCAATGTGATGTGAATTTTGACATTTCTCTTTGCTTATTGTTTATTCGGTGATATTTCATGATTTGTACTGTGTATTGGTACTTGATGAGCATTTATTTCACATTATTTAGATAAAACATTATAAATATACACACTGTGTCTGTTTTATTTAGGGTGTGTTTATAGATTATTGCCTACAACTATTCAACTATAAAAAGATGTCAAAGCCACATTATTTTCTATGAGAAATGCAGGTTCAGTTGGTAAGTTAGGTACGAACTTTGCATTACACTGAACCCAGCGTAAAGGGACTTTGTTGGGTAATGTAATTGGGCCTTGTTCATTGCAAATTTATTGATCCCTGAGCGCTGGATCAGTCTTGGTAGCAGAGGATGGTTACTATTGATTTGCTTGGCAATAATTATCGATTATTGATTTTTGGTTATTGATATGAAAAGTTAGTGTTCGTTTTGTTTCATGTAGTCTGGAAATACGGGTACGGAGTTGCCTAAGATCCCCGGATGATGATGATGATGTTATTTTAGCCTACGGGGCAGAGGAATAGTGTGGAAAAGTATCACATTGCAGAAGTACTTTGTCTGTTGTCATAATATCAAACAGTGAGATGCTGTTGATGTTATTTTAGGGATTTATTCTGTTGAGAAAAGATTGTGTGAAATAGTGAAAAGTCCGCTTCTGAAATTTTGGCTTTACATCCCCAAAGGAGTACCAAGACTTTTTTCATTAGAAAATTCTCTTCCGAAACTTTGGCTAGTATCCCCAGAAGAGTACCAAGAACTCTTTTCACTTGATTCGGAGTAGAGTAGCGCTGGTCGTTATTTTACTAGAAGTAAAAGAATCTCTTTGAATGTTCAAACTATCTCTTTAATTAGTGGAGCAGACAAAGTAGCATTGTTTTGTGTTGTTTCTATCACGAATTTTGTTAAGAAAAACCTTGTAGTACATTGCTGTATTATTTTGTAATGGGAGGGTCAGTAGCAGGAGTTATACTGACGTCACAAAAAGCTGCGCTGGCATTGGTTGAAACAGTGGGTGCGTAGAGAGCTGTGATTGGTTGGTAGGTGTGAGCCGCGCTGGCATTGGTCAAGATAGTGGGTGTGTAGTGAGATGTGATTGGTTAGTTGGTGTGAGTCGCGCTGGTGTTGGTTGAGATTCAGCGAATAGAGTGAGCAGAATTACGGAAGGGTTTCTTGTTTGTTTTCTGGTTTATTTAGCGAGAAAAAGAGAAATTTAAAATGAAGATGGTAAAAAGAATACAAGATTTCTTTAAAAAGGACAAACCGATAGTTACTAGAGAGGGACTTCCTGTACCTCCTCCAAGATCACCTGCTTCTTTCATGATGTTAGAGCGTGGATATCATACGTGTACATGGTTAGAGAATTGGATGGGTTACACGGAAGATGATGGAGTTTTAGCTTTCCCAAAGCATGGTACTTTTAATGTGAGGATATTGGAGAATTTGAGTAGACAAATGACTTCATTAAAACCAAATCCCAGACCTATGCAGTATGAGGCGCTTGAAAAATGGGAAGCTGAGGCGTATAAAAGGGAGAGAGATAGGAATGCGATAAGATATAGGAATACATTGAGGGGATATTTAGAAGCTAGGTGGGATGATCAGATGAAGAGATGGAGAAGAGAAGTGATCGCGGATGGGTTATATCCAGTAATAGTTGCTGAGGATCAGGCTGGAGGAAAATGTAAAGAGAAAAAGAATAATGTAGAGACTTCAGAATTAGATATGGATCCAAATGAAATCGATGATGAATTATTAGATGAGATGCTATTAAAGAGACCTCCATCATATCAGGAGAGCCCGGATGGGATTTCTTCGAGTGCACCGTTAATTGAAATAGAAGTTCCACAAGTTTCACAAGTTACACATGTTCCGGCAGCTTCACTGTCTTCATTAGGTACTCGAGAGTTACAGGCAAAAGAGATTGACATGTTAAACAGAACAAGAGAGGAGTTGACTCAGAAAATTAGCCAGTTGAGTTTAAATGCAGAAGCATTGTCAGTACCGGTAACAATTGGTCCTGTAGTTCCATTGTACAGTGAAGGTCAAAATATTTTGAGAGTGCATACATTAACAATTCCTATGAATAATGTCAAGAATGCTAGTGGATCAGAAAAAGTTGAGAGGAGTGCTTCATTAATTGATCTTCCAATAAATGAAAAAGTTACTGAAACACCAAAAAGAAGTGTGCAGATAGATCCTAGGAAACTAGTGCATAATGTGAGAGAAATGACTCCAGTATCAGGGGGTTCAGTAGGACCTTCGCCAGAGGAGTTAGATGATTGGATAAGAGGAATATAAACTAATAAGTCTAAATTGAGTATAGATATAGGTAAATTGAGAGTAGATCTGGAAGAAATGATTAATGGCACAATAAGTCCAGAGAGATTGAGTAAATATCAGGATGAAGAGTTGCTATTTTTGTGTAAAAATATTACATGGAGAGCGAAGAAGTTACATGAGAAATTGGTAGAAGTTGCTCAGGAATATGGAGTGGATATTGGGAAGTCTAAAGCTTTGCAGAAAACATATAGATTGGACTTTACTGAAAAGGATTTAGAGAGTTTGAATACTTCTGGTAAACGATTGCAAATAAAAGAGTTGATTAATACCTTGAAGAGATGGGGTGATGTGGAACAATGGAAAGGTAGATGGGCGAAAAAGAAGGAAGAAATGGTTGCTAGTAGAAACGTGAATGCATCTTCTTTACTTCCGTTAAGAGAAGCAGAGCAAGTTGAAATGATATATCCGATGAGAGAAGTTCCAGACAGTGGATATGTTCACATACCTTGGTCAAGACAGGATATATCGTCTTTTACTAATGATTTCCCCAGATTGAGAGAAAAGCCTGTTGAGTGGTACAAACAGGTAGAGAGGTCTGTAAAAGTTTCAAACGTTTTGTTGAAAGACTTGGATGGTTTATTTGACATTGTAGTTCCAGCTGATTTATGGACTGAGTGTAAAATTGCAGTTGATTGGCCAAAAGAAGAATATCCTAGAGATGTTAAAACAGGAGCACCTTCAAAAAAAGTGATGAAAAAATATAATCAGGTAATTACTTACTTGAAGGGAACATTTTTTCCAAAAGAAACAGATTGGTTTAAAATTGATAGGACAACACAGGAGTCAAAAGAATCAGTACATGCATATTATGAAAGGCTTTTACAGGTGTTTAAACAGTATAGTGGCTTTGAAAGTATAACTGACAAAGATATGGGACATTTTGTGTATAGGTTTGTATTTGGATTGAAACCTGAGATTAGTAATATGATTCAGCAACATTTGATTTGTTAGCAGAGTAAGACAGTGGATGAGATTTTGAGATATGCTAAGTATTGTAGTGATGATATTGAGTCGAGGCATAAGAAATTAAAAGAGAAGATGATGTGGGCACAAGTGAAAGTAGTGCAACAAAAAGATGGGAATTATGTCAATGGTTCTCAAACAGATTTTCAAATGAAAGGACAGAATCAGAATTTTCAAAATGGTCAGGTACCTAAAAGGAATGGTGTATTAAATGGCGGAAAAGGTAGAGGTAAGAATAATAGAGAAGAAATGAAAAAGAAATATCCTTGTCATGCGTGCGGAAAGTTAGGACATTAGAAGAACGAATGTAAGTCCTTGCTAGGAAATAATGGAATGATTCAAAATTTCAATCCGCAGATGCAGAATGAAGTGGTTGTGAATCAACAACAGCTGCAACAGCAACAGGTAGTTACACCACAGGTTCAACAAATACAAGTACCTCAAGCTCCTGTGCCAAATAATGTGAATGCTCAGGTACAGAGATACAGTGCGAATGCTGGATTTCACACAGGTGAACAAGTTGGTAAGAATCAGAATGTACAACAATATTGGTTGCAGTGTCCTAAGTTTGATTTAGATTAATCTCAATGACAGTGCCTGAGGGGGGAGGAAGAGTGCGTGCTTGGCCATCTCTAGTGGTAGATAAATCAGGCCCTTTTGTTGATGGGAAAGTGGAAGGTAATAATATTACATTCCTTGTGGACACTGGTGCTACCCGTTCTACTGTAAGAGCAGCAGAAATTCCAAACCTACCCCTCTCGGGTGAAACTATCCAAGTTGTGGGAGTCTCAAATAAATATATTAAGACTCCAATAACAAAACCAATGGAGGTTCATATAGGACAATTCAGAGATATGCATCGTTTTGTGGTATGTGACACGAGTCCAGTGAATCTTTTAGGTAGGGACTTACTTTGCAAGATGAATTGTACCATCTATTGTACACCGGATGGTATTGCTTTTCAGACACCAGATGAGGATGTTGCTTTTAAAATGATGCTAGCAAAGCAAGGGACAGAAGTGAATGATCTATATTCATTGCTCACATTTGAGGATTTGCCTAGTGAGTTGAGAGACACAGTAAGAACTGATGTGTGGGATTTTACAGGGAAAGAAATTGGATTGATGAAGGGTGTTGACCCTATTCAAATTACAGTGAAACAAGGTGAGCGTTTCCAAAAACGCCACCGTATAATATGAGTCCTGAGATCATAGCAGTAGTTATTCCTGTAATAGAACAAATGATTGAGCAGGGCATTCTAAAAGAAATATTGGGCAGTCCTTGCAATTCACCTATTATGGGAATTAAGAAACCAAGTGGAAAATACAGAATAGTGCAAGATTTGCGAAAAATCAATAAAATTGTGGTACCTTGCTGTCTAATAGTGCCAAACCCAGCAGTGATTCTTTACCAAATTTCTTGTGATGCGGAATGGTATATAGTGATTGATTTGTGTCAAGCATTTTTCTCGATACCTTTACATCCGGATAGCCAATATTTATTTGCTTTCCGGTTCGGAGACCGTGTCTTGGAATGGTGCCGAGTTCCTCAAGGGTATACAGAGAGTCCTTCAATTTTTAATCAGATTTTGAAAAAATGATTAGAGTCATTGGTTATGCCAGAGAATTCAGTGTTAGTGCAGTATATTGATGACCTTTTGGTGGCATCAAAAACACGAGAGGCATGTGTGACAGATACGATTGCTCTACTGAACCATTTGGCAGAAGGTGGGCATAAAGTGTCACCAGCAAAATTACAATTTTGTCAGAAAGAAGTTCAATATTTGGGACACAAAATTGAGAAAGGAGTTAGGAAAGTATTACAGGATCGAATCAATGTGATTTTACAAATGGAACCTCCCAAAACACAGAAAGAAGTTCGAATGTTTTTGGGCATGGTAGGATATTGCAGGCAATGCATCAGTGTATTCTCACTGATTGCCAAGCCTTTACAGAGGTTGACTCACAAAGATATGACTGATCCGATTGAATCGGATGAAGAGAGCATGAAAGCTTTTATAGATCTGCGAGATAGTCTTTGTCGAGCACCTGCGTTGGGAATGCCAGACTATACAAAAGATTTTGCATTGTTCTGTTGTGAGAGAGATGGGTGTGCGCCTGCAGTTCTGACACAGACACACGGAATGGCACGTCGACCAGAGGCATATTTTTCTGCTACTTTGGACTCAGTGGCTGCAGCATTGCCAGGTTGTTTGAAAGCAGTGGCTGCTACTTGTGTGAGTCTTGAGCAGAGTGAGTCAATTGTTATGGGACATCCAGTATATGTGCCACATTCTTTTGAGATCCTATTTACTCGTACGAGAACACAGTACATGAAGTTTAGTCGTTTGACTAAATACGAGAGAGTGATTCTGGGTGCCAAAAATCTGACAGTAACAAGATGTACAACATTGAATCCAGCAACTTTGTTGCCTAGTTCAAGTTGTGAAGAAGTGAGAGACAAAGCAGAGCATTATTGTTTGGATGTAACAGAGTTGTGTACAAAACCAAGACCTGACATAAAAGATACACCACTGGAAGAATCAGATTGTGTAATGTTCCTGGATGGATCTTGTCTGAGAGATGAGAAAGGCATATTGAGTGCTTCGTATGCTGTGTGTACAGTGGCTATGGTTCTTGAAGCATCTTGTCTAAGAGGGACAAATTCAGCACACATTTCTGACTTAATTGCATTGACTAGGGCGTGCATAATTGGCAAAAATTAGAGAGTAACCATATTCACTGATAGTCAATATGGTTTGGGGGTGGTGCACGACTTTGGTCAATTGTGGATGCAACGTGGATTTCTGACTTCTTCAGGATCAACAATCCAAAACAGTAAAAATGTGAAGGATTTACTGAATGCAATACAATTGCCTAAAAAGATTGCAGTGGTTAAATGTTCAGCACATAAGTCAGGAAATGATTATGTGACCAGTGGAAACAGATACGCAGACCAAGTGGCTCGTTTCTGTGCACAAAATTCAATTTCAATAAACAGAGGAAAAGAGAGAAATAATACAAATTGTCACTTGATGTTCTCTGTAATAGAAACATGGGATGAAATTAAACAGTTGCAGGAAGAAGCTAGTGATGAGGAAAAAGAAATTTGTATCAAATCAGGCTGTAAAAAGAGATCTGATGATGAAGTATGGGTGTATGTAGATGAGAGGCCAGTAATACCAGACTGTTTACTTTCACAGATGGCAAGGATGTACCATGGATTAACACATGTTGGGAGAGATGCTATGATTAGACTCTTCAAACAGTCATGGTACAATACGAAATTCAGAGTCATTGCAGAGAGTCTATGCCAAAGATGTACAGTGTGCCAGCAGCAAAATCCAGGTAGAAAGACAGTTGTTAGTTGGGGCAGAATTGGGAAAGCAGCAGGACCTTTTACTAGGTTGCAGGTCGATTTCATGGAGCTCCCTCCTTGTAATGGACTAAAATATGTGTTGGTTGTTGTTTGTCTGTTTTCTCATTGGCTGGAAGCATATCCAACAAGAAGGAATGATAGCTTAACTGTTGCTAAATTGCTTTTAAGAGAGATAATTCCTAGGTTTGGATTTCCAGTCTCTTTAGAAACAGATAGAGGAACTCATTTTAATAATGAAATAATTCGGATGATTTGTGCAGCGTTACAAATTGAACAAAAGCTGCATTGTGCCTATCGACCAGAAGCATCAGGAGTGGTCGAGCAAATTAATGGCACTATCAAATCAAGACTATCAAAGGTCTGTGCATACACAGCACTGAAATGGCCAGATGCTTTACCCCTGGTATTGATGAGTCTGGAAAGTATTCCTGATAAAAAGACTGGATTATCCCCACACAAAATTATTATGGGGAAAGTAATGAGACAGCCGATTGTACCAGCAAATCAACTGATGAATTTTACTGATGATCTGGTGCTTGATTATTGCAAAGGATTGGCTGATGTAGAGCGTTCTGTGTCTCATCAGGTTGGAGAAATTGCAACTACAACTCAACAAGAACAAGCACATGATCTAAGTCCAGGAGAGTGGGTCCTGGTGAAGAAACACGTGAGAAAATCATGTTTGGAACCTAGATGGCACGGCCCTTACCAGGTGATACTGGTGACAATGACAGCAGTGAAGTGTGGTGGCTTACCAAATTGGATACATGCAAGTCACACAAGAAGAGTCCACTTGAAAGACAAGAAGAAGCAGAAAGTGAAGTTATAGAGTCTGAAATTACAGATTCTGAAGTCGAACAAGGAACAAGTCGAATAGAGTGGGCACCAGCTACTGGGTCTCAAAAGACTGCTGTTGAGAACAACAGAAAAAAGGACTGAATAAAACAACTTGCGAACTTGACAACAAAGCAACGGAAGCTGTGCAAGCAAAGAAAGCAAGAAAAGGTGATGTGTGGCCAGAAGGAGTGAAAAGACTGAAATACACTCTGAAACAAAGATCACCTGATACAATAATTGAAGTTTCAGATCAGACTGAGCAAAGTGAGTCTGAAGAAGAATCAGTTCGTAAAACAAAAAGAGTGAGAGTTCCAAATAAGAAATACATAGCACCAGAATGGATATATGTGGTGTTGGAAGAAATTGAAAATACAGATCAGATCAAAGAAAATACTGGTACAGAGCAAAGTGAAGGAGACAGTTTTGAACCACCTTAAAGAACTTTGAAAATTAAGGTGCAACAATTTTGAGAACATTATTCTGAATCATTCAAGAGATTTGAAGAAGAAGAAAAAGAAGATATAAAAAAAAAAAGAAAATTAAGTGTAAGGATACACTACTTTGGATAGATATTTTTTGGATAGATATTTTTATAGATTAGATTTTTTAGATATTTTTGATTGTAAGTTAGATTTTTGAGTTTTTTCTTAGTTTTTTGTTTTGTTTTTTAGAATTGGTACAAATTTAACTAGAAAATGTCAAATACAGTATAGACTGGACATCAAAATCGTAGTTTAAAACGTAAATGTATTAATGCTTGCCTATTTAGTATATTTCTACTAATGATAGTATGGTTAACACTAATTGTCATTGTGCCTGTCTTAATGGTAACTAATCAAAGAATAACACTAATATTAATGGTGTGATGAGTGAAAAAGTAGATACTAAAGGTTTAAAAAGAGACTCACATACTAAAATGAAAAAGATGACAGTATCTTTCATCATGATAAATCAATTAATGATTTATTGTTAAATGTCTTTACCAAGTTATTGTATGAGTATGTTGATGTAATGGATGAAAGAGATTGTTATGTGTGCATGCAATAACCGTTGTCTGTCTCAGAGGGGGTGACATATCATCACCTACCTTTAACATATGGTGTGTCTTGTAGTGTCTTAACTAGTTTATTTTATGAGAGGGAAGTCTCCAATATTTTTATTCTAACATAGATTTAGTATTCTCAGAAATTCCTATTAGAAGGAATATGAATAAAATAAATAGTGCTAGAAATGCGGGATATATGGGAGAATTTTTTCATTCAACACAAACAATAGATACAGTATATGCACATAGACATAATCTAACTTGTAGATTACAATTTGAAGAAATAGAATTCATTAACATGGTTGAAGATAGAAGACAAGAGTTTCAGAGAAAGGCTGCTGAGCAAAAATCTCATGTACCTCCATGGGCTTTCAGAGAAGGAGATTACAAGAAGGGTGAGACTTACGCTGCCATGACCCTAGACTGGTATCATAGAGGGAAGCTTTGTTTACTTAGACAAAAGACTGACTATAATAATTATTTCATTGGTTCTAGTGAATGTGATCATACTTTTCTAGTTACGGTAGGATGGGGATTAAAAGGAGGAACTGATCCTGTCTTTCCGGGAATCTATTATGTGTGGTAAGAATGCCTACTATAGGTTGCCTGCACATTGGTATGGGTGTTGTTATTTAGCAATAGTATTTCCAAAAATATACCACATGGATAAGAATCACAGAATCAATAAAGTAAAGAATGAACTAATACTTAATAAGAGAGCGAGCTTTTCAGAAATTATAGGGGATGTTTTTGGAGCATTGATACCTTCAGTTGGAGTTATTCTGAATTCGCACAAAATTAGAAAACTGTCCACAGTGGTTGATCGTTTATCAACAGACACTGCTGGTGGGTTTTTAATGGTTGATACTGAGATGGTTGCAACTAGATCTATGGTTGTGCAAAATCGACTTGCCCTTGATGTATTATTGGCTAAAGAGGGTAGAGTCTGCAATATGTTGAAAATACAACAATGTTGTACTTATATCCCTGACAAGAGTAAGAATCTTGAGGGGTGTATTAAGAATATTACAAATCTCCATCAAGATTTATCCGAATTGAAGGTTGATGGTGCTTGGGAGAAACTGGGTAAGAGTTTTTCTTCTGTGGGAAATTGGTTTTCTACGTTTGGGAATAGTCTATTAGGGAGAATTTTAACACCTATTATTGCAGTGGCTAGAGTGATATTAATGATTTTCTTGATTTATAAATCTTTCAAATGCAAGAAAGTGACATCTGATAACAAACGAAGAGCAAGAAAAATAAAGAGAGAAGAAATAGAACTAGAGGATAGAAAAGGAAACTATTATGAAATGAAGAGGGATCTAGATGGAATAATGATAAAACGAGAGAGAACAACAGCTTTTTAAGTGACAAATTGTATTGGTGGGTATTTTGGTGATGGCTCAAAGACGCCATCAAAGCGGGGATTGATGGAGCTGGGTTTTTGTAAAAATGAAACCTGCTCGGATTGAGACCCCTAGTAAACTTTTTCTAATTTCTCTAACAGTGTGCAGTGAAAAACGCGTGGTTTTAAAACTAACCTGAGGTAAAATATTACTGCGCAAGCGCTTACTAAAGCACTAAACTAGGCCGCAAATGCTTGACTAATGAAAAATAAAGAGGCTAATGCTGCTTTTGTGCATGTTATTAACGTTTGTCAGGAAAATATTAATATGGGTTGTGCTTGGTTAGATGCAGCATTTGGGAGGGTGCGTAAAGAAAAGCATTTCAAAATGACTAATTATATTTGTTTTATTTTCCGTAGAAGCATGGGTTAAGCAAAAATGATTTATTAACTGAAAAAGCAAAAGAGAATGTAGAGGGAAGGCAAAGGTGAACGACCTCCGAATGTATGTGTGCCTGCCAAAAGTTAAACGTGGATACGAAAAACAATCAGCAAGTGATGAACGTTTCCTCTGGAAGCACACAAGTGGCACAAGAAGTAACAGAACTGGAAACATTAGCGGAGAGAAGGAAACTGAAGTCTGATATTTGTATACTTCTATTTCCTGGGCTGATGTTGTTGTGATGTTGAAAAAACAAAACAATAGAACATTGAGTAAGATGGACATGTCGAGTGTGGTGTGACAGTACACCTCCTTCCTTAACCAATCAAAATGTAGAATTGTCTCTGAATCGAAACAAGTGTGGGTTGGACATTTGGGTTTTAGGGTATAATTGAGGTGCCTTGGTGGGAGGGATTCGGTGGTGTCTTCTTGCGATGCTGATGGCGTTAGGTGTGATCGTCGCTGTCGTCGGTTTGCGGTAGAGGCCTACCTATTTTCTTCCTGTTCCTGATTCCTGACTAGACTTTGCCCTTACAAATCTTCTTGAGGGGCCTTTGCTGCTATCGTGGCCAGAGAGTAGATTTCCTGTTCCTTCTGGGTTAGTATAGATAGAAACCTGAATTTGCATAATCATTTGCAAATGTATTTTGTCTCTGAAACTTTTCTCTCTTCGCCTTTCCACTCCTTCAATGCACTGTCAATGTGATGTGAATTTTGACATTTCTCTTTGCTAATTGTTTATTCGGTGATATTTCATGATTTGTACTGTGTATTGGTACTTGATGAGCATTTATTTCACGTTATTTAGGTAAAACATTAAAAATATATACACTGGGGCCGATTCCGATCTCGGCCGGTAGGGCACCGAATCGGATTCGGCTTAACCGGATCCGATTCGGAGCCCCCTTTCCCGACCGATTCGTACGTGCGTCCGGCCGAGCGAGTACGATGCGAGCGCACGCGAAATCGCCGGCCGACTTGTTCGCGGGTCCGAAGTGCTCCGACCGACTCGCACGGACACGACTCGCACCGCGCTATGGAGTCGTTCCCCGTCCGGGCAAGTACGATGCGCGCTGCGAGCAGTCCGACCGACTCGCTCCGTCCGGCTCAAAAGAGCAGTCGGAGCCGCACTTTGGGGGTCCGTGTCGGACCCCCCTGTACGCGTAGCCACGCGAGTCGCACACAGGGGGAACCCATGGGTCCCCCTACCTGTGCATGTACGCCGCGAGTCGCTTCGAGGCGTACCCGCTGTAGGGGCACCCTTGTTCGCCTCGCACCCATTGGGTCAATGGGAGCCCGCGTACGCGTTGTACGTCCGGCTCCCATTGACTCAATGGGAGTCCGACCGACTCGAGTCCGATTGCATGCGTGCGCATCGTACTCGTTCGGTCGGACTGCCAGAGTCCGATTCGGTCGGAAATCTCTCCGGGTCCGGCTCGGTCGGAGAGATTTCCGGCCTGAATCGGAATCGGCCCCACTGTGTCTGTTTTATTTAGGGTGTGTTTATAGATTATTGCCTACAACTATTCAACTATAAAAAGATGTCAAAGCCACATTATTTTCTATGAGAAATGCAGGTTCAGTTGGTAAGTTAGGTACGAACTTTGCATTACACTAAACCCAGCGTGAAGGGACTTTGTTGGGTAATGTAATTGGGCCTTGTTCATTGCAAATGTATTGATCCCTGAGCGCTGGATCAGTTTCATAGTGATCATTATAACTGAACTGTTTGTAATGCTATAGGGTCAGCTGCTTCCACTCCCATAAAACAGGCAACCCCATGAGCAAAGGTGACTTACAGAGCAGTCACCCCGCTCCACCCAAAGACTCCCCTGCCTTCAAAGTGGCCATTCGCCACTGCCTTAGTGCATACCTCTTCTTAGAAAAGTGGCATGCGCTAACAGCTAAAAGAAAGGACTTGCAGTTTCCATTGCATGGCACCTATGACATGGATAGGTTGTCATATTTACGGTAGATGTTGATTCTGAAAGGGAAGAAAATAAGGCCAACAGAGTGGGACTGCTCTTGGATGTGGGACTTGTGCTTGCGGGGTTTGTGAGTGGCTAGTGATGTGAGAGAAAGGTGCATAAGGATTTGTTGGATTTGTAATAAGGGTTTTGGAAACAAGTGACAGATCAGAAGATTAGGGAAAATTGGAGAGAAAAGCAATTAGATGTCATTGGGGTCTTCCCCTGCATTCCTCTGGCAGATGCACAGCCAGAGGATAAAAGGGAAGAAGTAGACCCAGTGTTAGAGTACATAATAATGGGTAGGATGAGAAGCCCACCAACGGCTACCCATCTAAACAAAGAGCATGTGTATGGAGACTTTGCCTCAAGCACAAATCCAACCAAGCTAACTACAGCAGAAGAGGCAGAGAACCGCGCCTTAGTGCGTCAGTTCATAAATGAGGAACTAACAAAAGTAGATCTTGATAACATTTCAAATCTCATTTATCTTGCAACAATAATGCAGGAAGCAGCCTACGCTGCCAGCAAGTTGAGCAAAGAGTGTGACTTCATGCTGAACGCATGCAAAGGAAAAGGAATAAAGCTGCCAAAGTTGATTAACCCTGTTTGGAAACAAACTTTTGTTAATTTGGGGCGTTTGTACATACGCAAAGCTAACAGTATTTGCTACAGGAGACATAGAGGAGGCATGCAACACACACAACCACCAGAGAGCTGGAGCAGTAGCATAACTAAGACCAACTCCAAGCCAGGCACCCCATCACAGCATGAGAGCAGGCTAAAAACTACGGTGCATATAACAGTATTCAAAAAGAAACTGGAAGAGATTAATAAAGATCATACTGAATATAAGGAATACCTAACACAGTCAAAGCTCACCAAACTTAAGAAAGACGTGCAAAAATTCAGTCGGGAGACAGTATACCCGTACACTACGGATGATTAGTATGAGAAACCACCACAACCACAACCAGGTAGAAAACAACAACGCTTCAGACCAACCCCGCAGAACTGGACCTTCAGTTCTGGAGACGAGAGAAGCACGAGAGGAAGCAGCGGTGATGAGAGTACTGATGGCCACCAAGGGAGGCGACAGCAGAACTACCACCAACCAATGATGCATCCACCGATGCCCCAGTTTGGGTTCTGGCAACAACCATACTACCCGCCAGGATTTGGCTTTCCACAAGGCCCGCAGCCTTTTTTATACAGAGGCAGGGGCAGGGGAAAAGGAAGACAAAAAAGGCAAAACACAAGTATACAGTGGGACGACCAGACACCGGTCTCAATGGAAACGAGAAGCAAAGGGAGAGGGAACGGCCCATCAACGAGCGGAGAATAACAAACATCGTAAACCTTAGTGATCACACCCGTTCAGATGACGAAGAAAATGTCCTCTCGAAAGGCCTTGCCTTTGTTCCAACACCTATAAATGACCCTTTTACCCTACACACTGAACTGGCTCAATTCTTCCGGAAGATAAAATTGCGCAACTACTTTGGAGATTCAAAGGATGAGCAGATTGAAAAGACAGGCACAGACCTGAAGAAAAAGCCTACCTTCGTGCCTCCGACCCACACTATTCCCTGTCACATACTAGCGTTTGAACAGGTGGTGCTCAAGGAAGTTGAGAAGATCAATTTCAGACATGAGAAGGGCTTCCAGAACTTTACTAAACTTGAACGTATGGCACTTGAGGGACTTAAGAACAACACGGACCTCATAATCAAACCAGCAGACAAGGGAGGCGCCATTGTCCTGATGAATAAAACCATTTATCAAGAGGAGTGCAATCGCCTACTCTCTGATATTACCAGCTATGAGAGACACGTAGATGATCCAATGCCACGCCTCAACAGAAAAATCAAGGGAATGGTGGATGAAGCATCATGCAACAACTGGATTACTAAACAAGAAGCAGATTTCCTCGTCAGTGACAACCCAAGGACACCGAGGTTCTACACTCTCCCCAAAATTCACAAGGGAAAGATTCCCCCTCCAGGTAGACCAATAGTCTCTGGCATCGGATCGGTACTCGAGCCTCTATCACAGTTCTGCGACTGGTACCTTAAACCAACTGTACAAAAATCACCGTCCTACTTGAGAGATACCAAAGATGTGCTGTGCGTCTTGCGAGATCTGGAGACCAATATCTCTGAGGACCTCTTTATCACAATGGACATAGAGGCACTGTACACTAGTATCCCACAGAGGCGTACACTGGAAGTCGTGGAACGGATTCTACTGCACATGGAATGGGATTTTCTCACTCCCCAACACTTCATCATGGAATGTGCTGAGGTTGCCTTAACAGAGAACTATTTTGAATTTGAAGAGGTGATATACCACCAAATCACGGGGACATCAATGGGCAGTACCTTCGCCCCGAGCCTTGCATGTCTATACGTACATCAATTCGAGGAGGATTACATCTTGAATCAAACCAATCCTTTCATTGAACACCTAAAAACATGGAAACGCTATATCGACAACGTTTTTATTGTATGGCGAGGGGATGAAAACACAGCAAAAGCCTTTGTAGAATGGGTCAACACAAAGGATCATCATCTTAGGTTCACCCAATCTATCCACAAAGACCACGCAATCTTCCTGGATCTAGACATTAGTATGACAACAGATGGCATCAGCACAAAGGTACATAACAAACCAACAGATACGAATAGTCTACTATTGTATGAAAGCTATCATCCGAAAGCTCTACGTAATAACCTACCAGTTGGTCAATTTCTCCGGGTGCGTAGAAATTGTTCAGAGACAGAAAATTTCACCAAGCAAGCGGAAGAACTAGAGAAAAAGCTTCTGGATCGGCACTATCCTAAGAAAATGATAAAGAAGGCCAAAAAGAGAGCCAGAAATAACAACCGCGAAGCACTTCTAGAGAACACCAACAAAGAGAAACCAGACAGGATCGTGTGCGTAACGACGTATACACCGGTCACAAATACTGTACAAAAAATCATTAAGAAAAACTGGCACATTTTGGATGGTGCGGAAAAACATTGGGACCTTCCACTGTTTGCTTTCAAGAGGAGCAGAAGTCTACGGGACGAGCTGGTACATGCAAAAGAACCTCCGTAGGACCAGGTGACCCTCTGGAACACACAGAGGCCCACAGGACACTACGCATGTGGGGGATGTGTCGCATGTCCATTTACTGTGACCACGAAAGAGGTAGATATTGGAACTACAAACCCTTGGAAATTGAAAAACTTCAGCAATTGTAACACCGAAAATGTGGTATATCTCCTCACATGTCCCTGCGGCTTAATATATGTGGGCATGACCACCAGGAAGATCAAAACCCGCATTAACGAACACCGCAGTACCATACAGTGCAAAAAAACAAACACGAAACTAACAAGGCATTTCTTAGAGTGCAACCACAGGGATACCGATCTGAAGTGGGTAGTTTTAGAAGTAATGGAGAAACACAAGGCTGACCTGACCAGACCTCTTCATGTCAGAGAACAGAGGTGGGTATACCGTCTCCGCACATGGGAAAAGGGACTCAATGACGAGATCCCATGGCTACAACTTGCACAGTAGCATGTTTAAACATCAACTCCTTCTTGAGCTAACTCTTAAATCCCCTTTTTTGAATGGTCATCTATATATGAGATGTTTTGCTCCTGCATTTTGTCTTTTTCAAACATATATACTGTCATCAAGAACCCACAAACTACCACATACATAAAGTGGATGCCCGCAGACACACTAACAACAGATGACCAGAACCCAGTACAGTCTGCTCATACTGCTTTGTAATTTTCTTATATAATGGGCTATTTGGCCTTCATGCAAACCACATAGTTATATTTCTGTTTTCCTGCTAAATAAATGGTTTGTAACTTACTTTAGCTACTAGGCAACTGATCGGATGTCTTTATAAGGCTCTCTAATACCGCGTCCATCGCTCCAGGCTAGACAGGCGGCGCATTCTATCATTAAACAGCGCCGCTTTGTGACACCGGAACCTCGACTCACTGTAGTCAATTACGCCTAATTAGATCTCTGATTAGCACACGCCACCCAGCGCCAGCACTATAGAAACACACGCATTCGCGCACCTCATTTACCATCGAGGAGGTGAGGAGTGCATGATTGAACTAGTAGCTGACACTAGTCTCGGTCAGACTTTTACGCCTGAGATACCAGAGACTCTAAATGCAGTGCCAGCACATTTGGTAATCCTCTCACCTGCCTGTTGTTTGTGTCTTCTTGTTTTCCTATCATTTAGCGTTTGACCACAGGGGTCTTCCTCCCTCACCCTCCTATGGGGCACATCGGTCCCCTGACTAGGGTAAGCATAGTGGATTAGAGATACCACAAATCTTGAGTGCACAGATGCTTGACACGATTGATGCACTCATAGCCACTCACAGTATTTGTCCGTGCATGTGGCTGAATGACATTTCAAGTAATTTGGTCCATGGTGCTATTTTGTTTTCTACACTCTTACCTTTTTCTTTCAGGCTTGAACGTATAAGCCGCAAAAAGTGGAGCGTGATCTAGATCACCCCACACAGTGGAACCCTCTCACCAACAGTCTGGTAAGCGTGGAGCCACCTATCTTTCCTTTAGGTCCTGATGAATGCCATGGACCCTACTGGGCCAATAGGCAGAAACATGTTGACCACATTCACCATGGTGGGGGGACAATAAAATCCCCAACACACCGATCACTTATTTTAACTACCATATAGATGCCAGTTCTATTAAATTTGTTTTTTGACATCTATAATGGCCTTTTAATTCCCACTATTTTTCTTTAAGGGCCCCCACTTAGTTTAGAAGTGCATCCCTGTCGTCAGGTGTATGCCCGCCCTCTATCAAACCAAGTTTTTAGAGGGCGAAGACTGGTCAATGATGAAGCATGACACCAGGTGGTGTGTGAGACCACTCTTTCACTTTTTGTGAGATGCCTGCACTCACAAACTAATATTGTAGCACCTTGATTCTTTAATTAGGAGCGGCCCTATTTGTGCTGAACCCCATCACACTCCCCAGCACCACTGAGGAAGGTAGTTTTAAAAAGCGACAGCTTAAAACGTCCAGCATTATTAAACAACCTAGTTGAGGGCAAACTGCAAGTAAGCTAATTCTCAGCAACATTTAATAGACCGTACCAGGGCACTGTGTTGTCTTTAGTGTGCACAAGTTTAATGGAAAAGGGTCCCCAGGCACGCTGGTCTTATGCACAGCATGCCAAGACCCTGATTACAGGCAGAACACCAACACCCTCTCCCCTACCTCAGAAATACGAATGGGACTTGCATAAATTTAGATTCCAGGATTCAGATCTACCATCCTAGGAGGATGCCGGGATAATAGATACATTGCAGTTAACCATCGACATTAGAACACGCCACCCAGCGCCAGCACTATAAAAACACACGCATTTGCGCACCTCATTTACCATCGAGGAGGTGAGGAGTAGATATCTAGGTGCAGACGTGGAAGGCGTACTACAGAACAGTAAGAGTATGAAAGCATGGGTGTGTGCATGATTGAACTAGTAGCTGACACTAGTCTCGGTCAGACTTTTACGCCTTAGATACCAGAGACTCTAAATGCAGTGCCAGCACATTTGGTAATCCTCTCACCTGCCTGTTGTTTGTGTCTTCTTGTTTTCCTATCATTTAGCGTTTGACCACAGGGGCCTTCCTCCCTCACCCTCCTATGGGGCACATCGGTCCCCTGACTAGGGTAAGCATTGTGGATTAGAGATACCACAAATCTTGAGTGCCCAGATGCTTGACACGATTGATGCACTCATAGCCATGCACAGTATTTGTCCGTGCATGTGGCTGAATGAGATTTCAAGTAATTTGGTCCATGGTGCTATTTTGTTTTCTACACTCTTACCTTTTTCTTTCAGGCTTGAACGTATAAGCCGCAAAAAGTGGAGCGTGATCTAGATCACCCCACACAGTGGAACCCTCTCACCAACAGTCTGGTAAGAGTGGAGCCCGCTATCTTTCCTTTAGGTCCTGATGAATGCCATGGACCCTACTGGGCCAATAGGCAGAAACATGTTGACCACATTCACCATGGTGGGGGGACAATAAAATCCCCAACACACCGATCACTTATTTTAACTACCATATAGATGCCAGTTCTATTAAATTTGTTTTTTGACATCTATAATGGCCTTTTAATTCCCACTATTTTTCTTTAACGGCTCCCACTTAGTTTAGAAGTGCATCCCTGTCGTCAGGTGTATGCCCGCCCTCTATCAAACCAAGTTTTTAGAGGGCGAAGACTGGTTAATGATGAAGCATGACACCAGGTGGTGTGTGAGACCAGTCTTTCACTTTTGTGAGATGCCTGCACTCACAAACTAATATTGTAGCACCTTGATTCTTTAATTAGGAGGTGCCCTATTTGTGCTGAACCCCATCACACTCCCCAGCACCACTGAGGAAGGTAGTTTTAAAAAGCGACAGCTTAAAACGTCCAGCATTATTAAACAACCTAGTTGAGAGCAAACTGCAAGTAAGCTAATTCTCAGCAACATTTAATAGACCGTACCAGGGCACTGTGTTGTCTTTAGCGTGCACAAGTTTAATGGAAAAGGGTCCCCAGGCACGCTGGTCTTATGCACAGCATGCCAAGACCCTGATTACAGGCAGAACACCAACACCCTCTCCCCTACCTCAGAAATACGAATGGGACTTGCATAAATTTAGATTCCAGGATTCAGATCTGCCATTCTAGGAGGATGCCGGGATAATAGATACATTGCAGTTAACCATCGACATTTTGCGCCAGTGGAAACAATTAGTGAGCTCCCTGATGACTATACGGGTAGCACAAACATTAACATCTACCGTTCCTACCTAACCGGTGGTTACAAAACCTGTATTAATTATGCCCCTATGAGAAGTACCCTCAGCACATCCATAGTCTGGGGACAAGCCAAGTTCCCCGATCCATATACATGTCCCCTGATCTAGGGCAGATCTCATGTCCTTTACAAAGCACTTCCCCAAGCTACGGGAAGAACCCCACAAATGGTACGAAGATTAAATAGGATGGCAGCTATTGGAGGACTACTATGGAAGAACCTGGACATTTTGTTCAATGTTATAGTCCCAAAAGATTTATGGGAAGATTGGGAAAAAACGGGATGGCCAGTGGGAGAACCAGAGAGAGGAGAAGGGGGGCAGCCAGGAGAGAAAGTGGAAAAAAATACAAAGAGGTAGTGAAGCATTTGAAAGACAAAGTGCCAGAGGACAAGGTGGATTGGTGAAAAATAATATATACCAAACAGGAAAAGAGCATAAATTCCTATTTTGACCACCTTTTTGCAGGTCTATCAAAAGAATAGCAGCATGTGAAATCCCTTAGGAGAGGCCATGCTGGCCTTTGTCACCACATTTGTCCACGGACTGCGACAACCAATTCAGACACACTTACAGACCTCCTTTGTTTGCTGGCAACAAGAACCGCTTGAAAAAGTGCTAGTAGTGGCTAAATATTGTGCTGACTATCAGGTACATTTGCAGGCTATGGAGCCAGAGAAAGTTATGGAGGAAAAGGTGCACCTGATGGTAGCATAGGAACAATACTACAGAGGGCAGCGGACCGGGGGTGGGGGAAGGGGGAGGACAAGGGACGAGGTTGGGGAAGGAATGATAGGGGGGGCTTCCCAGCCTCCGCCAGGGACAACATGCTTCCACTGCAATGACCCAGGGCATTGGAAGGCAGTTTGTCCCCTACTAAACAACATGCCACAAGGCCAGAGATCAGTGCAGGAGATGCCTCAGAGGCAGCACTCATACCAGAGGTATGTTCTGCCCCATACACCAGTAGCACATTTGACACAGACCTCAAAATCTCAGCCATGGTATGGCCCTGTGCACGCCCCGCCACCACCACCAGCTCCAAGGGGAAATAGGGAGCAATGGATTCCCAAGGACGACAGGGCAGATGGCTACCCGCCATATCCCCTGCCACCGCCAGAAACATTTTAGGTATACCCGAGAGTGAAGGACTGCCTAATAGCTCCAACAATAACAGTGGACCAGTCCGGTCCATATGTGGAAGGGACAATACTGGACATAACTATTCCCTTCTTGGTTGACACCGGGGCTACAAGATCAATCCTGAAGGCATCAGAAATGCTGGATGCACCACTTTTGGGAACACAAATAACGGCAGTCCGCATGGCAGGACAATCAGTAGATGAGTACTTGACAAAACCTTTGAAATTGGTGGCGGGCCCAATAAAAGGTCAGCACCAATCCATCCTCAGCAAATACTGCCCCGGAAATTTTCTGGGAAGAGACCTGCTTTGCAAATTACAGTGCACCATTCACTGCTCACCATTCGGGGTTTTCTTGGAAAGTAAGGTGAATGGAATGATGTTACAAGCATTTGTGACATATGCAGAACCAATGATACCGCCTGAACTGCGGCAATGTGTGCTACCCCAGGTCTGGGCAGGAAACAACAATGATGTGGGGCAGGTGCTAGATTATCCACAGGTGCAAATTAAGTTAATACCAGGGGTGCCACTACCATGCGTTCCCCAGTACAAAATTTCCAAAGAGGGAGAAGCAGGTATAGCTCCGGGGATAAAGGACCTTCTGCTGCAGGGCATAATAAGAGAAACACACTCTAGCCCCTGCAACATCCCAATTGTGCCTGTGAGGAAAGTCTCCCGGGGCCTGGATGGGGCCCCCTGTGTACAGATTTATGCAGGACCTCTACAAATTGAACAAAATAGTGATACCTTCATTTCCTGTGGTTCCCAACCCAGCCACCATCCTGTCCAACATCCCAGTCACGGCCACCCAATATACTGTGTTGGACCTTAGCTCCGCCTTCTTCACCATTGCCCTACACCCCAATATCATTTTGGGTTCTCATTCAGATTAGAGAGGTATACATGGTGTAGGATACCACAGGGGTACACTGAGTTACTATACATCTTTCCAAATGCTTTGAAGATGAATATGGACTCCCAGGAACTACCTGGGGGCTCGACCTTGATCCAATGCATCAATGACCTACTGTTGGCCTCACCCTCACCCTCACTGGTAACTTTCTTGGAGGACACTGTGGCCCTCCTGTGTCACCTAGTGCTGAAGGACAATAAAGTGTCCACAAAGAAACTGCTGTTCTGCCTAACCACAGTAGGATACTTGGGCCACAAATTGGCCAAAGGGACATGTAAATTTTTACCTGACATAATTTCCCCCATTACACATTTTCCCCGACCACATACATAGAAAGAGGTTCTGGCTTTCCTAAGGGTGGTGGGCTACTGCAGGCCCTGGATACTGAACTTTTCCTTGATTGCCGCCCTCTGCAAGCTTTAACTCACAAAGATGTCCCAGACCTTGTACCATGGTCCCATGATTGTGACACGACATTCTACACCCTGAAACATGAGATGAGTGTGGCACCGGCACTGGGTCTCCCAGATTATAGTAAATAATTACACTTGTTCTGTCATGAAAAAGAAGGATGTTGACTGGGGGTGTTGACACCAAAACATGGATCCTTATACCGCATTGTGGCCTATTATACTGCCACTCTAGACCCCATAGCTGAAGCTCTTCTGCCATGCCTGCGGGCAGTGGCAGCAGCAGCCCTGGCAGTAGGACAATCAGAGAATGTGGTACTAGCCCACACCTTGGTCTTACATGTTCCACATGCGATGGACACCCTATTGACGATGACAAAAACACAGCACCTGAAAAATGCACGTCTCACTAGGTACGAATTGACATTGTTGGCAAACATGTTATCATTAAAAGGTGCACCACCTTGAACGCTGCCTGTCTCCTGCCCACTGAGTGTGACAATGAGGACCCAACAATTGATCATCCTTTCGATGATTGTGTGCTTGCTAGTCATAGACACACAAAGGTGTGACCAATCCACAGGGACACACCGTTTCCAAATGCGAAGGGGGACCCGTTTGTTGATGGCTCATGTCTCAGAGATGACACAGGGACCCTGTAGGCTTCCTTTGCAGTGGGCACAGCTAAAAACTTGCTGGAGAGGGCAAGACTGACAGCGGTTAAGAGTGCCCAAGCAGCAGAACTAGTGGCACTGACAAAGGCATGCAAACTGGCACAGGGAAAAACAGTGAACATATACACAGATAGCCAGTATGCCTTTGGGGTAGCCCATGATTTTTGGGCAGCTGTGGGGCAATGAGGGGATTTCTCAACTCAGCAGGTCAACAAATACAGCAAGCACCACTGATTGCTCACCTTCTGCAGATCCTTGCTATTACCAAAGAAGTAGTGATAATCAAATGTGCAGCACACACCTCTTCCAAGGACTATGTTTCAAGGGGAAATGCATTCATTGACAGAGAGGCTAAGAGAATAGCAATAACAGGTTGCAAACTTGCAATGGTCCAGATCACCTCCAGTACACAGATGGCACAAATAAAGGATGATTCCATGTATTTTGACACTAAGTACATTCAGAAACAGGCTGGGGTAGAGGAGTGGGAGGGGTGGAAGAAGGGAGGATGCCCTAATTGTAAAATATGCTCGCCAATGTCAATGCTTTCTTCCATGGCCCACCTCTTTTATGGTCCTTCACATGTGAGATGTAATGGAATGATCCGTTTATTTACCCAATGTTGGTACAGCAGCAAGTTCCGCCTATGCAGGCAATATACTGTTTGTGCGCAATAAAATACTGGGAAGGGTACGCTACCTTCACCTGACCACTTTCCACCTCCACATGGACCTTTGGAATGTCTACAGCTTTATTTCATTGACATGTCCCCTGTCTACAAATACTAGTACGTGTTGGTCATCATGTGCATGTTTAGGAAATGGACTGAGGCATACCCAGCAAAGAACAGTGATGCACAAACTGTTGCCAAATGCCTTTTGAAGGAACTTATCCCATGCTTTGGGGTCCCTGTGCTCCTGAATTCTGACAATGGACAAGCATTCATCTCCCATGTGATAGGGGGAATATGCAAAGGGCTAGGAGCTGCACAGAAACTACATTGCGCATATCGCCCACCAGCAGTAGGGAAGGTTGAGAGAAGAAATGGTGTGTTGAAAAGCAAAATTGGGAAGATCTGTGCATCCACTCAACTATCCTGGATTTATGCACTGCCATTAGCCTTGTTGTCTATGAGAAGCACTTCTGAGAGAGTCACAAAACTGAGCCCACATGAGATTCTATTTGGCTATCCAATACACACCCCAGGCTACATGTCTATTGTTCCTCTGTCAGTATAGGATGATTTGCTCTAGCAGTACTGTAAAAGACTAACAGAGACATTGCGTTATCTTCATCTCCAGGTGCTGCAGGCTTTCCCTGAAGCAGACACACCACCGGCTAACGTGCTCCAGGCAGGCGACTGGGTCTGGGTTAAGGTCCACACCAGATGGCACTGCCTCCAGCCTCGGTGGAAAGGTCCATACCAGGTCCTCCTGACAACTGCAACTGCAGTCAAGTGCAAGGGGATGAACTTCTAGACCCACAGCTCCCACACCAAGAAAGCATCAGAACAACCTTGAGAGCCCTAGGCCCGACCCTTCTGCCCACTGTAGCACCGGCAGGACATCGTTACAACCTTCGTTCTGCTTAAAGTACCTAAAGTGGCTGAAGTGCTGGTAACCTCTCATGCCACACAAAAATGGTACCACTGAATAGTTTAGGATCTTTTTGAAATTCCTGAAATTCTTTGCTCTTGAATTCTTTACTCCTTCTCTACACCCACCGCACACGTACCAACACCTGTAACAATTCCACGCATGATACAAAAGAAAGACAAGAAGTGGACCTGGGTGCTGGCTGCAGTGTGTACCCCCATTCCTGGTGCAGTAGCCACAACACTGGTGATATTATTTGCTGAACACATCTCTATATCCTTCCTTGATGGTCTGGAGGCAGTCATGAACAATACTGAAATGCTATTCCAACTGCCACCAACTAATTCATCAGTGGAAGATGATGTAAGAGCATTGGAGGGTATGGGGGTAAGTAGAACATGATTTGGAAAGAATATGAAGAAAACAAATACGTACAAATGTTGACAATGCATATGAAGATAATGAATGTATCAGGATGTTATGTCTGCACACATCTGCCAAAACATGCAGACGAAAAAACAAGGTACAATGTAATTCCAGTGGGGAAGTATGCAGGCTGTACCACCGTGGGGGATATGCTGCTGACCTAACACTAAATGTCAATAAAAGCAGGTCGCACACCTAAGGGTACAATTAAATCTTCTGCGCAGCCTGCCCTGCCAAGTTATGGCCACCCAACATCTGAAAGGTCACCATGTATGAACATGCAGCCAAATAAGGGGGATCAGTTGCTGTTAGATGAATTTGACACAAGCCAATGGTAAGGTATAGGCAGGGGAATAGACCCAGCGGCTTGGCACTCCACAGGGGATAAGAGGGCGAAGGACATAGGGGTACCAAGTCAGAGAGTGGAGGGCACAATGACTGCACCTTGGTGCATAAAAAACACTGATACAACATTATGGTTACTGAAGAACCACCACTTGCACACTGTACAATTCAGGAATTAGTCAGGGGTGCACAGGGAAGGAAGGAATGTAGGGAACGCCCATTTTCACAATGTACATTTCATGACATCTTGAGGGGCAAGTTGGACGAGTGCGGAAGCCCAACTTCCCCAGGAACACCAAAGCCAAATATTTACGTAGGTGTTAGAAATGGGGGTCTCTAGTTGGCAGAAGTAGGTACCTTTGACCAAGTAGGGGCCCTTGCTTCTAGTCAGGGTAAGGGGGCTACACTCCTAAAATAACTCATGCTCACCCCCTTGGTAGCTTGGCATGAGCAGGCAGGCTTATCTCAGAGGCAGTGTGTAAAGCATTTGTGAACACATACAGTAATAGAGTGAAAACACTACAAATGGACACCACACCAGTTTAGAAAAATAAGTAATCTTTATCTAGACTTAACACAAGACCAAACGACAAAAATCTACAATACAGTAAACAAAATATGACTTTCAAATGGTAAAAATAGCTTAGTTCAATGTAGATGGTAAATGCGACACTTTACTCTCAAAGTACCTTGGATGCGTAACGCAACATAAAAAAAAGGGTCGCAGGGAAGGTGATGCGTCGGTTCCTGGCTTCGGGGGAGGTGATGCGTCAGTTCCTTACTGCAGTGCAGGGGAGGTGATGCGTCGGTTCCTTATCGGAGAGGAGGTGATGCGTCGGTTTCTTACTGCGTTCCGGTTACGATGCGACAAGATGGCGCCTTCATGCGATGCGACGATCCGGTGCGATGCGACAAAATGGCGTCTTTGATGCGATGCGACAACTTGGTGCGATGCGTGCACGCCCGGCGGCCCTGCGGCGAACTCGATGGTTTCTTGAGCCGCGACAGGCCCTGCGACGCGCTTCTCCGGTGATGCGACGACGACCTCTGCGGCGGCGGCATGCTTCTCCGGTGATGCGACGCGCTTCTTCAGTGATGTGACGGCAAGCTGCTGCGGCGGCGACACGCTTCTTCGGCAATGCGACGGCAACAGCTGCGGCAGCGACACGCTTCTTCCTCGTTGCGTTGCGCTTCCAGCTCCCAGCGACATGCAGTCTCTAGAGGGCCCAAACCAACAGCAGGCACCTCTCTAACAGGTAGAATTCAGGTAGGAAATTCAGGGGGAGCTGGGGGTGAAGTCTTTGTATCCCTGAGACTTCAGAACAGGAGGCAAGCTCAGCTTCAAGCCCTTGGAGATCTTCCTCAAGATGATTAAAGTACACACAAAGTTCCTTTTCTCCTTTCCTTGGCAATAAGTAACCACTTCAGGCCAACCCCAAACAGCAAACAGCACAGGGGCAGTCTCCTCCTTCAGCTTCCTTGGTTTCTCTCCTTGGTAAAGGTTCGTCTTGATTCCCAGAAGTGATCTAAAGTCTCCCCCTACTCTCTATTCTATGAAGGCTCAGGCAAGTGAAAGGAAATCTCCTCCCCCTACTCTCTATTCAATGCAGGGCCTATTCAACCCAGCCCTAACCCATCAGACTGCTGGAGCCAAGGCCCTCTCCAGCCCCCTGTCACTCACAAACCAGACATGGAATACACAAACCTAGCAGAGGCATACTGGATGGTTAGGCAAGAAAATTCCTACTTTCTAAAAGTGGTATTTTCAAACACAGAATGTAAAAATCACCCACACTAAAAGATGTATTTTAACATTCTGAGTTCAGGCATACTAAACTTTATTTTTCTATCTTGTTCCCTGGGTCAGTTATAATTATAAGATGTTATAATCAAACTGCCCATTCTGGCCTATGGGAACAGATAGCCTTGCAATAGTGAAAAATTGAAATTGGCTGTAATTCACTATCAGGACATGCCACACACATCAGGGCATATCCTACCTTTCACATACAATGTACCCTGCCCACAGGAGTACCTTGGGCCTACCTTAGGGGTGACTAACATGTAGAAAAGGGAAGGTTTAGGGACTGGCAAGTGTGTGCACTTGCCAATTCGACATGGCAGTTCCAGACTGCACACAGGCTCTGCAATGGCAGGCCTGAGCCACATTTTACAAGCTGCTTCTGTGGGTGGCACAACCAGTGCTGCAAGCCCACCAGCAGCATTTGATTTACAGGCCCTGGGCACACATGGTGCACTGTATTAGGGTCTGACAAGTAAATCAAATGGCCAATCATGGAGTCACTAATCCATTACAACAATTTACAATAGGGAGCACTTGCACTTTAGCACTGAATAGCAGTGGCAAAGTGCCCAAAGCATCTAGACCAGCAAAAACATAGCAAAAACACAGGAGGCAACAGCGAAAAAATGGAAGGGAGACCCACGCCAATGGTGCCAGGTCTAACACGTGTCCCCCCCAGCTGAAATGTGGGGAGAACTACCCTACCTCTTGGGAGTTCTCTTCACTAAGGCGTAAAAATCTGGACAGAGCATTGGCGTATTCTGTACCAGGGCGGTGTTCCACCGTGAAGTCCATCCCCTGTAGGGAAATGGACAACCTCAACAGTTTGGGATTCTCACCCCTCATCTGCATCAACCATCTGAGGGGCCTGTGGTCTGTCTGAACCCGGAAGTGAGTCCCAAACAAGTATGGTCTCAACTTCTTCAGTGCCCAGACCACAGCAAATGCCTCACGCTCAATTGCACTCCACCTCTGTTCCTGTGGAAGTAACCTCCTACTAATGAAGGCTACAGGTTGGTCTAGGCCCTCCTCATTCATCTTTGAAAGTACAGCCCCCACACCATGCTCTGAAGCGTCTGTCTGCACAATGAATTCCTTTGAGAAGTTGGGCGCCTGAAGCACGGGCGCCATGCACATGGCAGTCTTCAGGGCATCAAAAGCTTTCTGACAGGTTTCAGTCCAGTTCACTTTCTTGGGCTGCTTCCTGGAAGTCAGCTCTGTCAAGGGTGCAACAATGCTGCCATTCCCCTTGACAAACCTCCTGTAGTACCCTGTGAGTCCTAAAAAGGCTCTCACCTCGGTCTGGGTCTTGAGGGGTTCCCAAGCCAGGATGGTCCCAATCTTGGGCTGTAGGGGCGCCACCTGGCCGCTCCCAACCTGGTGTCCCAAGTATACCACGGAACCCTGCCCGTTCTGGATCTTACTCGCCTTGATCATGAGGCCTGCCCTCCGCAGTGCCATCAACACTTCTCAGAGGTGCCGCAGATGTTCTTCCCAACTGGCGCTGAACACTGCGATGTCATCCAGGTAGGCGGCATTGAAATCTTCCAGTCCAGCCAACACCTGGTTGACCAACCTCTGAAAGGTGGCAGGGGCATTCTTCATCCCAAAGGGCATAACCCGGAATTGGTAGTGCCCATCTGGTGTGGAGAATGCGGACCTCTCTCTTGCCCCATCAGTTAAGGCGATCTGCCAGTACTCAGACGTTAAGTCAAACGTACTGAGGTACCGGGTAGCCCCTAACCGATCAATGAGCTCATCAGCTCTGGGGATGGGGTGCGCATCAGTCCTGGTGACTGAATTGAGTCCTCAGTAGTCCACACAGAACCGGAGTTCGGGTGTGGCACCAGGCATGGCAGCCTTTGGGACCAAGACCACTGGGCTGGCCAAAGGGCTGTTAGAGGACTCAATCACCCCTAAGGCAAACATCTTGGAGACCTCCTCCTTGATGCAAGCTCTCACCCTGTCAGTCACTCCGTAAGTTTTGTGTTTTACAGGAGGAGTGTCCCCAGTGTCCACATCATGGACGCACCACTCAGTGACACCGGGAGTCAGGGAGAACAGATCAGGAAACTGTCCCAACAGTTGGCGACAGTCATCCTGCTGCTCAGGGGTCAGGGCGGAAGAGAGGTTCACACCGTCCACTGACCCATCTTGCAGACAGGAGGTCAGGAAAAGGCTCAGTCTCCTCCTCCATTCCATCATCTGTTGCTAGGAGCATGCCCACTTCGGACCTCTCCAAGTGGGGCTTCAGGCGGTTTACATGCAGGACCCGCAAAGGGTTCCTAGGAGACCGCAAGTCCACCAAGTAGGTGACATCACTCGTGCGCTCCACCACCTCAAATGGTCCGGTCCACTTATCCTGGAGCGCACAAGGCTCCACGGGGGCCATGACCCACACTTTCTGTCCAGGCTGAAACTCGATCAGAGTGGCATTCTGATCATACCATCGTTTCATCTCCTCCTGGCAGGCTTCCAGATTCGCCTGAGCGAGTTGTCTGAAACGCCGAGTTTGGTTTCTGAAGGCCAGCATGTAGCTATATACATCCTGGGGAGGTTTACTGGGAGCTTTCTCCCAGCCTTCCTTTACCAAACTCAGAGGTCCTTTTACAGGTTGACCATACAGCAGTTCAAAGGGACTGAACCCTAAGGACTTTTGTGGCACCTCTCTGTAAGCAAACAGAAGGCATGGCAAGAGGACGTCCCACTTATGCCTCATAGGTTCCTCAAGACCCATAATCATGCCTTTCAGGGTCCGGTTGAATCTCTCAACCAGCCCATTACCTTGGGGGTGGTAAGGAGTGGTGAACTTGTAGGTTACACCGCACTCCTGCCACAGGGACTTCATATACTTAGATATGAAGTTGGTACCATGGTCTGACACCACCTCTCTGGGGAACCCCACACAGGAGAAAATCCCCATCAATGCACGTCCCACCACGGGGGCCGTCACAGTCCTGAGAGGGATGGCTTCCGGGTACCGGGTGGCATGGTCCACCAAGACCAGGATGAACCTGTTGCCCATGGTTTTCTTGGGATCCAGAGGCCCCACAATGTCAATGCCCACCCTTTCAAAGGGGGTACTGACCACATGGAATGGTTGGAGAGGAGCCTTTTGCTTCCTCCCATTCTTACCACTTGCCTGGCAAGTCTGACAGGTCCTGCAATGAGTATCTGAACTCTTGCGCATTTGGGGCCAATAAAAGTGGGTGACAAGACTTTCAAAGGTCTTGTCTTGCCCCAAATGTCCTGCTAAAGGCACATCATGAGCCAGACCCAGTAGGAAGGCTCTGAAGCGCTGGGGTACCACCAGCACATGGGCTGACCCAGGCTCAGCAACCTTAGGCTCGCTATACAGGAGACCATTCTCCCAGTAGATCCAATGTGATCCAGACTGATCACCGGCTGCCTGGTTTGAGGCCTGTTGCCGCAAACCCACAAGAGAAGGGCACTTCTTCTGCTCCTCGCAGAACTCTTCCCTGGAGGGTCCCCCTTCCTGCTGCCAATGGGTCAGCTCAGGCAGGTCCCCCAGTTCAGCTACTTGTTCCCCTGTAGGTTCCAGGGAATCCCCCTCAAGGTCTGCCTCCTCTTGGACCGTGGGAACTTCGGGGGCTGGTTTCCCGCACCCCCTGCCTCTTCTCTTTAAGGCAGGCACCTGGGCCACTCTTTCAGGCTCCAGGTCCTCTTGAATACCCTTACTGGCTGCCATGGACCGAGTGGTCACACATGCCCACTCAGGCAGACCCAACATCTCCAAATGAGACCTTCTCTCCACCTTAGCCCAAGGGGAGCTCTCCAAATCATTGCCTAGCAGACAGTCAACAGGCATGGCTGGCCTCACAGCTACTTGAAAGGTACCTGAGACCCCCCCACTCAAAGGGAACCTGGGCCACCTTACAGTGGCTCTCTGAGTTGTCAGCAGCAACTACAGGGTAAAATGCATGGGGGATCACCTGCTCTTCAGACACCAGCCGACAACTGACAGCTGTCACACTGGCTCGGGTGTCTCTTGGAGCCTCCACCCTATGGCCATTGATGGTCACCCCCTGCCTGTACTTCTTAGTGTTATCAGGCAGCTGGGTCCTAGGGACCATCTCACTGTCTCCTAAAGAGACCAGGGACATCTCTGCGGGACCCCACCCACCTTGGGCACCCAACTCCTCCCCAGGGCTACACTAGCCATCTGCCAGGGCGGTGTACCAGTGGGTGCTGTCTTTCCTTTCAGGGGACACTTAGGATCATAAAAGCAGTGGCCCACTTGACCACACGCATAACATGTCCTGGGCCCCTTTTGAACAGGCTTATCTGTCGGGCCCCTGACTTCTTCTCAGGGGGAGGCTGGGAAGCCTTCCCTTGGTTCACTTGGGGATTACTTTGGGGCCCTTTCTGGAACTCCCTCTGTTTACCCTTGTCCCCCCCACTCTTCTGCTGGGGACCCTGCCCACCTTTGGCGAAGTCTCCCACATGACCCTTGTGGACCCGGGTACTAACCCAGCGGTCCGCCTCCTCAGCAAGCTTCCTAGGGTTAGTCTGCTTGCTATCAATCAGGTGCTGGCGTAGCTCTGGAAAACAATTACTGGACAAGTGCTCCCATGCAATCAAATCATAGATCGCTTCAAAATCATTCACTTTGCTACCATTCACCCAACTATCCAATGCTCTGCAAAAAAAAGACACATATTCCACCCAAGTACTTGACTCCAGTTTCTTACAATTTCTAAACCTTTGCCTATAAAGCTCTGGGGTCAACCCATACCTGGTCATCAAGGCTTCCTTCATGTGGACATAGGAATTCTGGTCCTCAGAGGGCAAGTCTAATAAGGTGTCCCGCCCATCACTGAGAAACCGCCCCCACAACCCTGCTCCCCAATCCTTCTCAGGGACCCGGTGGGAGGACATGGCCACTTCATAGGCCTAAAACCATTGCCCAATATCTTCATGCTTGTGGAACTCCTTAATTACATCTTTGGGGATGAATACTCTTGCTTCTACAGGCATGGATGGTGTGCTGCCACCAGAGGGAGTAATTTCTAAGCTCTTGGCTTTCAACTCTAATTCTCTCAACATCCTCTCATGCTCTAAATGCATCCTTTTTTCTTCCAAGGCTAACTTCTTGTTTTCTAATTCCATCTGACCACCCAGTTTGAGCTTGGCTAGCTCCATCTTATGCATCCTATCCCTCTCCCTGTCCTCCAGCTCTTCTGGAGACAGGCCCTTTGAAGAAACACTGCTGCCTGCCCTGGAAGGTACTTTCTCCCCGGTCAGGCCCAATGGCCCATCTAGCTGCCCATCTAGCTGCCCATCTATATCCTCTGCCTCCTCCCTAGGCTCTTCAGAATGCTCAGGAGTTTTTCTAGCTTCCAACCAGGCCTTCAGCGCCCTTTGGAACTCCTCCTTTTTGGAGATGCCTTTCACAGAGATTTTAAATCTTTTACAGAGGGTTTTTAGCTGTGGCACAGTGTAGATATCAACCCTGTCTTCTTCAAATTGTAGATCCATAGATGCGTTGGATGCTGCTTTGCTCATGGTAACAAGGATTGGCAGTTTCTAGCAAATATAGAAGTCCCAAGGAAAAAAAATTCCTACCAAAATGTATGTGGTCGCTTTATGGCCTGCACTCACTAGTAGTGTACATCAAACACTGTATATGAGTCACAAATGCAAGTCCACATCCTCACTGCTGACCACCAATATTAGAAATGGGGGTCTCTAGTTGGCAGTGTTAGGTACCTTTGACCAAGTAGGGGCCCTTGCTTCTAGTCAGGGTAAGGTGTCTACACTCCTAAAATAACCCCTGCTCACCCCCTTGGTAGCTTGGCACGAGCAGGCAGGCTTATCTCAGAGGCAGTGTGTAAAGCATTTGTGAACACATACAGTAATAGAGTGAAAACACTACAAATGGACACCACACCAGTTTAGAAAAATAAGTAATCTTTATCTAGACTTAACACAAGACCAAACGACAAAAATCCACAATACAGTAAACAAAATATGACTTTCAAATGGTAGAAATAGCTTAGTTCCATGTAGATGGTAAATGCGACACTTTACTCTCAAAGTACCTTGGATGCGTAACGCAACATAAACAAAAGGGTCGCAGGGAAGGTGATGCGTCGGTTCCTTGCTTCGGGGGAGGTGATGCGTCGGTTCCTTACTGCAGCTCAGGGGAGGTGATGCGTCGGTTCCTTACCGGAGAGGAGGTGATGCGTTGGTTTCTTACTGCGTTCCGGTTACGATGCGACAAGATGGCGCCTCGATGCGATGCGACGATCCGGTGCGATGCGACAAAATGGCGTCTTTGATGCAATGCGCCAACTTGGTGCGATGCGTGCACGCCCAGAGGCCGTGCTGCGAACTCGATGGTTTCTTGAGCCACGACAGGCCCTGCGACGTGCTTCTCCGGTGATGCGACGGTGACCTCTGCGGCGGCGGCACGCTTCTCCGGTGATGCGACGCGCTTCTTCGGTGATGCGACGGCAAGCTGCTGTGGCGGCGACACGCTTCTTCAGCGATGCGACGGCAACAGCTGCGGCGGCGACACGCTTCTTCCTCGTTGCGTCGCGCTTCCAGCTCCCAGCGACACGCAGTCTCTAGAGGGCACAAACCAACAGCAGGCACCTCTCTGCAGGTAGAATTCCCAGCAAGGAAATTCAGGGGGAGCTGGGGGTGAAGTCTTTGTATCCCTGAGACTTCAGAACAGGAGGCAAGCTCAGCTTCAAGCCCTTGGGGATCTTCCTCAAGATGATTAAAGTACACACAAAGTTCCTTTTCTCCTTTCCTTGGCAATAAGTAACCACTTCAGGCCAACCCCAAACAGCAAACAGCACAGGGGCAGTCTCCTCCTTCAGCTTCCTTGGTTTCTCTCCTTGGTAAAGGTTCGTCTTGATTCCCAGAAGTGATCTAAAGTTCTGGGGTCTGGGCCCCAATATTTATACTACTAAATCCTTTGTTCTCTGAAGGCAGAGAGTGTCTGTACCTAGCCAAAACCAGTTCTGTCCTCCCTGGTGCAGCTTCCTGGCAGGAGGTGGAGACAGCATTGTTGAAAGCAGACCTGGCCCAGGTAGCTGAAAGGAAAACTCCTCCCCCTACTCTCTATTCTATGAAGGCTCAGGCAAGTGAAAGGAAATCTCCTCCCCCTACTCTCTATTCAATGGAGGGCCTATTCAACCCAGCCCTGACCCATCAGACTGCTGGAGCCAAGGCCCTCTCCAGCCCCCTGTCACTCACAAACCAGACATGGAATACACAAACCTAGCAGAGGCATACTGGATGGTTAGGCAAGAAAATACCTACTTTCTAAAAGTGGTATTTTCAAACACAGAATGTAAAAATCACCCACACTAAAAGATGTGTTTTAACATTCTGAGTTCAGGCATACTAAACTTTATTTTTCTATCTTGTTCCCTGGGTTGAAGCAGGGCTGTGTGCTTGCCCCCCTTCTTTTTAATTTGTACACTGCCGATTTAGGAAAAGCTCTTGTTAATACATGTCTGGCCCCTCCTCGACTAGGAAATCGTTCTATACATATTCTTCAGTATGCAGATGACATAGTCATCATGGATCATACCAAAGTGGGCCTTCAACGAGCACTGACTAGTTTTCATGAATATTGTACATCCAACTATTTTACCATCAATCCAGATAAAACCAAGATTTTAGTAATAGGTCGGCAAACCCCAAAAAAATGTATTACATGTACAATTTGCTCTAGGATAATTACTACAGTGCAGAAATATAAGTACTTGGGGATATGGCTCACAGAAACAGCAAGATCAACCGCTCATAAAAAGGATCTGATCCATAAATCGACGGCTATAATGTATGGTTTAACAAAATTGAACAACAAGCTAGATAGTCCGTCAGCAGAGGCTATAAGAAAGGTCACTCAAGCCTCACTTCTCCCAGCACTCTCGTACGGCCACCAAGCATTTCCGGGTGCTTGTTCAGAAACCTTAGAGCGAGCTCAGTGCGTGGCCTATAAAAGAATCTTTCAACTACCAAAGCACCTTTCAAGGACGAGACTTAGACTAGAGCTCGGGTTAGTTAAACAATCTCTAAACCTCGAGGCCGACTTTCTAAAATACTATATTCGAATTTTAAAATCTTCAGGGGATACCTTAAAAAGCTGCCTCAGAGTCATATTTGAAAAAACTGGTTCGCCATGGAACAAGCAGATCATGAAAGCTATGGATTCCCTTGAAATAAATAAATCAGCACTTGTTCTGACTTGTATTTCCTATATCATCTGGAAAACGCGCATCAACAAACAAGTACAACAAGTTTCTTATCAGCAAGACCAGGCAGTATTAACCCCTTCGCTGCTAGGCCTTTTCCCCTCCTGTGCTAAGCCTTTTTTTGGCTATTTGGGGTAGTGCGCGCTTAGGCCCCTGTAACTTTTTGACCACATAAGGTATCCATGCCAAATTTGCGTCCTTTTTTTCTAACATCATGTGGATTGTAAAGGTACCCAGGGTTTGTGGGTTCCCCTGGAGGGGACCCAGAAATTAGTCAAAATACAGCTAAATTTTGTTTTTTTTTGGAAAAAGGCAAAAAAGGGCTACAGATGAAAGCGTCTTGATTTTTCCCTGCAAATGGCATCAAAAAGGGGTTGTGGGGATGAAATCACCATCTTCCCAGCTTTCAGGGACAAGCAGACTTTTGTCAGAAAACCAACTTTTTTACACAGTTTTGGCATTTTTCTGGGACATAGCCTATTTTTGCTATTTTTTGTGCTTTCAACCTCCTTCCAGTTAATGGTAGAAATGGGTATGAAACCAATAATGGATCCTGGAAAGCCATACATTTATGAAAAGTAGACACAATTCTGAATTCAGCAAGGGTTCATTTGTGTAGATCCTTAAAGTTTTCCTTATAGAAACTAACAGTTAAATAAAGGAAAAATTGAAAATTAGTTGAAAAAAACAGCCATTTGTGTCAACGTTTTCACCTGTAACTTCTTCTAATTATGACAGCTATTTGAAGGCAATATACCGTTATATCCGCTGGACCTTTCTGGTTGTGGGGATATATAGGACTTGTAGGTTCACCAAGAACCCGACGAACCCAGAGCCAATAATTGAGCAACATCTTGCAATGATTTTTTTTTAAGTACCGGGTATATAGCAATTATTTTGGGAAAATGTATACATGGAAAAATTGTTATGAAAGACACCTATGTATTTCTGAAATGGGAACAAAATGTAGATTTTAGAAACAGTAGATATTTGCACATTTCCGAAATTGGGAGTACCCATACTAGCATGAGAATTATAGGTCATTTTTCAAAATGACTTATTTTTTACACATTGTCTTTCATTTGGAAGGCAGAAATGCATCGAAAGTGAATAGGTAATAACAGTTGCTCTACAATTCTGTGTTACCCTAAGTCTCCCGATAAAAATGGTACCTCACTTGTGTGGGTAGCCCTTGTGCCCACAACAGGAAATGGCTCAAAATGCAACGTGGACGTACCACATTTTCACAATGAAAAATTACCCTTTTTTGCAAAGTGCCTAGGTGTAGTTTTTGAACCCTAGCTCTGCTGGCACCTAGGGAAACCTAGCAAACCTATACATTTTTGAAAACTAGACACCCAGGGGAATCCAGGATGGGGTGACTTGACTGCCTCCCACCAGGTTCTGTTACCCAGAATCCCTTGCAAACATAAAAAATTGTCAAAAAAATCACATTTTCCCCACATTTCTGTGGTGGAAAGGTCTGGAATCTGCGTGGATCCACAAATTTCCACCCACCCCGCGTTCCCCAAAGTCGAACGAGAAAAATGGTACCTCACTTGTGTGGGTCGGCCTAGTGCCTGCGACAGGAAACGGCGCAAAACGCAACGTGGTCACACCTCAATTTCGCAGTGAAAAATGACCCTTTTTTGGCAAAGTGCCTAGCTGTAGTTTTTGAACCCTAGCTCTGCCGGCACCTAGGGAAACCTAGCAAACCTATACATTTTTGAAAACTAGACACCTAGGGGAATCCAGGATGGGGTGACTTGACTGCCTCCCACCAGGTTCTGTTACCCAGAATCCCTTGCAAACATAAAAAATTGTCAAAAAAACCACATTTTCCCCACATTTCTGTGGTGGAAAGTTCTGGAATCTGCGTGGATCCACGAATTTCCACCCACCCCGCGTTCCCCAAAGTCTTACGAGAAAAATGGTACCTCACTTGTGTGGGTCGGCCTAGTGCCTGCGACAGGATACGGCGCAAAACGCAACGTGGTCACACCTCAATTTCGCAGTGAAAAATGACCCTTTTTTGGCAAAGTGCCTAGCTGTAGTTTTTGAACCCTAGCTCTGCCGGCACCTAGGGAAACCTAGCAAACCTATACATTTCTGAAAACTAGACACCCAGGGGAATCCAGGATGGGGTGACTTGACTGCCTCCCACCAGGTTCTGTTACCCAGAATCCCTTGCAAACATAAAAAATTGTCAAAAAAAACACATTTTCCCCACATTTCTGTGGTGGAAAGTTCTGGAATCTGCGTGGATCCACAAATTTCCACCCACCCGCGTTCCCCAAAGTCTTACGAGAAAAATGGTACCTCACTTGTGTGGGTCGGCCTAGTGCCTGCGACAGGAAACGGCGCAAAACACAACGTGGTCACACCTCAATTTCGCAGTGAAAAATGACCCTTTTTGGCAAAGTGCCTAGCTGTAGTTTTTGAACCCTACCTCTGCCGGAACCTAGGGAAACCTAGCAAACCTATACATTTTTGAATACTAGACACCCAGGGGAATCCAGGATGGGGTGACTTGACTGCCTCCCACCAGGTTCTGTTACCCAGAATCCCTTGCAAACATAAAAAATTGTCCAAAAAAACACATTTTCCCCACATTTCTGTGGTGGAAAGTTCTGGAATCTGCGTGGATCCACAAATTTCCACCCACCCCGCGTTCCCCAAAGTCTTACGAGAAAAATGGTACCTCACTTGTGTGGGTCGGCCTAGTGCCTGCGACAGGAAACGGCGCAAAACGCAACGTGGTCACACCTCAATTTCGCAGTGAAAAATGACCCTTTTTTGGCAAAGTGCCTAGCTGTAGTTTTTGAACCCTACCTCTGCCGGCACCTAGGGAAACCTAGCAAACCTATACATTTTTGAAAACTAGACACCCAGGGAATCCAGGATGGGGTGACTTGACTGCCTCCCACCAGGTTCTGTTACCCAGAATCCCTTGCAAACATAAAAAATTGTCCAAAAAACACATTTTCCCCACATTTCTGTGGTGGAAAGTTCTGGAATCTGCGTGGATCCACAAATTTCCACCCACCCCGCGTTCCCCAAAGTCTTACGAGAAAAATGGTACCTCACTTGTGTGGGTCGGCCTAGTGCCTGCGACAGGAAACGGCGCAAAACGCAACGCGGTCACACCTCAATTTCGCAGTGAAAAATGACCTTTTTTTGCAAAGTGCCTAGCTGTAGTTTTTGAACCCTACCTCTGCCGGCACCTAGGGAAACCTAGCAAACCTATACATTTTTGAAAACTAGACACCCAGGGAATCCAGGATGGGGTGACTTGACTGCCTCCCACCAGGTACTGTTACCCAGAATCCCTTGCAAACATAAAAAATTGTCCAAAAAACACATTTTCCCCACATTTCTGTGGTGGAAAGTTCTGGAATCTGCGTGGATCCACAAATTTCCACCCACCCCGCGTCCCCCAAAGTCTTACGAGAAAATGGTACCTCACTTGTGTGGGTCGGCCTAGTGCCTGCGACAGGAAACTGCGCAAAACGCAACGTGGTCACACCTCAATTTCGCAGTGAAAAATGACCCTTTTTGGCAAAGTGCCTAGCTGTAGTTTTTGAACCCTACCTCTGCCGGCACCTAGGGAAACCTAGCAAACCTATACATTTTTGAAAACTAGACACCCAGGGGAATCCAGGATGGGGTGACTTGACTGCCTCCCACCAGGTTCTGTTACCCAGAATCCCTTGCAAACATAAAAATTGTCAAAAAAACCACATTTTCCCCACATTTCTGTGGTGGAAAGTTCTGGAATCTGCGTGGACGCACAAATTTCCACCCACCCCGCGTCCCCCAAAGTCTTACGAGAAAAATGGTACCTCACTTGTGTGGGTCGGCCTAGTGCCTGCGACAGGAAACGGCGCAAAACGCAACGTGGTCACACCTCAATTTCGCAGTGAAAAATGACCCTTTTTTGGCAAAGTGCCTAGCTGTAGTTTTTGAACCCTACCTCTGCCGGCACCTAGGGAAACCTAGCAAACCTATACATTTTTGAAAACTAGACACCCAGGGGAATCCAGGATGGGGTGACTTGACTGCCTCCCACCAGGTTCTGTTACCCAGAATCCCTTGCAAACATAAAAAATTGTCAAAAAACCCACATTTTCCCCACATTTCTGTGGTGGAAAGTTCTGGAATCTGCGTGGATCCACAAATTTCCACCCACCCCGCGTTCCCCAAAGTCTTACGAGAAAAATGGTACCTCACTTGTGTGGGTCGGCCTAGTGCCTGCGACAGGAAACGGCGCAAAACGCAACGTGGTCACACCTCAATTTCGCAGTGAAAAATGACCCTTTTTTGGCAAAGTGCCTAGCTGTAGTTTTTGAACCCTACCTCTGCCGGCACCTAGGGAAACCTAGCAAACCTATACATTTTTGAAAACTAGACACCCAGGGGAATCCAGGATGGGGTGACTTGACTGCCTCCCACCAGGTTCTGTTACCCAGAATCCCTTGCAAACATAAAAAATTGTCAAAAAACCCACATTTTCCCCACATTTCTGTGGTGGAAAGTTCTGGAATCTGCGTGGATCCACAAATTTCCACCCACCCCGCGTTCCCCAAAGTCTTACGAGAAAAATGGTACCTCACTTGTGTGGGTCGGCCTAGTGCCTGCGACAGGAAACGGCGCAAAACGCAACGTGGTCACACCTCAATTTCGCAGTGAAAAATGACCCTTTTTGGCAAAGTGCCTAGCTGTAGTTTTTGAACCCTACCTCTGCCGGCACCTAAGGAAACCTAGCAAACCTATACATTTTTGAAAACTAGACACCCAGGGGAATCCAGGATGGGGTGACTTGACTGCCTCCCACCAGGTTCTGTTACCCAGAATCCCTTGCAAACATAAAAAATTGTCAAAAAAAACACATTTTCCCCACATTTCTGTGGTGGAAAGTTCTGGAATCTGCGTGGATCCACAAATTTCCACCCACCCCGCGTTCCCCAAAGTCTAACGAGAAAAATGGTACCTCACTTGTGTGGGTCGGCCTAGTGCCTGCGACAGGAAACGGCGCAAAACGCAACGTGGTCACACCTCAATTTCGCAGTGAAAAATGACCCTTTTTTGGCAAAATGCCTAGCTGTAGTTTGTGAACCCTAGCTCTGCCGGCACCTAGGGAAACCTACCAAGCACACACATTTCTGAAAAGTAGACACCCGGGGCTTCCAGGGAGGTATGGCTTGCGTGGATCCCCCAACGTTTCCTTACCCAGAATCCCCTGCAAACCTCACTTTTAGCTGGAAAAAATCACTTTTTTCACACATTTGTGTGTGGGAAAGTGTGGCATCACTGGCCTCACACAAATTTCCTACCACCCAGCGTTCCCCAGGTCTCCCGATAAAAATGGTGCCTCACTTGTGTGGGAGGCCCAAGTACCCGCGACAGGCAAGGGCCCACAACGTAGTGAGGCGACCTCAAAATTGCCTATCTCAAAACCACCTGGTTTTGCAAGGGGGTCACCTGGGTTTTTGGCCCCGTGCTCGGCGGCCATCTAGGGAAACCTACCAAACCCACACATTTCTGAAAAGTAGACACCCGGGGGCTTCCAGGGAGGTATGGCTTGCGTGGATCCCCCAACGTTTCCTTACCCAGAATCCCTTGCAAACCTCAATTTTAGCTGAAAAAATCACTTTTTTCACACATTTGTGTGTGGGAAAGTGTGGCATCACTGGCCTCACACAAATTTCCTACCACCCAGCGTTCCCCCAGGTCTCCCGATAAAAATGGTGCCTCACTTGTGTGGGAGGCCCAAGTACCCGCGACAGGCAAGGGCCCACAACGTAGTGAGGCGACCTCAAAATTGCCTATCTCAAAACCACCTGGTTTTGCAAGGGGGTCACCGGGGTTTTGGCCCCGTGCTCGGCGGCCATCTAGGGAAACCTACCAAACCCACACATTTCTGAAAAGTAGACACCCGGGGGCTTCCAGGGAGGTATGGCTTGCGTGGATCCCCCAACGTTTCCTTACCCAGAATCCCTTGCAAACCTCAATTTTAGCTGAAAAAATCACTTTTTCACACATTTGTGTGTGGGAAAGTGTGGCATCACTGGCCTCACACAAATTTCCTACCACCCAGCGTTCCCCCAGGTCTCCCGATAAAAATGGTGCCTCACTTGTGTGGGAGGCCCAAGTACCCGCGACAGGCAAGGGCCCACAACGTAGTGAGGCGACCTCAAAATTGCCTATCTCAAAACCACCTGGTTTTGCAAGGGGAGTCACCTGGGTTTTTGGCCCCGTGCTCGGCGGCCATCTAGGGAAACCTACCAAACCCACACATTTCTGAAAAGTAGACACCCGGGGGCTTCCAGGGAGGTATGGCTTGCGTGGATCCCCCAACGTTTCCTTACCCAGAATCCCTTGCAAACCTCAATTTTAGCTGAAAAAATCACTTTTTTCACACATTTGTGTGTGGGAAAGTGTGGCATCACTGGCCTCACACAAATTTCCTACCACCCAGCGTTCCCCCAGGTCTCCCGATAAAAATGGTGCCTCACTTGTGTGGGAGGCCCAAGTACCCGCGACAGGCAAGGGCCCACAACGTAGTGAGGCGACCTCAAAATTGCCTATCTCAAAACCACCTGGTTTTGCAAGGGGGTCACCTGGGTTTTTGGCCCCGTGCTCGGCGGCCATCTAGGGAAACCTACCAAACCCACACATTTCTGAAAAGTAGACACCCGGGGGCTTCCAGGGAGGTATGGCTTGCGTGGATCCCCCAACGTTTCCTTACCCAGAATCCCTTGCAAACCTCAATTTTAGCTGAAAAAATCACTTTTTTCACACATTTGTGTGTGGGAAAGTGTGGCATCACTGGCCTCACACAAATTTCCTACCACCCAGCGTTCCCCCAGGTCTCCCGATAAAAATGGTGCCTCACTTGTGTGGGAGGCCCAAGTACCCGCGACAGGCAAGGGCCCACAACGTAGTGAGGCGACCTCAAAATTGCCTATCTCAAAACCACCTGGTTTTGCAAGGGGGTCACCTGGGTTTTGGCCCCGTGCTCGGCGGCCATCTAGGGAAACCTACCAAACCCACACATTTCTGAAAAGTAGACACCCGGGGGCTTCCAGGGAGGTATGGCTTGCGTGGATCCCCCAACGTTTCCTTACCCAGAATCCCTTGCAAACCTCAATTTTAGCTGAAAAAATCACTTTTTTCACACATTTGTGTGTGGGAAAGTGTGGCATCACTGGCCTCACACAAATTTCCTACCACCCAGCGTTCCCCAGGTCTCCCGATAAAAATGGTGCCTCACTTGTGTGGGAGGCCCAAGTACCCGCGACAGGCAAGGGCCCACAACGTAGTGAGGCGACCTCAAAATTGACTATCTCAAAACCACCTGGTTTTGCAAGGGAGTCACCTGGGTTTTGGCCCCGTGCTCGGCGGCCATCTAGGGAAACCTACCAAACCCACACATTTCTGAAAAGTAGACACCCGGGGCTTCCAGGGAGGTATGGCTTGCGTGGATCCCCCAACGTTTCCTTACCCAGAATCCCTTGCAAACCTCAATTTTAGCTGAAAAAATCACTTTTTTCACACATTTGTGTGTGGGAAAGTGTGGCATCACTGGCCTCACACAAATTTCCTACCACCCAGCGTTCCCCCAGGTCTCCCGATAAAAATGGTGCCTCACTTGTGTGGGAGGCCCAAGTACCAGCGACAGGCAGGGCCCACAACGTAGTGAGGCGACCTCAAAATTGCCTATCTCAAAACCACCTGGTTTTGCAAGGGGGTCACCTGGGTTTTGGCCCCGTGCTCGGCGGCCATCTAGGGAAACCTACCAAACCCACACATTTCTGAAAAGTAGACACCCGGGGGCTTCCAGGGAGGTATGGCTTGCGTGGATCCCCCAACGTTTCCTTACCCAGAATCCCTTGCAAACCTCAATTTTAGCTGAAAAAAATCACTTTTTTCACACATTTGTGTGTGGGAAAGTGTGGCATCACTGGCCTCACACAAATTTCCTACCACCCAGCGTTCCCCAGGTCTCCCGATAAAAATGGTGCCTCACTTGTGTGGGAGGCCCAAGTACCCGCGACAGGCAAGGGCCCACAACGTAGTGAGGCGACCTCAAAATTGCCTATCTCAAAACCACCTGGTTTTGCAAGGGAGTCACCTGGGTTTTGGCTCCGTGCTCGGCGGCCATCTAGGGAAACCTACCAAACCCACACATTTCTGAAAAGTAGACACCCGGGGGCTTCCAGGGAGGTATGGCTTGCGTGGATCCCCCAACGTTTCCTTACCCAGAATCCCTTGCAAACCTCAATTTTAGCTGAAAAAATCACTTTTTCACACATTTGTGTGTGGGAAAGTGTGGCATCACTGGCCTCACACAAATTTCCTACCACCCAGCGTTCCCCCAGGTCTCCCGATAAAAATGGTGCCTCACTTGTGTGGGAGGCCCAAGTACCCGCGACAGGCAAGGGCCCACAACGTAGTGAGGCGACCTCAAAATTGCCTATCTCAAAACCACCTGGTTTTGCAAGGGAGGTCACCTGGGTTTTGGCCCCGTGCTCGGCGGCCATCTAGGAAACCTACCAAACCCACACATTTCTGAAAAGTAGACACCCGGGGGCTTCCAGGGAGGTATGGCTTGCGTGGATCCCCCAACGTTTCCTTACCCAGAATCCCTTGCAAACCTCAATTTTAGCTGAAAAAATCACTTTTTTCACACATTTGTGTGTGGAAAGTGTGGCATCACTGGCCTCACACAAATTTCCTACCACCCAGCGTTCCCCAGGTCTCCCGATAAAAATGGTGCCTCACTTGTGTGGGAGGCCCAAGTACCTGCGACAGGCAAGGGCCCACAACGTAGTGAGGCGACCTCAAAATTGCCTATCTCAAAACCACCTGGTTTTGCAAGGAGGTCACCTGGGTTTTTGGCCCGTGCTCGGCGGCCATCTAGGGAAACCTACCAAACCCACACATTTCTGAAAAGTAGACACCCGGGGGCTTCCAGGGAGGTATGGCTTGCGTGGATCCCCAACGTTTCCTTACCCAGAATCCCTTGCAAACCTCAATTTTAGCTGAAAAAATCACTTTTTTCACACATTTGTGTGTGGAAAGTGTGGCATCACTGGCCTCACACAAATTTCCTACCACCCAGCGTTCCCCCAGGTCTCCCGATAAAAATGGTGCCTCACTTGTGTGGGAGGCCCAAGTACCCGCGACAGGCAAGGGCCCACAACGTAGTGAGGCGACCTCAAAATTGCCTATCTCAAAACCACCTGGTTTTGCAAGGAGTCACCTGGGTTTTGGCCCCGTGCTCGGCGGCCATCTAGGGAAACCTACCAAACCCACACATTTCTGAAAAGTAGACACCCGGGGGCTTCCAGGGAGGTATGGCTTGCGTGGATCCCCCAACGTTTCCTTACCCAGAATCCCTTGCAAACCTCAATTTTAGCTGAAAAAATCACTTTTTCACACATTTGTGTGTGGGAAAGTGTGGCATCACTGGCCTCACACAAATTTCCTACCACCCAGCGTTCCCCCAGGTCTCCCGATAAAAATGGTGCCTCACTTGTGTGGGAGGCCCAAGTACCAGCGACAGGCAAGGGCCCACAACGTAGTGAGGCGACCTCAAAATTGCCTATCTCAAAACCACCTGGTTTTGCAAGGGAGTCACCTGGGTTTTGGCCCCGTGCTCGGCGGCCATCTAGGAAACCTACCAAACCCACACATTTCTGAAAAGTAGACACCCGGGGGCTTCCAGGGAGGTATGGCTTGCGTGGATCCCCCAACGTTTCCTTACCCAGAATCCCTTGCAAACCTCAATTTTAGCTGAAAAAAATCACTTTTTCACACATTTGTGTGTGGGAAAGTGTGGCATCACTGGCCTCACACAAATTTCCTACCACCCAGCGTTCCCCCAGGTCTCCCGATAAAAATGGTGCCTCACTTGTGTGGGAGGCCCAAGTACCTGCGACAGGCAAGGGCCCAAAACATTTTTTGATAGGCAATGTTGATGTTGCCTCAAAACGTTTTGTGTCCTCCCTGGAAGCCCCCGGGTGTCTACTTTTCAGAAATGTGTGGGTTTGGTAGGTTTCCCTAGATGGCCGCCGAGCACGGGGCCAAAAACCCAGGTGACCCCTTGCAAAACCAGGTGGTTTTGAGATAGGCAATTTTGAGGTCGCCTCACTACGTTGTGGGCCCTTGCCTGTCGCGGGTACTTGGGCCTCCCACACAAGTGAGGCACCATTTTTATCGGGAGACCTGGGGAACGCTGGGTGGTAGGAAATTTGTGTGAGGCCAGTGATGCCACACTTTCCCACACACAAATGTGTGAAAAAAGTGATTTTTTCAGCTAAAAGTGAGGTTTGCAGGGATTCTGGGTAAGGAAACGTTGGGGGATCCACGCAAGCCATACCTCCCTGGAAGCCCCGGGTGTCTACTTTTCAGAAATGTGTGGGTTTGGTAGGTTTCCCTAGATGGCCGCCGAGCACGGGCCAAAACCCAGGTGATCCCCTTGCAAAACCAGGTGGTTTTGTGAAAGGCCATTTTGAGGTCGCCTCAATACGTTGTGGGCCCTTGCCTGTCGCGGGTACTTGGGCCTCCCACACAAGTGAGGCACCATTTTTATCGGGAGACCTGGGGAACGCTGGGTGGTAGGAAATTTGTGTGAGGCCAGTGATGCCACACTTTCCCACACACAAATGTGTGAAAAAAGTGATTTTTCAGCTAAAAGTGAGGTTTGCAGGGGATTCTGGGTAAGGAAACGTTGGGGATCCACGCAAGCCATACCTCCCTGGAAGCCCCCGGGTGTCTACTTTTCAGAAATGTGTGGGTTTGGTAGGTTTCCCTAGATGGCCGCCGAGCACGGGGCCAAAAACCCAGGTGACTCCCTTGCAAAACCAGGTGGTTTTGTGAAAGGCCATTTTGAGGTCGCCTCAATACGTTGTGGGCCCTTGCCTGTCGCGGGTACTTGGGCCTCCCACACAAGTGAGGCACCATTTTTATCGGGAGACCTGGGGAACGCTGGGTGGTAGGAAATTTGTGTGAGGCCAGTGATGCCACACTTTCCCACACACAAATGTGTGAAAAAGTGATTTTTTCAGCTAAAAGTGAGGTTTGCAGGGGATTCTGGGTAAGGAAACGTTGGGGGATCCACGCAAGCCATACCTCCCTGAAGCCCCGGGTGTCTACTTTTCAGAAATGTGTGGGTTTGGTAGGTTTCCTAGATGGCCGCCGAGCACGGGGCCAAAACCCAGGTGACTCCCTGCAAAACCAGGTGGTTTTGTGAAAGGCCATTTTGAGGTCGCCTCAATACGTTGTGGGCCCTTGCCTGTCGCGGTACTTGGGCCTCCCACACAAGTGAGGCACCATTTTTATCGGGAGACCTGGGGGAACGCTGGGTGGTAGGAAATTTGTGTGAGGCCAGTGATGCCACACTTTCCCACACACAAATGTGTGAAAAAAGTGATTTTTTCAGCTAAAAGTGAGGTTTGCAGGGATTCTGGGTAAGAAACGTTGGGGGATCCACGCAAGCCATACCTCCCTGGAATCCCCGGGTGTCTACTTTTCAGAAATGTGTGGGTTTGGTAGGTTTCCTAGATGGCCGCCGAGCACGGGGCCAAAACCCAGGTGACTCCCTTGCAAAACCAGGTGGTTTTGTGAAAGGCCATTTTGAGGTCGCCTCAATACGTTGTGGGCCCTTGCCTGTCGCTGGTACTTGGGCCTCCCACACAAGTGAGGCACCATTTTTATCGGGAGACCTGGGGAACGCTGGGTGGTAGGAAATTTGTGTGAGGCCAGTGATGCCACACTTTCCCACACACAAATGTGTGAAAAAGTGATTTTTTCAGCTAAAAGTGAGGTTTGCAGGGGATTCTGGGTAAGGAAACGTTGGGGGATCCACGCAAGCCATACCTCCCTGGAAGCCCCGGGTGTCTACTTTTCAGAAATGTGTGGGTTTGGTAGGTTTCCTAGATGGCCGCCGAGCACGGGCCAAAACCCAGGTGACTCCCTTGCAAAACCAGGTGGTTTTGTGAAAGGCCATTTTGAGGTCGCCTCAATACGTTGTGGGCCCTTGCCTGTCGCGGGTACTTGGGCCTCCCACACAAGTGAGGCACCATTTTTATCGGGAGACCTGGGGGAACGCTGGGTGGTAGGAAATTTGTGTGAGGCCAGTGATGCCACACTTTCCCACACACAAATGTGTGAAAAAAGTGATTTTTTCAGCTAAAAGTGAGGTTTGCAGGGGATTCTGGGTAAGGAAACGTTGGGGGATCCACGCAAGCCATACCTCCCTGGAAGCCCCCGGGTGTCTACTTTTCAGAAATGTGTGGGTTTGGTAGGTTTCCTAGATGGCCGCCGAGCACGGGCCAAAAACCCAGGTGACTCCCTTGCAAAACCAGGTGGTTTTGTGAAAGGCCATTTTGAGGTCGCCTCAATACGTTGTGGGCCCTTGCCTGTCGCTGGTACTTGGGCCTCCCACACAAGTGAGGCACCATTTTTATCGGGAGACCTGGGGGAACGCTGGGTGGTAGGAAATTTGTGTGAGGCCAGTGATGCCACACTTTCCCACACACAAATGTGTGAAAAAGTGATTTTTTCCAGCTAAAAGTGAGGTTTGCAGGGATTCTGGGTAAGGAAACGTTGGGGGATCCACGCAAGCCATACCTCCCTGGAAGCCCCGGGTGTCTACTTTTCAGAAATGTGTGGGTTTGGTAGGTTTCCCTAGATGGCCGCCGAGCACGGGGCCAAAAACCCAGGTGACCCCCTTGCAAAACCAGGTGGTTTTGTGAAAGGCCATTTTGAGGTCGCCTCAATACGTTGTGGGCCCTTGCCTGTCGCGGGTACTTGGGCCTCCCACACAAGTGAGGCACCATTTTTATCGGGAGACCTGGGGAACGCTGGGTGGTAGGAAATTTGTGTGAGGCCAGTGATGCCACACTTTCCCACACACAAATGTGTGAAAAAGTGATTTTTTCCAGCTAAAAGTGAGGTTTGCAGGGGATTCTGGGTAAGGAAACGTTGGGGGATCCACGCAAGCCATACCTCCCTGGAAGCCCCCGGGTGTCTACTTTTCAGAAATGTGTGGGTTTGGTAGGTTTCCTATGTGGCCGCCGAGCCCCGGGCCAAAACCCAGGTGACCTCCTTGCAAAACCAGGTCATAATGAGATAATGTGTTGTTTATTTCCGCAGCGTGAAAATGTTGGCACAATATTGCAAGGAAAATGTGACAGACATTTTGAGGTTTGCAGGACATTGTGGGTACCATAACTTGTTGGGATCCACAAGAGAGATATCACCATGTACTCCCATGGGTGTTTCGTTTACGACAATATCTACAGTTGGTAGGTTATTCTTAGACGGAATGTACACCTTGGCAGACAGACTAAAAAGACAAAGATTACTGCACAGCCATCTATTCCTCAAGCACACACACACATACTGGTTGGATTTGGCACGAGGGCAAGTGATGGTTCAGTATATACAATTTTATTAACAAGAGATTTCACAAAAATGAAATGCACTGTCAATAATTGAAAGGACAAAAACGGAACCAGTGACTCGCAGCTCGTGAGCTGTAAAGCCACGTCAAGGCCCCAACCGCTTTACAGGCCATTCACACACCTTTCATACGTGATACACACAAGACCATTCACACCCCCAGGCACGAAACAAACACATTACAACATTCACAAAAAGGGACAAGGTACACCCTGCTTGAGAAAGACAAAAAAAAATATTACTGAACAACCATCTAATCCTCAAGCACACACACACATACTGGTTGGATTTGGCACGAGGGTGAGTGATGGTTCAGTATATACAATTGTATTAACAAGTGATTTCACAAAAATGAAATGCACTGTTAATAATTGAAAGGACGAGAAACTGAACCATTGACTCACAGCTCGTGAGCTGTAAAGCCACGACAAGGCACCAACCTCTTTACAGGCCATTCATACACCTTTCATACGTGTGACAAATACAAAACCATTCACACCACCAGCCGCGGGCCCATCACATTACAACACTCACACCAGCAGACAGCGCCATTCAAGGGCCCATCACTTTCACACGCCCACATTCCTAACACAGCAACCACACAACCTGATGGATTGCGTGGAGTGTCGCTCGGCTAGCAGTGTGTGTAGTGACCAGCAGCAAGTCACTACTCACACACTGCCAGCCGAGCGTCACTCCACGCACACCGCCAGCCAAGCACCAGCCTACACACACCACCATCACATTTAGGATTTTTTTATACAAAAAAGAAAACACAAACAAATTGCAAATAGATACAAATCTACTAACACAAAATCAGAAACATTGCACTAATGCCAACCTTGAAACAGAACAACAATTCTTAAACATTACAGACCAGGCAGTTCACTTTACCACTCATGGTTGCTCCCAATAATTCTTTTGCTTGTGGTACGCTCTATAACAAGCAGGCACACACAGCCCAGGGTTAGAAGGACACTCAGGGCAGTACATACGAGTCTCCTTCCGCGTACCTCTTCGCCAACAGACTCTACATCTCCTAGTGGGAAAGTCTTTTGAGGATGTAGGAGGAATGTGATCAGGAAAGTGGCGATCTTTCAATCGAGCCACATCCTCCACCACTCCAACTCTAGGAACACTTGCCTGTTCCACAACAACAAGGCTGCCTATGACAGACTCCTGAAACTGAACAAAAGTCAACTTTGACGCAGGAGAACACTCCTTGAACACAACAAAAGCATTGAAAGTTGCTAAATTGAAGAGATGGATGGCCAACTTCTTATACCAAATGTAAGACTTACGAATAGCAGTGTAAGGTTCCAACCTCTGATCTACTCTATCAACACCACCCATGTGCTTATTGTAGTCTAAAATGCACACAGGTTTGCGCACTTCAGCAATCTGACCCCAAACAGCCACAGGTGAAGTACTCTCATCATGGATGGTAGTCAGCATGTACACATCCCTCCTGTCCACAAATTTCACAGCTAGCAGTTCCTCACTACGCAAGGCACTGCACTGTCCCCTCTGAAGTTTTTTGCAAACAAGCTCTTTTGGATAACCTTTACGGTTAGAGCGGATTGTGCCACAAGCAAAAGTGTCCACTTTGAACAATTCCTTAAACAATTGCACAGCAGTGTAGAAGTTATCAATGTACAAATGGTGGCCTCTGTTAAACAGTCCTCTAGCAAGTTCCCACACAATTTTCTCTGAAACTCCTACTAAAGTGGACGGACAACCAGGGGGTCAATAGTGGAATCCCTACCAGTGTACACACGCAAATTAAAAACATATCCTGTCCTACTCTCAGACAACATATACAGCTTAATTCCATAGCGTGCCCTCTTGCTAGGAATGTACTGCCTAAAAACCAAACGGCCCTTGAACAGCACCAAAGACTCATCAATAGATATTTCTTTCCCTGGAGTATAGATCTCTGAAAATCGATCTACAAAGTGATCAAGAACAGGCCGAATCTTAAAAAGACGGTCACATTCAGGGTGATCTCGTGGCAACGCCAAACCATTATCAACAAAATGCAGCATCCGAAGCAAAAGTAAATACCGATCACGAGTCATAACTGCAGGAAATATGGCCGTTGCCATCAAGGGACTGGTAGACCAATATGAACTCATGGACGGCTTCCTTATCAAACCCATCAAAAAAGTCAAACCCAAAAACTTCTTCATCTCTTCCAGATTTGTGGGACTCCACCGGGTAGCTCTAGAATGGGGCCTAAGTCTGGCACTGTTGTCCCTCAAAAACTGTTCAGCATACAAATTAGTCTGCTCAACAATCTCACCCAAAAATACATCATCCATAAACAACTGAAAATACTGTATAGGCAAATAATGTTCACAATCCACTCTACACCCTGCATAACCACTAAAGGCAGGCAACACCGGCTGCACCATGTTTGGATCAACCCAGAGTCCAGCACTTCCAGTAGGAAGCCTAGCAGCCCCAGGCTGCAATCCAGATGCCTCTTGCACCATCGGCACATTAGTATCCTCCTCTAAATCAGGCACTTCATCTGCACTGAGAGTACCTTCATCATCCGATGATTCCATGTGGAGAGAAAACTCACTGCCTGAATCTTCCCCTCCCTCCTCTCCCTCAGACGCACTGTCAGTCTCATAATCCTGCTCAGAGGAAGATTCAAGAAGCAAACCAACCACCTGCTGAGCAGTAATTCTACGGCTAGCCATAATGCTTACTAATAAAGGTTACTTGTCAAACAAGTCAACAACAACAAACCCTTTGTAAAAAAAAAAAGAAATAAACAAAATGTAGCTTTATCACAAAGACCTATATACTCCAACACTATACCACTCACGTGACAGAAGCAGCTAGACTCACCACCACCTACTCTGCACAGACACAGTAAGGATCAACAATATCCCACTAAAAAAGAAGGAAAAAAAATTACACATAAGACAATGCAAAACATCGCAAAGAATTTCATGCTCTGAACACTAACAAATATGCTGCCATTATGGCACCACTTACAAAAAATTCATTCATGCATGACAATAATACTCATTTGGAGTACACACAACAAAAATATTTTTCTTACCAAATAAATGCAATTACGCAAAACTGCAGAACCACAACTGCCAAAACCGCAAACAGGAATCAAAAGCTTTACACTAGAATAAAAAGGAGGAAAAAAACATTACAATCACATATGCAAATAATGCACCAGTCCACACACAATCCACCAGCCAAGCTAAGGGGTAGTTGGGCCTAACAGTATAAATAAAATATTCACACCCGTAAAGGGGAGCAACCCGTGCCCTTTTGGCCACTCCCCAACACAAAAATTAAAAAAACCCTGGTGCCTAGTGGGCATTCCTGCTGCACAATCACATGATCGTGCAGCAGGAATGCACAAAGAGGCATCGGGGAAAGGAAAACCATTTCCTTTCCCTCGATGCCTCTTTGATACAAACCCCCCCTCCCCGAGCCAAACCTCACCTGATTTCCCCGACGCGCTGGAAGCAAATGGCTTCCAGCGCGTCGGGAAGAAAGGAAACCCTCAATGATGTCAGCGCGCTGACGTCATTGATGGGGCGGGGGAGGCAGGGGAAGCCCTTCCCCTGCCTCCCCCAAAAAAACCTAACGATCAGATTCTCACGGGGGAGCGCCAGCGCTTCCCCGTGGGTGTCTTATGACGAGCTGGACTCGTCACGAGCACTGTGTGCCATGACGAGTCCAGCTCGTCATAAGCACCGAAGGGGATAAAGGGTCAGAGCAGGATCTCAGCGGCAGACGAGGAGAAGGAACCTCCTGGTCACAGGAACTACACGAGCATTGCGCTCGAGAAATTCAAGGATGCAAAGACCTCCATCAAGGATTACAGCTAACTTTTCAGGGTGTAAATGGAGAGAAGGCACATCTGCCCTGCATATTTATCCACGAAGATGCCACCGTTTTGTGCAATACCTCTACTCAACTGGAGTGCTTTCTACTGGCTAATCAGTAAGTGCTACCTCGTTGGGTAAATGTATAGTGCCTTTCCTACACTACAGCTGCGTAAAGGACCAGAAGAATTGTCTCCAGTGACCTGTGTGTCTGTAACTTTGCCACCGCGCCGAAAGTGCCGGGGTCCTTTGAGTAAGCTGTCCATCATAGTGGGGAAAGGGCGGGCATACGTTGCATACCGCTAGTGTATGTGTGGCGGGGCTTCTAGGCCCGTTCACATGCCTCTTGTTTATAAAGGGTCAGAGCAGGATCTCAGCGGCAGACGAGGAGAAGGAACCTCCTGGTCACAGGAACTACACGAGCATTGCGCTCGAGAAATTCAAGGATGCAAAGACCTCCATCAAGGATTACAGCTAACTTTTCAGGGTGTAAATGGAGAGAAGGCACATCTGCCCTGCATATTTATCCACGAAGATGCCACCGTTTTGTGCAATACCTCTACTCAACTGGAGTGCTTTCTACTGGCTAATCAGTAAGTGCTACCTCGTTGGGTAAATGTATAGTGCCTTTCCTACACTACAGCTGCGTAAAGGACCAGAAGAATTGTCTCCAGTGACCTGTGTGTCTGTAACTTTGCCACCGCGCCGAAAGTGCCGGGGTCCTTTGAGTAAGCTGTCCATCATAGTGGGGAAAGGGCGGGCATACGTTGCATACCGCTAGTGTATGTGTGGCGGGGCTTCTAGGCCCGTTCACATGCCTCTTGTTTATAAAGGGTCAGAGCAGGATCTCAGCGGCAGACGAGGAGAAGGAACCTCCTGGTCACAGGAACTACACAAGCATTGCGCTCGAGAAATTCAAGGATGCAAAGACCTCCATCAAGGATTACAGCTAACTTTTCAGGGTGTAAATGGAGAGAAGGCACATCTGCCCTGCATATTTATCCACGAAGATGCCACCGTTTTGTGCAATACCTCTACTCAACTGGAGTGCTTTCTACTGGCTAATCAGTAAGTGCTACCTCGTTGGGTAAATGTATAGTGCCTTTCCTACACTACAGCTGCGTAAAGGACCAGAAGAATTGTCTCCAGTGACCTGTGTGTCTGTAACTTTGCCACCGCGCCGAAAGCGCCGGGATCCTTTGAGTAACCTGTCCATCATAGTAGGGAAAGGGCGGGCATACGTTGCATACCGCTAGTGTATGTGTGGCGGGGCCAAACGAGCGGGGCTTCTAGGCCCGTTCACATGCCTCTTGTTTATAAAGGGTCAGAGCAGGATCGCAGCGGCAGACGAGGAGAAGGAACCTCCTGGTCACAGGAACTACACGAGGATTGCGCTCGAGAAAATCAAGGGTGCAGAGACCTCCATCAAGGATTGTCTCCAGTGACCTGTGTGTCTGTAACTTTGCCACCGCGCCGAAAGCGCCGGGATCCTTTGAGTAACCTGTCCATCATAGTAGGGAAAGGGCGGGCATACGTTGCATACCGCTAGTGTATGTGTGGCGGGGCCAAACGAGCGGGGCTTCTAGGCCCGTTCACATGCCTCTTGTTTATAAAGGGTCAGAGCAGGATCGCAGCGGCAGACGAGGAGAAGGAACCTCCTGGTCACAGGAACTACACGAGGATTGCGCTCGAGAAAATCAAGGGTGCAGAGACCTCCATCAAGGATTACAGCTAACTTTACAGGGTGGCAATGGAGAGAAGGTACATCTCCACGCTCACGAAGATGCCACCGTTTTGTGCAATACCTCTACTCAACTGGAGTACTTTCTACTGGCTAATCAGTAAGTGCTACCTCGTTGGGTAAATGTATAATGCCTTTCCTACATTACAGCTGCGTAAAGGACCAGAAGAATTGCAGGATCGCAGCGGCAGACGAGGAGAAGGATTGCGCTCAAGAAAATCAAGGGTGCAGAGACCTCCATCAAGGATTACAGCTAACTTTACAGGGTGGCAATGGAGAGAAGGCACATCTCCACGCTCACAATCCCGCCCTCGTGGGCATTCCTGCTGCACGATCACATGATCGTGCAGCAGGAATGCACAAAAGAGGCATCGGGGAAAGGAAAACCCTTTCCTTTCCTCGATGTCTCTTTGAATCAAACCCCCCCTCCCCGAGCCAAAACTCACCTTATTTCCCGACGCGCTGGAAGCAAATGGCTTCCAGCGCGTCGGAAGAAGAAACCCTCAATGATGTCAGCGCGCCTCGCGCGCTGGCGTCATTGATGGGGGCGGAGGGCGGGGGAGGCAGGGAAGTCCTTCCCCTGCCTCCTAAAAAAAAACCCGACGATCAGATTCCCACGGGGAGCGCCAGCGCTTCCCCGTGGGTGGTCTTATGACGAGCTGGACTCGTCATGAGCACACGAGCACTGTGTGCCATGACGAGTCCAGCTCGTCATAAGCATGGAAGGGGTTAAAAACACTGCCCTTCCAGATACCGCTGAATGATTCATATTTAATAAATAAACCTCAGCCTTATTTTACCGCCCTGCTCAACCCTAAGGCCAGAAGAGAGATTATGTATATGCGACTGCTGGCACTCCCAATCACGGACTTCAGTCGAGCTTGGGCAATTCAAAACACAGGAGGAGCATGCCGCTTATGTGAATATAAACGAGAATCATGGCTGCACCTTCTGTGCTGCTGCCCGACTTTAACAACAGAAAGGAGGCTTCTCCTTAGAGATCTTTGCTTGAAAGAAAAAGTAACCACCTGCCAGGGAGCCTCTGCTCTATGTTTTACACAAAATGAACCTTATATCCTGGCTCGCTGTGGAAGATTCGTTCAAACTATCAGGGTGCTATGTACCTTGGCTTGGCCCCCGACCCAGTCCTCGAACTGTTCAAACGTTGATACTGGACTATTTCAAACACAGGCCTGCGAAAGACCATTTCCCAACACAGTCGCCAAGTATAATCACTTGAAAAGAAAAAGAGTATCAGCAAAAAGAAAAGAAATTAAAGCAGTCTTGGTGATTTGAAGGAGCCAGCAGGGTGACATTTTCTTATGGGTCTAGCCAAAAGCAACGCCCAATTGAAATCATGATAAGAAGCCCTTAAACAAACGTTGCCATTTTAATTATTGCACTTTCTCAGATCTTGTTTTATTTCTATGAGTTGAGATGTTCTTACTTCTTTTAATGTTTTATTGTAATGCAATGGTTTTAATTAACTTATGCAATTAAATGAATAAATACCAAATACCCTGGGTCAGTTATAATTATAAGATGTTATAATCAAACTGCCCATTCTGGCCTATGGGAACAGATAGCCTTGCAATAGTGAAAAACAAAATTGGCTGTAATTCACTATCAGGACATGCCACACACATCAGGGCATGTCCTACCTTTCACATACAATGCACCCTGCCCACAGGAGTACCTTGGGCCTACCTTAGGGGTGACTAACATGTAGAAAAGGGAAGGTTAAGGGACTGGCAAGTGTGTGAACTTGCCAAGTCGACATGGCAGTTCCAGACTGCACACAGGCTCTGCAATGGCAGGCCTGAGCCACATTTTACAAGCTGCTTCTGTGGGTGGCACAACCAGTGCTGCAAGCCCACCAGCAGCATTTGATTTACAGGCCCTGGACACACATGGTGCACTGAACTAGGGTCTGACAAGTAAATCAAATGGCCAATCATGGAGTCACTAATCCATTACAACAATTTACAATAGGGAGCACTTGCACTTTGGCACTGAATAGCAGTGGCAAAGTGCCCAAAGCATCTAGACCAGCAAAAACATAGCAAAAACACAGGAGGCAACAGCGAAAAAATGGAAAGGAGACCCACGCCAATGGTGCCAGGTCTAACAGTAGGTGATAGCAACTGCACTCACAATGCCAACTTGGGAAGGATAAAGGGTGGTCCCTTACAACTGTCATCAGAGTTAGTGAGATACAAGGGGTTGTTCTTTGTATGTGGTAGATCAGCATACTTTTACCTGCCAGCTGTATGGTATGGAAGCTGCTGCCTCTCCTTTGTATTACCACAGATGACGCATTTCACCACCTTGTCTCAGATAGAATCCGAGGCCCGCCTAACAGCCCTGCTCAAAAGAACAGCCACATGGGTGGCATCATGATGACAGGAATAGCAGTCCAAATGCCCCCAGCAGAGGTGGCCTATTCCACCTCTGCTGAGGGGAAAATAAAAAAGCTTTATACCACCTTCCCTAGCCTTCCCCGCCCCAGTGACCTTTCATCCATGGACATGCCCTTTCAACATCCAGAACACGTGCTTAAGGAATTCGCAGCCATGGATCTGGAGAAGCTGACAGAATTTGTTTTATAAATAAAATTAGGCTCCCCTCTAGATCCAGTGTAGTGTAGCTCCTATTTCCCTAATAGGCTCTGCGCATTGGAATAATATATTCTATAGGTTTGACATAGGACTAAGGTCAGTATGTCCCTATCGAGTATATTAAACTTAATCACTTGTGCCAGATAGCTCAGAGGCCACTAGAAACTCCTTGACGACAAGAAGGGAGTAGTTTCTGGCAGCCAAAAAACATGACCACTTTGTTTCCCTTTAGAATCAGAACGTGTCCCAGAGTCGTGGAAACAATAGATAACTATTTCACTCAGCTGAATCGTGCATTCTTAGTTTTCTCCAAGTTACACAGAAAGAACAGACGGGCGTTTCAATAAAAGATTTATTGAACAGTCTTGTTTCTGGTGTAAGTAAAATGTGCTGTTACGATCACAAGACAGTATGCGAGATAAATAATGTACAGTGTGAGCAGTAGAAATAAATAATACTGCAATAGCATTATCTTTTAGTATATATGCATTTACATAAATGACACAGACTAAAAATGCGAGTACTCATACGATGCGTTTCTAATCTAGTTCTACCCCAATGTACCTAACCTAACCTAGGTATAGGGAGAGGTATGAAGTAGGTGAAGTATTCCTTACTATGGTATACTAAGAGTATGTTAAGCCTAGTATGCCTAGTATGCCAAGAGTCCCTCTAGGTTCTAGTCAGCTCCATACCTTTAGAATGAGAGAGGTGGGAATCTCTTGCCAAACTCGAACTCCAACACCCCGCAAGGGAAGTCAGATCACTGGAAGGTGGACTCTCTGCGTGCAGGGATGACAGCGTCTTCTCAGTGCGTCAGGCCGGGAAACGGGCTCCTCTGAAGTCGAGGTCTCCTCTGCTTTACAGGGGCTAGGGAAGGTATATTTATACCTGAAGAATGTTAGCATTGACGTGAATCGGACAGAGGAAGACGTCATGAATGAACCCCTAAGGAATAATGGTTCATGCATAATATATGAGTCCTTGAAGAAATCAATAGTCCTGTGCTAGGGAAACTCCCGCAGCCTAAGGGTCTGTTCTTCATGAGCTCGTTGTGACGTTAGGGTGGACGGATGTCGGAGACCATGCCTGTATTTGGAGTGCACGGTTTAATGCCTAAATAAGGACTGGGATTGTATGCCTATATAAGGTCAGGGCGAATTGTGCCTATATAAGGACATGATACTGGAAAGCCCGTTTATGGACACCCTAAGAGGAATACAACACCCACTCCACTTTCGTGTGTACGATAATACTAAAATGCTAAACATTTAAAATGCTAAACATTAAATGGAGTACCGCATATTTAAAAAATATGTCTTAAAAGTATTAAAAAACATAGTAAAATGCAAAAGGTACTGTACATATTAAGCAATGCTTTTCATTTCAGGCATAAAGTTCGAAATTAAATGCAATTTGAATGAAAATAAGCAGTAATATTTATATGTGACAAAAATGATTGATAAGTTGTTCAAAAAATCAAAATCATTTCATGTCTTGAAAATTAATGAACTGTTTTCGACACACAAGATGACTAAGTGTCCGTGGAAGTACCGCGAAGTCTGTACTATAAGGCTAGTTCTACTTTAAGCAGATTGAAGTGCCATTTTAGTTCGAAAAAATGGGAAAAAGTTCAATTTTGGAAGAGTTCCAAGATTTTGAAGTATGAAGGCCAAATTGTTACTGCATCTCTGGAACACTGTATGCTGAATCAGAGTCAGTTTACGGGTCTGGTGTAAACATGAGATCATCTATTTCTATAGACAAAACATCATCCACTGAAGTTGCTGTCAGTTGGAACACCTCGTGTAGTAGATTAATTGCACAGAGATGTGAAGCATCGCTTTCAGCATAGGTTGCCGCAGCAATGTTCGCGTCCGTTGTTACCTGTGTGCCTGTAGATCTTTCTCGTACCTCAGCAGCAGCCGGAAGCGTCTGTGAGATCTCAATGAATGCTGACATCAGGATTGGTAGCCTCTGGGGACAACACAGAGCATGGGCCGTTATCGGGACCAGCAGAGTATCGACGTCCGTTGGCGTTGCTGATGGAAATGTGAGACAAGTATCCACTCCATAATCCATTACACAATTAAAATCCCCCATCACCAACCGCTCCCCCTCCCAATTTAGTAATTCCAAAGTAGCTGCTTCTATTGCAGTGGGATCGTCTACATTGGGGCCATATAGTGAGCAAAAAACGTATTTTTTGCCAGCTAATTTCACTTGAGCTATAGCCCATCTACCCCCATTATCCGAGAGTGTCCTACAAACTTCCACTCGAAATCGTTTGCTCCTTAAAATAGCTACACCCCGAATAGACACCGTTTGTGCCGAGCAGACTATCACCTCATACCCTAGATGTCTCAAAAAGCCTCTATCTTTATAAGACAGGTGTGTTTCTGACAACATAACAATCTGTGGGTTATACATTTTTAATTCCTCTGCTACTAGCTGCCTCTTAATCTTACTGTTGAGACCAGCGACATTCCAGGCTAAACACCTTATCATTGCCATCCCAATATAAATTCTTCCCTGCCTCTACTATAATCCATCTCGATTGGCTTTTGATTATCTTGTTGCTTACTTTCCCTCTTACAAATATATTTACTTTTTTCCCCTTTCCCTTCAATTGTGTTGACTTTTTCTGTTACTTGACACACACCACCACCAACCCACCCAAACCCCCCACCCCCCACCCGCAACCTAAAGGAGGAATCATCCCCTTCTCACAGCTGCCGATGGTGTGGCAGCTAGATTGAAACCTGCTTCCACAGTGGCCGCTAAGAAGTCTCGGGCCCCTGAATTCATTTGACCAGAGAGGACATAGCCAAATAAAAACCAACCACAAAATCTTAAAATCTTAACATTAATCCAGATTCAATCTTAAACAGTCCCTTCTTTCTCTTTCTGCCATTTTGATAATACTTCCTTGACCTCAGGTTCAGACGTAAAAGAGCGATTGACCGCTCCTGATAATCTTCAAACGTGCTGGTTCCTGTAAATAGACTTGAGCCCCTGTAGCTTTTAGGGGATCAATTAACTGTCTCAAGCGCCACCGTCTGTCCATAGTTGCCTTACAGAAGTCGGAGCGGAAAAAGATCGAATAGGACCCTACAGCTATCGGTGTTCGAGGGCCCGCTTTCAAAGAAACTGCCTGTCTTAGCAAATAGTTCCCGAAATATATCAAAAACGGCCTTGGATAACGATCATCCTTCCGGCGTTGCACCAATGGAAGTCTGTGAGCCCTCTGGATCTGGCAGTCCCAATCCCAGTCCACCAGATCCGGAAAGGCCTTCTGCATCATTTGCACAATAAATGTTCTTGAGTCTGAGCCCTCTTGCCCTTCAGGAATACCAAATACTTTTAGATTCTGCCTCCTTTGCCTATTTTCCAACTCTTCAAGTTTGAATTCCAGGTTTACTAGCTGATCATCATGTTGCTGTGTCAAGTTTACCACTTTGGCAGTAACCTCCTCCATAGTGACCACTCTCTGCTGTAATTCCATTATCTCGTTGGTCATTTCACATACTTTCCCTGTTACTTCCTTCAAGGACGATTGGATACTAAAATTATCTGCCCTAATCTGGGTAAAAAGCTCTCTCGTCTCTTCCCTCTGGTCTTTTAAAGCTTGTAATATCAGGGAAAGTATTGGAGTGTCATTTTCTTCAGCATATCCCTTTTGCGAATCCTCCCCCGGCTTTAATAATTGGGGCCGTTGAAGAGAGCTAGATACCATGAGTGGTTCATTTTGACCTGAGCCACCCTCTCTCTCGAGTGTTATGCAAGGCTCTGAATCCAGATCCGTTTCTGAACAGCTTTCCCCTTGTGCTATCGGACCAGACTTGATAGCACTACCGACACTTGCAGCTTTATCCGTCAGCCCTACATCTGATAGCCTCGACATCACAGTTTTAATTCCTCCTTTTGATTGTACCCATTTCCGCATTGGGCTATTGGCAGGCAATCCCTTAATTTGTGTCTTTTTCTTACTGGCAGACACAGCTCTAGATGTACTTTGACTCCTACTTGCTTCTTTCAAATTTTTAGCTTTTAGGCTCTTTTTCTTTTCTTTTAATAATAATAATGCCGGAGAGGTCACTTGCTCTACCCTTATATCTGTATAGGGTTGCTGCCCTGCATCGTCATCTTCAGTGTCCTGATTCTCTTGTTCCCCCTCTCCTTGAATTACAACTGTCTCTTCAGATTCCATAACTAAGACAGAATATTCCAGTACTGCATGCTCTGCCATAAGCGTGGTACAGCCGTTCACCTCGTCAGATGTTTTATCTATTTCATGATTATACTGGTTATACTGGTCAGTTTCTGTAGCATGCTCGTACTCATTTGATCCAATATTTAGCTGTGAAATTGCTTTCTGTACCACTGTGTGCCCAGTTCCTGTTACTAATTCATCTATAGCGCTTGAGTGCGCTAAATTATTTTCTCCGCCCCCAGTTTTCCCCATGTGTCAGCACCGTCCAATTTCTCAGCCCCTGCTAAGTCACCTTCCATTTCCATAGGCACTACCCGCTCTAAGTCCTCAGCGACAGCCTGCACCGCATCTGGGTTACTACCCCCATTGGTACTATCATTATTAGTTTGTTCCTGATTAATTGAATTAGTGATTATTTCAACTAGTTTGCTACTAGTTGTTGGATCTGCATCACTTTCTGCCTCTAACAGTTCTGTTGCCTTTTTAGACTGCAGGTAGCGCAAAACTGGCTTTCCAAAATTCGCCGCTTGTTTCACACACTCTGTCCCAGCAGCATCAGTCTTCCCTGCTGCCTTTGCACCCCTCGGTGTCTCCCCACTCACCAGCTGTCGACTCGTAGCACGAGTCCCTCTTATGGAGTTCTTCTGTGGGGCCATCTCGGGCGGAGGGAGTAGCAGTATAGCAGTCCCTGAATTGGTGTAGTACGCTATGCGCCAAGCTGCCAGTCGCGCTGCCTCGTAGGTGAGCAGCAATCGAGGGAGATGAAGCAAACGGCTCAATCCAATCCTTGCAAGCGTCTGCATCCGGCACTACCGCTACCAGCAAGGCTGTCAGATGAATCAGGTGAATCCAATGCTGTCGAGCCGGTCGAGCCGAATCGAGCCTGGAACATACCAAATCCTCTCGTTTCCCGTGGGCTGAGTTTCGGCTTCGGGCTTCAGGCTTCGGGTTTCACAGGTAAGCTCTCCTCCCGCCGTAATACATTAAGTGTTCTTTACAGATGCTCCGCTCACCATTTTACACCTATGGAGTGGATACTACATGGAGGGGGGCATTTCAAAGGATGCGAAAGACACGGGCAGCTATATGGGAGTTGGGGCGGTTGAAGGTAATTAAAGATGTTTGGAGGACTCTCTATCCCGATATAGCAGGTTACACGTACTATTCTGCCCCTCACAAGTTATATTCAAGAATTGACATGGCCTGGGCATCAGATAGTATTTTATGGTCAAGCAGTATGGAAATTTGCCCGAGGGTTACGTCAGATCACAATCCTGTTCTTCTTACATTTAGGATCTCCCTGAAAATAAAAACACCCGCTCTTTCTCCTTTCCCAGATATCTGCTTACAGATGAAGAATTTGTAACTCAGACTAGGGCACATCTTAAGGAGTTTTTGGAATAAATACAGGGACAGCCTCGCCTATAGTAGTGTGGGACACATATAAAGCAACAATTAGAGGTTTTGCCCAGCAATTCATCTTGAGACAGAACAAAGAACAGAAGATGAAAATGGAAATTACTATATTGGCTATACGGAAGATAGAAAATGAGCATATTGATGCAGTTACTAGAGGCCTTCAAAATGCAGATGAGTTGGGGTATAGTTTAGTGGATCATCGATCAGCACTGAAAAAAACATTCAGGGAAAGGAGTATAGCGAAACTTAATAAATACCACTTGGCGCAATACGAGTCAGGGGAAAAGATAGGTAAGATCTTAGCATTTAAAGTAGCAGATGATAGGGCCAAGACAATTATAAAAAAGGTTAAGGGGATTGATAACAAATTATATGAACAACCAAAACAGATATTGGAACAATTTGTGGCTTATTATCAGATGCTATATACTCCAGAGTATCAGTCTAATCAAGATGAAATATCTAATTATATACAGAATAATCCCCCTACGGCTGGAGAATGAAACAGCTAATTGTTTAACTAGTGATATAACAATAGAAGAAATAAAATTAGCAATTACTTCTCTACCATCAGGAAAAGCAGCGGGAGACGACACCATTCCTTTGGAATTTTATAAGAGGTTTATGGAGGAGTTAGTGATACCATTTAGTCAGGTTATAAGATTTATTGGTAAAGAGGGTAAGGCTCCTGACTCATGGAAACTTACGCAAATTATTTTCTTTTTAAAAAGGTAAATCGGCAGAGGAGTGTGGGTCGTATCGGCCGATCTCGCTCATCAATACTGATGCAAAAATATTTGCAAAGATTCTTGCGAATCGACTATCTCCCGTGTTACCTAGCCTGGTCTCGCCTTACCAACATGGCTTTATTCAAGGGAGAGATACGACTGCCCATGTGAATATGGCTGCCTCTGCTTTTGACGCAGCCAAAACACAATCGACCCCACTCGGTATGATATTGCTAGACGCTGAAAAAGCATTTGACCGAGTGGGGTGGGATTTTTTATGGGCTATACTCGCTGCCTTTGGTATCAAAGGGCAATATCTTATCTGGATAAAAGCTCTATATGATAAACCTAGTGCTAAGATAATGTATGCGGGGCTGCAATCAACTGTTTTTACGATTCTCCGGGGCACCCGGCAAGGGTGCCCCCTATCGCCACTTTTATTTGCCCTTTATATTGAGTCTTTTGTTTCAATCCTTCAAAATCAGCAGTTAATTAGTCCATATACCCTTGGGAACAGCTCCCTTAAAGTTACAGGTTACGCTGATGACATAGCAGTGTTTTCAACGGACCCAGGAGGGGCTATGCAACTGATTACAGATGAAGCGCGAAAGTTTGGCCTGATATCTGGGTACAAACTGAATATTAATAAAACTCAGATCTTATTGAATTATAAATCTGCGCTTCCGATACAGGGGGTGTGTTCGACTGCTACATATTTGGGAATCAAGATGGCGGCACAGATCGAAAGAATAATTCCTTTAAATTATGAGATCTTACTGAAAGAGACGGCTAAATTACTTAAGAGATGGCACAGGTTACCTATTGGAATTATAGGGCGCATAAACATTGTAAAAATGAAGATTTTACCAAAATTTTTGTATATGTGTAGATCTATCCCACTGCGATTGACTATGTCCTTTTTTAAACGATTGGATGGGATTCTTGGCAGTTTCATTTGGGGCTATAAAAAAGTAAGAAAATCCCTGGAATTGCTAAAACTCCCCTTTAATCATGGAGGTTTAGATTTCCCGGATTTTAAAATTAATTTTTGGTCTGCTTTTTTTGGTCGTCTTTGTAGTTTTATCCATAGTGAAAAAAGTACCTATTATCATAAATTTTTGTTGGCAGGAGAGAGCAATCAGTTTCTGTTTAGAATTAACGACCCGAATTATTATAAAAGGGTTAAATTTAAGACGATTAGGGATTGTATATTGGTATGGCGTGCTATCTCTCTCAAATATGGCTTGACACTGATGAATGATAAATTTCCTCTCTGGGGCAATCCAGGACTGCCTAGCATCTTTCATGATACAACGGGGAAAGGCTGGGCCAACTATGGGGTAACATGTTTAGGGGACTTATTTGATCATGGTGGTTTTATGGAGTTCGGAAAAATGCAGATAGTGTATAAATTGACAGATAATATGCAGTTTAAATATATGCAGATACGCGATTATTTTGTTAATCATCTTAAATTGACGAGTTCATTTCATTCAGATATAATGGACTGTTTATATGATTTAAGTGACAAATCTTTGATAAGTAGAGCATATAAAAGCCTATGTGGCCCCAGATTGGAGGATAGCCCCAGAATAGCTGCTCGGTGGACTAGAATTATGGGTACACCGGTTTCAGCTAAGAATATTTCGGATGCACTTAGTAAAATTTCTGGGGTAGTTTATTCCTCCAATTTGCGAATGCAACAGTTTCGAACAATCTGCTTATTATATTATACGCCGGATAGAATAGCAACATGGTCATCTAATACCCAAGTAAACGATAGGGCAAAATGCCCCAGGTGTGAATTATATGCGGCAGATATACAACATATGTTTGTCACATGCCCTGAACTTTCGCTATTTTGGCAGAAGGTGGAATATATTCTGTTGCAAAAATTGGGGATCAAAATACCATTAACGGTCATGGAAATATTGATGGGTGGTAGGGAGCTGAGATCCGATAATGAAAATCTGCTAACCATTTTGCTTGTTTGTGCTAGACTAACAATCGCACGGGTTTGGATATCGTCAAAAGCTCCCACAGTAATGGATTGGTGGGTATTAGTCAGGCAAACACACAATATGGAGGAAGCACTAGCTAGATCAAGGGACGTTCAATCCATGCGCAAATTTAAGTTGATTTGGGGATCATTGTTTTAAAATGTGCATATAAATGATTGCTTACTTAATTTTTTTATTGCTATTTGGTACAAGGGAAATTAATGTAGTTACATAATTGACTTTTTTTGGCCCTCTATCTTTTCTCTTTAGTCTAATGTAAAAGATTTGATTATTAGGATTATGTTTGTGACTTTGTTTTAGTTTGTATAAAGTTGCTACAAACTTCATTTTTCTGTTGACAGAAAAAAGAAAATAAAAATATTTGAAAATAAAAAAAAGGAAATGTGAGACAAGTGTCTAACACGCATTCTTCACCGCATAGCAGGCATCGTAGAACAGGTAAGATGCAATCTTGCCAGATTGGTCTGAATGACAGGAACCACGTGGTATTCAGGTCCCGTAGACGAGTCATGCCCAATAGCTGTACTATTCGCTCACGCTTTCAAGGAGAGCTTTCTCCATTTCGCTCGGAGTGATGTCTGCGAATAGGCTGGCCATAGCGCAATAGCAGGAAGAGAAATAGAATTCCGGCACCAAGTGCTAGAATTAATGGTATGCCACCAAACACCGAATGTGCAAAGTTCGGGATGATTCCGAGTATTGCCTGGAAAGGTGCTAACAGACCGGAGCAGATGCTCTTAAATACATGTACGATTCCGGTTGTATCAGACATGTTAAAGATACATCCTATCATTTCCACGAAATGTATAGGGCAGTTTGTACGTATTAAAGTCTGTATCTCAGCCGAAGTCCTTGCTACTTGTAGATCATAGGTTTCTTTGGCCAAGGTCAAAGGCACTGTTTGCTGTAAAAGCATGGCTTTCATTCTGCTCAAAGTATCAAATCTTATAAAAGAGACGTTCAGCGAAGGCCATAGAGGCGACTCCCTGACTGTGTCTATTGGGGCAAACAATACTTGCATACAGCAAGTGACCCTGGAGTTGACCGTTACTAGATATGGGATGCCTGGCAACATGCCGCAGCAACTCTGATCATTCAACATGAGGTAACTCCCATTAGAAAGTTGTCCAAACGTTGGATTAATCACAGCAGCTGGTGTACCCTGCTGATGGCAAGACAAATTTGCCACAGAACCATTACAAGCCCCGTGTAAAGAAATGTCCTGACATATAAGTGAACCGCTCAGTGCACGTTTACAGTGTGTACTGCTCAAAAACACTTCACGATCCCCACTCCAACATCTATATGTATATGGTAAATCCCAAGATGTCTTAATGTATTCCTTACCTAACCTTTCATATTTGCCTGCTTGCATTTGTCTGAGGCAATACTGAAACTGAAAAGTAGTCACAGGTAATGTTATTTTGCCATGAATAAGCCATTCTGTAGCTGGTTTTTCTTCCACTGTGAATGGTAACTTTTCCAGTTTTTCAATGCTCAGCACTGTATACTTTGCTCCTCTTTGTGCCAGTTCGATCTGTTTATCAGTTAGATTGTATTCTGCAAACAGAGCTGACGTGTTGATAAAACGCCAAGGCACATAGCCCGCTCGCAAAGATTGCAGCGTCCAGCTTAATAACACAATAGAACGTAATTGAGACTGACCGTGTTGTAACATCGCCAAATCTTGTTCTAGTATGTCGATAGGAGAGGATACAATGCCATCCAATGAATATATTCTGGAGGACAAAGTTGTTAACCCATTGTCGACTACAGAGAGTGTTTTCTCTAAATTAATACGATCAAGTTCACGTATTCGTTCTGCGGCCTCCATCTGTGATACTTTCCATGCTTCATTATAGGCAGCATAAATGCCGGCATATATGAAACGTTTTTGACGCGGTTTTCTTGGTCCAAGCAAGAATTCCCTAAGGTCTGCGTCCTTTTTAAGTAAGGATAAGTGTTGTTTCACATCCTGTAGTGTAGACTTATGCAGCCAATCGAGGCATAATTTTCCTACACTGTATGTTGTTGCTACCCCCGGATGCTGTCTTTGGACGTATCTTGGGTCTGGCCTATTAATAGTAAAGCCCTGAGTTTTATTCAGGAATCTTTCCTGACAGTTATTCGTGTCTGTGGGCCAGATCAACCATTTTTTCCAATCAGGATTAGATCTGTTGAGTTGTAGTATATTGTCAACTGTCACCACTGCCTGTGTATCGTTATCACTTGCAGGTGTTGGTAAGGAAGGTGTGTTCATCTCCTTAATCTTGGCTAGTCCAAGACAAGATGTTTGTTGGATGGTTTCATTCAAGAACATTATTTGTTCAGGGATGATACAGGCTCTAAATAAAGCTTCTATCCCCTGCACTTGCCAATCTTTAGTACCCCAGACAGTTTTTGTGTCCATTGTGTCTTTCCATAAGTCGAAACCCTGTCTAGACAGTTGGGCAATAAATGCTGCAGAGTAAATCTGTTTTGTATTAGTTAACATAATTTTCAGTCCTGTTTTGTTTACATTTCTAAAGTAAAATGTTTCTGGGTCAGATGTATTGTAACCTGAAAAATATGGAAACTTACTAGCAAATGTTTTTGAACTACCTTTTGGTGGTGTAGGACAATGTTCCCATTGGTTAAACATAAACACATTTCTTGGATATGCAGATTTATGCAAATAATGATGACCATAGTGGTTATAACAATACAGTTGTTCGTAGTCTGATGAACCCTCTAAATATTCATTTTTAGAAAATGCAGCAGATTTTTCTAGGTCATACATTATGTCGTTAACAGTCTCAAAGTCCCAATCATCTGAATAGGTACTGGACGTAATTAGATCACTTAGTGAAATTTTAAACAAATGTGGAATGTTCAATTGTTCCGTCGGGTCGAAGATGTCAAAATCTGTTTTGTCCCACACAATACCATCCTGTATAGGAACAGCTGTGATGTTCACTGATGACAAGTCTCTTGCTTCACAATGGGAAGATTTATGAGGTTTCAAAAGTACGTTCACATCTTTTCCTTCAGTGTTCACATGGATGTATCTGCCACTTATAAGCACGCTCACAGTTGTAACCAAAGCTAGCCAGAGCAGGAAAACAAATAGTCCAGATATAATCCAGAGTTCAATCCATGGAGAAACCAAATAAGTCTTTTTCAGAAAGTGAAGAAAGTCTTGTACTTGCTGCTTGAAGTTGAATGATGCTGGCGTCGTTTCAGGTTCACTCGGATCTTCTGAGAATGTAGTAAAGTTAATGAAATAGCCAGAAACAGTTCTATCAATTGTTGGAATTGCATCAGGATTTGTAGAAATCACTGGAACCAGTTAATCACTTGTTACATTGGTGTAGACAGGTGTATTTGGACGAACTGTTACTTGGTTTTCAAGAGGGATGAGTTCCATAGCGTTGTTGCTTAGTCCTCCATCTGTTACAGCTGAATTCTCGATTGTTATCAGTCTTTCAGTCTGAACCTCTTGGATAGAAGCAAGAGGAGTGCGTCTGCTACTAGGTCGGAGTCCACGAGGCCTACTATTTAGTATTGGCCACATACTGTGGTTTGATGAGGTCGATGGACACAAATCTTTTCTCCTTTCTTCCAGCAAGGGGCGGCAGAAGTACTGTTCTTGTTCCTTGAACTGCTAGGACAGGTACTGGTTGTCTGTAAGAAGGTCCAAATTCCTTCTTATCCGCAAATTGTTTCTCTGACTAGATCCCCAACTTTTGGAATCCAGACAGGCCTTGCTGGGACCGCCGATTTTTCCCCAGTGATGGTTGGCTGTAGGAATACGTTGCTTTGTTTCGTTCTTAACTCATTCAGTTCCTGTAAAACAGCCAAACGATCTTTGATATCAAACGGTTTATTTTCCACCACTGTGCCTACGTGTTCAAGGTCTGGTACCCACATTCGTGTCCCAAATAGGACCTCATATGGAGTGACCCCCCCTAGAGAACTTCTTGGCAGGTTGTTCAATGAGCGTTGGACTCCATTAAGGTGTTTGACCCACCCATCACCCGAACCTAATACCCTAGCTGTTATAGACTGCTTTATGTCTCGGTTTTTCCTTTCCACAACTGAATTTCCCTCAGGATGGAATGGAGAGGAGTACCGCAATGCAACGCCCAGACTGGCCATGGCTTCTTTGTAAGCCCGAGAGCTAAACGCAGGACCCTGGTCAGAATGTAGCATGCCTATTGCGTATGTGCCGATAAAAACTCGCAAATCTTTTATAACAGTTCGAGCGTCAGCCGAGCGCTGAGGCCATATCCATAGGAACCTTGATTCAGTATTTGTGGGATTGCATTTGTCCAGAAGGACGCATGCCCGTAGATAGTCTAATGCTGTCTAACAGTGGTGTCTGTACTGGGTTGCCGCATTCGCAGCATGGTGTCTGGTGGCTTTCCCGCTGTAATTTACAGTCTAAGCAGTTGTTGATGAATATGTGAATTTCTGTATTCATTCCAGGCCACCAGTACATCTCTTTTAACGTCAAAATTGCTTTAGAGATCCCTTGATGTGACAGACCCTCCCCCAAATGTGTTTCATAAATCAAGGCTGCTCTACGTTCCATGTTAGGAATTACCCTATCCCCCACTCCAGGGATTCGAGCAAAAGGAACGTTGTTCGCATCAATTACATAAGAGTACTTGAGTGGAGACTTTTTTGGTAACGCTGCACTGCTGCCCTTGCTTGAAGCATTGACAGCCAACATTATCTCTCCGTCTATTTTCGTTTTTGAACGAGTGATCACAGCTACGGAAGCCGTCTGAACAGCCCCCTTTGCGGCTTCGTCAGCCAATGAATTCCCTGCAACGTGAACGCCATCACGTTGATGACTCAGTGTGTGGATCACGTGAGCCTTTGGTAGTTCGTTTTTCAACTGAACTACTTGTTCCCAAAGCATTTTGTGCTTTATTGTGCCGCCTTTCGCATCTTTGAAACCATTTTCAAGCCAGTTTTGTATATATTCATTATACGACTGAACACAGTAAAAGGAATCGCACACTATTAGTGTGGGGAATTCTCGATCTGTACTTTCAAGTGCCAGTTTGAATGCTTGTAGTTCAGCTCGCTGAGCTGTACAATCTCCTACAGACTGAGTTTTTGTGACAATAGGTCTGAAGATGCCATTTCGCATGCGACCTTTAACGATCGCACATGCTGCACTGTAAGCTTGCTTACTCCCTGTTCCGGGTTGTGCGGATCCGTCAGTGTAAATTATGAATTCGTACTGATCGAGAGGCAGAATCTCAGTGGGCAGAGGACATTCTTGTTCATATAGCAGGAATGCTTGTGTTTTTAAATCTGGATCAAAAACATATTCAACATCTGTTGCAGCAAGAGAATTAACCCATTGTATCCATCTTGGATGTAGTGCTTTAGCATTTGGAATGCTTGCTTTTGTGACCGCTTCTAAAGCTGGTACCGGGGTTACGACAATAATGCGTTTCCCTTGGGCTAAGGCTCTTTCTTTTGCTACAGCCGTTTGAACTGCTGTCAGAATTTTTTCAGTTGAACTGAAGCGCATTTCCGCTTGTGTGTACAAATGAGATTTGTATGCGATTGGTATTTTCTCACCCTCATTGAAGGTTAAGTAGGTGAATCCGCATTGACCCGAAATTATTCGGATCACCAAATTTCGTTGACTTAGACGTGTTTGTAAGTGATTTGTTGTTAACATGTTAGCCTATAGGGAACGCAAGATTTCGGTGTGTTCCTGTGTCCAGTTTTTGATTGAAAAATCAGGTTTGATTAATGTGTAGAGAGGTTTAACCCTTTCTGCGTAATTTAGAATGTATGTTCTTCCAAAATTTAGGAAACCCAGGATGGATTGTAAGTTTTTTAGCGTTTTTGGAGGTTGGAGCAGCGCACACTTTTCTAAAAAGTTAGCTGCCAAGCTCTTGCCTTCACTTGAAAGCTCATATCCTAAAAATAGGACATTGAGATGGGCAATTCGGGACTTTTGAAGTTGAACTTGTAGCCCTCAGAGGCGAAGCCCAGTATAATGGTGCTCACCCTGTTCAAGTGTTTGTCCAGGTTATCGTCTGTCAGATAGATGTCATCGACATAGGACAATGCCTCATTGTCATAAATTTGTAGTAACTCCGTTACCCTCGCTGAGAATAACCCTGGGCTGTTCTTGAACCCTTGTGGGAGTCGACAAAAGTGACGCTGGGTCCCCATTATGGAGAATGCTGTTAAGTACCTGCTTTCAGGTGCTATGTTTTGACAAAAGAAACCATTTGAGATGTCTAATGTTGTTTTATATTTTTACGCACAATGTTGTTCATTAATGCTGTGCTATGTGCATTTTGCACTGCAAATGTTTTAGAACAAGTTTTTAAGTGTCTGTAATCCAAAACTAGACGATATGTGTTGTCTGGTTTGGAGACAGCAAACAAAGGATTGTTCATTGAGGAGGTGCATGTTTCAATCACCCCTTGATATTCAAGTTGATCTAAGATCCCCCTTACCTGTTTTTTAGCTTCTTGCTTTATACGATACTGCCTTTGTGCAGTTGGTTCATGTTTTAGATGTATTTTATGGTGAGGTGAGTCCTCATCCCATCCTACATGATTTTTATATAATGCTGGGGCCTGGGCCACTGCCTATTTCCTGGCATATGTATATTTTAGGTGAATTAGAATATGGTTGGAGAAGGCAGGCATAATAATGTCCTCGCCGTGTGGGCACTCCCTGACAAATTGTGGTGGCCAGTCTTTTTCTGTTAGAAGTATGTCATAGCCCCTTGATAGTCTTTCCCAAAAAAGTGCTTTCACCTGTCTAGGTATGTCTCCCTCCATCCGGAGTGTTATTTCATATAACTTTTGTGGAGTACTAACCCTGGTGTTTACAGTCTCTACTGTAATGTACTCATTCAAGTCCACTATCTCCAGAAGTTCCTTCAGGTTCTGGCGAGCTATTGTGACTTCTGCTGCACTGTCCAGCATTGTCTGAGCCCATTCTCCGTTCTTGAGTTGTGTTCTCAGTATTTTCGGCATGTCTGATCTTTAGACCTGCTACTTTCTTTTTGGAGAATTGAGGTTTTGCTTTAGTTTTTGGAGCGTGTTTTTCGTCTTTCGATTTCACGCGTTCTTCTCTATGTTCCGATCGTCCTCTTCTTTCCGAAGTCTGTGATGAGATCTGAAAGGGACGAGAGGAACGTGTATCAGTATCTTGATACCTGTCAGGCTTTCTCAAATTATCCCTATTCCTGAGGTTATACCTCCTTTCAGAGGGCTCCTTTTGAGGAGACCTACCTCGGGATTGAGAACGTTTCTCATTTGAATTTTGTTTATTAGTCTCCCACTTCTTTTTAGAAGATGTAGGAGTTTGTTTAATTGAGTCCTTCTCAGGACTTTCAGATAGCTTCGGCTTCACTGGTCTTCCACCCAAACTATCTCTGCCTAATTCTGCATAAGATTGTTCAATTATTCTGGGTAGCTCAGTTTGATGTTCTGTAACATCAAATTCCCTTAATTTTTGGCGGATCGCCACTGCTGCTGCCTCCCCTTTAATATTAGATAATATTATTGTTGAGACCTGGTCGTAATTTTTCAGTAATTTCATACCTAAATTTAGAGCAGGCTCTGCCCCGTATTCATTTTGAATTTGTTTCAGGACATCAGGTATTACCGCAATTGACGGAATGCCATGTGTTTTAGTATATATGGCAGCAAAGACTGAGCCCCAAGTGGTGCAGTCTTCCAGTTGTGGTGTGATCCGCATCGGTAAACTGATTGTCAGTATTCTGTGTTTCTCATATGGGCTAGTATTTGGAAATACTGCTTCTATTTGAGTAATCTTTTGAGCTATCCAGAATGGAATTTGCTCACGTTTTCTGGGCATTTTACCCATGACTGCGTATAGAGTCCGTGGTGTAATTTTTAGTGTATTCCCCGGTTGAGGGGTTTGATTTGGAAGTGTCAATGGTGGTTGGACTGTGAAAGTCCGCATGACATATTGGACCAATTGTCTGTAGATTTTTTATTAACTCCGTGAGTTGAGTAAGTAATTCCTCATCCGACATTTCTTCAATGTCAGGATGAGGTGTGTAGCTGGCTAGAATCGGCCAAGTTGCTCCTGGTCTACCTAGTGGACCGAGCCTGGTAATGTTTTTGTGATGTTTTAGGGCGCCTTTAAACCAGAGCTGATGCTTTTGTTATGTTAATGGAATTTCTATATCCTCGAAAGGAATGTATTCCTCTGGTGGATCATCTTCTTTGCAGAAGTGAAACATGTGTGTTACTGGATTGGATTCAGGAAATATTACCCATGAATAGAATACCTCTGTCTGAAAGGATTCCTGTGCCTCTATCACGAAAACATGCTCTACCTCCTCTTGGTGGTAGGCCATGTTTTATGAGTTTTAGAGTGATGGCTCTTCTTAAATTTGGAGTGATGTCTATAACACCCTCCTCGGTTTCAATAAAACCTGTAAAGTTAAAAACTGCTGCTTGGGCTGGATCAGCCGCAGCTCCACCGTTTCTGGCGTCATTGTCGGAGTCAGGCATTTTTGTTTTTTGAAAAATGTAGAACAAGTTTCAAGGCAACAAAGATAAGGTGCACAATATTTTGGAACACTGTAACCTTCAACGTTGAGCAAACCAAACAGCTAATATATAGGGTACTACCCTATGTAGCCGTGGTGGATACTTAACCCTGCCCACTCCAGACGTCTTTTGGAGTATATGGGTAGGGGTCTCTGAGAGAAAAAGCACGGCTGAGTTACTCAGTATCTAACGTTGAATTACCGCCTTACCAAACGTTGGGCGCCATGTAGTGTAGCTCCTATTTCCCTAATAGGCTCTGCGCATTGGAATAATATATCCTATAGGTTTGACATAGGACTAAGGTCAGTATGTCCCTATCGAGTATATTAAACTTAATTACTTGTGCCAGCTAGCTCAGAGGCCACTAGAAACTCCTTGACGACAAGAAGGGAGTAGTTTCTGGCAGCCGCAAAACATGACCACTTTGTTTCCCTTTAGAATCAGAACGTGTCCCAGAGTCGTGGAAACAATAGATAACTATTTCACTCAGCTCAATCGTGCATTCTTAGTTTTCTCCAAGTTACACAGAAAGAACAGACGGGCGTTTCAATAAAAGATTTATTGAACAGTCTTGTTTCTGGTGTAAGTAAAATGTGCTGTTACGATCACAAGACAGTATGCGAGATAAATAATGTACAGTGTAAGCAGTAGAAATAAATAATACTGCAATAGCATTATCTTTTAGTATATATGCATTTACATAAATGACACAGACTAAAAATGCGAGTACTCATACGATGCGTTTCTAATCTAGTTCTACCCCAATGAACCTAACCTAACCTAGGTATAGGGAGAGGTATGAAGTAGGTGAAGTATTCCTTACTATGGTATACTAAGAGTATGTTAAGCCTAGTATGCCTAGTATGCCAAGAGTCCCTCTAGGTTCTAGTCAGCTCCATACCTTTAGAATGAGAGAGGTGGGAATCTCTTGCCAGACTCGAACTCCAACACCCCGCAAGGGAAGTCAGATCACTGGAAGCTGGACTCTCTGCGTGCAGGGATGACAGTGTCTTCTCAGTGCGTCAGGCCGGGAAACGGGCTCCTCTGAAGTCGAGGTCTCCTCTGCTTTACAGGGGCTAGGGAAGGTATATTTATACCTGAAGAATGTTAGCATTGACGTGAATCGGACAGAGGAAGACGTCATGAATGAACCCCTAAGGAATAATGGTTCATGCATAATATATGAGTCCTTGAAGAAATCAATAGTCCTGTGCTAGGGAAACTCCCGCAGCCTAAGGGTCTGTTCTTCATGAACTCGTTGTGACGTTAGGGTGGACGGATGTCGGAGACCATGCCTGTATTTGGAGTGCACGGTTTAATGCCTAAATAAGGACTGGGATTTTATGCCTATATAAGGTCAGGGCGAATTGTGCCTATATAAGGACATGATACTGGAAAGCCCGTTTATGGACACCCTAAGAGGAATACAACACCAGCCCCCCCATATATCCTACATAAAGTGGGAAGCGTGACTCTTCCCACTATTCTGGAAATTATAAATCTATCCATTTCTACGGGATCAGTCCCGGGTCCATGGAAACATGCTATGGTCAAGGCCTTACTGAAAAAACCTAGCCTAGATCCAGAGGACTTAGGCAACTATCGCCCAATTTGGCTGGTGCCGACCATTGTAAACATTTTAGAAAGACATGTAAACTCTCTTCTCTCAAACTTCCTGGAAACCCATGACCTCCTGCATACCACCCAGACTGGGTTCCGTCCTAAACACGGAACAGAGACCGCTCTTCTTGCTGTAGTCGAGGACTCTAAACAGATCCTAGATCAAGGAGGAGCAGTCGCCATCATCCTCCTTGATCTAAGTTCTGCCTTCGACACAGTTAATTTTACCATCTTAGTGGAGAGATTCAGGAGGCTAGGGTTTCAGGATGAGGCGATCTCCTGGATACAATCTTTCCTAGATAACAGAACCTTTCACGTTTTTCAGGGGACGCTATATCCAGGAGACTAGAGCTCAGCTGTGGAGTCCCGCAGGGATCCTCGTTAAGCCCGACACTATTTAACGTGTATATGCGGCCACTGGCCGATATCATTTTGCCTCACAGGATTAAGATCGTCACCTACATGGATGACACACAGCTGGTCATAACTCTTAACGGGCCCCGCAACTTCCCTTCTGACTTCGAAACATGTCTGGAGAAAGTTGCCTCTTGGATGGAGCACTCCTGTCTCAGGCTCAACGGAGGCAAAACAGAACTCATGCTCCTAGGCAACCACTCTAGCATGGACCTTAATCAAATATGGCCCAAGTGCCTAGGCCCCCCCAACCCCCAAAACTAGGATAAAGAGTCTTGGTGTCTGGCTAGACAACTCTTTCAAGTTTGATCACCAAGCAGCAAAGGTAACAGGGCCCTGCTTTGGCATACTCAGATCACTCAGAAAAGTCCTCCTGCTCCTTCCAATGGCTGCAAAAAGAACCCTGATTCAGGCCTTGGTTTTACCACGACTGGATTATGGTAACTCCCTCTACTTAGGGACTCCCAAGGCAACATTAAGGAAACTCCAAGTGGCTCAGAATTGTGCAGCCCGGATGCTACTTGGGATTCCAAAAACCCAGTCAGCTAAGCCAGCCTTAAAAACCCTACACTGGTTGCCAATCCCCGAAAGAGTAAAATTTAAGGCCCTCTGCATTGCCCATAAGACTATGTGGGTAACGCGCCCGGCCATTAACAAATCCCTTATCACCCCCCACCGCCCGAAGAAGGACCTGCGATCAGCTAATCTTAACCTTGCAGTTGTTCCCAAAATCAGGAGGACAAGAAGCGGAGGAAGATCCTTTGCCTATAATGTGGCGAAGCTTTGGAACACATTACCCCCTCACCTCCGCTTTGAACCTCAGCTCCTTCCGTTTCGTAAATTTTTGAAAACCTGGCTATTCCAACAACCAGCTCTGTAACCTCACTCGCTTTCTGTTCAAGCCGCTAGTGCTGGGATGCCCGAGGGTAGCTATGCGCTCTATAAATGTTTAATAATATAGAATAAGTGAGTTGGCTAAGTCAATAGAAGATCTGGTAGGATCCACAGCAGCAGCCCTGGGAAATATGACAGAGGAGCTTACTGCGATGAAAGTAATAGAGATCCAGAATCCCATTGCTCTAGACATCCTCCTTGCCAAGGAGGGGGGGTATGCTAAGTAATACACCAGACTCTCTGTTCCTATATACCAGACAACAACAATAATAACATCAATAAAGCGATAGGCAACATCAGAAAGGTGAAAAAGGAAGCACACAGGATACACACTGGTGGTATGTGGGGGTCAGTGGGATCATGGTTTAGGGGCTGGGGTGAGTGGCTGTTGGAAGCATTGATATTAGGGGTGGTAGGCCTGATAACTATGCATGTTTTGATACAGGTATGCCCAGCATGCATAAATATTATGCCAAATAGCTGCTGCAACAACACCACTTCCCTTTCACATCCCAGTAGCTATGAGGAAATGTAGAGAATATATACAAAAGATATGAAACAGGATAAAGGAGAGAAGGGAGACAATTTACCAATGGAGGAACATGTATAACATGCATCATTGGTTATCAGAGGGCGGGATGTGGAATCATGTTTTTCTGTTATGCATGCAATCCATTTTGTCTTGCTTAATTCTGTGATATTCAATGATGATAAGGCCTGTAGAACATGCACAGCTTATATGTGACCTTTTGTGAACTGATGTACTCAGCTGAAGTAAACAGCTTCTAGCGCAACATAATGCAAGGCTTGCTCAAAGACATCACTCGTGACTTACAATTGCATGCTAGCCAGCAACAAGGGACCGTTAGGCCCTGTTAGCGCACTGAGGGGGATATTCTCAAGAATGTGCAATAATCTTCGCCAAAATATGTTAACGCAATTTTTCACATCGCCGTCTATCGTGGGAAAATAACTCCAGGTTAACGTCGTATTCCCAACACGGCGGAAACATGCGATAGTTTCCCTACAATGCGTCAAATGTCCGCGATAAAATTACCTGGACGGCGATAAAAATCTAAACCCGAACGTGAAAAAAGTTGCGATGTGCCCAACTGCGATAAAAAATTCCGCAATAAGCAGCGCCAGGCCTCCAAGTCACACAAGTCAGGCGGGAAAAACCACTATAAAAGCGGCAAACAAAAACACAACCAAGACACAAACAACCGCAAAGCACCATGGAGGTAGCCAGAGCAAGTACAGAGGACAACCAGAACCCCACAAGCCCCACGGAGGACCAGCCTGGGACCATCATTGGGGAGACGGTGGCAGGATTTGGGGGACCGGACACTGCACAACATGACCTGACCCAACAGCAACAGGGTGAGTAACAACAAGGAACTGGGGGGACGGGGGGAAATGGGCACAGTGGCACACATGCACAATTAAGTATAGCACATCTGCGGACAAACCATGCCCAAGAGTCACAACTCCGAACAAGAGACCAATTTACCCAAGTCCACAACATCTCAGCACTGTATAAGCACAGAAGTGAAAGGCACACCGCCTGAAAGGGATAAGGGCCAGCCAAATCAGAGCTGAAGGGGCAACTCACCCACAATGCAGCACACACACATAAGAATCAGAGCACCTCAACATCGACAACAATGTGGTACAAACTGCAACATTCACACAACAGAACAGAGGACACAACTGCTGCCGCTTGTGTGTAGAAAATGGCCATTCGCATGTGGCATAGCAGGAAACTGTGAGATGATAATGTACAAGTACACCCTCACATCCCTGATGGTGCAGAAATGTCAACTGTCCCGCATCAAATTGGCATCTCCTCACAAACAGTCACAATGTACATTGTCATGCAGTCTGTATGTAAACTTGTACAATGCGTGAACATACATCTGAACACAATGTCAATATGCATCTCCCCTGCACATTGCAGAGGGAGAATCAACACCTCCTGCAGAGCAGACCCAACAACACAGCACTGATGATGAAGAGGACCACACCAACATCTACACCGACGCCCTCCAACAGCTCATGGACAGCTCCGGCACCCCACCTCCAGCAGCAGGGCAGCCCAGCTGCATCGATGAGACCCCACCCCCTGCACAGACCACACAGCAGGAAGCACCCACCACCATGGCTGTCTCCCAGGACCCCCACAACCAACACATGGCATACCAACGCTGTGTGTTCGGGTGCCAGGAGAAGATGGCTGACCAGCTGCAGGTGGGGTCCGAACTCATGTCAGCCAAAATAGATGCCATACGTGGGTGTCTAAGTCCCATCAGGGACGACTTACAGTCCCTAACGGACACCCACTGTCCGCTCCATGCTCTCCAACAATCCATGGCTGACATCGCTGGAGTCATGACTCTGAGCCAAGCACAACTGTCTAGTCAGAGTGGCTCCAGCGATGTCAGCCGGGAGTTGGGACACATAAGGAGATGATGGAGAGCTTGGAGCGGATGCAGGCGGAAAGAATGTTTGCCACGGCTGCACACCAGTCAGATGTAGCTGTGATCCTCCATGCCCTGCAGATCCTCTTCATGGCATTGCCTCCACAAGGCCTGGCGCGGATGAATGCTGCTGCTACTACTCCATCCACATCTCCGCCCCCTGAAGTGTCAGTGCCACACACTGCGGCAGACATTCCACCTCCGGCCCCTGATGTGTCACTGCCACACAGTGATGCAGACAAAAAACCACCACCCGCATGTGAGGCACCGGACACATCAGAGGACGGAGATGAAGATGAATCCGGCTTTGTGGTAAGAATGAAGTGGTAGCATTCATCTCCGCCATATGGCCTGTTTCAGCTTGGTTCTGCCCTCTGCATCATGCCCTGGAAAAACACCTTCCACTGTCCCCCGATACACTCAGCGACACTCACCTTGGACCTGGACATGGACTGCCATATTTGGTTTGGTTACCAATGACACAGCAAGCACACAGCGGACTGAAGTCTTCCACTCCCGATGAACTTGTCAATCCCTAAAGGACTCCGGCTGGCCCTCCACGGGGCAACATTGCAAAGTGGGGTTTGCATAGCCCTGTACTGGTCCAGCTTCAACACTCCACTGAATGTGAATAAAACATTCTAATTCACACAGATGTGTCATGGCTATGCTCAATCAAGTATGAAAGTATGGATGAATGTAGGGACAGTGATTCCACAAAAAGGTACTCCCTGGATAATGCTATCAGTGCGCATGTATGGCCGTGACCCAGATAGGCAGTGAGACACACATTGTCATTCAAACCAACACTCATCACAGTTAAATACAAGTGAAGGTGCGTAGACTTTATTAGCATATGCGTGTCAGTAAGGGCAAGATTAGTGCCACAACAAGCAGACCAATGCAGCAGTATGTCAGAATGAGGAACGTTGCCAAGCACTGCTGACCACTCCGGGGGAGTGCCTCACCTTCCACAGGTGTGTGTTGTTCGGCGTTGTTGTCCGCTCATGTATTCGGAGTCCAGGCGAATGCAGCCATGTCCACTGTTGTCGTGGGATATGTGACCAGATCTCCAAGATGCAACAAGGTGTTGGGACATGTGCAATTGGTTCCAATCTGTTGTGGCTGCAGGTACGTAGTTACTCGTCCATAAAAGCGATTGCAGCTTCGTAGGCTATCATTTCCAACATGAGCTCGTTGTCGACTTCATCAAACAGGGCGGCGAGGCCATCCATTAGCAGGTCCGGACAGATGTGCTGCGTCCACCCCCTTTCACCAATTAGCACTACAGCCCAATAGGGGAGCGGTTCAATGTGGTCACTGCACACGAGGAGTGGTGCAATCTCCCAGGTCCAGCTGCCAGCATGTATGCCAAGTATCAAGGCATCCCATAAACGGGTATCACGGTGACATTCCTGGTCGTGGGCCAACAGGGGGCGCACACACATGTCAAAATCCAGTTCAGCTACCGTCCTGTTGGATAGGCAGACATCCATGGACCACTCGAATATGCACGATCGACAATGCAACACAGGCTGAACGCAGGTGACGTTGGCAAGGCGGAAGCTTAGCCGGTAACTGATCCGCAGCACTGCCAATGGCAGTACCCCCAGTAAATGCAGCATACGTGCACGGTACAGTTCCACATGACAGGGGTTGTGCATGTGTCCGGGATGTTCTGCCATTGCGTTAGTGGGTCTGGTTGAAGCGGCACTGTTCTGACCTGCGCCAGTTCTGTGGATGAAATGCCACAGCTCGGATCAATGAGTTGTTTTAGTGTGCAACGGTTGTACGCCTGGGATGGTGTGGGAGTAAGTGTGAAGGCCATTCCATGCAAGATAACTTCGAGCAAGGACTTCTGTGTGTGGGGTGTGTATACGTTGGTCTTTCGTCGGGCTGTGTGTAGTGTGGGAGTCAACATCAGCTGCTATAGTATCTGTCAGGGGGTGCCGGGCACATGAAATTCCGAGGTCGGAGGTGCAGATATGCTTCCGCCTGATAGTTCAGACAAAGGAGCTTTCATCCCTTATGTTAGTTTCTCATCTGCTTGCATTCAGGAAATGTGAAGTGGCTTGTTGGGGGTGGGGTGGGATGTGTGCGACTTTGGGATTCATGTTTGACATGTCTTGCATGTGGCAAATGTGCGGCATCACTGTGTGTTACGTTGCCTCCCAGCTGCTCCTCCCTCCCCCGAGCCTATTTACTTGTGCGCGTAGCGCGGTTGCATCACTTGCACTCCTACGGCACACCATTGTCATGCCTGTCTGCGCATGTCCACAAGCCTGACAACCACACTGCGTTGAAGGTGGGCGGCCACGTGAGTGTAGGCCTATGGTAAGGATAGGGCGGACACAGATGTAGAGTCCATGCATGGCTGAACTCGTGCTGCGAGTAGGTCTAGGCATTTGGCTCTTGCTGCGGCATTACAGATACACACAACACTTGGCATGTATGAGCCAAGACCCCGAGCGGTCTTGCGCTCCTTCATTTCTCCGTTCGTGCGAGTCCGCCCTCAGGGTGCATGCTACATTGCAACATTGTCGATTGCGGGCAGGGTGGCGCCGACACTACAACAGAGACACACGCATTAGTTACTTCCTTGTCCAGGCCAGAGCCGAACCACGCCCAGGGCCCCGGGCAAATCCTTCACACCCCTACGCTGGCCTGATGTACGCCGGCCCAGCTCACTCCGCTTACACTTACAGGGGGGGACGACAGAGCTACGTGTCCAAGGTCTTAGACACTGCCTGAGGTGACATGGTTGCGTCCACAGTCCACAGCACAAGGTGGTAGGGCCCTGGCCCATCATGCATTCATAATGACCACAAGGACACACTTAGATAGATAGTGGAACTGGCTATGGGCACGTGCGCCCGGCCTCTTTTTATTGCCAGGGTCACATGTCCAGTGACGCCTGTGCTGGATGGGTGTGGGGTGAGTGTAAGCCAGCACTCAGGGAGTGGTTGGTGCTGGCAACACTAGAACAGTGATCTTCGTATTACACACACAGATTCAATCATAAAGGGTCCATGACTTGCAGTGCACTGAGGTAGGGGCGCCAGATCTGGAATCACACACAAAAGATTCAAACATAAAGGGTCCATGACTTGTGGTGCACTGAGGTAGGGGCACCAGAGATGAACGTGCTCATGTGCAGTGATTGTTAATCATTGTGTCCCTTCTGGATATTTCTGCTGCAGCTGCAGTGGGGTGTGGTACACCTGCCTCATTTTCATCATCATCGTCCCAGGTCTTCCCCACTGCCTGAGGCGACATTGTTGCGTCAGCTGTCCACAGCACAAAACTCAATCATAAAGGGTGCATGTGTTGGGGGTGCACTGAGTCGGTGGCACCTGAAGCGCTCAGCGGGTGTGCAGCCTGCGATGATGCGTCGTCCGGGCGGGCCGCACTGGAAGCAATGTCTGTTGCCTACTGGACTGCGCCATTTATAAATCAAGACTCAATTTGATTTGAGGGCCCTACTGACCGCAGTGTAGGCCGGAGGCAGTGGTCAGCAAGGGCCCACAGCCACGTGACGATGACTTGTGGTACACTGAGTTGGTGGCACCTGAAGCGCTCAGCGGGTGTGCAGCCAGAGATGATGGCGTGTCCTCGCAGGTCAGGATTGGATTTGATTTGAGGGCCCTGCTGACCGCAGTGTAGGCCGGAGGCAGCGGTCAGCAAGGGCCCACAGCCATGTGACGATGACTTGTGGTGCACTGAGTTGGTGGCACCTGAAGCCCTCAGCGGGTGCCACCCGATGGCGTGTCCTCGCAGGTCAGCGATCGGCTGAGGAGGCTGGCGGTAATGGCGGCGGACTCATGGCAGGGTGAGGGGCGCCTTCCTGGCAGACGCGTTGGCCATCCGAAAAGTGAACCACGCCCAGAGCCCCAGCCTATTTATTCACACTCCTACGCTGGCCGGGCGTACGCTGGACCAGCCCACTCTGCTTACGCTTACAGGGGGGGACGACACGGATACATGACCGGGGTCTTCCCCACTGCCTGAGGTAACATGGTTGCGTCCATTGTCCACAACACTACAAACACCAGCAGTATATGTCCACATGGACATGTCTGTGCTCTGCATACTGTAGTCTGTCCAGCACATCACTGCCACACTTGGCATTGTGTACATTCTTATTCATGGGTGACTTGCCTCCTTCACACATACTTGGTTCCCACCTCTCCCCACATTCTGCAATTGTGTGGCTGAGGGGCCATGCCGTTTTGGGAAGGTCAGCTGTCTTGTTCTGCGCTGCCTCGGTGGTAGTCCGGGGTGGGGTCCTGGGGTGGTGGGGGTGGGTGTTGTGGCCCTCTTGGGTCTCCGATCTGCATGGTCAGTAGCTCCATGACATGTGTTGGTCTTCAGATGTGGCTCTGGGCTGGGCTCCCTTTCATGCTGCAGGTTGTCGTCCTGCTTTACACCAGTAAAAGGCAGGTGTTAAATCCCTGCTGCTAACGCGCCTTATCGCCTGTTTTTGGGTCGCATCGCGGATCTGGCTGGTCGTTGAGAATATTGCGAAGTGGTGTTTTCGTGTGTTTTTGCACGGGAACGCCTACTCTGCATATCATTAGTGTTAGTTGTCGCTCTCATCCGCGGCGATGTTTTTTGTGGAGGATATCGCTGGGAAACTGGCGATATCGGCAGTTTGCACCAGCTTGAGAATAGTGCGATAAGTCTATCGCCACTTTTGTGGCGCTAAAGTGCCAATAAATCGGCGATGACTCCTTGAGAATATGCCCCTGAATATGGATAAGATTGGCTTACTGCTTTGTGTAGTCACTGTCGCAATCTGGACACGTGGGGATGTACCACCCTGTACCATGCAGGTATCCCGCACTATTAGCTTCTTCTGATTCACTCAATATCTAATAATTGTGTAACCTGGACCACCTGCTTCAGGACATGTGCTATATTAGTCCATACCTGCTGAGAAATTCTCTTGTACTTTCCAATATATTGGTCATGTAATGAAACACCTTTTTGTGGTTTGCAGGCATAAAAGATTGTGTAGAACTACTGTAATTTGGACACTCGACTTTCTATGTCAACTGTCTCCGTGTCATTTTAGTACATTTTTCTTTCTGTGAGCTTACAGGAGTCTGTTTTTGATTTTATGTAGACTTCTACACCTTGAGCAGTTATTTGCCACAAAACTAAAGTTTTCTCTAAATCTGGGATCTTCTACAAAGAGTGCAGGCCCATTTTTACTTGAAGTCCTACTTTTATAATAATGGATTGTAGATATTTCGTCCACAAATGCCCATGTAATCTAGTTCTTACCAGTTTTTTTTCACATTTTCTAGTTTGATCAATTTCTCATTAATAGTAACATCTATTGGCGTAGCAGGTGTGTTAAAAGAACAGCAACTAGCCTGGACCTGCATTCACTTTTTAATGTAATCTTCACTGTATGGAACTAAATAACTTTTTCCCAACTTTGGTGCAATTCCATTCAGCTATTTTTTTCTGTAACGGAGAGCAGTTTTTTATTGGAACAAAAATGGGAAACCTCACTTTTGGGCAGCCCTTTTTTGGCCCCTGTCTAGCGAACCAGCAAAAAACGTTCCATGAAGGTGCCGAAGTTGATAAATTTTAGTTTTTTTGAAATTTTTGTGCAGGTGCATCAAACAACACCAAAGCTAATAGCAAAACAAAGAACACTTGAACACTCTCCCTATGGAAACTCTGGCCTAACTACAACTACACATTGGCAACACATATGTGTATATATATATATATATATATATATATATATTATCTACTGGCGGTCGCCAGTAGATAGTTATAGTTAGGACCTATTATTCATAGGAAATCCGCGACATTCTATTTGAAATAACGTTGGCGCCGGTTGACGAATCTTCGCGAAAGTTTCCAACTTGTTGGGGCGCTCCGGTCCGCTCCTATCCTGAAAGTCTTGGGGTGATACGTCAAGCGGGGGCCGAGAAAAAAGCGGGGTCCCAAAACGCGTTTCCCCATTCATTTTTCCATAGGAACCTTTAGTCGCAGCTGCAGCCCGAACTGCTGAACGGAATTACACCAAATTTGGCAAAGAGGTAGCCCTTGGTTCAGTGTCGTGCCCTTTGCTTAAATGGTGTAAATCCGTTCAGTAGTTCCTGAGAAAATCAAAAGTAAAGTCACATATATATCTATGGCCACGTAGGGTCCGCGTACCCTCCCGATCACGAGCTGTATGCTAATTGGCTGTCAAGTGGCTGTCAACACTCCAAATCAGGAAGTGTTGGCAGCCATTTTGTCCCTCGGTAGAACCGAGGGACAGAAACAAGTGCGCAAAGCGCAAAAGGGGCAGGGTAGAAACACCCTGACCCCTAGGTCTGCTCAGGGGTCTCACAAGGACCCCCTGGGCAGAAAAAGCATTTTTTTTTTTTAAATCGGCGGGATGCGCTTAGGTGCGCGAAAAAGCATTTTTTTAAAAAAAATCGGCGGTATGCGCTCAGGGTGCGCGGATCCCGCCGATAAAAAAAGAAAATGTTAATTTGCCCCCGGGTGGGCCAAGTCCCGGGGGCATGGTGGGGGGGGGTTTAAATTTAATGCCTCTAAGGCCCCCCAAGCCCCGGGGACCGCCACCCCCCGGGGCTTTTTTTGTTTAAATTATTTTGACCTGTGTGGGGGGCTCTAGCCCCCCCACACGCCCCGGGGACCGCCACCTCCCCGGGGCACTAAAGATTTGAATATGGGGGTCCGTTACGGACCCCCAAAGCCCCGGGGACTACCACCTCCTGTGAAATGGTTGGGAGGGGGGCCGCGCGGCCCCCCTCCTGGAGCCCTTGATGGCCCTGGGGACCGCCACCCCCCAGGGCCGGCTCCTGCAGTGTCCCGGGGTGCCTACCCCCGGGACACTGTAGTTTGCTATGACAGGACGGGAGACTCGCGGCTCCCGTCCTGTCATAGCAAACTTGGTTTGCATTTTGAAAGAGAGAGCAGGAAACCTGCTCTCCCTTTCAAAATGCAAACCAATAGCTTTCCACATGGGGAGCAGCATGTTAGCTGCTCCCCATGTGGAAAGCAATGCCGGCTCCCGTAGGACACGGGGAGCCGGCGGGACTGTGGGGAATTGGGGACCCCCACAGTCCCCAACCAGAGGCCAGGCCCCGGGGGATGGGGTCCCCGGGGCCATAAGTGGCCAGGGAGGGGGCCACACAGCCCCCTCCCCAAATAAAAATAAAAATAAAAAAAGGGCAAGGCCGGCCCCGGGGATGGGGTCCCCGGGGCCTTAAATGGCCTGAGAAGGGGGCCACGCAGCCCCCTCCAAATTAAAAAAAAAAAATCGAGGGCATGCCCTGGGGGATGGGGTCCCCGGGGCCAATACAGGCCCAGGGAAGGGGGGCCACGCGGCCCCCTTCCCGTTTTTTTTTAAAATTTAAAAAATAAATAAATTGCTCAGGCCCCGGGGGATGGGGTCCCAGGGGCCAAAAGTGGCCAAGGGAAGGGGGGCCACGCAGCCCCCCTCCCATAAAAAAAAAAAACAGAAAAAAAAAACCAACCGGCATCGTGCTGGAGGCCCCGCCCCCCTCCCTGCAGTACTCTGCAAACGCGCCCCCGGCGCGTTTTAAGAAGGGGAAGTAATTCCCCTTGAATACTGGGGGTCCCTGGGGGCCAACTAGCCCACCAGGAACCTCAAGTATGCGCCAGGGGCTGCGTTGCAGAGAGGTGTACAGAGGCCACGCCCTTTTACACCTCTCTGCAACGCAGCTCTGTGGCGCTTTTTAGAAGTACATGGTGGGCTATTTGGACTCCAGGGACCCTCAGGATTCAAGGGGACTTAATCCCCCAACTTAAAAACGCGCCACGGGGCGCATTTGCACAGTGGTGAAGGGAGGGGCGGGCTTCAGGTGACATGTGTGCAAACAGGCCCCGTGGGGCGTTTAAGATGGGGAATTAAATCCCTTCAATCCTGAGGGTCCCTGAGGGCCAACTAGCCCAACAGGTACGTCCAGAAAGCGCCACAGAGCTGCATTGCAGAGAGGTGCAAAAGGGGCGTGGCCTCTGAACACCTCTCTGCAACGCAGCTCCTGGCGCATACTGGAGGTACAGGGTGGGCTAGTTGGACCCCAGGGACCCTCATGATTCAAGGGGATTTAATTCCCCATCTTAAAACGCGCCACAGGGCGCGTTTGCACAGATGTCACCTCAGGCCCCGCCCCCTCCCTTCACCATTGTGCAAATATTCCTCTAAAATCAGCCGAAATACGAATTCCGATTTACTCACCTGTTACTAGGAGAGACCTCAGTGCTGCATTTTTCAGCCCAGTACTGATCCTGAAAAGTAATTTTAACCGTACTTACCAGTAACTTGAATTTCCTTCCATAGGATATCATTGACTGGTTTCACTTGGAAATTCTTCTGTGTGGAGTTTTGGAACTTTATAATATTCCTCTAAAATCAGCCGAAATACGAATTCCGATTTACTCACCTGTTATCAGGAGAGACCTCAGTGCTGCATCTTTCAGCCCAGTACTGATCCTGAAAAGTAATTTTAACCGTACTTACCAGTAACTTGAATTTCCTTCCATAGGATATCATTGACTGGTTTCACTTGGAAATTCTTGTGTGGAGTTTTGGAACTTTATAATATTCCTCTAAAATCAGCCGAAATACGAATTCCGATTTACTCACCTGTTATCAGGAGAGACCTCAGTGCTGCATCTTTCAGCCCAGTACTGATCCTGAAAAGTAATTTTAACCGTACTTACCAGTAACTTGAATTTCCTTCCATAGGATATCATTGACTGGTTTCACTTGGAAATTCTTCTGTGTGGAGTTTTGGAACTTTATAATATTCCTTTAAAATCAGCCGAAATACGAATTCCGATTTACTCACCTGTTATCAGGAGAGACCTCAGTGCTGCATCTTTCAGCCCAGTACTGATCCTGAAAAGTAATTTTAACCATACTTACCAGTAACTTATATTTCCTTCCATAGGAATCCATTGTCTGGTTTTCAGCAGAAAAGTTTCAAAGTGTTGATTTTCACAAACTACAAATATTCCTTAAAAATCGCCTGTATGACTTAAACGCATTCTTTCAACTGTTTACAGGAGATGCACCAGTGCTGGATCCAGGATACACCACTGAGTAAGAAAAAGTAACGATAACACTACTTACCTGCTAAGTGAATTTCCTCCCATAGGATAACATTGGTGATTCTTTTTTTTTAATTTTTTTTTTTTTTATTTAAATTGTTTTTGCAGCACCATAATTACAGTTACACCTTAGTACATGAGGAATTATCAATCTTTCTTCACAAAAAAAAAAAAAAAAAGGGAAAAATATAAACCCAGACGAAAAGAAAAGACAAAGGAGAGAGACAGGAAGAGAGAAGATATAATTTGGATTAATTCTCATCCCATTTTTCCTTCCATCTGTAGATTGGTGCCCAAATACGGCCGCCAAGCTTTCTTCCATTTCTACCCTTTCTCTCATATATTCCTTTTTCCAAATTAAAAATGGAGAGTAGCCTCGCCAGCCATTGCTGGAACGATGGGGCCGTCTTATCAAGCCAAGCAGAGGTGATACATATTCTCATCACTGACATAGCCACAAAAATAAAATAATAAGAATGATCTTGCATGTTCTCGCCATTGAGCCCCAAAAGAATTAATTCGGATGTTAGTGCTACTTTTAAATTCAAACTTTGGTCCAAAAATTTCCCAATTGCATTTACTAATGTTTTGAGCTGAGGACAGGTTGAAAACATATGTATTATATCCGCATCAGTACTGTTGCAGCGAGGGCATCTAGTCCCTTCCTGTCCCCCCCATTGTGCAATCTTGGCTGGCGTATAGTATAATGAATATAGGGGCATATCAACAAGGCCCCGCGATAATTATCGCTCAGCGCACTTAGCGCGAGTATAATTATCGCCGGGTATCGCTGGATAATATCGCAGAGATAGCGCGTTATCATCAATGCCTATCTGCAAAGCGATAAAATATCCAGCGATAGCGGCGAAATGCTGCAATATCGCTGGTAATCCAACGATAAAATGTCAGCGATAGGGAATCCCTTGCTAATAAGTCATGGTGGATTTAGCATGACAATCCACGCCCCATAGGGCAATATGGCTAAGTCAGAAATTAACCTGGCGTTAGAAACCAGCGTTAATTGGGTCTTTGCGCGACTTTCATAGTCGCAACGCGGGTATGGGTCATCCTTGATGATAGCGCGAAGCTGCGTTATCGATGTTTTGCCATGTAGTGAATGTGAGGAACGCCTACCTTGCATCTCATTAGCGATGAGATGCAAGGCGTTAGTGAAATGGGTGATGACACAAGGTAACACACGCTAAAGCCTGTTAGCGTGTCCTTGTTAATACCGTGTTAGAATTATCGCCGCTTTACGGCCGAAAACGGCCGCTAAAGCGGCGATAATTGTCTTGATGATATGCCCCATAGTGTTTTGAAATGCTGGGCTTGCAGCCCTGCTGAGCACAAAATAGTCTGTCCTAAAGCTAACGATTCAGAAAATATCTCTTGGTTTATATTAAGCTTTTCCGCCCATTTCTCCCCATGTTTCTCTATATCATCCTGCTTTAGAACAGACAATTCTGAATAAATTCCCCTAATACTGCATCTCTCGGTATCTCTCACCACCTCAATTGTTTTAACTTCATTAAAGCCAATCGAACCCCCTTTTTTACTTTCCAAAAACTCAGTTCCTGAAGATACTTAAAAAAAAACCTAGTCTCCAATTCAAATTTGGCCTGGATATCCCCAAATGTTCGAACTCCCTCAGGCCCTATAAAGTCGCCCACTTTCTGTACCCCGTGCCTCTCCCACTCTAACATTACGCCATCCGAGAAAACTCCAGGAAACATGGGGTTTCTGTACAATGGGGTATAAAAATTAACTCTAATCCAGTTTTTCTTTTAAATGCGGCCCAGATCTTGAATACCGCCATCAATGTTTTAAATCTCGTCTTTTTATAGTAACTGGGTTCGCTATACTTCAATAAACAATTCTGCACTTCTTCCCTAAAAGTAGCTTATAAACATCTGGGGATCCTTCTTTTATCCATGGATCTTCAACAGTCCCTCCTAACAAACCTCGCATATATTGAAGGGCGGCAGCCCAATAATACATTCTGAAATCCGGGACCGCCCAGCCTCCCCTTTCCCTTGATAACGTCATGTACCTTAAGGCTCTCCTTGTTTTCCCATGCGCCCAGATAAACCTATTCAGAATATTCTCCAAAGTTAAAAACCAGCGTTTCTCAAATTCCAGCGGAATAGCCCTAAATAGGTACAGCACCTTGGGTAAGAAAACCATCTTTATTACATTACAACGCCCCACAATGGACAAGTGGAGGTTATGTATCCTGTCAAAGTCTTTTTTAGCCTTCTGAATTACTGGGGTCATATTTTTCTCCACGAGCTGTTCCAAATTAGGTGTAATGGAAATGCCTAAGTATGTTACAGCGTCGGTGACCCGAGGATCATCTAATTCAACCTTCCCATTCTTTACTACCTGAGTCTTCTGCCCATTCAGCGCATATCCTGAAATTATTCCCAAAACCTGAGCTTCCTTTTCTATTGCCGTTAATGCTGTACAAGGATCAGGGGTAGCCACAGCAATATCATCCGCATAGGCCAAGATTTTAGTTTCTAGCCCATGGAATGTCATTGGCTTAATTGCGCTATTTGCCTCCATTTTCCGAACCAAGGGGTCGATGTATAACGCAAAAAGCAGAGGTGAGCAAGGACAGCCCTGCCTAGTACCCCGTGTGATTAATATTGGTGCGGTCAGACCCCCGTTCAGCCTCAGTTGTGCCATAGGTGCTTTATATAAAGCCTGTATCGCCCCAAGAAAAGAATTGCCGATACCGTACCATTTCAGAACCATCCACAAAAAGTCCCAGGAGACCCTATCAAATGCTTTTTCAGCATCAAGTAATATTAAAGCCATAGGGTCCCCTGAGACTTCAGCAGCATCAAACAATGTTATAACCCTACGTATGTGATCAGTTGTTCCCCTCCCAGAAATAAACCCATGCTGACGTGGGTGAATCACTTTCCCAATAACGGCATTCAAACGAGTCGCCAGAGCTTTAGATAATATTTTAGTATCACTATTCATTAGCGTAATTGGTCTGTACGAGCCTGGTTCTCTAGGTGCTTTACCCTTTTTTAAGAAGATAGTAATGTCTGCCCCGGCCCAAGAATCAGGAACAGAGTTCCCCTGCTGAGCTTGACGGACTATATCTACTAAATCTGGCCCTATTACATTAAGAAAAGTTTTATAAAATTCAAGTGGAATCTGGTCTGGGCCGGCTGCTTTCCCAGAGGGGAGACCACTGATTGCACTGTAAACCTCGTAGGTAGTCAGTACAGTTTCCAAAGCTTCCTTATCTTCAGAGGTTATGCACTGTATAGGTATATCCCTCAGGTATTCTAAGATCTGGGTCTCCTCCCCTGATTGCTCCTTACAATATAAGTTTTCATAATACTGCCGAAAAACTTCCCGAATTTCAGGTGAATCCTTAACTAAGTTTCCTCTTGTGTCGAAAACTTCAAGAATCTCTCCTGCTGCACTTTTTTGTCTTAATCGTGCTGCCAGGACAAGGCCCACTCGTTCGCTATACTCATAGCATAGCTCCTTTTTACCAAGAAATCTTTCAGCAGCCCTGGCTGCTGTTACGTCTCCAACCTCCGCCTTAGCATTTGCTAATTTTAACAGTATGTTATCTGTAGCAACACCTAGCGTCAAGGCAGCTACAAGTTCTTCTTCCACATCCATTAGTTTCTGATACATCATTTGCTCTCGCTGTGCCTCTTTCTTTTGCCGATGTAAACTGAAACTTAGTGTCTCCCCTTACCCCAGCCTTAAATGCATCCCATACAATCCCCAGGCCTGTGCTCCCTCTATTAATATCCCAGAACCCTCTTATCCAGTTGTTCATATGAGCCACATATTCTTGATCCTTTAAAAGTTTTCTCTCAAATGTCCAAGTCCGCTCTAATCTCTCTACCCTTGCAAAAGTTACTGCAAGTATTAGGGGACTATGATCTGAAATAATCCTTGGATGTTTCTCGATTTTGCAGCTAGCAAGTAACTGATGTGAGGCAAAGAAGTAGTCTAATCGAACTACTAACTTATGAGGGGCTGAAAAAACATACTACCCGGGTCTGCAGGCCTCAAGTGTGTCCACACATCCATAAGTCCGTTATTCTGCACTAAATTAGTAAGAGCATTAAAGACCTTTCTCTTTCGTCCTGAGTAATTATGACCTACTTCCCCCCAGAGTCCTCCCAAACTGTTAATATTAAAATCACCACACAATATAATGGGAGTTGGCCATGATGTAAGCTCAGTGTCCAAAAATTGAAAAAGGTCTGGATCATCCGCAGTTGAACCGTAGACTGAGCAAATGGTAAACATAACCCCTTGAAATATACATTCAACTATCGCCCAACGACCCCATTTGTCAGACTGACTTTTCTTAAAGAGTATGTCCCCCCGCCGTGAAAGAATAGCCACCCCTCTTGTTCTACTCCCCTGCTTAGTGCAAACAATGAGCTTAAACCCCAATTGTTCAATAATACTCCCTCTGGTGCCCTCAATATGAGTCTCCTGGAGGCATATGATGTCAGCCTTAAGATTTTTTAAAACTATTGCCGCTCTTTGTCTCTTACCTTGGTCATTCAGACCACATATATTCATTGAGATTATTCGTATACTCATTAACGTAGCTTGCTATTACCTTTATTTTGAGAGCCAATATCAATTCTTTTGTAAATCAGCCTAACACTTTCATTTTCGTTTTCCCCCTTTATCCATATATTCCTCAATTGCTGTGCTGCCCCTCCCTGTACCCACCACCCCAGTCCCCCCACTAAGAACCCTCCCAGCCTCCCCCCCTTCCCTACCCCCTTTACGGGCAAATGGGTCTGCGATGACCCAGATGTGGCGGCTGTGTCTCACTGCTCGAGCTGCCGAGAGGGCCCCCCCAATCCATTGATCACACTACACTGCTTCTGTGCTAAAGCATATTATAAACTTCTATAAAGTTGTGCCAATCTTAAAACTGAGAAATCACCCCAAAAGGAGAAAGAGAAAAATAAAGAAGCTTAGTGAGTCTCATCCTAGGATGGCCCCCCCTGAAGAGATCGTATAGTCCCAAGTCCGGGCCGTCCTTTAACTTCTCTCAGTTCCAGTAGGTACTCCTGTGCCTTAATCTCTGACATAAACACTCGCACCTTCCCACTCGAGATGACTTTAAGGCGAGCTGGATACATTAGAAATGCTTCACATCCGATCCCTTGAAAGGGAGATATCATTTGCCGGAGTCTCCATCTTCTTTCAACCGTAATATGGCAGAAGTCTGGACGAGCAAAGAAAGTGTGCCCATCATATGACCGCTTTGCGTTCGGCTTTGCTCTGTCCATTATCGCCTGTCGCAGAAGAAAATTACCTATGAACACTAGGACTGCCCTGGGCCGTTGGTCCGTAGCGTTATTTTTTTTCTGTATCATTGGAAAGCGATGAGCCCGCTGGACCTCGTTGTCCCAATTCCATTGGGAGAGTTCAGGAAATGCTCCCTTCAAGAGGTTCACAGTAAATAATCTAATGTCATTTCCTTCAATATTTTCCGCAAGGCCCAGCAGTCTGACATTGTTTCTCCGCTGCCGGTTTTCGAAATCTTCCAGCTTCCAGTGTACGTCCTCTACTTGCTTGTCCTGCGTCTCCATATGTAGTTGTAATTTCCCAACATCTTCTTCCAAAGTTACAGTTCTAGTTTCCACCTGAGCTACCCTTTCCGCGATGTCGGTACATACTTTATTCACTTTCCGGAGTGCCCCCTGCAGTTTTTTAGTTGCTTGTTGGGCCCTGCGGCACTCCTGCCTAGTCTCCCCCTGCATTTGTTTCAGGGTGGAGTACACCAAATCAAGTGAAGGTAAGTCGGTGATTTCAGTGGTAGACTTTGATAAAGTAACTATGCCCCCCTGAGCTGGAACATGAGTATAATCATCGTCATCGTATACTTGGCTAGTAGAAGAGTAGTCCCATTTTAATTCGCGAGCTGTGGCTGTATCCGACTTGGGAGGACTCGCTCTCGCCTTACTTCTGCGTTTCTGGGTGAGAATCTTATTTCTTTGCCCCGGTGGAGCATGAGAAGGATCCCCTGAATCAGTCTCATCAGCCGTATTACCCTCACTGAGATTAGAATTGTCAGTATCATCCGTTAGAGAGAAAAACTTATCTCCATCTAGTGATCCCAACACAGGTTTAATCCATATTGAGTCAGATTTTGAGCCAATACCCCCACCCGGTGGCCAAATTAGCTCCGAAGCATCAGGAATTATAAGAAGTTGTTTATCTTTACCTTGTTCCTTTGATTCCCGAGGTTCAGTCCCGGTCAGTTCCAATATATCCCCCACAGTGGCAGCCTCAGCCCCCAACGATATCTCCTGAGCCAGTCGTTCATCAACCTCCTCCACCATTGCTCCCAGCTCCAGTCCGGACCGTCTGCGTAGCTGAGGCAGCATTATATCACCAGAGAGCGAAGGAGGGGGAGGCTCCGGGTCGTCAGTAGTCTTCACTACCCCGGGACCTGTCACGTCTTCCGTATCTTCCGCGCCACCAACTAAAGCGGGCAAGAAGACCTCCGCAACAGAGGGCTGGCGTAAAGCGCCCTCAGAGGTAATTACTCACGGTTTATTCCGCCCGTCCATGGCTCCATCCCGCGCCTTCAATGCCGCTTCCTCAGTTCTCTTTCCACCACGTCGGTGCGGTGCCGAGCCGCGTCCCGCTGCTGCACCTGCAGTTGCTCCTTCCTTTGGTCTAATTGTTTTGGGAGCCATCGCCCGTCCTTGGTCAGTATTTCTCCAGCACACACCGCCACCAGACTCCGTTTCCAGTGGTGTTTTAACGGCAGAAAACAACGCTCTGAGACTCCGTCTGAAGCTACTGCCGTTCCACCACGATAACACTCGTCTGGCCAGGTAAGTGTGTATCAGCATGCCGGTCAGTCAATACGTCTTGGAGAGAGGGTCCTGTCAGCAGCTCTCACTACAATCAGCCAGCGGCCATCTTGCCCCAGGCCCCTGTAACATTGGTGATTCTATGTGAAAAAGTTTCTGTCAACTTTTAAAATACAATAATATTCCTTAAAAATCACTACTGTAACCAAAACGCTTTTACTCAACTGTTTACAGGAGATGTCCCAGGACTGAATCTAGGATCCAGTCCTGTGGTTAGAAAAGTAATCCATAAAGTAACTAATTGCATTTAGCTAGAAATTCACATTGAGCTCAATGTTGCATTGTGTTTGAAATTGTGTTGCCCATTGCAACAACTGTAACTACTGTACTTAAAAGTCTATTGCCTATTTGCAAAGTATTTAAACTAAAGTAATTCATTCTGAGAAAGTATATTTTGTAATGTAATGTATAATGTAATTACAATGTAATTTAAAAAATAAAATATCTAAAAATAAATAGTTTAAAAAAATGTAGTAAATCAGTATCAAAAATAAATAAATATAACAATTAATACATTTAAAAATTGTCATTTACAAAACCTTTGAAATTCACTGAAAAAAACCATAGGTTTCAGACATGTTATAGTTAGGAATTAGCATTTAAAAACCTTTGAAATTTACTGAAAAAACCATAGGTTTCAGGCTTGTTATAGTTAGGAATTAGCATTTTAAAAACCTTTGAAATTCACTGAAAAAACCATAGGTTTCAGGCCTGTTATAGTTAGGGTTTAGCATTTAAAAAACCTTTGAAATTCACTGAAAAAAACCATAGGTTTTAGGGAAAGTTATAGTTAGTTGGACATTGCACTCGTACAAAACCCGTGAAATTCCCCCGTTATAGTTAGTTCAGCTAACTATAACTCGCGCCCGCAATGCACTGCTGATGACGTCACATATTACATCACTCATGACATGGTCAGTGACATCACTGATGACATCACTGATAACATCTCAAATGACATCACTGATGACATCATCCATGTGAGAATGTAATGCATCTTCTCACACCCTAATATAACTTTTGATACACCCACTCTAAATTACAGACTGCCATTCTCAAAACCATACACACTCCAATACCAATAAGTACATACCCACTCACTGATTCTTAGGTCTACACACACACATCTACTCACTCACCCGTACAGTCACTCATACTTACAGTCACTCAGTACAGGACTATCATATGCACTCATACACCTATATAAACACTCACACAACGCAACTCATCCATAGAGGTACTCACACACCTAGTCAGTCATGCAAATAATTAATCACACTCCAATTTACTCACCTATACAGTTATACACACCAGCTCACTTACTCATAAAAATACTAGCACATTCTTACGCTCCTATGCAATCACTGATGCAAGCACACACTCATCCATATAGCCACTCTCACAATCACACACTCTCACTTATAGCCATTTATATACTCCAACACACATATATACTGCCTTTCACATATGTAGTTACTCACACATGTACCACTGAGATATACATTCAATCACTAACACACCCATACACACACTCACCCACCCATACAGTCCATCACAGACGCACTCTTGAAACCATGCACCCAGTGAATCACCCACTCACACATCTATGCACAGAGTCACACACACCCCACCCACACAAACACTGAGGCACCCATACAGATACTCAGAGAACCAATCCATAACCCATATAGACACTCATTTAGCTAGTCAGAAACCCATGCAGCTGCTTACACAACAACAGACAGACGGATACAGACATTCACACAGTTTAGTCACTCACCCATGCATCCAGTAAGATACGTTTAATCACTCACTTATAGACTCAGTCACGCACCTGCTAAATCATCCATTCAGACGCTTATACACCCACTCATTCTTCAATACGCCTTTCCCTATATATATTAAACATATTTAAACTTTACAGAAACACACAGTCACTGGATGATGTCAGTGATGTCATCAGTGATGTCACTGACCATGTCATGAGTGATGTAATATGTGACGTCATCAGCAGTGCATTGTGGGGCGCGAGTTATAGTTAGCTGAACTAACTATAACGGGGGAATTTCACGGGTTTTGTACGAGTGCAATGTCCAACTAACTATAACTTTCCCTAAAACCTATGGTTTTTTACTCACCTTAGGCCCACTGTGGGCAAAATATTTATTCATGGATGGCAATCAGCTGTGAGACCATTTGCCAGTTTGTGATGCATGGCCTGTGAGCAAGGGCTGGGAAGCCCGAAACGCGCGAGGCCTTATTAAGATGGATTTTAGGCCACTTTCTTGTTTTGCTGTAGTTCGTAATAAATTAAAGGAGAATCTGCATGTGGGTGCCTTTCGTCTTGGGGCAAACCTTTTCATCTTATATATATTGTAAACCTACTAGTAGTAAAGTTATTACCAGCAGTACACTTACTGGTAGTAAAAGTAGTAACTTTAGACTTAAGTCTAAGCTTACTATTTAAGTTTAAGGGACGCTCATCGTTACGGGCTGGTGGAGCCCGCCTGCACTTCCCTCCTCATCTGTTCCTGGCTGCTGGGGTGGGACTCGGTCCCCCAGCGTTCTTGGCGGCAATGGCACGGGAGGCGTGGCCAGTCCTCCCGATGCCATGAACACTGCTGGGTGCTCCTGCAGTGCAGGACGCTCATCGTTACGGGCTGGTGGAGCCCGCCTGCACTTACCTCCTCATCTGTTCCTGGCTGCTGGGGTGGGACTTGGTCCCCCAGCATTCTTGGCGGCAATGGCACGGGAAGCGTGGCCAGTCCTCCCGATGCCATGAACACTGCAGGGTGCTCCCGCAGCGCGGGACACTCATCGTTACGGGCTGGTGGAGCCCACCTGCACTTACCTCCTCATCTGTTCCTGGCTGCTGGGGTGGGACTCGGTCCCCCAGCGTTTTTGGCGGCAATGGCACGGGAGGAGTGGCCAGTCCTCCCGATGCCATAAACTCTGCTGGGTGCTCCTGCAGCATGAGGCGCTCATTGTTACGGGCTGGTGGAGCCCGCCTGCACTTCCCTCCTCATCTGTTCCTGGCTGATGGGGTGGGACTCGGTCCCCCAGCGTTCTTGGCGGCAATGGTGTCGGAGGTGTGGCTAGTCCTCCTGACGCCATAAACACTGCTGGGTGCTCCCGCAGTGCGGGGCACGCCCGGGCAAAGCCCAGGCCAAGGGCTGACCCGTCTGCGCCTGTCATCAGCTGACAGAGGCTGGGCCCACCCTCGTGGTTTTTCTTTCTGTGACCCTCTAGCAGCATATTGGAATACTACTACCACCAGTGGATGCCAGCTACAGGACCCTGACGGGCCACTGGGAAGTAAGTTTGTTTTTCCCACTCTTTTTGCGCATCATACAAGCTAGCTGGTAACCAGCAGTATGGGTAAACGGAAGGTTGGGGGCACAAAGTCTTCTACTGAGTCAACTATCACACCTAAGTGATCCACCATAGATACCTTCCTTGCCCATGCCGGGGGAGCCCTATCTAAAGAAATCAACCTAGCTGAGCGGCGCATGTCCGTTGGTGCGACTGGCCAAAATGGGGGACCTGAATGCATAACATCTACCAAGGAGAAGTCTGGCCTAGGTAGCTATCAAGATCCCCAGAGCCCAGGATGTATTAATAGGTCTGTGAACTCTACAGCTTGCCAAGTGCCTACTGTGCTAGAATCAGCACCAGTTCCTATTTCCCCACCCCGGGACATAACAGGCACAGCTAAAGCAGCAATTACCGTTCCAACTACTGTACGTCCACCAGCAGCTAAACGCAAAAGAAAGACCCAGAATGAAATTCCTGTTAATTTGAGTTCCCCCGATATACCTTCGCTGCAAGGGACAGCTGAGCTGATAATAACAGAAACCCCATGGGCAAATCAGCATGGACCCCGTTTTGGGAAAAGTTAATAACTGTTATTAATGGTTTATTAATGGCACTTAAAGAAAGACTGGAGGATGATCTGAAAAATGTTATCAATGTGGGTGTAACGCCACCAGATAATAGGCCACGACTATCAGAGGCAAGACTAAATAATGCTACAGGTGGCATGCCCCCCCCTTCGAAACTGTGGCTTGTACCAGTCTAAATGAAGAGTGTTACTTGGGCGACAATGCCCAAGAGATTAATAGGGAATTCGTTAGAGAGCCTGTCACTATGGTACATGCTGTGGATCAATCCTCACGGAGCCTAATAAATACAAACCCTTCCAATATGAATATGCCCCCCAGGAATTAGTTACCATTAATCTGCCACCTGCCTGTTGCCCATATGTTGGGGTACTGGTTAATGTCCCTCCACTGAAACCAGGGGCTAGGGAAACCACGGAATGTTTAAAGAACAATGTTGTCCACTGGCTTAGCGCTAAGCACTTATTTTTGCCTGTTAGAGCATACGAAATCCTGTTTACAAGGAGAGTGGGGTGGATTGGGCTGCTGGAAAAAAACTTTGATGGTGACTGTGTAGTTATTAATTTCAGGAATCCTAGAGTTTCTAGAGGCATCCACATAAAGATGAGGGAATCTACTCTGGACGCCCAAGATATATGCATATTCCCATTGTTTTTTTTTATCGACATCTACAGAGTACAGGCCAATGCACTAATGATATATCAAACCTGCAAGCACTAAGGGTGACCCCCATGACTGCATCTGCCATATTGCTTGGAATTCGCAGGGCCAAATAGATACCAGACACTGAGTACCTTAGATGATAATGAATGACTCAGTCCTGATCAAAGCCATGTCAGGGACTCCAGGAACTTTTGGGAAGGGGACTTTATAACTGTCCAAGCAAGTCAACTTTCCCTTAAAGATTATAAACCTATCACTGGGACACATCCAGTTTGTAGGCTGGCTGTAGTCAAGTCCACCATGGCGATTGGCATTGATAATTCTAGTACCTGTAATATACCCATTCATGCACTAAGTATGGTCCCTGTATGTCAGCCCTCTGAGGGGGGTTTAAGCTCGCAACATGGAACGTGAATGGGCTATTGAAAAATATAGGGAATGCTGACTGGATTAATACTATATCTGATTATGACATCATATGTATACAAGAAACCCGGTGCATAAAGTTAGTGCATGTTAGAAGGGTATTCCTCATACTATGTAGAAGCCCTAGGGTCGCAAGCTGGGCGAGCTAAAGGGGGACTACAGATACTTATTTCCACTAAAATCTCCATTAATGTCAAAAAGGCTGCATCAGTTGGCCCCTATGCACAATTGCTGTGGCTAAATAAACAAGCATTTGCAATGCAATTGGGTTCGCATTTTTGAGAGTCGTGTGTCACAGACTGTGCAAGTGACTCTACATCCTGCCATTTCTAAATCTTTTGATTATTTCTTTAAATGTGGCAACCAAAATGTCATACGTCAGAAAGAGAAATATGGGGTAGGGCAACTGTGAAGAAGTTTCTAGGTAGCAGACATGGAATAGGGGCAGCAAGACAGATACTATGGGAACCTATGACACGTGGCAAACTGAACTGACCTGTAAACAATCCTGGATATGAGTGGCCGATGTAAGGTGTTGGATGTGTGAGTAGTTGGATGTGTGAATGATTGGATGCTTAGGCGGATGGGTGAGTACATGTTTTGGTGTATGGATGAATAGGTTGATCAACACATGGAGTGATTGTCAGGTGTATGGATAAGTAGGTGGATGAATGGATTGGTAGGTGGAAAGATGAGATAGGAGATAGTAAGTGCTTTGTTAGGTGGATGGATGAATGGCTATATGTTTGGATGAGTGACTAACCAAATGGGTAGATGAATGGGTAAGTAGATGGATAATTGAGTAGCTGGGTGCACAGGTACATGGATGAGTTTGTAGGTTGGATGAATATGTGGTTAGATTGCCAGGTGGGCGAGTAGTTGGATGGAATAGTTATGTTATGTTAATATATTTTATCTTGCCCTCAAAGGTGTCTTGTTGCTGCCTTGGAAAGGAGCCAGATAACTGAAAGGATATAGGACATGGCTAGTGATTGTAAAGCCATGTTTTCAAGGTCTTTCTAAATGGAAGAAATTTTGTGAATCTTTAAGATTAAGGGGAAGGGAATTCCAGATTTTTGTGGTGCTAGCCACAAAACATTTGCCGCCCAATCGAGCTTTCCTAAAGATGGTGTTGTGAATAGGTGGATCAACGTACTGCAGGTTATGAATGAGTGAGCAGGTGGATTGAGGATGTGTCGGTGAATGGGTAGCTGTATCATGGATAAGTGGGTAGATGGTAGATAGCTAGGTGGGTGGTGGATAGGCTGGTGGATAAATATATGTGCAGGTAGCTGGTGAGTGAATAGGTGGATAAAATGGGTGCATGGCTAGATGAATGTTGGTAGGGGAGCAGGACAGGAAGAGGTGATAGGCTGTGAATAGGTAGGTGTTTGATTGTAGGCATAGGGAGATGGTGGTGTGATTTGATGGATGTCAGATGACTGTGTGGGTAGGTGGATCGAGGATCAAATGAATGAGTATGTAGATGCCGGATGAGCAGGTCAACCATGGGAAAGTAGGTAATTGCTGTGGTGCAGAGACAGAATATCGAGTACAAAATATCGAGTTGCACAAATATCGAGTCATTAATATCGTGGGTCAGAAATATCGACAGCAAGAATATCGTGGTCAAGAATATCGATTTAAGGTAAGTAATATCGATTTTAAAAATATCGAAGTGTTTAATATCGTTTGCAAAAATATAGGGGTCGATTCCGATTCGGGCCGGAAATTTCTCCGACCGAGCCGGACCCGGAGAGATTTCCGACCGAATCGGACCCGTGCAGTCCGACCGAACGAGTACGATGCGTCCGTATGTTATCGGACTCGAGTCGGTCGGACTCCCATTGAAGTCAATGGGAGCCGGTCGTACAACGCGTACGCGGGCTCCCATTGACTCAATGGGTGCGAAGTCGGACAAGGGCGCCCCTACAGCGGGTACGCGGCGAAGCGATTCGCGCCGTACACGCACAGGTAGGGGGACCCATGGGCCCCCCTGTGTGCGACTCGCGCGGCTACGCGTACAGGGGTCCGACACGGACCCCCAAAGTACGGCTCCGACAGCTCTTACGAGCCGGAGTGCGCGGCTCGGTCGGACTGCTCGCGGCGCGCATCGTACTTACCCGGCCGGGAAACGTCTCCATTGCGCGGTGCGAGTCGAGTCCGAGCGAGTCGGTCGGAGCGGTTCGAGCCGGGAGCGAGTCGGTCGGAGCGGTCGGGACGCCCGGACGAGTCGGTCGGCGATTTTGCATCGTACTCGCTCGGCCGGACCCGCGTACGGTTCGGTCGGGAAACAGGGCTCCGAATCGGATCCGGTAAAGCCGAATCCGATTCGGAGCCCTACCGGCCGAGATCGGAATCGGCCCCATAGTTGTTAAAAATATCATTTTTTATTAGTGTTATGTATGTTAGTATATATTTTATATGTATGTGATGTATGTTTTTTTGTATAAGAATTGTTTGTATTTTTAATATATATGTTAAATTTCTAGTAGTTATTATTTATTTTTTATTTGAATTTTGCACGTTTAGTTCCGTAGCGGGTTATGGGTTTATAGGGGAATAGGGTGGGAAGTAATTTAATTATATTAAATTTATTAAATATTTTTTTATTTGAATTTTGCATTTTTAGTTCTATAGCGGGTTGTTGGTTTATAGGGGAATAGGGAGGGAAGTAATTTAATTATATTAAATTTATTGATTCATTTTTATTTATTAATATTTGTTTAATTGATATGTTTTAGGGTTAAATGTGTAAAGTATTTTATTATCATGAATTAGACGTTACAGCGGGCGTACTGTGTCCTCAGCGCCAAGATGCCTCCGGGTATTCGTACGCTTTACAAATCTCGTTAACATTAACATTAACATTATTAATTCATTAATAATTGGTTATTAATTCATTTTAATTAATAATTAATTAATTGGTAATTAATTATGGTAATTGTGCAATTAATTTTAGGTGTGTGTTGTGGTGTTTATAGGTGTAAAGGGTGGGGAGTAATTTATTTTTAATTTATGAATTAATAATTGGTTGTTAATTAATTTTAATTAAATAATTGGTTATTAATTTTGGTACATTTGTAATTAATGTTAGGTGTCTGTTGGGGTGTTTATAGGTATAAAGGGTGGGAAGTAATTTATTTTTAATTGATGAATTAATAATTTGTTGTTAATTAATTTTCATACATTAATTGGTAATTAATTATGGTAATTGTGTAAATAATTTTAGGTGTGTGTTGTGGTTTTTATAGGAGTAAAGGGTGCAAAGTAATTTGTATTTAATTAATTATATTTAGTTGTTAATTATTGTTAATTATTTGATATTTATTTTGGGTAATTGTTTATTTTTGTGTGTGTTGTTTTTACTTTTAACCCCTTCGCTGCTAGGCCTTCCCCCCCCCCGTGCTAAGCCTTTTTTTGGCTATTTGGGGTAGTTCGCGCTTAGGCCCCTGTAACTTTTTGACCACATAAGGTATGCACGCCAAATTTGCGACCTTTTCTTCCAACATCATGGGGATTCTAAAGGTACCCAGGGTTTGTGGTTTCCCCTGGAGGGGACCCAGAAATTAGCCAAAATACAGCTACATTTTGTTTTCTTTTGGAAAAATGGGAAAAAAGGGCTACAGATGAAAGCGTCTGGTTTTTTCCCTGCAAATGGTATCAACAAAGGGGTTGTGGTGCTGAAATCACCATCTTCCCAGCTCTCAGGGACAAGCAGACATTTGTCAGAAAACCAAAAATGTTTAAACAGTTTTGGCATTTTTCTGGGACATAGCCTATTTTTGCTATTTTTTGTGCTTTCAACCTCCTTCCAGTTAATGGTAGAAATGGGTATGAAAGCAATAATGGATCCTGGTAAGCTATACATTTTAAAAAAGTAGACAAAATTCTCAATTCAGCAAGGGGTCATTTGTGTAGATCCTTCAAGGTTTCTTTATAGAAACTAACAGTTGAATATAGGAAAAATTGAAAATTAGTTGAAAAAAACAGTCATTTGTGTCAACGTTTTCACCTGTAACTTCTAATTATGACAGCTGTTTGAAAGCAATATACTGTTACATCCGCTGGACCTTTCTGGTTGTGGGGATATATAGGACTTGTAGGTTCACCAAGAACCCGACGAACCCAGAGCCAATAACTGAGCAGCGTCTTGCAATGGTTTTTTATTATGTACAGGGTATATAGCAATTAATTTGGGAAAATATATACATGGAAAAATCGGTATGAAAGACACCTATGTATTTATGAAATTGCAACAAAATATAGAGTTTAGAAACAGTAGATATTTGCACATTTCCAAAATTGTGAGTACCCATACTAGCATGAGAATTATAGGTCATCTTACAAAATGACTTCTTTTTCACACATTGTCTTTCATTTGGAAGGCAGAAATGCATTGAAAGTCAATAGGTAATAACAGTTGCTCTACAATTCTGTGTTACTCTAAGTCTCCCGATAAAAATGGTACCTCACTTGTGTGGGTAAGCCTAGTGCCCGCTACAGGAAACAGCTCAAAACGCAACGTGGACGCACTTTATTTTTACAGTGAAAACTGACCCTTTTTTTGAAAAGTGCCTAGCTGTAGATTTTGAACCCTAGCTCTGCCCGCACCTAGGGAAACCAAGCAAACCTATACATTTTTTTAAACTAGACACCCACGGGAATCCAGTATGGGGTGATTTGACTGGCTCTCACAAGGTTCTGTTACCCAGAATCCCTTGCAAACCTCAAAATTAGTTAAAAAAAACACATTTTCCTCACATTTATGTGGTGAAAAGTTCTGGAATCTGCGTGGATCCACAAAATTCCACCCACCCCGCATTCCCCGAAGTCTTTTGAGAAAAATGGTACCTCACTTGTGTGGGTAGGCCTAGGGCCCGCGACAGGAAACGGCCCAAAACGCCATGTGTTGACACACCACATTTTCACAGTGAAAACAGACCCTTTTTTAGCAAAGTGCCTAGCTCTAGATTTTGAACCCTAACTCTGCCAGCACCTAGGGAAACCTAGCAAACCTATACATTTTTGAAAACTAGACACCCAGGGGAATCCAGGATGGGGTGACTTGACTGGCTCTCACCAGGTTCTGTTACCCAGAATCCCATGCAAACCTAGAAATTTGTCAAAAAACCCACATTTTCCTCACATTTCTGTGGTGGAAAGTTCTGGAATCTGCGTGAATCCACAAGATTCCACCCACCCCACGTTCCCCAATGTCTTCCGAGAAAAATGGTACCTCACTTGTGTGGGTAGGCCTAGTGCCCGCGACAGGAAACGGCCCAAAACGCAACGTGGACACACCACATTTTCACAGTGAAAACGGACCCTTTTTTTGCAAAGTGCCTAGCTGTAGATTTTGAACACTAGCTCTGCCGGCACCTAGGGAAACCTAGCAGACCTATACATTTTTGAAAACTAGACACCCAGGGGAATCAACGATGGGGTGACTTGACTGGCTCTCACCAGGTTCTGTTACCCAGAAACCCTTGCAAACCTAACAATTTGTAAAAAAAAACACATTTTCCTCACATTTTGGTGGTGGAAAGTTCTCGAATCTGCGTGGATCCACAAAATTCCACCCACCCCACGTTTCCCAAAGTCTTTCAAGAAAAATGGTGCCTCACTTGTGTGGGTAGGCCTAGTGCCCGCGACAAGAAACGGCCCAAAACGCAACGTGGACACACCACATTTTTACTGTGAAAACGGACCCTTTTTTTGCAAAGTGCCTAGCTGTAGATTTTGAACACTAGCTCTGCCGGCACCTAGGGAAACCTAGCAAACCTATACATTTTTTAAAACTAGACACCCAGGGGAATCCAAGATGGGGTGACTTGACTGGCTGTCACCAGGTTCTGTTACCCAGAATCCCATGCAAACCTAGAAATTTGTCAAAAAAACACATTTCCCTCACATTTCTGTGGTGGAAAGTTCTGGAATCTGTGTGGATCCACAAAATTCCACCCACCCCGGGTTCCCCAATGTCTTCCGAGAAAAATGGTACCTCACTTGTGTGGGTAGGCCTAGTGCCCGCGACATAAAACGGCCCAAAACGCAACGTGGACACACCACATTTTCACAGTGAAAACGGACCCTTTTTCTGCAAAGTGCCTAGCTGTAGATTTTGAATCCTAGCTCTGCCGGCACCTAGGGAAACCTAGCAAACCTATACATTTTTTAAAACTAGACACCCAGGGAAATCCAGGATGGGGTGACTTGACTGGCTCTCACCAGGTTCTGTTACCCAGAATCCCTTGCAAACCTCAAAGTTTGTATAAAAAAAAACACATTTTCCTCACATTTCTGTGGTGGAAAGTTCTGGAATCTGCGTGGATCCACAAAATTCCACCCACCCCGCATTTACCAAAGTCTTCTGAGAAAAATGGTACCTCACTTGTGTGTTTAGGCCTAGTGCCCGCGACAGGAAACGGCCCAAAACGCAATGTGGACACAACACATTTTCACAGTGAAAACTGACCCTTTTTTTGCAAAGTGCCTAGCTGTAGACTTTGAACCCTAGCTCTGCCGGCACCTAGGGAAACCTAGCAAACCTATACATTTTTGAAAACTAGACACCCAGGGGAATCCAGGGCGGGGTGACTTGTCTGGCTCTCACCAGGTTCTGTTACCCAGAATCCCTTGCAAACCTCAAAATTTGTAAATAAAAACACATTTTCCTCACATTTCTGTGGTGGAAAGTTCCGGAATCTGTGTGGATCCACAAAATTCCACCCACCCCGCATTCCCAAATGTCTTCCGAGAAAAATGGTACCTCACTTGTGCGGGTGGGTCAAGTACCCACGACAGGCAAGGGCCCAAAACCTATTGAGGCGACTTCAAAATTACCTATCACAAAAAAACCTGGTTTTGCAAGGGGGGTCCCATGAGTTTTTGGCCCCGGGCTCGGCGGCCACCTAGGGAAACCTACCACACCCACACATTTCTGAAGACTAGACACCCGGGGGAGTCCATCAAGGTATTGCTTGCGTGGGTCCCCCAACATTTCCCTACCCAGAATCCCCTGCAAACCTCAAATTCTGTTGAAAAAATCTATTTTTTCTCACATTTCTGTGTGGGAAAGTTGTAGGATTACCGGGCTGACACAAATTTCCTACCACCCAGCGTTCCCCCAGGTCTCCCGATAAAAATGGTACCTCACTTGTGTGGGTAGGCATAGTGGCTGCAACAGGAAATGGCCCAAATCGTACTGTGGAGACTTCGAAATTACCTATAACAAAACTACCTGGTTTTGGGGGGGCGCCTGGGGTTTTGGCCCCGGGCTCAACGCCATCTAGGGAAACCTACCAAACCCACACATTTTTGAAAACTAGACACCCTGGGGAGTCCAATGAGGTATGGCTTGCGTGGATCCCCCAGAATTGAGCTGCAAACCTCAAATGTAGCTGAAAAAAACACATTTTCCACATATTTTTGTGTTGAATCACCGTGGCGGCACAAATGTCCTACCCCACAGCGTTCTCCTTAGTGTCCCGAGTAAAATGATACCTCACTTGTGTGGGTGTCCAATGCAAAATTGGCTAAAACGTATTTTTAAAAAAATGGGGGGCAGGAAGACTGACATTTCTCTGCGGGGGTGGGGGCATTGCCATGCCCTTTTTGGGCAGCCCCCATCCCAACGTCAATGAAAAACAAAAAAATCCCTGGTTTCTAGTGGGCTTTCTGCCCGCCGGCGGGGCAGATTGGGGGCTACTGCCCCCGTCTGCCCACCAGGGGGTGCAGAAAGACTGACATTTCTCTGGGGGGGCATTGCCATGCCCTTTTTGGGCAGCCCCAAGTCAATAAAAAAAAAATCCCTGGTTTCTAGTCGGCTTTCTGCCCCCCTGTGCCCAAAACAATATGGGGGAGCAAAGGCCCTTGCCCAAGAGGCCGCTCCCCCCTCCCTGGTGCTAGTGGGTGGATCCCTGCTTGGGGATCGCCCTCCTGGGGTGATCCCCAAGCAGGGATCCACTAGGGAAGGGTACCATTTGAAAGGGGAGATTCTCCCCTTTCCAACGATCCCTCTCCCAAGTGTTTCGGTGCTCAGGCCTGAGATAGCCCCACGAGCACTGAAACACTGAAACTGAAACTAAGTTTCAGTTTCATTTTCAATCTAATGACGACAGCGCGCCATGCGCGCGATCGTCATTACATTGACAACCAGGGAAGCTCTTCCCCACCTCCCGAGGCCCCAAAAAAAAAATGGAAATCCCTCTGCTGTTTACAGCAGAGGGATTTCGTGCCCCTGTCCTCATGACGGAATGGTTCCGTCATGAGCACAGGAGCACTGGTGCTCATGACGGAACCATTCCGTCATGAGCACCGAAGGGGTTAAAGGGGTAAAGGGTGGGTATTAAATGAATTTTAATTATTTAAATATTGGTTTATATTAGTAATAGTTTTTCTTTTAAAAATAATATTTAATTGTGTTTTATTATTTTATAGTTTCATTTAGGTGTGTATTGTGGATATTATAGTGTTAAACCATGTGTACTCAATGAATGTTTATTATTATTTTTTTAATAAGATTTTTTACATTGATTACTAATTATGTTAATTATGGAAATAAATGTAATTAAAAATGTTGAGGTTTTTTGGTATTGGTGTGGTGTTATATGGTAGGAAATAAAATAAATACATTTATGTTTAAAATAATTTTTTGTTTGTTAATATTTGCTACTTTTAAATAATTATTGTTTATACATGTATTTATTAATTTATTTTATATATTATTTGTAGGGTTTTTGTTATATGTAATTAATATTATAATATGTGTTCTTTTTATATGTTTAATATATTTAATTTTATATTTTTAAAGTATTGTTTATTTATTTTTATGATTTTTTAAATTTTGTAACATTTTTTGTTTTTTTTCAATTGTTTAAGTGTTATTAGTAATTTTTGTTTCTCTGCTATCCAGCACTTTCCCTGCTGTTGCACTCACTGGAGTTGGAATAGTAAATGTAATTCCTCCATTATCCAACACTTTCCCTACTGTTGCACCCACTGGAGTGGGAATAGTAATTTTTACCCCTCCGCTATCCAACATTTTCCCTACTGTTGCACTCACAGGAGTTGGAATAGTAAATTTAATTCCTCTGCTATCCAACACTCACCCTACTTTTGCACTCATTGAAGTGGGAATAGTAATCTTTACCCCTCTGCTATCCAACACTTTCCCTACTGTTGCACTCTTTGGAGTGGGAATAGTAATTTTTTCCCTCCGCTATCCAACCCTTTCTTACTGTTACTATCACTGGAATGGGAATAGTAATTTTTACTCCTCCGCTATCCAACACGTTCCCTACTGTTGCACTCACTGGAGTTGAAATAGTAAATTTAATTATTCTACTATCCAACACTTTCCCTACTGTTGCACTTATTGTATTGGTAAATGTAAGTTAAATCTTTTTTTAATAGTTTAATGTTTTAATTTATTATAGAATGTTTTATTTTATTTTAATGTATTGATATATATATATATATTTTATATAATTTTAAAGTTTAAAAATTAAATAAAGATAGTTAATAAATTATTTTTAAGTAAATATATGTATATGTATAAAATATTGTTTGTGTGTTTATATTTTTTTAATTAAGTTTTTTTATATTTAGTTAAAATGTATATTAAATGTAAGTTATTTTGTTAAAAATAATATTAATATTTAATATATTTACTATATATTATTTTATATATATTTTTAAATCAATATTTTTTATATCTATATTTTTTGACTCGATATGTTTTATTCAATATTTGTGCACTTATCTGTTAAGGTATTGGAGTCGATATTTTTTTTGATATTTAGAACATCGATGTTTGTTACATCGATATTCTATCAGTGAACCAATTGCTGTGCAAGTAGGTGATTGTTGAATGATTAGGTGAGTGAGTAGGTGGATGTTGATTAGTTGGTAAATGGTGGATGACTAGACAGATGAGCACATTGATGGTGGATTATATGATAGATGATGAATAAGTAGGTGGGTGGATTGATGAATGAGTGGGTAAACAGATTATGTGAGTGGGTGTATGAAAGAACTGATTAGCTGATGAATTGATCGTTGGATAAATGATAAGTAGACAAATAAATGCTGAGTGAGTCTGTGGGTGAGTAAGTGGCTCGGTTATATTAATGAGAGTGATTCAGTAAATGTATAGAGGTCTGAAATGTGGATGATACAATGAATGGGTACTGGGTAAGTGGGTTGATGGACAAAGAGTGAGTAATTGAATCAATGGTGAGTAGGTGGATGGATACACATTGAGCGGGTCAGTGAGAGGATAGGCGGGGTGTATGGATCATCACAGTGTGGAAATTAAATGTAAACTGAGTGCTTTTAGGTGATACTTTCCGGCTGTGTGAACAAAAATAAAATAAAGGCAAACACACTCACTCTGCCTCGTTAGAGACCAAGAACAGCATTTATATAAGCTGTTTGTAGGATAAACAATACACAATAGAGTGTTTGATATTGCCACAGGATATGCTCTTGGCTGTGAAGCTATGTTTCAATTAGGAAACTGTGCAAGGATGACTGTATTGAATTTCCTTCAAATGTTACTGAAACAACAAAGAGCTGAATTAAACGGATGTGATGCCCCTGAAAACAGAAGGCACGTTCTGGAGAGTTACCCTATGCAGCCAGCTTGGGTGTGAAGGGTCAGGCATTGTGATTGACAGTCACTGGCTGTTGTCTCCATTCATAATATGCTTTGCTGCCATTAGTGCACCAAAGCAAATGGCCAGCCCTCCCTGTGCGTAGATATCTATGGTGAATCAGGTGCAGTGGCACTGGGGCCTAGGCATATGAGGGTTCCCTGTACCACAATTATGGCCGTGTATCACTACCTGGGGATAAGCTGTTAGGGTGTTGTCAAAACGAGTACATTTAGGACGTCAAAGATTCCTGGTAAATAAACTGAAAGACACTTATTTGAATTTTAGTTTTAGTTTTTTGAACTTGCTTACAGTATATTTTGATTTACTGATAAATCCATTTCAGAACACAAAGTAAAAGAAAGTGTGAAATGCAAACATCGGGAACGAAAAGGCAAACATTGTAAATAAAAGTTGCAAGTGTTTTGACAGACCTGTTGAAGGGATAAAAAATTGTTTTGTTCTTTAATCGCTCAGTGAAACTTTATTTGAGAAGAGGATGGCACAAGGGGAGCCTGGTGATTACTTTCAGTGTCTGGGAAAACACTCAGCCCTGTGAAGACTTGCTGTCCAGTTCCAACTGCGTCTGTGAACCAAAGAATATCTCGCTCCTTCTCAAAATGGCAGACGCAATAAACAGGGGGCCTGATTCACATAAGACCAAAAGTCTAACTTAGACCACAAGTCTAACTTTAGTAGTAGTAAAGTTAGACTTTAGGTCTACACTTAGACTTCAGGTCTAAACTTGGACTTTTGGTCTAAGTTTACCTTTGTGAATCAGGCCCAGGGTTTCTATCAGACAGCCTGATTGAACAGCGCTCTGCCCTCTTGCCAGATGGAAGGTCACCCTGGTGCTGCGGGAAGGGAGGAACATTGCAGACCACTCTGTGAACCTCTCCCTCGGACAGCCCTCTTTTCTGTTCTGCAAATGGAATCTCCCGGCATCCCTCCCTCTTTCCCGAACTCTCAGAAAACTCTTACAGCTGACAAGAAGCAGGGCCTCCAGCCTTTATTTATGAAACTCGTCTGCCTCTGACAACCTTGCATTCCTGCTTCCTTTCTCTTGAAATACTGAAACAAGCCTGTGAAAACAGGAGCAGAGGCATGCAAACTAAAGCCAGATGGGAGGAGGGGCCTTCACGCGCTGTGCAAGGAGGAAGCATGTGATGGCCAACAAAAACAATCACTTTGGGGCATATTCACAAGGACTTATCGCCGAGTTATCGCCACCTTAACGCATCAAAAGTGGAGATAGATTTAACGCCCCATTCACAAGCGTGTGCAAACTGCAGACATCGCCAGTATTCCCGCGATAACTGCCCCAAAATTTATCTCCACGGGTGACACCACCAACTAACCCTAATGAGATGCAGAGTAGGCGTTCCCGTGCAAAAACACACAAAACACCACTACACCACTTTCACAACGAACTGCCAGATCTGCGATGCGAGTCAAAACCACGCGATAAGCTGCAGGTATTTAACACCTGCCTCTTGCTGGTGTAAAGCAGGACGATTACCTGCAGTAGGCAACGGAGCCCCGCACACAGCCACACCCGAAGAACAACCGACGCCATGGAGCTACTCATCATGCAGCTCGGAGCCCCAACAGGGCCACAACAACCACCCACCCCCCCCGGACCACCACAGAGGCAGCGCAGAGTAAGACAGCGGACCTACCGAAAACGCACCAGTCTCACAGACCTAACGCCCGAGCAAGTCATTGCCCACTACAGGCTCAAAAGGACAACCATCCTCCTCATCATGACCCACATCGGACACAGGCTGATGGTCCCAACACAGCGGACCACCAACATCCCTCCGCAGACAAAGCTGCTGGCTGTGCTGCACCTGTTGGCCTCTGGTACCTTCCAATCAACAACTGCCAGAGTCGGAGGTGTCTCACAGCCAGCCCTATCAAAGTTCCTCACACCTGTCCTGGATGCCATCATCAGCTTCATACCCCAGTACCTTCACTTCCCCCACACTGCGCAGGAACAGTTGGAGACCAAGCAAGGCTTCTACGCCATTGCTAGATTCCCACACGTGTTGGGGGCCATTGACTGCACACATGTCCCACTTGTGCCCCCGTGGTCACTGCACACATCTACCGCAGCAGAAAGCACACGCATTCCATCAATGTGCAGGCAATAGTGGACCACCGGGGAATGTTCACCAATGTCGTCGCAAACTACCCAGGCAGTGTGCACATTTCCTTCATCTTCCGACAGTCCATCATCAACCAGCGCTTCCAGGATGGCACATATGGAACTGGACTGCTCGTTGGTAAGTACCAAATCTACACACCACACACCTCAAAGCCACCATCACACAATGCACAACTGTGGGAATGCACACGTGACCAAACCACATACAACATGTCAATCAACATGCCCACCTACCAGACACGACAACACAACTCCATTGGGATCCTGGGCTTCACATGTACACAATCCAGCTATATCATGGCACCACAGCCACACAACAGCTGAACGTGTGGAGAGGCGGAAAGCAGGCATGTGCGAAGGATGCAAGTGACCCATGAATGGGAATGTACACAACGACAAGTGTGGCGTGAATGTGCTGGCCAGACCTGGTTATGCAAACCACAAATATGTCCATGCAGAGATTAACTGCTGGCGTCTGGAGAGTAGTGAACAGTGGACGCAACCATGTCACCCCAGGCTGTGGGTCAGATCGCGGAGATGTCGCTCGCTGCGTCCCCCCGTGTGCGTGAGCATAGTGGGTTGGCCCGGCTTACGCCAGGCCTTCGCAGCGGTGTGGACAAAAACCCCATGGCGCAAAGCATGGTGCTCTCCCGGAATGGCCAACGTCACTGCCAGGGCGGCGCCTCTCAGCCTGCCACGAGGCCGACGCTGTGAGCAGCGGGGCCTGCGAGCCTGTGCGCCTGCTGCACCCCAGGCCACTGATACCCAGACCCGGCTTGCCCGCCCCAGTGCTCCAAGGCCGCACTGCTCACCTGCCGACACCGTTGTGTGTCAAAGAGGGCCCACCACGTGCCGGTGCTAGCTCCAAGACCCATGTCCGTGACCTTGGCAGCCTCCTCAGACCATTGCTGTCCTCCGTGACACAGGCCCCCAGGAGTCCTCATTCGTTGACATACTCCACCGCTGCAGCCGGCCTACACTGCAGTCCAGTATGTCCCACATCTAGAACTGAGTCTTCATTAATCAATGGCAGAGTCCATGCCAGTGAACGCAGAGTGAGGAGTGAGTGAAAGATGCGTTTCAGTCCGGTGGAATCACGGATCACCGTTACGGAGAAGGTCAACCAGTATAAGGACTGACCTGGTGCCACTAACCCTGTGCGCCGTGAGTCACCGTCAGCCTCCGGCAGAACATTGTTGGTGTCTGAGCCTGTGGCCTGGGGGCTGTCATCAGCAACGGGCATGTACGGACTTGGTGTTTGGCATAAGTCTGTGGCATTCATATCCGCCATGTTGCCGGACACAGCTGGTATGTGCCCTCTGCATCACGCCCTGGGGGGTACACCTCCCACTCTCCCCCGAGACACTCCGCGAAAACCACCTTTGATACATACGAGACCCTGCTCTGCCCTCATGAACCTACCCCAGTCTCCCGCAAGTCAGCGTCCCGTGGCGGTAGGCCCGTGTCGGCTGCTGTGCATCCGGGGCCACTAACTCTGTACAACTCAAGTCATGCTCCCTTGCTGTTCGAACATTGCATCCCTGAGTGCCTGAGGACTGTTGAAGTTGTTGCCAGCACCAGCTACTCCCTGAGGGCTGGCTTACACTCACCCCACACACAGCCAGCACAGGCATCACTGGACTAGTGGGCCTGCCAACACATCATGCCGAACCAAGTATTGACTCTTTTCTCTCTGCACTGTCACAGGTGATCAAGGATATGCACTCTGCCCTTGGATAATGACTACCCTCCGAGACCCGAACACACCCGCCCAGAGGCAGTACAATGCGGCCCACATACGCACCAAGGGCATAGTGGAACACACATTTGGCGTGCTGAAGTCACGTTTCAGGTGCCTGGACGGCACAGGTGGAAAGCTCCTGTACAGCCCAGACATCGTGTGCAAGATGATCGTTGCATGTTGTGTGTTGCACAACATCTGTGTACGCACCAATGCCCCATGGATCCAAGTTCCAGAGGTACCAGACAATGATGAGGACGATGGGGCAGGTGGACCACATCCCACTGCAGCTGCGGCAGGAATGGCCCGTAGGAACACCCTCATTGCCAATTTCTTCTCATGAGCACGTCACATTGTAGCCATCCCAGGCAATCATGGGACAGTACAAAATGTCCACAAGCACAGCATGTCTGAATAAAAATTATTTGCAGGTTACAGGTTGTACTTGTACATTGTCATGTCACAGTTTCCTGCTGTGTCAGATGTGATTGGCCATGTTGTGCACATATGCGGCACCAGTTGTGTCCTGTGTTCTGTTGTGGAGGTGTTGCTGTTTGTACCAGGATGTTGTCAATGTCGAGGTGCACTTATTCTTATGTGCGCATGCTGCATGGTGGGTGAGTCGCTCCTGCGGCTTTGATTTGGCTGGCACTTATCCCTTTCATGCGGTGTGCCTTTCAGTTCTGTGCTTCCACGGTGCTGAGATGTTGCAGACTTGGGTAACTTGTGCTCTTTGTCGAGTTGTGACTCTTGGGCATGGTTTGTCCGCAGATGTGTCGTTGACGTCAGGGGTTGTTTGGGCAGGTGGTTGTGTCCGAGTGTGACCTGCTCCTTTCCGGTTGTGGTCCGCACTCAGCCACCTCAGTGTCGTGCCGTGTACATTGTCATGATGATTGGACTGCAGCCATGCTACTCGTCATGTGGTGTCTCTTGCATTGTCAGTGTGGCTGACATATATGCATGTTTGCTGTGTTTCGCACGTGTGCATGTGTTGGTTGTGTGATTGTTGATGTGTTGGGTGGGTGCCCCTTTGGGCACATGGTGTATGTGGGACTACTTGCTGTTTGTGTGTGTGCTGAAGTGTTCACGTGGGATCAGGGACATGATCCTGAGTCATTGTGGGTGTGCAGTGTGCTCTGCTTAATTGTGCATGTGTGCCATTGTGCCCATCTCCCCCCCATCCCCCCACTCCCTGGTCGGTACGCAGCCTGTTGTTGTGGTGCCGGGTCATGTTGGGCAGTGTCCGGATCCCCAACTCCTGTCACCGTCTCCCGACTGGTGACTGTGGCCACCATCTTCTCCATGTCATTCAGCTCCTGGTGTTCTGCCGGCCCCCTCCTCCAAAGTGCGTTGCTGCTTTCGTGTTGGCAGCGAGTTTCTGCTTGGTTTTGCCATTCACATCAGTCCAGCACCTCTTGTCCTCTTCCATTGTCCTCCTCGGCGCTGCGACGGCATTCACATGGTCCGAGATGGTGTGCCATCTTTGCCTCTTTGTTGCCAATGACACGTTGGAGGTGACGTACAGTTGGTGGTGGTGTTCTATCTCATCCGTGGCGATAATCGGGTTTTCCTGCAGACTGTACCCCGTCTTCCTCTTCCTCTTCTCATTGCCCTTCCACGAGCCCTGGATTCCTGGGTGTTCCTCCATGGGGATTGTGGGGTTCATGTTGTCCTCTGCAGTCGGTCAGGGTGCATCCGTGGTACACCGCAGTTGATTTCCTTTTTAGTGGCATTTTCTGTATGCTGTTCTTGTGCTTTTTCCCCGCATTACGCGTGGGTATTGCTGGCCTCTCGCTGGTTATCACTGTTTTCTTATCGCGTTTGGGCCCATCGCTTCTTTTTACGCGTTGGGGTTTGTGTTTTTATCGCCGTCGCTGTGGTTGTATCGCGGACTTTGGCCGCGGTTTCGGGAGGCTATCGCATGGTACCGCCGTGTTGTGAATTCCACGTTAACACAGGGTTATTTTCCTGTGATAGACTGCGATGTGTAAAGCTGCGTTGACATTTTTTGGGGATGTTTAGCGCACTTTCTTGTGAATATCCCCCTTAGTGAAATCATTTCAGCTGAAACAAGCACCCAAAGGAGGGGTAATCGAGGGCAATGGGTCAATAGAAAGCCAGCATTTTGGAATGGAACAAGAAAGTCCCAATGGCAATCAGTGTGTGTGACAAAAGCCCACTGAAGAGATACAACAGGTCTTCAGACAGCGCAAGCGTTGTCAGGCTCGACCTGAAAAGGAGGGAGAGATTTGATAATTGTATATTTCTATAATAATATCTTTGACCCAACACGTAGTAGTGTGGCTACAGCCCTTGACCACGGACTTGAAAACTTTCTAGCTCCTAATAATACGGACTATGTATTAGTGTGGGCAGGAGACTTTAACATTCAGATATGTGTAGTACCTTCCACCCAGGCATGTGGCCATATTTACCAGGATGGGGAATGAAATGACCATTTTGTGTGTGGGGAAGCCCTAATCCTGATTCTTGGAGGTGGCTGCGGTCCTTGTGGAGAAATAGTACCAACTTTCACTTGGAGAAATTCATTTTCTACTACAGATCACGTGCTGGTGTCTGTCTCCGCCATTGATATGTGTGGTAATCTTAGTATTGTACCCTCAATTCTTAGCGACCACAATCTACTTACACGACCGTTCTTTTTTTGGGGCAAAAGACAGGCCTCATACCAACTAGTAAATAGTATCAACCCTATTAGGAAAAATGGGTGTTGATCCCAGTACGTTTATGCAGAAATAATAAGATTTAATTACAAGGAAAGACCTTACTATCTTCAGGACAAAATTAACCTAAATATAATGATTGAAAATGTTTTTCATATTGTAATCTCAATCAAATCATTTTTAACCAAGTATCCAAATACATCAGGGAACTATAGAAGGGGATGGTTTGATAGCACTTGTATTAAAGCACTACAGTCACTTAAATATGCCCTGTCTAATCGCCCACAGGATATTCTAATTATTAAATCCCTTCGGAGTAAGTATAAATTAGCTATAGCAGGTAGGAAAAAGATACTCCAGGCGGAAGCATGGGAAAACCTGGCCATCTCTGTAAAAACCAGGAATACCAAACTTTTTTGGGATACAGTAAATGCTCCTTTTTTAAAGAACGATGACATCCCTGAGTTCTGCTCTTTTGTTCCCTGTGATAGATGGGTGACCGACTTCTCTGAAATTTTTAAGAACAGTGGTGAGAGGCAGACAGGGCCTTACTGGGAGCCGTTGTGTGAGGCGGGTTGTCTCCCTTTGAACATTACTAACGAAGAAGTCCTTCGGGCTATACAGGCCAGCGCCGGAGGCCGGGACACAGGCCCTGATAGGGTCCCAGTCGATGTTTTCAAATCTGCCCCTGAATTATGGGGACCTATTCTGACCAGGGCATTTAATTCAGCTGTAACAGATACAATTCCATCCTCATGGGGGGAATCCATTATTGTACCCATATATAAAAAAAGGGGTTAAACAGATCCAGAAAACTATCGCCCTATTTCTCTCCTAGACACCTCTTTGAAAATAATGAGTAGGGTCTTGTTATTAAGGTTGGAGGAATGGGCGCAAGAGCATTCTATCTTATCCCCGGTACAATATGGGCTCAGAAAAGAGCTCGGGACTATGGAGCATTGTATTAATCTAGAGCTACTCATTGGCAAATATACTAGGGATAAGGCTGGTGCACTGCATCTATGCTTTGCTGATTTAAGTAGAGCATTCGATCTGGTCGATTATAACCTACTCTGGCCAACCCTGACTTCCATGGGAGCACCTAGGCCGATTGTTGGATTTTTCTCTTGTTTGTAAGAGAACTTAACCAGCCAAGTCCAGTTTAGCCCTCAGGGGGAATGTTTAACTAAATTTAAAATAGGCCGAGGTATATGAGAGGGCTGTGTGTAACACCCCTCTTCAGCCAGGCAAGCTTGAACCAGTGGCAAAGTGAGCAAGGGACCCACGTCTGGGCATACCCTGCCAACTTAGGGTGAACAAAGCAAACACAAGGAGATGATGGACGGAGCACTGAAACTTTTCAGACACTCACCCCCAGTCACAGATCTGGGCTGAATCTTCATCGTTCTTTAGGTCACTTCGCCATCTCAGTTCAGACCCAGCTATATGCAAATCAGTCTTGACCCTGTGCCTCCTGGGAACGGTCCAGCCTGACTTGCCAAGCCAGGTCTTTCCTGAACCGGAAAGAAGCATCCTGGGACGGGTTTGGGGTAACACCCCTCATCAGCCAGGCTAGCTTGAATCCAATGGCAAAGTGAAGCAAGGGAACCACGTCTGGGCATACTCTGCCAACTTAGGGCAAACAGAGCAAACACAAGGAGATGATGGGCGGAGCGCTGAAACTTTTCAGACACTCACCACCAGTCACAGATCTGGGTTGAATCCATCATTGTTCTTTAGATCACTTCGCAACCTCAGTTCAGACCCAGCTATATGCAAATCAGTCTTGACCCTGTGCCTCATGGGAACAGTCCAGCCCGAACTGCCAAGCCAGGTCTTCCCTGAACCGGAAAGAAGCATCCTGGGACCGGTTTCGGGGTAACACCCCTCATCAGCCAGGCTAGCTTGAATCCAGTGGCAAAGTTAGCAAGGGACCCACCTCTGGGCATAACCTGCCAACTTAGGGCGAACAAAGCAAACAGAAGGAGATGATGGACAGAGCGCTGAAACTTTTCAGACACTCACCCCCAGTCACAGATCTGGGTTAAATCCATCATCGTTCTTTAGCTCACTTTGCCACCTCAGTTCAGACCCAGCTATATGCAAATCAGCCTTGGCCCTGTGCCTCATGGGAACAGTCCAGCCCAAACTACTAAGCCAGGTCTTCCTTGAACCAGAAAGAAGCATCCTGGGACAGGTTTTGGGGTAACACCCCTCATCAGCCAGGCTAGCTTGAATCCAGTGGCAAAGTGAGCAAGGGACCCACGTCTGGGCCTACCTTGCCAACATAGGGCAAAGAAGTCCCAGGATCACTGTGCCACTGGATTCAAGCTAGTCTGGCTGATGGGGGGTGATGCCCCGAAACTGGTCCCAGGATGCTTGTTTCCGGTCCAGGGAGGACCTGGCTTGGCAGTTCGGGCTGGACTGTTCCCATGAGGCACAGGGTCAGGACTGATGATTTGCATATGGCTGGGTCTAAACTGGGGTGGCATGGTGAGCAAAAGAACGATGTATTTAACCCAGATCCTTTGACTAGAGGCGAATGTTTGATTTGCTCAGCATTCCGTCCATCATCTGTGTGTCTTTTATAGTGCAACAAATGAAATGAATCTTATAAGTTAACTGTATGCTTTATCAAATGTTTGAATTGTTTTTAGATGTGCTATTTTGCTTGTACTTTTATGGCTGCCTTTTTGATAGCCAAATAAAGATTTGGAATTGAATTGAATTAAGTTTACTACTTTTTGGTATTCACAAAGGTAAGTTACTACTAGTAACTTTACTACTAGTAAACTAACTGCTAGTAAACCTATTGCTAGTAAAATTTCTAGTAGTAAAATTACTAGTAGTAACTTACCTTTGTGAATACCAAAGGGTAGTAGAGTTAAACTTTTGGCCTAAGTTAGACATTGGTCTAACTTTACCTTTGTGACACTGCTGTACACGTAACACAAAAACATAACATTCTATGGTATCACAAGCAGCGGTCATCTTGAATTGTCCTTTTAGATTAATGTGTGCATATGTGAATGAATACTGTGTCTTCCCATATACTAATTTATGAAACCATCATTTCAGTGTAAAGATTTGCAAGGGCGATAATAATTTGACCCATACCACAAGTTTTGGCATATTTAAAATGTATTATCTGGATATCACCTAAATAGGTAAGATCCTGTTGTATTGAAATGAAATCTTTTACACCTGATGTGAAGTACTGCTAGTCAAGATCTAGTAGGCTAAGTAGACGTATTATGGACAATACAACTCACATTGGCAACATAATCCATCAAATCTAAATAATGTTCCAAACAAAATAACAAATGAAAAGGAAGGAACAGACCCATTCTAATGTATCAACCATGGTCCATAAGCATGGGTAGCCCACATGTAGTGATCAATTTTAAAGACCAACATGCCAATAACACTAACATATCAAGAAAATCTTAGCTATTACAGTGCTGCTCCATGTCATGTAAGAGTGCAAGTCCCTAATGTACCTGTAGTAAAAACAGATAGAAACTTGTTAAAATACAATTTATGGTTAATCGCTACCACCCAGGCTGGATACTTCAGAAGAACTGAAGAGTACATATTTAATAACCCCAGATGGACAGACATTTATTGCAGGTAGAGATTGTCGCCCTGTAGTCTGCACAATTAGTACCAGGGTCACACATATTAGAAGACAATGCCCTTGTTATATTTTTGTGCTAGTGGGAGGTGACTTTTTCTCTCCAAACTAACTAACGATGCTGTTCCGATGCACCAGAATTAAGGCCCCTTGGTGCACAAGTGTCAAAGTTAAATATATATCTGGTCTCTAGTCTCCTTAACTCTTGTATTCTATAGTCTCCCCGTATATTGGGTGCAAATCTGTCAAAAGCAAAGATTTGGAGGTCCTCACTATTCTGAAAATGTATGTCAAAGAAGTAGTTTGCTACTGGATATTGCTTGTCCACTCTTTTAATTGCCCTCAAATGTTCCAAAATACACTTCTTTATAAGGTGGATGGTACTCCCAATGTGCAGTTTCCCACAAGGACAACAAAGGCTATAAATACAATATTCTGGGTTACAGGTTAACACTTTCTTAATCTTAATCTTTCTCTGACTATTAGAAATGGAGAATGATGAGACATTCATGGTATTTTTTGCAGGCCTTGCATTTAGCACATCTGAAAAAGCCCATCAACCCAGACAGGTTCTCATTACCACAGTAACCAGACACCATATTTCTGCTCTATCTAACCTTTAAAGATTTTGTTCTTCTATAGGTAAACTGAGGTACATGAGTGATGTGTTTGGAAAGAGTCTCATCTGTCTCTAAAACATGCCAATGTTTATGCAGTATGCCCTTAATTTGCATGGATTTCCTGTTATATGTGGTAATAAATCTGATGTTATTTTCAGCCTCAACAGATGAAATCTCTTTAATTTTGGGAAAAAAATAGTTCTTGTCTTTTAGCTTTCTGTACGGTCAGATTAATTATTTTAGAGCTATATCCTCTCTCCAGAAAACCTTCTCTCATGACTTTCAAATGATGCTGTAGTGCTGCAGTTTCTCTTGGCCCTACGAAATTCCCCATAGGGTATACTGTGGATCAAATTACCGAGATGGGCACTTGAGGCATGTAATAAGCTGTTGCCTTCAGTAGTTTCTCTAAATAAGTAGGTAATCAGCTTATTCTTAGGCACCACCACTCTCAGATCTAAAAAGTCTACGATTGTTGTGCTCACATAGCCAGTGAACCGCAGATTTAAATTATTGTTGTTTAGGACTTCCACAAAGACTGACTTCTCGGATACGTTTCATATTACAAACCCATGATCAATGAACCGGAACCAGAGCACTTATCATTAAACGTATCGATGTTGCAAGCTACCTGCTCCTCCCACCATCCCATGAACTTTTTTGCATAGCTGGGGTGTGAAGATACCCATCACCATGCCCTGGGTCTGCCCGTAATATTGTTGAAAATAAAGTTGTTTTTCAGGCAAAAAAATGTTATATAAATTATCATTTCTGTGTGTAAAAGAAAGGATAAAATGTCTAAAAGCCTGGATACCTATGTCATGCTTGATGCAAGTGTACAGTCTATTAACACCCATGGTTAGGAGTGTATACTCCTTCTCACAAATAATGTTGTCAATGGTGGATAAGAAATATGAGGTATTCTTGACATGGGCCAGAAGTGCTGAGACAAAAGTTCTCAAAAATAGTCAATATATTTAGATGTTTTCTCAAGGAGTGAACCCATTAAAGATACGATCTGGGTCTTCCTGGAGGATTTATAGCATCCTTACGCATTTTAGGACGCAAGTAAAAAAGGAATTATTGGATGATCACATTTCAAGAATAAATAATCCTCCCATTCGATAAGGCCTTTGTCTCTCCAGTCAATCAACATTTTAAAATATTGCTGGCTAGATACACATTTTTCAGACTTTGAGATCTTTTTATAACACTCAGAGTTGCTTAGCTGTCCAAGTCCCTCCATTAGGTATGCAGATTTGGAGAGGATAACACATTACCACCCTTGTCAAACTCATGTATAACTATGTCTGAGCCAGACTGTCACCTTTCCAAAATATGGTTTTGTTCCAGTGTCAGGTTATTTTAAATCTTGGATTTTTGTAAACATAGGTGTTTCAAATCTTTTATTACCCCCTTCTCAAACACATCAATGACCGTTTGTGAGAATGATAGTAAAAACACCAATTTTGGCTTGATGTCAATATATTTTTAGATGCCACATTACCAAACATTGGTAATTTGGCATCTAATGAACAGAACACCTTTAGTGAACAAAAAAATATGATAAATTGGAGAAACTTTACAAAAAAGAATAATCCAAATGATGGGAAGCAGTCTCACTTCAAAACTTTATTGACTGTGAGAGAGTTCCACGTGGCCTGAGGATTTTTGTAGTGCCTACATACAAGGAACCTGACCCGGAAATGTTGAAGGAATGGGCAGGTAACTCCAAAAATTGTTTGCTGGAGATGATGTGTATACTTGTTAAATATGCATGGAAAGATAGAGGAGAGATACTTGATGGAATCGCCAAATTAAGGGGCCTATAAGGATGGCGGGCGGATCGCCAGGCCCGGCGGTGGGGATCCGCCCGCCATCAAACTCAATTCGTCCCACCGCCAGATTAGGATGGCGGTGGGAACAGGAATGCGTCCGCAGCGGACGCAAAGACCGACCGCCACCAGCAATCGTCCCGATTGCCTGGCGGATGGCCCAGGGAGCCCAAAATGGTGGCGGTGCCTAGCAGGCACCGTCCACCAGATTAGGGTGCAGGCAAACACTAGCCTTTTCATGGCGGCGATGCCGCCATGGAAAGGCTTACGGTGTTTAGCATCGGGGCCCATTGCGGGCCCCCGCGGGCCCCCGCAGGGTGGGGTGGTGGGGGGCTGCACTTGGGGTGTACCTGTGGTACCCCCCTACATTGCCATGCCCAAGGTGGCAGGCACCACACGGTGCCTGCCACGTTGGGCATGGCAATGCACGACGTGCCTCTTTAACATTGCGGCGGGTGCTGCCTACAGCACCGTCCGCTGCAATGTTGAAGATCCCAATGCGACCGCCAGGTTGGCGGTCGCATCCTAATTAGTGGTGCAGGACCGCCGCACCGCTGGCGGACGGTCCCAGCACCGCTCGGGTGGCGGGCGGACATCCTAATAAGCCCCTAAGTGAGGAATTAATGCAGATGGATACTTAAGAAATCGTTAATGCCTTAATTGATAATTTCCAAAGCAAATAAGTCCAAATAGAAGAAGAAATAAAATTGAAAAAACAACATAAATTTGTCAGACTATAAAGATTATCAATTCAGAAGAATACTAGCATTTAACAAAAAATATGATCAACTAAGTAGGAGTGACTTACAGACCCAGACGACAACTCGTGAGAATAAAGCTCCCTTGCCTCAGAACATTGATAACCTTTGAGACAGTGATATTCCAGTTATTAGCACCTCAAATACATCAGAAGTATCCATGAGTAGAGAAGACATCTCAGCAACCAGGAGTCATTTTTTAGAGGAGTTTCGAATCCTGAGAAAGAAAGGACAGAATTGTGTCAAAACGGAGGCTCTGGAAGACGAACAAAGAAAAGAGCAAAAACAAGGAGGAGATCTCCCCATGGGTATGCACACAAGGGGCAAGAAACAAGGACAATGAATTTACAAGAATGAATGTGGTAAATCTCTTTGAATGTATTTTTAATCAAAAGAAACTAAAACTTTTATCTTTGGGGTTATCCTTTTGTCAAATGAACAATATGGCCTACGTGCAGAGTAGAATAGATTTATTCCAGATCAATAGGAAATTGAAACTATTAAAATGGTATAAAATGAAATCTAACAGTGATAGAGGCGGGCAGGTTACTAGACCAGCCATAAGGAAATTATTGATTAGTGACATAGAGTGCATTCAGGCATTGTCAGAATTGGACAGTGAGAATAAGTGTCAGTGCACTCAAACATACAAATTGCATTTGAGGATTTTATGTGCACTGTATATATCATTTGTGTATGTAAATATGAGTGATCTATTATATGGGGCAGCCCATCTCCAAAAGATGTATTTTGGTTAACTGGATAGATGATATACTTATAGGCTTTATTTAATAGGAACATTAAAAGGGGTTGTGCAACATAAGTACCCCATATCCAATACCAGAGACAATGAATTTGTTTTGCCAACTCCACTGGGAGCATGGAGTTTGGCAAAAACTCCGACTGCGCCTCATAGTGGAGTTTTCCCCCACCATTTTGCTACGATTTATGTCATGCTGTCAACAGAGAACACCTGCTCAGAGATGTCATGCTGTTACAGGTGAGCACACGGATAGAGATGTCATGTTGTTACAGGTGAGCACACAGTTAGCGATGTCATTCTGTTGCCAGTGAGCACATGGTTAGAGATGCCATGCTGTTGCCAAGGATCCCCCAGTAAGTGATAGGGTTTTCTACCATTGACGTAATGCTGCCAACAGGCTGATGTACACGGTGCCCTTGGCTGCCAAGGAGTTAAGGCGCACAGTGCACCAGAGCCTGGGGTGTGAGCTTGGCTGGAATGGGAGCCTGGTCTCTCTGCGGGCAGCGCTGGCACCAAGTGCACCAGTCCAGTCTCAGAGTGAGAGTGCTGGAGGTGCAACCCTCCCCAGCTGAAGAAGGCTTGGCGGGGTCGCCACTTGGGACCAGAGTGGACCAGGAGCACTGCCCCCCACACCCACACCACAGCCGGCATCGAGGCATGACACAAGACACTCAACCGCGAGCCAGCGATGCCTCCGGGCAAGGATCCTGGAACTAGACAAGCCACCAGGAGGGATCCAGGATGTTGAGAGAGCCACAGGCAGTGCTCGGGGTCTTACTGGCAGACTGCTAAAAAGACGCCACACTCCTCGCCTGTTGGTAGTTGCATGTCCACTCTCAGAACGGCCTCTTGGTGTCCTGACCCCCAGTGCTGGGCTGGCCATCCTGAACATGGAGTAGGCTGGGGACCAAGTGGAACAAAGCCCTGCCAGCCCTCTGAGAGGTCTTGTGTGGTCGTGGCTGGCTCAGGAGAGCACTGGTCACTTGCAGCCAGGGAGGCTGGACGTGGCCCCTCTGTCCCACAAGGAAGGAACTCGTTGTCTTCTGGGTCAAGTGTCAGACTCTCTTGCAGCCATGCACGGGATCTTGAATCGATCCCTATGAGAGCAGTAGAGCACCACAGCTCAGCATTCAACTGTCGCGGGACACCCTCCACCTGACCCCTACACTGACAGACATGGCGGTAGCTTCCCCCACATATCCACCGCATGGGCCAGGTCTAGCCCAGATCTGAATCGGAAATCGGATGGAGCGGAGTTGGCAAGGGCAACTTTGCCGTAGTAAACACGGTTTCAGGCAGGCCAGGGGAAGCATTTGTTCGAGATCGTGAGGAGAGGCGGACTGACCTGAAGATGGCATGACGCCTCTGTAAGGTACAGTGCAGTGTTGCTCAGTCTTTATGTTAATATATTTTTTTACGTCATGCTTAAATTAATATCCCATAATACATATCTTATGCCCTAGATAGACACTCTTCACACAAATGACAATGTTTGTTATTTGTGTGAAGAATAAAGCAGCAGGAAGGTGTTAAATGCTCACTGTTAATTTTATATCTGCTGCAATCAAGTCTTAATGAGGATTAAACATGTTGCCATCCATAATAATCCTGTAGATGGGGTGGGACTGGCTTGCTGACTGAGTACCAGGAAAGAAGACAGGAGGTGAGGGAATAATGGTGAGGGAATGATGAAATGTTATTTGTAAGAGTATATAGAAGGAAAAGTTATAGAAAAAGGAACTGAAAGCATTAAAGAAGACAGGACGAATTAACAATAGGAATGAAGGAGGGAAGGAAGGAAATAAAAACCAAATTGATTGTAAGCATTGGAAAAACAACCATCCCCTTAATGTTATATGGAGCAAAACAACAACCACTGATTTGATTTTTCCAATTTTTGGAAACATTGGAAAACACTGAAATTCACAACAAATAGAAACACTAAAAGAGAAAAGCCTACATACCATGCCAATTTATGTACCAGTGTCAAAGTTGTCTGCAAATGAAGACATTTTTCACCATCCTATTTAGCAGAGCTCCCTCCTTGATAGATTTTTATCAAATGCGATATATCTAGAGTAAGCTCAACATGATAAGGACCTGCCACATTCTATGCAGATCTTTCATAAGGCACCAAAGTTATTAGTATGTGAAAGAATGAAGCGACCTCCCCTTTAAACTCAATGCCCTCGGATTGATCTGCATAAAACATTACATACAATAACAAAATTAGGATACCATCACAATGACTGCATGATTTCATGACTGATGTCAATGTCATCAATGATGTCAATTAACATGTCATATGTAATTTAGTGTGAGAAGTCATTAGCAATGCCTGACAGGGTTGCAAGCTATAGCTAATTTACAAAACTGACCAATTTCAATGTTTTTTATGGTTTTTAAAAGTTAGTTTTTATTTAATCTCGACACCTAACTATAACGACACTTTAACCCTTTTTTCACTGAGTTCCCTAGTTTTCTTATTGTAAGCTAAGATCATATTACCACACAACTATATAACATCACTTTAACTTTTTTTTGAGAATTTCTGTGTTTTTTTATCATATTCAAAGTTGAGCATATGCCCAACCCCCTCGGACAACGTGCATCCTACTCCCCACCCCGCCCCCGCGGATGCTCAACTCCCTCACCGCAAACGGCCTTTGGCCTATGTGGGCCCAATAAGGATTATTAGAAGTGCAAATCTTTTATCCCCAAGTTTTGTTCGACTGGGTCCACAGCACCAAATCACTTGCCTACTACTGTAATCTGTAACATACCAAGTGACAAAATAATTACTTATAGGCTTTAGCACAGCGTAATGACAATCCACCCTTAGAAGCTTATTGCTTTTAACATGTGTTCCAATAATTAGCAAACAAGGTCTACTGGCTTTGTCATAATTTTTCATAATAAAAAGATCAAACCAAGGGAATCTGATGTAACTTTTCTTAGTGAGCCAATAATGCCTATAACCTTTACCATTGGCTAGACATCATCATAACCAACACAGTCCTATTGAAGTGTGCAAATGCTGGCAACAATAATTAATACATTATAAAATTACAAGCATGTGCAAAGTGATAGTTGGCAAAGCAATATACAACCCCTTTTCAAGAGGTCTAACAAGAACTATTACAGTGAAAATCTTCCACCCTCAAGGTTTGTCGAAGATGGAGACCAAAAATCATTTCTGCCACGGTAATCGGTGAGATTTCATGTAACAAAATTCACAGCTACAGCCTGTAGCACAGTCTTATAACGATTCACGATTAAATGTCTTTTTTTTTACGGAGTTTTATACAGCGCAAACTTGACCCGAAGGTATCTGGTATCAGAGCGCTTTACACGAGCACCAGTGGCGTTACATGAGGACACATTCATTATTGTTGTGCACGGGGAGATTAAGTGATTTGCCAAGAATCACAGGATGTTAGGCGTCCCTGCCGAGACTCGAATCTGGTTCCCCAGCTCCGAGGTCGACCGCCCTAGCCATTAGGCCAAGTCCTCTTGGCATTATCAAATGATTTTCACAATAAATACTTCAGACTTACTGCCTTTATTGTGCCTTTTCATGATAAAAAGATCAGGCCTATAACCTTGATCATTGGTTTGCCACCTTACCCAGTTTAGTCCAGCTGCGTAGTGCAGTAGCTTTCTAATAAAGAAAAAGGCCGATACATCTACTCTTTTTCTATGGAAGCACACAACATCCGCCCAACTAAATGCTGCACTCAAGAAACCTAGCATGTAGGTGAAGACTAAGCCCCTCTACCAGTAGTACTTCTGAAAGTTCTTTTTCTATTGATCACATAAGATCGAGAGACAACTGGGCTGTTAAGTCAGTCCTAAAAAGTGTATACTGAGATTTTGAAGGTATCTTTTTCCTACATATTTCCCTCCAATTTAGAGCCTGATTTAGATCTTGGTGGGACTACCGCCAGCCCACCTCAGCGGTGGCCCCAAGTACTCAGTCGAACTGACGGCAGTCCCCCAATGTATTTAGATGTTGTGGCTATAGACATAAGCCCACCGCCGCAGCGGTCTTCTGTGCTGGCTAACCGTACTCCTTCGCCATCATGCCGGCGGGATTGCACCGAGCCGATTTAGATGTTCCCATTGTGCTGGTGGTATCCTGGCAGCGGAGTCCTGATGGAGTGAGGTTCATGAGGGTGTGGAGACTGGCAAGTACAACATATTTATACGTCAATACACATATGTGTTCTGCTTGCATGAAATACATATGTAGGCAATGTGTTATGTCCCTTTGTGTTACGTATTGCATGCCACTCACAAAACATACACACACTATTGAATGCACACCCACAGGCACCACTAGCAAAACATCCCCAAGCACCACAACAACAAATATTATTTTTTTAAACGTCAATACAGGTGTGCACAGTTTACATTGAGTAGGAAACTGAACACAACTGCATTACATCTAATAAAAATATTGCATGTAAGAGCAATGCAGACATACACGAGGCTACAACAATTGTCAATTAACGATACATAGGACAAATGTGAAAGAAGCTTACCATGGATCTCAGCGGCAAGTGAGTCCTTTGTCATCGTGGTGGAGTCAGTGCAGCAAAGGAGGGACCTGGATGATGGGGTACATGACTGAAGTGGAAGCGGGAAGCAGGAAGCAGGTAAATAGGTACGTTTTTACATCATTTCTTCTCATTCCACCAATGCAAAGTAGGAGTGATTCTGGCCACAGTTGCCATGGCGGAAAGGCACATCGTAATCAGGATGATGGGAATATGGCTTGGAGTCCCGCTGACAGCTGATTCTACATCTACCGCCATCGATGAGGTTGAGAATTCCTGGCAGAGTCGGCGGGACCGCTGCAGTCTTCCCTGACCAGCCAACATCTAAATATAACAGGCGGACTGCCAATTCGGCAGGCAGGAAGTCCACCGAAAAAACGATGGAGGGACCAGTGGAGGGACCAGTTCCGCCAAGATCTAAATTAGGCTCCCAGTCTTTGTGTAGTAAAGCAAATGGAACAATACTTCTATTGTCATTTGTAAGTAAAGATATTTGGTTTCATGTTATTACAGAATGAATGCTGTCCTTATCTTAATTTCAATATATAGCCATTTAATATAATTGTACAATAAACACAAGTAATTACTAGTTGTTGCACTGTATAAAAAAAGAGGTCTGGCCATATTTACACCTGATTAGATTTGTATTGACTTGTTGTTGGTAGAGATGGCGAATTAAAGAATGTCCTTGACCATCTGGGCATCTGTACTACCTCTACCACTTTTCCTATGTCTTGACATTCTGTTGCTTTTTCCACTTTTTGGCACTAGGGGGTGGGACCACTGATCACATGGGATGCCACAAGTCGAAGACCTTTAACTCCTTAGGGACACCCTCTCTGTGCTCTATGTAATAATAATAATAATAATAATACAGCCATTTATAGAGCGCGAACAGCTACCTCCAGCAGAGGTGTCCCGGCGCTATAGCAAAAGGTGGTAGGCAAGGGTCAAGCAGAAAAGCCAATAGCCCATAAAGGGCTAATCTAGGCTAAAAAGCCATGTTTTTGCTGCTTTCCTGAATTGAGGTTCAGAAACAATCTGACGCAAAGCATTAGGCAGGGAGTTTCATAACATGGACGCCCCGACCGTGAAAGATCTGCCACCCATCCGAGCTATCCTAACTCGTGGGGTGCAGAGCAGGTTCAGAGCATTCGACCTCAATGCACGGGTCTGCTTGTAGGCGCAAAGCCGTTGTTTCAGGTAGCTAGGGCAAATACCATGGATAGACCGGAAGGCTAGGGTTAAGGCCTTGAATTTGATTCTTTTAGCCACCGGCAACCAGTGCAATTCCTTGATATGCGGAGAGATATGATGACGAAAAGGAACACGTCTAATCAGTCTTGCAGCCGCATTTTGAACCATCTGAAGTTTCTTAACAAGGTATGCTGGCACGCCCACATAGAGGCCATTCGCATAATCTACTGTGGCGTAGACTATAACCCGACGGGAGTTCGCTAGCAGCAGATGTAGAAATTCTCGCAGATTTCTCAATCTGCAGAAGCAGGCAGCTGTCACCTGCTGAATTTGGGCCGAAAAGGACAGGTCTATTTCACACTTTACTCCCAGATTTTTGGCCGTGTCTGCTGGAATGGGAGGTGAGCCCATTTCCACCGGCCACCACAGGTCTGCAACTGGGGGCTGGTTTATACCGAAGAACATCACTTCCGTTTTATCGGCATTAAGTTTGAGTTTGTTGTTGTTCAACCAAAGGGCAATATCTTAAAGCCCTTAAAGCTCTTAAAAGAGTCTTCCGATTGATCCTTAAAGGGAAACACCAACTGGGTATCATCGGCGTAGGAAATCGCCTTCACACCCCAGTTGGCTATCAATGAAAATAAAGGGGACAGGTAAATGTTGAACAACAACGGGCTTAAGGCCGACCCCTGCGGCACCCCGCACCATAAATGCTTGCGCTCAGACTGATAAGGTTGTAAGGCCACCCTTTGTGTACGCTTATGGAGAAATGACTTCAACCAAGCAAGGGCTGTTCTCCCAATGCCGACATCCAGGAGACGTTAAGCCAGTATTGAATGGTCTACCGTGTCAAATGCCGCTGATAGATCGAGGAGCACCAGCATTGCTGATGCCCCTGAATCCACCGCCATCCTCACTGACTCTGCCACCTCAAGCAGAGCCGTCTCTGTACTAAAGCCAAAACGAAAACCAGATTGAGCATCATGTAGGATATTGTGGCTCTCGATAAAATTGGAGCATTTTTGCTGGCGCCGGTAGCAGGGAAATAGGTCTATAGTTATTCAGTTCCTCTGAATCTGCATTAGATTTTTTCTTAAGGGGCAGAAGTGTGGCGTGCTTCCATAGGTCAGGAAAAATACCAGAAGTAAGGGAGGTGTTCCATATATGAGATAGCACATGGATGGAAGAGTGCGCCAACTCATTCCACAATTTAGGGGGGCACGGATCATCCGGCGATCCTGATTTGCATCTCTTAATCTCCGCCAGAGCCTCCTTCTGGGAAATAGGAGCAAATTCTGAAAAGAGGATCACTGAGTCTCTCCTTTCAGTTACCTCCAATTTTACTGTCAAAAAAATCTGAAATTCTCTCGCACAATGACAAAGAAGGCTGGGCATCCATCATCATTTCGCGTGGTTTAAGAAAGTAATTGACCACCTTGAAAATTTCCTTGCTTGGATTGTCAGCATTATTAATAAATTTGGCTATATGGTCCCTCCTTGCCTACTTCATTGATTTAGGCATTTCTTTCAAGGATTTCTTATATACCAATGGGATCTTAATTGGTGCCTGTTGGAAATGGGGGTCTCTAGTTGGCAATGGTTTGCACCTTTGTCCAAGTAGGGACCCTTCTTCCTAGCCAGGGCAAGGGGGATAAACTTTTAAAATAACCCCTGCTCACACCCTTGGTAGCTTGGCACGAGCAGACAGGCTTATCTCAGAGGCAGTGTGTAAAGCGTTTGTGCATGCATACAGTAACGCAGTGAAAACACTACAAATGAACACCACACCAGTTTAGAAAAATAGCAAATCTTTATCTAAACCAAACAAGGCCAAAAACGACAAAAATCCAACATACAATACTGAAAAATAGGTACTTTGCACAATAACCTTTAAATTGCAGAAATAGCCCCAAAACAGTTCTTCCGAGTTGGTAGCTCCGTCCTGGGCTACCGCGATGCTGAAAACGACATAGTCTAACAGTTCCAGCCGACAGCGTCGGTATGGCTCATCTGTGGCGTCGACAGACTCGTAAATAGTACCTTTTTCGTGGCATCCGATCCCGTTGGTACGAGTCGGTCGGGGCAACCGTAGCGGTTGCGATGTGAAGTGAAGCGGTGCAGCGTGGAGTGCCCTCAAGGCGCAGTGCAGGCAGCGGCTCGGTGACGGTCATCCAACGGTGTCAGTGATACCAGGGCTGCAATGCGGAGTGAGGTGGTGCCTGATGCAGTGCTGGCAGGTCACAGTGCAGGCGACGGAGCCAGTCAATGTTCCAGCGGGCAGCAACGGTGTCGGTGAAGTCTGGGCGGCAGAGTGAAGCGAGGTGGTGTGAAGTGTGGTGCCCACAGTGCGTAGTGCAAGCAGCGACTCGGAGACGGTCATCTAAATGGCATTGGTGAGACCAGGATTGCGGTGCGAAGCGCGGCAGTGCCTTCTGCGGTGCCTGCAGGACATGAAGCCAGCGATGGACTCAGTGACGGAGTAGGCTGCTCTTCTCCTCTGTGGCAACTAAAACCTGCGGTTCCAGAGACGGTGCCCAGAGGGATGGTGAAATCTTTGCAGTTCCTGAGACTTTTTGAACAGGGGGCAAGCCCTACTTCCAAGACCTTGGAGATACTTTTCAAGCAGGATACACACACAGTTTCTCTTCTTGGCAGAAACAGCTACTGCAGGCCAACCCCAGATAGCACACAGCCAAGGGGCAGTACTTCTCCTTCAGCTTTTCCCTGCTCATCTCCTTGGCAAAGGTTCCTCTTGAATTCCAGAAGTAATCTAACGTTCAGGGGTCTGGGCCCCAACATTTATAGTCCATTTCTCTTTGTTCTCTTGTGTCAGAGAGGCTCTGTGCTTAGTCAAAACCAGTTCTTTCCTCTCTGGTACAACTTCCAGGCAGGAGGTGGAGACAGCGTTGTCCAAGCAGACCAGGCCCATTCAGGTGCAATGGAAATCTCCTCCCCCTACTCTAAATACAGCCCAGGTCTATTCAGCCCAGCCCTGACTCACCCTGGAAAGGCAGGACACACCTCACCCCCCCCCCCAAGTGGCTGTCTGAACAGAATGCACATCCCCAGCCCCTGTCACTCCAAAGCCAGACAGTCAATACACAACCCTAGCAGAGGCACACTGAATGGTAAAGTGGTATTTTCAAACCCAGGAAAGAAAATCATCCTTTATAAAAGATGCATCTTCAAATCCCGAGTCCGGGCATACCAAACTCCACATTCCTATTTTGTTCCCATGGGCAGTTATACTTATAAGATGTTATAAGTAAATTCCCCATTCTCTCCTATGGGACAGAGAGCCTTTCAATAGTGAAAAACGAAATTTCCAGTATTTCACTATCAGGACATGCCACACACATCAGGGCATGTCCTACCTTTCACATACACTGCACCCTGCCCACAGGGGTACCTTGGGCCTATCTTAGGGGTGACTCACATGTAAGAAAAGGGAAGGTTAGGGCCTGGCAAGTGGGTGTACTTGCCAGGTCGACATTGCAGTTCTAAACTGCGCACAGACACTGCAATGGCAGGTCTGAGAACCTTTTGCAAGGCTGCTTGTGTGGGTGGCACAATCAGTGCTGCAAGCCCACTAGCAGAATTTGATTTACAGGCCCTGGGCACACACAGTGCACTGTACTAGAGGCTTACAAGTAAATCAAATAAGCCAATTATTGGACCACTAATCCATGACAACACTGAACAGCAGTGGCAAAGTGCCCAAAGCATCTAGACCAGCAAAAACGAAGTTTAAGTCAAAACACAAGAGGCAAAGGCAAAAATACAGGGGAAACCCACGTCAAGGTTGCCAGGTCTAACAGTGCCCCATCCCACTGTCTGAAGGGGTTTGCCTACCAGGCTCTTTTGCACAGGTCCTGGCCAGTGGTGGCATTTAATGTGTTTTAGGATTCTCTATATGCAACAACTGGCTTATGCCCTCTAGTCTCCTATTCCAAATCATGTCCAGTGATTCGTTGCCAATCAGGCCCCTTAGTAATTATTTTTCTTAATAAATGCGAATATTCTTGAATATTCATCAATAATTGACAGGTACAAATGCATTTAAGCTGAGGGGTGATTCTGCCTGACAAGCATGCTAAATCTCTGCACCAGCTTTCTGTGCTTTTGTTGCCCTTTCACCAAGCCTATCTTAGGGGTGACTCATGTAAGAAAAGGGAAGGTTAGGGCCTGGCAAGTGGGTGTACTTGCCAGGTCGACATTGCAGTTCTGAACTGCTCACTGACACTGCAATGGCAGGTCTGAGAACCTTTTGCAAGGCTGCTTGTGTGGGTGGCACAATCAGTACTGCAAGCCCACTAGCAGCATTTGATTTACAGGCCCTGGGCACACACAGTGCACTGTACTAGAGGCTTAGAAGTAAATCAAATAAGCCAATTATTGGACCATTAATCCATGACAACAATTTACAGAGGGAGCACTTGCACTTTGGCACTGAACAGCAGTGGCAAAGTGCCCAAAGCATCTAGACCAGCAAAAACGAAGTTCAAGTCAAAACACAAGAGGCAAAGGCAAAAATACAGGGGAAACCCACGTCAAGGATGCCAGGTCTAACAGTGCCCCATCCCACTGTCTGAAGGGGTTTGCCTACCAGGCACTTTTGCACAGGTCCTGGCAAGTGGGGGCATTTAATGTGTTTTAGGATTCTCTATATGCAACAACTGGCTTATGCCCTCTAGTCTCCTATTCCAAATCATGTCCAGTGATTCGTTGCCAATCAGGCCCCTTAGTAATTATTTTTCTTAATAAATGCGAATATTCTTGAATATTCATCAATAATTGGCAGGTACAAATGCATTTAAGCTGAGGGGTGATTCTTCCTGACAAGCATGCTAAATCGCTGCACCAGCTTTCTGTGCTTTTGTTGCCCTTTAACCAAGCCCTCTCATCTAGAGGTCCTGCTCCTGATTGGCTTGCATCCTAGTCACGCTAAGAGTCCACTAGAAATACCTATGTGGTCCACGCCTGTTCCCTTGTATGCTGGGCACAGAACCAATTTGTTGTATGATTCACACATTGCATACATTGACATGTTTGGTATCCTCTGCATGTGGAACCACTGTCCCAGTGTCACAAGATACCCACACCCTAAATTGTTTTTAAAAACTAAGTGGCTTATTTACAAGCCCCTTGAGCCACCCGTACCTCACTTTTCCCATGTTAAAAATGACTTGTGGCTGGCTTGTGACTGGCTTGTGAATAAGCCCCTAAGTTTAAAGCAGGAAGTAAAAACATCTTTCCACTTTTTGTTTTCAAATAAATGACTTTGAGGCACTTTGTTTCTATTGTGCTGACATAATTTCCCATCGTAGTCAGTGTTTCACTTGTTTCAGTCAGTTTTCTGCAATTTTGAAGACTTGATTATTGGAATTAATCTGACTTCTGCTTCCTGATAGGTAGCAAGGCCTGATGGTTTATGCCTAACATGGGTCAAAATTGGGAAATTGGACTTTACTGTTGTCTATAGAGGTCTTTAGTTTACCAGCGCCAATCCTAGGACTTTTATCTTTCTAAATAAATGATAGGATGATCGATTCAATTGTTTGAAATGTCTCATAAGTACAAGTCAGGCAGCAAACTTGGTTACGAGGTGGCATAATGGCCTGAGCTGCCGACTTTGGAGCCAGGGAACCATGGGGCCGATTACGATGGTGGAAGGATCGTCACCGCCAGCCCGGCGGTGGCAATCCTTCTGTCAACTGACAGCAATTTTCCCATTGCCGAATTACGATGGTGGTGGGAATCGCTTTAGGACCGCAGCGGTCACAAAGACCGTCCGCCACGGAACCGCCACAGGCAATCGTTACGATTGCCTGGTGGAGCGGTCAGCATGCTTAAAATGGTGGCAGAGCCTAGCAGGCTCCGTCCGCCGAATTACGATGCTGGCGGAAGCCAGCCTTTCCGTGGTGGGTAAACCGCCATTGAAAGGCTGGTGGGGATTGGTTTCGGGGGCCCGTTGCGGGCCCCCCTTGTGTTGGGGGGAGGTGTATGTGCACTGGGGGGGTATCCATGGTACCCCCCTGCATTTCAGTGCACTAAGTGGCAGGCACCGTGTGGTGCCTGCCACATAGTGCAGTGAAATGCACAACACGCATTTTCAACATTGCGGCGGGTGCTGCTGTCAGCAGCAACCACCACAATGTTAAAATGCAAGATGCGTCCGCCACGGTTGCGGTTGCATCATAATTTGGTGTGCGGAACCGCCGCATGTATTGCGGACGGTCCCGGTTACCACCACAATGGCGGACGGACTCCAGTCCGTCCGCCATCGTAATCGGCCCCTAAGTTCGGATCTTGAGTTGGCTCGACATCCTGTGATTCTGGCAAATCAGCTAATCTTTCTGTGCCTAAAAGAGGAAATGAATCCGTCCTTGTGTAACATATCTAGCGCTTATACAACGAGCTCCAATACCTTCTGGATTGAGTTCGCGCTATATAAAACTGCAAAAAACATAAAAAATTACCTCATCATATGAACACTCAGAGAAGTTAAAACCGTGTTCACGTTGTCCATTCTTTCTCACTCTTTCAAGTATAAAGGCCACCATCTTGCAATGTAGTAGTCAGTTTTTCTTACTCTTCGTGTTGCCGAATAATAACTGATATGTAATCTGATCTATTGCTTATTGGATATCAAACATTTTACTGAGTTTCAGAACAAGTCAAGGTAGGAGGGAAGAATTGAGTCGGGAAAGGCCAAAATGTCCATCTCCTTATTAGGTCGAGCCTAGCGCATCGCGCATGCGCTGCTCTATGGGACGCTTCTTGTGAGCACTCCAAAACTTCCCCGAAACTTCTCTGTGTGGGTCTGTCAACTCCCACACATTTGATTGGCCTTTGTGTGTGGCTTTCAATAATGAAAGCGCGCAAATGGCGAAAGGCGGGGGAATGTCCCACCTCTTTGTTTACTGGTCATTCCCACAGCGTTTTGCTGTCGGGAGCGAGCAGCGGCGCGCAGGGTGGTATCTGCATTCCTTCCGTGTAGTGGATCATGTTACTAATTAAACACAGTGTGGTAGCTTTCGCTTTCGCGGCCGCGCTTGTTATTCCTAGATTTCTCTTTTACTATCCTCAACTGATATCCGTTTTAATGCTCGCCCCGTTTTTTCTTCCACACTTGTCTGTGGTTCTTCCTCATGTTCACTCCTTCATTTCTTTCTCGCACCCTTTAATTTGTCACACTATCTCCCATTGGTTTATTGACGTTATTCCATTTCCCGATCGCTATCCACTTGTCTGTGGTTCTTCCTCATGTTCACTCCTTCATTTCTTTCTCGCACCCTTTAATTTGTCACGCTACCTCCCATTGGTTTATTTGATGTTATTCTATTCCCCGATCACTATCAGCCATCCCTTATACATTTTTAGGTCTCGCCTATGCAGTGCGCATGCGCTGATTAGGAGGAGACCTTTAGAAATCGATTCGGTTTTTGTGCCAAAAACGTGCACGCATTGCATTGCTTTCAATGGCAAGGCGTGCACGTTTGGCGATTCCCTTGCGGGAGCGAGCTTTGGCAACATCTGCTTGTAATTAACTTCCAAACAGATGATGCCCAAGGCTCGCTCCCGCAAGGGAATCTCTGTCTGTTCTCTCGGCCGCACTCCCCCCACCCCTCCCCTCCCACTTGTTAACCCGTTTGTTTGCTGTTTTATTTTACAGCGTGCGCGAGTTTGTACTTGTTAAACTGTGTAATGGACGAACTGCTGAAATCTCTAGTGCTCACCCCACCTTCAGCCACAAGATGGCAACCTTTGCATACAATTGTATTGTTTGGGCCTTCGTGGTAACTGATTTCGTTACTTTTAGGTGTAACGTTCAAGTGGTCTTCTTATCAGGACTACGGTTGGCAAAACGGATCGCTTCACTTGCTTGGCTGTTCTTCGTGCTAGGGCAATATATATTTTTTCGAGTGCCTGCACGTGTGAGGTAGCAAGAATTAATCACTTTACCTCATAAAAAACAAGTTTAAAATCAAGCACATTGGTCGCCCTCTACATGCGAGTGTCACTCATGTTTTAGCCCCGCTGACCTTAACCCCTACCTCACCTTGCCCTCCCATATTTTTTGCCTATCATGTCTCATTCACTTGCTACATTTCCAGGTGGCTCGCCTTGCATTTCTTCCCCATCTGAAAAGCAACTCACTCAACTCCCAGCCGCCCCTTCCTGTTGGCCACCTTATTAGTCAACGCCAGTTTTCTGGTGGCGATGAGTATGGGTTTTCCATGGTGTCCACTCGGGAGATACTATACACACATGCAAGACAGGGTCGAGTGTTTTGCTCTCGGGACAGTGCACAATCAGATTGTCTGATAGGTAGCTGTTTCCGATTGGTTGTTTCTAAAAGAAAAAAAATTAGAGCAACTCGCAAACACGCCCATGTCTTGCGGGGTCGAGCTGAGCTCTTTATAATTGTGTGAATACTTTACAGGAAAAGCGCCTAGTGTGAAACCCAGTAGTTTCCCACTTGTGTCAACACAAAAGTATTCATGTCCAAACACCCTCATCCCTTACCCTTGTAGTATCCATAGCTACTCCACTATGTTTCTGCAGGCTGCTCTAAGGCTGAGGAAGCCGGCTCCATGCTAATGGAAATAAGCCCCGTATACCATAATATGAACTCTTTATACATCCAAAAATGAACCAATTTGTCCCCGAAGCCGCCATATTTAAGTGTTACAGCATGCTCTCTGTAGAAGTATCTTTACTGATCACCTTGTCATTAGGAGGACACCTCCACCCCAAGCTGAAGAGGAGGACCCATAATGTGGGGAAGGGCAATTAACAGTGGTTAATGACCGACAGCACGTGAGCAATGAGGCTGTCAAATCAATTACTGTCTCTACTCTCTCCAAATACACGTATAAACAGGGCAACTGTCCCATCCGCTCTATATACGAACATAATACATTCATGGAATCGCAGCAAAAAACAGTTTTGAGCGTGCCAGCATTCCTACTGTCTGAGCCAATCACAGCATTCAATTTGGCGTGCTGACGGGCGTTGCTAGCTAAATCAATGATCCACATTTCATCAACCTGTTAATAAAGAAAGACAAAGTCAATTGAGCGTGCTGATTATCATTATAGGAACTTGCTTCTAATTCGATTTTATTCGCCTATTTTTCCTTTGTTTATTTTAGTGGCTGAGTTTCTATTCTGGGGCTTATGTGGGGGATCTGATTGTTTTTAAAATAGTGATTTGGGGCACTTTTTAGACATATAGTAATAGTAGTAAGTAAGTTTATTTATTTAGACAATTGTCCATAAAACATTCTAAAACACAGATGACAATGAAGATCATAAAAGCGTCCCATCCTAACTACCCAACACCCCGAACAGTTCATCATTAAAACTAAATACTTATAAGGTCCCAAAGGCGAGACCTATTGGCTATGCCAATGCTTGTTGTATTCATTGTCACCCTGAAGTTTCTTTTTCAACGCCTCTGGTCCATCTCGTGAAGCACAGAAACTACTTGGGCTGCAGTGACGATACCAACCCGGAGCAACAGATGTGCCCAACAGAGGACGACTGAACCGTGGCCGCGTACAAACATACCCACAAACTGTCAGAACAGCACATTCCAGACTCATGACTACATGACGATGAGAACAGGTTGGAGCAGCTTGAGCGTCGAAACCAGTTTCCAAAGGTGCACTCTGCAAGCTGCCAGCTCTTATTTGCACTTAGCGTGGCAGCAGATAGAGAGCGCCTGGTTTGTGGCATGCTTTTCAACCGGGTTGTTTATGCTGTGACCTGCAGTGTTAACTTCCATGCCTAAGGTACTGCACCGGCCCAGGGCTGCTCTTTGGTGATAAACAGGAGGCTCTGTCCAGACCTCAGATCTCCTTCGTGCCACCGACCCTTGCACCGTCACAACCTTCACGCGGTTTTTAACGCTCCACTGGCCCTTGCACCGCTACAACCTTCACTTGGTCTTTAACGTGACACGGGCCCTTCCACCCTACAACCTGCCCACTGTCTCTAACGTGCCACCAGCCCTTGCAAGTCACAATCTTCACGCAGACGACCCTTGCACCATCACAACCTGCACGCGGTCTTTAACGCGCCACCAACCCTTAAACCGTTGCAAATTATAACTTTTCAACATGCTGCACAACATTCACAATGCTCTACAACACAGATTAAAGACGTTAACAAAGCCAATAGCTCTGTATAAACACTTATAAGGCCCCAAAGGCGAGACCTATTGGCTATTCCAATGCTTGTTTCTTGCCGGAAACGGTCTCGACTACCCGCTGCTCAGTGGGTGTAGAACTTAGAATCTCTATCAGGCCCTCCACTTTCAAGGCTTCACCGTATTTTCGGCAAATCCAAGCAGCTGTATTGAACTTGACCTGGAAATACGTGTTCAATCCTTTGCTAAGCATCTTGTCTTTGTGCGGATATAAATTAAAATAAGTAATTAAATAGGACCCATTCCTTTTATTGTAAATAACAAGTATTATCTTGATGAACGCAATGCTTTTTTCTGTCTGTATCTTGTTACTGCACTGGCAGCGAACTTTGTTTACTCCTTTAAAAACTTCCACCAAGATATTTAAACTGAAATAGAACCAGAAGGCACCAGCAATGCACACAAACTGTGAATGTTAATGCAGTTTGATGCCTTAGAGATTTCCAGCATTATAAAAAGAGTGAAGCATGACATTTGTCTGAATATTGGACCTAAGGAGCAGAGCTATACTGTTTTCTAAAACTAATTTTACTATTTCTATGCCGCTTTATTTTCTGGAAAAAAATCTTTAAAAGCTGTACTTATTGGAAATGGCATTAACCATTGATATACTGTGATCAAAATGAGTCTCTGTTCTCTAGTGAGTGAAAAACCTTGCGATTACATGTTAAATTCCGATAGGACACTTAAAATAGTCCACTTTTCTTCAGTCTGCCAGTTTTTCAGAAGCTACCTCATTCCATCTATTTTTGTGTGGCTCTGTGCTAATACAACATGCGAAGAGATAGGTTACCACTGAGAAATTGCAAACAAAAAAAGATGGAAACAGTAAGCAAGAAACAGAATATGTTATCTGCACTTTATTACTATGGGTATGACAAAGTACCTTTACAAGATGCATTGTAAGTTAAGATCAAGGCCATTAAGAAGTTAAGGGTTGTCTAATGCCATTCTTTGTCACTTCAACTATCTTGCCTTTGACACGTTATTAGTACATTCAAGTTTTCAGTTTCACTGGAAATTTATCTTCCTTTGCATTTTATGGCACAAAAGATGCTCGTCTCAAGGTCTGTGATATTAATGGGTTTCAAGGAATGGCATACCTGAATATGAATTTGGTTCCGTCCACGGTATTTTTAGAGTTTTCTCATGTATATCTTGGAATTCATTCTCCTTGCTAGCACTTATTTACAGAAACCTGTCCGTGGAATGAGGGGGGAAAATGAGTTTGCTTTATATAGTGACGGCCTCTCTTAAGTGCGATGCGCTAAAATGTCTTCCCTGTGCAAGAATATTCAAACATACATAGAGGGATCTTTACTTGGGGCTCAGTGTGATTAATAATATTTTCAATTTCAGAGTAAGGCTCGTCACACTCATGTTACATGAAACTATTTATTTCAGCAATAGCGTCCATTATGAAATTAAAGCCTTTAGACATAGTGCTTAATTTGCAAATTAATAAGTGCCGGAGCTTACAATTTTTCTTGAGAGGCCACACCCACTTCCCCCGGCTCCACCCATTTCCTTCAGTGCCTCCACCCGCATCCACCAATGGCACGGCTTAACACCAGGTGTAATATCTGATCTGAATTTCTGTGAGCGAGCCTTCCTAAAGTAAAGGAGGTTCTCAACCTGATTAAATTTTGGGAAAACATTAAAGCAAAAAGTGCATTTATAGCACCATTTTAACAAAGGGTAGTTTGGTGAAATAAAGCACTTGTCTATGATCACATGATATGGGCAAGCAGGGTAGCTATGTTTGACCTCAGGTACTCAAGTTTCACACTGTGCCATTAAGTCAAATTGATTAGATGAGTATCAGTTTTACATGGTGCGATCCTGTACTGAGGGCAGACAAGCACTTCTCAACACTTGAAACTACATTATACTTGTTTTCATGCAAAGGGAGATTTGTTGGATTCACAATGTGTTGAGCCCAGGGATTCAAACCGGTTTCCCTGGTTGCAGTCACTAGGCCACATGATCACCTCTGTGAAAGCTCACCTTGTTATGTGTGGGCATTTGACTCGAGCTTTGAATAAATGGAAAAAAACACCCATGCACAATTTGAGCAGAAAAAGTACTCAGACCCCTTTGCCATAACAAAATTTGAGTGAAAGTTGAATTGATTCGAAAATCCATCTGTTGTGGATCACACAGATTTTGATAGTTTAAACACAAATTGAATCTGCAGAGACAATACAGCAACTATGTGGAATTCATATGCAGAAATACTTTCCTGCCATTAGTTAACCTCCTTGATCCCATTTAAATCAAAAAGCGCATCCATTTTATTCTGGATTGTAGGTGCAGTTTTTAAAAGCTTTTCTTTTCTTCTGGTCCTCATCACCCCATCAGCCCATCTTTTCACTTCAATAAAGTCAACTGCAACTGGACCATTAGAAACAGCATTCTCATATAGATATCTGCTATTCCTTTTGGATATTTCGTCTAATAAAGGTGGTCTTGTACCCTTGCAATCCTGTTTCCCCCACCTGAGGTCAGCAGACAGTGCGAATTAGTAACGGGTACAAAGAAAAGAAAACACTACAAAAATGCACAGTCTTCTTTTTCAAGGCAAAAGCAGACACATGCACATGACACACACATCCACCCCACACTCCTCCTCCTAGCGCCAACAATGATTTGTTCCACTTACCTGATCCATGAGGGATGATTGCTGGTCACAGTGGGTCATGGTTGTGCTGATTGGCTGGGTGATCCAATTAACTTGTGCAGGCGGGTGGCTACAGTTCAGAATGGCCTGCAGTGCCTGCTGCCCAGCTGCTCCTAGTAATGCTGCCACTCTCGTGCAGCACAAGTAGAGTGCTGGCAGTTTTTAAAGTGTGCAGAAAAACACGTGCACACCTGCACCCGACAATGAGTGCAGTTGGTAGTGGGCCCCGACCACGAGCACGTCAAATGCAGTATGTCAGTTCAGTGCAAACTGATTTGAGAAAGCATGCTACGCACTTTTAATCTGCTCTATAACATTGTGGAAAGTTTGGTCTGAACTTTCCCAGTCTGCCTCAGCCCAGCTCAGCCATGAGCCCGCTCTCAATTATCCAATGGGAAGGGCACGTGAAGGCAGGCGTGCACTGCTGACCTCATGAACGTGATGATGATGCACATTCAACATACCTGGACCAGGGTGGGCCAGCATGCGAAGACATACCAGGAAGACACCAAGGAGGACACGTACATATATTGTTAATAATTACTGGGCCTAGCACCCAGGGAAGAAAAGTCTCATAGACCCGGCCCTGTGAAATAAGTGCGGGTGCTGAGCACTGGAAACCATCTGCACAAATTAAGCACTGTTTGGACATACTGAACACCAAAAGATTACACATAGAGCAGGAGTGTCAAGTGTAGGTCCAGGAGAGCTGGGTCAATGCTAGGGCTTCAGAATACATAAAAATATACATTTGACATGGGCCTAAATTAAACAGATGCATATGTTGTGAAAACAGGGCACAGATCACTCCTTCCTGGATCTAAGTTGGAAACCCCTGACAAAGACATAACAATGCAAAAAGAAAAATTGATGGACAGAATGCAGAACAATGTCATACATTCATCCCAGTTCAGAGATCTGGGCCTAAATCCATCGTTTTTTTGCTCACCATTCCATTCCAGTTTGAACCTAGCCATATGCAAATCAGTCTTGACCCTTCGCCCAATGGGAACAGTCCAGCCCGAACTGCCAGGCCAGGTCCTCCCTGGACTGGAAACAAGCATCCTAGGACCTGGTTCGGGGTTTCACCAAAGACATCACAATGAGCAGCTTGTTGTCGAGTTCACTTATGAAAATTATGGAACCCCCTAGGGAGTGACAAAAATGTGTAAGTGTTATATCAAACTATTTGTTTTCGTCTTTTGCACATACATACAGAACCTTTGAAAATCCCATTTGTGCTGTAGTTTAATCTGATCTCTGATCAGCTCCCCAGCGCTGGTGGTCTCTTGTCCCTGCCTCACATCCTTTTGCCAGCGTTCGGATGTGTGCCCCGTACTGCCTGCGCACAGCTTCCTGCTCCCCAGTAAATTCATAGGGTCAGTTTAACCACTTCTTGTTCAGTTTAGGTTAGCCACTTCTGCCTAGTTCAGTTTAGGTACATTTGTGGTTGCCCTAACCTACTTTCCCTTCTGTGACTCGCGGCTACTTGCAACCATAACCAGTGTCTTCAGTGAGTTCAGCCAGTTCAGCCAGTTTTGTTAGCCACATTGTCCACCATTCATTGTAAGTATTTTGTGCTTGTTAACCCATTCTTTCCCCTGTTCCAGGCTGTTTTTTGGAGCCCCTGTGCTGGCCGCTCCTTTCCCACACGTTTTGCCGCTCCCGCCACCCAGTGCCCGCCCCCCCTCCCAGGACCTACTTCATGGAGGCCGCAGCGCAACCCCATTAAGCAGATCTCTTATCAGCTCCCAAGCACTGCATATCTCCTGTCCCTGCCTCACATCCTGCTGACAGCTTTTGGCAATGTGCTCTGTGCTGCCTGCACACAGCTTACTGCTCCCCAGTGAGGTCAGAGGGTCAGTTTAGCCACTTCTTGCTCAGTTTAGGTTAGCCGCTCCTGTCTAGCTCAGTTAAGCCACACTTGTGGTTGCCCTAACCTACTTTCCCTTCTGTGACTTGCAGCGACTTACAACTGTAACCAGTGTCTCCAATAAGTTCAGCCATCTCAGTCAGTGTTGTTAGCCACATTGTATTATACATATTTTGTGCTTGTTAACCTCTTCTTTAGCCTTTTCCATGGTATTTTTAGGAGCCCCCGTGCTGCCCACTCCTTTCCTGCCCATTTTGCCGCTCCCGCCATCCAGGGCCCCACCCCCTCCCAGGACCTATTTAATGGAGGCCGCAGTGCGGCAGTGCAGCCGGCGCACCAAACTAAAGCCCAACTATGCCCATCCACTGCTGGACTGCACCCAGCACCAGGAACATTGGCTCTTCTACCCTGTGCAGCTACACCGCTGCAGATGTCAGAGCCCTTGGCGCACCAACAACAACAACTACTCACAGAGACCTATCTAAACCCTGCTTCCACTCACGACATTGCCATCGCCATCCCTGAAGGTTACAAGATAACACACCAGAACTTAACCAACAATCATGGAGGTGGAATTGCCATCATTTACAAGGACACCATCCGCTGCGCAACCTCCTCCAACGACTAAACCCCGATAATGGAGCATATCGACTTCCGACTTTACACAAACTGAAAAAACACCATAAGGGGCACCTTCCCATACAGACAAGGAGCATGCCCAAGTTTCTGCAATGCTTTCTCTGACATCATCGCCCCAGTGGCCATCAACTCCAAGCACTACATCTTCCTAGGGGATCTAAACTTCCACCTCAATTATCCCAATCACACAAACACAACCAACCTCCTGGAAAGCATGAGCAGCATTGCCCTCAAGCAACTCATCACCGACCCCACCCACATTACAGGACAAACGCTCGACCCCATTTTCACGTCTAGTGACAGAGTGAAGTACAACCATGCATCACAGCTCACTGGACTGACCACTACAGCATACACTTCACTATCTTAGGACCCAACAACTACAGCACCACAACCCCCAAAAACACATGCAGAAACTGGAAAAAACATCCGAAGACCAATGGAAGAACGCACTCGATGCTCACCTCCCAGACACAGCATCCAACCCTGATCAGGCTGCAAAAAATATCTCCCGGTGGATCAAAGAATGTGCCGACACAATCACCCCCGCCAAGCCAGCCAAACCCAACGGCCCTGCCAGAAGAGTCAGATGGTTCACAGAGGAGCTGAAGTTGACCAAATGCAACTGCCGGCAACCAGCAAAGAGCCAGGAGACCACACCATCTTCAATACAGCACTCAACCAGTACCACTGCCTTCTGAAAGAAAAAAAAAAGGAACGCCCCAGCAGACCACATTGAAGCCAGCACAAACCCCAGCAAGGAGCTCTTCGCCATTGTGAAGGAGTTTCGCAACCTCGCAGCCACTGAGAATGACATTACCCCCTCCCAAGAACTGTGACACCATGACAGGACTTCTTCCACGACAAGATCTCAGCCATCTGTGAAAACTTTGAATCAAACCCCCCTGCTGATAGCATTAGTCTCCTCATTCCCATGAACACAGACCCAGAACACCTGCTCACCTGATGGGGCCCTCTCATAATGAAAATCACAGTATCCATCATGAACTCCATACACTCAGGAGCACCCACGGACCCCTGTTCCCATCAACCTCAGGAGCAAGATGATTGGTAACGAGCACATGAAAGTCCTAAACTCCTCCATCACCTCGGCTGCCTTTCCGAAGGACTGGGAACACACTGAAATAAGACCCCTTCTGAAGAAACCATCCGTCGACCCAACAGAACCGAAGAACTACCGACCCATTTCCCTGCTCCCCTTTCCAGTGAAGGTTCTCGAAAAGGCTGTCCTGATCAACAGACCCCACCACATTGGAATCCAGGGAGACGCCCTCAAGTGGATCACTTCATATCTCACTGGAAGGACCCAGAGGATCCGTCTTTTACCGTTCACCTCAGAACCCAAGAAGATCATCTGCGGCATCCCCCAAGGATTGTCCCACAGTCTCACCCTCTTCAACACATACATGACGCTCCTGGCCGACACCGTTAGACCGCATGGACTCAACATCATCTCCTACACCGATGACCGCCAAATCATTCTCTCATTGTCAGATGACCCCTCCACCACCAGAGCCAACTTCCACAGATGTATGATCAACCAAATGGATGAAGGACAACTGTCTCAAGCTCAACACGAACAAGACAGAAGTGATCATCTTTGGGAACAACACCTCGCCATGTAAAAACGCCTGGTGGCCTGCTGAACTCGGCCTATCCTCCACCTTAACAGACTTCCGAAACCTCAGAATCATCCTGAACATCAAGCTGTCTATGAACAAAAAAATAAACATAGTCTCATCCACCTGCTTCCATACACTTCGCATACTCCACAAGATCTTCAGGTGGCTCCCAGTCCACATGAGAAGGACCATCACGTAGTCCTTCATCACCAGCAAGCTGGACTACGAAAACACACTGTATGTAGGAATCACTGTATGCCTCCTGAAGAGACTACAGACCACTCAAAACTCAGCAGCAAGACTAATCCTTGACCTCCCCAGACGGACTCACATCTCACCGCACCTCAAGAAGCTACACTCTCTCCTGATCCAGAAGAGATGCCAGTTCAAGATGTTGACCCATGCATACAAAGCCCTGCACAACTAATGACCAGCATACATCAACAAACGAATGACCTTCCGCCAACCGACCAGATACCTCCATTCAGCCTCCCTCTTCCTCGCAGACCCCCCCACGGATCCGGATGCCCGGAACAGCGGAGGACACTCCTTCTCCCACCTGGCGGCCAAAGAATGGAATGACCTTCCACTGCACCTTAGGACCGCCCTATTGCTCCAGGAATACTGGAAGGCTCTCAAAACATGGCTGCTCCAATGAACAGAGCATTGCGGAGCAGCTAGCAACTCTAGCGCTTTCAGACCCTCACGGGTGATTTGCCACTCTTTACAAGTCCTGATTGATTGATTGATTCATGTTACAAAGCAGGCAAATTGCCCTTTTCTAAAGCATGTGACAGCAATGTAAATTTTTATCCATCCATTCATAATTCCTTTAGTGAGAGGAACTGATTGAATACATTTTGTGAGTGAGTAGAGGCAGCCCCTTAAGCTTTGTCAGCTGCCACCATTACAGATCTGTTTTTTTTGTTTAAAAACTACAATTTTAATATTGTGACCCTCAAAGTTGTTCCTTCAGTGGAAAACAGTGTTATGCATCAGCAGGTAAGTAAACAACTTACTTTTCCAGTATCCAGGGGTTTAGACTGGCACTGGGCAAGGGTCAGTTTTAAGGTAGGTACTGCACCGCCAGTGGCTCTGGGGCGGCTGGGTGCAGGGTTTGCTGAGCCCAAGGCTAGTCAATGGAGACTGGGGGCACCTGAAGAGGTGCAGGATACAGTATTTACGCCACAGCGGTTGATACCGGCAATGAGGGATGCTCTTGCAGTCAGCAGACAGCAATGGAAGTAAATGAGATTCAGTATACCTCCAACACTGGTACCGTCCTGTTGTTGTCAGTGGGTCACTATAGATCAAAGGGAGGCAGTACCAGCCCCGCGGTTGTGGGGAGGAAGAAGCCCAGGGGTTGGAGGAATTCTGCCAAGGTTGTGCTGCTTCGGAGAGGCCGCGGTCGAGTACGCGGGGCAGGCGGGGCCGACAGGACCACTTGGAGGAGGATACATGCTCTCGGGAATGGACTTTCAACAGCTTGGGTTGTTAAGCCGAGAGGATTCCTCTGGGTCAGGGAGGCCGTCCAGCTGCAGTGCTTTCTTCTGGCAGTGCAGAGTTGCATCGACACAAGTATCGGTCCTCTTCTGCTGTGGTCCTGGAATTCCTTTGTAGTAGAGTCACGTATACACAAGTGTCAGTCCTCAGCTACTACAGTTTGTGTGCCGGCGGGTGCCTGAGACTAGACCCTCTAGCCCAAAGAGAGGTTCTTGGAGATTGGTTGAAGGCTGGAAAGTCTCTGAGGTTTTGTGGAGGGCTTGCAGTGTTTCTGGAAAGGCAGCAGGTCCAGTTATCAAGCTGTTTTCTTCCGTCTTCTTCGGTCTTCTTCTTTGGTCCGTCGAATCTGAGGAATAAGGTTCAGGGGAGCCCTGAAATACTAAATTTAAGGGCATTACTGAGGTCGGGGGCAGTAGCAAATGGTTACTGTCCCCTAGGGTGACTACATCCCTTGGCTGCCTCCTCCCTTTGGGGAGAAGGGTGCATCCATGTTCCTATTGGGCCTAATTCGCCAATTCAAGATGGAGTATTTCTAAGAGAGGGGTTCACCTCGGCTCCTGGCGACCCTAGTGTAGTGCCAGGCTAAGGTGGACACTCCTACTCTGCTTACTAGTTTTCCCACCTGTCCTGCCACCAAAATGTGGGATCTGGACAGGGGGGGCAGGCATATCCACCTGTTGGAGCTGCCCAAATCAGCACATCACCAGGTGAGAGCCTTTGAGGCTCACCACCAAGTAATGTTGTTGCTGCCAGGGGGAGGTGTGTAGCACCTCAGAGGCCTTCTCTGGACACAAGGCCCTTTGGTACCAGGGTTACCTTTTAGATGGGACTAACATGTGGCACAGAGGTGTGCCAATTGTGGAGACAAAGGTACAGTTTGGGAAAGAGCACAGGTGCTGGGGCCTGGTTGGCAGGGTCCCAGCACACAGTCAGTCAAGTTAGCATCCGGTATCTGGTTAGGGGGTTAGGGAGAACCATGCCAAAAGGGGCGCTTTCCTACACAACCCCACCAAATGAAAGAGGATGAGACTAAGCTTTCCCAAGAGAGTGTTCATTGTCTGAGTGGAAGAACCTGGAAAGTCCATCTACATTGGCATGGGCAGTCCCAGGTCTGTGTTCCACTGTACAGACCATTCCCTGTAGGGAGATGGACCACCTCAACAGTTTGGGATTTTCACCTTTCATTTGCATTGGCCATCCGAGAGGTCTGTGGTCAGTTTGGATTAGGAAGTGAGCCCAAAACTGGCAGGGTCTCAGCTTCTTCAGGGACCAAACCACAGCAAAGGCCTCCCTCTCAATGGCACTCCATCACTGTTCCCTAGGGAGTAGCCTCCTGCTTATAAAAGCAACAGGTGGTCTTGGCCTTCATCATTGGTCTGGGATAGGACCGCTCCTATCCCTAGCTAGGCGGCATCAGTCTGCACAATGAACTGCTTGGAGTAGTCTGGAGCTTTGAGAATAGGTGCTAAGCACATTGCCTCTTTCAGGGTGTCAAAAGCCTGTTGACAACTAACTGTCCAGTTCACTTTCTTTGGCATCTTCTTGGAGGCAAGTTTTTTTTTATTTATTTTTTTTATTTTATTTATAAATTTTCAGAAAAGGGACAAAAAGCAATTTCAATACAAATAAAAAATCAAAATCTTACACAAAGAAACAAGAAGGTCACATACATGATACATGCTTCACATCATCAATCTACGACAGTGTAAGGAGGTCTTTGGGCATAAGGCTAAAAATACTTCGTCAGTGCTAAAGTGGCCTGTCCCAGGATAAAGGGAGAACTAGGCGGAGCAGCAGCACCACCCCATACACATATAGCCAGGTAAGTGCATCATTGACTAGTATTTGAGTTTCATCTAGACCAGCAAACAATAGAGCAACACTACGTTATTCATTCAGTGGTTCAGCATCGTTACGTTTGGATTCCTGATATTGGGCGAAGAGGGCCCAAAAACTCAGTGGGCGGGAGGCGGGCGGGAGTAGTTCATTATAAACATCGGATTGAGTATTACAATACACCATGTCCCTTTGCCATTCAACTATTGTTGGTAGGGGCCCACGCATCCATCTCATAGCGAGTCTACGTTTAGCTAACAATAGGCCCATAGCTATCAGCTTGCGCACGCTTTTATGCAGCGGTTTCGTGTAGCCTAATAACGCCAATAAGGGTTCAGGTGTGATGTGAATGCCCACAATGTCCGTGAGGACCGAGAAGACCCGACTCCAATAGGTGGCAACAGGAGGACACTGCCACGCCAAATGGTAAAAGCCTGCTCCCGGCGTATCACACCGCTCACAGCAGTCCGTTTCGCGCAGCCCATATCTGTGTAGCCGCTCTGGTGTGTAATGAACTCTATTTAAAAACTTGAAATGTGCCAGTCTATGCCTACCATTTAAAGATATCTTACGCGTTACCTCACAGCAATAATACCATATATCATCAGTGAGTGGCGAACCAATGTCTCCCTGCCATGCAAGTCGAGTCCTAGAGAGCTGGGTGGTTTTGGTTTGCAAGGCCGAAGTATAGAGTTTAGAAACCAGCTTAATGGGGGAACGGGAACTGAGTAATATGGTTAAGGGAGGAATTTCCATAGGTTCCGTCAGCTCCTCTCCCAACACTGCACGAAGAGCGTGTTTGGTCCTGAAAAATTGAAATTGTGTCAGCGCTGTGGGTTGAGGTATACTACTGGCGACTTCTTCCCAAGTAACCAATCGGCCGTTCTTAAAAAGGTCACCCATCTCGGTTAGGCCTAGACTCTGCAGATCTCGGAGCACGCCCCTTTCCGAACTGAAGACATAACAATGACACCATTCTATACGCATTCTCGGCGAATACAGTTGAGCCCCCGCAAACAGCCCAAGTAGGACGTGCCAGGCATGTACCACAGAGTTCACCGAGTCCAGGACCCCACATCGCCTATCCGGAGTTTTAGAGATAAGCCAGGGTAGTGGCTCAGGGGCCGCAGCTACCCTCTCAATCTGGAGATGTGGAAGGGATTGAGGACCATGAACCCAGGCGTGAGCGTGCGAGGCTTGTGCAACACGATAGTAAAGGTCAAAATTTGGAGCGCCCAGACCCCCAGCATGATAAGGTAACATGAGAGTGTCCATGGATACCCGCGGCGCCTTACCCGCCCAAGCCAACTTCGTCATTAACACACGTAGCTCCCGTAGCAGGTGATGGGGAACTACTATGGGGATGTTCATGAACAGAAAAAGAAAGCGAGGCAACACCACCATCTTCATCAGGGAGATTCTGCCGATCAGCGAGAGCGGCAGACGAATCCAACGATCTATATCTTCAGACAGTTTAGCGATTGCTCTACCATAGTTTGCTCGGATCACCAGCTCAGCGTCCGAGTGAATCTGAATCCCCAGATATCGGACCGGATCAGTGGTCCATTGCAGGGGGTAGTCCAACTGGGCGGGCGGCATTCTCGGCGTCAACGGGAAAATTACAGACTTCTCCCAGTTAATTTTCAACCTTGATAGCCCCCCAAATCGCAGCACCTCGCGGATAACAGGGGAGAGGTGCGTTTCAGGGTCCCTAATGAACAAGAGCGTATCGTCAGCGTAGGCCGACACTACTAAATTATAGTGGGGAAAGCGGAGACCCCTGTGCCCATGATATTCCCTCAATACTCTCAATAGAGGCTCGGCAGCCAGAGCGTACAATAGCGGGGATAGGGGGCACCCCTGTCTAGTGCCCCTTGAGATGAATATGGGATCAGACACCAGGTCACCCACCCGGACACGAGCCATCGGCGAGTTATAGAGTATCCCCACCAGCTGCAGGAAGACCTCACCCACCCCCACCCGACGCAGCACAGCATAGAGGAATGGCCACTCAATAGAATCGAACGCCTTCTCGGCGTCTAAAAATACGGCCACTGCCGGGACGTCTGGACGGGTATGCTGAAGGACCCCAAACAATGTCCGGAGATTGTGGGAAAGAGACCGACCCGGGATGAAGCCTGTTTGCTCCGAGCCAATTAGCTGCGGCAATAATGGGGAGAGACGGTTAGCAAGTATCTTGGCGAAGATCTTAGTGTCTACATTCAACAGGGATAGCGGACGATAGGAAGAACACCGTTGAGGGTCTTTATCCGGTTTCAAGAGAGTGACAATAAGGGCCCCCCGCATGGTTTGCGGCATAATCCCCGCTGCCCCGATCTCCTGGAACAATGTGGCTAAGTGGGGAATCAACAGATCACTAAAGGCCTTATAGAAAGCCACCGTCAGGCCATCTTGGCCTGGAGCACTACCTTCCCGCATAGAGGTCAACGCCAGCCTTATCTCTCTGTGTTCAATGGGGCGCATTAAGAACTCCCTATGCCAGTTTTGTAACCAGGGCAGTTAAATATAGTCTAGATACTGTAATATCTCCTCCTCACAAGGGGAGACCCTCGAGCTATATAGTTCTTGATAATAATCACGAAATCGATTAGTAATATCCGCCGGTTCGGACCAGGTCGAGCCCCCGGCATCTGATAAAATTGGGATGCCTCTGGATTCTAATCTGTTCTTAGCCAAAGATGCGAGAACCGAACCCGGTCGATCCGCCTCTCCATAAAATCTGGCCGCAGCATATTTGCCCATGTGCCTGACCTCGCTATCCGCTTCAGCATTAAACTCAGCTAATGTGGAGTTCAAGAGCTCAAGGAGCTGTGGAGAGGTCTCACGCGCCAGATCGATCTCCAAAGCGGCTATCCGAGCCTCCAAGAAGGCTAGCCTCGTACGTATAGAACGGAGCACTCCAGCATGTTTACTAATAGTCACGCCTCTAATATAGGCCTTGAACGATTCCCAAACAGTCACAAAAGAGTCCACAGTACCAATATTAATCGAAAAGAACTCAGTAATAGCCTCATTCAGTTCTGCTTTAAAAACTGCGAATAACAGCGAATAGGGAGGGAACCGCCACAAAAAGGGAAAAGGCCCGCGCGGAGGGACAGATACAGTCAATAGAATAGGTGAATGGTCAGAGAACGTCCGGGCCAACACTTCACAGTTCTGAACCTTGGATAATAATGATTGCGAGATGAACCAATAATCAATGCGTGTGTGTATATCGTGAGGGGCCGAATAGTGTGTAAACCCATCTCTGGCCTTAGAGCGCGTCCGCCATACATCTACCATTGGCAGTTGAACCAGAATATCCACAATCGCTTTAGCAGCAGCAGATGGAGGTCTAAGGGGCCCCCGGGACCGATCCAACGCAGGATCCAAAACACAATTGAAGTCCCCGCCCCATCATACAGATGAAGTGGGATGTGCCTTAAGAGTCCGGAACAGGGATTGATAGAACTGGGGGTCATCGTAGTTTGGGCCATAGGAGTTCACAACCAGTATGTCTAAAGAGGAGTTATAGCAGTGAGTAATGGCAAATCTACCAGAAGGGTCAGTGTTACAGCGGTCTATCTTGAGCTTCGAAGCAGGATTGATCCAAGTCACAACACCTCTAGAATGCGAGGTAAAGCAAGCAGCATGAAAGACCCCCAGAACACGACTCCCCGTCAATAAGCTACTGTCTGGGCGGAGATGCGTCTCCTGCAATAGAGCTACGTCCACTTCTTTCCTCTTTAAGTAAGCTAGAACTTTTCGCACCTTTCTGTGGTCATTCAGACCTCTAACATTCCATGTCATCAATTTTAAACGTGCCTTATGGGCCATATTGTTGTACAGTCAGAGTGTAGGATAGCAACTTGCCTGAGTGGCACCCACCCCTATATGCCCATGCCCTACCCTGACCATTCGGATACAACCAACAGCATGTGACCTGCAAAAATAAATTATGAAAGACACACAAAAAACATCCCCACAATTCCACCCACCACCCACGCCTTGCATACCCCAACTGTGCAAAGGCGATACTCAACCCGCCCTGATCCAAAAACACCACCATTGTTACACTTAAAGAAAAGGAAAAAAAACATCTAACGATTCCCCAGTTATTGCCAACAACAGCGGGTGATGCCGTGGGGCGGATGTTACCTGGCAATCCGAACCCCATACTGCTACACCACACCACCAATAAGTATACATTAACCCTTCACTAATAAAGGAGAAAATTCTGCGGAGAGTTGTGGCCCCCAAAGCAGCGCTCCAAACCCCCCCTATAAGGATATCATGCGGAATAACATTACAACTCTGAATGGTACACGACCATTGTCAGGAAGGAAACTCCCCCCAATCAACCAAGAATATCAGGGCAACAAAAAACATTTTAGAAGGCTTTGCCAAATGTTAAGAGAGGAACAGTGTGAACCCCCTCCTCCATCCTCAGTCATTATCGTCCAGATTCTGCGAGGCCACAGCACCATCAGCGTCAGCGCTTTGAACTTTCTTGCGTTTGCCAGCGACCTCCCAGGACTTCAAAGCTTTCTGCAGGGATTGCGGGTCCAAGAATATTTTAGGTTTGCCATCAAAGAGAACCTTTAGCCGCGCTGGGTATAGCATAGCGTACTCGATGCTATGATCTCGCAACCTGCGCTTCAAAGGTGCAAACTGCCTCTGGGCGTCCTGCACCTTCATGGTAAAGTCAGGGAAGATGGACAACAAGGATCCCTCATATTGCAACGTGCCCAGCTCTCTTGCTCTACGTAAGGCGGCATCCCTGTCGTGATAATTGAGGAGTTTGGCGATGATAGGCCGCGGCGGAGCACCAGGCTGCGGCCGCGGGCCTAGCGAGCGGTGCGCCCTCTCAACCACGAACATGGCAGAAAAAGTTTCAGCCCCAAATAGCGATTTCAGTAAGTTTTCAATAAAAAGTTCCATGGGGCCTGTGGACGTCGATTCGGGCAAGCCCGTGATGCGAAGATTGCACCGCCGCGATCTCGCCTCCAAATCCTCCGCCCTGTCTTGCAGCATAACCAGTGCTTTCTCGACCTGTCGCTGGGTGTTATTAGTGTCTGTTTGTGCCTCCTCAGTTTCGGTGATACGTCGCTCTGCCATATCTAGACGTTCCGCATGCTTATCGACTCTTTCCGCCATTCTGTCCATCCGATAAACCAACGTGTCGATCTTGGCGTCTATGGCTGTCAGGCCCCGCTGCATGGATGCAATTATTTGCTTAATGTCACTCACAGGGTCATCATTTGGATTGTCCGCGTCCGCCGTCGTCGCTTCCGCAGCGTCCTCATGCCGCTTCGATTTGCGCTGTTCAAACGTGAGCTTCGGCTGGGACTTATCCAGTTTACCCATGGCTGTCTCAGTGATATATACACTCCACACGTCTATAGAGTGCCTAGGGCTACACAGTCTCTCACACCAGGGTCGGGTCTACACAAGGCAAGTAGTCACTGGGCGCCAATATGTGCGACTAGAGCCGGACTCAGGGCAGGCAATCTGCGAATACCCCCCAGCAGAGCGGTTACTACACCATCAGAGGGTGAAAGGGCCCAATACCTCTCCCGGGGTCCACAGGCCTCCGCACGTCCACCGGAGCCTAGAGAGGAACAGGCATCGATGCAGCCCCCAGTCTCGCCAGAGTCCTGCGCCGGGATCCAGCGCCGCCTCAAAGCCCAAGAGCTTCAGCACTCACAGTGCGTGTGGGAGTGGAGAGCCTCGCGGTGGAAGGGGAGGGGGGCGATGTGGGCCCCGGAGGCACTACCGCGCCACACTCGATCCGCTGCCCTCGATAGCTCGCGGCCTACCTCACCTCATGCCGAGCGTAGAGTCGCGTCCTCCGCTCTCCGCCCAGCCATATCCGCTGCCGGCACACGCCCAGGGAGAGCCACGTACCCCACAGTCGCCGCCGCAGCCTCAGACGGCTTTCTCAGCACCGCGCGCACGTCGGCCTCGTCCCTAGGCCGCGCGCCGGTGAAAGCGGCGGCAGTCCCGGGAGCCGGAACAGAGGGCGCGGGAGGGATCGGGACCTATCGCTCGGATCAGCAGGCAGAGGGGGTCCTCCAAGCCGCCCGCGTGTGTCCCCGCAAAGTTTCAGAAGGTGCCAATAATGCCGGATAGTGTCGGTGGCTGGCGGAGCTCGATCACCGAGCGGCCATTTTGCAACCAGGCAAGCTCCGCCCCCCTTCTTGGAGGCAAGTTCTGTTAGGGGGGTCACAATGGACCCATACTGCTTCACAAACCTCCTGGAATACCCAGCCAAGCCAAGGAATGCCCTGACGTGGGTGTGGGTTGTTTGAGCTTCCCAGTCCAGAATGGTCTGGATCTTGGGTTGTAAGGGTTGCACTTGGCCTCCACCTACAAGGTGGCCCAGGTATACAACAGTGCGCTGCCCTATTTGGCACTCGGATGCCTTGATAGTTAGGCCTGCGGGTTGCAGGGCCTGTAAAACCTTCCTTAGGTAGATCAGGTGATCCTACCAGGAGGAGCTAAAGACAGCAGTATCATCAAGATATACTGCACTAAAGGTCTCCAGCAAGGACTTGATTCACCAACCTTTGGAAGGTGTCAGGGGCATTCTTTAACCCAAAGGGCATTACCGTAAACTGATAATGCTCATTAGGTGTGGAGGATGCTTTTTTTCCTTTGACTTCTGGGGCCATGCCAATCTGCCAGTACCCTGCAGTTGAGTCAAAGGTGCTGAGAAATTTGGCTGCCTCAAGCTGTCTATCAGCTCATCAGCCCTGGTATAGGGTGAGCATCTGTCTTAGGGACACACAGAACCTCATCTCTCTTTTTCCACCCTGGGGTTGAGGTTTGGGGACTAAGATCACTGGGCTGGCCCAGGGACTGTCAGAGGGCTCAATAACCCCAACGCCAGCATCTTGCTTGCTTCAACTTTGATGCTCTCCTTAACTTGGTTAGACTGCCGATAGATCTTTGTCTTGACAGGCAAGCTGTCTCCAGTGTCCACATCATGGGTACACCAGTGTGTCTGTCTAGGGGTCAAGGAGAAAAGCTTGGCATACTGCTGCAGGACCTGCCTACAGTCAGCTTGCTGTTGGGCAGTGAGGTTTTCTGAATAGATAACTCCATCAACTGACCTATCTTTTGGACTGTAAGAGAGGAGGTCAGGGAGAGGTTCACTCTCTGTCTACTGATCCTCGTCAGAGACCAACAGCATGGACACATCAGCTCTGTCACAGAAATGTTTCAGGTGGTTTACATGGATCACCCTCTTGGAGTGCCTGCTAGTGCTCAGGTCGACCAAGTAGGTGATCTCACTTTTCTTCTCAAGGATCGGGTGAGGGCCACTCCATCTGTCCCGGAGGGCTCTTGGGGCCACAGGCTCCAAAATCCACACCTTCTGCCCCCTGGTTGGAACTCCACCAGTGCAGCCTTTTGGTCATAGCTTCTGGAGCTGTTGGCTAGCCTCAAGGCTTTTGGATGCCTTTTCCATATACTCTGCTATCCTGGAGCGGAGGCCTAGCACATAGTCCACCATATCTTCTTTAGGTTCATGGAGTGGCATCTCTCAATCTTCTTTTACAAGAGCAAGGGGTCCCCTCACAAGATGCCCAAACAGAAGTTCAAAGGGGGAAACCCCTACTCTCTTCTGTACTACTTCCCTGTAAGCAAAAAGCAGGCATGGAAAGAGGACATCCCGTCTCCTATTAAGCATTTCAGGGAGCCCCATGATCATGCCTTTCAATGTCTTGTTGAATCTCTCAACAAGGCGTTGATTTGTGAATTTGTAGTTCACTCCACACTCATGTGTTTCAGGTATGCAGATATAAAGTTGGTACCTCTGTCTGATGCCACCTCCTTAGGAAACCCTACCCTGGTAAAGATACCAATGAGGGCTTTGGCTACTGCAGGGGCTGTAGTAGACCAAATGGGAATTGCCTCAGGATACCTGGTAGCATGATCCACTACTACCAATATGTATTGGCTTCCTGACACCGTGGGTGGTTCAAGTGGACCCACTATGTCCACACCAACCCTTTCAAAGGGAATCCCAACCACTGGCAGTGTAATTAAGGGGTCTTTGGGTGTCCGCCTGCTTTGCCACTGGCCTGACAGGTGACACAGGAGCTGACAAACTCCTTTACTTTCTGTATATACAAATCCTCTGCACACGTTTGGAAATAAATACATAAAATTGCATAGATATATCACACTGATGCTTGTCTTGTATTTTCGGATGACTTTAATTCAAACTCTCAAGCCTTCTTAGCCAACACGTGTTTCGTTGCTGTTACAAGGGAATACCCCGCGACTTCTTCAGGGCTAAGGGAATATATAAACAAGTACTTGTTCGTATATGCAATCGTATAATAGAACAGCTTTACTATCAAATATTATCATCGTGACTTTGGTGACTTATTTAAGTTTCCACTTTGTGGGTGGTTTTGTGTGGAAATCCAAGTGAACTGAAATAATACATGCACTTTGTACATATTCATTGGTGCGCCAGTATAACACTGTGTTATAACGAACCAGGAACACCAGGTAAGTGGGGAAGGCTTTTATTCATATGCAGCCTGAGCCACCAAGCAGAGCAGCTGGCAGGAACACAGGAAAGACACCAACTGACAAAGTTGAAATTCCTGACACAGAGCTCTCACGCAATGAGATTCTGAATCATGGACATTCCATGAACAAGCACTGAATACTACATTGGTCTTCCCTAAAACAAAACAAGAAAACAATAAGCCAAACAGGGTGGAAGAAAAGAAACAAGTGAAAGGAAAAGAGGAAGAGAGAGAGAAAATAGAAAATGAGAATGGGATCAAAGAACAAGAAAACAGAAGAAGAGAAAAGTGTAAATATAAAGAAAGAAAACAAAAGTGAGCTAGAAGCAAACTAATAATTATAACCAACTATTTTCTATAATGAAGAGGAACGTTCTTAGCTCGAGCGCTGCGCCTCAAGGTAGGCTGGCCCGCACAATCTGAAACACAATCTGGAATTGCAACCACATTGTTACTACTCTCTCTACCACCAGCATCCATCCCAAGAGAACGATTTCTCACAAGAAAGCACTTGTTCCACCACTGTCCGTTTTCTAGTTTAACAGAATCCCCTTTCATACCTATAACATTTACAGGAGAACCAAACTTTGAAAACCCCTTCCTCACATGGACAGCTTTCTTCACACGGACCAAATCACCCAAACGTATCTCAACTTCTTTGACTTTCTTCATAGAATCAAAGTAAGTTTTCTGCTTACTCTGAATCAACTCAACACGACTTCTGACACTAGTATCCGACCATTGTTTCCCTTTGATCCATTTGCTCATCCAGCTAGGACAAAAGGCAGTGGCCGCTCTCCGACCACGTAACAATTCAAAGGGTGACACACCAGTTGTTGAGTGAGGAGTGGTGCGATAAAACCAGAGCATGCTTCTCACAGAATTAATTACAACACACTTATTAGCAAGAGCCCACTGTATACACTCCCCAAGCACCCTGTTCATACGTTCTACTAGACCATTGGTCTGAGGGTGATACAGTGAACTCTTGAGATGCTTAACTCCACAAGTGTGCAAAAAATCTTCCACCTCACTAGCATCAAACTGGGTACCATTGTCCGTCACTAAGAATTCAAGGAAAGCCTTCCTTTAGAAACACCTCATTGAGAAACTCAACCACAGTTCTGGAAGACACTTCTCTCACAAACTTGACCTCTGGCCACATTGAATAGTAGTCCATGAGAACCAAGGCAAACTTTGAAGAAGCGTCAAGAGCATGGAAAGGACCAACAATGTCAAGCCCTAATTTCACCCATGGTGCGGACGGCAATTCAATAGGAGAAAGGGGAGGAGTACGCAACTTGTCAGCCTTGTCACAACTGGCACAGATTACACAGGACTTTATAATTTCATCAACCTCCCTGTACATGGAAGGCCACCAAAAAGAGAGGCGCACTCTTTTCTTTGTCATAGTGGCACCTAAATGGCCTTCATGTGCATGTTTAACTAGGACAGTTCTCAAAGAAAGGGGAGGAACAAGTTTGTCCCCTCTGAGTAATAACCCATCTTCGATGGTAAGTTCATCTGCAACTTGGAGAAAGGTCTTAAATTCAAAATTAAGATTCCTCTCTTTTGGCCATCCCTTCTCCACATACTTCATGACCTGAGTCATGGAGACATCAGTACTGAGTGCCTTACGCCATTCACTCTCTGAGACTGCACATAACTGTGGAAGATCCACAGCCACTACAATAAACTCTTCCTTGTCCTGCTCCCCTGCGTCCAACCCGTTCTCAACAGTATCAGAGGAACGGGAAAGAAAATCTGCACACCCATTCTTGTTGCCAGGAAGGTATTCTGCACAGAAATCAAATTGAAGAAGTTTAGATGACAGACGAGCAATTCTAGGAGTAAAACTCCTAACATTTTTCCCACTGAGAATAAAAACTAGTGGCTTGTGATCTGTCCGGAAACGGAACTTTTTTCCCCAAATAAAATTCCTAAACTTCATTACAGCCCAACAGCACGCCAGTAACTCCTTTTCTATGACAGAGTACTTTCTTTCAGAAGGAGACAATACCCTGGAGGCAAACCCAATAACATCCCCCTCTTTCTTCTGAGAAAGAACAGCACCCAAACCAACGTTGCTGGCATCAACTGTGAGGGTGCAGGTGATAGAAGGATCATAATGTTTCAAAATTTTAGGTGAAATAAGTTGTTGCTTTACCCACTCAAAGACCCTCTGGCATTCATCACTCCACTCAAAAACAACACCTTTCATCAGCATACATGATAACGGTCTCAATTTGCTTGCAAAGTCTTGTACAAAACACAAATAAAATTCGCAAAGACCAAGAAAGGACTTGAGACCTGCTTTGTCAGAAGGAGCCTTGGACCTGACAATAGAGTTAACTAGACTGTTTTTAGGTAAAATACCATGTTCGTTGACTACATGACCTAAATACTCGACTTCTTTGGTCCTGAAAACACATTTGTCCCTACGTAACACCACTCCATTTGTCTGGAACCTGGACAAAACTTCTTTAAGAATGGAGTCATGGGTAACATTATCAGGTGCAAAAACAAGAACATCGTCCTGAAACACAGATATTCCTTCAACTCCCTTCAGCATATTAGACATGAGTCGCTGAAACACCGAAGCCGCCAATGAGAGTCCAAACGGCATTCGGACATATTGGAATGTTCCGAAAAGGGAGACAAACGCTGTGAGGTGTCTTGACTCCGGAGCTAGCTCTACCTGATGATAGGCAGACGTCAGGTCTAGCTTCGTAAAGACCTTAGCATCTTTCAAACCAGCCAGCAGTTCATTAATATTTGGAAGAGGGTGAGAGTCCACCCAGATTTCATTATTAAGACACTGAAGGTCAACACAGACCCTAAGCTCACCATTCTGCTTCCGTGCCTCTACCAGTGGAGACAACCATAGCGAAGACTCTACCGGTTCGATAATACCCTTAGCACATAAGGAATCTAGCTCATTCTCAAGGTCCTGTCTGACACTGAAAGGAACATTCCTAAGTTTATGCTTAACAGGTTTAGCATTATCTTTCACTATAATCCTGTGTTGGAACTCCTTAATCTTGCCTAGCTCCCCAGAAAAAACATGAGGGAACTGATTGACCAAACTCTCAATGTCAGGATTGTCCCTTACAGCCAGAACCTGTTCAGTGGTACCAGGTTTGAGCACCATTCCAAACAAACCCTGGTGAAACCATCCTAAAATGTTTAACCCTTTGTGAGCTACATACAATTTCCCCGCAATTCTTCTCCCTTTGAATTCCATAACCTCTTCGATATATCCTGACAGGTTTATCTCTCGCCCTTCATAAGAAACAGCTTTGCGATCATGGGGAAGTAAGGGTCTATCTGGCCACGCCACATTGTATAATTCTAATGTAATCATGGAGATGCGAGCCCCAGAGTCCACCAGAAGCTTAAGCATACGATCTCCCACTAAAATTTCGACATAAGGATCCTTACACATTTCGGGATTACCAACAATAACCCCATCATCATGTACTACCATGACCTACACTGGGGGAAGAAAGAACAAAAAACCCCAGTTGTTCGTGTTTATCACTCTTATGCACATGGGTGCAATTGATGATATCAACTCCCTTGTAGGGGTAGTCCTTGGTAGGCAAGGCGCGGTTCCGGGCATGCAATCAACATCTATGATTTGTTCCTCATATATTATTCTTCCATTTTGTTCTATTTTAATCCATTAACAGTGAGGTAGTGCACCCTCATGTTGCCCAGTATGGGAGTGCGCATGCTGACTAAATTATGTGAGCACACGTATATGGGCTGTGGTATTTGGTTATCATACGATACCTGTGGTAGGTTTCAAGTGGTCTCTAAATATTAAAAAGTAAAGCGCACATAAGCTAAAGGATGGTATTAAATTTATTACATTGATGAAACTGAATAGTAAATGGGGATCCCCTACCTCCTTCCCGGTGATACTTCCAACCTGGAAAGGGGTTCCTTATATTATTAATCCTGGAGATATCATCTAAGTAGTCTGGTAACTACTGGTCTATTTCATGTATCCATGAATAATGGAGTTGTTCAACTCACTGCCCCAACCTAAAGTAAAAGTAAATGGTGTTATCACTATTGGCTCTACCCTTGCAATCAGTATTCAACTATTGCCGGTCTGTGGAGCATTACTTACCGGCAGTGATCTTGATCCGGAGCGATCTCCAGGACGTGGCGTGTTCGCCGTGCGAGTCTGCTGCGCTCTGCAGTCGACCAAAACCGGCGTTTGTTAAGTAATGCAAAGCGAGGGCGTACTAAGCCGGTTATAGATCCCACTGCGGTCGCCATCTTACAGTGGTGTTTGGGGACCCCCGGGGCAGTAGATCCAATATTTAGGTCCTTGACAATATGTCGAGGGTTTGGGAGATGGTTGAATGCCCTAATATAATTGCGTGCTACATGCTGGAGATCTCAAGTGAGGGGCAAGTAGCAACATGGCGGTGCACTACAATTAAGTGTGACATTCCGTGGAAGCGTGTGTGCGACGTTATTAAGATCGACGATTCATATAAGGCAATATTTTTCATACCAAGTATGTTGCGGTTTACATTCACATCTTACCATCAAGGCAGTATACTTCATGATATGTGAAGTGAGGCAAGGTGATTATGATATTTTGTGACATAACCGGGTGAACGTTAAAATCTCTTTACAGTCAATATTGGTTTTAGATTTATACATTGTCTACGACATATTAGGTTGCGAGTACGAGTTCATTCAATCGCTTCCAAACTTAATTTCGGTATTTTCATGTGATTTTGCTTTCATAATATGTACTCTTGTGTGGCTTATTACGTAGCTGTATTCGTACTTAAGCCATCATAAGCTCTACGTGGACACCATGTGTTTCACTGAACAACCGTCCTATTAAGTAACCCAAGTGTTATCCGGGTAGGGTCTAACTACATAGGTGGGGTTTAGATTGTTGTAGATAGTGGTTTTCTAAATGCTGGTCAGTTGTGGAGATAGCATGTCATACTTAAGGATACCAAACCCATAAAATGTACCTTATATCAATCCGTTCAGTGTGTGAGCTTTAGTTTGACATTGGGCTTCTAGTCGGATATATAAGTTTCAGGAAGGCCAACCAGTAATCTGAATCAGTTGGTGGAGGGACCGGGCTAATCTCCAAGAAAGTACTGAAGCTCATGATCAGTGTTCAAGCCCTGTTCCACACTTTTGTCTCATAATCCATAGAGCCTCTCTCCTCCTGAGTGCTAGCTCCCTGTTACCTCCCATTGGATCCTTTAGTGTGACATCAAATCCATAAAAGGAGAAAGCCCTGTGCGTGCCTTGAGAGTTACATTCTGCTACGTGCGTGGCTATCGGGTATCTGCTGTCCCCTTGCTTTACAGCCCTCATGTGTTCTCCGATACGCTCCTTGAGACTCCTGATGGTGCTCCCAATGTATCTTAGTTTTCATTTGCACTCAATAGCATACACCAAATACTTTGTGTAGCAGGTGATATTGTTATCAATTTTGTACATCTTGTTGTTTGGTCCAGTAAATTGTTTTGCAGTGGCCACATTTGAAAAACCCCAAAGTGTGTTGGGTAAGCCAGTTGGGTGTTTGTTCTACTTTTGGGTAGCTGGGGCTGAGAATGTTTCTTAAACATACGCCCCTGCGAAAAGTTATCTCAGGTCTAGATGTTGTGAATTCCTTTAGTGTTTTGTCTGCTGTAAGTAGGTGCCAATGTCTCTGCATACTTTGTAGTGCAGACAGTGCCTCTCTCTCTCCCTTGGTAAGATTATCGCTTCTGTTGGTGTAATGTGCTTGCGTGTAGGAGTGTTTGTCTAGGTCTAATAACACCAACTTGTGGAAAATGCCCAAATTGCTACCAGCCGGCAGCTGCGGTGTCCATTTTGATTTGTCCTTTAAGCCACTTGGTGTGGCTTACACCAAGTGGCTTAAAATTACAGATTTTAACAAACACGCAAACACACTAACACAAAGTATGCAGAGACATTGGCACCTACTTACAGCAGACAAACCACTAAAGGAATTCACAACATTTAGACCTGAGATAACTTTTCGCAGGGGCGTATGTTTAAGAAACATTCTCAGCCCCAGCTACCCAAAAGTAGAACAAACACCCAACTGGCTTACCCAACACACTTTAGGTTTTTTCAAATGTGGCCACTGCTCCATGTGCAGATGGGCCACTGACAGAAAAAAACAATTTACTGGACCAAACAACAAGGGGGCATATTCTCAAGGACTTATCTCCGACTTACTGGCACTTTAGCGCTTCAAAAGTGGCGATAGACTTATTGCCCTATTCTCAAGCTGGTGCAAACTGCCGATATCGCCAGATTCCCAGCAATATCCTCTGCAAAAAACATCGTCACGGATGAGAGCGACAACTACACTAATGAAATGCATAGTAGGCGGTCCCGTGCAAAAACACACGAAAACACCACTTCGCCAGATCTGCGATGCGACCCAAAAACAGGCGATAAGGCGCGTTAGCAGCAGGGATTTAACACCTGCCTTTTACTGGTGTAAAGCAGGACGACAACCTGCAGCATGAAAGGGAGCCCATCCCAGAGCCACATCTGAAGACCAACACATGTCATGGAGCTACTGACCATGCAGCTCGGAGACCCAAGAGGGCCACAACAGCCACCGCCACCACCCCCAGGATCCCCCCCGGACTACCACCGAGGCAGCGCAGAACAAGACAGCTGACCTTCCCAAAATGGCATGGCCCCACAGCCACACAATTGCAGAATGTGGGAAGAGGTGGGAACCAAGTTTGTGTGAAGGAGGCAAGTCACCCATGAATAAGAATCAATCAATCAGGGAATTGTAAGCACGCTACTCACCCGTGAGGGTCTCAAGGCGCTGAGGGGGGGGGTCCGCAGATCTGTTTAGCCGAAGAGCCAGGTCTTGAGGGTCTTCCTGAAGGTGTTCAGGGAGGGGGCGCGTCTGATGTCTGCCGGTAGCTCGTTCCAGTTCTTGGCTGCAATGTGAGAGAAGGATCTTCCACCTGCTCTGGCTCTGTGGATGCGCGGGGTTTCGGCCAGTGCGAGGTTGGAAGATCGGAGGTTTCTTTTGGGTACGTGGAAGTTGATTCTGTCGTTGAGGTATTTGGGTCCGTTGTTGTGTAGGCATTTGTAGGCGTGAGTGAGGATTTTGAAAGTGACTCTTTTCTCCATGGGGAGCCAGTGAAGACTTCGTAGGTGTTGGCTGATGTGTTTGTGTCAGGGGATGCCGAGGACGAGTCTAGCGGCGGTGTTCTGTATTGTTTGGAGTTTGCGGAGTAGGGACTTGTTGATGCCGGCGTAGAGTGCGTTTCCATAGTCCAGTCTGCTGGTGATGAGTGCGTGGGTGAATGTCTTCCTTGACTCAGGGGGATCCACTTGAAGGTCTTGCGGACGGTGTTGAAGCAGCTGGAGGTGACGGCGTTGACCTGTTGGTTCACGGTGAGTGATGAGTCGAGTACGATGCCGAGGTTCTTGGCGTGGTCTGAGGGGGTAGGTGGGCTTCCAAGGGCAGTCGGCCACCAGGTGCTGTCCCATGCAGAAGGGTTGGTACCGAGGATGAGGACTTCTGTCTTCTCGGCATTGAGCTTCAGGCAGCTGTTGGTCATTCAGACTGCGACGTCTTGCATTCCTTTCTGGAAGTTGAGTTTGGCAGTGGTGGGGTCTTTGGTGAGGGAGAGGATGAGCTGGGTGTCGTCGGCGTAGGATATGATGTTGAGGCCGTGTTGTCGGACGATGGCTGCGAGGGGGGCCATGTAGATGTTGAAGAGGGTGGGGTTCAGTGATGAACCCTGTGGGACTCCGCAGGTGATTTTCATTGGGTCAGAGAGGAAGGGTGGGAGTCTGATCCTTTGGCTTCTTCCGGTGAGGAATGATCGGATCCAGTCCAGGGCTGTTCCTTGTATGCCTGCGTCGTGTAGTCTGGCGACTAGTGTGCGGTGGGAGACGGTGTCGAAGGCCGCTGATATGTCGAGTAAGATGAGGGCTGCGGAGTGGCCTTGGTCCAGGAGGGTGCGGATGTCGTCTGTGGCGGCGAGTCGGGCGGTCTCTGTGCTGTGGTTGTTTCGGAATCCGGATTGGGACGGGTCGAGGACGGCGTTCTCTTCAATGAATCGTGTCAGTTTCCTGTTGACTGTTTTCTCTGCAACTTTGGCTGCGAAGGGGAGGAGCGAGATGGGCCGATAGTTCTTGAGGTCGGTGGGGTCAGCTGTGGGCTTCTTGAGCAGGGGTCTGACTTCTGCACACTTCCAGTTGTCTGGGAAGGTGCCTGTTTTGAAGGTGGTGTTGATGGTGCATTGTAGTTTGGGTGCGATGGCGGCCGCAGCTCTGTGGTAGATGTGAGAGGGGCAGGGGTCGGTGGGGGCCCCCGAGTGGATGCTTTTCATGGTCGAGGCGGTGTCTTCGGCCGTGATCGGTGTCCAGTTGGAGATGGTGGGCTGGCTGGTTTTTCTGGGGGTGGGGGGCCGTCTGTGGCACCTGGTGGATGGTCGATGAAGTTGTCATAGAGGTTTTTGATCTTCAGGTGTACACAATGCCAAGTATGGCAGTGATGTGCTGGACAGACTACAGTATGCAGAGCACAGACATGTCCATGTGGACATATACTGCTGGTGTTTGTAGTGTTGTGGACAGTGGACCCAACAGTGTTACCTCAGGCAGTGGGGAAGACCCCAGTCATGTATCCGTGTCGTCCCCCCCTGTAAGCGTAAGCGGAGTGGGCTGGGCCGGCGTACGCCAGGCCAGCATAGGAGTGCGAATAAATAGGCCGGGGCTTTGGGGGTGGTTCACTTCCCAGATGGCCAATGCGTCTGCCAAGGAGGCGCCCCTCACCCTGCCACGAGTCTGCCGCCATTACCGCCAGCCTCCTCAGCCGATCGGTGGCGTCCGCAACAAAGGCCCCCAGTGGGACAGCACCGCGGAGTTATGTGTGTGCTGACTACTGTCTGCGGCCTACATTGCGGTCAGCAGGGCACTCAAATCAAATCCAATCCTGACCTGCGACGACACGCCATCATCTCTGGCTGCACACCCGCTGAGCGCTTCAGGTGCCACCAACTCAGTGCACCACAAGTCATCCTCACGTGGCTGTGGGCCCTTTCTGACCGCTGCCTCCGGCCTACACTGCGGTCAGCAGGGTTCACAAATCAAATCCAATCCTGACCTGCGAGGACACGCCATCATCTCTGGCTGCACACCCGCTGAGCGCTTGAGGTGCCACCAACTCAGTGCACCACAAGTCATCATCACGTGGCTGTGGGCCCTTTCTGACCGCTGCCTCCGGCCTACACTGCGGCCAGCAAGGCTCACAAATCAAATCCAATCCTGACCTGCGAGGACACGCCATCAGCTTTGGCTGCACACCCGCCGAGCGCTTCAGGTGCCACCAACTCAGTGCACCACAAGTCATCATCACGTGGCTATGGGCCCTTTCTGACCGATGCCTCCGGCCTACACTGCAGTCAGCAGGGCTCACAATTCAAATTGAGACTTGATTTATTAATGGCGCAGTCCAGTAGGCAACAGACATTGCTATCAGTGCGGCCCGCCCGGATGATGCATCATCGCAGGCTGCGCACCCGCTGAGCGCTTCAGGTGCCACCAACTCAGTGCACCACAAGTCATGGACCCTTTATGATTGAATCTGTGTGTGTAATACAAAGATCACTGTTCTAGTTGTTGCCAGCACCAACCACTCCCTGAGTGCTGGCTTACACTCACCCCACACCCATCCAGCACAGGCGTCACTGGACATGTGACCCTGGCAGTTCCACTATCTATCTAAGTGTGTCCTTGTGGTCATTATGTATGCATGATGGGCCAGGGCCCTACCACCTTACCTTGTTGTGTGGACTGCGGACGCAACCATGTCACCTCAGGCAGTGTCTAAGACCTTGGGCACGTAGCTCTGTGGTCCCCCCCTGTAAGCGTAAGCGGAGTGGGCTGGGCCGGCGTACGCCAGGCCAGTGTAGGGGTGTGAAGGATTTGCCCGGGCCTCTGGGCGTGGTTCAGTTCTGGCCTGGACAAGGAAGTAACTAATGAGTGTGTCACTGTTGTAGTGTCGGCGCCACCCAGCCCGCAATCGACAATGTTGCAATGTAGCATGCACCCCGAGGGCGGGCTCGCGCGAACGGAGAAATGAAGGAGCGCAAGACCGCTCGGGGTCTTGGCTCATACATGCCAAGTGTTTTGTGTATCTGTATTGCCGCAGCATGAGCCAAATGCCTAGCCTTAATCGCACGGCGAACACGCCACGTCCTGGAGATCGCTCCGGATCAACATCACTGCCGGTAAGTAATGCTCCACAGACCGGCAATAGTTGAATACTCATTGTAAGGGTAGAGCCAATAGTGATAACACCGTTTACTTTTACTTTAGGATGGGGCAGTGAGTCTAACAACTCCATTATTCGTGGATACATGAAATAGACCAGTAGTTACCAGACAACTTAGATGATATCTCCAGGATTAATAATATAAGGAACCCCTTTCCGGGTTGGAAGTATCACCGGGAACGAGGTAGGGGGTTCCCCAATTACTATTCAGTTTCATCAATGTTATAAATTTAATACCATCCTTTAGCTTATGTGCGCTTTACTTTTTAATATTTAGAGACCACTTGAAACCTACCACAGGTATCATATGATAACCAAATACCACAGCCCATATATGTGTGCTCACATAATTTAGTCAGCATGAGCACTCCCATACTGGGCAACATGAGGGTGCACTACCTCACTGTTAATGGAATAAAATAGAACAAAATGGAAGAATAATATATGAGAAACAAATCATAGATGTTAATTGCATGCCCGGAACCGCACCTTGCCTACCAAGGACTACCCCTACAAGGGAGTTGATATCATCAATTGCACCCATGTGCATAAGAGTGATAAACACGAACAACTGGGGTTTTTATGTTCTTTCTTCCCCCAGTGTTATACTGGCGCACCAATGAATATGTACAAAGTGCATGTATTATTTCGGTTCACTTGGATTTCCACACAATACCACCCACAAAGTGGAAACTTAAATAAGTCACCAAAGTCACGATGACAATATTTGATAGTAAAGCTGTTCTATTATACGATTGCATATACGAACAAGTACTTGTTTATATATTCCCTTAGCCCTGAAGAAGTCATGGGGTATTCCCTTGTAACAGCGACGAAACACGTGTTGGCTAAGAAGGCTTGAGAGTTTGAATTAAAGTCATCCGAAAATACAAGACAAGCATCAGTGTGATATATCTATGCAATTTTATGTATTTATTTCCAAACGTGTGCAGAGGATTTGTATATACAGTCAAGTGGTCTGCTGACCACGAATTTGGGGATTTGGTGGTTTTTCCCTACCTTATGCACCGTACCAGATTACTTGCTATGACAAATATATACTTGCGATAGACCTTAGAGCGCCATTGGCCTATTGCCCACCACCAACCTTGTATATCCAATCCTTTACTTTCTGGGACATCTGGGGCCAGTAGAAATGACTTGACAAACCATTCCCAAGTTTTAGTCTGGCAAATATGCCCAGCTAGGGGGATGTGATGGGCCAATGTGAGTAGGAACTCTCTGTACAGCTGAGGCACTACCACTCTCCTAGTGGCACCAGGTTTGGGGTCTCTGGCCTCAGTATACAGGAGTCCCTCCTCCCAGTAGGTCCTGTGGGATCCACTAACATCTCCCTGTTCCCGGGTAGCAGCTTGCTGTCGCAGGCCCTTCAAGAGTTGGACAGACCTGCTGTCCGAATCACTGACATAACCTCGACAGACATAATATCGACAAAAATATCAACAACACTAATATCGATACCCTATACTTAATTAAAAAAATACACTAATATCGAACCCAAAATATCGTAAAACAATATTATTGATCACAGTAATATCGAACACATAAATATTGTTATTTAAAATATCGAACATCCTTTAAAAGTATACATGTCCAAAATATCGATCACAATAATATAGACAGCATTATTATCATTTTTGTAAAAATATCGACAAGTAAAAAATAGATAAAACACACAAAATTAAACACCATAAATATAGTAAAATAAATAAACATACATTGCATATAAAATAAAATCAAATACATATTTTTAAAACACAGTAAAACATATCTTAAAACATTAAATAATAAATACACTATTAATAACCATTTTAATTTTATATTTACATTAACTACGAAGTTTATTTAACATCACATATAATATAATACACATTTAAATAATTCAACATGTGAAAAGAAAAAAAATAAGTAACTGACTCTTAAATAGCGTTTTCCATATATGGAAAACAATTACCAAAACTATTAAAACAATAAAGAACAACCAATACAAATACACAATGTTCAAATAAACCAATAAGGTTAAGCAAACAATTAAATGAACACTATATAAGGAAGAAAAACTTAGGGGCTCATTACGATGGCGGGGGGAGGCACCTCTGCGGTGGTGGCGGAAAATGCCATTTACCGCACTCCAGCAGCGGTCCACCCGCCCGCCATATTACAATGGGCAAACATAGCCCATTTCATGTCCTCCGCGGTGCGCTGTGAACGGCCACAAATTGCCGTACGCCACCACGGCGGTGTGAGCCAATAGAGACCCACCGCCGTGCGGAATGACGTCCCATCCGCCGTACAAATCACAATGCCACAAACAGCCGGTCACACCGCAGCGGAGAAACCACCCAACCAGAGACGGCGGAAGCACGACAGCGAAGCGCGAAACCAGACTCCCGGTCACCTCCACCCGGTCCCGACCGCAATGGATACAGCTCTACACGCCTTTCCGGTGCTGTACCTGATCAACTACCAGCAAATAATGGCCCATCGCAGACAACGCCGCAGGTACGCAATCACACAACTCCGCACATAACCACAACACACAACTCCTGGGCTGACATACGGTTCCTGTCCACATCAGACACTCTGGTGGAGACAGGAACACATCCCCAAGTGTACCCACACATGTCCTACCTGTCACTAAATCACCCCTCCGCATCCGGGCCACACATCAGCCGCGAAATCACAGCAATGTCCCGGTCACGTCACCGCAGCGGTGCAGATGCGGGAAAACATGCGCACAATGTAGTAGGCAGGGCCAGTGCCAGGCATGGGCAGTCCACAAAGATCATAGGGCCCCACCTCCACCCTTCACACACTACACCCCCCACACCCATTAGGGGACATGCTGTGTGCTCCTCCTGTGCCCCCCTGCACAATTAACCAGCCAGGTGTACCCAGACCCTGCACTAGCAACACACCAAACAACCAGGGAGCTTGTCTCAGAAGGTGGGGGTGAAGATGAACACCCTGCACAGTAGCTCAGGGGCAGGGCATCCCTCCTCCTCACACCTACCCTCCACTCATGTCAAGCAAACTGAGTCCAATCACAAAATGAACACTCACACTGCATATGAACAACCACTTAACTGTACACACAGCCTGTCAAGTCACCCAGACACACCCCACACTGACACACAGCCACATACACATACCAGATGTCAGCAGCAATGGAGGACAATAAATGGGCTAGCCAAAAGTGAGGTGGACAGTGCTGGAAAGCCATGGAGCAAGCCACAACGCATGTGTACATCACATGCAAGAGAAGGAACATATCACACCACCCTTAGGCCATCAAATCAGACATGGCTGGCACAGTGAGTGAAATTAAACCACAGTGACCTCTGTGCAACATCTCAGGGAGACATCAAGGCAAGCCATGCATAGGCACAGGAATGATAGGAAGTGTCTGAAGTCAAACAGTGATCAGCCACACATCTGTCTTAACTTACTTACTTGTGTATGTCATCAGCACAACACACATGGCTCATTGTCACACTCCATGACTGTTAAACACAAGTTTGATCTTTCACACATACCCCTCCTCTACCCACCTCACACCTGCAGCAATCAACACCAGTGTCATACACACAGAATGGTGCAAATGAGGTCCTGTGAGTACAGTGACAACTAATCACACTCCTTGGTGTGCATCCACAAACATCACACACACACTCAGGGATGCCTGAACCAATGCTCTCCATGCCACTGGACTCAAGCTATCCTGGCTGAAGAGGGGTGAAACCCCGAAACCGGTCCTAGGATGCTTGTTTCCAGTCCAGGGAGGACCTGGCCTGGCAGTTCGGGCTGGACTGTTCCCATTGGGAGCAGGGTCAAGACTGATTTGCATATGGATGGGTTCAAACTGGAATGGCATGGTGAGCAAAAAACCGATGGATTTAGGCCCAGATCTCTGTACTGGGGTGAATGTATGACATTGTTCTGCATTCTGTCCATCAATTGTTGTTTTTGCATTTGTCACCCCGAGTGGGACGGGTATGCCCAGACGTGGGTCCCGTGCTCTCCATGCCACTGGACTCAAGCTATCCTGGCTGAAGAGGGGTGAAACCCTGAAACCGGTCCTAGGATGCTTGTTTCCAGTCCAGGGAGGACCTGGCCTGGCAGTTCGGGCTGGACTGTTCCCATTGGGAGCAGGGTCAAGACTGATTTGCGTATGGCTGGGTCCAAACTGGAATGGCATGGTGAGCAAAAAACCGAGGGATTTAGGCCCAGTTCTCTGTACTAGGGTGAATGTATGACATTGTTCTGCATTCTGTTCATCAATTGTTGTTTTTGCATTTGTCACCCCGAGTGGGACGGGTATGCCCAGACGTGGGTCCCGTGCTCTCCATGCCACTGGACTCAAGCTATCCTGGCTGAAGAGGGGTGAAACCCCGAAACCGGTCCTAGGATGCTTGTTTCCAGTCCAGGGAGGACCTGGCCTGGCAGTTCGGGCTGGACTGTTCCCATTGGGAGCAGGGTCAAGACTGATTTGCATATGGCTGGGTCCAAACTGGAATGGCATGGTGAGCAAAAAACCGATGGATTTAGGCCCAGATCTCTGTGCTGGGGTGAATGTATGACATTGTTCTGCATTCTGTCCATCAATTGTTGTTTTTGCATTTGTCACCCCGAGTTGGACAGGTATGCCCAGACGTGTGTCCCGTGCTCTCCATGCCACTCGACTCAAGCTATCCTGGCTGAAGAGGGGTGAAACCCCGAAACCGGTCCTAGGATGCTTGTTTCCAGTCCAGGGAGGACCTGGCCTGGCAGTTCGGGCTGGACTGTTCCCATTGGGAGCAGGGTGAAGACTGATTTGCATATGGCTGGGTCCAAACTGGAATGGCATGGTGAGCAAAAAACCGATGGATTTAGGCCCAGATCTCTGTACTGGGGTGAATGTATGACATTGTTCTGCATTCTGTCCATCAATTGTTGTTTTTGCATTTGTCACCCCGAGTGGGACGGGTATGCCCAGACGTGGGTCCCGTGCTCTCCATGCCACTGGACTCAAGCTATCCTGGCTGAAGAGGGGTGAAACCCCGAAACCAGTCCTAGGATGCTTGTTTCCAGTCCAGGGAGGACCTAGCCTGGCAGTTCGGGCTGGACTGTTCCCATTGGGAGCAGGGTCAAGACTGATTTGCATATGGCTGGGTCCAAACTGGAATGGCATGGTGAGCAAAAAAACGATGGATTTAGGCCCAGATCTCTGTATTGGGGTGAATGTATGACATTGTTCTGCATTCTGTCCATCAATTGTTGTTTTTGCATTTGAACAAATGCTGGCACAAAAACAATAGCTAAACACAAACCTCTCAAACAACATACAGAGAAGTCCAACAAGCCCACATATGGCCAGCCAAACAGTGGAAAGGCAATGGAACCCTAGACAGAACAGGAGTACACAACATTGTCACTCAGGACCAATGCACAGACACCATACCCCAACACAAACAAGAAGTGCATCATCTCAAAACAATCATGAACACAAACTGGGATCAATGGGACAATAAGCCAACCCAGACAGACACACCACACCACCCATCAAGTCAACATGGTATCATAGTGTACCACATGCATGCACATGCACAATCCTGACAAGTGACAGGTCAACGATAGAAGGACATAGCACTAGTGTGCACTCAAAACAAGGCCAGCAACCAGAATATAACTTGCTGCATGTGACACACACACAAGTAATGTACACTACACTTGCAACACACATCTGAATGTATCACAATGCACAAACAACTCACACACAATGTAATGCAAATAGAACATCACACACAGAGCATCTGTCAGCAGAAAGAGCCAACACAGCTCAAACACTGCATACATCCACAACAAAAACACAACAGATGCACATGCCAATCCATCACATTGCAAACTCAGCTGGACATCAGGGGATGCACACCAGGCAAGTACAAGGCAACATACACTGACAGCACTGCATGTAGGCCAAGCAGTGTGTGCACACCAACCAAATCAGTAGCACACACATCTCAGTGTCACACCATGTACTCCCACAACACAAATCAGCACAGCACACAGACAACATCACACTCTGGAAGGGTAGCAGTACCTCAGCAAACACACATACAGCTAACTCAACACTCACAGATGCACAACTCAAGGACACCCAGGTGCAAACAACATGAACAGAGGACTGTGCAGCACAAACAGTTGCACTGCACATGAGCAACCATGACTGCAAACCAGTACAAGAAAATCACACATAACCATATGTGAAACTGTCCTGAGTGGCACATTGATCCTGTGCACAGATCAGCACCACAAAGCATAGTGTAACAAATGAAGTGGTGGGAAGGCTCACACACTGGCAACCCAAGGGGATAGGTGACATGAGAATGAAGTGGTGTGTACATCAGTAGTGGACAGGTCAGGAGTGTACTATACACAAATACATGGAGGAGTCACTCACAATGGGTAGGCATCAGAAGCAAAGCTAGGGGATGGTATGACTCCACATCCCACATACCATACTGGAGCAAAAAATGTCTCAAGTGACAGCAATGCATGAGAAAACTCACCAACAATGTCAGTGTGGCTGAGCAGGTCTGCACAGTGAGCACAAACAGTAACAAGACACATGGCTGATCAACAAAACACAGCACAGACTTGGCTGTCACACACTCTGCATACTCACAACTGGCAGCAACAACAAGTAGGTGTCCCCCAGGAGTGCAAGGACACACCAGCACACTGCACAGTGCACAACCTACAACTCCCACATGTGCACACAATCACAAGCACAGGGCTGACAAATCAAACAAACAGGCACTCAGCTCCTGGGTGATACATGTGTGCAGTTGGCATTGCAGGGGCACACACACATCAACACTACTGACCAAGTCACCCCCTTCACACTTCATGACCACTCAAGTGCACACATTCAAATGTACCCATGTGACTAGGGAGACAGGCCATCACAAGATGACCATACACCAACACTGCTGTTCACACATCAAGAAAGATCACACAGACATGATGGACCCTGGCCACCCTGCCTGCAATCCTGTGGATAGAATTCCCCTCTGTGCTGGTAGTGCACCCTAACATGACATGTGTACAATTTAGCAAACTTGACCATAGAATGATTAGGATAACAGTAGGTCATCACAAACAACCATCATTGCACCCCCAAGCCTCAGAGGCAAGAAGAACTGAAGTGCCTGTCAAATCTGGCAAACTCTGAAAAAGTGAAACAAGCCATTGGCAATGTTAAAGTGGCATACAGAGCATGTGTCACATTAAACCATACCCATACATAAAACATTTTTAATTTAGCAAGGACACTGACAAAACAGACAACAGGAGTAACTGTCTTTATTACATATTACGCAGATAGTCATCAAAAGTAGACAAGAGCAAGGCCAGTGGCCAGTCCATAGTTCAAAGTAGGCACATGTGTGCATGAGAACCTGCACAGGGAATGGGCAAACAAAGTGAAAGACAGCAAGGCCAGTGGCCAGTCAATAGTTCAAAGTAGGTTCATGTGTGCATGAGAACCTGCACAGGGAATGGGCAAACAAAGTGAAAAACAGCAAGGCCAGTGGCCAGTCCATAGTTCAAAGTAGGCACATGTGTGCATGAGAACATACACATGGAATGGGCAAACAAAGTGAAAAACAGCAATGCCAGTGGCCAGTCCAAAGTAGGCACATGTGTGCATGAAAACCTGCACAGGGAATGGGCAAACAAAGTGAAAAACAGCAAGGCCAGTGGCCAGTCCATAGTCCAAAGTAGGCACACGTGTGCATGAGAACCTGCACAGGGAATGGGCAAACAAAGTGAAAGACAGCAAGGCCAGTGGCCAGTCCATAGTTCAAAGTAGGCACATGTGTGCATGAGAACCTGCACAGGGAATGGGCAAACAAAGTGAAAGACAGCAAGGCCAGTGGCCAGTCCATAGTTCAAAGTAGGCACATGTGTGCATGAGAACCTGCACAGGGAATGGGCAAACAAAGTGAAAAACAGCAAGGCCAGTTGCTAGTCCATAGTTCAAAGTAGGCACATGTGTGCATGAGAACCTGCACAGGGAATGGGCAAACAAAGTGAAAAAGACCGTACACTGCCATGGTCAGCAACACAGCTGGGGGGATAACAATGGGCAGTCCAGGTACCGCTGTGGGAGAGACAGGTGTGGGAGGGGGACTTAGCCTCAGACTTGGCTGTCAGTCGAACTGGGAGGTGGCTGATTGTCGGGCCCAGTTGGAGGACTGGACCTGGGAGAGAGAGGACCAGCTGAGGTAATAGCATCAGTGGCTTTGGGAGCCGGAGGGCTGCTTGGACCGGGTGGTGTGGTGTTACGTGAAGGCGGAGACATGCTGCCGTGAGACACAGTGTGTGAGGGAGAATGTGGAGGGGTGCCTTTCCACTTCTTGGGGATTCGATAGGTAATTTTGGTCTTGGTAGGAGTGGGAGGTGGGGTGGGCACAACAGGCACACTCTCCACCAAAGGTGCCACAGGTGCAGGCGGTGGCCCTCCTTATGGGATCTGCTGGATCCGGCGGTACGCTTGTCCTGGCCTTGCCTTTTCCCCTCCATCCCCTGTTGACCAGGTGAACCCCCTACAGTGCCCTCCTTTCCCAGCTTCACAGGGGTGTGGGTGGGAGTCGAGGTTGTGGGTGAATCTGCCTTAGAGGGCATTTTCTGCGGACTCCTAGCATGCACCAGCTTCACAGCAGGCACACAACTGTCTGCTTGACTTTGGGAGATGCTTTTGGGATGGGAGTGTCCTTGGATGGGGATGATTTTGAGGCATGTGAGCCTGAGGCCTGCTTCTTTGCTTGATGCCCCTGAGTGTCACCTGAAGGGCTTTTGCCTTTGTGCTCCGGTGTGACTTTGGTTTGTTTGGGGGATGGTGTCTGCACTCTGGCCTGCTTGGGGTGCTGCTGTTGTGTGCTGCGTGTGGTGTACCTTGAGCCTGAGGGCTGTGGTGTGTGGTCACTCTCATCAGATGTAGCCACTGGCAGGGGGGTGGCCGAAGGGACTGGAGCTGGACTCTGAGCCTGTGACAGCTGAATGGCTGCCGTCACTGTGGAGGACAAAGACTGGACAGTCCTGTGTAGCCCACCCACGTCTGAATGAATGCCCTCCATGAAGGCAACTACCTGTGCCAACTTCTTGTCATGGTCTAGGAAAGCATTCAGGAGAGTTGTCTGACCCACACACAGCTGGCGAAAAAGGTCCACAGCCTCAACACTGAGGGCAGCAGGGGAGACAGGGGCAGGGGCAGCGGTGCCTGGGGGAAGGACACTCTTCCCTTCTTACTGGTGCGAATACGGGCAGCACTAGTGGAAGTAGCTGGGAGGGTGGGCACTGGACGATGTGTGGTGGAAGAGGAGGCAGATTTCCCACTCCCTGTGCCCGCCAACATTGAGGAGTCACCGCTGGCATCAGATGACGTTGAGGTTGGTGCCTCTGGCTGTGATTCCTCAAGCACACTCCTGTCCCCCTCCGAGGCGCTGGTCACGTCAGTGTGCTCATGTGAAGCAGTCGTGCCTGATGCCTCACCACTGGTGTCCGTCCCCTGTCCTTCTGTGCCCTCGGTAGATGCTGCAAGAGACAGAGACGTAGGTTCAGTTTAGTGCCATACACACAAACATCATATGCAAGCAACGCACAAAACAAGATGGTGATACCTCCATGTTGCACACCACCCTGTGCAGTCACATTGTGCAACCTTAAGTCAAAACTCAAAAATTGCATGGTAACATGCAAACTTGGCATAATTGACCCATGTGATGTCCACACAGCCAAATAGCTTGCCCGTGCCACCGTGTAACCAGACATACAGATCCCTCTGAGAATACCTAGGTCCCTGTGGGTGAAAAAGATGTACATCCCAACATGTTGTCACAGTCACATATGGAGTCACCATAAGGGGACAACACAGATACAGACTCCAAAATATCATTTCGCAATGGCCATGAGCTCATGCCATCCACCATGTCATGCTTTGGAGCACAACTACAGTTCCACATTGGTGTCAGATGTGTAGTTCTCACAATTTTGAGGTCAGGCACTGCACACATTGATGAAAGCACACTCAGATGAGGCACACTGCCGTTCACTGCCTTGGGATGTCCCTGACTCCCCCAATGCAGCCGATGCCATAAGGCCACAACTCAGAATGCAACGTCAAGGGCCATTACATCAATGACATGAGAAAGTACATGTAGCGAAAATGCATGACAGTTGCACCCAACAGAGAGGCCACTTACAAGCCATTGCATCACAATAGCAACATCACAGAGCTCAGCACTGGCTCAGGCTTGGAATACATGCTGTCACTCACAACCAAAGTCACCCTTCCCAGAATACTCACCCCCAGCTTGCTGCTGATGGTCCTTCAAACGTGCATCCAGCTCTGGCTGTGTCACTGCCAAGATACGGGCCATTAGTGGTGTCATGCTCCTGCGCGCCAACCTGCCAGTCCGAGGGAGCAGCCCCATCGTCATCTCTGCCATGTTTTTGCTCAGCCGGCAGATGTCATCCCACCTCTTGTGACAGTGTGTGTGTCGTCGGTTGGAGACACCCAGAGCCCGCACCTTGTGTGCAATGGCCCTCCATACGGCATTACGCTGGTGGACTTTGAGCTGCAGGCATGGGAGACAAGAGGAGGAAATTTCAGTGACACTGGGTTATGTACCACTATCCCCCAGTACAGGAGCATGCACAAACTCAGCACAGCTTCACAGATATGTTTAGCAGAGACAATACAGCATGACACGTAGTACATGAGCATGGGATAATCATACCAAAATGCATGCAGGTATGAGGATGGACACAGTACCTGCCCATCTCATACACATGCTGAATGGCAGCACAGAAAGCAATGTGAAGGAGGCCCACATCTGCGATTCAGTTTGTGAGTGAGCAAGACATACATTACATTGGAAATGATGTGTCGGGGCAGACTCACTGTGTCCTACACTGCACACCCCTCAATGTCCTTGCCCTGTGAATGGCTCACTGTGTCATGGAGGTCACATTTAGGGACATGATCTTACAATCTCACACCCTTCTCACAAGGTCTGTCTTGTGCAATCCACAGGCCTGAGATAGCTCTTTGATGGATAGGGTAGCAGACAACCCATATGTCTCACTCTGTCCATTCAGTGATGGGTCCTTGTCAAATTGGGCAGTGACTGTGCAGGCCAGGGGGGCTCACACTGAGGTTTAACATGGGCCATCAGAACATTCACATGCAGGTACAATATGAGAGGGCAAACAGTGCCTACACATGCGAGTCTGAACACATGATGAAAACAATGGAAGGATGATATTTCCAAAGTACAGCAATCTGATGTGCCATATGTGAATTATTCACCAAGAGTGTCACCCTCAGGCATTTCACTCTTGTGCATAATGCTTACATATCCATGGTGGCAATATAGAGTCAAACACACTTCCATCAGTACCACCTGGACGTAAAGTCTGTCTCATTTCACAAAAGAGCCTGTGAAAAACCTCATGGACTCAAAGATCCATTAGCACAGGCAAAGTCTGTCCTGACTCCCACTTTCCATACTTGCAGTGTCACTGTATGGCTGCAAAAAGACTGCATGTCCCTCCCATCCTGAAAGGCAGCCCGGGGAATGTGTGAAATAGGCTACAAACCCCATTTCCCTGAAGTCAGCATGCTAGGCAGTGTATCACACAAACCCACACTCTCAGGCACATACTGCAGCAGATCAACTTCATGAGTGCACTCCCTGCACTCTCACTTCCACTCTGAAACACTTGCCATGACATCTGGAGCACCATATAGCCTCCCATACTGTGTGAGCACCTCGTCCACCAGGACCTCCAGCTCCTCTGTGGTGAAGGGACGGGCCCTGACGTTCTCAGTCCTCGCCATCACTGGGTCCATGTTAGACCTGTCAGCCCTAGGGTGGTCTTTCCATATTTTTTTTCCTTTTTCGCCTCCTTTTTGCCACCATATTTTTACTGGACCTAGGTCTCTGGGCACCTTGCCACTGCTAGCCAGTGCTGAGGTGCAGGTGCTCTCTCTCACTCAAGATGGCTGCCACAGGCCCCTGCTACTGCAGAGGGGCCTTACACGCATACACACTAGTAGCCAGGGTCAGGCTGGGGCATAGAGATACAGTATCCATTCCATCCCCGCCTCTGGGCCACATAGCCAGGCATGTAGAAAGTTCCAGAACCTTCCGGGCTGTGGGAGGAGTTATGTTTTGCCGCCTTTGGGAGAGTCACCTGACCTAGGAGTATAAAAGGCTTGGAGGGAAAACTTTCTAGTCAGTTGATGAGGCACCACTGAACCTGGGAGAACCTCCGCCGGAGTATAGGCTTTAGGGCCTAGGGGGGAGAACTACACTACTGCTGCTGACAGGGCTGAGGCCCTGCTGGAGTAAGATAGCTGAGGAATGCCCACCACCCACTGACCTTGCCCAGTGTGAGGGGACCCAGGGAACCACCTTCAGCGTGCAGGGAGGAACATCAAGCACTCCCAGACCACCAACTCATTCCCCCCTCATAAGAAGAAACTTCTGACAAGAAACTTTGACAAGAAACTTATAATAAGGAACTTCTGACAAGAAACTCCTAACAAGAAGCGCCTAAGAAGCAACCAATCTGGAGCAGTCGCAAGACACCTTAACTTGAGGAGGCCTGACCGTCCAGCCAGGCCTAAAGCCTAAACTGCCCAACTGGGGATCACCAGGTAAAGCGCCGTACCCTGAAGCGCTAGACCTTCACCCCCTATTCATTTCTGCCTGTTGCTGGGCTGCCCCCAAGTACGTTGCCAGACAGCCCTGCCCACAGGCTGCTGGTGCCCCCTGCATTCTGTCGCCCCTCAGGTCACTGACCTTGTGAGGAGATCGCGGCCGCCGCCGCCTGAGAAGAGGCACCATGTGGTGAGGTGCGCCGTCGCGTCCTCACCGGAGGAAGCGCTGAGGTGAGGGAAGCCCCTCAGGTGTGTGTGGTGAGGTGCGCCGTCCGCGCCCTCACCGAAGCGGCCAAAGAATTGCCCCCGCCGCGGCCGAAGAAGTGCCACCGCGGCCGTCGCGGCCGAAGAAATGCCACCGCCGCCGTCGCAGCCGAAGAAGTGCCACCGCCGCCGTCGCGGCCGAAGAAGTGCCACCGCCGCCGTCGCGGCCGAAGAAGTGTCCCCGCCGCCGTCGCGGCCAAAGAATTGCCCCCGCCGCCGTTGCGGCCGAAGAATTGCCACCGCTGCCGTCGCGGCCCAAGAAATCGCCAGCGCGATCACCAGCGAGGCCTCCAGGCCCCGCAGACGCCGTTGCCGAGCAACCGGGGTCGCCGGGCGTGACCCAGGAAGGCCACGCAACGATTGGGCGCCGGCCCCGGTCACGCCCCCAGCGCCGACGGAAGCCCGGGAAGAGCCCCGGCAGTGCAGAGGGAGACGGGGAGCCGGCCGGAGAGGACTGCCGGCTCCCGCTCCCTTCCCATGTGACCCTGAGCCCGCCAACCTTACCCTACCTTGATCCCGGGGGCTGGAGGAGTGAGATCCCAGCCCCGCAACGTCCCCACCGGTATACCTTGATCCCGGGGGCCGGAGTAAGGTGATACCGGCCCCCGCAACGTCCAGCCAGTCCGGCCTGAAGGCCGAGGTACCCCTACCGGGCCCCCTCCAGAACACGGGCCGGGCCTGGGGGAGTGCCAGTCGCCCTGAAGCGCGACCAACGACCAACACCACAGGTGAGCCCAGGAGGCCCCTAGGGCCCACAAAACGCCACTGGGGGCCGGGGGCCACCATTCACCCCATAAGTAATTGTATAACTTTCCCCATGAGGCGAGGCCCCGGAGAGGAGTGGGCCTAGCCTAAAGTTAACCCCTAAGGGTCATAGAAGCCCCAGGATACTGGACATGTCGAGGGGTTCCCTATAGTATTTAATAACTTATTGCAGATGCCTATTGTAATTACTGCCTAGGCCATGCTTTTAACTGCGAAGTCTTTTACCACAGGGGGAAAGTATTTAATTGAATTGAGTTGAAGTGTTTTATGTTACAGGTGTACTGGAATTGCGACGCCCACTGTACTGAATGTGGGCGCGCCTAGATCAATGCAGGCCTATTTAAATGTGAAGTGAAAAGCCTTCTTTTAAGTAATTGAATATGCTAAAGTGAACTGCATGTCTAGGCCCCTGTTTTATTAACGTACCTTGAGATCATTATTAAGTGCTACGTGTAGGAGATAATTCCTGCGGCCTCTTAGTGGCCTACAATGTTGATGAGCTATGATGCTTTATTTAAAATGTGCACCAATTGAGTAATGCAATGAATTTGAATGTAGATCTGAATTAATCTGCCTCATCTAATGCCAACTTAATTTATTTATAAAAGATCTTGATTTTAAATACAAAAGCCTGGTGTGGTGTCATGTTATTGCGTTCGCATTTCTGAGTCAGAGTAAGAGTGTGCTGCACAACTGCCTTACACATTGCCTTCGCGTGCCTTCCCAGCTTCACGCCATGCTACCGTGTCGGACTCGGTAACCCCGGTTCCAACATTTGGTGTTCAGCGGTTGGATAAGGACTGGTGCTTGTGCAGCACCCTACAGTGACTCAGTGTGCGCCGCAATTAGACACCTATTGTAATGAAAGTGCTAGGAATTCTATGGTAATTGCCGATTGTGTACATTCCTGCGTTAGACCTGTTACCTACAGTTTAGAACCCCTTCCTTAAATTGTCTGGGACCCCACCTAGGAGGATGGAGTTTGAGTTAGCCAACCTAGAAAGGTATACAGTGACACAGCTCAAGGAGTTCTGCCTAGAGAGGGGGGTGGCCGTCAAGCGAGGCGCCAGGAAGGAGGTGCTTCAGAAAGCTTTGAGGGCATGGGTAATGGCCCACCCGGAGGGATGAGGGGATGAGGAGCAGGGGGAGGCAGACAACCCAGGAGAACTGGACCTACTGCGCATTGATGTTAGCGAGAATGTGTTGCCAGGAAGACGTTCCAGGGCAGGCAGTAGTGCGTCAGGGGGAAGTTTGTCGCCAGAGGAATTTGAGGACAGAAGGGAGCAAAGGCAATTAACATTAGAACTTGCTAGGATGGAAAGAGACGGAGAACAGGCAAGGCTAGCCATGGAGGAAAGGAAGTTTGTACATGAGCTTAGCCTGAAGGAGCTAGAGCTCCGGACCTTGCAGATGGAGATGCAGGGCAAAATGAATGGTGGCAGCGTACCTGCTGGGGTTCCACAGGAGCCCAAATTCTATTTACCCAGAGAGGTGATGGCCAGTTTTAGTGTAGGTGATGACATCGACACGTGGTTGGCGGCCTACGAGGTGGCTCTGGTGGCCCATAGAGTTCCTGAGAGCTACTGGGGGGGAGGTCTTTATAGGTACATACCTCCACTAGTAAGGGACACACTTTTAACTTTGGATAAGGGGGAGCAGACTAACTACCCTATCATGAAGGAGGCCCTGCTCAAGAAGTTTGGCCTCACCCCAGAGAAGTACCGCCAAAAGTTCCGCAACAGCCACAAGCTTCACACACAAAACTGGGTGGATTTTTTTGGACTATGCCCGGAAGGCATTGGAGGGTTGGGTGTGTGGCAGCAACGTTGACAATTACAAAGGGCTGTACGACCTATTCTTGAGAGAGCACCTCCTAGAGAAATGTTTTCCGGAGCTACGCCAGTACTTGGTGGACCGCAAGCTGACCAATCCTAGGGAGCTTGCGGAGGAGGCAGACACGTGGGTCAGCACTCGGATGTCTCACAAGGGAGCCGGGGCGGACCCCCCGAAAGGTGGACAGGGGCTCCCCCAGAAGAAAGAGGGGGGAGATAAAAAGAGGGAGTTCTTTAAAGGTCCCCAAAATAGACCGCCTGGGAGAGGGGTAGGTTCCCCATCCAAATCTGGATCCCAGAAACCCACTTATCCTGACAGGAGTCAGCAGCCCAGAACTGTCCGGTGCTATGAGTGCGGGGAGGTTGGACATTACAAGGGGGATCCCCAGTGTCGCAAGAGAACCCCAGCCCCCACAGGAGGTAAGAGCCCCGGGGTGGCCAGTGTAGCGCTTGGGGAGGAGTTGTCCCTAGGTAGGGGAGGTGAGTGGACAGGCTTGACCTTAGTTTCCCTGGGGGATAGAGAGATCATCCCACGGGTTCAGGAACCCGCGAACACTGCCAAGTATCGGCAGAGGGTCCTGGTGAACGGGGAGGAGGTGGAGGCTCTGAGGGACACAGGTGCCAGCATGACGATGGTGAGACGTCAGCTGGTGTCTCCAGAGCAGGTGATTCCTGAGGAATTCCACCCGGTTGTTATGGCTGATAATAGCCTGGGTCATTACCCCGTGGCCCAAGTTCCCTTTGAGTGGGGAGGAGTATCAGGTCTGTTGAAGGTTGCGGTGAGCCCTGCCATGCCAGTTGACTGTCTGCTGGGCAACGACTTGGAACATACTGCCTGGAGGGAGGTAGAGTTCAATGCCCATGCTGAGATGTTGGGATTACCAGGATGGACTTGCGCCGTCACGCGGTCCATGGCTGCCCGACAAGGAACTCAGCTGGGGTTGGAGCCTGAAAGAATGGCCCAGCCCACTGCTGGACGAGGAGATGTCCAGGAAGAGACACCCGGTGAGATGGATGGGGAGCCCGCGGAGGTGACCCCGGAGTCCGCTGAGGTGGTTGGTGTTCCCGTGGGGGACCTGCCGACCCCTGCAGAGTGGCAGGTGGAAGGAGGGCCTACCCGGGAGGAATTTTGCCGGGCGCAGAAGGAGCGCCCTACGCTTGAAGGCATGCAGCAACAGGCCGAAGCCCAAGCAGCTGGAACAGAGACTGGTAACTACCATGTCTACTGGGAGGATGGTCTCCTCTACAGTGAGCCTAAGGCTCCGGTGCATGGGTCATCAAGGGCCGTGGTGGTCCCCCAATGCTACCGAGCCTTTCTGCTAGAGTTGGCACACGAAATACCACTAGCAGGACACCTGGGCCAAGACAAGACGTTTGCACGTCTGGTCCCACATTTTTACTGGCCCAGGATGCGCGTCACTTCTGACACTTTTTGCAAGACTTGCACCACTTGCCAAGCGAGCGGCAAGACAGGGACAAAAGTGAAGGTCCCTCTAGAACCTCTCCCAGTTGTTGATACCCCTTTTGAGCGGGTAGGGATTGACATTGTCGGGCCATTGGACCCGCCGACTTCTGCAGGACATAGGTTCATTTTGGTGCTGGTAGACCACGCCACCCGGTACCCAGAGGCAATCCCTCTGAGGACCATCACTGCACCGGTGGTGGCGCGGGCCCTGATGGGGATTTTTACCCGAGTGGGATTCCCCAAGGTCGTGGTGTCAGATAGGGGCACGAATTTCATGTCGGCCTACATGCAGGCCATGTGGAAGGAGTGTGGAGTGACCTACCGGTTCTCCACTCCTTACCACCCCTAGACGAACGGACTCGTGGAGCGCTTTAACAAAACCTTGAAGGGGATGATCAGGAGCCTACCCGAGGACTTGAGAAGAAAGTGGGACGTCCTCTTACCCTGTCTGCTCTTCTCCTACCGAAAGGTGCCGCAGAAGGGGGTCGGTTTCAGCCCCTTTGAGCTGCTCTATGGCCACCCCGTTTGGGGGCCCCTCAGTCTTGTCAAGGAGGGGTGGGAGAAGTCTTCCTCGAAGCTTCCCCGTGATGTGGTCAGCTATATGCTGGCATTCCGCAGCCAAGTGGCCAAGCTGTGGAAAGAGGCCTCGGACAATCTAGAGGCAAGTCAAGCCGTCATGAAGAAATGGTATGACCGGAACGCGCGGACGGTAGAGTTAGACGCTGGACAGAAGGTGTGGGACATGGAGCCAGGAGAGCTTAGCGCCCTCCAGGACCGGTGGACTGGGCCGTTTGAGATCTTGGAAAGGAGAGGCCAGACCACATATGTCGTCGATGTGAAGACCCCACGTCAACCCCACAGGGTGTTCCACGTCAACCGCCTGAAGCCCCACCAGGAGCGTTCAGAACTCACTCTCCTAATGATAACAGATGGAAGTGAGGAGGAGGAGAGTGAGCCTCTTCCAGACCTTCTGGTGGCCCATGAGAAGGATGGTTCGGTAGAGGGAGTGGTCCTCGCCCCATCCTCGACCCCAGAGCAACAGAGGGACTGCCGCCAGGTCTTGGGGCAGTACGCCTCGTTGTTCTCCCTCACGCCTGGAATCACGCACCTGTGTACCCATGATGTGGACACAGGGGACAGTCCGCCAGTAAAAACCAAGTCTTACCGGCTGTCCGATAAAGTCAAGGCTAGTATCCAGGGTGAGGTTACCAAGATGCTAGAACTGGGAGTGATTGAGCATTCCAGTAGCCCTTGGGCTAGTCCGGTGGTGTTGGTGCCGAAAGCGGCCCCACCGGGCACCACACCAGAACTTCGGTTCTGTGTGGATTACCGTGGACTCAACTCAGTCACAAAGACCGACGCTCACCTGATCCCTCGGGCGGGTGAGCTCATTGACCGGCTGGGAGCAGCCCGGTATTTGAGTACCATTGATTTGACGTCAGGCTATTGGCAGATAGCCATGGCGGAAGGAGCAAGGGAGAAGACTGCGTTCTCCACCCCCGAGGGCCACTTTCAATTTCGGGTGATGCCCTTCGGGTTGAAAAACGCTCCAGCCACTTTCCAGCGGTTGGTGAACCAGGTGCTGTCTGGCCTAGAGGCCTTCTCTGCTGCCTACCTGGATGACATAGCTGTCTTCAGTAGCAGCTGGGAGGACCATCTGGAGCATCTCCAGGAGGTGCTACAGGCTTTGCAACGGGCTGGTTTAACCATCAAGGCCAGCAAGTGCCAGATTGGACAGGGATCTGTCGTGTACCTGGGACATCTGGTGGGCGGAGGTAAGGTGCAACCCCTCCAAGCCAAGATTGAGACCATCTTGGCCTGGGAGCCCCCAAGACCCAAACAGAGGTCCGAGCTTTTCTCGGCCTCACGGGGTATTACCGCCGGTTCGTCAAGGGATATGGAACCATCGTGGGTCCATTGATGGAATTGACTTCAAAGAAGCAGCCATGCAGAGTCATCTGGACGGCTGCCTGCCAGGAAGCCTTTGAGACCCTCAAACGTGCAATGTGCACCGCACCGGTGCTCAGGACTCCAGACTTTGGACGGGAATTTATCGTGCAGACAGACGCTTCTGAGCATGGCATAGGAGCTGTGCTCTCGCAGCTGAATGACGATGGCCAAGACCAGCCAGTGGCCTTCATTTCCCGAAGACTACTCCCCGGGAACAGCGGTGGAGTACCATCGAACGAGAAGCCTTTGCTGTGGTTTGGGCTGTAAAGAAGTTGAGGCCATACCTTTTTGGTTGTCACTTCCTGATCCAGACCGACCACAGACCCCTTCGCTGGCTCATGCAGATGAGAGGCGAAAACCCCAAATTGTTGAGGTGGTCCATTTCCCTCCAGGGGATGGACTTTCGGGTGGAACATCGACCCGGTGTAGACCACGCCAACGCTGACGGTCTCTCCCGGTTTTCCGCCTTAGCGAAGAGAACTCCCTAGAGGTTGGGAAGCTCTCCCTCTTTCGGCTGGGGGGACGCGTGTTAGACCTGTCAGCCCTAGGGTGGTCTTTCCCTATTTTTTTCCTTTTTCGCCTCCTTTTTGCCACCATATTTTTACTGGACCTAGGTCTCTGGGCACCTTGCCACTGCTAGCCAGTGCTGAGGTGCAGGTGCTCTCTCTCACTCAAGATGGCTGCCACAGGCCCCTGCTACTGCAGAGGGGCCTTACACGCATACACACTAGTAGCCAGGGTCAGGCTGGGGCATAGGGATACAGTATCCATTCCATCCCCGCCTCTGGGCCACATAGCCAGGCATGTAGAAAGTTCCAGAACCTTCCGGGCTGTGGGAGGAGTTATGTTTTGCCGCCTTTGGGAGAGTCACCTGACCTAGGAGTATAAAAGGCTTGGAGGGAAAACTTTCTAGTCAGTTGATGAGGCACCACTGAACCTGGGAGAACCTCCGCCGGAGTATAGGCTTTAGGGCCTAGGGGGAGACCTACACTACTGCTGCTGACAGGGCTGAGGCCCTGCTGGAGTAAGATAGCTGAGGAACGCCCACCACCCACTGACCTTGCCCAGTGTGAGGGGACCCAGGGAACCACCTTCAGCGTGCAGGGAGGAACATCAAGCACTCCCAGACCACCAACTCATTCCCCCCTCATAAGAAGAAACTTCTGACAAGAAACTTTGACAAGAAACTTATAATAAGGAACTTCTGACAAGAAACTCCTAACAAGAAGCGCCTAAGAAGCAACCAATCTGGAGCAGTCGCAAGACACCTTAACTTGAGGAGGCCTGACCGTCCAGCCAGGCCTAAAGCCTAAACTGCCCAACTGGGGATCACCAGGTAAAGCGCCGTACCCTGAAGCGCTAGACCTTCACCCCCTATTCATTTCTGCCTGTTGCTGGGCTGCCCCCAAGTACGTTGCCAGACAGCCCTGCCCACAGGCTGCTGGTGCCCTCTGCGTTCTGTCGCCCCTCAGGTCACTGACCTTGTGAGGAGATCGCGGCCGCCGCCTGAGAAGAGGCACCGTGTGGTGAGGTGCGCCGTCGCGCCCTCACCGGAGGAAGCGCTGAGGTGAGGGAAGCCCCTCAGGTGTGTGTGGTGAGGTGCGCCGTCCGCGCCCTCACCGAAGCGGCCAAAGAATTGCCCCCGCCGCCGTCGCGGCCGAAGAAGTGCCACCGCCGCCGTCGCGGCCGAAGAAGTGCCACCACCGCCGTCGCGGCCGAAGAAGTGTCCCCGCCGCCGTCACGGCCAAAGAATTGCCCCCGCCGCCGTCGCGGCCGAAGAATTGCCACCGCCGCGGCCCAAGAAATCGCCAGCGCGATCACCAGCGAGGCCTCCAGGCCCCGCAGACGCGGTTGCCGAGCAACCGGGGTCACCGGGCGTGACCCAGGAAGGCCGCGCCACAATTGGGCGCCGGCCCCGGTCACGCCCCCAGTGCCGACGGAAGCCCGGGAAGAGCCCCGGCAGTGCAGAGGGAGACGGGGAGCCGGCCGGAGAGGACTGCCGGCTCCCGCTCCCTTCCCCTGCGACCCTGAGCCCGCCAACCTTACCCTACCTTGATCCCGGGGGCTGGAGGAGTGAGATCCCAGCCCCCGCAACGTCCCCACCGGCATACCTTGATCCCGGGGGCCGGAGTAAGGTGATACCGGCCCCCGCAACGTCCAGCCAGTCCGGCCTGAAGGCCGAGGTACCCCTACCGGGCCCCGCCCTCCAGAACACGGGCCGGGCCTGGGGAGTGCCAGTCGCCCTGAAGCGCGACCAACGACCAACACCACAGGTGAGCCCAGGAGGCCCCTAGGGCCCACAAAACGCCACTGGGGGCCGGGGGCCACCATTAACCCCATAAGTAATTGTATAACTTTCCCCATGAGGCGAGGCCCCGGAGAGGAGTGGGCCTAGCCTAAAGTTAACCCCTAAGGGTCATAGAAGCCCCAGGATACTGGACATGTCGAGGGTTCCCTATAGTATTTAATAACTTATTGCAGATGCCTATTGTAATTACTGCCTAGGCCATGCTTTTAACTGCGAAGTCTTTTACCACAGGGGAAAGTATTTAATTGAATTGAGTTGAAGTGTTTTATGTTACAGGTGTACTGGAATTGCGACGCCCACTGTACTGAATGTGGGCGCGCCTAGATCAATGCAGGCCTATTTAAATGTGAAGTGAGAAGCCTTCTTTTAAGTAATTGAATATGCTAAAGTGAACTGCATGTCTAGGCCCCTGTTTTATTAACGTACCTTGAGATCATTATTAAGTGCTACGTGTAGGAGATAATTCCTGCGGCCTCTTAGTGGCCTACAATGTTGATGAGCTATGATGCTTTATTTAAAATGTGCACCAAATGAGTAATGCAATGAATTTGAATGTAGATCTGAATTAATCTGCCTCATCTAATGCCAACTTAATTTATTTATAAAAGATCTTGATTTTAAATACAAAAGCCTGGTGTGGTGTCATGTTATTGCGTTCGCATTTCTGAGTCAGAGTAAGAGTGTGCTGCACAACTGCCTTACACATTGCCTTCGCGTGCCTTCCCCGCTTCACGCCATGCTACCGTGTCGGACTCGGTAACCCCGGTTCCAACAGTCCAGGAGACAGGAGCAGCAGCAGTTGGTGGTGAAGAGTGTCAGTCAGCAGTGTCTGGAAGCAGTGGAAATGTGAGGCTCTCACCCACACATATATAGCCCCCTGGGGTAGTTTCTGTGGTTCTAAGCTGCTGCAATTGGTGTTCCAGGTCAGCTTTTTTCAAATGCATCCAATGACCGGCCCCGCGGTAGCGGAGCACGCCTACCACGATTTTCAAAATTGCATTTGGCTACCGCGATTGCAGTTCCCATTGGCTGTAAGGGCATGGGCATTGGCGGTGACACACCGCAGGGGCTAGGCGGTCGCTACCGCAATCGTGCATCTTTCAATTGCATCCAATGACCGGCCCCGCGGTAGCGGAGCACGCCTACCGCGATTTTCAAAATTGCATTTGGCTACCGCGATTGCGGTTCCCATTGGCTGTAAGGGCATGGGCATTGGCGGTGACACACCGCAGGGGCCAGGCGGTCACTACCGCGATCTGGCTGCTATACATTGGTGCCTATGACCATGATTTGGGTGGCGGAGCATGCCAACCGCCATTTCCCAATCTGTATATCACTACCGTGATTGCGGGTCCCATTGGCTGTAAGGGCATGGGCATTGGCGGTGACACACCGCAGGGGCCAGGCGGTCGCTACCGTGATCTGACTGCTATACATTGGTGCCTATGACTGTGATTTGGGTGGCGGAGCATGCCAACGCCATTTCCCAATCTGTATATCACTACCGCGATTGCGGGTCCCATTGGCTGTAAGGGCATGGGCATTGGCGGTGACACACCGCAGGGGCCAGGCAGTCGCTACCGCGATCTGGCTGCTATACATTGGTGCCTATGACCGTGATTTGGGTGGCGGAGCATGCCAACTGCCATTTCCCAACCTGTATATCACTAACGCGATTGCGGGTCCCATTGGCTGTAAGGGCATGGGCATTGGCGTTGACACACCGCAGGGGCCAGGCGGTCGCTACCGCGATCTGGCTGCTATACATTGGTGCCTATGACCGTGATTTGGGTGGCAGAGCATGCCAACCGCCATTTCCCAATCTGTATATCAGTATCGCGATTGCGGGTCCCATTGGCTGTAAGAGCATGGGCATTGGCGGTGACACACCGCAGGGGCCAGGCGGTCGCTACCGCGATCTGGCTGCTATACATTGGTGCCTATGACCGTGATTTGGGTGGCGGAGCATGCGAACCGCCATTTCCCAATCTGTATATCACTACCGCGATTGTGGGTCCCATTGGCTGTAAGGGCATGGGCATTGGCGGTGACACACCGCAGGGGCCAGGCGGTCGCTACTGCAATCTGGCTGCTATACATTGGTGCCTATGACCGTGATTTGGGTGGCGGAGCACGTTCACAGCGCCTATGGACACATCATGCTGTGTCAATGGCAATGGCCAGTTCTCAACAGTGTACAGTAGACACCTGAATCATGCCACAAGATAGTGCAAACAATGCCAGTGTAACATTTAGCCCACTGCTGACTACACATGCCATGTCAGTGCACATGATTGCAAACATTGGCATGTACTCCCTCACATGTCACTTATGATATTGTTGTGCATGTACACAGATCAGTGGTGTGATGGACTCTCCAATGTGTACACATGTCAATGTGTGATCTGGCTAAGCAACACACAGTGATGAAGGTCTGACTGCACAATGTGCATATTTCACTGTGTAGTTTGCTTTGCTCATGTACATACTTGATCTTAATGCACAGACTGTGCTCATTGTGTTGTTGATGTGTGCCCTGTTCGACTTACGCAAGAAGGTGTGGCAGGTACAGCAGCTAGGTAGGAGCCAGCAGTGTTGCTGTTTCACACATATGCTGTATGAACTACTCTCAGGGCTGGTTACGCAAGATGTGGACATGTACCTTTGGGCATTCACATAGTCTGAATCTGTTTGGGAGGTACTCACTGTGTGAAAACTGGACAAGTGTACAACTAGTGTAGCTGAAGGTGTCCCTACATGTAAGTTGTGCTGTAAGCTGAAGTGTGATGCCAGTCATTGTTGGCGCTGTGTCAGTCAAAACGTAAGATGTTGGACGCATCTCATGGTGGATTGCATTGACATGTGTCCCCTTTCATCTCACCTAGGAGGAGACCAAATGTGCATCGTCCCTTCACAGTGCTGGCGGACATGGAGGATGAGGACGTCATACAGAAATTCCGTCTGGATCGACCCACTCTACAAGACCTATGTGCTCTGTTGGAGCCCTACCTGCGGCCTCGCAGAACATATCCGACTGCTTTCACACCAACGTCTAAGGTGATGGCGGCCCTGCATTTTTTTGCTACTGGATCATTCCAGTACACGGTGTCTAGCGCAGGTGGGATGTTGCAACCTATGTTCAGCATGGTGCTACATGATGTCCTGTCCGCTATGATGACCTACAAGGACAGATACATCCATTTCCCCAGGAGGCATGAATTGGCGGATGTGAAGGCTGATTTTTATACCCTTGGCCACATCCCTAATGTTGTTGGTGCCATTGACTGCACACATGTTGGCCTGGTTCCACCACAGGCACATGAGCACATCTACAGGAATAGGAAACATTTCCATTCCATCAATGTGCAAGTGGTGTGCCAGGCGGATATGATAATCTCACATGTCTGTGCCAAATTTCCCGGCTCTGCCCATGACTCGTACATCCTGCGTAACAGCATTTTGCCACAGCTGATGGCAAATCTGCTTCCGGAGCGTGCATGGATTGTGGGTGAGTACGCAGAGTCAAGTAGCGTGCTGTATGTATGACATGCTGTCCTCTGCCACAGTAATGTTACAAGTTTGTCCTGTGTGTCTCACACCTAGGTGACTCTGCATATCCCAACCAGCCTTGGTTGCTGAGCCCACTGCGGAATCCCAGGACCCCGGGTGAAGTCAATCAATCAATCAATCAATCAGGGGTTTGTATAGCGCGCTACTCACCCGTGCGGGTCTCAAGGCGCTGAGGGGGAGGGAGGGAGCAGCTCTGGATCAGTCAAAGAGCCAGGTCTTGAGGTCCTTCCTGAACGTGTGCAGGGTCGGGGAGCATCTGATGTTCACAGGGAGCTCGTTCCAGGTCTTGGCTGCGATGTAGGAGAAAGCTCTCCCGCCTGTTCTGTTTCTGCGGATGCGGGGGACTTCTGCCAGGGCGAGGTCGGCGGAGCGGAGGTTCCTATTGGGTACATGGAAGGATACTCTTTCGTTGAGGTATTTGGGTCCGATGTTGTTGAGGGATTTATAGGCGTGGGTGAGGAGTTTGAAGGTGACCCTCTTCTCGACGGGGAGCCAGTGGAGGTCACATAGGTGTTGGGTCATGTGCTCGTGACGCGGTGTCCCGAGGAAGAGTCTGGCAGCGGCGTTCTGAATTGTTTGGAGTTTGTGTAGAAGGGACTTGTTGATTCCGGCGTAGAGGGCGTTGCCGTAGTCCAGTCTGCTGGTTATGAGTGCGTGGGTGACGGTCCTTCTGCAGTCGGGGGGATCCATTTGAAGGTCTTACGGAGGATTCGCAGGCAGTTGAAACTGGTGGATGCAACGGCGTTGATCTGGCGGTTCATGGAGAGGGAGGAGTCAAGGATGATTCCGAGGTTCCGAGCGTGGTCTGTAGGGGCGGGTGGGTTCTCGAGGGCGGGGTGCCACCAGGTGTTGTCCCAGGCGGAGGTGCAGGGTCTGAGGATGAGGACCTCGGTCTTCTCTGAGTTGAGCTTCAAGCAGCTGTCCTTCATCCAGGCTGCCACGTTCTTCATTCCTTCCTGGAAGCAGAGGCTGGTGTTTTCGGGGTTCTTCGTGAGTGAGAGGATGAGCTGGGTGTCATCGGCGTAGGATACGATGCTGAGCCCATGCTGTCTAACGATGGCGGCGAGGGGGGCCATGTAGATGTTGAAGAGCGTGGGGCTGAGTGATGATCCCTGGGGTACTCTGCAGTTGATTTCCTTGGGTTTGGAGAAGAAGGGCGGGAGTCGAATCCTCTGGGTTCTGCCGGAGAGGAAGTATTGGATCCAGTCAAGGGCGGCTCCTTGTATTCCCGCATCACAAAGTCTGGCTGCGAGCGTGCGATGTGAAACGGTGTCGAAAGCTGCGGATAGGTCTAGAAGGATGAGGGCCGCAGAGTGTCCCTGGTTGAGTAGTATGCGGATGTCGTCGGTGGTGGCGAGGAGGGCGGTCTCGGTGCTGTGGTTGCTGCGGAATCCAGACTGGGAGGCGTCTAGGATGGAGTTTTCTTCAATGAAGGCGGTCAGCTGGGTGTTTACGAGTCTCTCGGTGACTTTGGCCACGAAGGGGAGGAGAGAGATGGGTCGGTAGTTTTTCAGGTCCGTTGGGTCGGCCGTTGGTTTCTTGAGGGGTTTCACCTCCACCTGTTTCCAGTCGTCTGGGCAGATTCCGGATCTGAGGGAGGCGTTGATGGTCCATTGTAGTTCTGGTGCGATGGCGGCAGCGGCCCTGTGGAATACGTGTGGTGGGCAGGGGTCCGTTGGGGCTCCTGAGTGTGTTTTCTTCACTGTGGTGGTGATGAGTTCGATGGTGGCGGGATCCCAGGTTGTGATGGAGAGCTTATCGGTGGTGGTGGGTAGGGGGGTGGTGTCCGGCGCTGGTTCGCTGAAGTTGTCATAGAGGACCTTGATCTTCAGATGGAAGTAGGAGCTGAGCTTGTCGCAGAGTTCCTGGGAGGGTGTGATGTCTGTGGCTTCGCTGGAGGGGTTTGCGAACTGCTGTATGACGTTGAACAGTTCCTTGGCATTGGTCGCGTTGGTCTGGACTTTGTCTCTCATGAAGGTCCATTTGGTGTCTCTTATGCGCTGGGGGTATTCCTTCAGGGTGCTCCTGTGGTTGTTCTGTGCTTCTGAGGTTTTCTGGTTTCACCAGGTTTTCTCTAGGCATCTGCAGACGCGTCTGGCTTCTTGAAGTTCTGTGGTGAACCAGGCGGCCTTCAGAGTGCGTTGTTTGGCGGGATGGTGGAGGGATGCCAGCTTGTCGGCGCAGCAGGAGATCCAGCGGTGGAATTCCCTGGCTGCGGCGTTGGTGTCGGTCGTGGCGCTGGGGAGGTTTTGACGGAGGGTGGTGTTGAGGTGTTCCTCTGTGATCTTGCTCCAATTCAGTCATGGCAGGCGCGAGGCGGGCTTGGGTGCGGTGGTGGAGTTGAAAGTGAAGTGGACGCAGTGGTGGTCCGTCCAGAGGGGCTGGGTGGTGTGGCTGAAGCGGATGTTTGTTCCTCCCGCGAAGATGGGGTCGAGGGTGTGACCTGCTCTGTGGGTGGGCGTGTTGACGAGCTGCTTCAGTCCTAGGTTGGTGAGGTTGTCGAGGAGAGTGGTGGAGTCGGGGTCGTTGTAGTTGTCGAGGTGGAAGTTCAGGTCCCCGAGTAGAATGTAGTCCTTGGAGGTGATGGCATGGGGTGCGGTGAGCTCGGCGATGGTAGTTGCGGGTTGGGTGCGAGGTCCTGGTGGTCTGTAGATGAGGGTGCCGCGTAGCGTGGTCCTGGGGCTGGTCTGGATCTGGAAGTGGAGGTGATCTGTGTTGGAGTGGGGGCCACTCGTGCTGGATGTGGAGAGTCAGAGGGGGGTCTTGTGTGCGATGGCGAGTCCTCCTCCTGGGCGGTGCAGGCGGTCCTTTCTCTGGATCTTGTAGCCGTCTGGGATGGCAGTGGCGATGTCGGGGCCGGAGGTGGCGTTGGTCCAGGTTTCCGTGAAGAAGGCGACGTCGGGCAAGAGGGTGTCGATCAATTCCCAGATTTCTACGGCATGTCGGTGCAGGGAGCGCATGTTGAGGAGGATGCAAGTCAGGGTTTCGGTGGTGCGTGCATCAGGCGGGCCTTCGGTGGTAGTGGGAGCTTTGTCGATAGTGAAGGATGTGCGGCAGGGTCTGCACAAGAACTGCCCATGGGTGGTGTTGGGCGAGGATCTTGCGCAGTCGGCGTGACTTCCGGGGTTGAGTGCGTGGAGGGTTGATGAGTCATAGCGGTGGGGTCTGGAGGGCCAGGGTTCCTGGCGCTGGTCGCGGTCAGGTCGCGGACGGGCGCAGACAGGCTTGCCTTAGGCGCGCCCGCGCATCGGCAGCCATTAAGTAGGGCAGGGGGGCGGGGTGTGTATCTGGGAAGCGGGAACGGGGGTGAGGAGACAGAGGAATTCGGCAGGAACGGGGGAGAGAAACTGACGGCAGGCAGCACAAGGGGAAGATGCAAGCAGCAGTCAGCAGGGGCGCGCAATAAAAGTCAAAAAGAGATAAAGATAAGGAAATCTAGCTTGATACAGGGCAACAGGAGGAAGGGAGGCAGTAATGAAATAGTATGAAAAATACGGCGCAAATACAGGGACAAAAGAGTACAGGGCACCAGCGCAGTCTCGAACCCTGCTAGGCGGGCTTCAGCTGCAGAGCAAGGCACAGCGGAGCTGCTGGGGAAAAGCAGATCTCAGACTGAGGGTCTGGGGTCTTGCTCACTCTCCCCCGCAGCGGCCGCCATTAAGTAGGGAAGGGGGTGGGACGTGTATCTGGGAGGCGGAGCGGGGGGGCAGAGGAATTCGGCAGGAACGGGATGAGAGAAACTGACGGCAGGCAGCACAAGGGGAAGATGCAAGCAGCAGTCAGCAGGGGCATGCAATAAAAGTCAAACAGAGATAAAGATAAGGAAATCTAGCTTGATACAGGACAACAGGAGGAAGGGAGGCAGTAATGAAATAGTATGAAAAATACGGCGCAAAAGAGCACCGGGCACCAGCGCAGTCTCAAACCCTGCTAGGCGGGCTTCAGCGGCAGAGCAAGGCACAGCGGAGCTGCTGGGGAAGAGCAGATCTCAGGCCGAGGGTCTTGGGTCTTGCTCACGCTCCCCCCCAGCGGCTGCCATTAAGTAGGGGAGGGGAGCGGGACGTATATCTGGGAGGCGGTGCGGGGGGGCAGAGGAATTTGGCAGGAACGGGATGAGAGAAACTGACGGCAGGCAGCACAAAGGGGAAGATGCAAGCAGCAGTCAGCAGGGGCGCGCAATAAAAGTCAAAAAGAGATAAAAATAAGGAAATCTAGCTTGATACAGGGCAACAGGAGGAAGGGAGGCAGTAATGAAATAGTATGAAAAATACGGCGCAAATACAGGGACAAAAGAGTACCGGGCACCAGCACAGTCTCGAACCCTGCTAGGCCGGCTTCAGCGGCAGAGCAAGGCACAGCGGAGCTGCTGGGGAAGAGCAGATCTCAGACCGAGGGTCTGGGGTCTTGCTCGGCTACAATGATGCCCATGGGAGGACACGTCGTGTGGTGGAGCGTACTTTTGGTCTCCTGAAGTCACGATTTCGCTGCCTGGACAAGACCGGAGGTGCACTGATGTACTCTCCCCAAAAGGTGTGTCAGATCGTGTTGCATGCTGCATGCTCCACAACCTGGCCTTACGCAAGGAGATCCCCCTGCTCCTGGACGCTGATGAGCAGCCAAGGCCACCGCCTGCAAACCCACCCATGTCCAGTGACGAGGATAGTGGAGAGGAGGAAGGTGTTGACCTGCGTCAACAGCTCATCAACCGCTACTTCCCTTGAAGGTGAGTGAAAACATACAACGGTGCCATTGTCTGCTGATTGTGTTGTTGGTGAAAAGGCCTAGGGGAGATTTGTGACTGCTGCCTGTTGTTGGCTCTCTGCTGGGTGCTAATGTTTCTGGGACAGGGTAGTTGTGCACAGCTACAGGATGTCTATGTCGGTACTGTTGCTCATTGTAATGTGTGCAGATTTGAGTACCTTGATGACAAGTGTTGTGTAATGGCTGTGATGCCATTACCTGACAAGTGAATATTGTTCTTTTGTGTTTTCTTAGGTCCCTTCTGCCTCTCAATGCCTCCAGACAATACGTGCTTCTGGTACATTGTAATCCCAATCAACATTGTACATCCTGTAATAAACATGGAGCTGACACGAAAACATAGGTGTGTAAGGAGTGTTTATTTACAATTGGTATATGTGACAGGGAAGTGAATATTTACAAACAGGTGAAAAGTGAATCAATGAGTTGTCAGTGATGGTAGTTGAGACAATTGAGTAGTCACCACATTGATGTGGTGACACAGTCCAACAGACGCATGCCATTAACCTGACAGTGTGGATAAGGACAGTCAACAAAGTCAATGGCAAGGTGAAGAGGGGTGCCATCATGGCTGGCTCCTTGACTGGCGTTTGGCTGGTGCTTTGCCACGTGATCCTCCCTGGGATTTCTTTGGACGGCCCCTTGAGCATTTGGCAGGGGGTGCCTCTGCTGCGGGCTCAGCTGTGTCTGAGGACTCACCCCTCTCTGTGGCTGCAGGGGAGGTGTGGGAACTGTCATCCTGTGGGCCACTGGAGGTAGGTTGAGCTGTTGTTTGGGCCGCAGGCCTGTCTCTCAGGACACCCACTAGCTGGCCCAAGAGGTCCATGATTTGGCCCAATCGTGTGTCTATGGACCTCAGCAGCAGGCGGAGCTCACGGGATTCCTCCAGAGCTTGGCCTGTGTCCCTGGGCTTGTTCATAGGCCCCAAGGACTCTGGCGATGTTGGCCAGGGCTTCGGTCCCAGGTCCGGTTGGTCTTGTCGCCTAGTTGCCCTCCCACCTGCCCTGCTGTCCCGGACCTGTGGCGTCACCACTCTACGCATCCGCGTACTCTCCCTGCCCTCCTCATATTGTGGGGTGGGGTGGTCATCCTCTGAGGCAGGGACAGTGTTGCAGGCAGCACTGGTGGTGGTGGAGGCCGCATAGGTCGTTACAGCAGGGGTCAGCGTAGTTGTTATTGCTGAGGTTGTGGCGGTGGGGACAGTGGGGTCCTGGGACCTGTTGCGCCCTGGCATGCCTGATGGGCCGGCTTCGGGCTCCGCATCCGAGAAATCTAGGGAGTCTGCATCAGAGAGTCCATGTTCCGGGGGGGGAGACTGGCTCTGCAGGTTGGTGTGGTCATCTGCAGCTGTCAGTTCTTGGTCACCTGTGGAACAGAGGGGTAATGGTCATTAGAGTGCACCCCTCAAGCTTGGTGTTAGATGTTTTGTTGTTACATGTTATACACCACACAGTTTACATTGATATTACATTGTATGTCTGCACAGTATTGAGCATCATGTCATGATGTGGAGATACATACATTACTTGTCCATGGTGTGACATGTCAATAGGTACCATGCGCAACGTGCAGATTGTGTGATTACAAGGACCTGTCATCATCTAAAGACTAGCAGCACAACAACTTTATGTGAAGCACCTTTGTTGTTCACTCTGCAAGGAAGACATTACATCTGAGCATGAACTAGCCATTGTAGTCTCATGCATACCTTTGTCATATCATGTGCTTTGCTTTCTTTTTACGTCTGACCATGCTTGTTTTGTTTTCATATGGGCCTTGATGCTCTGCCCCCATGACACTTACAGATAGCATTCAGTGCTGTGCATGATTGTGCCCTGAATTTCTTCAACATGTGATTTGGTGAGTCAGACTTTGATTCTGTGACAGTTACATGCGCTTTTCGGTCTGCACACTGGAAGTGGCTATTGGATCTATGCCAAGTTGGATGGCATGTGAGGGCTGCTGTGGTCATCTGGCTCCATGCTTTTTGAGAGTAATGGCAGGGTGCATGCACTGTCTACCTACCTGTTCTGTGACACAGTTGAGGGGAATTGTTGCCACATGGTTCTGGGTGTGGGGGGTGTACCATCCTGCTGAGCTTTGGGACAAGGGGGCCTTTGTGGGAGTTGTTGTGCAGGCCTCCCACCCCCAAACCCCCCTCCCTGTGAACATGGCTACCTACCTGTTAGGTGAAGGTGAACAATGCAATGGCTGCCACATGCGTCTGGGTAGGGTGGAGTGCTACATCCTGCTCAGGGGTGGGACAAGGGGGCCTTGTGGGAGTTATAGTGCAGGCCTCCCACCCCCAAACCCCTCTCCCTGTGAAGATGGCTACCTACCTGTTAGGTGAAGGTGAACAATGCAATGGCTGCCACATGCTTCTGGGTGGGGTGGAGTGCTACATCCTGCTCAGGGGTGGGACAAGGGGGCTTGGTGGGAGTTGTGGTTCAGGCCTCCCACCCCCAAACCCCCCTCCCTGTGAAGATGGCTACCTACCTGTTAGGTGAAGGTGAACAATGCAATGGCTGCCACATGCTTCTGGGTGGGGTGGAGTGCTACATCCTGCTCAGGGGTGGGACAAGGGGACCTTGTGGGAGTTATAGTGCAGGCCTCCCACCCCCAAACCCCCCTCCCTGTGAAGATGGCTACCTACCTGTTAGGTGAAGGTGAACAATGCAATGGCTGCCACATGCTTCTGGGTGGGGTGGAGTGCTACATCCTGCTCAGGGGTGGGACAAGGGGGCCTGGTGGAAGTTGCGGTGCAGGCCTCCCACCCCCAAGCCCCCCTCCCTGTGAAGATGGCTACCTACCTGTTAGGTGAAGGTGAACAATGCAATGGCTGCCACATGCTTCTGGGTGGGGTGGAGTGCTACATCCTGCTCAGGGGTGGGACAAGGGGGCCTGGTGGGAGTTGTGGTGCAGGCCTCCCACCCCCAAACCCCCCTCCCTGTGAAGATGGCTACCTATCTGTTAGGTGAAGGTGAACAATGCAATGGCTGCCACATGCTTCTGGGTGGGGTGAAGTGCTATATCCTGCTCAGGGGTGAGACAAGGGGGCCTTGTGGGAGTTGTAGTGCAGGCCTCCCACCCCCAAACCCCCTCCCTGTGAAGATGGCTACCTACCTGTTAGGTGAAGGTGAACAATGCAATGGCTGCCACAGCTTCTGGGTGGGGTGGAGTGCTACATCCTGCTCAGGGGTGGGACAAGGGGGCCTGGTGGGAGTTGTGGTGCAGGCCTCCCACCCCCAAATCCCTCTCCCTGTGAAGATGGCTACCTACCTGTTAGGTGAAGGTGAACAATGCAATGGCTGCCACATGCTTCTGGGTGGGGTGGAGTGCTACATCCTGCTCAGGGGTGGGACAAGGGGACCTGGTGGGAGTTGTGGTGCAGGCCTCCCACCCCCAAACCCCCTCCCTGTGAAGATGGCTACCTACCTGTTAGGTGAAGGTGAACAATGCAATGGCTGCCACATGCTTTTGGGTGGGGTGGAGTGCTACATCCTGCTCAGGGGTGGGACAAGGGGGCCTTGTGGGAGTTGTGGCGCAGGCCTCCCTCCCCCAAACCCCCCTCCCTGTGAAGATGGCTACCTACCTGTTAGGTGAAGGTGAACAATGCAATGGCTGCCACATGCTTCTGGGTGGGGTGGAGTGCTACATCCTGCTCAGGGGTGGGACAAGGGGACCTTGTGGGAGTTATAGTGCAGGCCTCCCACCCCCAAACCCCCCTCCCTGTGAAGATGGCTACCTACCTGTTAGGTGAAGGTGAACAATGCAATGGCTGCCACATGCTTCTGGGTGGGGTGGAGTGCTACATCCTGCTCAGGGGTGGGACAAGGGGGCCTGGTGGGAGTTGTGGTGCAGGCCTCCCACCCCCAAAGCCCCCTCCCTGTGAAGATGGCTACCTACCTGTTAGGTGAAGGTGAACAATGCAATGGCTGCCACATGCTTCTGGGTGTGGTGAAGTGCTACATCCTGCTGAGCTTTGGAACAAGGGGGCCTGGTGGGAGTTGTGGTGCAGGCCTCCCACCCCCAAACCCCCTCCCTGTGAAGATGGCTACCTATCTGTTAGGTGAAGGTGAACAATGCAATGGCTGCCACATGCTTCTGGGTGGGGTGAAGTGCTATATCCTGCTCAGGGGTGAGACAAGGGGGCCTTGTGGGAGTTGTAGTGCAGGCCTCCCACCCCCAAACCCCCCTCCCTGTGAAGATGGTTACCTACCTGTTAGGTGAAGGTGAACAATGCAATGGCTGCCACATGCTTCTGGGTGGGGTGGAGTGCTACATCCTGCTCAGGGGTGGGACAAGGGGGCCTGGTGGGAGTTGTGGTGCAGGCCTCCCACCCCCAAACCCCCTTCCCTGTGAAGATGGCTACCTACCTGTTAGGTGAAGGTGAACAATGCAATGGCTGCCACATGCTTCTGGGTGGGGTGGAGTGCTACATCCTACTCAGGGGTGGGACAAGGGGACCTGGTGGGAGTTGTGGTGCAGGCCTCCCACCCCCAAACCCCCTCCCTGTGAAGATGGCTACCTACCTGTTAGGTGAAGGTGAACAATGCAATGGCTGCCACATGCTTCTGGGTGGGGTGGAGTGCTACATCCTGCTCAGGGGTGGGACAAGGGGGCCTTGTGGGAGTTGTGGCGCAGGCCTCCCTCCCCCAAACCCCCCTCCCTGTGAAGATGGCTACCTACCTGTTAGGTGAAGGTGAACAATGCAATGGCTGCCACATGCTTCTGGGTGGGGTGGAGTGCTACATCCTGCTCAGGGGTGGGACAAGGGGGCCTGGTGGGAGTTGTAGTGCAGGTCTCCCACCCCCAAACCCCCCTCCCTGTAAAGATGGCTACCTACCTGTTAGGTGAAGGTGAACAATGCAATGGCTGCCACATGCTTCTGGGTGGGGTGGAGTGCTACATCCATCTCAGGGGTGGGACAAGGGGGCCTGGTGGGAGTTGTGGTGCAGGCCTCCCACCCCCAAACCCCCCTCCCTGTGAAGATGGCTACCTACCTGTTAGGTGAAGGTGAACAATGCAATGGCTGCCACATGCTTCTGGGTGGGGTGGAGTGCTACATCCTGCTGAGCTTTGGGACAAGGGGGCCTGATGGGAGTTGTGGTGCAGGCCTCCCACCCCCAAACCCCCCTCCCTGTGAAGATGGCTACCTACCTGTTAGGTGAAGGTGAACAATGCAATGGCTGCCACATGCTTCTGGGTGGGGTGAAGTGCTACATCCTGCTCAGGGGTGGGACAAGAGGGCCTTGTGAGAGTTGTAGTGCAGGCCTCCCACCCCCAAACCCCCCTCCCTGTGAAGATGGCTACCTACCTGTTGGGTGAAGGTGAACAATGCAATGGCTGCCACATGCTTCTGGGTGGGGTGGAGTGCTACATCCTGCTCAGGGGTGGGACAAGGGGGCCTGGTGGGAGTTGTAGTGCTGGCTGCCTGTACACATGCAACCCTGGGAATGTTGCTGGCTACCTTTGGGGTGATTCAGAGGGAGTGAATGTTACATCTGTGAGACATGTGTTGGGTAGTGTGTGGTGCACATGAATGGATTTGGGCCTAGGAGGTGTAGCTTTGTAGTTGTGCAAGACAGTACATAGCAGTGTAATGGTTGACATTTGTTTGTACTTACCAGCCTCCACTCCCCCGGCTACTCCTGTGAGACTCTCTGGATGCAGTATGACAAGCACCTTCTCCTCCCATGCAGTGAATGTTCTTGGTGGAATGGGAGGGCCACCGCCAGTCATCTGAGCCAGCTGAAGGTTCTTGTAGTTCTTCTGTTTCACCAGCCTCATGAGGTCATGCCACCGCTTCATGATCTCCTTCTTGGTGCGAGGGGTGGTCCCTACTGCATTGACCTTGTTGACTATACTTCTCCACATTTGTGCTCTGGTGGCTAGTGGTGTCTGTTGGACCAGGTTACCAAACAATTGTGGTTCTACTCTGATTATCTCATCTGCCATGACTGACAACTCACTGTCAGTGAATTTGGGCATTTTCTTTTGTGCCATGGTGTGTGATGTGCAAGTGGTTTGAGGTGCGGGTGTGAGGGTGGTGGGGGTGATGTAAGTGGGGTGTGTGTGTGTGTTGCTGTGCTGGTGAGATGTGTGGTGGTTTGCCTCTCCTTTGTGCTGTAGGGTTTAGTTCCTTCAGGGGTGGAGTATTGCAAAGGATTCTGGTCAGGGAAGGGGCTGGTTTTATACTCAGCTATGTGGGTGTGTCAAAATGGAGTATTGCTGTCAGGTGGGTTGTGTGTGTTGTCCTGGGATTTGTATTTTTTTAGTTGCCATGGGGGTGTGTTATTGGTGTGTGTTAGGTGTTTTGGGGGGCTGAGCTAGTTTTATGTGTGCACTTGGTGGCCTTGTGGTGTTTTTTTTTTGTCAACCGCCATATTTCTTCAGGAGCGGCCGCGGCGGTGGGTATGCAACAGCCCTTCCGCCGGCTCTTCCATTCATCACTGTTGGCAATCGCGGCGGTCGGAAACAGCGGATCGTTCCGCTGTCACCTCAATGGTATCCTAATTTTTCGTGCGGTCACTCCGCTGGCCTAGAGGCGGTTTTGGGTGTTTCCGCCGCGAATCCGACTGCCGCGGACGGATTTTCACCTGCTCCGCCCGCTACCGGCGGGTTTTCGTGGCATCGTTCCGCCTCGGTCGGATTTTTCTGGCGGTTGATCCTAATAGGTCCCCGCCGCCGGTTTTGCTGTGGTACCAGCGGACGGTTTATTTCCGCCACCATGGCGGTCGGAATGGTTTTCCGACCGCCATCCTAATCACCCCCTTAGTCTTATTTTACACCTTAAACCAAAAACAATAAGGAAGCCGAAACTCTGCCGGATTTCCACCAAAAACAAGGACTTCATCAAAGAAAAAGCTATTGCATCCTTCAAAAAGTAAGTAAATTACCATCCACAAAATAACAACAATGCTAATCTTGAAAAACAACTATTTGTCTTACTCAAATAATTAATATATATCTTTTTCTAATTTTTGTGTCCTCTACAGATTTTTCTCAATGCATCAAGAAAAGTACAGACCAGTTCCTAAAACCATCTAACAATTAATGTAAGTATTTTGCTAAATGCCTTTTAAAAATCACATGTAAAACGCCCAACCAAACCCCAACTCCATCCCAAACACCCACCCCAGCCCATGAACAAATGTAACAAAATAAGTAAAAATGTGTTTTACTCTTCCAACAGAAAAATAAACAACTTAATAGAATTCAACAAACAAAGAAAAAACATCTCCATTGAAAAGCAGCTGAAAACCAACATTGTAAGTATATTAATAACAATGTGTATATGTTAAGAAATAAACATGTATAATATTCATTTTTATAACTTTGATATACGTTTGTTTTAGAACTTAACACATCACAATGACAGAAGGCGCCCAATTTATAACATCCCAAAAAGGAAAATGTTTTCTTTGTTACATGGGGTATGTCTATACCGAGGAAAATGCAAATTGGACTAAAAGTCAATTGGAAATGTAGCAAGTACTATTCAAATAAATGTTATGGTCGAGCAACAACTAGAGAAACAACTGTTTTGTATACAAGGGAGCATAACCACCCTCCAAATGTTACTGAAATAGATGTTAGAAATGCCCTTGATGACATTAGAGAAGCTAGCCCTAGCTCACACAAACCTACCAGTCAAATACTTAAAGAAATGCTGCCTAGAGTACCCAAACATGCTACTGGGCAAATGCCCTCTATTTCTTCATTAAAAAGAACTATAGCTCGCACAAAAAAAGCCACAACAACTACCATGCCTACTCCCAAAATATTTGAAGAGGTGGTAATTCCCCCAGAACTATCTATAACTCATAATGAAGAACCCTTTGTTCTGTATGACAACAAATGCAAAGACAAAAGAATAATAATGATGATGGACGGGACTTTTAAAATCTGTCCAAAGCCATTCTATCAACTATACACTGTCCATGCCCTATACCAAAATACCAACATCCCCTTTATCTACGCCTTGCTATCCAATAAACAAAACTCCACATATATGGATGTACTATCTAAAATTAAACAAGAAACAAATAATTATTTTCCACGGAAAATAATTATAGATTTTGAGCATGCCATGATAAGTGCAATTCTAAAAAGCTACCCACACACATCAATTCAGGGATGTTACTATCATTTCAATCAGTGTCTATGGAGACACCTACAGAAATCAACACTAAGGGGCTGATTACGATGGCGGGCGGAGGCACCTCCGCGGTGCTGGCGGAAAATGTCCTTTTCCGCACTCCATCCCCGGTCCTTGCGTCCGCTGAATTACGATGGGCAAAGATAGCCCATCTCCCATCCGCTGCGGTGTTTCGGGAACCGCCAGAAATCCCCCTCCGCAGTGGTGGCGGACGGAACCAATAGAGAGGGACTGCTGTGCGGAACGCGGTTACGACCACCGGTCGAATCACGATGCCACAAACAGCCCATCACACTGCAGCGAGGACGGCGGAAGCAATATTGCGGATAGCGAAGATCCACTCCCGGACACTCCTGACCGCAGTTCGGACAGCGGTTCGGGGTGTTACCGCTGCAATTCCGACCGCCGCGGATGGATTTTCAGCTTTTTCACACGTTCTCGGCGGTGTATCCTGGAATCCGACCGACGCGGTAGGGAGTTTCTGGCGGTGCATCCTAATCTGGCCGGTGGTTTTGCAGCGGTACCTGCGGACGAAAATTTCCCGCTAGCACGGCGGTCGGAATGCTTTTCCGCCCGCCATCGTAATCAGCCCCTAAGTGTTGAATGTGTGACAAACAGTTAATTCGCATACCAAATAAAAAAGCTTATTGCACTGGCCTACGTCCCAGTTACTGACATGGCCGAACATTACAACCTTTTAATAGAAAGTCCTTACTACCAGCAACACAAACAAAAATTAAGTCCCCTTCTAGACTATTTTGAAGATACCTGGGTGGGAAGACTCCATAGATCAGGACATAGAAGATACCATGGTGGAATGTCTACCTTAGCACACTAAACCAAGAGGCAAAAACAAACAATGCTGTTGAAGGTTGGCATAATGCCTTCCATTTATCAACAGGACGAGGTACACCTACTCTACACAAACTCCTACTCTCCCTACAAAAAGAACAGAGCTACCAACAGCTAAGAATAGAGCAATCTGTTACACAAATTAAACCTAAACTATCCAAACAATTTAAATAAATGTGTGAATACCTACAACAACAAGTCAGACTATACCCTACAACAAGAGGCCTAGAATACTTAGGGGCCCATTACGATGGCGGGCGGAAGCACTACCGCCGTGCTGGCGGATGCAAAAACCACCAGTTACCGCCGGCACGCAGCAGTCCACACGCCCGCCCAATTACGATGCGAAAAGCAGGCCAAACACCGCCGGCAAGCCAGCAACACCGTCCGCCATCAAAGTGCGCCCGCACACGTAGCGGCGCAGCACAACTGACACACACCGTCCGACGAAACACGTCCCGCCCGGCGCATAAATTACGATGCCGCAAACAAACGGCTCCCACGGCAAAGAGACACCGCACGTGAAAGAGAGGCGGAAACACGGACGCAGAGCACGGACAACGAAGAAGCGGCACCCCGGGCATGAATCCAGCACTGCAGGCCCTTCCCATGCTTCTGCTGATGCACCACCAAGGACGCAACGTACCGCGGAGACGCAGGTAGGCACACACACAACAAGTGCACGCAAACAGCGCACACAGTGCAAGGGCGGAAAAAGCGGACAACCCCCCACCAGCGCGTGCACACTACACATCCACCATTGCATCCACATATGACACACAGGCCAAATCCTAACATCGCGGAACACATGTGTACACACCACCTGGGACTAGGAACCAACCACCCCGTCACGGCCCCAAAGCGCCGATGACGCCGCCACACATGCGCACAACGCAGAGGCCAACCGCAGCGCCATGCATGCGTCGCACACAGACACAGGGACACAACCAAGCAGCACACACACCAGCCCCACCCCGAACGCACATGACACGTGACAGGCCTGCCACAGACATGTCCCCAACGCCCAATTCACGGACAACACCCAACGCCACACAACCGACGCACACATGTCAGTGAAGTCACGCAACAGCAGGACACACCCCAGTGTAACAAACATGGCGAAGCACACAGCGGCGGCAACACCAACTAGGAGAAGCAGGGCCCCTTCGGGAAGAGGAACGCCAGTACCACACTGAAAAACCCATACCACCCTGCACATATGAACAAGACACATGAAACGGAACACCAAAGAGCCCGGTGACCGACAACAGGTGGCCCAAGAATTACATCCACACACAAGGCCCAACGCAGAGCGGAAAGGCAGTCTGCCGCCCACACAAGGGAGAGCAGACAGCACTGAATGACCTTCCATTCCAACACCGAAACCACAGCCCTACGACAGAAGCCGGTGAATACAGCCATTGTCCAAGAATAGACCAACACAGGCATGCCGAGGAGACCGACCACAGGGCAGATAGCGCATATCACAGAAGCACACAACGGACGGGGAAGAAAGAAGAAAACACTCCCCCATGTCGGCCACATGCAAGTTAATTGGAAGGAGTCACACAGCACTGACCTTGAACTGTCTGAGAAGCATGTGGGAAGAGGGCCCGTGTCCTCCAAACAAGCCAACAGAACACAAGTCCTGTCTCCCCACGACTACACAGAGCTCACAGCAACCCCGGAGTGTGCACATTGCAGACTGCACACACAGCCGGAGCACGCCACCACAACGCACCGCTGCGAAATGGCAACCGCAACACACCTACCCAACTACGCCGAAGAGCTCAAGCTGTACCAAACCAGCACGATACATACATTGGGATGCGATCTCCTGTCCCTGCTGAACGTAAGTTACCGACTGACTTACCGCATCACATTGTTCAGCTGCGTCATGCCCGTCTTCTACTGTCGGAGGTGTCCCTACCAGCATCCCGTCGAGATATGCCTCTCCAACCCGGCATGTCTGAAGGCGGACCTGCTACCACTACTCCTCCCTCTGGACGCACACGACAGGGCCTGCTCTGCCTATGGGGGCATGGCGTATGTGGCCAACATCGCACGCGCACTGAAATGGAACCACTGTGCCTCCACACGACGGATCATCGAGAACAGCTACATCGAATGTCACCCAGCATGCCCCATCATGGTCCTCCAAGGGACAACCTACGAACAACACCTTGACAGCCACCATCCGCTTCATTGGCTGGCAAACATGTACACCACCAATGACATGGAAGCCCTGCTGGACGGCATCGCATACCTGACAACCTGTAAATACGTCGGACCACAACGCAGGTTCCCCGAGTGACCTATGAAGTCCAACCCCGCACCCATGCTCAGCTTCCGCACGGACTGGCCAGTCACCACCACAACAGCCATACCAAACGACCGGCAACTGTAACCACACCATCAACGACATCGCCATGACATCGGATATGACCGGGACATGCACACTGTTCCCCATCACATCCAGGAACACCGCATGCATCGTGGGAGGCAGTGGCATGGGCTCTGTGCATCGCACCCACATGGACGGAACTGCACGAACAACCAGGACACGACATGGATCCAGCGCACATGGACACACACACCGCTCAGTGGACATGAATAGGTCGCCTGGAGTCTGTGGGTGCTGCACCCCTCCCACCCCCGCCCCGGGAATCCCATACCAGGACCTTTGCATGGACGACAAGTGCATACAACAACAACACGACCCCAGTGACTGTGACATGTCCAGTAACCACCACAGTGCAACAACAAGTGGCACGCCGCTGCATGCACGCAAGCACATGCCCTGATGTCATCTCACATGCACGCGTGCATGAGGAACAACCGCAGCAAACCTGTCACATGGAACTGAGATGGACTGTGCCCATGATGCCGAGCGGTCTGGTAGGCTACATGTATACCGTCTGTGTCAAAGTCCGCAGCTCCGCAGCTATACGTAAATGTACATTAGCACAGCCTTGGCCAAGCAGATGTAACCCCACACCCTATCCCATTTGTAATCATGCTCAGTATATCCTCAATATGTATTCCGCTGCCAGTAGTGTCCACTATACTGCATCACAGAGGACAGAAGACTCAATATAATGTTTGAAACCAGAACTGTCTCCGCTGACTCATTTCACAAGTACGAATGAGAGAGGATGAGAGTATGTGAAGTACACGGCAGTCGTGACATGACCATGTAGTCCACTGGTATTGGATGTCAACGCAAATGAGTAGCACTACTGTGGAAGACACACATGTGTCGTGTGAAGTCGTATGGACGCAGTGCTCAGGTGGGTGGGTGCGACGGGTAGATGCGCACATGCCAAGTTGGAGCACGCCGTGTTGGGAGGGCTCATGAACAGTACACCACCGCTTCCCTGGGCATTGTGAGAGGACACCTGTCGGGGGAGTGAACACGTGTGTGCACAGCAGCCGGGCACACGTACAAAGCGGTACCAGGCGCACCTCAGCCCACCCTCTGTGGACGAGCTGGATCCTGTTGTGCGCCCGCCATGCCCCTTGACAAGGCACACACAGCCCCAGTCGACCAGGTGTAACCCCAACATAGTCAATCCGCACAGGCGATACAGGGCACGGGATGGCAGTGGAGCATGGTGTGTGAGAGGTCTCCTCGCGCTCCTCCTGGTCATATCACGCAGGCAATAGAACCTCAACGTCCAGCATGGCAAAAAGTCAAATGGAAGTGTAGGGGGGACGCACCACAGCACGAGCAGCAGTGACGTCACGGGAGGTGGCTCGCACCATCCCATCCATTGCCCATCATACCAACCACGACACATGCCATTGCGACTAAGTGCAAGCGCGTGCGCCACCACCCCTGAGCCCTCCCCAGAGAGGCCAAAGAGTGAATGTGTGGGCCATCAGCCACAGACGGACGCGGCATGGCCGCAAGGGCAGCCACAGCCACTGGGTGTCGCAGGTGGCGGATCCGGAAGGCGAAGACTGTGATGCATAGTCCATGCAGGCCGGGTCTCCATTTGGGGCACCACGCAGGTGGACGGCGTCCCGCCACACATCATACCCTGAGACAGCCCACTCGTGCAACTGGACCCACACATACACTCCTTGCCCTCTCTGGTGCAAGCTTGGGGCTGCCTGTGCAAGCGCTAGCCTCGCAGGTGAGCATGCATATTGGGGGGCGAGGGGAGGACATGAGGGCTGGGGCGAAGATGACTGTATCACTGTCAGTTAGTACAAGGGATGACCCAGATGTGGAAAGGAAGAGACGTGTCCCGTGTGTACTGCAACTAGTCGCCAATCCAACTACCCCCCATGTCCGGAATGTAAGCCCGCACCTAGGCCCGCCCATCCGCCACATCGAACATACCACCAGCACGACAACCTTCCCATTCGAAACACTGACTGGGGGTGGCGACCAGTGAACAATCATGTGTAGCCTACCCACGCGTACATGTGGGCCCTCCATGATCCATGTCACCTGCGGCAAAGACATGACATGCGCAATGAGGGAAGTGAGGAGAGCTGTCCGCCCCACGCGCAGAAGGTGCATCAGCTCCACAGACCCAGCAGCGAGTCCAGCAGGGGTCACATGTGCAGGGGCAGCTGTCCCTGGTGTGAAGGCACATGCATATAGACAGCACATCGACCAATGTGTAGTCTGCCCACATCCACAGTCCATCATCATGCGGACATAGGAATTGAACACAGGGCAACACATCTTAGCTGGTGCACCCACCGTGACCAACAATGCGCAATCATCGACGTACCCGCCCTGTGCATGGCCCCCCAACTGAGGCACATCCAGTGCCACCATCCCACACACACAAGCCTTCCACGGAACATGCTGTGTCCAATGGTCAGTACAGAGTCAGCGCCCATCTGGTGGATCCTGAACAGGAGACACATGCACACACATGCCAGCTCCCACTATGTACGACTGCCACCTGGCACGTGCAATGTAACCTCTCACCTGTGACGTGTGACTGCAAGCACACAGCCGTCTTGGCATGGGGCTGTCAATGTGGACACCAGTCAATGTTTCGGGAGCTGTGATCCGTACAGTGCTGTACATAGGGTGCAGTGCTGACACCTACTACTGTCTCATATCCCCTCGTGCCACAGGTCCCACTTGTATTGGCCGCTCAGCCCGTGCCCACATCGTCGTCGTCGTGTGCCATACTCATCCAGCCTCGGAAGCAGTTCCATGCTCAGCAGACACTCATGTTGCCGTGGCGTTGCCGCTTGACGAATATGCAGTCAGTCCCCATCAGCACGCCCCGCAAGTCATTGGGGCCTAGATCCCCATGTGCATGCACATGGCAGTGGTATGTCTCACTTGCCATTGCCATTGTTGGGAGACCTGTGTAAGTGTATTGTGGCCGTGCCGTCCCAGCTTGACAGCTGGGCTGTGGCTCATGTGCTTGCTCAGTCATGTCAGTGATGTGTATGCGAAATTGCTATGTGCCGTGTTGCTTTGACATGTGTCCTCTGCCATTTAACCCAGGCGGAGACCGAACATTGACCGCCCATACCAATTGCTGGCGGACATGGACGATACAGAGGTAATCAGGAAGTTTCGGCTGGACAGGCCAACTCTGCATCGACTGTGTGCCATGTTAGAGCCCCATCTCCGTCCCCGCAGGGTGTATCCGACTGCTGTCACCCCCACGGCTAAGGTGATGGCCGCCATGCATTTCTTCGCCACTGGGTCATTCCAGCACACAGTGGGCAGTGGAGGAGGGATGTCCCAGCCCATGTTCAGCAAGGTGCTGAGGGATGTACTGGCAGCCATGATGCTGTACCGGAACAGGTACATCAGATTCCCCAGGGCTCGTGAATTGGCGGCAGTGAAGGGTGCATTCTATGCCCTTGGCAGAATCCCACACGTCGTGGGAGCCATTGACTGCACTCATGTTGGCCTTGTTCCACCACAGGCCACTGAGCACCTGTACCGCAACAGGAAGCACACGCACTCCCTGAATGTGCAAGTGGTGTGCCTTGCGGACATGGTGATCACCCACGTGTGTGCAAAGTTTCCAGGCTCGGCCCATGACGCACACATAATGCGCAACAGCATCTTGCCACGACTGATGGCCAATCTGCAACAGGATCGTGCCTGTGTTGTCGGTGAGTATGTGGAGTGGTGTAGCGTGCTGGTTGTGCGATGCTGTCCCCTGTCCAGTTGGAATAGCTACGGTTCTCTGTGTCCCTCACACCCAGGTGACTCTGCGTATCCGAATGGGGCATGGCTGCTCAGTCCATTGAGGAATCCTCGCACCCCAGCAGACGATCGATACAATGAGGCACATGGGAGGACCAGACGTGTGGTCGAGCGTACCTTTGGCCTCCTCAAGTCCAGGTTCAGGTGCCTGGACCGCACCGGGAGTGCACTGGCGTACTCCCCACAGAAGGTGTGCCAGATAGTGGTGGCGTGCTGCATGCTGCACAATCTGGCCATTCGGAAGCAGATCCCCCTCATTGTGGATGACGGAGATCAACCAGGGCCCCAGCCCGCAGACCAGGACAGCTCGAGTGAGGTGGACAGCGGAGAGGAGGAAGCTGGGAATGTGCGCCAGCAGCTCATCGCCCGCTACTTCACTTGACGGTGAGTGTCCATGTACGACGGATGATGTGTCTGTATCTATGCAGGTGTGTGTGTGCTGTGTCAGGGTGGCCGTATGTTCACTGCGTGCAGTGTGTCAACGCTCCATGGCCAGGGTAGTATGCCACTGTTGGTGGCTGTGGCATTGTGCCCTATTGCTCTGTGCGATGTGTGTACATTGCTTGTAGTTGTTGACATGTACTGTGTGATGGGTGTGTGACACACTCATTGAATGTGCTCCTGTTCTGTCTCCCACCCCTAGGTCCCTACAGGCCCTCCGGATTCCATTTCCATGCCACGCATCAGGTGCCTTTCCGCCCAAGGTGGCCGTTGTATTCCGTACAATAAAGACACAGGGCACAAACAGCAGTTAGTGAAAAAGGTGCATTTATTACAAACTGTGACATGTGATTGTGTGTAAGGTGATGACAAAAGTGGTGCGTGCAGTGACAATGAGCTGTCGGTCATGGCTGCGTGATGATCAGGGTGTACCCACTGGTTCTATGTCCATAGTCCAACACACACATGCCATCCAGATGGCTGTGTGGAGTGGGATCGTAGAGCAAGTCAATGCAGTGGCTGGTCAAGGAAGGCTGGCGGAAGGCTGGCTGGCTGCCTCACTTGCGACTGGAGCGTGCGAAGTCCTCCCGGGAGATCTGTTTCCTCTTCGGACGGCCCCTTCCACGTTTGGGAGGGGGTGTGTGGTGGCGACCTGCTGGTGGTGGGTGAGGTGTGCTCACTGGCTGTGGACGCAGGGGAAGTGGACACTGCTGCCCGAGCCTGCGCCCTAGCAGGTGGTGGCGGAGGTGGTGTTGCTGGCCTTGCCTGTGACCCCACCGCCACCACCAGCTGGCCCATGAGGTCCACGAGTTGGTCCATACGGGACACGAATTGGCCCATATGGGCGTCCATGGACCTCAGCACCCCCAGCACCTCCCGCGTGTCAGTAGCAGACCTGGCCCATTGTCCTTGGGCCTCTTCATAGGCCCCAAGGACTCTGTCCATTTGAGGCAGGGCATGGCTCCCAGGGGAGGCTGGCGTTTCCCTGACCCTGCTCCTCCTACCAGTCCTGCTGCCACCGGCCTGCCCACTAGCCACATTGCTCACCACGGTCCTCGCTGTGGCTCCCAGGGTGGATCCAGTCGGCCGGGCCACCACCTGCGCTGGGGCTGGTGCCAGCGAAGACGTGGTGGTGGTGGAGGCGGTGGTGGTCGGTGCGGCGATGGTGGCGGTTGCGGCAGTGGTAGTGGCCGCAATGACCGTGGGTGTGGCCGCAACGACAGTGGCAGCAGGGGACTGGGACTGTTCAGCATCCCTGGATGATGGGTTGGTGGGTAGGAGGGGTCCTGGGGAGCGGCTGGGCCCTGCCACGCCAGATGGGCCAGCTTGGTGGTCCGTGTCCGAAGAGGTGGACAGATCCTCCAGATCCGTGTGTCCTCGTTGGGGGCTTGTAGGCTGGCTGTGCTGGCTGCTGTCTCCATCCCCAGCGTCCAGCAGTTCGTCACCTGTGGAGAGAATGAGATTTGTTATTGTGTTGCACCTGGCGAAGTATGTATTAGTCGTCTGACATTGGCAGTTCGTGCAATCTCGTACATGGGTTTCCCGGAGGCGAGTGTGTGGCTGTGGCATCTGTAGGTGTGTGTGCTAGGCAATGGGACTGTGTGCTGTGCACATGTGGCATGGGACGGATTGGCCATGCCGATGGGTGTGTTGCTTTGCCCCTACTCATTGTGACTCTGGTGTATGCGGGCTCCTGGCCCATCCTGGGTCTGGTTTGTACTTTGCTTTTGGAGTTCAAATGGAACGCTTAGGAACGCATATGGCAACATGGGGGCCATGCCCCAGATTCGCATTTGGGAGGGTATATGCTTTTGGGGTACATGCTGTGAGCCATGGGTGCCGAACGTGACATGTGTTGTGGCAGCATGACAGTGCATGGTCTGAGGTGTGTGCATGCCTGACATGCCCTGCATATTTGCTGTCTGTTGTGGTTACTGGACATGGCATTGGACGCATCGTTATGAGTGAGTGATAGTTGTGTGCCAGCCAACGTATTGCAGTTGTCCCATCTCCTTGGTGTGCGTGCTGCCCTGTGCCATGTGCATCACTGCAGTGCTCGGGGGGTGTGGCCCATGTTGTGTGTTGTTGCTCACAGTGTGTCGTGCGCTTAATTGACTTCTGGCACATGGTTGGTCATGGGCATGTGTCTTAGCGTGACTGCTGTATGTGTGGCAGCTGTGCGGATGACATGCCTTTCATGAGACTGGGGCTGACGGATGGGATGGATGGTATGTTGTATGTGCATGGTGTGTCTGTGTGTTTGATGGGTTCAGTGGTGTTCGTGTGCATTTCTGTTGTTCCGCTCTGTTGCGTCTAGTGTTGTTTGTCTTACATAGGCGTAGTTGTGGGGTGTGTGGTTGACAGGCAGTAGGGGCTACATGGACAGGACTTCAATGGTGTTTCGGTTGTGTGTGATGAGTTGCACAGTGGCTGCCGTGTGGGACTATATTCAGTGTGGCTTGTGCATGCAGACGTGGCTCCTTGGGTGTTGCTATGTCTGTGATGGGTCATGTGGGGTGTGAGTCTGCTGTTCATGTCCGTGTGCACATTGTTCACTTGTTCGTGACGGTGGGCGGTGCTGCGTGTCCGTGTGCTACGTGACATGTCCCATGTGTTGGTGGTGTTATGGTCCTCATGCCTCCAGTAATCCAGCCCTGTCCAGTTTCCCACCTGCAAGTTGTTCGTGCGTGCACTGTACTGGATGCCACATGGCTCTTAGCGGGGGGTGCTCCATGTTGCAGGTCTGTGGGGGTGGGGGGTGTAGTGGGTCGTGGGGGTGGCTGTACACCCACTGACACCGATTGCTGTGGACCGTGATGTCTGCCTTTCGGCTGTCGTTGTGCACTGCGGTGGCTGACACGTGGGTGTGGGGTGTGGGGGATGCTCCTCCTTGCTGTGCTGTGGGACTGGGGCCTGGTGTGTGTTGTACTTGGGCTGTCCACCGTCCCACCCACTGCACTTTGTGTTCCTGCCACTTACCTGTTACTTGTCGGTTGGTGCAGCTGTGCCTGACACATGGGTGTGGGGAGTGCTCCACCTTGCTGGTCTGTGGGAGTGGGGGCCTGGTGGGTGTTGTACTTCAGCTGTCCACCGTCCCACCCACTGCACTTTGTGTTCCTGCCACTTACCTGTTACTTGTCGGTTAGTGCAGCTGTGGCGGACACATGGGTGTGGTGGGTGCTCGTTGTGGCGCTTCTGGCATATTTGGGGACCTGTTGGTGGTTACGTGGCTGGCTTAGTGTACACATGTCCCCACGCATCTTACAGTTGTTCGGGTTGGCCTGTGTGTGGTAGTGTCTGTTGCATGTGCGTGTGATGTGTTGTGTATTGTGTGCTGGACATGGGGGTGTTTGTCCCTGGGAGCTGTGGCATGGTGGTTGCGCATGTGTGTACATAGCGGTGTGCTGGTATACATTAGTTTGTACTTACCAGCCTCCACTCCCCCTGCTAATCCGGCGAGGATCTCCGGATGGATTACGACTCGCACCTTCTCCTCCCACGCTTTGAAGGTCTTAAAGAGCGCGGGATTCCCTCCGCCAGTGACGGCAGCCAGCTCTCTGTTTTTGCCCTCCTTCTTCTTGACCAGGCTCTTTACGTCATTCCAACGTTTGTTTATCTCGGTTCTGTTCCTGGGCAGGGTCCCGACTGCATTGACCTGGTCTACGATCCGGGTCCACATTCTGTTTCTGGTGGCTAGTGGTGTGTGCTGGACCATGTTCCCATAGATTTGTGGGTACACCTTGATGATCTCGTCGACCATGACCGTCAGCTCCATGGGCGTGAACTTGGGCATCCTTTGTGGTGCCATGGTGTTTGTGGTGCTGGTGCGGTGTGTGTTGTGTAATGTGCAGGGGGTTTGTGGTGCCGGTGTTTGGTGGTGGTGGTGGTGGTGGTGGTTGTGATGTGTGCGTTTCTGTGGTGTGCTGCTGTCCTTGCTGTGTCACTGTGTCCTCTCCTCTCCTCTCTGGTTTGCAATGTAGCAAGGGGTTGTGGTCTGTGGGAGTGCTGCTTTTGTACTCACCTATGTGGGTGTGTCCTCATGGTCTGTTGTTTTCAGGTGTGTTGTGTCTGGGGTTCTGGCCTTTGTAGTTTTGGTTTGTCCAGGGGGGTGTTTTCGGGATGTGTACTGTGCTTGTGTATTTGTGCGTGCCTTGCTGTGTGGACTTGTTGGCCATGTTGTGTGCTATTGGTTTTGTGTGCGGATGGTTTCTGTGCAGGTACGTGGGCGCCATGGCTTCTGCCGTGTCGATTCTCATCGGCGTTGTTTGCGCTGGCGGGCGGTATTTTTGTTGTTTTTCCGCGCTCATGGCGGTGCGATCGTAATTTCACGTGCGGTGTGTCGGCCGTGAGGGCGGGCGGTTTTGTGTTGTCGTGCGTGTTTCCGTCCGTGGCGGGCGGTTTGACTCCGACTCGGACGATGGCGGGCGGTATTTTGTATGATTTTTCCGCCGATGGCGGTTTTCAGTTTGTGTACTCATAATGGCGTGGTCGGTGTTCAGGCGGTGTGTGCGGGCGGATTTTTGCCGCTTCCATGCCTGGCGGATTTTTTTACGCCGGGTATCGTAATGTGCCCCTTAGCAATGATTGCAAAAAGCCTACTCTAAACTGTCAAAACAGTGTAAAATGTTTAATACATATCTAATATTAAAATGCATACCAAATAATTTTATTTTTTCACAATACTATTTAATTAGTCTAATATATTCTTATTAATAAATAAAAATATATATAAACACATTAATTAGATATTTGAAAAAATAAACAACAACAGTAGTACATTTAATTGCATTTCCCTCCCACAATAAATAAGTTAAATAACTTACCATTTCCGTAGCTGTAGACAGAAAATTCCACATCTTGCAAAACAATCCAGGTAGATCATAATCCAAATAGAATAAAAAGTTTCCCCCCAAAAAATGAAAAAATACAACTGTTTCAAAAAGTAATCCTCGGTCCATAAATCCACAATCCGTCTACCATAAAAATCCCGAAAAATTGTTTTAAAAAAACAAAACGCTCCATGAAAACCCGAAAAATGAAGAAAGTGTAAAATAACCATTAGTTACTAAAACTAATGTACACTTCCTTAATTTAAAAAAATGCAATCTTCCGGTAACGGCAACTTTTGTCGAAAAAACCTGTAAAAAAACACAAACATTCCCACCCACACAAATATACACATATTACACCATATAACAGTATTACAAACATTACACACACAATAATAACACATATTGTACCATACTTTAACATTTCTAAACTAGGCCTCAAAACCTAACGATACATAAATCATCAAAACCTAACGTACACATAAACAACGCAAAACTCCACAAACCTAACTCTAGACACACTAACTACAACCTAACTGCCTTCAAATGTAATTAAAAATGTATTTTAAATAAATAAAATTAATCTTACCTTCCTCGACGCGAAGCAGCTCCCGACCGCTACCTTCTCCCCTTCGAAATAACCCAAAACAACCGTGACCGGTTACAAAATACTAGGCCCTAAACAAATATGGCAGCTTTAAACATAGAAAATAAATACAATTTATTTAAAAAAAGGTTATAACATTATGTCAAAATTAATTACATTTAATTAAAATACTACAATTGTTATATTATTTGTTTAAATGTATTATTGGTATTGTAAAATTATAATAATAAATATTATTAAACAAATAATATTTAATATTATAATTCCATATATTTAAATGACATACATGTATTTTAAAAATGTTTTTTTTATATTAAACTGTTTACTTTATAAAACAAATGTATACAAATTAAACAATGTAATAATTATTAATATTAATATTTCATATATTAATATTATTAATTAAAAAGTATTATTATTTCTTTAAAAAATGCAACTAAATGTATATATAAAAATTATATTATAAAATTGTTAAAACTGTTATATTTGTAAAATGTTACGAATATATGTAATATATTAAAAAATGTTAACAATACCAAACTAAAATTAACAACTGTTATAAATAAATATTTTATTTTTCAAATGTATATTAAAAAATGTGAAACTACATTATCTGATATTGCAAAGTTTACATAACTGTTTAAATAAAAAGTACAAATGTTATAAAATGTTTTTTAAATATGATTTCCTATCTCTATGTATTTGTTTATCTTACATATCGTTAATAAAAAATATATTTCTTATTCATTTCAAAATATTTTACAATAAATAAACATCAATAAAGAAATTAAAATGTCTAATTTATTGTCTACCATTTTATTAATGTTACATTTAATTTTACATATTAATTTTATTTTTAATAAATATACTATATAAAATATTATCTTTTCATTAAGTATATATACAATGTTAATTTTTTACATGCACAACTCTCTTTTAAAAATAATATTACACTACTTTAAACAATAATATTTCTTTTTTAATTACATATTAAAACACATTTAGCTAAATTATTATTCCCACTTAAGTTACCATAAATACAGGATAGGTGCTAGACAGTAATCCTAATTAATTTACTATTCCCACTCCAGGTAATATTAACACAGGGTAGTTGCTGGACACTAAACTTAATGAATTTACTATTCCCACTCCAGTTAATATTAATTAGGGGTAGATGCTGGACACTAAACTTAATTATTTTACTAATCCCACTCCAGTTAGTATTTATTAAGGGTAGGTGCTGGACACTAAACTTAATTAATTTACTATTCCCACTCCAGTTAGTATTAATTAGGGGTAGGTGCTGGACACTAAATTTAATTAATTTACTATTCCCACTCCAGTTAGTATTAATTCAGGGTAGTTGCTGGACACTAAACTTAAATAATTTACTATTCCCACTCCAGTTACTATTAATTCAGAGTAAATGCTGGACACTAAAATTATTTAATTGACTATTCCCACTCCAGTTAGTATTAATTAGGGGTAGGTGCTGGACACTAAACTTAAGTAATTTACTATTCCCACTCCAGTTAGTATTAATTAGGGGTAGGTGCTGGACACTAAACTTAAATAATTTACTATTCCCACTTCAGTTAGTATTAATTAAAGGTAGGTGCTGGACATTAAACTTAATTAATTTACTATTCCCACTCAAGTTAATATTAATTAGGGGTAGCTGCTGGACACTAAACTTATTTTTTTTACTTTTCCCACTCCAGTTAGTATTAATTCAGGGTAAGTGCTGGACACTAACATTATTTAATTGACTATTCCCACTCCAGTTAGTATTAATTAGGGGTAGGTGCTGGACACTAAACTTAATTAATTAACTATTCCCACTCCGCCATGGAAAGGCATGCGGAGAATACCTTTGGGGACCCGTTGCGGGCCCCCTGGGGCGTGGGGAGGTGGGGGGCTGCACTTGGGGGGTACCCATGGTACCCCCCAACATTGGCATGCACAAGGTGGCAGGCACCGCGCAGTGCCTGCCACCTTGTGCCTGCCAATGCACACAGTGCATTCCCAGCATTGTGGCGGGCGGTGCTGTGCGCACCGCCCACCACAATGCTGGGAATGGAGGATGCCACCGCCACGGTGGCGGTGGCATCCTAATCGCCTGTGCGGGACCGCCGCACCACTGGCGGCCGGACCCAGCACCGCTAGGGTGGCGGGCGGACAAAAGTCCGCCCGTCATCCTAATAGGCCCCATTATGTTTTGAAATGTTTGTAAATAATAATTATTTTTTCTAATTTTTTAAAAATATTTTTCATAAATGTATTAAACAGTAACCAACATTACATCCTATAAACACAACTCCAAAATTATAAAACAATACATGCAATATACAAATAGAATATAACCAAATTTGAATATATAAACGTCAAATATTTATTACATTTCATTTAATAATTTATAAAACACTCCCCACCCTTATCCCCTATCAACCCAACATCCCACTCCTAAATTTATTTTTATCAAAGTTCAAAATTATATTTTCTAAATTATAAAATTTAATTTTGAATTTTGAATAAATGTAAATGAATTATTTTAAAACACTCCCCACCCTTATCCCCTATAAACCCAACATCCCGCTCCTAAAAAATATTTTTGTAAATTAGAAATTATACTTTATAAATTAAAATTAAAATTTCGAATTTATTATTATTTTAAATGAATTAGTTTAAAACACTCCCCACCCTTATCCCCTATAAACCCAACATCCCGCTCCTAAAAAATATTTTTCTAAATTCGAAATTAATATTTAGAAATTATAAATTTAAATTTCGAATTTATTAAAATTAAAATCAATTATTTTAAAACACTCCCCATCCTTATCCCCTATAAACCCAACATCCCGCTCCCAATGTTTTTTTTCTAAATTCTAAATTATTATTTATAAATTATAAATTTAAATTTCGAATTTATTAAAATTAAAATTAATTATTTTAAAACACTCCCCACCCTTATCCCCTCTAAACCCAACATCCCGCTCCTAAAAAATATTTTACAAATTTAGGGGCCCATTACGATGGCGGGCGGAAGCACAACCGCCGTGCTGGCGGATGCAAAAAGCACCAGTTACCGCCGGCACGCAGCAGTCCACACGCCCGCCCAATTACGATGCGAAAAGCAGGCCAAACACCGCCGGCAAGCCAGCAACACCGTCCGCCATCAAAGTGCGCCCGCACACGTAGCGGCGCAGCACAACTGACACAGACCGTCCGACGAAACACGTCCCGCCCGGCGCATAAATTACGATGCCGCAAACAAACGGCTCCCACGGCTAAGAGACACTGCACGTGAAAGAGAGGCGGTAACACGGACGCAGAGCACGGACAACGAAGAAGCGGCACCCCGAGCATGAATCCAGCACTGCAGGCCGTCCCCATGCTCCTGCTGATGCACCACCAAGGACGCAACGTACCGCGGAGACGCAGGTAGGCACACACACAACAAGTGCACGCAAACAGCGCACACAGTGCAAGGGCGGAAAAAGCGGACAACCCCCCACCAGCGCGTGTACACAACACATCCACCATCGCATCCACATATGACACACAGGCCAAATCGTAACATCGCAGAACACATGTGTACACACCACCTGGGACTAGGAACCAACCACCCCGTCACGGCCCCAAAGCGCCGATGACGCCGCCACACATGCGCACAACGCAGAGGCCAACCGCAGCGCCATGCATGCGTCGCACACAGACACAGGGACACAACCAAGCAGCACACACATCAGCCCCACCCCGAACGCACATGACACGTGACAGGCCGGCCACAGACATGTCCCCAACGCCCAATTCACGGACAACACCCAACGCCACACAACCGACGCACACATGTCAGTGAAGACACGCAACAGCAGGACACACCCCAGTGTAACAAACATGGCGTAGCACACAGCGGCGGCAACACCAACTAGGAGAAGCAGGGCCCCTTCGGGAAGAGGAACGCCAGTACCACACAGAAACACCCATACCACCCTGCACATATGAACAAGACATATAAAACGGAACACCAAAGAGCCCGGGGACCGACAACAGGTGGCCCAAGAATAACATCCACACACAAGGCCCAACGCAGAGCGGAAAGGCAGCCTGCCGCCCACACAAGGGAGAGCAGACAGCACTGAATGACCTTCCATTCCAACTCCGAAACCACAGCCCTACGACAGAAGCCGGTGAATACAGCCATTGTCCAAGAATAGACCAACACAGGCATGCCGAGGAGACCGACCACAGGGCAGATAGCGCATATCACAGAAGCACACAACGGACGGGGAAGAAAGAAGAAAACACTCCCCATGTCGGCCACATGCAAGTTAATTGGAAGGAGTCACACAGCACTGACCTTGAACTGTCTGAGAAGCATGTGGGAAGAGGGCCCGTGTCCTCCAAACAAGCCAACAGAACACAAGTCCTGTCTCCCTACGACTACACAGAGCTCACAGCAACCCCGGAGCGTGCACATTGCAGACTGCACACACAGCCGGAGCACGCCACCTCAACGAACCGCTGCGAAATGGCAACCGCAACACACCTACCCAACTACGCCGAACAGCTCAAGCTGTACAAAACCAACCTGTTCCATACATTGGGATGCGATCTCCTGTCCCTGCTGAACGTAAGTTACCGACTGACTTACCGCATCACATTGTTCAGCTGCGTCATGCCCGTCTTCTACTGTCGGAGGTGTCCCTACCAGCATCCCGTCGAGATATGCCTCTCCAACCCGGCATGTCTGAAGGCGGACCTGCTACCACTACTCCTCCCTCTGGACGCACACGACAGGGCCTGCTCTGCCTATGGGGGCATGGCGTATGTGGCCAACATCGCACCCGCACTGAAATGGGACCACTGTGCCTCCACACGACGGATCATCGATAACAGCTACATCGAATGTCACCCAGCATGCCCCATCATGGTCCTCCAAGGGACAACCTACGAACAACACCTTGACAGCCACCATCCGCTTCATTGGCTGGCAAACATGTACACCACCAATGACATGGAAGCCCTGCTGGATGGCATCGCATACCTGACAACCTGTAAATACGTCGGACCACAACGCAGGTTCCCCGAGTGACCTATGATGTCCAACCCCGCACCCATGCTTAGCTTCCGCACGGACTGGCCAGTCACCACCACAACAGCCATACCAAACGACCGGCAACTGTAACCACACCATCAACGACATCGCCATGACATCGGATATGACCGGGACATGCACACTGTTCCCCATCACATCCAGGAACACCGCATGCATCGTGGGAGGCAGTGGCATGGGGTCTGTGTATCGCACCCACATGGATGGAACTGCACGAACAACCAGGACACGACATGGATCCAGCGCCCATGGACACACACACCGCTCAGTGGACATGAATAGGTCGCCTGGAGTCTGTGGGTGCTGCACCCCTCCCACCCCCGCCCCGGGAATCCCATACCAGGACCTTTGCATGGACGACAAGTGCATACAACAACAACACGACCCCAGTGACTGTGACATGTCCAGTAACCACCACAGTGCAACAACAAGTGGCACGCCGCTGCATGCACGCAAGCACATGCCCTGATGTCATCTCACATGCACGCGTGCATGAGGAACAACCGCAGCAAACCTGTCACATGGAACTGAGATGGACTGTGCCCATGATGCCAAGCGGTCTGGTAGGCTACATGTATACCGTCTGTGTCAAAGTCCGCAGCTCCGCAGCTATACGTAAATGTACATTAGCACAGCCTTGGCCAAGCAGATGTCACTCTGAAGCCCACATCCCACATGCAACAGCCAATCACATGTAACCCCACACCCTATCCCATTTGCAATCATGCTCAGTATATCCTCAACACGTATTCCGCTGCCAGTAGTGTCCACTATACTGCATCACAGAGGACAGAAGACTCAATATAATGTTTGAAACCAAAACTGTCTCCGCTGACTCATTTCACAAGTACGAATGAGAGAGGATGAGAGTATGTGAAGTACACGGCAGTCGTGACATGACCATGTAGTCCACTGGTATTGGATGTCAACGCAAATGAGTAGCACTACTGTGGAAGACACACATGTGTCGTGTGAAGTCGTATGGACGCAGTGCTCAGGTGGGTGGGTGCGACGGGTAGATGCGCACATGCCAAGTTGGAGCACGCTGTGTTGGGAGGGGTCATGAACAGTACACCACCGCTTCCCTGGGCATTGTGAGAGGACACCTGTCGGGGGGGGAGTGAACACGTGTGTGCACAGCAGCCGGGCACACGTACAAAGCGGTACCAGGCGCACCTCAGCCCACCCTCTGTGGACAAGCTGGATCCTGTTGTGCGCCCGCCATGCCCCTTGACAAATGCAAAAACAACAATTGATGGACAGAATGCAGAACAATGTCATACATTCACCCCAGTACAGAGATCTGGGCCTAAATCCATCGTTTTTGCTCACCATGCCATTCCAGTTTGAACCCAGCCATATGCAAATCAGTCTTGACCCTGTGCCCCATGGGAACAGTCCAGCCCGAACTGCCAAGCCAGGTCCTCCCTGGACTGGAAACAAGCATCCTAGGACCGGTTTCGGGCTTTCAGCCCTCATCAGCCAGGATAGCTTGATTCCAGTGGCATGGAGAGCACGGGACTCACGTCTGAGCATACCCGTCCCACTCGGGGTGACAAATGCAAAAACAACAATTGATGGACAGAATGCAGAACAATGTCATACATTCACCCCAGTACAGAGATCTGGGCCTAAATCCATCGTTTTTTGCTCACCATGCCATTCCAGTTTGAACCCAGCCATATGCAAATCAGTCTTGACCCTGTGCCCCATGGGAACAGTCCAGCCCGAACTGCCAAGCCAGGTCCTCCCTGGACTGGAAACAAGCATCCTAGGACCGGTTTCGGGCTTTCAGCCCTCATCAGCCAGGATAGCTTGATTCCAGTGGCATGGAGAGCACGGGACTCACGTCTGAGCATACCCGTCCCACTCGGGGTGACAAATGCAAAAACAACAATTGATGGACAGAATGCAGAACAATGTCATACATTCACCCCAGTACAGAGATCTGGGCCTAAATCCATCGTTTTTGCTCACCATGCCATTCCAGTTTGAACCCAGCCATATGCAAATCAGTCTTGACCCTGTGCCCCATGGGAACAGTCCAGCCCGAACTGCCAAGCCAGGTCCTCCCTGGACTGGAAACAAGCATCCTAGGACCGGTTTCGGGCTTTCAGCCCTCATCAGCCAGGATAGCTTGATTCCAGTGGCATGGAGAGCACGGGACTCACGTCTGAGCATACCCGTCCCACTCGGGGTGACAAATGCAAAAACAACAATTGATGGACAGAATGCAGAACAATGTCATACATTCACCCCAGTACAGAGATCTGGGCCTAAATCCATCGTTTTTTTGCTCACCATGCCATTCCAGTTTGAACCCAGCCATATGCAAATCAGTCTTGACCCTGTGCCCCATGGGAACAGTCCAGCCCGAACTGCCAAGCCAGGTCCTCCCTGGACTGGAAACAAGCATCCTAGGACCGGTTTCGGGCTTTCAGCCCTCATCAGCCAGGATAGCTTGATTCCAGTGGCATGGAGAGCACGGGACTCACGTCTGAGCATACCCGTCCCACTCGGGGTGACAAATGCAAAAACAACAATTGATGGACAGAATGCAGAACAATGTCATACATTCACCCCAGTACAGAGATCTGGGCCTAAATCCATCGTTTTTTGCTCACCATGCCATTCCAGTTTGAACCCAGCCATATGCAAATCAGTCTTGACCCTGTGCCCCATGGGAACAGTCCAGCCCGAACTGCCAAGCCAGGTCCTCCCTGGACTGGAAACAAGCATCCTAGGACCGGTTTCGGGCTTTCAGCCCTCATCAGCCAGGATAGCTTGATTCCAGTGGCATGGAGAGCACGGGACTCACGTCTGAGCATACCCGTCCCACTCGGGGTGACAAATGCAAAAACAACAATTGATGGACAGAATGCAGAACAATGTCATACATTCACCCCAGTACAGAGATCTGGGCCTAAATCCATCGTTTTTTTGCTCACCATGCCATTCCAGTTTGAACCCAGCCATATGCAAATCAGTCTTGACCCTGTGCCCCATGGGAACAGTCCAGCCCGAACTGCCAAGCCAGGTCCTCCCTGGACTGGAAACAAGCATCCTAGGACCGGTTTCGGGCTTTCAGCCCTCATCAGCCAGGTATGCCCAGACGTGGGTCCCTTGCTCACTTTGCCACTGGATTCAAGCAAGCCTGGCTGATGACGGCTGGAATGCCAGAAACCGGTCCTAGGATGCTTGTTTCCGGTCCAGGGAAGACATGGCTTGGCAGTTCGTGCTGGACTGTTCCCATGAGGCACAGGGTCAGACTGATTTGCATATGGCCATGTCTGAACTGGGGTGGTGGAGTGAGCTAAAGAATGATGATGGATTAAACCCAGATCAGTTGACTGGGGGTGAGTGTTTGATTGGCTCAAACGTTCCGTCCATCATCCCCTTTTGTATCGCTTTGTTCGCCCTAAGTTGGCGGGGGTATGCCCAGACGTGGGTCCCTTGCTCACTTTGCCACTGGATTCAAGCAAGCCTGGCTGATGACGGCTGGAATGCCAGAAACCGGTCCTAGGATGCTTGTTTCCGGTCCAGGGAAGACATGGCTTGGCAGTTCGTGCTGGACTGTTCCCATGAGGCACAGGGTCAGACTGATTTGCATATGGCCATGTCTGAACTGGGGTGGTGGAGTGAGCTAAAGAATGATGATGGATTAAACCCAGATCAGTTGACTGGGGGTGAGTGTTTGATTGGCTCAAACGTTCCGTCCATCATCCCCTTTTGTATCGCTATGCCCCTTGACAAGGCACACACAGCCCCAGTCGACCAGGTGTAACCCCAACATAGTCAATCCGCACAGGCGATACAGGGCACGGGATGGCAGTGGAGCATGGTGTGTGAGAGGTCTCCTCGCGCTCCTCCTGGTCATATCACGCAGGCAATAGAACCTCAACGTCTAGCATGGCAAAAAGTCAAATGGAAGTGTAGGGGGACGCACCACAGCACGAGCAGCACTGACGTCACGGGAGGTGGCTCGCACCATCCCATCCATTGCCCATCATACCAACCACGCCACATGCCATTGCGACTAAGTGCAAGCGCGTGCGCCACCACCCCTGAGCCCTCCCCAGAGAGGCCAAAGAGTGAATGTGTGGGCCATCAGCCACAGACGGACGCGGCCTGGCCGCAAGGGCAGCCACAGCCACTGGGTGTCGCAGGTGGCGGATCCGGAAGGCGAAGACTGTGATGCATAGTCCATGCAGTCCGGGTCTCCATTTGGGGCACCACGCAGGTGGACGGCGTCCCGCCACACATCATACCCTGAGACAGCCCACTCGTGCAACTGGACCCACACATACACTCCTTGCCCTCTCTGGTGCGAGCTTGGGGCTGCCTGTGCAAGCGCTAGCCTCGCAGGTGAGCATGCATATTGGGGGGCGAGGGGAGGACATGAGGGCTGGGGCGAAGATGACTGTATCACTGTCAGTTAGTACAAGGGATGACCCAGATGTGGAAAGGAAGAGACGTGTCCCGTGTGTACTGCAACTAGTCGCCAATCCAACTACCCCCCATGTCCGGAATGTAAGCCCGCACCTAGGCCCGCCCATCCGCCACATCGAACATACCACCAGCACGACAACCTTCCCATTCGAAACACTGACTGGGGGTGGCGACCAGTGAACAATCATGTGTAGCCTACCCACGCGTACATGTGGGCCCTCCATGATCCATGTCACCTGCGGCAAAGACATGACATGCGCAATGAGGGAAGTGAGGAGAGCTGTCCGCCCCACGCACAGAAGGTGCATCAGCTCCACAGACCCAGCAGCGAGTCCAGCAGGGGTCACATGTGCAGGGGCAGCTGTGCCTGGTGTGAAGGCACATGCATATAGACAGCACATCGACCAATGTGTAGTCTGCCCACATCCACAGTCCATCATCATGCGGACATAGGAATTGAACACAGGGCAACACATCTTAGTTGGTGCACCCACCGTGACCAACAATGCGCAATCATCGACGTACCCGCCCTGTGCATGGCCCCCACCCAACGGAGGCACATCCAGTGCCACCATCCCACACACACAAGCCTTCCACGGAACATGCTGTGTCCAATGGTCAGTACAGAGTCAGCGCCCATCTGGTGGATCCTGAACAGGAGACACATGCACACACATGCCAGCTCCCACTATGTACGTCTGCCACCTGGCACGTGCAATGTAACCTCTCACCTGTGACGTGTGACTGCAAGCACACAGCCGTCTTGGCATGGGGCTGTCAATGTGGACACCTGTCAATGTTTCGGGAGGTGTGATCCGTACAGTGCTGTACATAGGGTGCAGTGCTGACACCTACTACTGTCTCATATCCCCTCGTGCCACAGGTCCCACTTGTTTTGGCCGCTCAGCTTTGGGGACACCAGGATATACTGGAGCCAGGCCGCATCAATAACAGAGGTACCGTACCCCCTTCAACCTGCACCGAGACGAAGAGTCCCTTCTGGACTCCAGCTGCCCAGGAAGCAAGCATCCATCAAGGGACATTGAGACCACTGAGACCAACTTCGCGAATGCCCCAGATTTCTCGAAATCACCTCTCCAAGTTGGCTGCTCCTGATCACAAGGGCATCCTGATGCATGCCGCCAGGCTGACCTATCTGCTTTGCACCCATCCCGACCAGTCCGGGTAACGATGATCCAACTGTGCTGCCCTGGTCCTGAGGCCCTTACAACCTGCTCCCTCGAGTGGGACCCCTCAGACTTACCTTTAAGTCCCCTTATGCAGTGTGTCTTCAAGTGGCCTCCTTCTTCGTAGCACATCAGCTACCATAACCTCAGCACCCTGCTCCCGGCCGAATCTGGGAGGCACCTGAGAATGTGCTAGTGGAAAATTGGACCTGGCCATGCAAACTTCTGAACACCAAGAGGTGAACCTTGGAAGTCGACTGTATGATTTTATATGCATTTTTTTCTTTTTCCCCATTTACTTCAATGGTGAGTAATTGCGCAGAAAAGTGATTTATTTTGCGAACTCTAAAAATTCATAACTATAAAAGTACTTACTATAGAATTAAGTTCTTGGTCTGAAAAAATATATAAAAATCGATATTATTTTGTCTCATTTATCGCCTCTGTGAGTACAACAAATGCTTAGCACTACCCTCTGATGAGACTAACTGCTCACCCACAGTAGCACAAATAAAGCGTTAGTATTATCTACTTTTGCCCATGTATACCAACTTGGGTCTCACTGGACTCTCTGTACAGTGTACTTTATTTTAGTGGACTATATAGATGGCCAGCATCCTACAGATCTGCAATTTAAAAACCAACTTCACTAAGGCCCACATGTACGAAATTCAAAAATAGCGACTTGAAAATAGCGATTCCATAGAAATTGCTATTTGTGAGTTGCAAATAGGTTGTACAAATGTAGCGATTTCTTAATAGCGATCGCAATCGCTATTCAGAAATCGGTATTTAAGAAATCGCTAAATTTCGATTCCTAAATATGAAATTGCAAATTTAGAAATAGAGCCCAAATTGCAGCTGGCAGCAATTAGATGATGTCAGAGTTCAGGTGGAGGCTAATTACAGGGTGTGGCTACCAGGCAGAGTCCTAACACACCTACTGGATGCCGGGAGTGGCCCAGAAGCATGGCTGCCACAACAGGGGAACCTCAGCATACCACATGATGGCTGCAGAGGAAGGAAAGGAAGGTGAGAGCAGCAGAAAGCAAAAAATTGATTTTTCAGAAAGGGAACTGGAGGTGCTCACAGGGGTGTGCGTCGAAAATATGGACCATCTTTTTGGGAAGGTGTCCTTTTCAGTCCCAGATGCACAGAAAAACAGCATATGGAAGAGGATGCTGGAGAAGATAAATTCCCTGGGGGTTAAACAGAGGACAATCCCTGAAATCAGGAAGATATGGTATGACTTGCGCTCACAAACTAAAGTCAAGCTGGCCACCAGGAAAGCAGATGGACAAAAGACTGGAGGAGGACCATTCAGACACCCCCACAGACTGCCATGGAGAGGTTGATCAAGGGAACCCTTGAAACACAGTGTCAGTGGGCTTGGGAACATTAACACCTCCATCACAAACAGCCAGGGTAAGTCATCTATGTTTATGTCACATCCAGGCCACAAATTAAGGCAAACCACATCACGTACAACACAGCATGAAATACTTCATTGATGTGCTTGGCCCACCCAGGCAATGCATCATGGGAATTGTGGTGCACTTCATCAATGTGTTGTACTGAGGGCTGAAGGCCACACCAAACACATGTGCACATCACCAACATGCCATGCACACATGCAGCAGAGTCACTACATTATAGTGCCAAAAGTGTATACCATTTAGTTACAAAAACTCTATACAAATATGTCCCACAGATTACAGCCCGGATGGTACTGCTCCTTCAACAACTGAAGGGGATGCAGGGATGACGTCCATCAAGACCCTACCACACCAACATCACCGGCACCCTGCACATCTACACCAACCAGCAGGAGAGCCAACACCACCCCACTGCCCCTGTTTGCTGATAGTGAAGGCGAACAATTGATTTTGAAGGACCCCACCACAACAGAGGTCAGGCCTGTGAGCAAACACACGGAGACCATGGCAGGAGTGGCTGCAACACCGTCCATCTATGGTGGCCTGGAGCGGTCCATCCTAAGGACACAGTGCCTGCAGAACACAAAATATACGGGGTCATCAGAGAGCTGCAGCACCTGACCAAGGCAGTTGAGAAGGGGCAGGAGCACTGGCAAAATGCAATTGAGCAAGAGCACAGGGCACAGCGTATGCAGCACAGGCAGCACATTGGATGGATTGATACCTTTACAAGGTCCATCAACAGCCCGGCAAATGCCACATCAAGCTTGGCCAGGCGCACAGTGAACATCCAAACGGATATGCGCCACTGCTGCCAGGAATGTTGCTTGCGGGCTGATGCAGGTCACAACATCGCTTGAAAGCATAAAAACCCACAACATGTGTCTGCCCCACTTAGCCCCACCACCTGGGAGCGAGGAGGGATCAAGTGTCAAGTATCAGTGGTGTGTCTGCACAGGAGGCCTGCCAAACTAGGCAAACACGCTGTCATTCATAGGGGTCTGACACTGCATCTGCCTAACGAACCAACGCAGTTGACAAGTGAGCCAACCCAAGAGGTCGGAAAAAAATGACTGCATGACTCGCTGTTGTGATCTTATTTCATTTTCTTTACACATTTTTGCACATTTGAGATTTATGGTTCTCCAGTTGTGGTTGCCACCTGAATAAAAGGTGGTCACGGAGTTGTGCACCAAGCAGTAACCCATGTGTGTTGTTTCTTTTCTATAGTGTCATGTCTTCACTCACCTCTGAAATAGTTGTTTGTAATCTCTGCGTTTCGTGGATGTTCCTCAGACGCGTGTGTACACAAATAATACACACACACTATTAAATGCGCACCTAGAGGCACCACAAACACATCACCCACAACCACCAAAACAACAGATATTTTTTTAAAGTGCGAATGAGGGTGTGTTCATTTTACCTTGATAAGTTGTAAAATGAAAACTAATGCATTGCATATAAAAAATTGCATGTATGTGCAATTCAAAAATACATGAGGCCAAAACAATTGTCAACACATGATTCATAGTTATACAAGTATAAAAGACGCTTACCTTTGATCCCAGCAACAATGGAGTTGATTACCGTCGTGGCCATGTAGACTCAGCAAAGGTAGGACCTGGACAGTGGGGTTCAAGATGGAAATGGAAGTGGGAAACATAAAAAAGGTAAGTTTCTACCTCATTTCCTTTGATTACGCCATCTCAAAGGAGGAGGTATCCCCGCAACAGTTTCCTTGATGGAAAGGCCCATCATGATTGGCCAAGCAGTAATCTTGGCTGGATTCCTGCCAACAGCTGCTTCTGCTTATGACGCCGTCAATGCGGGTGATAATTCATGGTGGAGTCGGCGGGACTCGGACTCTCTTTTGTCCATAGACCTGCCAACATCTAACTAGAGCTGGTGGACCGCCAAGTAGACAGGTGGTGAAACCGTCAAAAACGTGGCGGCGGGACTAGACCCGCTTAGATTTAAATCAGACCCATACTTTTTGCAGTAAAACAGTAAAATAGCTGAATAATGGTTTTTTGAGGTATGATGCTAGAACGTGGTAATGCTATAAAATTGGAAGAAACAAATACTGTATACATATACTTGCGAACATTTTTGGAGGATGCCTTTAGGGACTTAAGGTCCTTATGGGCCAAGGTCAAAGAGACCACCAGCAGATTTTACCTGCCCTGGTGTGTACGGGTGCTGGAGTGCTGGTCGGTGCTGGCCGTGTTGGTAGCCTCGAGCGCCACACGTTAAAGTCAATGGAAGGGTCCCTGCAAAAAGAAAGGCTGCAAGTGAGGACTTGGGGACAAGCCTGGCAGAACCCAAAGGAGAGCTCAGCTCATGAGGGTCTCTGGAGCAAGGGGACAAATTCGGTTTACGTGACCACGGGCTTGGGTGCAGAGGTGTTTGGCCGGCTAGTCACTTACATTGGAGGCTCTCATGGTTCTCAGGTGGACCTGGAGAAGAAAAACAGACATCAGGGCTATTCGTGGTGTAGGCCTCACCGGTCCTGAAGTCCCTCAACAGCAGGTCAGCTTTGGCAGCAGTGGTGTCTGGGCTGGACAGTCAATAAGCATTGGTTGCAGAAAATGTTCTGGTACCCAGCGTATTGATGCAGGGAGGCACCTGGGGGGTTTACCATCTTGAAACTCACTGGAGAGATGGGGATGACCTCCTGAAACCACAGTGACCTTCTCCTGGTGAGCTGCTTCCTCTGTAGGCCCGATGGCCAGCAAAACAAAGGACTGGGCAAGCGTGGCCGGTGCCTGCAGATGCAGGGGGATGGCTCCTCTACCCCAAGGGAGATACTCTGTGGTTGGTGAAGCACTGGATTTACCTTGCAAGACTTAGGAGGATGCACAGCTTTTGGATGAGTGGGATCAGTATATTGTTCCATCATCAAGGCAGGGTTTTGTGCCAAGTTCAGGGTAAGTCCTCAATTCTCGTGGTGACTGCTCTTCTTGGTCCTTCTTCTGTTCTCAGGTAGATTAATCTGTTTTCCTGGTGTCAGGGGATCCCTAAATACTAAATACTGAATTTAGGGGTGTTTAGGGGAGTGTGGGGTAGTATCCAATGGGCTACTTACCCCTGGGGTGACTACACCCCCTAAATGACCAAATCCAAAATAGTGAAACCATTTCTTGGCTGTCTACTCCAGATGGCGCTCCTTAAGGGTGTGCCTGAAAGTGTAACATGCCTACTAACTATCTAATTTCTTGCCTGCTCTGCTGCCAAATGGGCCCCAGGAAAGTGGGTGGCATTCCCCAAGTCTGGGGGGATAACATATCAATGGTGGCAGAAACTTTGCAGCCTTTTGCTTTAATATGCTTAATCACTAGCCAGCCTGCTGGAGGAGGTGTTACCACTTTCCTCCAGAGCAGGCATTGTTTCTGGCCTCTGAGAGCGTGGGCTCGCACCTACAGGGGGTCAGAATTGTGTCGGTGGTTGCAGGCTGGACAATACTAGTCAGCCAACACATTAGAAGATTAGTAGGTTTTCAGGGGACACCACTAAGGTGTTCTCTGGGTGCATGTCACAATAAATCTGATGTTGGAATCAGCATAGATTTATTGAGATGAGCTATTTGATACCAAAAAACATTATTTTCAGTAAAACCATTATGTAGCTGGGTAACTGGTAATGATCAGTGCCCAGTACATACCTTAAGATGGCTTCTGATCACTTGCAATGCTTAGCAATGGAACTAGGCATTACAGGGACACATCTGCTCATGTCGAAGTGACCTAATGTGTAATATAATGCACCCTGCCTTAGGACTCTAAGGCCTGCTGTAGGGGTGGTTTACATATAATACATGCAGTGTACAGGGCCATGGCACACAGCGAGTGTACCATGTTGTGTTTTCAGAATGGTTTGCACTATTTGATGCATCCTGCAATGGCAGTCTGCATAAAGTTTTTATGTGGGTCCCTTTGGGTGGCATAATACATGCTGCATCCCATTGGGACCCTCTTTGGTACCCATGCCCTTGGCATCATAGGTACCATGTACCAGGGACTTAAAATGGTGCTAATGTCCTTGCCAAGCAGGGTACAGTTTAACATGTAGTCATTTTAGGTACAGAGCACTGGCACTGGGGCCTGTTTAGCAGGAAACCAGTGCACATACAGTAAAGAACATCAGTACCAGTGGGCAAAAAGTGGGGATGACTATGTCAAAAAGGGGCACTCTCCTACACCGAGGTACTCACCAAAAACAAAAAGTGTCCAGCTCTCACTGGTACCCACAACAAGTGCTGGGCAGGGAGCCAGAAGGGCCTCGGGAGCCCTGTGGCTCTCCCTATAGCCACCAACAAAAACAAAGCTCTGGGTGTCCCAGGTGGGACTCAGACACCCACAAAAATAATTTTTACAAACATTGGGGAAAGTATAATGAATAAGCAGCTGGAACATCTCATTTGTTATTTGCTGCTTCTGGGAAGGAACAGGCCATATTGCCCTTCCTGGACTAATTAAAATATAGTTTAGTGCATGATGGTTCCACAATCTGGGCAAGGGCACCACCAGCATATTTGTTAGTGTTGTGGGGGATGCAAGGAGTACAGCAGCAACCTACAAATACTTAAAAAAACATAACCCTATGTTTCCTGGGGTCTCTAGAACCTGACCCCAAGAAAATGTGAGGATATTGTTAAGCATTCCCAGCATTGGAATTGCTCTTCACCTTGGGAATGCAGGAATCCCTTGCAGCTGGTCTCATGGCTGCCTTATGTGGCTTGATGAGTGTAAAAGGAAGACTCTAAAGACTATAAATGCTTTATTTAAATGTTTATTGACAGACATTGCAATGCCCCATGACAAAACCAATAGGCCTGCCTTTTATATATTGACAGTGACTTAGATTGAGAAAAAATCCTACAAATTACCTGAAAATTGGGGTAAAGAGACGTTATGACTAGGTGAAAATGTCAGTTAAAATATACATTTTAAATAAAGAAAACCACTGAAATTCAGCAGTTGTAATTAACTCAAGTAACTATAACTTGTGCCCTAATGTAACTCTTTCTCTGACTTTTGTGCCTGAATCTACACTTGCTTGGTTGGAGTTTGATCTGGCCAACATGGATACCTACACTGTGGCCCAGCTCAAGGAGTTCTGCAAGGTTAAGGGACTTCCAGGAGAGAGGACCACCAGTAAGGTGGAGCTTAAAAAGGTGCTGAGGGACAGGGCAGAGCTACCCAGTCAGTGGTTGAAGCCACAGGAGAGGATGTCGAGATGAAAGGGCCTGGAGAAAACCTTCCTATGGCACCACCTGCAGTTCAGGGGGGGTGACTTGGGCCCTGAAATGGAGCTGCCTGCCACAGCAGGGAGCAGTGTGTCTTTCCGCAGCCTGTGCCCAGAAGAGCTGGCGGAAAGGAGGAAGGATAAAGTGTTCAATCTGCAGATGGCTCAGTTAGGAATGGAGGAAAAGAACCTGGCCATAAAGGAGAAAAAGACTGGAAGGGCCTTGGAGGAGAAAAGGTTGTTACTAGGCCTGGGCGGAGTTTGCCAAGTTGCGCTATGCAAAACTCCACGAAGTGCTCCAAAACTCTCTCGCACTACACGGAGTTTCGCAAGTGGGCGGTGCTACTTGCCGCACCCGTTCGCGTGACTTATTACGTTTTCTTCAGTGCAAAGTGCGTTCATGCACTGGAAATCGCATGCGAACGGCACAACGCCGTTCGCATCGGCACAGCCATCTTGTTTTACTCTGTTTATGGTGTTGGGCCTATTTTTTAAATTCCTCTTTTATCTCTTTAATCCTCCCCCTATCAAACTTACTACCCCTCATTTTGATTTATTATATTAGTGTGTCTTTGTGTTTGTGTATTTAATGTTTTTGTAAATTTGTTGGTGTTTTTTGTGACTATTGCACTTTTTTCATTTTTTTCCTTCCTTCCTCTTTTTTTTCTTCCTTCCTTTTATTTCCTGTTACTCCCCTTCCCCCCACCCAGCGCCATGACAGAGCAAGTGAGCGGCAGCGCCAGACCACCCCGAACCACCCGCAGCACCAGCCGCCTACCTTGTGGACAGCGACACAGCGCAGGGATGCAGCCCTTGCCATTTTTTCTGAGGTTTTTATGTGCAGCGCCACTTTTCCTCCGGCATGAGCTGGCAGGCCTGGCAGTGGATATGGCCTCCAGGAGCGTCGGCAGAGGTGGGAGAGGGTGAGCTGGGTTGTGTGCCTCAGCCCTGGGGTACAAGGCACCCAACAACAGCTGACACACCAGTGGGCCAATATATTTGACAGGGAACAGGACCTGCTCAACCTGCTGGGCATTGAGGTTGAGGGGCTCGGTGAGTAATACTTATTTATTTGTTATGTTCCATGCTAATATTTTTTTCCCAAATAACAAGCACGCTTCTCACACTCGGAGGTAAATTAAGTTTATGTTGCAAATATTATGTGATCATCATGTAGCCAGGTGCTCAGCGCTTCCTAATCCTACTCATTGGCGCTCTCTTGAGCTGATTATTTGAGAAGTCATGCAGAGACTTTTCTGTCCTGTCAATAAGAAAGTGGTAGTTTATAGTATTAGTGAGTTAGCATTCTTTTTTGTAGCTCGTACAGTCCCAAGCAATCTCCCAGTGATGTGTAGTATGCAATACATGCATCTATGCATTGAAAAAAAAAATGCAGACTGAGTTGGCCCATCAAATAGGGTTGAGAGATTGAGAATAAGATTAGAAGCAAAGATCCTTTGTTGCAATTTATTAGTAGTTCCAAAATACAGTTTAGGAAATTTGGAATAGGGTTAGGTTTAGGAAATTAGGAATAGGTCCACAATAGATACTAGTACTATAGGTGATCTGATTTAGACAGTGGCGGCTCCTCCATAGGGGTGTGGGGCGTCCTCTGCTGTCTCGCAGTGCGAGAAGCAGAAACATAAAATGGTAAAACTACCATTTTATGTTTCTGCTTCTCGCACTGCGAGAAAGCAGAAGTGCCTGGTTGTGGGTGGGCGGTCCTGCTCGAGGGCAGGGGGGAGTGGCTAGCCCAATGCTTTGGGCCCTGACTGCTTTGGTCGGCCTGGGGCTGGCCAAAGCAGTCATGCGCACTCTCCCTTTTCTCTATGTAGGTTGCATGCAGCCTACATAGAGAAAAGGGCCTCCGATTAGGCTCTTGGCTGGGGCGCTGAGCGCCTGCACCGCACCAATCACAACGCTGCCATTGCAGCGTTCTGATTGGCGGAGGGGAGGGAGGCTGCCTGTGGGTGGCAGCTTCCTGAGGACTGGAGAGCTGCGGCAGGAGGAAAACGCGTGACCCGGGGGAAGGTAAGTTTTTATTTTATTATTACCGTCCCGGGCCGCTCCCCCCACCCCTCCCCATGAACCCGCTCGACCCTCCCCCCACCCGCCCGTCATGCCGGCCGCGACTGGGTCTCTGTGTATATAATCAATGGTCTCATTGTCTTTTCTTGCAAAGCTTTGCTTCCTTCAAATTGCGTCGCTTGGCAAACAAGCGTTGTTGTGACTTTTGTTGTGTGTTTTACCTTCGCCTCCTCTATCAGCTCTCTCAAATACCTATTGTATCTTTCCCTCAAAATCGTTTGTTTTCCAACTTGTTGCGTTTGGCAGTGAGCAGGGTGTGATGAGCAGAGGTACCACCTCGCGCACTCCCGTCCCTTAAGTTGACACGTCCGGACATGCTTGGTTGCCGGTATTTTGTCTTGTGAAATGCTGTTTTTGTATACCACAACTTTGACGGTTGCATTGTCATTTGGTGCTGTTAAATGGCGTCGCTTGCGGGCGTGTACACGTTTTCTATGGTGCAGGGTCCGAAGAGGTTCTGCATGCAAGCTCCAGCCACGTGACATTGGGTGGGTTGCTAGGTGTTGTATTCGAGGATGGTGTGTTGAGCGAGTGAGGTTTGCAGATTTGGTTAACTTAACAGGCTCCAAATTGCTGAATTGTTTAGTGCCCGATACCGGCACCTAAAAGACTTGCCTACAGTATATTGTGACCCCCCACCTGCCTGTGTGTTACTTCTTCCTAATCCTATGCCGATGTTTTGTGACTCGACAACAAATGAATCGGCCTGAAAGTAGACGTGTGCTGCCCTCACTGTTCAGATTGCACCCCATCCTCTGCTTTCCAGGGATTGGAAGGGGCAGGTTAGATGCTCTTGCTGCACCTCTTTTCCAACTGCAGATCTCCTAAGAATCTTGCAACGTACTGACTTCTGACAAAGTACAGTAGCTAGCCTTTTATTCAATGTGTAATAAAAAAAATACACACGATGGACACGTTTCAAGGATCACGGCTAGAGTCAAGGCGCTTGCAGGTTACGTATTTTTATGCAAGCAAGAGCTCTGAATGTTCAATTTACAAATTTGTTTGTAAAAGCTGCTGTTATTTCCTGTTTCACATAATACCTCTGCTGTCCTTGGGCATTTTGCTTTTCACCTGCATTGCTGTCGCACGCAAGCCACGCCTGGAGAATGGAATGTAAACAAACCAACCCATTCAATGCCAGCTCTCCCACATGCTAGGGTTGCCCACTACAAATGCTGCCTATTCTTGATTCCACCTAATGTCTCTCCCTTCCACCACCCAGTACTTCCTGTCTGTTTAACTCACTCGTGGGTACTTTTGCATCCCTGCTTTATCCCCTTGTCTCTGTTTTCTTACTTTACTTTACGTCTTTCTCCCTTTTCTGACTTTATCACCTTTGCTCTGGGCTAAGCCTGTTAATGAAAAATAAGTTGCAGTCCCCACAAATTAATAAAGCCAGCGCCCACCACCTGCAACCACTGGCACAAAATAAGCACAGCAGGCACTGATCCCATAGTATAGACTCCACATGATACCCCTGGTCTCCAACCAATAAAGCAAGAACGTTTGCTTGAAAATGCACCATTTGTCCACTCTTTTTTCAAAATTTTCATGGGGGGAGAACCCCCCCAGACCCTCTGCAGATTGTTCGGGCTCGCAAGCTATGCTCGCTCACCACAGTGCAGTACGACGATTGATTTACGCCTCACCACTTTCAAATGTCACCAGCCGCCACTGCATATAGATAAGTTCAATGTTACTGCATGTGCCTTTGCCTGTCAAAATATTTTTGGTGAGATTATTAAATGTACAACTTATCTTTTTCATTTATTTTCTTTGTTTCTCAAAACAGTATCCAGGGGCAAGAAGAGGGCTGGAAGTGGAACTACAGAGGCGGGTGAGGGAGCCGGGGGTGCCCCTACAAATGCCGCGGCAGATGGATCTGCTGGCCCCAGTAAGTACTCCTGTTAATATTATTATTATTTTCCTAACTTTTACTGCTCCACATTTAGAATTATTTTTCCTTTTTTTTTTTTTTTACTGTGCCTGTCTCCTAATTTTTATTCAACTAATCTAAACTATCTAATGTTTGCTAAATTTTTCTTATCCCTGCATTGTCCTATTTACTTATTTTCTATGTTTCACATTTCTGTACTTGACTTCAAACTGTTTGTACTAGCTTGTCTGTAGCTTGGTTTCTTCTGCTTTGGCAGTAAACTTTCCCTCTCCCCTTATATATCTTGTGGACTGGTACTGTCAGACTCAGAGAATCCATTTTAGGTCAGGTACTTTACTTTGAAGATTGCATGCCCAAGGAAGGTATTCTACGCGTGTTTGTTGAGAAGGCTTTCTTTTTCTTGCTCATGCTCAAACAGTAAAACAAGAGAGTGGCCATGATCATGGTGCACCCACCAATGTTGTGTATGTATTATTATCATGGTATACCAGCAGCTGATGACAGTGCAGCATTGCTGGAAGTATGAAGACGGCCCCATTGCATTTGCCAACCAAGACCATATGTCCTTCATTGACCAATTATTGCACTCCTTCATTGCACTCCAATGACTCAGAGTCATCATAGCTCTGCCCCTCCATTACAAAATGATTTTGGTTGGCTTGACTACCTAGCTTTTCAAACATTGCCTACCAAAAAAATGCCCAACGTGATATTTTGATGGAAGATACTGCAACCAAACTGTAATGATGTATTGTGCTTGTATTTTGTTAAAAAAAAAATCATCGGGTAGGGGTATCTGGCATCTAAAATGTGTAATGTTTCTTCTATCTCAACAAAATAGGTGGCGGGGGTCAGCAGCTAGTTATGGTCCAGTGCCCGTGCTTCTAATGCTAGTCATCAAACCAAAATGGGGGGCCACTGTTCCATAGGACGGGGTGCCAAGGGTCACCCACCCACCAGAGGAGAAAGAAGAAGGAAAACAAAGATGAAAAAGAAGGAGAAAAAAGGAAATCCTAGGTCTAGAACCCACTGGTCAGAGGCAAGCACTTGTCTTGTCTCTTGTTGCCCTCACACACCCCGAAGGATGTCATGCTTCATCATCGGGCGTTTGCTCCTCGTCGGGCTGGCGCTGCAATGCCCTATGGGTCCCCCGAAGGGTCACTTTGGCGGAGATCTTTTAGGAACAGCTGTCAGATGAGTGCGGATGTGTGGGGTTGGGGGGAATCCTATGTGAAGGTCAAAGTGTGTGTAAGAAGTTAAAACTGGCTAAGGGATACCTGGAATCGGTGCATTTATTGGGAAGGTACCCTTGTCAGAATAAAAAACCCGAAGGAAATTTTCCCTTTCAACATTTGTCAACCACAGTGACTCACTCACTTGCCAAAGCTAAGGCGCATGATGATGATCAGTGACACCCCTATTATTCTGTACTAAAACACCAACTTACCCGGCCTAATCCCTTTAACTTACTCTGCAGTAGAGTAAGTTAAGTTTCCTTTCCTTACTTCCAAGCAAATGTATTTGTTGGAAAAATAATTATAAAGTGTGGTGGAGGGTGAGGCCAGGGAGTAAAGTGGGACTAAATAAGTGCCTTGATTTTTGCAGATGGGATAGTGACAAACCTGCCAAATACAATCTATATCCTGTTCCTTAATTCTTTCGCTGTACTGCAGTGCATCACTTTTCCCACCATCTACTTATGGCAGGCAAGATGTCCACATGATTTTATATATGACGTGTATCATTCATTATTATTCATCTTCCTTGTAGTCAGGGTAAAACTGAAAAGCATTTTGGAGAAGAGAAGGGCCATTGGAATAAAATAATTGCCCATTACACCTGCCCCAGAAGCCGACTGCATAGAGTAACAAAGTATGGCTAACAAGTATGACTAGGGTGCCAGCTAGCATGCCTTCATTAAATTAGCGCAAGAGAGAGAATACTTGTAATCCATAGTGCATAGTGCATAATGCCTTACTCATTAATGAGAGGTAATTTATTTTTCCACACAAAGAATCTGTTTAGGTTTTACTAGGAAATTTTTCAAAAGGAAAAAAAAAATAACTGTTTTATTTAAACTGGTGTGCTGTGTATTCTGCCTTAATTCCTTTCAGACAGTTAGTGCATTTGTCTTTAGTTTTATGTTAGACATGTATGGTCGAATGCCCCTAGGAGACCAGCAGTGCATTGCTACTGTACCCCTAAATAATTTTAAACAAGTATTTTGCACAGAGCATTGTTTACAATTTGTCTTTTTTCTTTTTAGATATAGGCACTCCTACTGGTCCAGCTCAGCAGGATATAGCAGCCTGGTTGCAGCAGCAGATGCTGCAGGCCATACAGGCAGAGTATTAGTGGCTAGTGGCCCAGAAGGAGTAGGCACCTGCCCAGGGCCCTAGCCGCCAGCGCCTCCAGTGCCTCCAGCCTCTCAGCAAGAATAGCGGCACCGCAGTCCGCTGGCAGCCGCCCATGGTACTACCACTGCTGCCCCGCCTGAATGTCAGACCGCACTTTCCAACACTGAGCCCTGCTGAAGCTGGCGCGCATTGAAGCCAGGCAGGCACAGATGGAGGTTCACCTCAAGAGGCTTCTTGCCCACCATGTCTAGTAGTGTCCTCTTTTTTACTCCCTTTTTAAATATTTGTTTTGGTGTGTGGGACTTGTTGTGGATGGAGATGGTGGGAATGATAGGGATTGGGACTGGGACTTTTATTTGGACTTTAGTTTTTTCTTGTTGGACATATTAAACATTGGTTGAGGACAGGGAGATTTGTTTGGGGACAGGGGTGGGTGAGTTTTGGTTGGAAGGGGTGGGTTTTATATTGTTAAAAAGGGAAATAAATATGAATTTTACATTATTTATGCCTCACATTTTTTTTTGGGGTGGTGGGGTTACTTTGCACGCTGCCTTTTAGCGCAGCCTGTTTTTAAAATCTGCTCAGTGTATAACAGTTAGTTATGCAGTACCCTAGGCCTTGTCCTACTACTCTCCTAGACTCTGCAATCTGCAACTATCTTTTCCACTGGAGGGGGGTTTCGATTGCCTATATTGCCTACAACAACACTCCATAGTTCTCCTTACTGAATAGATAGAGCAAGGGCTGCATGGTTTCCCAAGGTGCTATCTTATGATAGTGGTAGTAGCAGAAGGCTAACTCACTAACAGTGAAGGAATCAGAACAGAAGGTCCCACTCCCACCTAGGTGAACTACAATTGAGGTATTAATTGGAAGGATTATTCATCACAGGCAACTAAATTTAAATAACAACACTGAGTTAGTGGGTCATGTATTATATCATAGCTTTACAAATAATTGAGACCAGACGACTACTCAACAAAGAATACTAGAATACCTGATAGTTAAAATATTCCTACAAAAAATAAGAAATAGTAACTTCTTCCGAGCAATGGTGAGCTAGAATTTTAATTAAAACTGAAGTTACAAAATCCGCGAGTCATGTGAAGTGAAATCAAAGTCTGAAGTGGACAAGGTTAAGCATTTACGCAACACAATGCCTGAATGCCTGAATGATGATGCTGATGAATGATGTTGCTCTATATCTAAAATATCAATCACTTTTTACGCATGGATGGGTAAATGGGGCCAGTGTGGGCTATTGTTTAGGTAGTAGAACTGAAGATCCTGCACTGAGTTGGTGTTGCTATCACCACATTCGCCCAACCAGGTGCGTGATCAATTTATGTTGTAAATTAAGTCACACCTCAATAAATCACACAGCCTGGGGAATAGGGTTAGGGGTTTGATGACTGGATGGGAAAGGGGATTTGGGGAAAGGTGTGACAAAGACAAATGCTACACAAAGACAATATTCATCTGGGTGATGAGCAGCCAACCATCATCAATCTATAATGGAAGGAAATGAAGTAATGAGTATGGCACAGTTAAGTTAAATGCATTGCAAACAGTCCATCAGCTTCAGAGACCAAGTTATTATATTATTATATATCTAAATGTTCTGTCATCTAGGTTTGAAAAATAGTAAATACAAATTATGGAGGAGTGAAGCTAACCCTCACAGTTTAAAAAAATTATTCTTAAAAGAAGAATGATACTGTACAGCCAAATTGGGTGGTGCATTGGCATTCTTCTTGGATTGTCCATCAATCTTGGGTGCCTGGTTGAAGCAGTCCGGTAGGTAAGCGTGAATGTTATGGTGCTTCTGCCATTTGAGTTGGAGAATAGAAGCCCTGAGGATTGTAAAACAGAAACGATAATGTAGAGTAAAGGAAAAGGACAGAAGGTAAGCTTCACGAGGACTGTACCAAGAATACTCAGAGGCAGAGCAAGAGCATAGTTCTTTGAAATCATTCATTTTATGACTCATGTGTGATCAATTAAGAGAGAGCAATTACAACAACCAACAATCACAGACAAATGGCTGCATGTACCGGGCTGATAAAACTTACAGCTGTCATGATCATCATCAGAACATTTAGCCTAGCGTGTGCATAATGTGATGATGTGACATCATCACATGTCTGTTTCCAGTTACCTACCCAACTACATAGTTTCAAATTTGAGCCAGTCAGCAAACATATTCAGCAGTATTGCATTTCCCAAATCAAGTAATAAATGCACCTCTCACAACTCCACAGAGTTGAGTAGGACTCTTAGAGTCATCACCATGTTGGCTTTCCTTAAGTTGTTAACTTCCTTCTTCTAGCCGTTGTTGAGGTAGTTACGCCCCGATTCATTCCATCATCCTCCTGACTCTGAGTAACAAATGTGTCGAACTCCATTCCGACTCCCAACCGAAATGAGAGAGATTGACCTGTACTGCAATGCTGTTGATGAACAACAAGAGAAACATTGAGTAACTTTTTTGTGTAGATTTGTGTTTGTTAGCTAAATGGACTGGTCGGGTCTTTGAGGAGTGTGAACTAGAAAACAAAGCAGTGGGCACCTGGGATAACAAATCTCGCTAAGTGTCTGTTATATTCCATGTAGGTACAATTATATATAGGCCACAGTAACTTCATTACCTTTCACCTATATTCTTCCCTACATTATACTTATAACGGTTTACAGGGACTGACCTTTTACCTAGATACGACACTGCATTCAGAACACGGGTTTTCCCTAGTTCGGAAGCTCATACATTATGCATGAGGATTCTTGGAAGCACAGCAGGTTGACCATTTCCTGTATAAAATCTATGTACAAAGTTCATGCCCGACGTCATCCTTAGGCCGACACAGTAATACAGTGAGGTAGGACCCCTGGGGAGACCTACGGGTATATATACATCACATCTTGCTAAGATAGCTAGAGGAGACTGAGACTTCCCAGGAGACACACTGACCAGAGACGCTGAGGATCCTGCATGCAGACACTCCAGCTTGCAGTGGTCTATCATCCCTTGTGGGGTGTCCAACTCGAGACCAGGACGGGGTCCCACAGTCTCTCAATTCAGGTAATGGGGTTGACTTTATTCTAGAGGGATTCTTGGCCTAACACCTACACACATGCTAGGTACATTTAGGTACATCTAGTTAGGGAAGCATCGTAGGAGTACGCATCTTTGTATCATGTGTTTTATATATTCGTATGTATCCATGATTATTATAAAATGGTAGAACTATACTATCCATTTAACTTTTTAGTACTACTAATCATTTATATCGTATACTGTCTAATGGTTGTTGCAGCTCATCTATTCTACACCAGAATAACAACTGTTCAATAAATACTTATTGAGAACTCCCAGCCTGTTTATTCTGTGTACCTCTCTGAGACAGACTAAGTAATCACGAGTGACTGAGCGAAAAGTAGTATATTGTTTCCACGGTCCTGAGGGATCAGGGTTGTCATGCTTGATGGTTGCCAGGAACTATTCTCTCCTTGGTAAGAGGAGATTCTAGTGGCACTGTGAGCTAGTTGGTACAAAAAGGCCAACATACTCGGTAGGGGTGTTCAGAATCAGTCTGACACCAATCCTACAGTGTATGCTGTCCAAATGTGCAGATCCTGTATAATTATTATAGGAGCTACACGACATGGCGCCGCCAACGTTAGTTGGGTACTTATTTAACAGTAGAATCTGAGTAGTTCAGTAGGCTTAGTCTCAGAGACCCCTACTCGCAACTCCCCAGAGATGTCTGGAGTGGGTGGGCACAAACTCCGCCACAGCTGAGTAGGCAAAATCCTATTTATTGGCTGTTGGTTAATCAAGCTTGAAGGACACTTTGGGGCATATTATCAAGCCAGTTATCGCCGCGTTAGCGGCACTTTCGTGCCGCTAACGAGTTTTTTTCTATCGCCCTATTATCAAGATGTTCCGGCGATAGCTATCCTTTTTGCTATCGCCGTGCATGGCAGCGATAGTTTCCGCTAATGATATGCTAAGTAGGCATTTCCTCTCAAAATTTCATGAAAAAGTCGCTAACACACCATCGCACTATTAGCAATGAAGTCCCGGACCCGCAAAGCGATAAAAAAAGTCCCGCTAAGGCCCCTTAGCTGCAGGAAAATAAGACCTGAAAAAAACAGGTCTAAAAATTGTAGAAATGGTGATAAATGGAGGCATATAAGGGAGACTAGCCCAGACCCACACCTGAAGACCCACAGACGCCATGGAGGTACTAATCATTCAGCTTGGAGTCCCACGAAGGCAACAACCACCACTGCCACTGCCACCTCCCCCAGGACCACCACCAAGGCTGCGCCAAAGACGACAGCGGGCCCTGCGCAGACGTCTCAGCCTCGCAGACCTGACGCCAGAGGATGTCGTTGCCCACTACAGGCTCAAAAGGACATCCATCCAACACATCCTGAACCTGATAGCCGACAGGCTGACGCCACAAACACAGCAGAGAACCAACATCCCTCCGCAGACAAAGCTGCTGGCCGTGCTGCATATGTTGGCCTCTGGGACCTTTCAACCAACAACGGCCAGAGTTGGAGGAGTCTCACATGCAGCCTTTTCAATCTTCCTCCCAACTGTCTTGGATGGCATACTCAACCTGATACCCCAGCACCTTCACTTCCCCAACACTGTGCAGGAACAGATTGAGACCAAGCAAGGATTCTACGCCATAGCCGGATTCCCACAGGTGTTGGGCGCAATTGACTGCACACATGTCCTATTTGTGCCCCCTGCGGACAGTGCACACATATACCGCAACAGAAAGCACACCCATTCCAAGAATGTGCAGGCAATAGTGGACCACCGGGGACTGTTCACCAATGTCATAGCCAAGTTCCCAGGGAGTGTGCATGATTCCTATATCTTCCGACAGTCCATCATAAACCAGCGCTTCCAGGATGGCGCATATGGAAATGCAGTGCTAGTCGGTAAGTACTAACGTGACCCACCACATGCCTCAACTTCACAGAGATGCGAATCAGAAGTGTGAGAATGTACATGTCACAATCACACATACATGTCAATCAACATGCCCACATACCAGACACAACAACACCAAGAACTGTGGCTAGATATGTAGACAAACCATCCTCAAATGCTTAGCCCCTGGGCCACCCATAAGCAAATGTGGTGAGAGGTGGGAACCATGTATGTGCGATGGAGGCACATGATCCATAATGAAAATAGGAACACAAGGCCCAGTGTGTAGGTGTTGTGCTGGACAGTCGGGAGTAAGCTGACCGCAGACGTGCCCATGTTGGCATATAGTGTGTTACTGTAGCCCAGCCTGATGGCAATGACTGTGTGGGTCACTGTTACACCCAACAATGGGGGGATCCATTTGAAGGTTGCATGGAGGATGCAGAGGATGGTGAAGCAGCTGCAGGCCACTGCGTACACCTGTAGGTACATGGAGATGGAGGAGTCAAATATGGGGCCCAGGTACCTAGATGTGGGGTGGGGGCATCCGAAGGCATTGGACCACCAGGTGATGCCACATGCTGATTGTTCTGTTACGAGGATGAGGAATCATGTTTCCCCTGCTTATAGCATACCCCAGCTGTTGATCATCCATGTTGCAACTCACAGCAATCCTACCTGGAAGAGCAGTTTGGTGTGTGGGCGTATTGTTGATGGTGAATATGAGCATTCTGTATGTGTTGGTGGTGCTGTTTACTGGTGTCCCAAAGCTTGCACCAGCTCCACTCCATGTGTCAGCAGATGCATCTGCCAACTCTGAGGTTGGTGCTGACTGAGGTGGCATTCATTGCCTGCCGTATGTTGCAGTTGCATAGTGGGACAAGGGTGCATGCGCAGTTGGAGATACATGTTAGGAAAATGTGGACTTGCGCCATTGTTGACGACTGCAGTGTTGTGGTTGTTGCAGTTGATGGTGGTGTGTAGCATCTCCTCGGTGAATGATCTACACCAACCTTTGTGGGGGCCTACATGTGGTCAACGGTGGCTTTGGGTACATCAACAAGGTGGTGCATGCGTAAGTGGTCAACACATGTGCACTTAGTGGGGCCGATGAACTGGACGAAGTCTACACATGCAAAGAAGCCGTCAAAGGTGTGCCCTGCCTTGTGGATCAGTGTGGTGAAGATCTGGGACAGTCTGATGTTAGCTAACATTTCCCAGAGTCAAATGGATCTTGAGTAGTCGTGGCATGTGAGTTGGAGGCTACACTCCCAAATGAGTACGTAGTCCACGGAGTGGACAGTGTTGCGTCTGATGATGCTGATGGTGTGGGTGAAGCGTTCCTGCCCGCAATGGGCCCTGCATGCGAGGGGGCTGATGACTGTTGATATGTGGCCGCTCGGGACAGGAAACAGCATGTGTTGTGCATTGGGGCAGGTCTGGCAGCAGCGACAGCAGCACAACTAAACGTGAACCGTGTCTGGTGTGGCCCATTGCCATTTCAACGTTCACATGGCATTGACTGTGAGGAGGGTGAATGAGTGCCATCGATAGATGGTAGAAGAGCCAGTCATGCAACTGCGCAGCGCACACAATTGATGAGGCGTGGGGGAGGGAGTATCAACAGTGAGTCATTTTAATTTGCAGTGATGCCTGTAATCAGTCAGAAGCAACACGTGGCTAACATGAAATCCAACATAACACAAATGACACACCACAAAACCATCTACACCAACAACACAGACGGCCCAACCAATAATGTAAACATCTCGCTATCACATGTTACAGGTGACCAAGGATATGCACTATGCCCGTGGATGATGACACCCCTCCGAAACCCCACCACCCAGGCCCAGGGGCAGTATAATGCGGCCCACAGATACACCCGGTCCATTGTGGAGCGTACATTTGGCGTGCTAAAGCACACATTTCCGTTGCCTGGACATCACAGGTGGCAGACTGCTGTACAGCCCTGAAATGGTCAACAAAATCATCCTTGCATGTTGTGTATTGCACAATATATGTGTGCGCACCAATGCTCCATGGATTCAAGTGCCTGCTGTACCGGACGATGACCAGGATGATGATGAAGATGAGGCAGGTGGCGCACACCCCACAGTAAATGCAGCAGGAACTGCCCGAAGGGACCGAATAATAAACAATTTCTTCAACTGAGCACGTCACATTGTGACAGTCCCCCTCCAATGTATCTCATAGCAAAATGACCGCAATCACGGTGTCTGCATGTTACTGTCCAGCATGGGTACATCACTCTGAAAAGGGTACGTTGCACAATACATGCAAAGAAAATAACAAAACTTCATTCATGCTGGGAATGTCTCCTCAGTACAGAGGTGCTTTTCAGTGTGTCAAATGTGTAAGACTAGAGTCTTCATGGTGCAAATTGGGCTACCCAATCCAGAATTGTTGCGTGCCCTGTGTGTAAATCAGTCAATATAGGTTGTCGTCTATGAATAAATGCACAATTGTAGTCTGTGGTCAATAATTTATTGGAGTGTGTACGTTGTGTAAAACAATGAAACTGTGGGCGTGCAATGGGGTAAGAGATGAAACTTTGGGCGTGCAATGGGGTAAAAGATGCAAAATCGGGCGTGCAATGGGGTAAAATCTGAAAACCGTGCGTGCAATGGGGTAAAATCTGAAAATAGGGCGTGCAATGGTGCAAAATCTGAAAATAGGGCGTGCAATGGGGTAAATCATGAAAAATGGGTGTGCAATGGGGTAAATCATGAAAAATGGGCGTGCCATGGGGTAAAATATGAAAAATGGGCGTGCAATGGGGTAAAATATGAAAATAGGGCGTGCAATGGGGTAAAATATGAAAATAGGGCGTGCAATGGGGTAAATCATGAAAAATGGGCGTGCAATGGGGTAAATCATGAAAAATGGGCATGCAATGGGGTAAAATATGAAAAATGGGCGTGCAATGGGGTAAAATATGAAAATAGGGCGTGCAATGGGGTAAATCATGAAAAATGGGCGTGCAATGGGGTAAAATATGAAAATAGGGCGTGCAATGGGGTAAAACCTGCTTTTCTGTGTGTTAGAAGCAATTAGCTTGGAAGCCACGACCACCTCCAGGTCAACAAACCCTACAACAAGTATGTGGACCACTAACTTGACGCAGCAGACGGACCACCAGCACCCCTGAGACAACAACCAGAATGCCATCTTCAAATGGACACCAGGCACGGTTGAAGAGACCTCCTCCGCTAGGAAAGGCATCCACTCGGGGGCCCACACAGACCCCTGGCCCCCTCACATCTACCACAGAGCCACATCTGCCATCGCACATGAACCATTATGCAACATCAACATCACCTTCAACACATGCGCTTACACAGACAACTTGAAGCGTGCCGAAAGTCATGCCCCTATGCCTTGTGACCCCCACGGGTGAGTGGCACACTTAAAAAATCCATGATTGATTGATGGTTCTCTTGTTAGATATGCAATTATGCTGTGACCTGTGTTGAATGTTGAAAGTTAGGGTGTCATGTGTTGTGAAACATCATTTTCATGTTGTCATTTGAGTGCCAACCAACCTCAACATGTTGTTACAGGGCTCTGACATTAAATTTGCAACAAGACTGTACATCAGTGTATTGATTTTCTCTTAGCGTGCAGATCTGGCCGCTAACACGAAAAAGCGATATTTTTTTCATCCGCCCGATGTTAAAATACATCGCGCAACACTTTTTGCCATTCCAAAGTTTACTCATGTGACTATTTGCGTGCAGTTTTCGCCGCTTACTCAAAAACGGGCCGCAAAGAGACAGGAAGTGATGTCTGCATGCTTCCTGTCTACTGGAGTAGTGTTCTGCACTTTCAGTTTCTCTTTTGAGCACATTGCTGGTGATTGTGGAGAGTGCTGGAGGTTTTTGGTGGTGTGTGCTGCAGTTTAGTGATTTTGAGAGTGTTGCTGTGTCCTGTGTCCTGTGTATAGTGTCTGTGAAGTGTTGTGTACTCATTAATTGTGTTTTACTGTCTCCTGTCCTCAATTTTGTTGGGTGTCTGTCTTGGGGTAGTGCAGTTAAATTGTTGTTGGGGATATTTTAGAGGCCTTTTTTTCTGGCTGTGGGCTCACAGGTGTGTAGGGAGATGCCGGGTGTGGGCAGGGAGGGCAGGATGTCCGAGATGACATTGGGGGGGTTCCTGTGGCTCATTAAATTCCACCTGCCACTGATGTTGGCGATGGGAGGCCGTATCCTGCAAGGGTACAATGTGTCTGTGCGGAAGATCAGGTGGGAGCGTGTGCGGGTGCATATGTCACGGTTCTTCGGAGTGGACCGCAACGTGCGCCAGTGGAAGCACCGATGGCAGGGCATGCTTGCACGTGAGGCAGACCTCTTGGACTACGTGGGAGTCATGACAGGCCTACAGGCTGGTAAGTACAAACTCCACATTTATTCGTGTGGACTGTAAGGAATGAAAATTACGACGTGTGTGACACTGCTGTCAAAGTGAGAAATGGTTGCTGATTGAGGTGGGAGACGCAAAACGTTAGCGCATATTGTTGGCACATCCGAGACACAACGCAGCCTCTCATTGACAAGCATATGTTGCAAGTCCGTGTCACCCACTGCGCTGGACCAACACTTAGCACTGTACTGCCATAGCTGGCACACCTGCGCAAAATGTGCTTGCAGGAAGACGATTGTTTGTGTACGGCATGGGTGACTACATTGACCATCCATGGAATTGTCCATGTGAGCTGTGTGCTGGCCAAAAGGTAGTGACAAAATGCTGTCTTCATGATTTGTGTTACATTAGCTACGCTGCCCTGTGAACATAGTTGCTGTGTGAAAAAGTTCTGTTTATGGACAAATGGTCTAAGGAAAGTGGACATCTCCAGATTATCATACAGCAACAACCTCTGTGTAACTGCTTTGTGCAATCTGCAGCTACTCAATTGTACAAAGTGCATGTAGAACAACAGGATGCATGGAGTAATGGTGCCTTGTGGATGACTCACACTACGATTATGGGCATGTCAGCTAGCATTACAGTCTCGTCTGTCCAAAATCTGCTGTCACAGGTCTGGTGTGAATGGCAGTCAAAGTTGACCCAATCATGTAGTCAACATGAAACGTCACACTACAGTTACGTAGCATTTGCTGTCATGGTGATGATTGGTATGAGGAATATGACACATATGGATAGAAGTCTAATACCAACACATTTCTTTACTTGTCTCACAGATGGACGACCGCCAATCACACAGGGGGACATTGACAGCTTCGAGGACCCACACGCCACTGGTGAGTTGGAACGTAATTGACTAGCATGTTGCGGTGGCATGGATGTCTGGGTCACATGATCATTTGGGCTAAGAAAAAAAGCTAACCACAAGATCTATAATAGTTAATTACTACAGAACATCAGGCCTAAATCTATGCAAAAACAGTCCATGAAGAATAAACATGTACATATGACTGGAAGCAATTCCTTTTGGTACAAAATTATATTTCTTTATTTTTATATATTAATATTTTTCAATTATATCTTATTCCTTTTTCTTTTTTGTATTTTGATGTTTTTGATAATTGTTTTTACACACAAATAATACAATATTTACATTTCATAAACACAAACACATATGTACAAAAAACACAAAAGATATTTTTCACAGACAATACATTACAGTGCTGTACAAAAATAAGAATTTCAATATTTTTTAAAAATTAGAGAAGGAGTTGTTGTGTTGAAAAACAATTCAAAGGCTGGCGGTCGATGAGAACACGACGCGCGTTTTGGCGTTTAAGCCTTCGTCAGGGAAACCGTCTCAACTTTCTCTATAATAAAGTGCAGAATAGACATAATAAAAAACATGCAGAAGCACTCTGGGCCTGGAACTATGATACTGATGTAAATATGACACTAAATGCTTCTTTCACTTTAATATCTGTGCCAATGTTTAGCAGAAGAACATATATTCTTCTAGATAAATGCATAACAAAATTAAGTCTGAGAACACACATTCTTTATATCGTGAAGCTAACACCCAAGATATATTCAAGAAAGAAAGAAGAATGGGAGACATAACCTTATGGCTCCTTAGAAGGAAAAGATAAAAAATTATTTGAGTCACCCGTGCAAAGAAATAGTGCTAAGGAAAATTGGGCATACTATAAAAAGCTATTAATAGTTAGAGCGGAAAAACAAGAAGCAGATCTTTTATATGGTGGCTATCTTTCGATTCTTAATGACTGTCTGTAGCCCATTTATCAAGATAATGATAGCTTAGAAAGTAGCCTTATAGATAATTTGTATACCTATAATCCTAGGTCAGGAAAATGGTCTACGATTTGGACCAGCAAAGGTTGTTACTCCTTTGTCGGAGAAGGCGTGACACAGATTCTGTGATTTCTGTAATAATATATGACAAGAAGATAAAGTAATGATTATGTCTATCCATTATTTGATTATGATGGCGGTATATTCAAAAGATGTGTGACGATAGTTTCCTGATATATACCTGGGTAACATAATCACCATTCAGTATGAAGTATGGGTGTGTATCACGTCTACCTTGCCTACAGTGTGATGATGTATTGTGGAAGTCAGCAGTGTGCACTAATTGGTAAGTGACTCTGGACAAATGCATTGGTCTCACAGTTGTGACTTGGCCCATCCACAGTCATTGACACACATTGAAAGTGAGGTGCATATCATCAAGCCCATATCGCAAAGTCAACGTAACTGTCATCAAAGTTGCGTTGTCAATAGGGGCCTAGCGTCATGATCTGAGCAGCGTTAATACATTCCACGCGTATTAACGCTTACTTGTCAATGAGGTACACTGTCACTCTGTGTTGAGTGTGAACGGGGCGTGCATTGGGGGTTGTGTTCGGCGTTCCACGGCAACACCCATTGTATCAGAGGCTGCCCCCGATGTCCAAGTGCGGCATTCATAGTTGGCAGCGCACAATTTACCAACAGTTACATCCCGGTTGTATTCTGGCCATATGAGCCGGAATGCTTTTTGATCATCATGTTTGCTTTGTACATGTGAGCTGCTTTGTGCAGCACACATGGGAATAGAGAATTGTCATGGTGTGTATAAGTACAGCAAGGTGGCCCTTCCAGTACATACATTAACATACCTCATTTTTCCCCAATGTATCTTTCCTGTGTGCTGCACTAAGCGACACACATGATAGTCACAACATGGTCTTCTAGGATGGAATCTGTGCATGAAGGGGCACCTTCCTGTACAGACACCAAACTCACCTGCACACACACAACCTTGTACTCTGGTGCAAGGGTGCCTGCGTACATGCTAAGTTGTGAGACGTAACGCCATTGCCGGGGGAAACGCAAGTCTGCACCACATCCTTGGAAATAGGGTTCAGACTTGCATTAGCAAAGTTGCGGAGGTAGCCGTTAATGAGAGGAGTCTCCCCAACTCCCTTGTCAATATGCCCCTAGGTCCATGGGTTCGGTCACCACAGCACATGCCTGTGGATTGCAGCGAACACTGATGGGACAGGAGACATGTAAGTGGCTTTGCTGATGACTGTCCAATGACATTGAATGCATGTACATCCTTGCTTGAGATGACTGCAAGTGTGCATGATGATGCACAAGGAGGCAGTGCATTTCTGCCCTTAAGTGCGCAGACACAGTTTACAATTATGATATTGTAGGTATGCTGCATGCCGGATACAGAGTTGTGGCAGTGTGTATCTGTGAGCCAAGCATATCAATGGCACGTTCCCCAAACACACAGCAAAGTTGCACAAATCATTCTCATTGGCATGTATGGCCACTGCAATGGTGTTGACGAGCTGTCTCCTTGCGTCCATTCCCTGATTGACTCTGGATCAGGTGTGGGAACTCCTCAGTCCCTATTGGTGTCATTTCTGTGCACGCATTTACCACGCATGCTTTAGCTCTGCCTTAAGTGCCTCGGCATTTATTTTACAATGCAGGGTTTGCCAACGCTATCTGTGAAGAAGCATTACCACAAACGACACTACGAGCATGATGACTCCAGGGTGCCGTCACAAAGGGAAATGCATAGTGACTGTTTGCGTAGTTACGGCCAGCGTATCTTGATACACTACGGAGTGATCCTAGCGGATACCAGCAATGCATGTTTGAGTGTGAATTACGAGGAATGGATGTTTCACCCTCTCTGCGGCAAGACTTCACATGTTGGGGCATATTGTCAAGCCACAATCTCCACCACAATGTCACTTTTTGTGACATTGTGGTGGTGATAGGCTCAGTGCCCTATTATCAAGGCAGCGTAAAGCTACTCAACGTGGCTTATAGCCATGTTAAGTGCCTTAACGTTGCCCTCATAATAGGCCACCTTTGGTGCTAAACTTAGTGTGAAAGGGGGCGTGCAGTGGGTGTTGCTGTGTGCGTTCCACCGCAACACCCATTGAAGTTGACGCTGCCACCTATTATCAAGTCTGGCGATACTAGGTGGCAGCGCAAAAATTACACTCAGAAGAATCCTGGTTCTCAAGGTGGCAATACAAGGAGAAATGCTTCTTTTCTCCTCGATTTTGCTTTTTCCATGTGTGCTGCCTTGTGCAGCACACATGGAAAAAGCAAAATGCCATGTTTTGTTCATGTACGGGAAGGTGGCCATACCTGTACATGAACAAACTGTAGATCAACATGCCATTTTGAAACTTCCATGTGTGCTGCACGACGCTGTACACATGAAAGTTACGAAATGGCATTTTAGGTTTGTTCATGTGCCGGGAGTAAGTCCTCCCTACACATGAACAAACATCCCTGCTCGCAGACACCCTTGCACTCTGGTGCAAGATTGCCTGTGTTGGCGCAGTCGTGAGGAACCGCACACATGTGCTGGGGGACACACATGCCTGAACATGGGCATTGTACCTATCATGCAGCCCTGTGTTACTGGAGAGGATGAGGGTGGTGCTTTACACAGGGGCATAATGCTTCCCTCCTCCGATTGCTTGTACATGTCACCCTCTGCCCGTGTATGTAATGGCACAATCGTTTGGCACTGTCAGCCTGATTTGTTAGTGACAGTGCATGTACCATGCCATGCGCTGTCATGTCAGTCTCCCCAGCATGTAGTCACTGATCCATGCTTCAACATGTCGTTGTCCAGGTCACTTGCTGACTTCACATAGTTACGCTGTAGTGTAGGCTCCCATGTTGAAGTGAACTTGTATTACAGATGTGTATGGAGGAATTTGAAATTGGCTAAGGGGCTCTAATTTGACTTTGTGTATGTTTTACAGACAACATGACGCCTGGCCAAATACATGCATTCCAGGTGCGGAAGGACCGTTACCACCATGTGAAGAAAGTTGCGAAGGGGTACCGCAACATGGCCAAGAGGTACCATGAGGAACGTAGGAAGGGCACATGGAAGGCGGTGCCTGAGCATGCCCAGGATGTCACACAACCCCCCCCCCAGATCCCTCAGGCGTCAGTGGTGTGTCCCAGCCGGGACAGGTGGCACATCGCCCTACGGCACCCCCCCACCCCAAGGCACTGTCCCACCTGCAACTGGGGATCAAGTGGTCTCTTTCACATTGCGGGACAGGAGGCTCCTTCAGGACATTGTGGTATCGCTGGCAGCGCGAATTGTCTGATGTCAACAGACGAGTGACGGACATACAACAACACTTTAGACTGCCATGATGGGTGGACCTGTTGGACACCATCCCCCTCTTCTCCCTTCCCCCAATGTTTGAAATCTCTTATTATGTAGTGTTAGGTTAGTTATTTATTTGTTAGGTAGTGTAGTTTTAGTGTAGATTTTAGTTAGTGTTAGTTTGTTAGGTAGATATAAGATTTTAATAGTCGTCCGTATTTGGGGATACGTTTCCTTTTCCTTTGGGTGGGGGGTTGATGTGTTTTTTCTTCATAAAAAATAAAAATAAAATTTTTACAAAAATATATATCTTTGTGTAGGTTACATGTTTAGTTAGTTTATGTATAGCTTAGATGTCTTTGTCCTGTCTCATGGTGTGGCTTAAGGGTAGGAGGGGGGTTGATGTCTATGATGTGTTGTTGCGTCTTTAGGATTAGTTAGGGTAGATAATTTAGGTAAGTAAGATTTTTATAGTTAGTTTAGATTTCAGTAGTAGTTATAGTGATAAGTGTTAGTTTAGGTTACTTGAATATTTATACTGTTCGAATAAAAATATGATACTTTGGATTTCTGCTTGCACTTATGTCAGGGATGAGGTTGTGGAGTGTGGCTCATTCCATTGTATGCAACTTTTGCCATCACTGGACTATCCATTGGAATCGCTAAGTCTGCTCATGACATGTAAGTTTGCAGGATGTATTGTGTCCGGATACCTTAGATGTGAGCACACTGAACTTGCATTGATGACAGGGTGTCCATTTGGATTGACGTCCTAGTCTAGGGACAGTTGTCTGTGACGTTCTACATCTTCTGTGTGATTCATGGATTTGGACAGCACATTGTTGCCCATTTTGCACATAACCTAGTAAGATGACATGGCAATTGAATACAGTTAGCTACTGTTATCCATCATGGAGATGGATGTATGCGCCAGGTTCCACAGATTCCGTCACACACCTGCATGTCAGATGCTCCTGCCGCAGAGTCCATCTAAATTGCACAGACCTAGCCACACTTGCTGCGTAGTGCCAGTGTGTCCGCTTCCTTTGCAAGATATGTTCAGGTTCATGTACGCTCAATCCCCAGACCATGCATGATTTGTTAGAAATCTGTGTGCATTGTGTACAGGACATGGAACAGCAGTGTTCCTGATTTACTGAAAGTAATCTGAGAGTAAGTGATGACTTCACATTTTACGTTACTCACAGATGGATTTTGGGAGTAGTGCATTTTGCTTTACAGAGTTGACATCTCCTAAATGCCTTTCGTGACTCACTGGACTAGTCAAGTTTTGATTTTGTCACAGTTGACGTTTGGGTGGTGGCACACTGTTCTGCTGCACACAAGGGGGAAATGTTGCATTGCTCCCTGTAGTGACAGTGTCATGGAGACTTGTCCCAGCTGTTACTTCTGCCATTGGCTCATGTTGATGCCGCCCTTGAAATATTGTCCGTGCAACTGACTATATGCTGAGTGCAGTGCCACACACATCCCTATACACATTGCCCGATACTCTCGCAGTGGTCACAGCATGAGAGGGGGCATATTTTAGGTTACATCGTTTGTCGACAGGGAGGGGCTGACTGACGGCTTGCACTTTGTGGTGGGCCCCTATTTGCCAATCTACTTCACTGAGGCAGACATTGTGGTTCCATATGTGTATGGTGGACATGTGCCCTTCCGTGTCTTCATCAATGTGAATGTGCTGTCCAGATTTTTGGGATGTGACATGCAATGTGCACCATCAAAACAGGCTTTGTCCACCACATAGTGTGTGAGTAGATATGCCAAGAGATATTTGTTTACAAGTGTTAAGGAGGACACAACATGCCTTTTCATGAAAGGACGTGGGGCTAGGTTGGTATATTGCTAGATGGTTGTTTTGGAGCAATGGGGGCACCGCTAGTTCACACATACACCGCCATCTCACTGCCTATCTGTATCAGGTAAAACAGGTACATTGCTCGTATTTCCCTTGGTGTACCTTCTGGGTGAATCAGTGTCCTGACACTTTTTACACACTTCTATACTTGATTGGTCAAGAACCACACACATCTGTGTGAGTTATATAATTTTATTTACATTCAGAGGATGAAGACTGGACCAGTGCTTGGCCATACATGCCCACATTGCATGGATGCCCGTTGGAGGGCCAGACAGAGTCATTTGGTGGTAACAGGTCCAAGGGAAGAGGCATAGTTCAGTCCGCAGGCTGATTGCAGTGGCATTGGCAAGAAAAAAGTGATATGGCAGTCCATGTGGAGGTCCAAGGTGATTGTCGGGGGACATTGGAAGACAGTGCAAGAAGATTTTCCGTGGCATGATACTAAGCCCGGCACCAAGGATGAAACTGGCCTTTTGGCGCAGATGGATGCTACCGCTTCCTCCTTTGCAAAAATGCACTTTCATCCTCCTCTTCGTCCTCTGATGTGTCATGTGCCTCACATGTGGGTGGTGGTATGGTGGGTGCAGCACTGTGAGGCACTGACACATCAGGTGGCGGAGCTGAGGATGTGGAGGCAGCAGCAGCATTCATCTGCGCCGGACCTTGTGGCAGCAATGAAGTGATGAGCAGGTGCAGGGCATGATATATCCCAGCAACCTCGCGCTGGTGTGCGGCCCTGGCAGCCATATCTTGTGCCTGCATCCGCTCCATGCTCTCCATTATCCGACAGATGTTGGCCAAATCCTGGCTGACATTGCTGGAGCCACTCTGAGCAGACAGTTTTTGTTGTCTCAGAATCATGACTCCAGCAATGTCAGCCATGGACCGTTGGAGGGCATCGAGCGGGCTGTGGGTGTCCGTGATCTTCTGCATGTGGTCCCGGATGGGACTCAGACACCCACGTATGGCCTCAAGTTTGTCCGCCAGGCGCTCGAACCCCACCCGCACCTGTTCCGCCATCTCCCGCTGGACCTCTAGCACACAGCGTTGGAAGGCCAGGTGTGGGTCCTCGAGGTCCGGGGAGGCAGCTGTGGTGGGAGGTGCTTGCTGCTGGTTGGTTTGTACATGGGGTGGAGTCGCCACAATGCTGCTGGGTTGCCCTGCTCCTGGCGGTGGGGTGCTGAAGGAGTCTAGCAGGTGTTGCAGTGCTTCCTGATTGATGGTGGGGTATTCCTCCTCGTCATCAGTGAAGGTTGGGCCAGTCTGCTGTCCAGGAGGTGCAGTCTCTCCCTCTGCAATGTGATAGGGGAGATACAGTTTAACAGTGTTTGTCATGTACAATCATGCATTGGATGAGTTTACAAGCAGACAGCAGGACAGTGTCCATTCATACTGTTTTTGAGGAGATGCCTATTTGTTGCAGGATAGTGATGATTTTGAGGCAATTGCTGATGTGATGTTGTAGTTGTACATTGTCATCTCACAGTTTCCAGCTATGACAAATGTTATTGTACAATATCTACACACAAGCGTCACAAGTTGTGTCCTCTGTTCATTTGTGTGAGTAATGCAATTTGGCCCACATAGTAGTCAATGTTGATGGGCTCAGATTTGTCTGTGTGTGCACTGCATTGTGTGCTGGTGGCACCTGCAGCTTTGGTTTAGCTGCCCATTATACCTTTCAGGTAGTGAGCCTTTGAGTTCTGTGCATTTACAATGCTGTGCTGAGGCAAACTGGGTGGGATATGGGTCTTGGTCAGAGTTGTGAGAGTTGTGCATTGTTTGACTTCAAATGTCTTGTTTACGTCAGGGGTTGTATGTACACGAGGATGTGTCAGAGTGTGACTTGCTTGTTTAAGGATGTTGTCCACACTCAGCCACCTCAGTGAGGTGGCCTGAACCATGTTCATAGGTTGGGCCTGCAGGCATGCTATTCATCATGCACTGTCACTTGCCTTGTCAATGTGGCTCACGGACACGCAGCATTGCAGGGTACTGCACATGTGCATGTGTTTTGTGCAAGTATGGTTATGTGTGAGTAGGGCACCCTTTAGGCACATGTGCTGCACTATGTAGTACACATGGACATCCATGTTGCTTTGTCTATTGTGATTTGTCTGGTGTGCATGTCGTCCTTCAGGTTTTTTATTGCATGCATTGCTGAGTGCCCTCCGTTTGGCTGACCCGTTGTGAGTATGGTTCGGCGTGAGTTTCGATTGTTGTTGCTGTCTGAACAGACAGGGGCATGTTACCAAGGAAGTGGCAGGGAGAGGGGTTATGTGAAGAAATGGGGGGTAGTCATTTGCACACCTACAATTATACACAATTACTCCTCAAAGTAGTGAGAACAAATAATGTGAAAGTTTAATCAAACTGGTGCGTGCTGCACGGTGTCAAAGGGCTGCCAGTCCCTAGGATGACTAGATGCTAATTGTTGATTCAAGGCAACATGTCTTGAATGAACCGGGCGCACAGCTATAGGAAACTTTTCCTACTCTGTACAAAACTTTTTTTTTAAATTCATCAACTTCCATACAATGTAACACAAACAAAATATAATAGTCTCACAATGATCTCTCAATTAGTTATCATTTACTTCAGATAACATACAGATTTACACATCATTAAATCTGTGTTAATTCATTTGTCATTACTTCATGACTCAATTTGTTGTTACATCATGACTGTCAATACAACATGAGCGAAGCATAGTAACAATATCAACATCAAAACAAAAGCAGTGACGATTGATGACCTTCGGCCCGATGCATTTCGGGACCTCCTGTCCCTTCCTCAGGGGCCACTGTGAATAAAAGTAAAGTCATTTGTCATAAAGAAATCCCTAATATACAAAGCAATATACATCACTGTATTTCAAATATACATATCTTAGTAAAGCCATCGCTACCCAACGGTACCCTCAGGAGCTACATGTCCACATCAAACCTTGAAAATATGTGTGCCATGAATACCAGTGCATAGATTCATTAAAATCCGACGAGAGTGAGATAGACAAACGTGATGGTGGGCTTACCAAAACGCTAAGAAAATAGAAAAGGAACTTCTCCCAGGGATCCCTCGGAATGCGTGTATCAAGGCACATACAAAATAATAGTGCACAAAGTACCCGAGCATAAAAGCGAAAATGCTGAACAACTGAAACAAACCTTGAAGCTGGAGAGCAGAAGCTTCAATGAACGGTGATATACAGAATGCCCTGAAGTAATGGGCGCTGTTCTGACGTTGCTGAAACGTGCACAATGAAACAATCACTACTGAGGCAGAAAAAAATAAACACTACTGAGGCAGAAAAAGAATAAAATGTACACAAGAGAAAAAGGGCTATGTTTGTACCTGTAGATGCGTCGACTTGCAACAATATCGAGTGAGAGATCGGTCACCTGTAATACAAGAGTGACGATATCAATCTAGGACATAACTAATGGCTCAAGTGACCAAAATACACAACCTTATTGAAAACACTAACCTGAATATACGCCGCTTGTTCCAAATACACTGACGTAAAGACTGCTGCGATTGTGAAAAGCTAAGACGCGAGCATGGAGCGGAAAGATCGACATAAAGGGAGGACAAGGTCACGTGAAGATAAACGCGACGAGCAACACTAAAACAAAGCGCGGCGGCCATCTTAGAGGTATACATAGGATAGAAGATGCCAAAGCTCGAAGGATGCCTACACTTAGGTGGGTGCAGTGAAAGAAAATCTTCACACCAAATAAAAATGAAAGTGCTCGAGAGATGTGAATAGAGGACCTAACGAAATGCTGAATAAAATAGGCGCTCGACACAAGTGGCTAGTGCGTGTAAACGTGCATTTTAACAGGAAAGTGTCATAGTGAACATATTAGTCATAATGAATACAACAATACATACAAGTCTCATGGCCCAATGATAAAGAACATGAGGTTTCTCCAGAACTGCTATGCAATAATTCTATGAGCCTATTACAATATAAGATCCTGGTCTGTAACCTCTTCTGAGTATAACATGAATGTGAATAGTTGTGAATGTATATATAAGGTCTGTGCCTAGAGTGAAATGTACAAAACCTCTACAGGTGAAATAGCATCCTAAAGAAGCTCAACGTGAAAATTAATGTTGTTCAAGAAGTGAACCATGAAAATACACAGATCTAGAATATCTATAGCTACTGTAGGGAGGTTAAAGAAAGCAACTCAAGTCCAATTTGTCATTCAGTCCCGACGGTTCCATGGTTTGATATTTCTTGATCCACATGACTTCTCGTTGTAATAAGAACTGGCTCAAGTCCCTACCTTCTTTATTTTGGATTTTTTCGAGCACCAGAAATCGCACTTGAGAGATGTTATGTTGTTGTTGTAGCCAGTGTACTACTAGGTTGGAGTTTGTATTCTTGGTGCGTATCATTCTTTTATGTTCCCCTATTCTGGTTTTAATCTTCCTTTCGGTTTTTCCGATATACACGAGTCCGCATGGACATTTGATGCAGTACACAACGTGGGTGGAATTACAGTCTGCAGTAAAGCGTAGAGGTGTTTTTTCGCCGGTTCTGGGGTGGGTTACAAAATTCTGCTGCATCACATTGTTACAATGTGTGCAATTATTGCACTTTCTCATGCCTAAATTGCGAGTGGTTTCAGTAGTTTTCTTTGATGACAGCAGTTCCTTCAGGTTGAGGCTGCGTGTATACGCGAATACAGGTTGATCTCTGAATGCATTGTTAAAATCACCCTCTTTTTGTAGTAATTCCCATCGTTTAATGATGATTTTCTTAATGCTTGCTGATCTTGTAGAAAATTTAGAGACGAAGACACTACGGTTTGTGGGAGATTTTTTAGGTTTACTAATGAGTAAATCCTTGCGATGAATGAGTGCTACTCGCGCTTCTGCTTTGGTAATGCATTCTTTGGGATATCCACGATTCAAAAATCTGGTTTTTATACGATCAATGTCGTGATTGAAAGCTTTTGGTGTGGAAGAAATCCTCTTAATACGGAGCATTTGGGAAAATGGCAGATTTTGAATCAGTTGTGGAGAGTGAAAGCTCTGATACAACAGAGTATTGTTGCGGTCTGTGGATTTTACAAACATCTTAGTGTGGATAGCTTGATCATCCTTAGACACTAGTACATCTAGGAAAGGCAATTCTTCAGTGTTGATGTGGTGCGTGAATTTTATTCTGATGTTTTTGGTGTTCAGTGCTCTGATGTTGTCTTCCAGTGATTCGATGGTGTTTGACCAAATTAAAAAGATGTTGTCAATGAACCGCTGGTACATTTCAAGATGTTTATTCCATTCAGTATTTTGAAGAATATACTCTTCTTCAAAAGCAGCCATAAAGATGTTGGCGTAGGTGGGGCCCCCCAAATCCCATGCTGGTTCCGCTTATCTGTAGGTAAAACTCATCTTCCCATTGGAAGTAGCTATGCTGCAGACAGAATAACAATAATTCCAACAAAAAAACGTTATGTGCTCCGATGTTCTGCAACTTTAATAGAGCCCATTCCACTGCTTCAATTCCTTCCTTGAGCGGGATTGACGTGTACAGAGAGGTAACGTCGATGGTGCACAGCACCCAGTTGGAACTGTTGGTGGTGTCTAAATTCTGTAGCTGATTCAGGAAGTCAGTGGTGTCTCGTATATTGGTTTTCCAAGTGTTCACAAAGTTCTGTAAGATTTGATCTATATATTTGCCAAGTGGTTCAAATATTGATCCTACACCCGAGACTATCGGTCTGAAGGGAGGATCTGTGGGGTGCTTGTGTATTTTTGGCAGCATGTATAGATGTGGACGTTTAGGAAATTGTTTGGTTAGAACATTTTTTGTTTTTGGAGAAATCCAATCCATATCGATGGCGTGTTCCAATATTTTATTGAGAGTTTGAACGATATCGTTGGTAGGATCATGCTCAAGTTTGAGATAGGTAGATTCATCTGTTAGGTGATCTCTTTCTTTGTGTTGGTAGTAGGTGGTATCCATGATTACCAGGGCACCACCTTTATCGGCCCGTTGAAATGTAAGTTCCTTTTTGTTAGACAATTGTTGTAAAATTCTCCTCTCAGTTTTGGTCAGATTAGACCTCTTAAGTGGTTTGAACTCGAGTTTGCGTAAATCTTGTAGAACTAATGCTTCAAACAAATCTATCGTTTTGTGAGATACAGGTGCAGTATAGGTGCTTTTAGATCTGATTTCCACGTATTCATGGGGTTCCGAAGTTTGTCTGTCACAATCGCATCAGTCTTTACGTCAGTGTGTTTGGAACAAGCGGCGTATATTCAGGTTAGTGTTTTCAATAAGGTTGTGTATTTTGGTCACTTGAGCCATTAGTTATGTCCTAGATTGATATCGTCACTCTTGTATTACAGGTGACCGATCTCTCACTCGATATTGTTGCAAGTCGACGCATCTACAGGTACAAACATAGCCCTTTTTCTCTTGTGTACATTTTATTCTTTTTCTGCCTCAGTAGTGTTTATTTTTTTCTGCCTCAGTAGTGATTGTTTCATTGTGCACGTTTCAGCAACGTCAGAACAGCGCCCGTTACTTCAGGGCATTCTGTATATCACCGTTCATTGAAGCTTCTGCTCTCCAGCTTCAAGGTTTGTTTCAGTTGTTCAGCATTTTCGCTTTTATGCTCGGGTACTTTGTGCACTATTATTTTGTATGTGCCTTGACACACGCATTCCGAGGGATCCCTGGGAGAAGTTCCTTTTCTATTTTCTTAGCGTTTTCGTAAGCCCACCATCACGTTTGTCTATCTCACTCTCGTCGGATTTTAATGAATCTATGCACTGGTATTCATGGCACACATATTTTCAAGGTTTGATGTGGACATGTAGCTCCTGAGGGTACCGTTGGGTATCGATGGCTTTACTAAGATATGTATATTTGAAATACATTGATGTATATTGCTTTGTATATTAGGGATTTCTTTATGACAAATGACTTTACTTTTATTCACAGTGGCCCCTGAGGAAGGGACAGGAGGTCCCGAAATGCATCGGGCCGAAGGTCATCAATCGTCACTGCTTTTGTTTTGATGTTGATATTGTTACTATGCTTCGCTCATGTTGTATTGACAGTCATGATGTAACAACAAATTGAGTCATGAAGTAATGACAAATGAATTAACACAGATTTAATGATGTGTAAATCTGTATGTTATCTGAAGTAAATGATAACTAATTGAGAGATCATTGTGAGACTATTACATTTTGTTCGTGTTACATTGTATGGAAGTTGATGAATTTCAAAAAAAGTTTTGTACAGAGGAGGAAAAGTTTCCTATAGCAGTGTGCCCGGTTCATTCAGGGAGAGGGGTTAGCCATCTTGTCTTCACGGCTCTCACCACCACTTTGGTAACGCCAGGCTCAAACATGTTATCAAGGATATGGTGCAGCCTGGCGTTTCCCCCTGTAATGGAAGTAAATTACACAGCTTAGCGCCAGCGCAGGCTCCCTTGCACCATAGTGCAAGGGTGTCTGCGAGTAGGGAGGTTTGTTTATGTGTAGGAAGTAGTTGCTTCCTGCACATGGACAAAGCTAAGACGGCATTTTCTAACTTTCATGTGTGCTGCTTCGTGCAGCACACATGGAAGTTACAAAATGGCATTTTGAAGTATAGTTTGTTCATGTACAGGAAGGGACACCTTCCTGTACATGAACATACCATGGAATTTGGCTTTTCACATGTGGGCTGCACAAGGCAGCACACATGAAACAAGCAAAAACAAGGAGATTTAATGCATTTCTCCTAGTTTTGCAACCGTAGGCCCAGTATTTCTCTGGTGTTCAGATCAGCACTGCCACCTATTCTCACCTAACTTGATAATGGATGGCAGTGTCGACTTCAATGGGTGTTGTGGTGGGACGCCCACCACAACACCCACTGCACGCCCCCTTTCACACAAAGTTTAGCGTGAAAGGGGCCCTATTCTCAATGCAGCGTACAGCCACTTAACGTGACTTTAAGCCACATTGAGTGACTTAACGCTGCCTTGATAATGGTGCGCTGACCCTATCACCACCCCAAAATAAAAAATGAGTGATGTTGTGGTGGCGATAGGGGCTTGGTAATATGCCCCAGTGTCAACACCCATTACCCTCAAGGTTGACCCCACGTGTGGTGTGTAAGTGGTCAGTTTTCTGATGTATGTGCATTTCATGATGCCTATTTATGGTGCTCAGGTCTGGTCACCGCCACCCTCACAAGAGATGCAAATGTGCGGGTGATGTGTGTTTGTGTATGTGCCACGCAGCTGCTGCCATGGATGATACCTGCTGTCCTGGTTCTGTTATTCAATGCCTGGGTTGGCATGTGGGTGATGACTACCTGACTGCATATTTGTTCACTGACACAGTTGACTTACCAAACCATTAATTTGAATTGCACATGATGGTGTGATGGGCAACTCACATCAGGATTGATGTGGAATGCTGTATTCTGTGTGGCAGATGTGTACACTTGGGGGGTAGGAGTGCAATTTTGCATAGGGGATGAGGGTGGCATTTAGCCGGTTGACATGATTTGTTTCAAATTAGCTATCCTAGCTTGTTGTCATACTTTGGCAGTAAGACAGCTTTACAGGCACATTGTGGTTCAGTGAGTATGTCACACAGACAAGGCATGCAGTACATATTGGTGTGATACATTCATGTTCTGCATTGTTCACTTACTGTGTGGCTGTTGGCACGTCCCCCTGCTCATTGTATTCCATCGCCCTTTGAGTGAAGTGTGCTGTTTGTGTGCATTTTTGGAGGTGCAACCTTTATTCAGCAGCCTACAAGGTCAATTCGTTGTGACATTGCATGTGTGTGTGGTATGCAGACTCACTAGATGTTTCCCCACTTGGTGTACACCAGACTGCATCTCATGAACAGGCAAGGGGGCACATTGCATGGTGATGCAGGTGATGTCAGATTTTCCCCCTTGCCACATCACCACGCACATATAAATTGCCTGCACATGGTCACTAGGTGCCTTGGCGTTTCATAAACAGCACGTCTCTGTTTTCTTCATACAATCTAACGGAAACCCAGATAGAGATAGCACAAAGGGGAGCAAAGTATACAATGCTGCGTGTTGAAAAACTGGACAGATTAACATTTACAGTGGCAGAGACACTGTCCACAGAATGGTTAATCCATGGCCACATAAGTCTTCCGGTCACTACTTTTCAATTCCAATATTGCCTTGAACAAAAGCAGGCAGGCAGATATGAAGAAATGGGTAGGGAATTCATCAAGGAATCTTGGGAATTACCGAACAGATTTCGATGCCGGAGTGGGGAAAGAGAAGTGTTTTTGAGCGGTACAAACTGCGAGAATACTTTAAGTGGATCACTCATATGCCAGGATATAATGCTTCATGCGGCCTGTATCGGTTCGGTAGCGAACTTATCCTGTCACTTAAGGGGTGCCCCAGCTGCCATGATCACTCCAGTTTTCAGGTTACTTCCGAATGGGAGTTACTTGATGCTGAATGATCAAGGTTGCTGTGGGATGCTTCCGGGCATCGCATATCTGGTAACCGTGAGCTCCAGGGTTACTTGCTGTATGCAAGTATTGCTTCCACCAACACATACAATCAGGGAGGCGCCGTTATGGCCTTCGCTAAGTGTTTCATCAATACGGTTTGATGCTTTGAGCAGAATGAAAGCCATGCTTTTACAGAAATCCGTGTCCTTAACCTCCGCTCGAGAGACTTTTGATCTCCAGATCGCAAGGTCTTCGGCAGAGATACAGGCACTCATACGTACAAACTGCCCCTTCCATTTCGCAGAAATGGTAAATCGTATCTTTAACATGTCTGATACGACAGGCATCGTCCACCAATTTAAGACCATAGGTTCTGGACTATTAAGCACCTTTCAGACGGTCCTCGGAGTTATACCGAACTTTATACACTCCGTATTTGGAAGCATTTTTGGAGGACTTCCGGTGATCCTGTTTTTAATAGTAGGTATCCTGATCGTAATTTTTCTGCTACGCAATGGACGTCCCAGTCACCAAGGAGATGGAAACAGTACTCCTGGAGTGAAAATACTGTGATCGCATGGTACAACATCTAGGCACACCTCGCCTAAGTGAACTAAGTGCATCTTGGTTCTTGTCATTTAGACCAGTCTGGATGGACTGCATCTTACCTGTCCTCCGATGCCTGTTTTGCGGAGAGGAATGCGTGTTGGATCTCTGTCTAACACTCCCATCATGTGCGCAACCGGACGTTGATGCTTTACTGGACCCGATAACAGCTCATGTTCTGCAGTGTCCCCAGCGTATTCCGATTTTGATGGCGGCATTCCTAGAGCCACCACAGGTAGTATCGGCTCCTGTTGGTATGGACATCAGCTCCTCCTCTAACACCCAGGCCTTGGATGGTGCACAGGCTGCCCCAGCATCTGTTGTGGACAATACAAAAGATCATCTGTGCTCAATTGACATAATCTGCGAGGTGTTACAGGGAACGTCGTCTGCGGAGGCAGGCAACGAGAATGTTGCATCTACCAGCCAGGACACATAAATATTTGACTCATTTGGCCCGTCGTGTGCTAGTAAAAATTCGACCTTTTGGAAAAAAAAAAATTTGGACAAAACTGACAATCTTTTGAGCATGCATGGCTTGCAAATGCTTATAGTAGTTCGATCTATACCTACGGACACATTAGAGCTATGGCTTGCGTGACAATTTCCTTTTTAAAACTTTGTAAAGATTTTTTAGAACCTTTTTTAACATTGTTTTTAGCAAAAGAAGAAACTAATATTTTTTAAACTATTTTTTGCGTACCAGTATCTAGTCAGCCTAGTAGTACGTTTAGACTTTAACTATGTCGTCCATTCGTAAGAGGAGTGGGTGTTATATTCCATATAGGTACCATAATATAGGCCCCGGTAACTTCATTACCTTTCACCTATATTCTTCCCTACATTATACTTATAACGGTTTACAGGGACTGACCTTTTACCTAGATACGATACTGCATTCAGAACACAGGTTTTCCCTAGTTCGGAAGCTCATACATTATGCATGAGGATTCTTGGAAGCACAGCAGGATGACCATCTCCTGTATAATATCTATGTACAAAGTTCATGCCCGAAGTCATTCTTAGGCCGGCACAGTAATACAGTGAGGTAGGACCCCTGGGGAGACCTATGGGTATTTATACATCACATCTTGCTAAGATAGCTAGAGGAGACTGAGACTTCCCGGCAGACACACTGACCAGAGGCGCTGAGGTTCCTGCATGCAGACACTCCAGCTTGCAGTGGTCTAACATCCCTGTCCAACTCGAGACCAGGACGGGGTCCCACAGTCTCTCAATTCAGGTAAGGGGGTTGACTTTATCCTAGAAGGATTCTTGGCCTAACACCTACACACATGCTAGGTACATTTAGGTACATCTAGTTAGGGAAGCATCGTAGGAGTACGCATCTTTGTATCATGAGTTTTATATATTCGTATGTATCCATAATTATTGTAAAATGGTAGAACTATACTATCCATTTAACTTTTTAGTACTACTAATCATTTATATCGTATACTGTCTAACGGTTGTTGCAGCTCATCTATTCTACACCAGAATAACAACTGTTCAATAAATACTTATTGACAACGCCCAGCCTGTTTATTCTGTGTACCTCTCTGAGACAGACTAAGTAAGCACGAGTGACTGAGTGAAAAGTAGTATATTGTTTCCACGGTCCTGAGGGATCAGGGTTGTCATGTTCGATGGTTGCCAGGAACTATTCTCTCCTTGGTAAGAGGAGATTCTAGTGGCACTGTGAGCTAGTTGGTACAAAAAGGCCAACATACTCGGTAGGGGTGTTCAGAAACAGTCTGACACCAATCCTACAGTGTATGCTGTCCAAACGCGCAGATCCTGTATAATTATTATAGGAGCTACACAACATGCCAAAGGGGAAGGGAAAAATCACCTTCAGGAAGAATGATCATCCACTAGGCCACCAACATTGTAAATCATCACAAACAGAATCAAGCTTGCAAAGTATAGTTGAACCCCCACCCTCACAGTCTGCCACCACATGAATCATCTCACAATCACTCATATATCACTCATTGGAGCATTACTTACTTGTTTCAATTCAAGAACGGTGGTACATTGCTGATCCTCTTTGATTCACACAACACACATTGGCCAGTCTTTTAAATCAAATTTTCTGGGGCAGTCCTGCTGGGGGATGAACAAAAGGATAGGCATTGGATGGAGGCAGGCATTGTCTCTCCTATGTCCTTGAAGGGAATGAGGGAGGCTTCTTCAATGCACACTGGTCCATCTTCAATCCGGCCATACATGAGTCTAAAATGTGGGGCTGCATTAGTCAGTCAGACACAAACAAACAAAATAATATAATGTTCCCCTAGCTATACCCTTTGTTTTGTCAAAGCAGTTTGTTGATAAAAACGTTCTATGGTGGCCAGCCTACTCAGTAGTCATGGACGTAGAGTTAATCCTCAAACTCAGATGGTTCACCCAGAAGTTGGTCAGCTAACACTCTACCATGACCTTAGACTAACCAATCACCCTCGTCCTCCTCCTGTCATACTTCAGGTATGGTGTAATTCGGTGGTAGAAAGTGCTGATTCATTTTGATCATGGTTGATCTCCCCACATTTTGGGGCAAGAGACTGGTCATTCTCACTGTGACAACTGCATCAGCTTCACTGAACACAAACTCAGCAGACACAATGGCCATCGGACAAGTCAGATACTTTATTGCCAGCCTGCTGAGCAATGGCTATTGGCGCCTCTTCTCATACCAATACACCAATGGGTTTTGATCCAGATAGACCTCTGTTGGGTCATACAGGCCTGGACCTTCCTCTCAATAGTCATTGGTGCTCCAACTTGCTCGACCTCTTTTGACTTCGCCTTTGCACTAGACTGAAGCCCGAGTTTTAGAAACCAATCAAATGCAGAATTTGGGGCCAATGCTCCTATTTTTGTTGTTGCTGCTGGTGTTCTAGTTGTTATTTTTGGCTGCTGTGAGCCAACAGCACTGCCCACAAGCTCTGTGGAAGTTGAAAGCTGCACCCAGAACTTCTGCCTGGGAGTGGTCTCTAATTTCCAGTTGTTCTTTTTTTAGGACGCTGGCTTGCTCAGTAATCCTTGTAGTTTGAAACATCCCCATCTGAAAAGGAATGAAAGTGGACACAATTGTTTGTACCATGGATCAAGAATTGCAGTACAGATGCAATGTTTGGATGATACAATGTCTCTTTGTAGCCTTGTATTACCAGCCAAGCAAAGGATTAAGCTCTCTACCAACTCATGAGCATTTTTTATTCGTTCACACCAGCATACATTTCAGACACCTCTATTAGCTGGCCCTGTAGCATATGCAACAATGGGATAGCTTGGCCCATCATACTGTCCTCCTTGCTGACTTCCCGTGTGAAAACCTCAAAAGGAAGCATCCTCTCTGTCAGGCATTTGACAAGGCCCCATTGGTCCATAGCAATGTTCGTGCCTTTCACAGTTCCATCCTCTCTTTGCATGACATATTCATTGATCGGTCTGTACTGGTTAAACAGACGTTGCAACATGAAGTAAGTCAAGTTCCAATGTGTTGGCATCTCCTGTATGAGTACTTTAACTGGCATTCATGCTTAATGATCCTCAACTGCTTCTAGGCTTCTGGGCTTTAAAAGAATGGCTGAAATGAGTGCTGATTCTTCTGCCTGCAAGTGGACAGTAAGTTGCTGACTCAGTCTTCTTTTCTGAGAAAGTTCTGTGCAATTATTTTGATGCAGTTCGCCAAACACAGGACCCTGAAATAGGCACCATCTGTCATGGCCTTAACTATATCACTGCCATTGTATGTGGCAACAAATCTAATGTTAAGCCCTCTGGGTCATAGACATTCAAAGACCTCGTTGTTAAAGTAATTCAAGATATTTTCAGCTGTATGGGATTTCTCCATGGCAAACATGGCTACTGCTGCATGCTTCCGAGTGCCATTAAAAATTTCAGCAGTGTGAACACAAGCAGATATCATTTCTCTAACCACCGCAAAAGAGATCCAGTGTGCAGTGATGCAAATGTAATCAGTGGCTTGGCAACTGGTCCACATGTCTGTCATCAGGTGGATAGTGTGAACAGCGCTCTGCTGCAAAGCTTTTCCAATCAATTCCAGCACATCCTGATGTAGCTCTGGAACAGTAACTCCGGCAAAATAGGTCCGGCTGGGAGCCTTCCATTTCAGGCAGATGGCCACCACAAATTCCCAGAATACAGAACAATGTCATACATTCTCCCCAGTACAGAGATCTGGGCCTAAATCCATCCTCCCAGCAGGTTGCGTGGTGTTTTCTCAAATGGGTAGTTTGGCCTCCGGTGCCATAGTTTGTAGTAAGCTTACCTCGACTAACACTTGCCTTGTAAAGGGAGCATATGGCAATGTGCGTCTCCTGCTTGCTAACCGTAAAGAAGTCCCAAACTGGGGAGGCGCAATTTCTGGCACTGGTGCCACTGCCAATGTCTGAAGAGGTGGTGGTAGGTGGGTCTTTTGATGTTTGCCTCTCTGCAATGCCTACTTCTATTGAGGTGATGGTGCATGCAGGTCACAGGAGCCTTACAAATATGGAAGCTGGTGGTATCTGTGCCACATCCCTCAGAGCAGGTTGAGAGGGGGTAACATTGGTCTCCTCTGGGGCTGGGCTGACATCCATGATGACTGGGTCGTTATCATCCTCCTCTTCTTCATCCATAACTCTAAGGCTTTCAGGAACCTTCCTTTTCCCTTGCCTGGCGTGTCTCAGACTGAGGCAGGATCCATGTGGAGTCTTGATCATCAGAAGTGGGGCATGTAGAAGAAGATGGTTGAGTACCCTTCCTTTTTCTTACTGAAGATTTGGAAGACAATGGATCTTCTGAAAGAGGGGCTTCTTCTAGTTACTCAGCATGAAGCTCAATCTCCTGAAGTGCTCCTACTTCCGGAGGAACTACTATTGCTGGCTGCGGCTGTTGTCCAGTTAGAGGAGTTTCCCGCAACGATTGGGTACTACTTTGCGAAAGAGATAACTCCAATTCAAAGTCACTGCTCATCGGCGTTGCCGCGATTAGAGTGGCTGCCTCTGTGCCAGACATGAGCTAGTACTAGCCTAGGTTGGGGTGGGGCCGTTGATGCAGGAGTGTTGCTCCCAGCTTGCTTCCCAGAGGCCAGGTGCAGCAGGCACCCAATTTTGCCTGAAAAAGGTCTGCGGCGACCTAGTGGTGGTAAGCTCCTTCTAATCACTGGCTACTTTCTTGGTAGCACCTTTCTTTGGGTATATCTTGAAGCTGTCATTTGGCAGTGTGTCATGACTTGCCTGCTCAGGTCGAGGATGAGGAAGAGAATGAGGATGTGTTCCCCCCTTACATCTCTCCTCTCTTCTATTTTCAGTCTCCCATTGACCTGGCTGTGGATACACTCGACGGTGCCTTAAACCAGCTTGACTTCCTGGAATCCAACCCGACCCACGTGACAGGGTCACGTGGGCCAATCAGAACCCCTGAGGACTCGGAAAAGAACTACATATCCACCTTCCCGGGGCGGAAGATTGGATTCCCGAGTACGGAGGAGAATTCAAGCTCGGACGAGGGGAGGAGCAGGAGCACCCAGCCCACACCAGAACCCGAAACCGGTAACCGGACAGAGGAATGCCCAGAGGGCCTCGCAGAGCAGAATCCAGCGTTGGACCTGGGACTGAAGAGACCCGACAGGAGTGCGAGCAGGGAGCCAGACCCACTCCGGCAACACGAGCTATCCAGCCACGTTCCTGGAGGAGCGTGACTCACTGAGGTACGTGTCCGCCTCAGGGGTTGGTTTAACCAGGGCGCTTCAGATGCCGAGAGTTCTGTAATAGAGAAGGGAGAGGGCTGAAGGTGCTTGGCGGGGAAGCGGCTCTCCATGGCTCGAAGGACGTCGAACCGCCATATTTTTGTGTGCTAAAGCGCGACACTGGTGGTGGTGAAACCGGGTGTTTAGTTCGCCCCCTCACTCCTAATCCCCTTAAATCTTTACTCTTAGGACGGTTGTCCTAAATAGTCTCTCTGTGTTTTCTTTTCTTTGAGGGACGTCCCCGGTTTCTTTTTGAGTTGGACAAGAAGGACCTAAGATCCCCGTACCGCCGGATCAAAGAGCTAGAAACAAAGACTGCAGCCTATTTGTTGTAGAGCAATAAAGATCGTTGTTCAGCATTATACAGCCCTTTGTACTTATTCGAGTGTCACACGTGGTGGAGAATGCAGGCACCCTCTCCATAGCAAGACAATATGGAAACTTTGATACAGCAGTTAATCCGGAGACAGGAGAAGCTAGAATGGGAGTTGTAAAGACAAATGACATCAGCCCAGGTGGATCGGGACCTGTTTAAAGATACCATAGCTCAACAACTAGATGGCATCCACAAGGTCACAGAAGATCAGGACCGGGTAGCTTCATGTCCTCCTACCCGACAGGGAAGCCAAATGGGCTATCGCAACATAGCATTACAGAAATATACTCCCGGAGATGACCCCCACGTGTTTCTGCTAAACTTTGAGAGAGCGGCTAAGGCTTCGGGTTGGCCCGAACAGAAATGGCATTTCTTTCTGGCCCCTCTATTGCGGGGAAGCCCAAGCTGCCTATCAAGTGGCCAATCCCTCAGGAAACACCTCTTATAAAGAGATTAAGGAAATAATACTGGACCACTTAAGCATGGACTCAGAAGCCTACCGAGTGAGGTTTATGAACGATAAGGGGTCACCCGGGGATGATCCGACAACCTTGTTCTTTAAACTGAAAGCATCGACCGATAAATGGTTAAAACCCGAAGAGAACACGAAAGAGGAAATCATGTCGCTGATCTATTTGGAACAGAATATGGAAGAGCTACCCATTTCAACACAATGCTGGCTAAGACAGCACACTCGACTCACGGTTGAACAGGCAGTGGAAATGGCATCCACGTCCACGTAATCCAGAGCCCAACCCAGAACTCTTCCCTAGGAAAATAACAAGGTTTCACGTCCCTCTATAGGGAAGCCTGAGAAAAAATATAGCAAACACCCAACTGAACCGCCAAGACTATGTGCCCCTAGACCAGAACCCATCCTATCAAGAGGTCCCCAATGTTTTGACTGCGGAGATTGGGGACACATAGCACGCTTCTGTCCCCACAAGAATGCCAGTGAGGAGCCGATGGATGTTAGCTATCTCCCCAAAACTGTCCTGTACACAGAGGAACTAGGCTCCTGCTTTTACATAAGTTTAGTGATAAATGGGGGTCAGGTGAAAACCTTACTTGATTCAGGCTGCCGCCAATCGGTTATACAAAGGGTCCTGGTAGATAAGAACCAATCCTAGAGAACCAACAGGTACCTATAAAGTGTGTACATGGGGACGTCAAAACCTACCCCGTAGCCCTGGTCCCTGTGCAGTTACCAGATGGGAAAAATATACAAGTCAGTGTAGGAGTATTACTTACCCTTCCAGAGAAATTGATATTGGGGCTAGACAACCCAGAGTTTTTAGGGCTTCTCAGAAGGAGAATAGCGACTCCTCAGAACCAAGCCACTGTTCTCCTTACACAGGCGCCATGGCTTAGCGACAAAAACTTCGGATATGCACAAACTCACGACCCCATCCTCCGGACCGCATGGCAACAAGCTACCAATCCCACTTCCACCAAACCCTCTTATTCCTCCTTCATCGTGAAGAATGGCCTGCTGTATGGGATAGGGACACCCTCTAGTCCTCCTCAGTTACTGATCCCCCAGAGTTTTCGGGAACAGGTACTTTTCTTTGCCCATTTCCATTTACATGCAGGACATAGCGGAGCCCAGATAACAAGCCAAAACATTCTAGAGCACTTCTATTGGCCAGGTATATTCACTCACATAACCAAATACTGCCACAAGTGTGAGATCTGCCAGAAAATGAACCCCTATAGGCCCCCTACTGTTCTACTACAACCCCTTCCAATAATCGGAAAACCCTTTGAAAGGGTAGGGATGGACCTTATTGGGCCTCTTACGAAATCCAAGAAGGGCAATCAATATGCCTTGGTTATTATAGATTACGCCACTCAATATCCAGAAGCCTTTCCACTAAGGGCCCCTACCACCTCAAACATCAGTGACAAACTGCTAGAACTGTTTTCCCACGTAGGGTTTCCACTGGAAATTCTGACGGACCAAGACACTCCTTTCGCCTCTCGCCTAATGGGCCAAGTCTGTAAATCCCTGTCTATATCCCACATTAAGACCTCGGTGTACCATCCGCAAACGGACGGCTCAAGCTGACATTGGAAAAAATGATGACGGTAGAAGGAAAGGACTGGGATATGCTTCTCCCCTTGGCCCTCTTTGTCATCAGGTGCCAGAAACAGAGTAGCCTTGGTTATTCTCCCTTTGAGCTCCTCTACAGGAGGCAGCCTCGTACCCTGTTGGAAATGACAAAAGAGGCCTGGGAACAAGAAAAACCGGACTAATGCAAAACCCTTTTTGACTATACCCAGGGCTTTAGATCCTGTATCCCCAAGTTAAGAGAGTTTACCCAGGCCAACCTAGAGAAAGCACAGGTCAGTCAACAGTTTTTTTTATGACAGGGGAAAGAAATGGTGTCACCTTAATGTACACGACTGGGTGTTAGTCCTTCTACCGTCCCCCCTACCAAAGGCTAGAGCAAAATGGAAGGGCCCCTGCGAGATAGTCGAAAAGATTGGACTAACCACGTATCGCCTACAACTCAGTCCAAAAAAATCTCAGATCTTTCACATCAACCTCCTTAAGAAATGGTTAGGGCCCCCTCCTAAGAACAACCATCTGGTTATTCCAGAACAGAAAGACGCCGTATCCACTCTAACCCAATTGGGGATCAATGAAACCCTCTCTGAAACCCAGAAGAAATCCCTACAAGAGATGCTGGTCCCTTTTTCCTCCCTCTTTTCAGACCTACCTGGGAGAACCACGATAGTGGAGCATTCCATCCCATCCACTCCAGGGAAGGTGGTGGAACAGCGCCCCTATCGCATACCAGCAGCCCGTCGAAAGACCATAGAAGACGAAATAGACAGCATGTTGAAATTGAGAGTCATCAAGCCCTCCGGTAGTAACTGGTCCTCTCCAGTGGTCCTGGGACCAAAACCGGACGGATCAGTTCAGTTTTGTATTGACTTCAGGGCTGTCAAAGCAATTTCAGAATTCGACTCTTATCCCCTCCCTCAAATAGACGAATTTATTGAAAAACTAGGAGAAGCCTAGTACATCATCACACTTGACCTCACAAAGGGCTATTGGCAGGTTCCCCAGCGGCCCCAGGATCAAGAAAAAACAACTTTTTCCACTCCATTGGGACTGTATGAATTCACTGTATTACCTTTTGGTTTACATGGGCCCCCGCTACCTTTCAGAGGCTTATGAACAGAGTGCTCCAGGGTCACCAGGCGTATTCCTCCGCATACTTAGACGACATAGTGATATACAGTCCCAGCTGGGAACTACATCTACTACATTGCCAACAGGTGTTCCAAGCCCTTGAGGAGGCAGGACTCCACGTAAATGCAAAGAAGTCTAAAGTAGGGTTTCAGAAGGTCAGGTACCTGTGGTATCTCCTGGGGAAGGGGATCATCGAACCCCAGCAGGAAAAAGTAAAAGCCATCATCAATATTCTTTTCCCTACAACAAAAAGAGAGTTCAGGGCCTTCCTGGGGTTGTTGGGGTACTACCGTAGGTTTATCCCGAGGAACTCTGAAATAGCATGCCCCCTGTCTGACCTATTAAAGAAAGAGGTGAGGGTCAAAGACCTCCTTTCTCCCCCTCCTCGAGCCCAACAAGCATATCATGCCCTAAATCAGGTCATTGCCTCCAGTCCTGTCCTGACCTCCCCAGACTTCGCGAAACCTTTTATCCTCCAAACAGATGCCTCTGAAGCTGGGTTGGGTGCCGTACCATCACAGCTATCCAAAGACGGGCACAAACTCCCTATGGTTTAATCAGCCGGAAACTATACCCCTGTGAACAAAGATATCCTGTTATTGAGAAAGAATGTTTGGCCGTCAAATGGGCTGTAGATAAATTACAATACTACCTAGAGGGATCCCCTTTTAACCTATACACTGACCATGCGCCCCTGCAGTGGATGTGCCGCAACAAGGGGAATAACCCCGTGTCTTCAGATGGTTTTTGTCTTTGCAGCCCTTTACCTTCGAAATACGACACCGTAAGGGTACCGAAAACGGGAATGCGGATTACCCTTCTCAAGTTTCGCAGTATCTCAAACGGGAACTGTCTAGGGAGGGGGTGTGTCATGACTTGCCTGCTCAGGTCGAGGATGAGGAAGAGAATGAGGATGTGTTCCCACTTTACGTCTCTCCTCTCCTCTATTTTCAGTCTCCCATTGACCTGGCTGTGGATACACTCGACAGTGCCTTTAACCGGCTCGACTTCCAGGAACCCAACCCGACCCATGTGAGAGGGTCATGAGGGCCAATCAGAACCCCTGATGACTCAGGAAAGGACTACATATCCGCCTTCTCTGGGTAGAAGATTGGATTCCTGAGTACGGAGGAGAATTCAAGCCCGGACGAGCGGAGGAGCAGGAGCACCCAGCCCACACCAGACCCCAAAACCGGTAAACGGACAGAAAAATACCCCGAGGGCCCCGCAGAGCAGACTCTAGCATCGGACCTAGGCCTGAAGAGAGCAGACAGGCGAGCGAGAAGGGAGCCGGACCCACTCCGGCAACACGAGCTATCCAGCAACGTTCCTGGAGGAGCGTGGCTCACTGAGGTACGTGGCCGCCTCAGGGGTTGGTTTACCGGGACACCTCAGATGCTGAGGGTTCTGTAATAGAGAAGGGAGGGGGTTGAAGGTGCTTGGCGGGGAAGCAGCTCTCCGTGGCTCGGAGGACATCGAACCGGCATATTTTTGTGTGCTAAAGCGTGACACTGGTGGTAGTGAAACTGAGTGTTTAGTTCGCCCCCTCACTCCTAATCCCCTTAAACCTTTACTCTTAGGACGGTTGTCTTAAATAGTCTCTCCGTGTTTTCTTTTTTTTGAGCGACGTCCCCCATTTCCTTTTAAGTTGGACAAGAAGGACCCAAGATCTACGTACCGCCGGATCAAAGAGCTAGGAACAAAGACTGCAGCCTTTTTGTTGTGGAGCAATCAAGATTGTTGTTCAGCCTTATACAGCCCTTTGTACTTATTCGAGTGTCACACAGTGGCACTTAGCATCACAAGCTGAAGAGATGTAAGTATCAACGTCATGTGTTGTGTGGTTACCGTCACATGCACAGGCCTTCTGTCTGGGAGTACTGTGGGTGATGTCTCTTCTCTTGTGCACCTAAAAGCAAGAAAAAATCAGAGAAATGTGGTATTGTTGCAGTTTGAATCAGTAGTACAAATAATGTCATTTAGTGTGGTTACTTAAGTTATAAATAATTAACAACAATGCAGTTTATCCATTCAAAAGTAAAACCACACCAACATAAAGTTTCATTCATAATCAGGAAGGATAAGAAAGACCAACAACATACAGATGCAGTGGCAGCTGGTGACATTTGAAAGTGGTGGGCGTAAAATTTGTGTTTGAGTGCACCGTGGCGAGCCCAAACAACCTAAGGGGGTTTCGGGGGGAACTCCCCCCGAGAAAATTTTGAAAGAAGAGTGGGAATATGGTGCATTTACAAGCAAATTTGAGAAAGCAAGAAGGTTAATAAAGCAATTGTGAAAGTGCAGTTATTACATTAATAAAGAGATGTCATATAACATCATAGGTACCATCCTCAACTGCCCACCTTTTTTCCACGCCTGAACTTTCAGCCCCCACATCTGCCAGGTTCGACCCACCCCACCCCCAGCCGCTGTCTCCTATCTTATATTAATCTGCAAGTCATGTCTCGCTGTATGCCTGGCCAAACCTCTCCGGTTACAAGTCCACACATGCTTCGTAGCTACAGAGGCAGGCGCGAGAAGCAAACTTCAACCATTTACTTCGCTCTCACGCAAACTCCTTGCATTTTGTACCCACGCTACAAATTCTGCCCTTTAATGTGCAGCTTGGTTTCCAGTTGTACGCCGAATAAACTCTCCGAACAAGACTTACTGTGCGAGAAGCCCTGGAGTAAGTTCTGCTCGGCCGGCTTCCCGGGTGTGACTGCGCGGTCGGCATGTGCGCTGCCTGCCTGAGGGAGGGGGCTATCCGACGAGGTATGCGCTGCCTGTGAGGGAGGGCTGTCCGACAAGGTATGCGCTGTGCATGTTTGAGCAGGGGCCGTGCCCGCCTGCCTCTCAAACTCCTGTCTGGGTGGGAAGGGCAAAGCGGCGAAAAAAGCCTCCAGGTTACGAGCCTTTGAGGCTCTGTCCAAGCCAGGGAGAAGGAAATAAAAGACAGGAAGCGGCAGCAGAGCGGGAGAGAGACAGCTTGAGGAAGCAACAGACAACGCGAGTGCCTCAAAGAGAGAAGGCAGGCAATGAAATAACGAAATGTTGACTGTTTACACTGTAGGCAGCACAGACTGATTGGGCTCTTGAACATCAGGTCCTGTTGTCCGATTCCGTGCTACTTCTTATCTACTTCAGACGGATGAAAAGCTGAACCAGCCCTGTGGGGCATTCAAAAGTGTGTTCTGAAAATCTAATCACACTTCCGTCTCTGTACCAGGACACTGTCTACTGAGCCACAGTTGGAGGAGGGGTATAAAGTATACAAAAAGGCACGTTGGACAAGAAGGTGTGTGGGAACCAACTCACAAGCAGGCAGTGTGTTGTGACGCAGGGAGTGGGAATGGGATGGGGAAGCACTGCTTTCCAAGGAAATTCCTTGGCCTGGTTTTGAAACGTCTGTTAAATCAACTTATCAGATAACAGTGTGCACCACCTGCCAAAGAAACTACAATGCGGGTTATTAATGTTTGATGTGCATACGAAGGAGAAACAGAGATTGTTCTGGCAGATCTGCCCTGGACTGCATCAAGGTACTTGAGGCCCCAGTTTATTTCAATCTCATTATGGCAGGAATGTACATTGCTCTGCAGGTTCGCGCCAGCTGACAACTCTCCCAAAACTCGGTTTAATTGGCATGGACAACAAGTGCAACATGTACCGTGATTGAATTTCTTTATTTGATTTCCGGTCTTAGAAAAGCAGTCTAAGCGAATCTGAGAAACGAGCGCTGCCTGACAACATGGCGCATGTCTGGTTCAGTATGCACGACAGAAAGAGAAAGACCGTGCCAGAATCCCTGCATGGCCTTTTTATATTTGCTTTGCGTCGCTCTGGGTGCCTGAGTGCAAGGCGCTGTTCTGGTTGTGGAGTTGACAGCGTTGGGTAAAACACAAGGAGCGGCTTGGTGTTTCCACGGCGCTAAAAGGATACATTTGTATGACTTAGAATGTGTTCCACTGGGTGTGAAAAGCTTGGAAAACATCACATACGAGTTACGGCCGGTTGCCTTAATCTATTGTCAACTTTCTGATATATTTTGCAGTTTGTTAAACCCGCACTGGTTAACATACAGTTCCCCCCCGCAGTGATTTGCCACAATTCTTTAAGGAAGATATACCTGGCATTCGAGTATCACATTCAGAATATAATCAGTTTTAATCACCATGTCACCGACATTGTAATTTTTGGTTTTGCCTCACTTTAAAAAATAAAATGAAACTTACCTTCACTCGGGTCCCGACTCCCGCGTTTTTCTGCTGCTATCCGGAATAGGAAGCAGCCACCCACAGGCAGCCTCCTTCTCCGGCCCTAAGCCAATCACAATGCTGCAATGGCAGCGTTGTGATTGGTGAGGCACAGCAGAGAGCGCCCCAGCCGGGCCATTTTCTCTATGCAGGCTGCATGCAGCAGCCTACATAGAGAAAAAGGGAGAGTGCGCATGACTGGGTTGGTCGGCCCTGGGGCCGACCAAACAGTCAGTACCCACAACAGTGGGCAAGCCACTCCCCCCCTGCCCTCGAGCAGGACCGCCCACCCGCCCGCCCACAACCAGGCACTCCAGGCACTTCTGCTTTCTCGCAGTGCGAGAAGCAGAAACATAAAATGGTAATTTTACCATTTTATGTTTCTGCTTCTCGCACTGCGAGAAAGCAGTGGGGCGACACCCCCACGCCCCTATGGAGGAGCCGCCACTGTACAGATGTAACTGTTTGTTTATGTGCATCAAGTTGGGGACTCAGGGAGGTGCAGGTGACAATGGAATAATCCCTAGAAAATAAATGCTGTTGTGCGCCTATGCAGACAGGGGGTTAATGGATGTTGAAAAAATGTAAAACAGAAAATTACACAAAAAAACCCTTCAAAAAATACAATTTTTTTTTAAAAAGGTTAAACAATTAAAAAAGAAAGCAAACGGAATAAAAAAACTTTATATGAAGTAAACAAAATATATTGAAAAAAATATATATAATTGCTGATGTACTGGGGGACTACCATGAGAAGCCTACTGGGATTTTGCAGTTCATATACTATGAGCATTGATCAGCAACTAGGCCTCAAGCATATTATTAACCTGATATCAGGGAAAAGTAAAAAAAATGAGCACAAACAAAAAGGCTTGAGCCTCTACATGCAAAATGGCTTTGAAAACTGGAAAAAGGATGGTTGCACAAAGTGGCCACATGGTCAAACAGCAAGCAAGGAGGCATGGCCACAACAAAGAACACATGCAGGCCTATGGCAAAAGCACACTGGCTGGCTACACAAAATGGTCGCCAGCTACTTGGTAAAACAACAACAACCAGCAAGGAGGCATGGCCACAACAAATAATACATGCAAGCCTATGGCAAAAGCACACTGGCTGGCTACACAAAATGGCCGCCAGCCACATGGTCAAACAACAACAACCAGCAAGGAGGCATGGCCACAACAAAGAACACGTGCAGGCCTATGGCAAAAGCACACTGGCTGGATACACAAAATGGCCACCAGGTGATGAAATGAATATGATTTTGCTATTTTGTTCGTGCATTGTTCTATGTAAGTTAGCATTCGCGGCACCATTTTATGTTTAGCCGCCATTTTGAATCATGCCATTAACTGTGTATTCCCTCCCCGAGAAGCAGGCTGTGGAACGTTTCCTTTCTCCAAAGTTAGGCCTTGCTCTGCTAATGAATACACTGTTCTTATTAGCGCATACCTTTCCCACGAGATAGAGGCCTTCTCCCACTAGTCTAGCGGTAGACACAGACAGAACGACCTTGGCATAGAGATAATGTGTGCCTGGCCTCAGAGTCGAAGCTCATCCTACTGTACTTCTTTGTTTTAGCTGCACCTGCTTGTAAAATTCCATTATGGGTGGGTCTTCCTTGGTTCTGAAATGTACATAATGTATCTCTAGGTTTGCTGAAGTCAGTCCTCTCTGCAGCACCCCTAAGCAACTGGGCAGACGGGGCTCCGCTCGAGTGTATATGAATAAACATATACTCGGTTTGTATTCTCTACTGTCTGACCGACTCTTCATTTGTATGGAAGGCTGAGAGGTGGTCGCGAGTGACCCGGGTCGCCCTAATCGAGTCACTTCCTTCACAGCCACATGGTCAAACAACGACAACCAGCAAGGAGGCCTGGATAAAACAAAGAACACATGAAGGCCTATGGCAAAAGTACACTGGCTGGTAGTGGCTACACAGTATGGCCACCAGTTACATGGTCAAACAACAAGCAAGGAGGCATGGAAAACAAAGAACACGTACAAGCCTATGGACACTGACTATACAAATGCCCCCTGGCCGCATGGCATGGGGAACAAAGACACACGGTGGCCTAAAGCAGCACACTCACACACTGGCCAGACAATTGAGGCATGGTAACATGGGAAAAAATAGCATTAATTCAGCAATGCCAAAAACGAAATTTAACTGGGCTATAAAATTCTCCAAAGGCCACAAATATATTATAGCACCTGCACGCTGTTTGCAGGAAAAAAACATGAAATACCCCAAAAAGAACACATTTTGGAACTTAATCCAATGCCATCAATGGTCTAAATGATGTTTCAATTCAACAGAAACAGTTGTTTCATGCACTCATGACTAGTACTGGGCCTACTGACTGGAAGGCCTATTGGCTGACTAGGCCACATAGTGAATTAAATGAATATTACAAGTTTATTAAAAACATGGAGAAAATGTACAGAATTGTTCAACATTTTTCCTTTCGAAAAGAAGAAAAATTACATGCAAAAAAATAGTTAGGTCCCAACTGAAAATGCTGGCCACCCACCACAATAAACTTAAAAAATCAAATAAAAATACAAATAATTCCTGGTGCATGCCCTTTATCAAACAAACAACACCCTTATACAACAGTTTTTGAACTTATTTGTGATATCACAAAAACAATGCCCCTAAATCCAATGGTATACATGCAGCAGAAAAACAGAGTGATCCTTCCAGCTTCAAATCCAAATGAGAAGTGACCAGGAGGTGGACAAAGCACTGTGAGGTGTCTGCGGGACAGGAACAGGAAGTTGCTGTCTCTAGGGCACTTCCGCCTTGTTGAAAAAGAAGTTAAATAAAAAAAGGGCTCCTCACACAAAAAAACCAACAGGAAAGGTCCATTTGTGAAGTTATGAACTCCAAATTGTCTTTTTAGGAGATGTAGCTGCTTCTCCAGGAGAGAATCTTCTCTAGATTGCAGCCGCAGTTGCTCACGTTCGATCGCGATCGCCTACATCACAAAAGAAGCACTGGCAGTTGCGGCCTAAATCTGCGTCAGCGACTGCAAAATCTCATATGAGATCGGAAGTGGCTGGCAAACCTTGTGAGTGATCGCAAGCACAGAGCAAGTGTTGTCGTACTCCCACCGCATGCAAAATGGTGTAACGAGCACACCAATGGAAAAGTAAATCTGCTCCATTGAGGACTGTGGAGTTTATCAGTAACTTTACATTCTCCGCGGAAAGCGGAGTTGCTGAATTCCGCAAACTCTGCGAGTGGAGCAGAATTTTATGCCCAGGCCTAGTTGTTACTGGTTCATGAACTGTGTCTGAGGGATTTGGAACTCAAGGACAGAGAGGCAGAGTCCAGCAGTGATGGTGGCTGCATTTCTACAGGGCCCTCTGGAGACAAGAGGGCCCATATTTCCAAAGGTCTGGGGTCGACTTTGTTGTGATGGGCGACAATGACAAGAGGTTCAAAGCTTATGAGATTGCTTTATAGATGCACAGGATTTCTGAAGAGGATTGGGGGCTAGTCAGTGGAAGCACATCCCTAGCAAGGGGATGGGTATCTTACTAGCCCTGGAGAAGGGGGACAGGATGAGGTTTCCCCCCATTAAGAAAGCACTTGCTAGGAAGTATGGCCTTACCCCACAGAAGTATAGGCAGATGTTTAGGGACAGTCAGAAACTAACCCATCAAACCTGGGTGGATTGTGTGGATTCCTTTTGCAGGGCACTGGATGGCTGGGTGAAGGGCAGTAAGTAAACAATTATCAGGGGCTGTACAATTTGATTGCAAAGGAGCCCTTGTTCAGTCTTTGTTCTGCAGATCTGCGCCAACTGATTAATAGTAAGCTCATTGAGCCTAGGAAGCTTGCTAAGGAGGCGGACCTAGGAGTCAGCACCAGAGTCCAAAAGAAGGTATCTGGGGTGGATCACCACAAGGGTGGACAGCATTCTCACCAGAAGGAGGGGAGAGACAAAAATAAAAATAAGAATTTCTCTAAAGGACCTCAAAGAATCCCCTAACTTATAAGAAGAAGAGGTAGTTCCCTGATAATAAGTCCTCAGGGAAAGCCTCCTCCAAGTGCTGTGAGAGACAACAGAAAGGACACTTCAAGGGAAATGCCAAGTGTCCCAAGCGGGCACAGCCCCCCACTGGTAGGCAGTCACTGGGGCTGGCTACTGTAGCACTTGTGGAAGAGATTGACCCAGCTAGTGGGGGGACAGTGCAGAGATTGCCCTAGTGTCCCTGGGTGACAGATGGATGATGCAGAGACCTCACTTGCCTAGTAATACCAGGAAATACAAACAGTGGGTCACCATCAATAGGCAGAGGGTGGAGGCTTTGGGAGACACTGGAGCCAGCATGACAACCATCAAATGCCTTCTGGTGACCTCAGAGCAGGTAGTCTCTAATGTATTCTGCCAAGATGTTGCAGCCGACAACCATAAGAGTCACTACCCAGTGACTCTAGTTCCCTATGATTGGGGGGGGGGTCTCAGGTTCCTTGAGGGTAGCTGTGAGTCCATCCATGCCTCTGGATTGTCTGCTTGGCAATGGCCTAGAGCACACCATCTGGAAAGAGTGGGAGCTCAGGTCGCACTTGGAGATGTTAGGGTTGCCTGAATGGGTGTGCCTGACCACACAGTCCATGGCTGCTCAAGAGCGTAGTCAGGAGGACCTGGAGTCTGGAAGAATGGCCTGGGTACCTGTCAAAAAAAGGAAAGGCAAGGTGTGCGAGAAACCCACTTCTGAAACTCCCCAAGTCTGGGAGGAGGCGAAACCTGAGGGTGAAGCCCGGGAACCTACAGGGGCGGACAATGCTGTCCTGGAAAACTTACCTGAGTTGACCAACTGGCAATAGGAAGGGGGTCCTACAAGGGAGGATTTCTAAAATGCACAGATGAAGAGCCCTTCTCTTGAGGGCCTATGGCAGGAGGTCAAGGCCCAGGCAGCTGGCAACACCTCTGGTGTTCACCTGATTTACTGGGGGAATGATCTACTGTATAGAGAGCCTAAGATTTTCTGGGGCAACACGTATATACCTCAGTGCTACAGGCCTTCCTTCTGGAGCTCGCTCACGATGTTCTCCTGGCAGGACATCTGGACCAGGACAAGACTGTAGACAGGCTTGTCACTCACTTTTATTGACCTCAGATGCTTTCTGCAGGTCATGCCAGGCCAGTAGCAACTCAGGAGGGAAGCAAAAGGCTCCCCTGCAAACTTTTCCTTAAATTGACACCCCTTGTGAAAGGGTGGGCATCAACATTGTTGGGCCTCTGGACCTCAAGACAGCTATGGGCAACAGGTTCATCCTGGTCTTGTTGCACCATGCCACCAGGTACCTGGAGGCTATCCCTCTGAGGAGGGTGACTGCGCCCATAGTGGCCAGGGTACTGATGGGGATATTTACCGGTGTGGGATTCCCACAAGGAGATAGTGTCAAACTATTTTACCAACTTCCTGTCAGCATGCATGAAGGCCATGTGGAAGGAGTGTGGGGTAACCTATAAGTTCTCCACTCCTTACCACTCCCAAAGCAATGGGCTTGTTGAGAGGTCAACAAGACCCTCAAAGGCATGATCATGGGCCTGTCAGAGCCCTTAAGGCAGAAGTGGGATCATCCTCTTGCCATACCTGTTGTTTTGAGTACTGGAAGGTGCCCCAGAAGGGGGTTGACTTCAGCCCCTTTGAGCTTCTGTATAGGCACCCGGTGTGAGGACCTCTCAGTCAACTGAAAGAGGGGTTGGAGCAAACTTCCAGGAAGGCCCCCAGGATGGAAGCAGGCTAAGGCAAATCTAGAAGCCAGCCAGGAGGCCATGAAACAGAGTTGAGCAGAAGGCCACTCTGGCCACGTTTCAGCCTTGTCAAAAAGTGAGAGTGATGGAGCCTGTGGACCCCTGGGCCATGCAAGATCGTTGGTCTGGGCTCTAGGAGGTGAAACAAGCAAAAGTGAGGTCACCTACCTGGTGGACCTCAAAACTCCCAGGATCCCTTTTAGGGTTCTGCATGTCAATCGCCTCAAACCCATCTTCAAGAGGTTCGAGGTAGTCATGCTCCTGATCACGGATGATGGAGTGGAGGAGGAGAGTGAACCTCTCCCTAACCTCCTTTTTTCCAAGGAGCAGAATGCGTCAGTGGAGGGTCTCAGTCTCTTCCCTACCTTGACCCCAGAGCAACAGCGAGACTGCAGCCATTTGTTGGGACTGTTTGCCTCACTATTCTTCCTTGCCCCAGGACTAACTGCATGGTGTACCCATGATATTGACACTGGAGAAAGCACATCGGTGAAGAGTAAAATCTACCGGTTGTCTGATATGGTGGGAGCTAGCATCAAGGAGGAAGTCTCCAAGATGCTGGAATCAGGGGATATTGAGCCCTCAAACAGCCCTTGGACCAGCCCAATGGTGTTGGTCCCCAATGCTGCCCCTCTAGGCTTCACCCGAGAACTTAGGTTTTGTGTGGATTACAGCGGGCTCAAAGCAGTCACTATGACTGACCACACCCCATCCTGAGCTCATAGATTGGCTAGGAGCTGGCAAGAATCTCAGCATGTTTGACCTAATGTCTGGGTACTGGCAGAATGCCTTAACCGAGGGGGCTAAAGAGAGGTCTGCATTCTCTTGTTCTGGGTAATGCCCTTTGGGTTGAAGAACGACCCTGTCACCTTCCAGAGGTTGGTCAACCAGGTCCTTGCTGGGTTGGAGAACTTCAGTGCCGCCTATCTAGATGACATTGCGGTCTTCATTTTTAGCTGAGAGGACCACCTGTGCTACCTTAGGGAAGTGTTTCGGGCTCTGTAGAGGGCAGGTCAGACTATCAAGGCCAGTAAGTGCCAGATAGGGTAGGGTTCGGTGGTCTACTTGGGACACCAAGTAGTAGGAGGCAAGGTATAGCAGCTCCGGGCTACGACTGAGAAAAGTCTGGCTTAGGAACCCCCCAAGACCCAGACAGAGATGAGAACCTTCTTAGGCTTCACTGGTTATTACAGGAGAATTGTCAAGGGATATGGCACCATTGTTGCACCCTTGACAGAGCTGACTTCCAAGAAGCAGCCCAGACAGCTGATGTGGATGAGGCATGCCAGAACACTTTTGATAGCCTGAAGGAGGCCATGTGCACAGCACCCGGCTGCTGCTCTGAAGCAGTGGTGTGACGAAACTTGAAGGGGCCCCCTGAAAAGTACATAGAGGGGGTGCCCCTCATGCATCGCTGCCAAGGTTCCAGGTTGCATATGTGTGACATTTCAATGGCTGAAGTGTGCTTATGTGTGACACTTTGAGTTGCACTTTATCGCATGTCAAAGTAGCTCTGCCTGTGTTATAATGTTTTTCAGAATGTCCTGAGCAACCCTGAAAGAGTGGAGTGAAGGTGAGTGTAGATAGACATGTGCTTGTTTCCTGCAAATGGGACACCGCATGGTGAGTGTTGCATGCATCCCAGGCAAACTTATAAAAATATAAGAAAATGACCCAAATAGCAGGCTGGCTACACTGGGTTTTTGCCAGGGCACAACTGTCTCTAGTATGCACTGGTTTCACCATGTGCTGAGTTCAGCCACATGTAGTTGCAGTAAAGAAAACACTGCAAGGCTGAGACTGTAACAGCTAGGGGATGGTACGCCCAGGACATTAGGCTTTAAGCTAGTGCTTCCTTTTTTGTATCAAGCTACTAGCATCTCTCATTTACAAGCAAACTGGTTGTATTAATAATGAAGACTTGTTGAGGCAATGCAGTCAAATATATAAGGGTAGCCCTATAACTGACTTTCCACATACTGCCTCCTTTCCCACCACATACTGGAAGTTATCCACCACCATCCATATATGAGCTCCCCATCCCCTTCCTCCAACAGTGAATCTGTATCCTCATGCACAGTGTGTCTGCAGTTCAGACCCGGTGCTTTGGTGTGGGAGTCTGTGCTTTTGTTGCATGAAACAAGTAAAGAAACTGTCGCCTCTTGCCTCTACAAAGTTGATTAGGGGAGACAGAGCCAAAGGGAAAGAAAAAAATCTGAAGCACTCCATGGGGGACTACAGATCCTACCTTGTGAGGGATTTCTATGCCTGATCCTTTCTCTATCATTTCTTGTTACCTCAATGAACACAAATATTCCACAAAATGGTGACCAAAATCTAGCAATAATTGGGGTACAGTGGTCCTATCACAGGCTTTTGCCCATGTACCACAGCACCTGCTGCACTGATGAGCGCTACGCCCCGTCCCTCCTGTAGAACCCAATGGCCTGTGGCCTGGTTGTGCACGATACAAGTGCTAATTGGCAATACCAAGAGAACCCTCACCCCCTGATCTTGAAAACATTAACCCCCTCTAGCCCAGATATTGCTGAACTCCAGTCCATTTGACAGGCGCTCTCTTTGACTCACACTCAATTAATACATTGAAAGTTCCAGCAAAACAACTAGGAGTTTCCCTCACAACTAGATAGCCCAGAATTGTTTGGTGTGTGTTTGTGGCATGGGTTATTACATCAATGTATTTTGTGGTGTCCCTCTCTGCCACTGCCACAGTACTTTACAGGAGATATCTTACACATGTCACGGTTACCGAGCAGTCCTGGTGTTATCGGCCCGATAAGGATGTGTGCAGAGACAGCCCCGCTGACATTCGAGCCCGTGTCTTGTGCATTTAATCAGAAATATCCACAGAAGGCATGTGCAGCCCTGCATCCCCACACTCCTCCCTACCACACAAACACCAGTTGGAGTTTACAGATACATTTTGCAGAATCTGTGTTTTCCCAAAGGCACTGACTCGATTGGTTGTTCTGCTAGTGCTGGATAATCTACGTTCATCTGACAGTCTTTTCCAGATTTTTAAGGGTGATAGACTCTTTTGTGGGCAGATAAAGGACCTTTAACTTTTCTCCGAACTCAATTTGTTGGCCATCCCCTGAATATTTGCCATTTATCTTTCCAGGAACGTTTCACCTATGAAAATAAAAAATGTTCAATTAAAAAAAGTTGTGTAATATTGTAAGGGGTGGCTATTTTGGATGGTGGTGAGAAGCTGTGAAGTGTTTCTTTTGCATATGTCTCTTAATTCCTGAGACAACTATTATTATTACTCTTAGTACCATTTTTATTTGTATGTTGGTTTTCAAGCTCAAATCAAACATTTTGTCCACCAAATAAGTTGCTTAACAGAAAATTAGATCGGCAAAATTCATCCACATGCAATGCACCTTCATTTTTAGGTCTCGCGCCTAGCGTTGCAGTGCGTAGCACTGCTCGCGCAGAGCGAGACCTTTAGAAAGGGCTTCTGAAAACGACCCACACGCTCGTGCGTGTGGTTTTGTTTTCGGAAGCCCACATTGGCTGGAGCGTGCGTTTTTTTAAAAAAAACGGCACGCGATTGGGCAAAGGCGGGCGCATGTCCCGCCTTCGCTCCTCCCATTCCCGACGGTGGCCAGAACGCGCACCAGCGTGCGTTCGCCTCGCTGTCGCTGCCGCGCTCCCTCCCCTTGCTCCTCTGTGGTGCGTGCGCACCACTGGTTTCGCGTTCGGCTCCTCTGTGGTGCGCGCGCACCGTTTCTATTACGTGCTTGTTTTTTAAGTGTTCAGGGACTCGGCTGAGCCAGCCAGTGACTTCTGGATGATGGATCACAAAATGTGACCAAGGTTGAAGCCGGGACCGGAACTCGGGCCTCCTAAATCAGTTTAGACACACTGCATCCACAGCCCAAGTCAGTCCCAGCTTCCTCTCAGCAGAGATTCGAGAACTGTGCGCCTCTCAGAAGTTTACTCTGACTGTAACTCACTGCACCGAGGAGAGCTCTGAGTTCCGGCGAGGGCAGCGCTGCACTGCTGTCACTGGCAGCGCCCGGCCCCTCTTCACCGGCAGTCTGGAAAGCGGGTGACTCACTTGTTTTAGATTCTTTTTAGTATCATGGGCAAGGAATCTGTCAAATTCAAGAGCGTGTTTACACACCGCCTAAGCGCATATATAGATGTAATTAAGACCGGGCACACAGTCGGAGATATCTGCCGTCAAAGGTACCCTTTCCGAACAGACTATTAAAAGATGCCACCTTTGCACAGGCGTTTACTGTCTGTTTCCCGAGTTTATTAATAAACTAAACAACTCGTGCTTTGTTGTGTACTGTTTCTTTAAATCCCAAGCCTCCTCCACGCTACCAATTTCAATGTACTGCAACCATACTTGAAAGAAAGAGGCCTGATCTCCAAAACAACAGTGAGTGTTCTCATTGGCCGATCGCCTAATCAATCATGTGGATCAAGGTACTTTGCACCAGTGGACGCACTTGAGCTGTCAGTTGTGTTAGGCGGTGAGGATGTTCAGACAGTGCTCACGAGTGAAATATTAACTTTAACTTCGCAAGGAAATGTCTTCGTGGTATGGCAAAAAAAGGGGAAAGGCATCAAGTAATCGCTCATAAATATACTTTGGTAAATGATACTTTATGTTCCTGTTTTAAGGATGTCGCTTCTAAAAGTTTATGCTCCGATTTTGTTTCACATGTCAGATTATTATTTTTTTTTTTACTTAATTCATTCCATCTCTTCATATTCTCCATCGTGAAACCATGTTAATTAAATTATTGGCGCAGGTTAAGTAGTTAGATGCACCGTGTGCTTCAGGTTTGAACATTGTGCTTTTACCAGTTTATCACCCGAATACATCGATCATAACTGGGCGTATAAATTAGCTAAATGAATTTCTCATGGACTTTATCAGCCCCGTAAAATATAATTATGTGATATTCCCTGGCAGTTGAGGTTTCACAAATAAACCTAATCATGTTGTATTATTTGCCCCGAACAGGCCGGCTATATGTCTCGAGCTCAGTGTGCCAAACACGCATTTTAAGGAAACACACAGGGATTAAAAATGCTGCAAATTGCTGTAAAATCATATCTTCTCAAAGTTACCATCGACAAACGTTTTTTATCTCAAGGCCAAAGTTAACCTTTTTCTTATTATAAATACTTTGTTTTATTTAGCATTTGCAATGCAGCAAGTCTCGCAATACTAAAAGTTTGAGCGATTGGCGTTGCATTATTATTTGCAATGCCAATAGCTCAAACATTTAGTAATGCGAGACCTATTGCATTGAAAATGCTTGTTAGTTCCAACTACTACTTTCAAAGAAATCTTTCCAGTTTGTGGATAAAATTACGCCACTAAACGTTAATGAAAACAAGAACCTTCTAGAAGGGCACGTAGACCAAAAATCTGCATATACCGGAAACTTTCCTCATGCAATAATAAAATGCGCTTAGTCCTGCTCTGATGTGCTTCATTGAGATATCAGCGTATTCTAATATCCAGTACACTGCATACAAGACAATTCAGTTTCAGGCATTGGCTTACTTGAAGTTTTAGTCTCTGTTCTGCTGCCGATTTTCAGCAGAGCCCGCTGTATACATGCTCTGGGGGCCGCGAGGGCTGAGCTGGCTAATTCCTGCTCTGCAATCTGGGTGTGCAGGGCTGCAGGCCAGGCTCCCACTATGTGCCTTCCGCTTAGAGTTCACCCGACCCTGGAGAAATAGATGAGCAGAGCTCTGGGCGGTTACCTTCCCACTTAATAGCTGAATCTCAACATGCTGCTGAGATGGCCGTCTGTGCATCTGGTACACGTGGTGGCCCGGGTGTGGCAATGACCCTGCTGTTACGTTTCTGGGCTCGCAAGGCACCACTCATTACATCCTGTAAAGAGAGCGCGATTCAATCACAGCAGCACAGGGGTCCCGAGGTCCTGGCGAAATGTAACAAAAGCAGTGCTAGAAATAAAATTGTTGCAGTCAGGGCCCAGGGGCGATTTCTATAGAAACCATTGCTACCTCGCCTCTGGGCCCGGGCTCGTACTTCCTGGGACACATTGTAATGAGTAAACAGACGAGTGCTGACTGCGCCGAAATGACCCCAAAGTGCTTTGATAAATGGAGAGGCGACCAATATGGGTGATAATCCTTTTTATTGCGGTGATGTGGAGACATGCCTTCAAATGTGCTAGGCCAACCCGTGATACTTGGCATGGCTGGGCCACGCTCCGGACCCAGTCAGGAGCTCTCAGGCCCGTCTGTGCACAGTGTCTGAGGGGGCCCCCTGGAGCTCTGGGCCCCCACACACCGCGGGGCTGCGGGGGTTATTGTTACGCCACTGCTCTGAAGGACTGCTGCTCTGAAGGACTGCTGCCTTGCAGTGCTGAGCTGCTGCCTGCTGCCCTATTGCCTGAGTGAGGAGGACTGGACCTGCAGTTCTGAACCTAGGGCCCCAGAGTGACTCCATGGGCTAGTTGGCTGGCCTGCTAATCAGAAGCCTCATGCACATAATGGGCTTCCAAAAACCTTGATCTCAGCACCTGGACTGTGCGATTTATGGGTCCTGCCCTCTCAAGGGGTGCCACCCCATTCCTGTACCCTTGGAAGTGGGCCTTAAGGTGCTTCTGCCAAGCCCAGCTGTGGTCCCCATTGAAACCGATTTGAAGGCCTGCAAAGCCTCCCTGCACAGCTGCCAGCCTAATTGAAATCGATGCAGAGCAAACCAAAGCCCTGCAAAGCCTCGCCGCACAGATAGCAGCTCATCAGAACAGATGCAAAGCGACGCAAGGGCCCACCAAGCTTCACCGCATAGCTCCCTGGAAACAATGCAAAGTGTCGCCAAGCTCTGCAAAGCCTCGCCACACAGCTACCTTGGGACTGACACCGAACAACACAAAGCCTCACATAGCAAAGCCACACCGAGCGTGCACCAGGATTTAAGATACGGTGTTCAGTGGATCTAGGTGGGCCCCTGTGGCCTGTCTCTGCTCCATCGTGGTCAGCCTGAACTTTGTCCTGGTCCGACGCAACCAGATATGCACAGTTGGCGCTTTGTGCTTTTATTCGCCATTTTCACAGAAATATTTAAAATTGCATATCTCCGGTGCTACTGATTGGATATTTGTCATTTTGGTCTTGTTTTATTTATTAAACGTAACCCTATTTTCCTAACTTGTTCTGGGATCCTTTTTGCGAGGTGTTTTTTAAAAACGTTTTTATTGTTTGAAGTGTTGCACAAATATTTTACCCATTGCCTCTACATTAAGCCTGGCTGCTCTGTGCCAAGCTACCAGGGGCTGAGCACAGGTTAATTTAGGGTTGGCTTGTTCCTCACCCTGACAAGGACTGTTGTTTCTGCTTGACTAGGGAACACGCCCCAGTCAACCAACAACTAATTTCTTACACCCACACAATATCATCATCCTCCATTTTGTACATAGTGCTAGGCACTCGCTCGCTACTAAATAGGCATTTACATTGAGTATATAAAAGAAGTAGAAGGAAAACAGGAGCAGGGAAAAGTGGGAGTACATTCTGTCATCGTATAATACACTACTAAGTAATGACATATTTTAAATAGATACAATACAATAAAAGAACACGAAAAATATATTTGTCAAAAAGTAATTTAAATAACACCTTGTGCAATGAACATACATATATTATAAGCAACAATAAATACCCATTGGTCAAGGGGGTTTCACAACTTCCTGTTCTCTGATCATTCCTTAAATATTATATGCTGGAGAGAAATAGATAATTCATTAAGGGAGACAATAACATATATGTTTCAATTGTTAATTGTAGAGATTCATTATTCAATCTATTTTGTAAAACAACAAATACAGTTCGCCATGCAATTTATGACAGTTTTTTGCTATCGTTCCAGGTTAGAGTTATTTATTGAATAGCAACAGCAATAAACCTATCAACTATTTACTGTTTTGATGGAAGTGTCTGCTGGTTATCAAATAGATTCCCCCCAAAGGATATTCCTCAATGAGAGCTGAAAATTAGTTTTTTTGAATTGCAGTGATCTTTTTCCAAACTTGAATCCAAAATATATTAACTGAAGAACATTCAGAAATTATGTCAACTAGACTTTCAATATGAGAGGAGCATGGCCAATGTTGCTCAAAATAGAGGCTTAATTTAAGAAGTGGCAATCCAGTACAAAATATTCTAATAAAAAGGAAGAGCAATGTTTGTGTGGTGTTGGCAGCCTGGAAAATAGATTCAATTGTTTCCAACTATTCTTTAACAGTAAAATCAATCAACTAATATTAATATCTCTTTCCAATTCTAAACCATTTTTATGATTATCCCAACTAATATCCAATATATGACAATAAATAATAGAGGTTTTCGGAGGAATATCTGATTGATGAAATGTAATCATTTTCTTATCATCAATAATGGTAGTATAATCTAGCCAACTTTCCGATAGCATCTTTGAGTCAATAATATTGTCTAGAAAAACAATTAAGAATTGGGTATTTATCCTGCAGCTGACAAAAGACATATAACATTTTATTTTCAAATATTTGTTGCACACAGGATATCATTTTATCACTCCATTGTTTCCAGAATATCACTCTATTACTAATTAGAATGAATGTATAACTCCCAGTAGGACTGACTCTAAGTTCCAAGAGTAGGCTTGTATTCATGGCAACTCAAATAATGGAACTTCGGCTCTCGGACATCTGTCACAGTGTTTTTGTCAGTTGAAGGTGGGCCATGTGTGCATTTGCACAACAAAGGTTTCTGGCTAGTGTGTACTGGAAAATACATTGTATTGCTGGCAGTCTAACAGCAAGTCAAGGATTGACATTTATGGACTACTACCCTTGAAATTTGATTGGTCAATATTTAATTTGTTTAGTTCTGATTCTACATGTGACATTCTAAATGTGTTCATACAGTTCAGCCCAAAGTGTTTACCTCAAAATAAATACTTTACCCAAGTCCAAACGTAACATCAACCCAAAATACAAACAGTGATATGGAAATTAAAAAGAAACGTTTAAAACAGAAATGTTCATGCCACTGGTTTTACTTTGTCTTACCATAGACAACATTTTTCAGAATGACATGCCATAGGTGGTCATATGCACCCCACTAGGTGCTGTGCACTGCTGTAATAGCTGCACAGTATGGCCATCCAACACACTTCAGAGGCTTGCCAGTTTTTAGGTCGAGCATCAGCGTGAATGTGCTGTCTGTAAGACCTGCTGTAATCACTCCACAGGAGTGAAATTACAGCTGATGCTTGCCATTGGCTGACAACTCCATCCCTGCTCCTTATTGGCCGGTGCTCCCGATGCATCACTTCTGTTTTTAAACCAGGAGCAGCGGTCAATTTCACAGGTGGGGGACCGGCCCGAGATCTACCCCAACCAACCCTCCCTCCCAACTGAGAATTCTTTAGAGGGAGACAGAGACACGCAGACACCGTTACTGCATTAGAGAATATACAATTCTCCAGCCGTATTTATTACATTCACCATAAACACGACATTTTTCAACAGAATTGTTTGATTATCCCAACTTTTCCATAAATATTTACAATATGTACATGAAGACACTTTTATTGGGAAAACCAGTACATGTCAAATCCTGTCAACAGTTCCTCAAAGGAGTCATGGCTGGCCACCCCCAGGCTCCATGGCATTGACTATTCCAAATGATTCGGGACTGTGGTCCCCCATACCGTAAGTTGCGTATCACAAGGCAAACTCACCTGCCCCCTCAAGATAGAGGGAGCGTGGGCCAGCATGAAAACTGGCCCCCAACATGACCGTGCCGGAACCATCCCAAGAAGGGATCCCCCCTGGCACCCAATAGGGATGGGCCTGGGCAACCGGGAGTCCCCACCCCTACTCTACACCCCCACGGCAACACCCAGCCCCAGTCCTTAAGCCAAAGGCTTCCTAATTCAGAATTTGCCTGCCCTTCAGTTACTGATGCCAAGGTTGTCCACCTGTTTTGTGACCAAACATGACTCCTTTCCCGCCACGAGCCTGGGTGGTTTCCCGATCAGCCAGGCCTCCCCCCAAGGCCGGAGTATCATTTTTGAGACAAAATTTGAATTGCAAAGGCAACAAGATTCTCCACAAAAAGAACGTGACCGCTGTCCGAAAGATGTACTCCATCCTGGTGGAACAATGTGCCCCCCCTGATGCACCCATGGGAGATCGTTTTCAACCGGGGGCTATTAAGAAGTTGCCTCTACCGGTCATTGAGGCATCTGGTTGATTCATTAAGACACTTAGCAGACCGACCCAATTTCCATACACGCCTAGGGATGATGTGTGACCAAGCGATAATAGCCCCTGGGACCCTTTTTGCCAGCCAAGAAATTTCAATCATTAAGTTCTCAAATAAAGCCCTTCTGCCCATTGAAGCTAAGTCATTGCCGCCAAGGTGAAGGATGATGAACGCAGGCGGCGGTAGCCGATGCTGCAAGACCCCTTCCAGTAGCTGACGAAAACCATCCAAACGCAACCTGCCTTTTCCGACCCATAGAAACTGAAGCCCGGCTGCTCCTGCCCGACCGCGGTACTGCTCGAAGAAAGGCTTCGCCCGACGTACGAAGGAATGGCCAAGGACCCACGCACTGGCTGGAGCCATGTGCCCTACTGTAAAAACTGAGAAAAAGGGGGGAGAGAGGGGAGAGAGGGGAGGAGGAGATAAAATAAAATTGATTATCACGGAAATGCATGTATTTCACAAATAACCCTACAACATATGGAGACAAACATAGCGTTTATAACAGTCGGACTTCCACCTCCCAATTCCTTTGACTGAGGCAGAGTTGAACTTCGCCCCTACAGCCGATGTCGCCGCTCCTATCCTGAACGAATGAGAACTGAACTTCCCGGGAATGCCCGCCTTCAGCAGGGCCTTACGCAACACCTGAGAGAACTGGTACCTCGTGAGCGGTACCCCTGTCGCATGGACTAAGAGGGAGGTGGCTACCACAGGAAGCCGAATCAGTAGGTATTTGCGCAGTGCAGCCACTGAGCAACCCCGAAAGCCGTGTGCCCGTCCCAACATTAGCTGCTCCCCTCTGCCCAACTGATCAGTTTTTGAATGAGATATGGTATTACTAGGTCATGCCCCCTGCAATGCACGTGGTTTAGCAGAATTCCCCCATGGATGTCCTGTTTGGAACGAGCCATGAGTTCAGAGACTCGTAGAGCCCCGTAAAAGGCGAGCGTGGAACCGCTTCAAAGAGGGTTGCCTCGAATTCAGAATCGCATATCTGAACCAGGGTCCTCAAGATTCTCTCTAGCTTGTCCACATCAGTGGGGCGCCTCTGGTCCGGGAGCGTCCCGTCTTATCTTTCCCATCCCTTGAGTCCCTGCCTAATGAGGAAGGATGGGGAATGATCTGTGTGTCCCCCTAATTTTGTAAAAAATGCCATAGCCGCAATGTGGTGTCGGGCACTAGCTACTGATCGGCCCTGGCAATGCAATTGCTCAAGAAAACCAATCCAACTTTCATAGGAAAATGGCTGGACTCGGGGATTGATACAGGTGTATGCTAAGTAATTCTGAAAGGCCCTCTCGTATGCCCCCCTTGTTTTGGGGGCGAGGCTGGCGGCAACTAGATCAGTGAAGGCTGTGCTCCGAGGCTCCAAAGCCGTCCCGGGAAATATGTAGGTTCCAACTCCGCCCCAGGGTGGAAGCGCCAAAACTCCTGCAACTTAAAACGGGACAAGGCATCTGCTGCATTATTGAAAATACCAGGTACATGTTTTGCTTTAAATATAATGTTATTACGTAAACAAATCAAAACCAGTTCCTTCAGCAGGTTCAACACTTTCTTGCATTTGGCATGCTGAATATTAATACTGTCAACGACCGCCATGTTGTCTGACCAAAAAACCACAGATCGATTGCGAAATTGCTCAACCCATATATGGACTGCCACCTCTATAGGGAATAATTCTAAAAAGGTAATGTTCTTAGTAAGACCTGCAGCATGCCAATGTTGAGGCCAGGCCTGCGCACACCACCGGGCACCTAGAATGGCCCCGAAACCTAAGCTGCCTGCTGAATCGGTAAACAAACCCAAGTCCTGACTAGACCGGACAGGTGCCGGCCACACCATTGCCCCATTAAAGTCTTTAAGAAAAGCCTGCTAAATTTCTTAACAGAGTCAAGGCGTCTTCACTGCTGTGCTCCCACGCAGCAGCAGGCAAGGGTGACGAGGTCCCGGGAGCAAGGCACGGCAGTGAGGTCGTCGCAATCGGGGCAGCCAGGCGAGGAAACAGGTGAACAAGGTAGGGAGGCACTCCCCTTCTTATCCTCGCCCGGCTGCCCCTCCCCCCGTCCCCTGGCCAATCGTTGAATTTTGAAATTGCGGCGCAACCATTGGCGCCACCCGGTACCGGTCCGAACCAGCCAGCACCTGTCTTGGGGGCCCGCCATCGGTCGGCGTTGCCCCCTGTGCCAGTTTTCTTAGCCCGTAGGTTTTAGCTGGACTATTTCTTTAATGGCAACATGGCCAACACATGCATGCGGCCACCAATGTTACAGTAAGCGGCGTTTACACTTCACGTGTTAATGTAAAATAGCCCTTTCAGCCATTACGTTTTCAGCCTGACATTACAACAAAATCAAAACTGTACGATGAGTGAAACGTGAAATCATCTAATGAGCACTGCTCTGCTGCATTTTTTAGCTGTTCTTGTGTATTACGCTCCGACTCCCTTTCGGTCTTGTTCGAGCTACAGATAACTACAAAGATAAATGTATAATTCTGACAGAGTGGTAACGCTAAGGTTCAACCATAATTGCCCACCATACTGTAAAAAAAACCTCAATTATTCATTTTGGCAAACACATCTTAAATGGCGATGCGGCGCGCGCAATGTAATTCGTTTTATTTATTTATTTATGTACTTGCCTCCGTTCGGCCGTATGCTGGAGTTTACTACCCCCCACCCTGCCCCTCCCCCGCCCTGCCCCAATGCCCCGCAGCACTCCCTCCAGGAGCCGCGACTGCATTTAATGAGTTAATCACTCATGTAACTGGGACCATTTAGAGCTCCTTACTAATGATTGATTATTTGAGAAAATCTGAGTCGAGTTTCCAAGTTAAACATCGCTATAAGCGAAGTTTATCATTCAAATTATAAGGTATCGTGATGACTCCGCGTCATCGCTGCCAACATTGTCCAGTCCTGGACTTTTATTAACACCTAATGCTGTCTGGGTGCGACAGTCTTGGTTTTATTTCATTTTCGACCGAACTAATTGGAATAGCACATCTGAAAATAAAGATTTGTAGTAGCAGAAGTCATGACTAGACTGGAACACAGTGTCACCGATGACATGAAATCTTCTAGTAACTTTATTCATTTAAGGTGAGCATATGGATATTTTCAGGTTTTGGGACCTACTTACAAAGATGTAGGGCTCTTCGCTAGGCTTTCTTTAGTTGTCCAGATTTTGTGATCAAGAGTTGGTCACTTTATTTGCCTGAAGCGGATTCTCGTGTTTGCTAAATTTTTGAGAATTAAGAAACATTTTAAATTTACCACTTTATAAATAGTTAAAGTCAAAGTCAACAGGCATGGCTTCTAAGTGAAAATACTTTTTCATTGATTGGAAGTTCGTGTGGGTGATGCTATGAATGTTTTAGTGAATCCAGGGAAGGATGAATGGTGGAGTGAGGGCATTGGTACATGGCTGAATGAATGGGTGAGTGAGTGCTTGGATAGATGAATGTGTTAGTGCATGGAAGGATGAACGGTTCAGTTGAACAGTGCATAGATGTATGAATGAATGAGACATGTTAGAAATCTTTACATTGCCTAGAAATCTTTTCTGTATTCGATTGAGCTTGTTCCTCACCCCATCAAATGTTCTTTTCAGCATTTCATCTACAGCTTTACATGCGCTCAACAGGCAGTGCAAGTGGATGGAGGCGCACAATATGCCAAGAAAATTCATTATGTCTACAGAACTAACATTATGCCAGAAGTAAGTATCAACATGAAATTGATTTAAGGGCCAGTATTATGTCACGGATGTTCAGCATCATACCAAGGATGCCCAAAATGTGCCAAAAATTCCCACCATTTTACGGTGGCCTGCATTAGCCAGAAGCAGTTATCATCATGCCACAGATGCCCTCATTTTTACAAGAATGGAAGCCAGTGTCAGCATTATGCCAGCGGCAGATGCCATCAGTTCACAAATAACCGAAGGATGATAATTATTATCATGTTTAATCTAGACCCAGCAATATTTAAAAAAATAGGTGCCATCATGCAACGGGCGTTAAACACAAACCATAATCATCATCAGCATAAACACAAGTAAAAAAAAAAATGTAAAACATTCTCCAAAATCTCTAGCAGAAGAGACAAGTGGATTTTCAGCAACATTCAAAAATTAGGTAGTGAAGTTCGAAGGTAAAGCTAGAAATTGGCAGCAGTTGGTCAAAAGTAAAATGGTTCTGTTCAAAACATCTTTTAATAAAACCGATTCATGCATTCTGCAGCACACATAGAAAGACGAAAATCACATCAATTATTGTTTTTGTGAGGGAAGGTGTCTCTTCTTGCACAAAACAAATCATCTCTGCAATGCAGGCACCCATGCAACATGACGCAAGGGTGCCTGGTGCATGGCAGCCAATTTTGCGTCAGCGCAGGTGAAAGTACATGGATGCGTTGTATTGTTGTTAATACGACTCATCCCTGTGCTTTTAAAATGACGAAGCTCGGTGCAGCAAAATGGCTTGCGGAGCCGCGCTGCGTCTTTGTTTTGTAAATGCGGCCCTCAGAATTTAAAACTCATGATGAATAACTCAGCTGCCACCGGGACAGCAAGGACTGTTTTGACAAAGCGCCTGAACCAAGGATGACCCTCGGAAGCCTTTTTGGCCTGGACTGTCTTATTATTGGCCTGTGACTATTTCCTCCAAACTCATCACATATTTTGGGTTTAATAATTGCTTAAGTATTGCACCTCTGCTCACTTTTCAGCTATTATATATGCCTGCCCTGTATCTCATGTAAACTCGTCACATATCGTGCATTTGAATCCCTATGTGGTGTATATGTAATTGCAAATCTCATTCAGAATGTTTAGATTCTATGCCATAAATGTACTATTTTATCATTATATTTGTTTTTTGGGCATATGAAGGCAGTTTGCCGAAAGGTATTAATTTAGAAATCAAACAAAAAGCATTTTTAAGACCAATATTGTGGATGTACAGCTAATTTAAGCCATGAATTTGATGCGAACTTGATATCCGATACATATGTCAATGAATTATTGTATACTAATTAATCCAATTCACTGCTTCCATTAATCAAACTACTTTAAAATAATTGTGAAATGCGTGTGCCTGAATTATGAATTGTAAGGATCTTGACACTGCATTTAATGCTGACGCCAGGGATTACCTCTGCTGAAACACAGTCAACAATAATATTGCATTTCTTTGATTTTATTGCCTCGTTATCTCCCTCTTTAGTCACTTTCTCCCCTCCCCAATTATGTCTGCACAGCCCTTCAAACCAGTAATCCCTTCTGGTCTTTAGGTTTGATATGATAATATAGCCTCCCTAAGGTCTTTGTTATCTAGGGCATCTACAGAAAAGCTTGAAGTAATGATTTTACTTTTATTTTCAATTGTCACCTCGCTTTCCATTCACACATGCTGTTTCTGTTGAGCTATTAATATCGCAGGTATATGTTTGCCTAACCTGGGTACTGTTTTCACTCTAGGCAACATACTGCTGTTTCACTTCAGTTTACAATGTACTTGTTAGAAAACATATACATATATAGAATTGTATGTGTTTATCATTATCGTTCTTTCAGTTGTGGGTAAAGATTCACTGAGACCACTCAGTTATGTATACATCAAGAGACCTATGCACCATGAAGCCTAGTAACATATTAACTCGTATGGGCCCAGATTTACAAGGGTTTTACGTAGGGTTTGCGTTACTTTTTTTAACGCAGACCCGATGCAAAATCCTGTTTGGGATTTACAAACCAAAGCAAATGGTGATTTGCATTGGTTTGTTGCAAAAAGTAATGCAATGCAGCGCAATGCGGTGCCTTATGTTGCTTTGCATCAGGGAGGCGTACTATGGGTGGTGCATGGGTGTTCCTTTGCATCCAACGATGGATTTTGATGCAAATTAAAGTCTACAAAGAATTGTAGACATAGATTTACACCAAAATCTTGTGCCTACCTGAGGCTGGCATAAGGAGGAGATATATCTTTATTTCTCAACATTCTTTCCTCTTTGCATCTGTGCTGAATTCAGCAGTACACATACATACAGGAAATAGCCTTAAAATATAGTTTTTGTACAGGAAGGCACTCCTTCTTGCACAAAAACTATGCAGACCACAACACAGAGACCCTTGTACTATGGCACAAAGGTGCCTGCATTGACACATGGCTGCACAAAGTGTGTCAGCGCATGGAGAGATCAGAACTGCATCATTTCCTTATAGATATAGTGCACGTCTGCTGTCTTCAGTTCATGCAACGCAGCACAGCAACTTTGCTTACTGTCCAACATTGCATGAATTGAACTAATAGTAAATCTAGGCCCTTATGGCTGTTGGATTTGTATAATCTTGGTGTAAAGCTTGTAGCAACCTATGATCTAATTCAAAGGTACGACGACAGATTGAGCAAGTACTCCTCCTGAGTTACTGCTAGTATTGAGATATTTCTGAAAATATCCTTTGTAATTCTGGAGTATTTTTGAAGGAAGACAGTTGTCTTAGGTTGTCTTTAGAAGGTTCTTTATTAGTTACATCCTTTTATTCCAGCGAATTAATTAACTGTGAGTGGTACAACAGCCGACACGTGTTTTGCCCTATGTGGTCAGTAGGACCAGGGCTTTCTCAAGGCTTTTCAGTTAAACAGAAGTTGAATAAACAATTTCGTATGGACTTTGTAGGGTATATTCGTCTTCAGGCTGATATCTTAAAGAAAAATGCTGGAATTTGTCAGGAAGATCCGTAGCGATAGTCTCGGGGCAATCCCTCTTCTGAGTTACGAACGTCGTCTGACCCACACGACATGTGGGTCAGACTCCAGAATTACAAAGGATATTTTCCGAAATATCTCAATACTAGCACTAACTCAGGAGGAGTACTTGCTCAATCTGTCGTCGTTCTGTCAAATAATGAGGCTAGAAAGGTCCAGTGCCTCGAGCCAATCTCCTCCACCCACTAAAAGTAGATAGAGGCAAAACCATCCAGGACCCCTGGACCTTCTGTGAATTCATAGACATCTAATTCAAAGGTGCTTGGTATTTCCAGGATGTAATACCCTTAATGAAATATTGTTATCACAAGGCGCGTTATTTCCCATGGTAATGTGTTACATTCCCATTAGGACTTCCAAGGTCACAATATGTGCAATTTAGTGGTATTACCCACTCTTGCATTTATGGGCCTGAGCAAGGGGCAAGATCCTGTAAAGAGTGAGAAGACAATTTGTAACTCTTCTGGATGTGTCTAAGGGCAATACACTATTAGCAACTGACAAAGCCATTGTAAAAGTGACCTTCAGACTAACCATTCATGATAACTTACTATTGCCCTCTCTGCAGAAAGCACAATCCACTCCTTCTGGGCATAATACTCATTGCCTACCTCTGAAGATGAAGCTAATCCACTGTAGGATTACTAAAAGCCCACTTACCCTCAACCAGCCACCTGTGGGAAAGTGCCTCTTTTAACATGGTTGCCCCCCACTTTTTGCTTGATGCCTGATGTGATTTCAACTGTAAGTGCACTGGTTCACTGCTAACCAGGTTCCCAGTGCCAGATCTCTTTCCCAAAACTGTACCACAATTGGCACAACTTCAGCCACCCCTGTAAGTCCCTAGTAAATGGTAGCCCAGGTACCTGGGGCATTGGGACTGTAGCGGGTCCTCTGGGGCTGCAGCACCAATTGTGTCCCCCCAGGGACCCCTCACCAAGACTATGCAAATGGCCTTTGCAGGCTGTGTGTCTTGGTGCAAAGAAAACCGATGAGTCAACATGGCACACAGTGTGCCATGCCCCCATACACTGCATGAGGTATAGGCAAGTCACCCCTAATGCAGGCCTTACAGCCATAAGGCAGTTTGCACTATATACCATGTATGAGCATATCTCCATGAGCAGATATGACCCTATAATATCAAGTTCATTCTTGGATATTGTAAGTGCACAGGGAAACCATAGAGAGTACATGGGCTGGGTACTTGTCATCACGAGTTTCCTAGCTCCATGATGGCTTTACTGTGCCCTAAGATGTTTGGTACCAAACATCTCATCATAATAAATACTCACTGATGCTAGTGTTGAATTTGTTAATAAATGCACACAGGAGACCCTTTAGAGGGTCCCCTGAAAACCTACCAAAAACTGGTGTGGTCTCTGTCTAGTTTTAGCCAGCCTGCCACCCCCAGACATGTTTCTGACCTCATGGGGTGAGGGCCAGCGCTCTCAGAGGCCAGGAACAAAGCCTGATCTTGGCGAAGGTGCTTTACACCTCCCCCAAAACAGGATGGACTTCCGCGGCGGGAAGCTTCAAAGGGAAAGCTGCCTTTGAAATGCAACCCAGCCATATCCAGATAGTGGAGGATGCCAACCCCCCTGTCCTGCTCCATGTTTGGTGGGAGGAAAGGTGGGAAAATTAGTTAGATGAGGACATGTGCCCACAGTCAGCCTGCACCGCCCCAAAGGTGTGGCAGACAATGTGGACCCCACTTTTGCAAATTCTACATCTTGAAATGTTAGGAAAACAAACTATCAGGGCTGGGGTAGTGCCCCTTTCCACAGGAAGTGATCACTTAGAGGGTAGCCCATTGGCTACTACCTGTCTCCCCTTTTAATGCCCCTACAGTTAGTATTTAGGTGGCATTGGTGGACCTTGAACCTTAGATTCGATGGACAAAAAGAAGAAACCGACCAAGAAGAACTGCTGTCCGAGAACTGAACGCCTGCTGCAGAGAAATTGGTGCCAAACCCTGCCTGCTGCCTTAAGAACTTGACAATTGTGGCGTGCTGCCTCGCCTTGCCACTGTGAAGCCTCCAAGAATCCGGGAGCACCTCCAGTCTTTGACAAATTGTCAAAGAACCTCCCTTGGAGTGGAGGTTCTTCTCCCCTGTGACAGTAGGCACCAAACAACAGACTTACCAACTTGCTGCTCCCCGGCTACTCCAATGCAGCACCCAGACCAAAAGTAGTACACCAGCTTTGAAGGTTTAGATCTGTCCCCCCACCAAGTTGGAAGGCACCAGGACCTACTGAAGCCATGCTGCATCAATACCTGGGGAACCGGACCCCCTGCAACCTGCACCGAGATAAAGAGTCCCCTCTGGAGTCTAACTGCCCAGGAAGTAAGTGTTGGACTTTGCCCTTTTTGGCTAAAGTTCCCTAAACTTTTTGCCTTCCTCCTAGACCTTTTTTTTCTGACATGGTGTTGCCAACTTATATGCTTTGGGCACTTTGCCACTGCTGATCAGTGTCAAAGTGCAAGTGCTCCCTGTATAAAGTGTAATGGTAATTGGTTGTCCATAATTGGTATATTTGTCTTACTAGTAAAGTCCCTAGTAAAGTGCACTATGTGTGCCAGGGCTGGTAATACAAATGCTACTAGTGGGCCTGCAGCACTAATTGTGCCACCCACACCAGTAGCCTTAAAGAGAGATCTCAGGCCTGCCACTGCAGTGCCTGCGTGCAGTTTGTTAAACTGCCTTGTTGTCCTGACAAGTGCACCCACTTGTCAGGCCTTACCCTTCCCTTTTTATGCACATCAGACACCCCTATGGTAGGCCCAAGGTACACCCCTGGGCAGGGTGCAGTGTATGTGAAAGGTAGGACATGTACTAAGGTGTGTACCATGTCCTGACAGTGAAATACTCTCCATTTTGTTTTTCACTGTTGCAAGGCCATCTTGCCCATAGGACAGAATGGGGGAGGCTGTGTAATATGTTTCCAGCCTATCTTCCCATAGGCTTAGGATGGAGAGGTGAAGTTTTGTGTGCCTGAACTCACAATTTAATAACACATCTTTTGGTGAAGGTGGTTTTTGAATTGCGTGTTTAGAAACCACGCTTTTAGAAGTGGCTGGTTTTTTTGTTCTAACAATTCTGTGTGTCTCTGCCTGGTTGTGGATTGACTGTCTGGATTTGAATGTGATAGGATCTGGGGAATGTCCTGACCCAGGATAGGAGGTGAGACAGCAACAGGCTGACCTGCATCTGGAGTGTAGGGGGAGGAGTAGCCCCTGGAGGTGAAGAGGCCTGGGCTGCCGCCATAAAACAATGGCTCCATCTCCTGCTGAGTGATTGAAGATCCAGACCCCCACTATCAAAGGAAGAAGGTGTCACTGGCAGGGAGACTCCCAGAACTGATTTAGACAGGGGTCAGTGCCCCCTGCACACAAAGACTTCAAAGGCTTTGAGGGGTATAAGTATTAGAGCCCCATGTGTTTGGGGAGGAGTTCGTCTGGCAGGGGAGAATTGCAGCTGCTGGGCCCCAGGAGGAGACCGCCACAAGGGACTCCCTCCCTGCTGGAGGGCCCTGGGCCCCAAGGACTGCTAATTCCCGCCTGCTGGATTCTTTGGCCAGCTTGGCCCCAGGAACTTTGGGGGGGGGGGGGGCTTAGCGCCTCGTAAGCGCTTTATCTTTGTTGCCCAGGAGAAGAGGAGAGCGTAGATCCTGCAGCGCGGGGCTGCAGACGTGCTGCAAGGGAATCCCGGCGTGTGGGATTCCCCAGCGTTTTGCCAGCAAGAAGGGGTGCCCACCCCGCATCTGTGCTCCCTCCTGAAGCGGGAGCCCACCACGCACTTCAAAAATCGCCAAAGGGGCCGCCGCCTGACTGGGGGCGGAGCCAAGACCCGGGAGCGACGGCCGGCGGGTCGGAGGAGAGGCGGATTGGTGCGGCAAGCCGGCCGACCGTGTCTGCATGAGAGCGGGGCCCCCGTGTGCTAGGGGGAGCCCCGCGGGTCATGAAAGGAAGACCGGAGCAGACCAGAAGCGGTCCCGTGAGCGGGGCCTGACTTCAACGAGTGCGGGACCCGTCGAGGCACATTGTCGGTGCCTGAGGATCTCTGGAGACCAGCGGAGTCCCGGAAGAGCCCCGGTGAGTGGGGGCTGCCCTTTGTGATTCGTTGGAGCCGAGATTGGCCCCAGAAGAACCGCCCCGGTGAGTGAGGCCTGAGGCCCCGAGGCACAGAGAGTGCCCCGCGTATGCAGAGCTGCTGTCCCGGTGAGTGAGAGCGGCACGTGTGGCCGTGTTGCCGCTCCCGCTGGCACTGGCAGTGCCAGTGCTGATCTCTGCGTCAGGTGCGGCAACAAAAGGAGACGAGAAGAGCCCAGGAGAGCCTCGTAGGCTCACCAGACGATGAGGAGCGGAGTCCACGAAGGAGCCCCGGTGAGTGGGGCTCTTTGATGCTTGATGGGGCTCCCCGAGGCACGTTGTCAGTGCCTGGAGCCGTGTTGGTTCTCCCTGGGGCACCGTGTGGCCCGTGCTGATTTCCTTTGGGGGCAGATTGGTTCCTAGAAGCGGAACTGGAGAGGCTCAGTTGTGAATGTGGTGTAGGAGGGTGTGTCGGGGCATATTGTCGGTGCCCGCCCCCCCTGTGGTCGCTCTGAGGGCGCGTAGGTGCCCTGGCTGTTTTCACAGTTGCCCCGCCTGACAGTGGGCAGCTGCAACGTGGGGGGGCCATTTCTTTTATTAAGGAAGGGGTGAGTCGCACCCCTGCCCCCGCGCATTGGGCACCGTGGTGGCCCTGACATTCTGGACAAAAGGACGCCTGAGCCCTAGTGCAAGGCCAGTTGGCCTAGGGACTACTTTGGATGGGGGAAGGGCACAAGGCCCTAAGGTGATGTATGCACCTTGTGGCAGTGTTACTAGGGTGCACGGCTGAGTTACTGAATAATGTGTTTATGCTTATGTGTTTTAGGATGATGCCTAATGTGTTTATGCCTACTACTTATGCCTAATGTGATTGATGCAAAGTGTCTGTGCCAGTAGTGACTGGTTGTTTTATATTTATCACTTGTGCTTTGTGATGGTTCAGACAGTGGCCCGATTGGCCCTGTCTTGTATATAATCCCCTGTAGATATGGCCTAGTGCCAGTTGGCACAGTGTATATTGTGTAATTACTATTCTAATGTGTTTTGGATAATACAAAGGCTATTTCCATACATAACCTTGTGTGGAGTTTCTTTTGTAGTGTGCCTAGTGTGTTGCTGCTGTGTGTGTGTGTTGTGCAAACACTTTACACATTGCCTCTGGGATAAGCCTGACTGTTCGTGCCAAGCTACCAAGGGGGTGAGCAGGGGTTATCTTCAGCGTGTAAATCCCTTGCCCTGACTAGAAGCAAGGGTCCCTATTTGGTCTAAGGCAACTGCCTCAGCCAACTAGAGACACCCAGTTCTAACAGTAAGCACCTGTCAAGGGACATCAAGAACACTGAGATCCACTTTGTGAGTGGCCTAGTTGTCCCGAAACCACCTCTCCAAGCCGCCTGCTCCTGACTACGAGGACATCTTGACGCATGCTTCCCAGCTGACCTTTCTGCTCTACACCCGGCCCGACCGGCCCCTCTAATGACAATCCAGCTGTGCTCCCATGGTCCTGAGGCCCTGCGACCTACTCCCTTGAGTTGGCCCCCTCAAACCTACCTGTAAGTCCCCCTGTGCAGTGCATTTTTAAGTGGCCCCCTCTCCCATAGCGCACTACCTACCAACGACTTTAACACCCTGCTCCTTGCCAAATCCAGGGCACTCTCAAGAACCTGCTGGTGAAACATTGGACCTGGCCATGCTAGCTACCGAAATTTAAGAGGTGAAACTTGAAAGTTGACTGTACGAATGTTTATGCATTTTTGTCTTTTTCCCCATTGACTTCAATTAATCAGAAGGGAGGGTGCTCCAAAATAATCTGTCATGAGTCTCAGTGTTCAGACACACAACAGATTACTCAGGAGCACCCTCCCCTCTGATAAATTAGCAGGACGCCTATACAAGGCCTTGAACTCCACACAAGGTAGTGGAGAAACTCAAGACTTTATACTTATGGATTTCTTGACCAAATTTTTAATAAAACATGCATACTACTACATGTGACTAGCCCTAATGAAGTCTGCTGCTACTGTTTCAGCATTAGACAAAACATGTGTTGGCATAATGGGCGAAATGGCTGAATGGATACATAATAAAGAACATGTGTTGAAACCACAGCTGCCAGCTTTATTGGAACTGGCACCAAGCAATTCCAAGCCATCCAAACACTTGATACACAGCTGCAAGATTCATCAGAACCGACGCTAAGTGACATGAAGCCCCGCAAAGCCTCACCACAAAGCTGGAAGCTTCATCAGCGCTGATGCCAAGCAGAGCGAAGCCCCCTAAAGCCTCACTGCCCAGCTTCATCTGGACGGACACCAGATGACACAAAGCCTTGCAAAGCAATGCCAATCAGATCTTGCACCAGGTACATAAGGTACAACTCTCAGTGGGCCAAACTTGGACCTGTGCCTGGCCTGCGCTCAATCGTATTCGACCTGTGCTTGAGACTTTTTCTCGATCCAGTGTGACTGGATACTCACAGTTGGCGTTTTGCACCTTTTTATCGCTACTTGTATTTAAACTTTTAACATTCTATGGGACAGATGTATCAAGTGTTTTACCATTCGCAAACGGGCCAATTTGCAGGATTGGCCCATTTGCGAACGGCAAAAAGCCTTTTGGGATGTATCATCCCAAAAGGCATTCGCAAAATAGGGAATCGCAATTTTTGCGATTACCTATTTTGCGAATGCATTTAGGGAATCGCAATTTGCGATTCCTTAAATGCAAAGCAGGAAGCAAGAAAAAATTGTGGCCTGGCTTTAAGGAATTGCAAATTACCACCAACTTCAAGTTGGTGGTAATTTGCAAATTCCTAGAAAAATGCACATTTTTGCATTTTCCTAAGTGCCACATGGTGCACACACATGCCCTTAGGGCATGTATGTGTGCCACATGTGCATACTTACCTTTTTTGGGGGTGCATCAGGGTGGCCTTTTAGCCCCCTTGTACCCTTGAAATAGCATGCGCAATTTGCGAGTACCTATTTGGTACTCGCAAATTGCGAATGTAATCCTATTCATTCCTATTGGACTCTAGGCCCATAGGAATGAATGGGAAGGAATTCCTTAATAGCGAATCGCAATTTGCGATTCGCTATTAAGGAATATGTAGGAATCGCAAATTGTTTTGCAAATCCTACATACATTGCAGTTTGCGATTCTTAAATAGCGAATCGGTAAAATTCGCTATTTAAGAATCGCAAAAGCAATTCTTGATACATCTGGCCCTATATCTCCAGTTCTATTAATTGGATTTGTTGGTGTTTTGGTCTCAAAATATTTATTAAATCACAATCTATTTTTAAATTGGTTTGGGATTTTTATTGTGTTGGCTTTCACTTTATTACTGTTGGTATGCTGCATAAATACTTTACACATTGACTCTAAATTAAACCTGGCTGCTTCTGTGCCAAGCTACCAGAGGGTTAAGCACAGGTTAAGTTAGTGACTTCTGTGCTCCCCCCTGACAAGGATTGTGGTTGTTGGCTGAGTCGGGCTCCCAACCCCTCAACTAATAACCCAATTTCACAAAACCTGCCTCCAAATCATACTCTTTATTAAGCATATCTAGGTAAGGCTCTAGATAGCTCCCAGCCACAATGAGGCTCCAACAAAAGGAGGGCTGATGACTCTTTAAGTAAAGCCTTTGTGTTGGGTGCAGTTGGAAGTGAAAATAAGAAACCACCTCACGCCCTCTGCAGATTGCTGATCCAAATGGAAAGCTGGTAATGTGTGGGGACTGATGAATATGCCCAAGTTATTATGCCAGGACGAATTCTGGATATTTCACTGGACCCAAACCGGATTCGAGATGTGGCTCAATAATAGCAGCAAGGTCTGGGATTCTGCTGGATACCTCTCATTTTCTGCACTGACTTCATTAGACAACATTACCAATAACACTACATCATAATCATACCTTCACCACAACAAACTTCCTATTCCTCATTCCCTTTCCCCTCTGTTGTACCAGCTAACCTCCTTCCTTCTCAATCTCCTGAATTTCCCCTCTCAACAGACTCATCTACAGCCTGCCCCTTCACTCACCTTAATAATTTCTACTTAACTCTTCCTTCTCTTTCCTCCCTCAAATCAATCAGCACCTTTTACTACCACACAGACAATGGACATTCACCACCAATATGCTTTGCGTTAAGCTAAAACCCACAAACTAAACCTAAGCATCAATTTGATTGAGCATGCACCACTTTTCCCCACATACAAATATAACAGCATCTGGACAGTTATGACAACAATATTAACCAATTGAACTTAACTGTCTTTGCACCTAACCAGTGACCCAACAATAACGTCTCCTTTAAAGCACTCCTACATAGCACTAATAATGTAATTAGTGTATGGCACAACAACACTTGCTTCACCACACCATAATCATACCTCTTTGCAACTAGACACTTCTTGTCCCCATGATGTTTCCCTTTCAGTCCACCAGCTTGTCTCCTTTTCTACTTAATTCCATGACATTCTCTCTTGCCACCAAAGTTGCCCCTTCCCATCTCTTGGTTCTGTCCCCCCTTCTGCTCTCCTACTTTTCTTCCCTCCCTCCCTCCTGATGCCCAACACCCTCATCCTGTCCTCATGCCCATTTCTACTCACTCCCTTTCCTCACATCTATCCAATTGTCTCCTCTTCCAATTCTGCCACTTGTCTATCAGATCTCCTCTCCTCAGCTACTTTCTCCATCCCTTACCTTTCAGCTTGCATCCTTTAATTCACCCCTGTCCTACCTCTATTACCCCACTAAACAACTTACTCACATTTTCCTATGTTCCTCTCTCTTTTAGCTCTTCATACCACAGCACCTCTTCATGCCCCCTTGGCACCCACTTGTTTGTCATGTCTCTTTATCGGTTTGCTAGTTTTCCTGCAATACACCTTAACCTTCATGGCCATCCACTCTCCTGATCATCATCATTACCAAGTCCTCCCTCACACCACTCAGTCATGTTGCCTTCTTCTCACTCCAACCTCTCATCTTTTAGCTCTCTTCAACTATACCTCCTTCTCTTCTTCATTCCGCCTGTCCCCACTTTGTACACAAGACAAGGACCTAGGTACAATCCACAACTAACTTAACCCCAACTAACATCACTCGCAATAGTCCTGCGTAACTACAAAGCAAATGCCAGACCCTACTAAATATAACACACCATACCCAAAACATCACAAAAACATGACACCAGCCTACAACATCATAAAAGGCATTAGACTAGAAGCCAAATCACTGTTAAGACACTTAACAACATATACCACATAAGGGCACAATCATTGAGCACCGTTCAGCATTCACCCAATGAAATACAGCAATCACCATGCGCCATCAGGAACACAACCTCAAAAGAACACCATCCAATTGAAAACAATGTCACAACACACAACATGTAGCACATTGCCCTCAACACACACACACAAATGCACACATAATTATCACAGTTTTACATTCACCCAATACACCAAATCAAAGAAATATAACCCACACACTAAATCCTACCACTCACCAATCCCCACCCATCAACCATAGAACCATACACCACTCAAAGTGCACCACATCACATACAATGATCACCACCTGAAACCATGAACACAACCTCAACAAAATACACCGCCACAGCATGCTTCACATCAATGGTAATACACAACTCACCTAACCAACAAACATATGTTCATCTGTCCACACTATCCCAACCTTAAATAGCATCAAACAAACGGATACCAAACATTTTGATGAGAACACGTTGGGACAATACACAACTACCCATATGCCCACATATTAAACATACCACTCCATACACCCTCAACACCACCAATTGCAAAGATGGACACATGCCCATCTGCTAATCATGGTACTCAAATCCATAACCCTCCTTTATTCTACTATTTACCTACCAAAGAGCCCACCAATCCACTTAATAATACAGCCTCAAGGAGCAGATACCAGGATGAAAAGCCAACAAATTTGACTAGAGCTTTGAGTATTCTAAAAAAGAGGCAATGCAGAATCTAAAATGAAAAACAACCAACAGGGAGCTGAGAAGCATAGGAGACCTATTTTCTTTTTTTTGGGGGGCGGGGGCATAGTGTCACAGAAAAGGATACAAAACACAGGAATGGGCTTTCTGGAAAACGTAGAGATATGAGATATGGAATTGCCATGACTAGAAAATGATAAATACAACGAATTAAAACAGCAGTGAGAGGCTAAATAACACAATAAACCTATATTCAGGGATTATAGCAGACTATCTACTCAGTATCCTGCTTTCAATGTCATCTTAAACACCTGAAACAGCAAACGTAGCCTCAAACATTCCACCCCTTCAATAGACATTCCAAAATGCCCATGAAGGTTCTGTACCATGCTCTACAGTATGAGGTCTGAACGAGTACAAACAACATAGTGCATCACCTGATTGTTGTGGGGTAGGTGGAGGGTGAGAAGATCCTCATCTCCGCTGCAGTGCAGTGCACCCAGCAAAATAGACATGCAAAAGACACATACTTGCACAGGATTAGACAACAAGTCACAATCTCTCCTCCCAGATGAAGCAAAACCACAGGGAAACTCATTATCCAACACAAGACCACACACACACTCTACTACACAAAGAAAAACACCAAGAACATACCCACAACTGCAGATACTTGCTCTGCAATGGAAGATACTAAAAGAACATGTAATTGGAGAAACTATATAATATAAACAGAATACAGATGATGTAACATGATTTCTCATTACTCGAGTTTGTTTCTTTCTTTTCTGCATAGTTTCTGACAGACTACAGAGCATGGATGAATGTGTTTATGTGTGTACATATATCTTGAATATGTATAGCACAAACCAACTGAAAAAGCATCAGAGTGCTGCACAGGATAAAAGGCAAAGATGCAGTCAACAAATGATTGCAGACACAGATGGCGTCGGAATCGCACCTGGATTTTCCATGGGAGCGAGATGAGCCACGATGCAAGGTCCCAACCTCCCTATCGACCAAGATGACCCAACAGTGGTCAAAGTCAACCTCGACCAATTTGGACGAGGGGAAGGGAAGAGAAAAGAGAGAACGTCCACCGATGACTGTGCTGCAGGAGGTGTGTCTGTCGGCACCCGCCTAAGACTCTCTCTGTAATAAGAGAATCAAAAAGTGCATCAGAGAAACTATCCATAACGTGTCTCCAATACTTCCTACAAAGTATACATAGCAAGTAATAACCAAAAACCTTTATGAATCCCCTCTTCTGTCTTAGTGTAGAGATAACAACGTCCACTGCTAATACCACATATCTAAAAGTAAAAGGGATACTGGTGGGTAGGAGTTGGACGACACTAAGGAACTTCCTGAGTTATTAAGTGTACATCAATCATAGCATACCTCATAGATTAATTATGTCTTCATAGTTTAGGCTCATAGGGAAATGTCTGGAAAACAAATACATAAGAAGAGAACAATATATATATATATATATATAAATATACAGGTTCAGTGCATTACTTGATGCTCCTAATACTCAGCCATCACAGTAATGTCAAAACACAAAAAATTAAAAAAGATTAAGCCTTAAATAAAAAACAAGTAGTGATGCTGAGAGTTCAATGTGGTATTATCTAAAGACTCAATCCAATATGATCAGTTGTAATGTTTGTTTCTCTGTGTTTCCTCTAGATAAGAAATGCCATATGTTTCCTCCTGGGCACACAGTAGCAGTGCAGAAAAGCTCGGAGTCAGATAAGTATAACCTTTTTGAGGCCGTCTTTGATATGCATTACTCAAGGTAGTAGCAACTTGATTCTTTGCCTTTCTTTTATTTGCAGGAACGTCTGCAGACATTTCCCTGAGATAGAGGAAAACGCTGGAGAATCCAACCTCAAGATTGAGGCCACTGAAACTCCTCGATGGAAACCTGGCCCGAAAAGAAGAGCCGACGGAGGAGGCCGCGATCCATGAGGGAAACCAGAAGATCAGGTGAGAGATGCGATGGCAGGAAGCTGCAGGCCAAAAACAACTAGAACACCAAGCTGCGTCCTACCTTTCTATGCCATCTTTATTCTCTGCTCACTAAGCTGCACTCAGAAGATGGCTTAGGACATCGCCAGGCGTAACAGATGAGTTCTGGGAGCAGAAGTGCACAGTCTGTGATGTAATGCTCCTTAAAGAGATGTGAAGCAGGATTTGGGCAGTCAGGTTGGATACAGGAAGGTTGTTCCAGATCCTGGGTGCATTGATGGTGAAGGCCTGTTGTCTTGCTGTTTTTCTTTTTTGTTCTTGTTTGCCTCCTGTCTAATACTTTCATGGCTGCAGGTGTGCCAAGAGCCATAGTAGATGGTAAGCTTGTCAGCCACATAAGCACGGTGCAGTACATGATTGCTTTGTAAATGATGCATCTGGTTTTGAAAGCAGTGCAGGTCAGCACAGGAGGCAATGGAGTTCCATCAGGATGGGAGTGATGTGGTCATAATTATTCAGACAAATGGTTGAGACATGCTGCTGTGTATGTTGCCCTTAATGGGGGCCAGTGTGAAGTCCTCAAGCAAGCATTGACACCATTCAGAATTGAGAGTATAAGGGCATGAACACAAGTTCTGACATTACATACCAAGAAGAACTGCTTCACTTTCTTTATTAGGGGGAGCAGACACCAGGCCATATTGGATTTCTTTGCAATGTGTTCCTCATGGGTGAGGTTGGTTTCTGGGTGAATCCAAGGGACTTGGCATTCAATGAAAGTTTGGGGTTCAAGGCCATCAAGTTTCATGTCATTGAGCTGCCAGATTTGGACTCGTTCTTGATTGTTCCTGGCAGAAAACGGGGGTTCTGTCTGGATGGAATTGAGCTTCAGTTAGGTAATGGAAATCCAGTTCGGAAAGAGGTGAGGGCCTTGTTTGAAGCTTTGGATGTCTGGAGTGAAGGAGACTTTCAGGTGGAGCTAAGCATCATCAGCATATTGGTGAATTTTCTATGCTATTCAAAGCAAGTAGAGGCCCAAAGTATCATAATTCCTATAGTAGTCTAGCCTCCTATTTCATGTAATCTTCTCCCCTGCTAGGTAACATTCTCCCTTTCTCTCTCCTGTTCTCATGAAAACACTCCTTCCATCCTCTGCCCCATACGGCCTCCTCAGACACAGTAACAATCTGCTCAGAGTTGGTGGTAAATGTATGTGTTAAATGCCATAATACTGGCAATTCCATGCATAATTATTGTGAGTAAAAACAGGTCCGCCCACTTATTTACTACTACTACTACTAATAATAATAAAAACAATAGGAGGATAGATGTGCAGAGATACTGATGGGAATTGTGAATTCCAGCCACCCAGTATTGCTGCGCATATATCCTCCTAACTCATAATCAGACCCTAAGCCTCTATTAATGAGCAACCTTAGTGAATTGTTGAGAAAGAACCATGTGAGATCCTGGATCCACTTAATAAATAAATACTAGGCCCTGAGGAAACACAGGCATGCTGAGGAAATGTCATATTGTATTCTCTTTTTCCTTTTAATACCATTTTTCCCTTTAATACCAATGTTGCCACCAAAGGAGACCTTAGAAAAAACTTATTTACTAACTTGGCCACTAACTAGTTTTTCATTGATTGCCTATATGTGCTGTGGAAGGAATAACTACACCCCCTTTTTTTCTCCTGGGTTATTTTATTCCTTACTGACATTTTCCATACACTACATATTAATCACTATTTCATTTTGAATAAGTGACACTGAAAAATAATCCTAACATTCCCTCTGCCAAAGCCAGTTTTTTTCTTTTAGTTTTCTCCACAGTGTCCTTTCTTTGACTGCATCCTTCAGAGATGAATCTCATCAAGTCGTCAGTTAAGAAAAGGGGGAGTTCAATGCTTTCTTTTGTCCTTGTTTTTTTCCTAGTTATTGTCCAATGCCCAAAGGGTAATCGGAGGATGCTTGCGATAAATCTAACCTCTAGCAATTGCTCAGGGCAATGTTCCAACCCGCTGTTCTTTTGCCTACCATGCCACCACAGATTAGACCGAGTCATATTCAAATCATTTCACTTCAATAAGGGTTGCCTTCTGCACTCAGAAAGAACTTCACACTTGCCTTTTGCCACCTCAAACATCTTGTGACCTAGGCTGGGAAGGAAAGGAAATTCCAGAACCAAATGTGGGGGATTCTAGAAGTGACTCCCATTCAAAGATGGCACTAGGTATAAAAAGTGAACCCTGAGACCCACTCTTCAGAACACTCCTTGACCTGTGGACTCTGCATGAAGAAAGACTGCCCGGCTGCCTCACGACTGCCCTGCTGCCTGAGGCATACCCTGTTGCTTGAACCCAGGACTACCAGAGTGGCTCCAAGTGGCAGTTAACTGCCCTCCTGTTCTGAGCTACAGGGATACAACAAGCTTCTAACTGATGGCTTCATCTGAACGGCCTCAGCATGATGCTTCTTGACGCAAGTCCTAGCATTGCCAGCTTCACACAGGCACAGATGACTTCCTTGGAACCAATGCAGTGCGCCACACCTCGACTTTGGACCTGGAATCGCAGCTCCTAATTGGTTGCTTCACCAGCACTGACCCAGCGTGATGCATCCAGATGCAAGATTCTGCAACTCAGCCCGGCCAGTGGCTTCATTAACCTAATGCAGTTCGATGCATCTTGGCACCACCATTGCAGCTCGTGATTGGTGGCTTCGACAGCACCGCCCGAGCATCGCAGCTCCTGGTGCACATCGATGTGGGCTTTGCATCTTGATTCCAAGGACACAAGGTACTGTCTCAGCTGGCCATACTTGGTCCGGTGCCCAGCCTGCACTCCATCGCAACCAGATAACCGTAATTGGTGCTTTTTGCTTCTAGGCTCTTTTTTAAAATAAAATCTTTGAAAATTGCATAGCTCAAGTTCTACTGATTGGATTTTTGTCATTGTGGTGTCACGTCCTTACTGTGTGAGTGCTGCATAAAAACTTTCCATGTTGACTTTAAGTTTAACCTGACTGCTTGTGTACCAAGATACCAGAAGGTTAAGCACAGGTTAATTTAGTGACCTTTAGTGGTTCACGCTGTGTAGGACTTGACCTTTTTGGCTAAAGTTCCCTAAACTTTTTGCTTTCCCCCTAGACCGTTTTCCTGACATAGAGTTGCCAATTTAGATGCTTTGGGTACTTTTCCACTGCTGATCAGTGTCAAAGTACAAGTGTTCCCTGTGTAAAGTATAATGGTAATTGGTTGGCCATGATTGGTATGTTGCCTTACTAGTAAAGTCCCTAGTGATGTGCACTGTGTGTGCCAGGGCTAGTAATGCAAAGGTGCGCGGAGAAGGGAACTCAGGCCTGCAGTGTAGGGCCTGCGCGCAGTTTGCTAAGTTAGCATGTTGTCCTGACAAGTGTAACCACTTGTCAGGCCTTACTTTCCCTTTTGCGTACACAGTGGGCACCCCTGTGGTAGGTCCCGGGTAGCCCCTGGGCAGGGTGCAGTGTAAGTAAAACGCAGGACATATACTGAGGTGTGTGTTATGTCCTGACAGTGGAAAACGCGCCATTTTGTTTTTCACTGGTGAAAGGCCATTCTGCCCATAGGACAGAATGGGGGAGGCTGGGTATTGTGTTTGTTAGCCTAGTTTGCCATGAGTTTGAAATAGAGAGGTGAAGTTTAGTATGTATGAACTCACAGCGTCATAACACATCTTTCTATGAAAGTGGTTTTGTCACTGTGTGTTCAAAAGCCACACTTTTAGAAAGTGGCTGAGTTTTGTGCTTTAAGCATTTCTGTGTGTCTCTGCTGAATGCGGATTGACTGTCTGGATCTGAGAGGGGAGAGGAGCCAGGGGAGGTCTTGACCCAGGGAGGGGTTGAGATGGCACCAGGCTGACCTGCAGCTGGAGAGCAGGCGAGGAAAAGCACCGGGAAGTGAAGAGGCCTGGGTTGCAGCTATAAAACAATTGACCCATCTCCTGCTGAGTGATTAATGATCCAGACCCCCAGTATCAAAGGGAGAAAGGTGACACTGGGAGGGAGACACCCAGAACTGATTTAGGCAGGGGTCAGGGACCCCTGAGCACAACAAACTTCATAGACGTTTAGGGGTATAACTAGGAGAGCTGAGACCCCTGAACGGGGGGAATGGATTAGAAATGGATTGAGACTGAAAAGGCTTGGACCCATTTCGTGGTCAAGAGGAACCTCTGCTAAGGAAGGAAGGAACAACTGAAGAGACTGCTAGGGAAAGACCAACCCTTGCTTCGTGATCTGGGATTGGTCTGCAGTTTGCTGTTCTAACCAAGGAAGAGGCTGTTGGGACTGTGCTTTGTGCGCTGGGTCCCCCTGCTTGTAGAAGACTGTGCTTTGTGCTGTGTCTTGTTACCCCCCAAGGGCCCAAGGTGAGCTGGCTCCCTGTTTGGAAACACAGGAACATAAAAGTTTCCGGAGAAGTTTCAAGCGATGCGGTGGGCGCGTGTTGTGGCAGCTTGAGACCCTCGGAAGGTGTGCCCTGTGATCTTGGACACACGGAGGAGGAGTGAGACTCGGAGGCGCTGAGTGCGTGTCGTGGTGCACAGGAGACGCAGGTGAAGAGCGCCTGGTCAATGTGTGCACCGAAGGTGAAGTGAGTCTCGGACGTGCTGGGTGCGTGTCGTGGTGCACAGCAAGCGTTGAAGAGCGCCTGGTCAGCGTGTGCATCGGAGGTGACGTGAGACTCGGACGCGCTGGGTGCGTGTCGTGGTGCACCGCAGGCGCTGGTGAAGAGAGCCTGGTCGGCGGGTGCATCGGAGGTGAAGTGACTCTCGGACGCGCAGGGTGTGTGTCGTGGTGCACCGGAGGCGCTGGTGAAGAGCGCCTGGTCGTCGAGTGCACCGGAGGTGGAGTGAGGCTTGGACACGGTGAGCGTGTCGGGGTGCGACCGAAGGCGTTGGTGAAGAGGGCCTGGATATCAGGGCACCGGAGTTGGAGTAAGTCTCAGTGAAGCAGTGTGCGTGCTTTGGTGCAACCTAGGACTGTGGAGGTGATCGGCTGATCATCGTGTGCACCGGAAGAAAGTGAGTCTCTGCAACGTGGTGTGCGGGTCTTGGTGCCAACTGAGACCGCAGGAAGGAGTGCCTGGTGAGCATGCACTCGGAGTCGACGTGAAGTCCCATCAGCGTTGTGTGTGTGGCTTCGTGCCAGAGGAGACCAGGAGGGTGCTGTGGTGAAGTGCACCCGGAGTAACGTAATCTCAGGGGCGTGGGGTACGTGTGCCCTGCGGCCGCTTGAGACCTTCCTAACAGTCGCGGCCCGGACCGGCAGCCCGGAGGAGCTGAGCTGCCAGGCCGAGCCGCTGAGGCCCATTGAGAAAGGCCCAGTTCACTGTAGGAGGAGAGGAGAGTGGGGTCGCGCCCCCAGGTAACGTGGATCACTGCCTGGGCGGGGCGCGGGCTCGGAGGGACACTCTCTCGGCCTCTCAGACCTTCTGGCGGCGTGAGCCTTTGCTTCTGCTCAGAGTGGGGCCCGTACTGCGTTCAGGAGTGGCAGTACTGGGGCCAGAGTGGGAAGCTGTATTTTTTGTCATCGTTGATACGTGTGGGGGGGCAACTGTTATCGAAGAGGCTGACTGTCATAATACACATTGCCGATATTGCTGCTAACGAACTGCCGGACTGTCTTAGGACGCCTGACATTATTTCTGCATAACAAAGTACACGATTGTAGCGCTACGCATTGCATTATTTCTCCCTTGCAAAGTACAGGATTGTAGCAGCCCGCATTGCATTATTTCTTCATTGCAAAGTACATGATTGTAGCTACGCATTGCATTATTCCTTCATTGCAAAGTACATGAATGTAGCGGTGCGCATTGCATTATTTCTCCCAATTGCAGGTACCGGGGTGTATCATTACGCATTGTATTATTTCTTCTGTGCCAAGCACAGGATTGTATCGTTACGCAACGCACTATTGTTTGTCCATTGCAACGTGTGTGATTCAGGCATTACGACCAGCATAGCATTTTGAAAGCGGTGGTTGGGATTTGAACCTACCAACCAGCCGGAACGAATATTACCCTTTATTATATGTTGGCTTATGTATCGTGTGGTCTGATCGTATATCTTTTTGCATAAAGTTTATACTTGTTTTATCAAACTTGTGTGGAGTCCATTTGTGGTGTCACCAGTGGGTTGCTGTGAGCGTGGTTGCACATACTGTACACTCGTGCCTTGGAGATAGGCCTGGATGCTCGTGCCAAGCTACTAAGGGGGTGAGCAGGGCTATCTCAGATGGTGTCCTTACTTGGCCTAACGTTGAGGGAGGAGTCCCAGGTCTCGCATTTGTGACAGTGGCGCGGGACGGGGACTCCGGCTTCCAACACGCTGACAAGGATTGTGGTTATTGCTTGAGTAGGGTTTCACCACCCTCAACCACTAACCCAATTTCCTGAAAAGGGTCAAGACTGATTTGCATATGTCTGGGTCCAAACTGAGGTGGGATGATTTGCAAAATAAAGAGGAACTGGGATGTGACCCCGAGTGATTATCAGTGCTGAGATTAATTCAAGCATTCCATCCTTCAAGTTTTTGTATACTTTTGTGTGTCACCCTGAGTGGGATAGGTATGCCCAGATGTGACTCCCTGTGCACACTGTCACTGGAACCAAACTGTAGATAGCTGATGAGCCCTATCTAGGGCAAAAACAGTCCTGGGTTGATTGTTTTCTGGTTCAGGGAGGTCGTAGCCTGGCAGTTTGGGTTGGACTGTTTCCATTGGAGCAGGGTCAAGACTGATTTGCATATGCCTGGATCCAAATGGTATGTAGAATAACGATGGACTCGGATGCGGACTGAATGATTACCAGTAGCTGGGATTAATTCAAACATTCCATCAATCACTTTTTTTCTATAATCTAGTTCGTTTTTGTGGCAGTCTTCGGTACTCATGCGACTTTCCCCATATTGGCTCCTCTGTATCATCCAACTCATCCATTGTCTAAAACGCCATAATAGATTCAGTTTGCTTCCCTTTGATAAGGTCTTTTCTACTATTGATATCGCTAGGGGTATAATTTTGTTGACTTTGTCCTCATTTGCTTCTTATCTCTTGGTCATAAAAGGGACTACCCTCACAGGTTAAATTTAGTAGACGCTCATCAGTGCTCTTCTCTTTTACTATTAGGTCATATGCTACATTCATTAGTGTTCATGCCCTTTCCTCTTTGAGCCATGTCGTTCCTGGTGTTTTCCACTCTCAACAAAAATTTGCCATATGGTTCCGTATTACAATTTATTTGCTGAATTCTCATACGTGCAGTAACTCCTGTTACTGAACACATCGCTACTCTGAGTTTTGCAGCAAATACTGAGCCCTCACAATTTCCTCATGGTAAATTTCGGCAAGTAAAGCCTGACAAAATGTATTGGGGTGTAATGAAGTGCCTCTTTTTACATGATCACCTCCATTTTTTTTACTGATGCTGCAAGTTTTTTGACTCTGCACATTGGGACTCTGCTAACCAGGACTCTGTGCATGTACTCTGACCCTTAAAACATTTCTAAATTGGCTACACTACTAAAGGGCATATTTATCTTACCTATAAGCCCCTAGTATATAGTACAAAGAATACCCGGGGCCTGTAAGTTAAATTTCACTAGTGAACGGCAGCACATATTGTGCCACAACTAAAGTGGCAATGCAAAACATGACTTTAGGCCTGCCACCAGTACCCTGGCTTTGCAGATTTATACTGTAAATTGGATCTGCCAAAGTAACTCCTTTTGACAGGTCTAAACTCCTATTAATACATCATTCATAAGTAAGCCTTAACACCCAATAAGGCAGGGTGCATGATATATTAAAGCAGGACATGTAAAAGTTTAATGTAAAACATGTCATCACAATGACAAGTCCCCAAAAGCAATTTTTGCTGTAGCAGGCTTAGCTGTTCCATAGGGAAGCATTGGGAGATAATATTAAAATGAAGTAAAGGTATCTCCACCTAGGAATCAGAAACAAAGTTCATTCTTGGACTTTATAAAATAGTCCAATTGATGACAGAGTAGGTTTTGTGCTAAATATTTGACAAAGGGTACTTTTAAAAATTCACCTTTTACTTGAGTTTGCCTGTAGAAGTCCATTTGAATGAGCTTCCAACTATCACCCAGGAGCTGAATAGCATCTGGATGAGGTATGAACTGGCTCCCAGAGTTGAGACAAAGGGCTTCGGTGTGAGGAGGTGTCCTCTTCCTCTGACAGGATGACCATCTGAAGGGGTCTGTCCTGTCACAGACACACCTGGGCCTGCCTCCTCTATTTTCCTCCTAATCAGCCAAGCACCAATCCAAGTTTTGAGTGATCACTAAGGAGGGTGTCCTCATTTTCCTGGTCACACCTCTAGGTGTGCCCACTTTCCTGAGAGAGTGCAGCTAATCAGTTTCAATTGGACGTTCCCTGGACCCTTCTGGTGGATTCTGTGGGAGTGAGTCCTGATTCTCAAGTCCTGTTCCTGAGGTCCAGGAACCCTTGGCTGGTGTCAGAGTATACTCCTCCTGCCCAAACCTAAACAGCTGGGACTTAGAAACGTTTTGCTAACTTTTTGCCTTGAGAACTGCCAAGGGACTGGGACCAACCCCTCTAAGCCAATCCGCCACGGGTGGGATGGGGCTTGGCTCCCCTGACATCAGGGAGGAGGAGTGGTTGCTGCAAACTAAAGCACACATGGTGATATGGCTGGCTGTCTCGGGCCGTCCAAAGCGTCATGCACAGTTTGCATGTCCTCCACCCAGGCTGCATTACAGCCTGGGTGGAGAACAGGCCCAGGCCCCCAGCCCCTTCGGCGCTCAGACCAATCACAATGCTGCATTGCAGGGTTGTGATTGGCTCAGCGGAGCCTGGGTGCTTACCAATCACTGTGCTGCATTTTAGTGTTGTGATTGGCTGTGGGGAGCCTTGGTGCTTCCTGAAAGAGACACAACGTGGGAGGGACGGAGGAGAGAAGCAGCAAGATCAGATAAGTGAATTTTAATTTTTTTTGCAACTCCTTCCCATTCCATTCCCCCGCCACCCCCTTGCTACTCCCCCAACCCACCACCCCCATACCATACCGTCCGCCACTGAGTGTATCACTAACTAGCATGATTCAAATTTTGAATCATTTTCACTTTCAGGCTTAGGAGCAAGATATCATGTGCAGTTCAATTGTTGGAAGTAAGATTTTCCAGATCAATTTCTTAGACAGTAGTTCCAATTTTGACCCCCCAAAAACCCTCAATCGCTTGGGAGCAATGTTTGTACCCTCTGCTGGGACAGCGCTCTTCGGAGGTAACTATCTCATCATTTTATGTGATAACCACGCTCCTCTTACAATAGCACCAGCGCCCTCACTCCGTCTCTTCACCCCGACACCGACCGACATCTAGCGCTGGAAATTTTATACAGATGAATCTCATTATTTGCTGTACCCTTAACATACAAAGAATCGCATAAAGTACAAAAAAACGACATGCATATTGCCCTTACACGTGCTACCTCCATCTGAAAATTAGATATCAGTCATTCCTGCCGAACGTTATCACTTCTTTAATTCGGCTGGCTATTTTTTCTGTTTTTGAAAAATACATGAAATCCAGTATTGTGACTTACCTCAAAATGACCTGCTGGATAAAATGCAGGCACTTCATTTAATTAGTCTGCAATCTAGGATTCTATGTTTAACGGAGGGCTTGTATTGTTCTCACGGCTGGAACTGGCACTTATGCATGATTCCAGCCTTTTTTACGCAGTCAAAGACATTTGCCACATTGTCGCTTAATCTTTTTCAACCAAAGATGTAAGATCATTTGGGTTCACTGATTGGCCTCTGCATTATTACTGAGTTCAGTCTTCTACAATTTTTTCTTTTTTTTCCTATTCAACTCGTCTTAAAAGCATATTGTTCAGGCAGGGGAACACGTTGTGCTTTGTCAGAGGCAGTGATTACACTTCTGAAGCGCCAGGCCTTAGCACAAGATGTTTGTCTTTGTTAGACTTTGCTTCAGCTGACATTTCATGAGGAAAATCCAGACATGTACAGTTAATGCCTGCTGAGATGGATCAGTGACAGTGATCGGGGGTGTAAGGCAGGTCCCTGCGTCTCCTGTTGCTCCAGGGCTCCCAAGCCTTCAGGGAGCCCTGTGGCCTTCAAAGCGATCCTTTCAGCCCAAGGGCACTGAATAACTGAAGATATGGCAGACTCAGGAGCTCCTCATCACATTCTGTGGAGGGGCCCCATTGTTTTGTGTAATGCCACTGACAGTGCTGAGCACTGCGATAACAATTGTATTGTCGTGGCTGCATACTCTTCCAGACGCGTCTATAGGTGATCGTAATTTATCTATCTATTGAGAAACATAAGTACATTTATGGCTGTGTAACAATCTTTGTGGGTCAGTTATTTAGCAATGCTTACACATCTTAAAAGGATCTGGTGTGGTTGTGAGGATTGTGCTCAAAATAAAGCTTCAAAATGATGGTCGAAAGCAGTAATGCTCAAACTTAAACTGAAGTACATACCCAGGTTGCTTCACGGATGACCCCATCTCAGAGAAATGAAACTGCTTAAAGGTTTCAGGTAGACTCCAAATCGGGTACCAAAAAGAAATAAAGACTTATGGGGGGTAGAGGTAGTTAAATGTCAGGGGCAGAGGAAGTACATCATGTACTTTCACCTTTCTATGTTATCACAGTGTTCATGTTTACTGGTCAATTTATTATTTATTTATTTATTTTTGAGTTTTATAGAGCGCGAACTTGACCCGTTAGGGTATCAGAGCGCTTTACAGGAATCAAGCAGTAGTATACAAAAGACTTGGAGGGGGGGGGGGGGGCTGGATACAAAGGGATAAAAAGGGACAAAATACAAATTACGTTTACATTTAACGAGAAACGAAGGTCCCCAGGTCCTTGTAGGGGTGGCCGGAGGTGCCGGGAGGATAGTGTCTGTGTACTCCAGGGGATGCATTAGAGCGGAATTAGAGCAAGGACTCTGTGTGAAGTAGAGGCACAGTTTAGGCGAGGAATTTGCCCATTAAGAAGGTTTTGGCATCCTTTTTGAAGCGAGCCAGAGAAGGGATTCTTCTAATATCGGGCGGGAGTGAGTTCCATATTCTTGGTGCGGCCCCTGAGAAAGCCCGATTGTAAGTTTTCTTTTTCCGAAAAAGTGCAGATTGGAGCAAGAGGTCTCTGGAAGACCGCAAGTTTCTGGTTCCTCCGGAAATCACGAGTTTCTGGACAAGATATGCAGGGGAGTTTGAGTATAATGCCTTGTGCGTGATACATGCCATTTTGAGTTGGATTCTGGCCTGTAGAGGAAGCCAGTTCAGAGCTTTTAGATGTGGAGAAATGTGATCGAACTTCCTTGAGCCTGTTAGTAGCCTAGCGGCTGCATTAAGGCAGGCTTTTAAAGGTGCCAGGGAGATCATGGGTAAACCCGAGAGGGTAGAACAGCCATATTCCAGTCTAGAGATGACTAGTGCTTGAACTGCCATTTTTAGGTCGGGAGTATCCAAGAAGGGTTTCAGTTTCCTTAGATAGCTCAGGTGGAATCTGGCTGATTTGGCCATCACATTGATGTGGTCCCGCATGTTCAAGTTGCAGTCCAGGGTAATTCCAAGGGATTTGGCCGAGTCCACGATAGTCGGAGGGCAGTTTAAGGCTGTGATGGCCTTAATCCATACCTGAGTCTCAGGGTTGGTTTTGGGTGGGGAAATTAGAAGAAATTCTGTCTTCTTTGCGTTAAGTTTGAGTTGATTGGAAGAGAGCCATTGGACAGTCAATTTCAAGGCTTCGTTCATGGAGAGAATCTCCTCGAGAGAGGAGATCTTGATGTAGATCTGGATATCGTCAGCGTACATGTGGTATGAGATATTCGCGGTGTGTAGTACTTCAGCGAGCGGTTCTAGGTAAAGGTTGAAGAGGGTGGGGGACAAGGTTGATCCTTGGGGTACTCCAACCGTGACCGGGGAGGGAGCAGACAGGTTACCGTTAATTAGGAATCTCTGTGATCGGTTGTGGAGGAAGGACCTGAACCATTCAAGAACAGAGCCATCCATTCCCATCCTGAGTTTGAGGCGTTCAAGTAGTTTCTCATGGTTGACCGTGTCGAAGGCCGAGGACAGATCTAGGAGGATTAGGAGACAGGTTTTGCCTTGGTCAAGGGCTTGGAGGGCATCATCCACAATATGGAGAATGGTGGTTTCCGTGCTGTGCCCTGGCCTGAAACCGGATTGGAAATCATCTAGTAGGTGGAAGTTGGTGATGTGTTGGCTTAGCTGCTGTTGCACACATTTCTCCAGAACTTTAGCTAAAAGTGGGATGTTAGAAATAGGTCTGAAGTTGTCAGGGAAGGCAGGATCCAGCGACGGTTTTTTTAAAATGGGGAGCACTTGGCCAGCTTTCAGAGAGTCGGGTATGGATCCCTGAAGCAGGGAGGCGTTGATTATTGCAGTCCAGCTCGGAATGATGGATTGGGAGGCGGCAGATAGGCAGTTAGAGGGGAGTGGGTCATTAAAGTGGTTGTTCGGGTTTAAGGTGGAGAGGATTTTCGAGACGGAGTGTTCGTCATAGATTTTGAAGTCGGTCCAGTGTGCTTGGTTTTTGGGTGAAGCCTGGGGAGGCGGCACGGAGGGAGGATGTAGATCTGGAAGGGGTTGCGAGTAAGTAGCGGATCTAAGTTCGTTTCCTAAGGATGTGATTTTGTCAGCGAAAAAGGAGGAGAATTCGTCAGATGATATTAGTGACTTGGGGTTTTCTTTCGATGTTTTGGCCAGTTTGTTTGATTGGTGTTTGACCAGTTCGAAAAGTTTGCGGGGTCTGTTTTTGGCGTTCCCAGTTCAGATCTGAAGAATTCTTTTTTTGAGTTGAGGATGTTTCTGTTGTAGGCATTTCTGGCCTGGCGGAGAAGTTTTAAATGAGCGGCTGAGGGGTGCTGTCTCCAGATTCTTTCTGACTGCCGCAGGGATCTCCTCTCACTATTGAGGGATCCATTGAACCATGGGTTTCTGTCTTTGATTTGGGTTCTTTTTAGTTTTAGCGGGGAAAGGTCATCAAGAATGTTAGTTATAGTCCCAGAGTAATGATCGTTGAGGTCATTGACCGTTGTGATATGGGGGGGAGGGGAGGTCAGACTGGCAATGGGCTGCCAGTTCCCTAGGATCAAGGTTCTTGGTGTCTCTAACCCAGCGTTTAGGAATCACCTGATGTGGAGCTCGTGTTTTGAGGGTCCCAGGTAGTAGGAAAGTGATAGCGTGGTGGTCAGACCAATCACAAGGGTCTATAGCAATAAGCTTGACTGTTGATTCCTTGGTGATGATCCAGTCTAGAGTGGCGCTTTCGAGTGTGTAGGGAGTGAGCAGACTTGGGTTAGGGCTTGGTCGGCCAGGAGATCTTTGATGGCGTTGACATGAGGATCATTGGGGTCGTTCCAGTGAAGGTTGAAGTCACCAAGGAAAATGTCTTTGGAGTTGGAGGAAACCTTGGCTGTAATTAGTTCCATGAGGTGGTCAGTTAAGATGTCATTCGTGCCTGGGGGGTGGTAAAGGATGTGCAAATTGCACAGTTGCTTGGTGTTGCTGCATATGGAGAGTACGAGGTATTCACAGGAGTCAGAGGTATCTGCCAGGAGTTCCGTGACAAGGAGATTAGAGCGGTAGATGCAGGCAATGCCTCCCCCTTTTTTGCTGTATTGCCTATCCAGCCTTGCAATATTGTAGTTGGGAGGGACTAGGAAATCTAGGGATGGAGATGAGGATTCATTGAGCCATGATTCAGTCAGGATTGCTAAGTCAATGTTTTGGCTCAGTATGAGATCTGTGATATCGGCGGCATGCTTAACTGCAGAACGGCAGTTAATTAGGAGGCCAGACAAAGGGGGGTCAGAGAGAGTGTCGTGCGCTGGGGCGGACAGGAGTACTGGCGCTAGGTTGCTATCAACCACACTTCTGTTGCGGAGAGTAGCTGGTCTGTTGGGGTTGATTGCGACCGTGCGAATGGCATGTTCGACATTCACGTCTAGTGTACTGAGGGTTGCTAGGGCAGAGTTGTAGGAAGGGAGGGTGCCTAGAGGTTCCTCTTCAGTGAGGTCTGGTGGACTCGGGGTGGCAATGGTGGAGATGTAGGAGAGGAGGAGAGCTAGAGTTTCCTCCTCCGAGAGGTGGCATGGTAGTTTGCGAGGACGAAGGTGTCTCACGGATAGCGGTAATGGGTGAGTGTGGGGCTCAGTGATCGGGAGGGGAGTGGGGTTCATCGGGGGTTTGAGTTTGGAGAAGGCGAGTTCAGTGAGGTGAAGGAGGTTTTTTAGATCCAGAATGGAGTTATGGATGCTCTGCGTTAAATTGGCCGCTCTGAGATGCAGAGTTTCGATATCCATATAGGAAGGAGGCACTTGAAGGCGGGGGAACAGTGGCCTGGTAGCGGTTTTGTTGACATGCGTTGGTGGTTTGGTAGCGGTTGTAATGGCATGTGTTGGTGGTAGGGTAGAGGGGCTGGGTCGACTTGTGTCGTAGGCCAATGGCAGAGTGTCGGACTTAGAGTCAGCGGGAGGAGCTGGCGGGGAGGAGACCAGCGGTCTGGGAACGATTCTGTTGGTAAGACCAGGTCGACTTGTGTCGTAGGCCAAAGGAAGAGTTCCGGACTCAAAGTCAAAGGGAGGAGCTGGCGGGGCGGAGACCAAAGGTCTGGGAGTGATTCTGTTGGTAGGCCCAGGTCGACTTGTGTCGGTGGCCAATGGAAGAGTTTCAGATTCAAAGTCAGAGGGAGGAGCTGGCGGGGAGGAGACCGAAGGTCTAGGAGCAACTCTGTTTGTAGGCCCAGGTGGGGTGATAGAGGGGTTAGGTTGATCTGAGTTGTGGGCCCTTAGGGGGGCGGCTTGTGAGTGGCTGGGCACGCTAGTTGAGGGGTCGTCGGGGCTAGTGTTTGCTAACCTGCAGGTGTCGTGCACATGGTTTTTGAGGAGGGTAAAAAGGTCCACAAATTTATTGAGGTTTCTGGTTGTAGCTTGGATCAGGACGATGCCGTTTTTGTAAAGGGTGATGGTGAGGTCAGCTCGCAGGATTGCGGAGGGAGCTATCGTGAGCTTGGTCCCGTAAGGAATGTTCCTGGTTCCACGTACATTGAGGAGATGCGCAATAGTTTTGCGCCATAAGGATGTTCTTCTGGAATAGAAAATGAGGTCATTTATGACTGTACCCTTGTCAGCGCTATATCGTTGTTCAGAGATCAAGGTCTCTGGGTGAGATTTAAGGGTGGAGTGCTTGAGAGATTTCGCAGCAGTTTTGGAGAGGTTGGGAGGATAAACAAGAGTATAATAGCTTTCTCCAGTAGCGGACAGGCCATGTCCAGCCATGTTGACTAGGGTGGGGCAGTGTTGGATCGAGAAAGGGACACTAAGCAGCGGGAAGGGTGATTCCCCCCCTCACAGGACGTTGGGGAAACTATGGAATTGTGGACTCAGAGTTGGTACTTGAAGCAGAAAGGATGAGTGCCCACCTCGCGGAGGCGTTGTCGAGATCAGTGGCTGCAGCGGAGTCCGAAGGGCCGGGCCGAGGGCAACTTCTGGACAGGCCGGGACCCCAGTAATAGTGGCGCGCACCGGACCCAGAGGGAGTGCCGAGGCCACGCTCAGGGCAGCGCAGTCAGGCACCAGGGGATCACTCCGGAGTGTATCTCCTCAATCACAGAGATGCAACCCTCTCTACTGCCCCAGCAAGCAATGAAGGTGTCTATGCTGACCCTGGTAATATCAGGACGGTCATCAATTTGGCAGAGCAACAAGTCAGGAGAAGTACCTGCAAGCCACAGTTCCCAGCTATGGCAATCAATGAAGGTGGCTCTGCTGTCCCTGGTAATATCAGGACGGTCATCCATTTGGCAAAGCAACAAGTCAAGAGAAATACCTGCAAACCACCGCTAAGGCACATAAGGATCCAGAGGTTTGAGCACAAACCCACATTGGCCGCACCCAGGGGCCCCTCTGGAGGATGCAATAGCCAGCTGATTCGGGACAGGGCGGGCAGTGGGCGGGGGGAAGAGACTCACCGGGTACTGAAGGTCGTGTTCCATGCCAGCCGCTGTACTCCAGGTAAGTCTCGGGCAGCGCAGGATGCCAGGAAGGCTGTGTGAGGCGTCATGAGTGAGGGACCTCAGTTGGTGTCAGGCGGCCTCTAAACGCACAAGGCAGGTCAGTCGGCACCAAATCAGGATAGGCCCACCGGGAGCAGCCGGTCTCCGGGCAGGTTGGGCGCTGCTGGTCTTAGCGCGAGATGACAAACTTCAGGGAACGGAGGGGGAAGGACTTGTCGGTCGAGTGCAGGCCCCCAGGCAGGTGCACAGGGCCGGGCGCTCCGACGAGAAGAGCCTCAGGTCACTCAGGGCACCAAATCCGGATAGGCCCACCGGGAGCAGTCGGTCTCCGGGCAGGTCGGGCGCTGCTAGTCTTAGCGCGAGATGACAATCTTCAGGGAACGGAGGGGGAAGGACTTGTGCCAAGTGCAGACCCCCAGGCAGGTTCACAGGGCCAGGCGCTCCAACGAGAGGAGCCTAAGGGCACTCAGGGCGAGCCGGCAGGCATCAAGTCGGATGGCTTCACCGCAGGCAGCCGGCCTCAGCATGGGTCCGAAGGCTGCAAGGGGGGAAAGCCGCAAAATGGCTGCGGAGCCCAAAAGGTTGCTGCGATAGCGCCACCCCGCTGATCTCAACGCGGGACACCGATCCTCCGGGGGCGGAGGGGGAAGGACATGCCAGCCGCGTGCGGGCCTCCAGGAGTTTGTCGCAGGATCGTCGTCGCCGTAGGCAGCCGGCCTAGATGTAGGTCCAGAGGCTGCAGGGAGGAGAAGCCACAAAATGGCTGCGGAGCTCAAATGGTCTGCGGAGCACAAAATGGTCGCTGACCCAGCGTCATCCGGTCGGTCTTAAAGCGGGACCTCAATCCTCCAGGAGCGGAGAGGGAAGGATATGTCAGCCGGGTGCGGGCCTCCAGGTGAGGATCGAGGCCGAGGATCGTCGTCAGCCCGGCGGGACTCGTCACCGGCCATGTCTGCAGACAGCGGGAGAGTCACCACAACGGCGCCGGCACCAGAGGACTTCGCTCCGAGCAAACAGGCAGGCACAAGATCAGGGGAGCCCAGCAGCGGATGAATGCATTGGCGGCTCGTAGCGGTGGATGTGTGCCCTCCCGCAGCAGACCGGCTGTGGAGCGAGGGGCTTGTCCGGCCGTGTCGGATTTTGGACAACGAAGGTGCGGACCAGTGTTGGCGGTCGATCTTGCGGGTGAGTTGTGTGTCGAATTCCGCTTCGGAGGTCTTTCCCAGAGGGGGTGTGCAGTCTGGTCCTCGGGCAGGAGGGTTGGAGGCCAAAGAGAGCAGTTTTAACGGGGATAAACTACCCAAAGGTAATCCCCAGAATGGGAGCTCTTCGGGAGGCTCCTACTCGGTGGCCATCTTGCTTCAACACCCTATGCCTTGCTGTTAAGCTGCTAGTATATGTGCATGGGGTGGAAACTGCAGAAAGTCAACAGAGCCACTAACGTCCTGTATATTTTCTGTACCCGCTAATGCACTCATGAATCCTCAGGCGATGTATCGTCAGGTTGATGGATGGCACTGATAGCAAAGGCAAGCCAGGGCTAGCAGCTCCTGGTATTAGATGCCCATGCAGAAATGGAACTTTATTTAACGTTCATTTTAAATGTGAAAAAGGCTTGTGAAAAAGGTAACTTCTTAAAAATACTGATTTTATCTCATCGGACGTTTGTACACACATTAGTTTAGGTGTGTTTCATATGATGTAATGTAGAACTTTGAGTGTGGATGATTCGGGGCAGAACATTAGGAGGAGGGAGAAGGGCTACGGGGAGGCTTCTCCATTTTCGTCCATACCGATGTAGTTTATATAGATTAACTTCAATAAATGACTCTTTTATTCAACTTCTAGATGCGTGATTCTTTGCAAATCTGGCGACGAGGGTTGAAACACCCTGGTACAGCAACAAACCTACTATTTGGTCAACCTACGATTTGGGTGTTCAGCTTACTTAAGATGAGGCATACATTGAGGGGTATATTCACAAGTACGTGCGATAACTACCGCAAGAGTAGCGTAACACAACTTTCAATATCGCACCCTATCGCGGGAAAATAACCCTGTGTCAACGTGGAATTCACAACAAGGCAGTAGCATGCGATAGTCACCAGATAACGCGTCAAATGTCAGCGTGAAAATCAACGCCACGCTGAAAAAATGCGAAACGCGAACGCAAGAAATCATGCGATGAGGCCAATCGCGGTACAAAAAGTAGCGAAAAGCAGCCACAGGCCTGCAAATCCCACGCGTCTGGCGGGAAATTGCACCATAAAAACCACAGAAACAACACACCAGAAACAAGCCAAAGCACGTAGCAACATGGATGCACCCTGACCCAGCGCAGAGGTCAACGCGAACCCCACAACCCCCACAGACCACCAGCAAGGAACAACTGGGTCGGGGAAGGCCAAGTAGAAAATGGAGAGGAAGACGGGATGCAGACTGCAGGAAAACAAGACCAGCGCCACGGAGTCACAGAACACTACCAGCAACTGACCCACAAGCAGACCACCTGGAATGCAGTCGGAGTGCCGAGGAGGCCAATCCAGGAGGCCAAGAGGTGCCGCCAGGACGTGACAACCTAAACCAGGCACAAACCCGCTGCCAACAGGAAGGCAGCAACGGCGACAGGAGGTGGCAGTCCAGCGCCACAGGAGGAGCTGGAGGAAACCCAGGCCACAGTCATCAGTGTGGAGACGGTGCAAGGAGGTGGGAGTACGGACACAGCTCAACAGGACCCGACACAACAACAACAGGGTGAGGATCCAACGGGGACTGGGAGGATGGGGGTGATGGGCACAATGGCACACATGCACAACGAGGTGTAGCACACTGCACACCCACAATTACCAAGGGACATGTCCCCCATCCCCGTGGCACACTGCAGCACACACACATAGCAATCACAGCACATACCATGACAATGTGGCACAAAGTGCAACACCCACACTGCAGAACAGGGGACACAACTGGGTACGCCCAGGCGCAGAAACAGAACAATCACATTGGACAGAGCAGGGAACTGTGAGATGCATATCTATGGCTACAACCGGGACCCACGGAGCCTGACTTAGGTGCACCGAGGGCACACCGCAAGTGTTGGGACTACCGGTCCCCCTCCCGGGCCTGATCAGCTGCCATCACAGAAACCGAGTGTTTCCACACATGAGCCGCAAATTGCGACCCTCTTTTTATTCCTCCCCACCTTAGCGCGTGGGTTGTGATTATTTGTTGACACGTGGCCTGATTTTTGCCACTCACTTTTTATTCACTGTTTTCACCTCTGGTCCTGAAGAAAGCCCCCCCTACATTTATTTCTGGGGCTGAAACATGTAGACTGTCTTTCCTGACAACAGCGAGCCATTATACTCCTATGGTTGTCTACCCCCCTGTTTTTACCCATACCCCGGGCTGCCATAATTAAATAATTTTTGTATATCTAGGCAAGGATTCCCGGAGGTATTTTTAATCTAGCACCACACTTCATCACACTATCACACTACACCAGCTCTGCTGTAATCAGGCATCGTAGCACAACCGGGCGGCATTCGGCCACCCGGTTGGGACCCCGATGATGAAGCATGACACCAACTAGGTTGGTGTGTGAGGGGTCTTTTAAAAGAACCTGATGGTTCTCCAGCACTGTGAGCCCCCAGTGTCATCTATTCAGGTACTGGGTATGTCCACATTGTTCATTGGCTATATCTCGGGGAGAAGGACGTGACCCCTCTCACTCCTCGCTCTCACCTTTGTTGTTGACATACAACCCCACATCAGCCATGTAGGCCAAATGTCCACTGTCCCAACTCAAATAGCCACCACCGCCCAAACAGTCACAATGTACATTGTCACACAGTCTGCATGTCGACAAGAACAAGGCGCCAACACAATGCCAACATGCATCTCCCCTTCACAATGCAGAGGGACAAACAACACCTCCAGCAGGTCAGAACAGACAACCCATCAGTGATGCCTGAGATGAACACCACACCTTCGACACCGACGCCCTACAACAGCCCATGGACATCCGGCACAACCCACCACCAGGACCAGGGCAGACAAGCTACTCAGAGGAGAACCCAGCCCCTGCAACAGACCACACAGCATGAAGCACCCGCAATCACGGCTGGCTCACAACACTTCACCGACCCACACATGGCACCCCAATGCCAGGTGTCAGAATGCCAAAAGGAGGTGGCCCAACAGGTGCGGGTGTTGCCGAACCCATGGAATGCGAACTAGAACACATACGTGGGTGTCCAATACCCTTCAGGGACCACCTACACCCCACAAAGGAGACCCACACTGCCATAGAGACACATGCAGATGCACATACCCAGTATAGACCCACGCCCAGGGGCACGCACATATCAGTCACACACCCAAGTTGGCTCTGCGTACGATGGCACAGTCCACTCCCCTTACGAATTGAGTGGGTGACGACAAAGCTACATGTCCAGGTTCTAGCCCGCTGCCTGCGGTGACATGTCTGCGTCCGCTGTACACAGCACAATGTAATGTCGTAGGGCCCAGGGCCCCCATGCATACAACAAGACCACAGGGACACATGCACATATCATGTTGAACTGGCTACGGGCACGTGCGCCCGGCCCCTTTATTGGCAGGGCCACATGTACAGTGACGCCTGTGCTGGATGTGTGTGGGGTGAGTATAAGCCAGCCCGCACGGAGTGCTTGGTGCTGGTAACAACCTGAACAGTGGACACCAGTGTAATGGAAACAGAAAACACCAGCATAACAGAGTCAACTGCAGAGCAACATGGAGGGATCCGGAGTAAGGACAGAGGTCACCCAATATTCAGTCAGGAGGTTCCGTGAGTGGCAGTGCACTGAGGTAGGGGCACTAGAGAAGAGCGCGCTCATGTGAAGTAATTGCTAGGATTGGGTCCCTTCGGGTTAGTCCTGATGCAGATGCAGTGGGGTGTGTTACACCTGCATCAACTTCCTCATCAACGTCCCAGGTCTCCCACACTGCCTGAGGTGACAGTTGCGTCTGCAGTCCACAGCGCAATACCCAGTAATAGATCCGGTTGTGTAGCTTGACTACCACCACCAGTCTGCATTCCTGCCTTGGGGCTGTTGCCTCCTGCCCTCCCATTGTCTGTGCCTTCTCCCGTCCGCACACTTGACACATCTTCCTCATCATAGTCCCAGGTCTTCCCCACTGCATGAGGTGACATTGCTGCGCAACCTCACAACAGCACAAAACTCAATCAGTAATGGACAATGGCTTGCGGTGCACTGAGTCACTGGCACCTGGAGTGCTGAGCAGGGTATCAGGCCGATGATGGCATCCACGACAGGTCTGAGCAACTCCGTAGGTCTGTCAGGACCACCGTTTCGACTCTGGCAGATGGCGGTTGGAGGTGGTCCTTGCGGTGGTGGCTTGTGCCTCCTGCGGTAATACGACGTCCGGGCCGGTCAAGACTCGATGCTATGTGTGGGCCCTGGTGGCCCGCATTTGAGGCCGGAGGATGCGGACAGCGCAGGGCCACAGACACATGGCGTTGATGACCCCAAGACCATCGCTACAGAGGCCATTCAATGTCTCAGAAGAAGGGGTCCCAGGCCTGAGCAGCACAGAGTTAGTGACCCCGGATGCACTGCGGCCGGCACAGGCACCCATCCATGGGACGGTGACTTGCGGTGCAGTCAGATGGGCCATGCGACCTGAGCGGGTCCCCATCAATGTCCGAGGTGTATGTTGGGGAGGGTTGCGGGGGACAGTGGAAGGTGTCTTCCAGGGCATGATGCGGAAGGTCTGATGTTATCTGGAAGCAGCAAATGGAGGAGTAGAAAGCGCAACCCTCGTCCTCACCAACAATTCGGTATCAGCTACATGAGGATGAAAACTAGCCCCTAGTCCATAGACTCAAACGCCACCAATGTACGACCAGTGAGTGTCCATGAATGTTGGGGAACAGACTTAGTGGCACAGGTGTTGAGGGGATGCAGTCTGCGATGATGCCGGTACACTGATATGAACTCCACCGTTGCCAAATCAAGACTGTGGCCCACTGGACTGCAGTGTAGGCTGGAGGCAGCGGTCAGCAGTGGCCCACAGCCATGTGTCGTTGACTCCCGAGGCACAGAGCTAGTGACATAAGGCCAGTTGTCGGTAGTGTTCGATCACCTCCGTAACGATGATCCTGTTCCCTCTGGACTGCAACGCGTCATCCTCTTACGCCTCTCCGTGCATGCGATGATATGTATTCTGCCTTTTGAATTACCGATGTTCAGTTCCAAATCTGTGATCCCACTCATGCGCAGCGTAGGCTGAGGGCAGTGGTCCGCGTAGGCCCACAGACACGTGTGGTTGTGATGCCATGCACAGACTTGTTGGCACCACATCGAAGGGAGTATAGTGAATTGTTCTCTGCCTTAAATGATGTTCACTGCCATGGTGTAATCAAGACTCAGTTCCAAATGTGTGACCTACCTGACCGTGGTGTAGGCCTGAGTCAGCGGTCAGCACGGCCCATTCACCTAGTGTCGCCAGCATAGGTTGGATGGCCCCACCGGCCTGCGTTGTTCAGGTTCAGTGGCACCACGTGTAGCCGGCTGGCATTGAACAGGGTTTAAGCACCACGTGTAGCCGGCTGGCGTTGAACAGGGTTAGTGGCACCACGTGTAGCCGGCTGGCGTTGAACAGGGTTAGTGGCACCACGTGTAGCCAGCTGGTGTTGAACAGGGTTAGTGGCACCACGTGTAGCCGGCTGACGTTGAACAGGGTTAGTGGCACCACGTGTCGCAAGATGCCCATATGGAACTATGCCTCACTGATCGGGGGGTCTGGTGCTGTGGCCGCTGGCCCAGATTTGGGGTCACTGCCATTCATGACTCAGGACACAGTTTCACATATGGGACCTACTGGTCCGAAGAGTAGGCCGAAGGTGGCATTAGAGTACGTCAACGAGAAAGGACTAAAGCGGGCCTGTGTCGTGGAGGCCGTGATGGTCTGAGGTGGCTGCCAAGGTTGCGAAACTCGGGCTTGGAGCTTGCGCCGGCACGTGGTGGGCTCTCCTTGACACACACCGGTGTCGGCAGGTGATCAGTGTGGCCTGGCTGCGCAGGGGCGGGCCTGACGGGTTCGTGGTCCAGCGTGACGGGGTCCGGCAGGCGCACAGTATCGCAGGCAACTCCGCTCACGAGGACGGCGTCGGCCTCATGGCGGGGTGGGAGGCACCGCCCTGGCAGAGACGTGGGTCTTTCCGGAAGAGGACCACGCCCAGGCCTACATGCTTTTTATTCACACCCCTACGCTGGCGTGGCGTACGCCGGGCCATCCCACTCCGGTGACGCTTGGGGGGGGCGTAACAGGCAACATTTCCGCGAGGTCCCCCACTGGCTGGGGTGACATGGTGGTGTCCACTGTCCACTACACTCCATACCCCAGCGGTGTATGTCGCCATGTATATGGGTGTGTTCTGCATACTGCGGTGTGTCCAGCACATCTCCGCCACTCTTGGCATTGTGTACTTTCCCAATCATGGTTCTACTACATCCTTCACACATGCCTGGTTGCCACCTCTCCACACATTCGGCTATTATGTGGCTGAGGTGCCATGCCGTTGCTGGCTCATGTTCAGGGCTTGCCCATGTGAACATTGTAAGTTGTTCTATCGTGTCTGGTGGGTGGGCATGTTGTTGTGCCTGTTGTATGTGATTTTGTGACGTGTGCATTGCCAGAGTTGTGAGTTGCATGGTTGTGGAGTTGAGGTGTGTGGGGTGTTCATTTGGATATTGCCAAGGGGCTGTGCATTTCCCTTGTTGCCATCCTGGGAACGCTGGTTGATGATGGACTGTCGGAGGATGAAGGTATCATGCACACTGGCTGTGTATTTGAAGGCGACATTGTTGGGGGTTCCACGGTGTTCTGTTGTTGCCTGCACATTGATGTGAGACGTGTGCTTCCTGTTGCGGTGATTGTGTGCTGTGTCACCAGGGGGCACAGGTAGTACATGTGTGCTGTGTATTGCCACCAACACGTGTGTGCATCCTGCTAGGGCGTATGGTCCTTGCTTGGTCTCCAGCGGATCCTGCGCATTGTGTTGTACGTATGGGGACTGGGGTACCAGGGTGATGGTGATGTCCAGGACAGGTGTGGGGGACTTGGATGTGGCTGGCTGTGAGACTCCTCCGACTCTGGCGGGTGTTGGTTGGGGGGTACCAGGGGCCAACAGGTGCAGCCAAGCCAGCAGCTTTGTGTGGGGTGGGATGTTGGTTGTCCGCTGTGTTGGTGCCGTAGGCCTGTTAGGCGCTGATGGTCAGGATGCGTAGGATGTTTGTCACTTTCAGCCTGTAGTAGACGGTGACATTGTCAGATGTTGGGTCTGTGCGGCTGGTACGCTTCCTGGGGGTCCGCTGTCTTTGTCTGCGCTGCGTCTGTGGTGGTCCGGGGGGGGCTGTTCCGGGTGTGGGTTGGGGTCCTGGGGTGGTGGCGGTGGGTGTTGTGGCCCTCTTGGGTGTCCGGGCCGCATGATGAGTGTCTCCATGGCATCTGTTGCCCTTCGGATGTGGCCCTGGGCTGTGCTCCCTTTTGTGGTGTTGGCTGCCGTCCGACTTTACACCAGGTCAGAGCAGGTGTAAATTTCCTGGTGCTAACGCGCCGTATCGCCTGTTTTGTGTTTTTATCGCCGATGTGGCTGGTCGTTGAGAATGTTGAGGTGTGATGTTGTCTCGGCTTTTGGCACGGGAACGCCTACTCTGCATCTCATTAGGGATATTTGCGGGGGTCCTCTGTGGTGATGTTTTTTGCGGCTGCTATCGCGGGTAAACTGGTGCTGTGGGCTGTTAACACCGGCTTGTGAATGGGGAGGTAAATTTATCATGACTTTGGCTGCGATAAAGTGCCGTTAATTCGGCGATAGCTCCTTGTGAATATGCCCCTGAGTGTCTCTAGTGGAGGACGCAAACGATAAGTGTTTTATTCACAGTCGCTGTATTTTGAAAGGTTGTAGTGCTAGAAATATATAGTCTATTTGTGATAACCACCGTTTAAGTTTAAACTTACCCGAAGGTTCCCGGCGCATTTCATTGAGCCGCTTGCTCTGGAGTCATAAGCATACGTCATTGCAAACTGTTTGTCACATAACACAGAGGTCACACAACGTGTCGCCCTCCTAGGGGTATAAAAGTCTTCTCCAAGTGACATGAAGTCACGCAACAAACCTAAATTTGCTACTGACAAGTACAGACATTTACTGGCATTTCAAACTGTGACAAACTTCAATGCTAATAATTTTCACTGCATGGACATCTACACCTTCTTACTGCACAAAGCTCCACGTATCTCATTATAAATATTCAGAAGGTGAGTTGTTTTGAATACCTTACCGGGCTGATAATTGGGGAACAATTGTTCTTTCCTCATCATTTTGTTCTTCACTTCTGTGAGACTGAAATGATATTTGTCCACGGCTTCTGGAAATATTTGAATTCTTACTCTCTCACAACCATTCTTGCCTAAGTCTGTGGAATCTACTATGAAATGGGAAGATATGCATGAATACTTTATCAATTATATATATACCTACTTTTGATGATGACGAAGATATTACACCAGATAAGAAAAGGAAAATCCTTCTACATTGCCTACGTCCTGGTGGGCTGAAGATTTAGAACTGTATTGAAAAAAAGTAAGACCGCAAGAACAAGGACATGTTTTTTACAAATGTGTTACAGGATTTGGAAAGATAGTTCAGTCCTACGGTGTATATAAAGATTGATTGATACACGTTTTACCACAGGAAACAAAGTAAAGATGAGTCAATTGAAGAATATGTTGCAGCATTAAAGAATTTAGCTCTTACTTCTCTATTCGGAACCTTACACGATAAGAGCATTTATGATCAGATCTAGATGCAAGCTGCATTCTAATGTAAAGGACAATTAATGGGAGAACGATGAAGCAGCTTTTCAAGATGTGATAGACACAGTGAAACACGATGAGCACGCAGGCCGATGTGTGAAAGTTGTTTTGTCAGAAGAAATTATTAAAGAGAATAAAGACACAAATGCAAAAGTTTAAATTGGTAAATCACACACCAACAATCAACATGTGTAGAAAATTTCATTTAATGACAAAATAAATCCAGGAAAGATAATATCTTCTAATACAATTACAGGGAAATGTTACCGTTGTGGAAATACTGGGCATTTGGCAAATGACAAGAGATGTCCTGCACACAAACAAAAATGCTCAAATTGTGGAGTTATAGGACATATTTATAAAGTATTTCAGAAATGAAAGGAAAAGTTGATAGAGTCAGTGAAACAGGAGTCGGATTGTGACTCTGTAGCTTTAGATTAGGATAGTCTAAATCTATGTGTTTAACCACTTGGCTACTAACCCTTTTCCTTCTAGAATGTAGCGCGGTGGGGCCACCTGGAGTGAAGGCCGCAGCAGCGCTAAATAATGTACTCCACACTTGTGTTATGATACTGGCCGGAAGACCCCGAGCGGTCTCCTGCCGTTTATTTATCCCCTCGGGTCGAGCCCGCCCCGAGGGGTGTATGGATGCGTGTTGTGCGATACATTGTAGGGGAGAGCCCGGGTGGCTCTCTACATCCCTCCTTTCTTTTAGTGACCGACCATCAAGTTCTTCAGGTTCACGGAGAGGTGTATACAAAGTCTTTCAGTCTTTGACTTGGCGCAGGGTTCGGCCGGAGACCATACTTCTGGCTCCGGGAGCTGGAACTGACCGCTGCACCCGATGTGTTCGGGGGTGACCTGGTCACCTCGTCCTGACAGGGTTGACCAGCCCCGGGGACAGCCTCTTCACTCTCCACTTGCGAGCCCCTCAGTGAAGGACTCAGCACCCCTGGCGAGCCAGGTGGGGAAAGATTTGGGGTGTTCTCGGGACATTCCGACTCTTCTTGGCCAGAACGTTGATCGCAAATCTTCTTGAAACTAGACACATTCCTCGTGACGGACTGCTGCCCGTGCCGGGCAGTGACCATGGTCCCTTGAATGCCGACCACTGTCCACCCTTCTGGCTCATAGGGTGTCCTGAACTTCCAGCCAGGGTGCCTGTCCTTGACCACCACGTGATCCCCCACTTTCAGCTGTGGCTCTCTTGCCCGGCGGGCCTCACTCGCCTTTAGGTTGATCATTGTCCTTTTCGCTTGGACAGCTGCGTTGTCTCGTTCTGGGGGCTTCCACGTTGGGTCCGTCGGAATGCTATCCCGTGGGGGCCTCTTGATGAGTAAGTGGGACGGGGCGCATTTGGTAGTGCTGTGGGGCGTCTGTCGGTAGGCATCAAGGAATTGGTCGAGTGCCGCTTCGGCATCTTCCCCTTGGTCCACGGCAATGCGCAGTGCTCGGTTGAGCGTTCGCATCAGACGCTCCACCTCCCCGTTGGCTTGAGGCCACAGAGGGGTGATCTTTCGGTGATGGATCGCTTTACTCTCCAGGTATTCTTGGAACTCCCGGCCCTGGAACGGGGGCCCATTGTCTGACCTAATTTCCTCTGGCAGACCCATCAGTGCGAATGTCCTGTCCAGGACTCTCTTTACGTGTGCGAACGCCATCGACGCCACCACCTCCACGATAGGGAACTTTGAGAAGGAGTCGACCATTACCAACATGTTGCGTCCATCGGGGAAGCTTCCGAAATCAAGGCTGATCTTGGCCCAGGGGGTGTCGCTGGGTTCTTTGGTGATCACCGGCGCCGGGTCTCCTCCCGTGATGGTGCATGCATGGCACTGCCTCACCATTTCCTCCACCATGGAATCCATTGCTGGGAACCAGACCTTGTTCCGCAGTCTGGCTTTTGTCTTTGCCATCCCCTGGTGTCCCACGTGTGCCAGCAGAAGGATCCGTCTCTGCAGCCTCTTCGGAATCACAATCACATGCCCTCTCAGGATGACTCCCTGCTCTCCCACACTAAGCTCGTGGCGCACTTGCCAGATTTGTTGCCGGGCGTTGCTGTCTTCTGTTCTGAGGTCTCGGGTCCCGTCCATGAAGTGCGCCCAGCCGATGCCCATCAGGGTGGTTTTCACCCGGGAAAGTGTCTCATCTTCGTCCGTGGCACGGCCGATTTCCTCAAGCGTCATGGCTGTGGGGCATGCCTCCTGCGAGACCATCTTCACGAATGCCTCTGAGTATGATACATCTGCTGATGAGCTCCGAGGTGGCATGGATTCTGGGTGGCGTGATAGGTAGTCCGCCAGGTTGTGAGCCCCCGGGCGAAAAATGACCTTGAAATTGTATGACTGCAGCTGCACCGCCCATTGTTCTATCCTCTGGGGCGCCAGCCTAGACGATCCCGCAAAGAGCGGGAGTAAGGGTTTGTGGTCGGTTACAACTTGGAACTCTTGGCCGCACAGGTACAAGTGAAAATGTTGACACACCCATTTTATTGCCAGGGCCTCCCTCTCAATTTGGGCATACCTTGTTTCAGTGTCTGTGAGGGCCCTACTGGCGTACGCTACCGGTCTCCAGGCTTCTAGGCTGTGCTCCTGAAGAAGGACCGCTCCCAGGCCAGCTGGGCTGGCATCAACGATCAGTTCAGTGCGCCGCCCTGGATGGAAGTAGGCCATCACCATCTTGTCCAGCAGCGCTGTCTTGATGCTGTTGAACGCTGTATTGGCGGCCACAGTCCACTCCCACTTGTGATCATTGCGTGTGAGAGTACGGAGCGGTTCTGACAGGGCAGCGAGGTTTGGAATAAATCTTCCACAGTATGTGGCCATGCCAAGAAAGCTTTGCACCTCTGTGGGGTTCTTCGGGGTGCTGGCTGCTCGGATGGCTGCGGCCTTCTTGTGATCCACCTGTAGACCTTCTCTGGTGAAGGCGTACCCGAAGAAATCGACAGATTCCTGGTAAAAGGAACACTTTGACTTGTGAAGGGTTAGCCCGCAGTCTTCGAGTCTCTGTAGGGTGGCCCAGAGGTGAGTGTGGTGATCTTCTAGGGTGTTCGAGAATACTAGGATGTCGTCACTAAGGTTGATCACGCCCTGCAGACCCGACAGTGCTTCCCTGATGGCATTTTGGAAGACCTCGGCTGCCGACGACACCTCAAAGCTAAGTCTCTTGTACCTCCGGAGGTCAACATGCGTCGAGAATGTGGCGATGTACCTGCTCTCGGGTTCGAGCTCTAACTGGTGGTATCCTGCATTCAAGTCCAGCTTTGAGAACCACTTGGCTCCGTTCAGATCCGCCACTATGTCGTCCATGGTGGGCGTAATATGGCGTTCCCTCTTGACCGCCATGTTTGGTAGCCTCATGTCCACGCAGAGCCGGATGGCTCCGGGCTGCTTGGGTTTGGGAGCTACGACCAGTGGGGACACCCACGGGGTGGGGCCAGATACCTTCTCGATCACATCGAGATCCTCAAGCTTCTTTAGCTCTTCTTCCACTTGCGGGCGGAGATTGAACGGCACTCTCCGATGCCTCAGGGCGACCGGCCTCACAGTGTTGTCGATGTGAAGTTTGAACCTCTTTCCTTTGAGTTTTTCCAGTCCAGTGAACTGCATTGGAAACTCCCTCAGAATGGCTTCAGCGTGGGAGTCATGGATCTGGTGGGCAAAGAAGACCAATCCTAGGTCCTCGGCTGTGTGGCAGCTGAGCAGCGTGCCTTTCCTTCCTTCTGTGATGTGGAACCTGGTCACCGTGACACGCTTTCCGCTGGCAACTTTGGCGTGGATGACCCCCCAGAGGGGGAGTGGATGCATCCCTCCGTATGTGTAAATCCGAGCCTTGGTGGGTGTGAGCGGGGGCCGTGGTGATAGACGGTCATACTGCTCCGAGTCCATCACGTTGACGGAGGCATCCATGTCGATGAGTGCCCCGACAGCCGTTCCTTCCACCGAGACGGAGCACATTGGTGGCGGTCTCCGCCGATTGTCAGACCTGCTGACAAACGACACGACAAATACTTCGTCGTCATCATCCTCGAGGGCAAGGCAGCGTTCTTGCTGTGGGACTTCTCTTGACGACGGCGGGTCATCGATGGAGACTTGGCGCAGGCGTTGTGACATGCCCTGCGGTCTCGGAGGAGCCGGCCTGGACCGACCGCTGCGACACACCTTGGCGAAGTGATTGATTTTGCCGCAGCGGGAGCACGTCTTCCCTCTCGCCCCGCACACGGCCGTCGCTGAGTGATCGTCACCACAGTAGCCACATGGCCCTCCCGTCGACGTTCTCGGCGCTTGGCAAGCCATGTTGGGGCGCCATTGGATTGCTTCAATCTTCTCTTCCTTGACGGGTACATGCCTGGACGCATGTGGCACTGCGACAGGCGTGTGTAGAGCAGCCTCCATTTCTTCGGCCCGCACATCCGACAGCTCGTGCGAACGGGCCAAGATGAGGATCTCGTCCAGAGAGACCCCGGGTTGACGAAGGATCAGCTTCCGCAGGAGTTTAGAGCGGCATCCCAGGATGATTTGGCCGCGTATCTCTTCCCTTTGATCCGGGAAGGCGCACGTGCTGGCCAGCCGGCGCAGCCGCACGTAAAACATGTTGACGGGCTCCGTGTCCGACTGCGACGCCCGTCTGAACTTGAACCTCTCGAAGTCTGGGTTAAGTTGGGGGTCAAAATGCCTGTTGAGTGCGGCGACCGCCGCCTCGTAGTCGTCATCATTACCTGTTTTGGGGAGCGTTTCAAAGAGGTCGTAGATCTCTGAGTCTCCGTAGTAGATGAGTAGCGACCTTTTCACGGTGCCATGGGTCTCCCTGGTGCCCTTGAAGTAATGATTGAGCCGTCCGACCCACGCCTTCCATCGTGGGGCCGCTGTGGCGGGATCTGCGGTTTCGCTGAACGGTGGCAGCGGGGCGATAGCCGTGTGACTGTGCCCTGGGGGTGGTGCGTTGGCACCCCTGTCTGGATTGTTTCCCCTGGCCTGCTGGCCGGCATCGCCATTCGGAGCCAGGTCACTCATGGTGTCCGCGCGTCTGTGTGCAGGGGCGGTGGCGCAGCCCTGGCGCTAGGAATCTGTGGGTTGGCTTGCGTGCCGGCACGTGGCCACGTGCGGCTGACTGGTCTGTAGGCCCTGTTGGCGCAGGCGAGGTAGCTTTGCTCCCTTGCGTAAGCTGTGGTGGAAGGCGCTGGTAAAAGAACCCAGGTGATGAGAGACCCCTGTGAGTGCTGGTGGGCTTTGCTGTGGTCCCAGTATGCCTTTCTCAGTTTTTTTTTTGAAGTTTCTCTTATTGTGGCTCAATCCCTACTTCCCGTGTTGTATGTCCATGCAGGTGCAGGCAGCACACAGGGCAGCTGTGGGTGGTGGGGTCCTGAGTCCAGACTTGTTGCAGAGCCTGTGCAGTGGCCACGGGGCTGCCGGCTGGCCTGGGCGCTGGCAGGTGGAGATGGGGGCAGAAGCCGTGGGGGAGACGTCCTATACCGAGGCTGCTGATGATACTTGCAGGGGCCTGCAGTACCGCGATGCGCCACAGCGGGGCAGACTCTTCCGAGTCAGGCACTCACCGCTGAGGAATCCGGCCACAGTGCGCGCCGCAGGCTGAACACGCTCCCGCTGCTCTGGGGAGACATGTGGGCGGGCGCAGGGTGCAGCGGCAGAGGACTTGGAGCCGGTCCATGTGGGCGTCAGTGGCGGCACCGGCAGGGACGGGTGACGCGAGCCTCGGTCGCCGACAGCGACACACGGAGGTGCAGGGCAGGTCTTCCTCTGCAAGCAGGAGCGGAGCGTCGCGGGTGGGCTCCGCAGGCTCTCAGCTGATCGGTGACCAGGAGGCGGTGCATGCATGGGGAGCGACCAGCCTCGTCGCCAATGTAGCGCAGCGGGGCTACGTGGAGTGAAGGCCACAGCAGCGCTAAATAAGGTACTCCACACTTGTGTTATGATACTGGCCGGAAGACCCCGAGCGGTCTCCTGCCGTTTATTTATCCCCTCGGGTCGAGCCCGCCCCGAGGGGTGTATGGATGCGTGTTGTGCGATACATTGTAGGGGAGAGCCCGGGTGGCTCTCTACAGCCATTTTTGTGACATTCGCGGTAGGTCCTGCTTAAGCCTTCATAACGTTTTTGGCCGCAAAAAGAATCGGGGCCAAATGCGCGCTCTTGTTTCCCCAGAATATTTGGTTTGTGGACTTCCTAGAGGTAACCAATAAAATAGCTGAAATGCAAAAAGATTGGGGACAAATGAGAAAAAGTGCTGTCCAACAAACTGTTTTTTCCGTTTTCTAAAAACAGCATCAATAAAAGGTATAATTAGCGGAGATCACCCTCTTCACAGATTTAAGAACCAGGCTGGCTTGTAAAAGAAACAAAAACAGTTTTTATACCTTTCTAAGTGTTAAAACATAGAGACAGAAGGATTAATGTTGATGGAAGACAGAAGAAACCGACTTATGAAGTGTCTGTTGTAGGGCTAAATGTGTCTATTGCTGCAGATTCCTGATCACCTTACACAAGTATTAATAAAAAAAGTATGGTGTAATTAATTTGTTCCCTCCTAAAACATTCACAGGAGAGACAATAGATATGGTTGGGTTCAGGAGATTGTTCTTTAAGTTATAAAAATAGAGAAGCATTAGGTTAATTTTATATGTTTCTTACAGGTCCATAAGTTCTGGATTGGAAAGATCAAGGGGAACTGGGCCTCATTTTAAACCCTAATAGTCCAGAGTCAGTTTTATCTCTACAGCCTGATGAAGAATTTAGACAATGCATCCTAAATTCTCATTCCCAAAAAAGTTCTGGGAGAATTGGGAGGTCACCAGGTTCCACCATAAAATTGTTCTCAAACCTGATAAGCACCCTTTATACATAAAGTTAGACACATACCTTTAACATTGAATAAATACATTTTACTCTTTTTTTAAATTGGTGTAGGATTTTTCTTGTGTTGTGTTTTCACTTTATTTCTGTTTACATGCTGCATAACTACTTTACACGTTGCCTTTAAGATAAACCTGACTGCTTTTGAGCTAGGCTACCAGAGGGTTAAGCACAGGTTAATTTGGGGTCCTCACCCTATCCCCCCCAAATAAATGGGGTTGTTAGGAGATTCTGTATTCCAACAAGGAAGGAGTGAGAAGTGATATAGGGTTCGCTCACCTTCCCAAACATCTAGTCATTCAAAAACAACAGGAGGAAATCCCTGCCGTGCTTAGCCTAACTCTCTGTACCCTCCCAAGGGGATCACCCTATGGTGCTAAAAGGACTCTCACTAACTGGGATTCCAAGTGGCATGTTTCATCACAGATGGTAGAGGTATGCACCCTGTCCAAGTAAGGACCACAATCCTAGTCAGTGCAAGTCACAACACAACCTAAATTATACTGTGCTCACCCTCTGGTAGCTTGGCACAGAGCAGGCAGGCTTAACTTAGAAGGCAATGTGTAAAGAATTTGTGCAATAACTAATAGAGTAACACATTGGAAACACCACAAAAAGACTCCACAACAGTTTAGAAAAATAAAGTATGACTTTATAAATATAACAAGACCAAAATGACAAGGTCTAATATGTTAAAGTTGAGATTTTGAATTTTAAAGAAATAAAAGCAGTAAAGCACTTAGAAGCAAATAGCGCTAAAAAGGTTAATTTAGGTCACACTGGACCAGGTCAAACTTTTGGGCTGACCGCCCTAGAGCGCTGACCGGCTACAGGACCCATGCAGGCCCCATTGAACAAAGTACTTTTCATGCTCTCAAGCAGCAAGATGAGTCGATGTTCTCCATAAAGTGAAGGCGATGGGTCAATTCCGAAGACGGGTGCCGGAGTGGAGAGTCGTCGAGCGATGCGCTGGTTTCAGCCATGCAGTTGAGGGGATAGGGCGATCTCACCAAGCTGCAGTGATGATGTTACGCTGTATCTATCTCTGGAGGCACAGCGCTGGTTCTGAAGGATGCGCCAATTTTAATCCCTCAACCGGGTCGATGTGCCGGTAATGCAGCATGCAGACAGGAGATGCGTCGAAATCCGTGTTGCAAGTATCTGCGTCACTTCCATTGAGCCAGGCACAGCAGCAGGGGTATAGACTTAGTTATCCCTGAGTCTCAAGCAACAGGAGACAAGCCAACAAGCCCATGGAGATCACTTAGAAGAAGGCAGAGTCCAGGTCTCCTTCAGAAGAGTCAGAAAGCAGCAGGCCTGAAAAGCAGGCCTTCCAGATCAGCAATCCAGTTAAGTACTTTGAGTAGCACAGCAAATCTTCTGACAGGATTTCAGGTGTATGTCCAGAAGTATCTGATTTGATGGGTTCAGAGCCAGTACTTATACCCAAATATGCCTTTGAAGTGGGGGAGGGGACTTCAAAAAAAGGCTTTGGGGTGCACCAGTATCACTTTCAACTCAGTGGGGAGTAATCAGTCCTTGGTGTGGGGTCAGGACACTACTGTTTGAAGTGTAAGTGTGAACCCCTTCCACCCAGGAAGGGCCATCAGAATGCAGATGTATGTAGATGGGTACTCAGCCGTACCTAGCCTTCCTGTGTTTGTGGTTGTCTGGAGGGAATGCACAAAGTGTAACTGTCACCTAGTAAAGAGAGAGAAGCCCCACGTACCAAAGGGACAGGGCGTTACTTAGTCAAAAAAGATAAATTCCCTTCGGTAGCCAAATAAAATAATTGTTCAACCAATCATCTCAAATATACAGCAAACCATTCATATCAATCATACAAAAAACCCATATATCTATATTTGTAATGCCACAAGACAACCACTGACTAATAAGGGAATGCCACCTATATTTTATTAACGAAATGTTGGAGCCATTAAAAAATGTTCATTATACAGAATTCATAAATCTTCATATTATAAAAAACATATATCATTATACAATTTCATGTATTACATAGACAGCATATCAATGAATCAAGAGGAAGATGCAAAAATTCATCAAGTATCAAAAACATATTATATCACATATATAAATCCTACAAATAGTACATACACTATATCCACGTATTAAAAACAATAAAAAATGTACAGTCTAAAAGAAAGATAAAACAAAAGAAGAAGCGAGAGAGACAGACAGCAAATACGACAGTACACTTATTAGTGGTTCGTGGACTAATCCAGGTAAAAACTCAAATTCCATACATGTATGCAGTCCAAGTGTTTTTATCACAATGAATGGCCGGTACACTGGATTTAGTTTATCCCAAGCGTCGTCGTGTTTCGGTGGTGTTCGCAGAATACTGGCCACCTTTATCAAGACAAATATAATGTGCCTCTCCTTTTAGAATTTTCAAACAAATACCCAAGCAACTGTGGCGAATATCCTAAAGGCATAAATAGTCCTTGTAGGGAAAAGGGTCCACCGTTTACTATAGGGATACCATTATTCCAATTGAAAAATCCTGTTGTGAATGTTCTATTCAATTGTGCCCAAGGATTCCAGGTCAATCTGTTTACACTGTCCCTCCTTATGAGTGGGTGTTCCAGGATCTCAAACTGCGGGACCAACAATTTCCCGAAAGCATTCGTTATAACCCAGGTACTGTAGTCGCAGCTTTTTCCATACCCATTTGATCAACTACCAACAAATTATACATTTTAAGTAAAATATAAAATGTGGACCTATTGGCTTTATCAAAGGGTCAGCACATCAGCATATATAAAGCAGACCCATTATTTATTGACAAAAAAATCACCAACAATATAATTAAATGTGTATTTTATAAATTCACCCCTTCCAATGTTTAATACAAGTGACTGTCATATTTTCTTTAAATAAAGCTTTATTAAAAATAAAAAATATCAACATGTTTTTGAGGTTTTTTTTAAGGCTATTAGAACCCACCACGAGGTGTCCGTGCACATTAGCTGAAGAGCATAGAGCTCCAGCTCCGAGTTCCTTAAAGAAAATTGTTGGCTGTCCTGAGGTTATGAGTTCAATGACCCAGGAGACTTACTTTTTGTTAATGTTGCTGGGGGGACTGCTGCACTCCCTGTAGACCCTCCATAACATAATAAAAATGGTTGGTGGTGCCCTTGCCCCTTCTGGGGGCACCACCAGGCTCCAAAAATATAAGTAAAAAGCCTTCTCAGAGCATTATGGGGTACTCCTTTTCTGGAGCAGTGAATAATAAATAAGTGGCACCTGTTGCTCATTTATTATTGATTTCTTTCTTTTCTCAATATATATTTTTGGGTGCCACTGTGACCATCCGGGGCACCCACACTTTACTTTTAAAGTTGTAGGCCATGGAGGGAGCCCCAAGGTGCTGGCTGCCTCTACAGGCTCTCTAGCTGGCACCCATTGTGCCTCGGGGCCCACCTTGTTCACACAACCTAAAATCCATTGCAGGCCATGGGGGGAGTCTAAGGTCCCCATGGCCCCTGATGGTTCCCCTGGTGAGAGCCAGCCACTTATATTATTGTGGGTGCCCCGGTGCCTACCTGGGGCACCCACAATGTCTCACTCGTTGGGGGTGGTCACAAACCCTCTCCACACTATATAAATATTAGCTCTGGGGATGGGGTCTCATGAAGGCCTCATAAAGGCTAAGGGAGGGCAGGACCCATGTCCCCCACCCCACAAAATAACAATTTCCCACCACCAGGGGATTTAGAAAAAAAGGTGGGAGCCCACCCCACCATATTTTTTTCTTGGTGTCTCTAAGCTGTGGATCCTCCCAGATTTGCAGCACTGCTTACAAAAAATGCTTTTTTTGCCCCCCCTACCCAACAGGCCAATGGGTGGTGGGTGTCCCTACCCTGCCCCCTATGTGGTTTTATTTGTACTTTTTACACTAACAGTGACTAAGTGCCCGAGTCCTGAAGTGGCTGCCTCCACATCTTTGTTGATGTGGAGGCAGCAAATCAGATTTTAAAATGAGATCTGTTGACTCAGCGGATTCTCCGTGGAGTGATGCATCTATAAATAATTTCTTAAAAACTACAGAACCGATCTACACCAAATCACAAAAAGCTTTCTGGTTCAAGATTTCTGTGAAATTGGGTGTAATTCAGTTCAACCTGTTTGCTTGTAGGTGTGTTTAATTTTCTTTGAAATATATATATATTTACTGAAAAAACAAATGTTAAAGTAATGTAATGGTTAGGTGAAATGTTCAGTAACAAAGTAGCACTTTAAACTTAAAAAAACAAAACAGAAATTCACTAGTTATAATTATAGTTATTTCATGTAACTATAACTCGTGCCCCCGCCATGCACACCTTTCTCATCAATAATTTAACTACAAATGTTGCTATTATATTAACAATGATGTAATTGAGGATGCCATGAGTGATGTAATATCTGAGATAATTAGCAGTGCATTACAAGCCTCATTGGGCCCTGGGGATCCCATCCCCCAGGTGCAAATTCAATCAAAAAGAGTGGGGGGGCCCCTTCACAAGCCTCATTAGGCCTGAAGACCCCATACTCTGGTGCTAAATTCAATTAAAAAAGGGGAGGGGGGCATGCAGCCACCCTCCTAAAGACTGATAAGGCCCTGGGGACCCCATCCCCAATGTTCAATTCAACTAAAGATATAATTTGAGACGTCATCAGTGATGTCATAAATGATGTCATAGAACATGTCATGAGTGATGTAATATGTGAGGTCATAAGCAGCGCTTGGTGGGGAAGCAAGTTATAGTTAGCTCTTCTAACTATAATTGGTGAATTTCGATACTTGTTTTAGTTCAAAATGTTAATGTTGTCACAGATATATTCACCTAACTCTAATGTTACTTTAACCTTTGTTTTTTCAGTAAATATGTAAGGTTTTTTATTTAAACAATGCCAGTTCTTTTTATCACACATAACTGTGACGTTACTTTAACCTTGGGTTTTGTTTAGTGCATACTCTACACTACAGCTGCATAAAGGACTATGGGGTAATGTCTCCAGTGACCTTGTGTACGTGTAATTTTGACAATGTGATTGTTCCTTGAGCGTCTTCATACAGAAATCGGTGACAACATGAATCCTCTTATAGAGAATATGACAATACTACAGACAAAGAATTGAATCTCCACCAAACAAGGGTACTTCCTCTTAGTTATGTGAAGTAAGCGCTTCTTTGTTTGATGATGTCTTCATATTCCTCTGCATCAAGAATGCACCATCAAAATCATCTGGAAACATGCTCTGGTCCCTTTGGTAAGTTGAGCTGTCCATCAGCATGGAAAATGGTGGGAACATTGTGTTTTATTTTAAAAGGGAGGGGGCTGCATGGCCACCCTCCCCAAGCCTATTAGGATCCTGGGACCCCATCCGCCAGGGCTGCGTATTACCTACCCATGCAGGAGCAGAGTCAAGACTGATTTGCATTTGGTTGGGTTTAAACAGGAATGGCATGGGGAGCAAAAAAACTATGGATTTATGCCCAGATCTCTGTACTGGGGTGAATGTTTTACATTGTTCATCATTCTGTCCATCAATTGTTCCTTTTGCTTTTGTCACCCCGAGTGGGATGGGTATGCCCAGACGTGGGTCTCGGGCTCTCAATGCCACTGGAGTCACGCCAACCTGGCTGATGAGGGCTGAAACTCTGAAAGTGGTCCCAGGATGCTTGTTTCCGGTCCAGGGAGGACCTGGCCTGGCAGTTCAAGCTGGACTGTTCCCATGGGGCGCAAGGCCAAGAATGATTTGCATATGGCTGGGTTTAAACTGGATTGGCATGGTGAGCAAAAAAACAATGGATTTAGGCCCAGATCTCTGTACTGGGGTGAATGTTTGACATTGTTCAGCATTCTGTCCATCAATTGTTCTTTTTGCATTTGTCACCCCGAGTGGGACAGGTATGCCCAGATGTGGGTCCCATGCTCTCCATGCTACTAGAGTCAAACTAGCCTGGCTGATGAGGGCTGAAACCCTGAAACTGGTCCCAGCATGCTTGCTTGTGGTCCAGGGAGGACCTAGCTTTGCAGTTCGGGCTGGACCTTTCCCATGGGGGGCAGGGTCAAGACTGATTTGCGTATGGCTGGGTTTAATCTCGAATGGCATGGGGAGCACAAAAACTGTGGGTTTAAGCCCAGATCTCTGTACTGGGGTGAATGTTTGACATTGTTCAGCATTCTGACCATCAATTGTTCTTTTTGCATTTGTCACCCAGAGTGGGACAGGTATTCCCAGACGTGGGTCCTGTGCTCTCCATGCCACTGGAGTCAAACTAGCCTGGATGATGAGGGGTGAAATCCCGAAACCGGTCCCAGGATGCTTGTTCCCGGTCTAGGGAGGACCTGGCCTGGCATGAGGAGCAAAAAAAAAGATGGATTTTGGCCCAGATCTCTGTACTGGGGTGAGTGTTTGACATTGTTCAGCATTCTGCCCATTAATTGTTTTTTTGCGTATTACCTACTGGTGGTCGCCAGTAGGTAATTATAGTTAGGATGTAGTTTCCTAGCGTTGTTTGATAAATCCTTGCAGAATTTGCAAACTAGTTCGACGCTCTCTTTTGCTGCTGTCTTGAAGGTTTCGAGGTGATCTGTCAAGAGGTGGATGAGAAAAAGGGGGTGTTCCAAAATGCGTTTTCCCCATGTTCATCTCCATAGGAACTTTAGACACGGCTACAGCCTGAACTACTGAACGGAATTACACCAAATGTGTCAGAAAGGTAGCTGTTGGTCCAGAAAGCAACCTTTTGGTAAATTAGTGTAAATCATTCAGTAGTTAAGGAGTTATTCAAAGAATTTTCCAATTGTATAGATAGGGATGTGGAGGATCAGCGACCCCTCCCGATCTCGTGCTGAGATCTGATTAGCTGCCTACACTTTAAACCAAGAAGTGTTGGCAGCCATCTTGGGATCCGAGTCCCAGAAAAAAGTTTAAAAAAAAGAAAAGGGGAAATGGTAGAAATACCCTGACCCCCTAGGTCTCTTGTGGGTCCCATAGGGACCCCGTAGGCCCAAAAAAGCATTAGAAAAATTAGGCGGGAGTAATGTCTGATTCGCGGATCCTGCCGAACAATTAAAAAAAAAATTAAGCCTCAGTCTTCTGCTCTTTGTTAATAATTGGCCCCCGGGTGACCAGGTCCTGGCGGCATATTGATGATAAAGGAGGGGGGCGCACAGGACCCCATCATGGGGCTTATTAATGCCCCAGGTTCCACCACCTCCCCGGGGCATATTTACAGATAATTAGGGTGGGCTCTCTGCCCCCCCCCCGGGCCCCAGGACCACTACCTCCCCGGGGCTACATGCCAAAAATGAATCAGGGGCCTCTTGGACCCCCCTCCATCACAGGAACCACCACCTCCCCGTGGCTAATGTACTATTATGGGGAGGGGCTCTCGGACCTCCCCCTGGCCCTGTAATTTGAGATTTAAGCAGCAATGTCATCAGTGATGTCACTGACCATATCATGAGTGATGTAGTATGTGAGGTCATAAGCAGTGCTTTAGTCAGCTCAGGTAGCTATAACATCCCTGCAACCTTTGTTTTTTTAAGTAAAAAAAAACAAAACAAAAAAAACATACATACATTAAGGACACAGGTCATTTTCTGAATAAAATTAGAGAAGTTACCTGGAATGAAGATTATCAACTTATAGTCATGGATATATGCTCCCTCTACACGAGTATTAATCACTGTGATGGTTTAAATGCAGTAAAACATTTTTTATCTAGTAGGGATGTGCAATTTAATCAGCATAACAAAATGTTATTAAAAATGGTACTAATGAGACAAGTACGGATGGAAGTAGCAATGTGGAAAACTGCAATGATGTTAAAATATTACTCAAGAAACTGGAGAAACTGCTTCGTACTGAGTTAACGAAGTGGTGGGAGAAGAAGTCCCTTGAAAAGTATAAAGAAGCAGGCCGAGTGCCACGGGGGTTGCGTGTACTTATTGCCCCATCGTTTGAGAATCCCAATCCCCTAATGTTAAAAGAATGGGCAACTAACAATCTGGAGGCGTCCATGAATATGGTCTGTATACTCATCAAATATGCGGAAATTGATAGGACCGATATTCTTAAGCAAATTGATATTTTAAATCAGCAATTAGACGCCTTGGAACAACAGGAAGCTGTTAAAAAAGGAAGAGATGAAATCAAAAACGCCTTAACAAACATGAAGAAGTGATAAAAGCGCGCAAAGTGTTCAAATTTGCGCGCGATAAGAGGGACTACAAGATGGGCAGAGTGTTTACATTCTCTAAAAAGTTTGAAACGGTTAAAAGACAGGCATTAGTCACTAAAGTTCCAACTGCTCCTACACAAAGCAATGTCTATACTGAGACATCAGACACGGATTTAAGTTCCTTAGTAAGCAGTAATGATTCTGATGATGGCAGCTCAATGGTTCAATGTGTGCAGCCTCAGAGTAATTTTACTCCCTCTGAGGAATTGGGGTTTATAATAGAGGATCGTCGACACACACTCAGGCCGAGAATCCCCCAGATGAAAAACGACGCAGGCGCAATGAACGCCGCAAACAGAGGCGCAAACAGAGGAGGCAGAAGGAAAGGGAAACGAGGGAAAGGAAATCAACGGCCCTTGTAACAAATAACACGACCAATACTGCCAATACAGTCATAAATCTGACTTTCGGCTAGGACAGGTTTTTACAAATGTAGCTCCTGTAGGGCTTGTAGATTCTGGATTAACAAACAGGAGTACTTGGATGCTTTTTCACTTACCCCAAGTAAAATTAATGGGCTTTTTACTTGCAAAACAGATTATGCAGTACACGTGCTGGAATGTACGTGTCATCTCCAGTACGTAGGCAGCACAAAGCTTCAGGTTTTCAACCGTATTTTACAACACCTGCGTGCGATAGTTAATTCAGATCCCAGTTATCCGGTTGCTCGCTATTTTAAACTTGTCCATCAAAATAATTTAAATGATCTTTGTTACTTTATAATAGATGCAGTCCCCAGGTCACTAAGAGGGGGCAACAGGGAAAGAAAGTTGCGACAGCTGGAGAGTCAATACATTTTAATACTTGACACTAAGATGCCAAATGGCCTGAATACTGGAGAGGACTAGGGGTGGGCGGAATTTGCGTAGTCGCGCTACGCAAAGCTCCGCGAAACGGTAAAAAATCTCCGCGAGCACGCAAACAGTTTCGCGAACACGCGGAATTGCTTGTTCCGCCCGTTCGCGATGCTTTTTTCCTGTTCGCGAACGCTGTTTGCGTGCTCGGGGAGAAATATCTCGCGAACACGCATTTTGAAAGCGCGAACAAGCAAAAAACTCCACGAAGCCGCGGATCGCGGAATTTTTGGCAATTTCGCGTTCTCCGCGGAACGCGAAATTACCCAAATTCCGCAAATTCCGCGAGCGGAACGGAATTTACCGCCCAGGCCTAGAGAGGACCTCTATAATTTTTTATAACATTGTTTAAATTGTTTAAGATATTACTATTCATGAATGAATTTTTTATCAAATACGTACTAGCTAGGATGAGAACCCCTGATGAAAGATCTACAGCTATTCATTTATTTATTGTTATCTACTGCTGCTAAATATATGGAATGAGGGTCTATTATGCATACATTTTTTTGGCTTGACTGGTTTTTAGGTGGACTTGGGCCTTATTTTATATCGAGTTTTAGCTGGTTTTACTGGTTTTGATTCGGTGTTTGTAAGGTGTTTTGTCTGACGATTATTGGTTAAGCTATGGAATTGTATTAATATTTATGGTTCTATTGGGGTGAATTGAAATGTTGTGGAATAAGATATTTTTACTTTGGTTTTTTCTTCCTTTTTTTAGAGAAATGCGTATTTGCACTATTGTAATTTGCACATTTAAGTATTAGATTAACATTGCTATTGATCTTAAGGAAGTCAATATAAATTAGGGTCTCTGGTACCAGGTTTAATACTATGATGTTTATACTTACTTTGCATTTGCACTTTACAATTTTGATATTGAGGTCTTGAGCTGCTGTCCAGCCTCCCTACCATATTTTAGTATAGTTTTAATTAAAATGATTCAACTATGACTTAATAGTTGGCTTGTTTTCACTTTTTATCACTATCATAGTTTTTTAAGCACTATTCGGCACTTCTTTCTGAGCATTAATCATGCACTATGCACTTTAGAAAAATAACAGATGTGAGCCAACTTCACGCGTATGTTTAAATTCAATTTTGATTACATGAAACAACCATAACATTGGGCACTGGCCCTATATTGTATACGAAGAATAATTGCGTAATTACCCATTTATGGTAGTGTAAAAGAATAATGATGTGTGTTTTCACTATTTATATTCAACGCAATCAATTATTTGTAAATTATTTTGTAATCTTATGAATTGCTACAATATAGCTTTGCTAGAAGTTGAGCAAGATGAAAAATGCAGTCTGTTGTTTAGCTCCATGAAAGGTATGGGAGGGACTGCCCTCATGGTCCAATTGGTGTATAAATACGTGATTTCGGTCCTGACATGTCATGTGATCAAGACCGGGGAAACTCGGTCGAAACGCGTCATGCTGCTGACAATTCACAAATAAAGCACGATATTCAATCTATCTGGTGGTCCGTACCTGATTTCCTGCTCAAGGAGGATTTTTCATCAGGATTGTGGTTCTTGATGTTATTTCGGCGGAGTACGGCTGTCTCCGCTGTTCAAACGGACTCTCTCTTCGTAAGTGGCTGTCTGGCTGCAGCTGACATCGCATCAGCGATCTGTGTTCTAACCCGGAAGGAGTTATTGGAGCCAGCCCCCCGCAGGAAAAATTGAGGAAATTCGTGGCGGCGTTTGTAATTCGGCGATTCCCGTGTTGGAGCCTTGGAAGTGTTCAAGGAGTCGGAGTACCCCAAGAGCCAGCGAGGCTCCAGTTTGTGGTAAGCCGTATGCGCTGCATATTCCCACGATTCTTGTGATTATAGCGGGTGAAGAGATTTAAACATATTCGTCAACTAGAGCCTGTACGACAATTCACGTCTACTACAGGCTTCTGTACAAAGTGCATAGCTTATTGTGTAAATACGAAGCCTCTATGGCTACAGCAGCTGATGTGCTTCGGGACCGGGAGGCGGTGGCAGACGCTCTATTCCTTAATCTGCCTGGTACTAATGAGACAAGTACGGATGGAAGTAGCAATGTGGAAAACTGCAATGATGTTAAAATATTACTCAAGAAACTGGAGAAACTGCTTCGTACTGAGTTAACAAAGTGGTGGGAGAAGAAGTCCCTTGAAAAGTATAAAGAAGCAGGCCGAGTGCCACGGGGGTTGCGTGTACTTATTGCCCCATCGTTTGAGAATCCCAATCCCCTAATGTTAAAAGAATGGGCAACTAACAATCTGGAGGCGTCCATGAATATGGTCTGTATACTCATCAAATATGCGGAAATTGATAGGAACGATATTCTTAAGCAAATTGATATTTTAAATCAGCAATTAGACGCCTTGGAACAACAGGAAGCTGTTAAAAAAGGAAGAGATGAAATCAAAAAACGCCTTAACAAACATGAAGAAGTGATAAAAGCGCGCAAAGTGTTCAAATTTGCGCGCGATAAGAGGGACTACGAGATGGGCAGAGTGTTTACATTCTCTAAAAAGTTTGAAACGGTTAAAAGACAGGCATTAGTCACTAAAGTTCCAACTGCTCCTACACAAAGCAATGTCTATACTGAGACATCAGACACGGATTTAAGTTCCTTAGTAAGCAGTAATGATTCTGATGATGGCAGCTCAATGGTTCAATGTGTGCAGCCTCAGAGTAATTTTACTCCCTCTGAGGAATTGGGGTTTATAATAGAGGATCGTCGACACACACTCAGGCCAAGAATCCCCCAGATGAAAAACGACGCAGGCGCAATGAACGCCGCAAACAGAGGCGCAAACAGAGGAGGCAGAAGGAAAGGGAAACGAGGGAAAGGAAATCAACGGCCCTTGTAACAAATAACACGACCAATACTGCCAATACAGTCATAAATCTGACAGAAACCGTATTGAATGCTGCTGAGTTACAGTTACTGGCTTTGGGATTATCTTTTTGCCCCAAGAATGGTTTCAAGTATGTGCAATCACGTATTGATGTTTTTAAATTTATACGCAAACTCAAATTGATCAAACATTTCAAACTGAATAAAGTTAGTGAAACAGCTGCTACTATCATTACGACGAATCAACCAAGCATTAATCTTCAAAAGGCTGATATTCCTACATTAAGATCAATGTATGCATTAGCAGGACATACTAATGACACTATTCTGGATACACAGGATGAACTCCAACAAATGGGTATTGCAAGTGGGTGTGCAGCAACTAGTCCATTTCGCCCTCAATCAACTTTTATTCCCCTTATGCCTAAAGACGCAATAGATACTTTTAGTGATTGCGTAATTGAGGACTTAAAGAAACACAATCGCACTACTACACAGAATCTCAAACATAGAAGTTATGCTGAAATACAATACTCAAAACTCATGCGTAAAATTCATGACAATGGCAATATAATTGTTAACAAAGCCGATAAAGGGGGCAACATAGTGCTGTGGCCCCGTGATGCATATCTTGAAGAAGCAAAACGTCATTTGAATGATCCAATGTGCTATAGGAAAGCGTCTTTCCAGGAACTCAAATTAGTAAAAGACTTTGGGGCCGATTCCGATCTCGGTCGGAGGCGCACCCAATACCATTCGGTCGGGAAAAAAGCCATGCGAAAGCCTGTTTCCCGACCGATCCGTACAGCACACCGAACGAGCAAGTATGATGCGCACAACAGCAAAGAATCCGGCCGAGCCGTACTCACCCAAACCAGGTCCTGTTCTCCGACCGAGGCGAATCACGGAAACGCCGAATCGAGTCGCACGGAAGGAAAAATGCAGCCACGTCCGGCCGGACAAGTACGATGCGCTTCCGTGACGCGCCGAACCCGTCGCTACGCACGGCACGTCAAAGCATCCGGGAGAGGCGCACATAAGCTCCGATTCGCGCCACAACACGATCCACGGCTCCGAGACGAACACGGCAGCGACGAGGACGACGCGAAGCGACGAGGACGAGGCGAAGCGACGAGGACGACGCGAAGCAACGAGAAGGACGAACGACACAAACCAACCATGAATCCCTTCGTCCCGATCATACCAATATTCTACATATACTACCGGAACAGGCACGGACGCGTACGGCGCAGAAGGTAAGCCAGACACCAACCACAAAACACATACAACACGTACACGACACATCACACACACACACACACAGGGATGCAGAATATACTTACACCAGCAACAGCAGCACCATAGGGGTTGGATGCCCATCACCAATGCCACATATGCACACAGGGGCCTGAATGCGCACCACCACCCCTACCCAGGGGGGGCAGGATGCCTACCACCACTACCACCCTCACCCAGGGGGGGCAGGATGCCTACCACTACTACCACCCTCAGCCAGGGTGGGCTGGATGCCTACCACTACTACCACCCTTAGCCAGGGGGGCAGGATGCCTACCACTACTACCACCCTCACCCAGGGGGGCAGGATGCCTACCACTACTACCACCCTCACCCAGGGGGGCAGGATGCCTACCACTACTACCACCCTTAGCCAGGGGGCAGGATGCCTACCACTACTACCACCCTTAGCCAGGGGGGGCAGGATGCCTACCACTACTACCACCCTCACCCAGGGGGTGGCAGGATGTCTACCACTACTACCACCCTCACCCAGGGGGGCAGGATGCCTACCACTACTACCACCCTCACCCAGGGGGGCAGGATGCCTACCACTACTACCACCCTCACCCAGGGGGGCAGGATGCCTACCACTACTACCACCCTTAGCCAGGGGGGCAGGATGCCTACCACTACTACCACCCTTAGCCAGGGGGGCAGGATGCCTACCACTACTACCACCCTTAGCCAGGGGGCAGGATGCCTACCACTACTACCACCCTCACCCAGGGGGGCAGGATGCCTACCACTACTGCCACCCTTAGCCAGGGGGGGGCAGGATGCCTACCACTACTACCACCCTCACCCAGCGGGGGCAGGATGCCTACCACTACTACCACCCTCACCCAGGGGGGGCAGGATGCCTACCACTACTACCACCCTTAGCCAGGGGGGGCAGGATGCCTACCACTACTACCACCCTCACCCAGGGGGGCAGGATGCCTACCACTACTACCACCCTCACCCAGGGGGCAGGATGCCTACCACTACTACCACCCTCACCCAGGGGGGCAGGATGCCTACCACTACTACCACCCTCACCCAGGGGGGCAGGATGCCTACCACTACTACCACCATCACCCAGGGGGGCAGGATGCCTACCACTACTACCACCCTTAGCCAGGGGGGCAGGATGCCTACCACTACTACCACCCTTAGCCAGGGGGGCAGGATGCCTACCACTACTACCACCCTCACCCAGGGGGCAGGATGCCTACCACCACTACCACCCTCACCCAGGGGGGCAGGATGCCTACCACTACTACCACCCTCAGCCAGGGGGGCAGGATGCCTACCACTACTACCACCCTTAGCCAGGGGGGCAGGATGCCTACCACTACTACCACCCTCACCCAGGGGGGCAGGATGCCTACCACTACTACCACCCTTAGCCAGGGGGCAGAATGCCTACCACCACTACCACCCTCAGCCAGGGGGGGCAGGATGCCTACCACTACTACCACCCTTAGCCAGGGGGGGGCAGGATGCCTACCACTACTACCACCCTCACCCAGGGGGGGCAGGATGCCTACCACCACTACCACCCTCACCCAGGGGTGGCAGGATGCCTACCACTACTACCACCCTCAGCCAGGGGGGCAGGATGCCTACCACTACTACCACCCTTAGCCAGGGGGCAGGATGCCTACCACTACTACCACCCTCACCCAGGGGGGCAGGATGCCTACCACTACCACCACCCTCAGCCAGGGTGGGCTGGATGCCTACCACTACTACCACCCTCAGCCAGGGGGGGCAGGATGCCTACCACTACTACCACCCTCACCCAGGGGGGGCAGGATGCCTACCACTACTACCACCCTCACCCAGGGGGGCAGGATGCCTACCACTACTACCACCCTTAGCCAGGGGGGGGCAGGATGCCTACCACTACTACCACCCTTAGCCAGGGGGGCAGGATGCCTACCACTACTACCACCCTCACCCAGGGGGGCAGGATGCCTACCACTACTACCACCCTCACCCAGGGGGGCAGGATGCCTACCACTACTACCACCCTCACCCAGGGGGCAGGATGCCTACCACTACTACCACCCTTAGCCAGGGGGCAGGATGCCTACCACTACTACCACCCTCACCCAGGGGGCAGGATGCCTACCACTACTACCACCCTCAGCCAGTGGGGGCAGGATGCCTACCACTACTACCACCTCACCCAGGGTGGGCAGGATGCCCACCACTACTACCACCCTCACCCAGGGGGGCAGGATGCCTACCACCACTACCACCCCCACCCATAGGATGGACAATGCATGACACAACCAGCACACCACAACCTAGGGAATGCAAGAAGAAGACATCCCCCAACACCATGACAAGCGTGTGTAGACTGTGTCAAATGCCTACAACACCGAACATGACTTCTAACATACAATGTGACCCCCTAGCACATGTGCCACACAAATATGTGTGTGGCACACACAACGCAAGCAGGCCATGACCATTGTGGCAATGGGGTCCAAACCCCCATCATCACAGTGACCAAAAGGCAAGTTTGGGGTCCATAGCTGCAGCACATTTTGAACATTGTGGCAATGGGGTCCAAACCCCCATCATCACAGTGACCAAAAGGGAAGTGTGGGGTCCATAGCTGCAGCACATTTTGAACATTGTGGCAATGGGGTCCAAACCCCCATCATCACAGTGACCAAAAGGCAAGTGTGGGGTCCATAGCTGCAGCACATCTTGAACATTGTGGCAATGGGGTCCAAACCCCCATCATCACAGTGACCAAAAGGTAAGTGTGGGGTCCATAGCTGCAGCACATTTTGAACATTGTGGCAATGGGGTCCAAACCCCCATCATCACAGTGACCAAAAGGCAAGTGTGGGGTCCATAGCTGCAGCACATTTTGAACATTGTGGCAATGGGGTCCAAACACCCATCATCACAGTGACCAAAAGGTAAGTGTGGGGTCCATAGCTGCAGCACATTTTGAACATTGTGGCAATGGGGTCCAAACCCCCATCATCACAGTGACCAAAAGGCAAGTGTGGGGTCCATAGCTGCAGCACATTTTGAACATTGTGGCAATGGGGTCCAAACACCCATCATCACAGTGACCAAAAGGTAAGTGTGGGGTCCATAGCTGCAGCACATTTTGAACATTGTGGCAATGGGGTCCAAACCCCCATCATCACAGTGACCAAAAGGCAAGTGTGGGGTCCATAGCTGCAGCACATTTTGAACATTGTGGCAATGGGGTCCAAACCCCCATCATCACAGTGACCAAAGGGTAAGTGTGGGGTCCATAGCTGCAGCACATTTTGAACATTGTGGCAATGGGGTCCAAACCCCCATCATCACAGTGACCAAAAGGCAAGTGTGGGGTCCATAGCTGCAGCACATTTTGAACATTGTGGCAATGGGGTCCAAACCCCCATCATCACAGTGACCAAAAGGCAAGTGTGGGGTCCATAGCTGCAGCACATTTTGAACATTGTGGCAATGGGGTCCAAATACCCATCATCACAGTGACCAAAAGGTAAGTGTGGGGTCCATAGCTGCAGCACATTTTGAACATTGTGGCAATGGGGTCCAAACCCCCATCATCACAGTGACCAAAAGGCAAGTGTGGGGTCCATAGCTGCAGCACATTTTGAACATTGTGGCAATGGGGTCCAAACCCCCATCATCACAGTGACCAAAAGGTAAGTGTGGGGTCCATAGCTGCAGCACATTTTGAACATTGTGGCAATGGGGTCCAAACCCCCATCATCACAGTGACCAAAAGGCAAGTGTGGGGTCCATAGCTGCAGCACATTTTGAACATTGTGGCAATGGGGTCCAAACACCCATCATCACAGTGACCAAAAGGTAAGTGTGGGGTCCATAGCTGCAGCACATTTTGAACATTGTGGCAATGGGGTCCAAACCCCCATCATCACAGTGACCAAAAGGCAAGTGTGGGGTCCATAGCTGCAGCACATTTTGAACATTGTGGCAATGGGGTCCAAACCCCCATCATCACAGTGACCAAAAGGTAAGTGTTGACAAAGTAAGAGGTGCAACTGCCAAACTGCATGGATGATTCCTGGTCACAGAACAACAAACACATCAGTGGCAAAGTAGTGTATGTGTCCCATTGCAACATAAATTGGGGGAGCCAAATCCTGCAGTGCAAATAAGACATAACTTTGGCCATGTGCAAACAAACAACACCCATGGGGGCTGACACCGTCAACAATCATCAATGACACAATGACAGAAGTGACCATCCGAATGCAGACCCACATATTTGCACCAATGGGCACACACATGCAGATACCCTGTGGAGACTGCAGATGTGAGGCGAACAGATACCATACCATGGCAGCAATGGGACACACAATGAACAATTAGCACCAAATGAGGGCTCCCGTCCCATCAGCCTGGTCATGGAAGTGCCAACGGAATCATCAGCACAGATCCAACACACTTGTATAGCAATGTTGCACTGACAACACAGATGAGTCCTTCCCCATTGATGCCCAAACCTGCATGTTCACTGGAGATGGCCACACGGTCAGGGAAGTAGACGCATAGAACAATGGCAGGCACAACAGATGTGCAGGGGTGGAAGCCACAGATGTGAAGTTTCCAATCTAAGTAGGAAATCTCATTGCCAAATACTGAACACATGACACCCTCAGATGCTGCTATGGATGACATGGATACACCACAGGATAGGACACATTCCCCCTGGACCACATGGGTTCCTGCACAGTAACACTTCATTATCATGAGACCAAATATCACCATCACTGCAGCAAGGGCATTGTTAGCATCATCAACATCATGTACATCAGAAGGAAAAGCACTAGAGAACAGAAAGTTGCTTTATTCAGCATATGTGGCATTAAAAGTAGAAGTCCGGTAGAACATAAACAAAGGCCAATGGCCAGTCCATCAACAAAGTCACAAGTGGGTGACAGTGGCAGATGCCACCCTACACATGCCTGCACAAAACCAGGGACAATCCACTAGGAGGGGCAACCGGGGGGTAGGCCAGGCACCGCAGGGTCAGGATCAGGGCTCACCAGGAGGAAGCAGGGAAGGGGTGGTGGGTGCTGAAGAGCCACTGACAACTGCAGTGGAGGTGTCTGACATGGTGTGTGCCGGCACAACTGGGGGCATGGCTCAGATGTTGTGGGTGCCGGCACGACTGCAGTGGACCCTGCAGATGGAGTAGACAGGTCCGCCACTGCAGTGCCCAAGTCAGACAGGGTGGTAGTGGACTCCACTGCAGCGCCTACCACCAGGGGAGGAGAATGGGGAACAGGCAAGGTGGGCTGGACAGAGGGGGAGGACACCCTCACCACATCAGTGCCACAGACAAGCGCAGCGGGGGGTGTGGTGCCGGGAGAGCAAGTGGCAGGGGGAGAAGGCCGGAGCCTCTTGGGGATGGTATATCTGTGGGTGGGGAACCTGGGGCAGGGTGTGGTGGGGGCACCTGTGGAGTGGGGGCCTGAGGGATGGAGGAAGGAGACCTGGTGCTTGAGCTGCAGGGCGGAGGTGGGGTCTTGCTCTTAGCACTCCGGGGGGACTTGCGGGTGGGGGCCTCAGTCTGTCTGCGCCTGGGGGAGGGTGTCCGGGGGCGAGGGGCACTCTTCTCCGTGTGGGGGGGCTTCCTCTTCCCCCTGGATGCTGGGGCAGCTGGATCGGAGGGGAAGAGGCCGAGGTCACTGAGGAAGAGGCGCTGGGTCTTTGGGGTGCAGGTGAGGCAAGGGAGGGTGCTTTGGAGGGAGAAGCAACTGAGGACTGTGCAGTGCCCGTGGATGCGTGTGTGTGTACCAGGGCCCCATCCCCTGTGAGTCTGGTTTCAGTCCCCTGACTGTGCGTGCGTGTGCGTTTAGTTTGTGGCGTGTGTGTCTGTGTGCTGGATGTGTGTGTGCTGGTGTGTGCCTGTGCCGGTGTGTGTGTGCTTGGGACGGGCAAGGTACTGGGGAGTGTGGATGGAGCAGAGGCAGGAGGGGTGAGGGACTGTCTGAGGAGGGACACTGCTGCCGTCAGGGAGGAGTCCATGGACCTGTTGCCCCTCTGTAGGTCAGACATGCCCGATGAGATGCCCTCCATGAACGACACCAACTGAGTCAACAGTGCGGTGTGCGCATGGAGGACACTCAGCATGGCTGTCTGCCCTACATGGAGCTGGCGAAGGAGGTACACAGACTCCTCACTCAGGGCAGCAGGGGACACAGGGGCAGGGGGTGCGGTGCCTGGGCCAAAGGAGACACGCTCCCGAACATGGGAGCCTCCACGGACCTTGGGAATGGGAGCCGATGGGAGGGCGGTGGTGGTGCTGGTGGTGGCGGGGACAGCAACACTAGCTGGGGTGTGGTGGCTGCTGACACCCGCCTCCACAAGGGAGTCATCCTCCGAGTTGCTCTGGTCCTCAGCTGAGGTGGATGGTGCTGAGGACTCCTCGGTGTGGCTCCCCTCGCCCTCCGTGCCACTGGGTCCCTCCGACCACTCCTCGGCTGCTGACCCAGTCTGGCTCTCTGGCTCCTCCTGGTCCGTGGAGCTGTCCCCTTCCGTGGCCGTGGATGTATCTGCAAACAATGGGGAAACAGACAGACATCAGTCACCTGCACCAAACGCACACACCACTGTGAGCACAGCACATCACAGAGCAAGCCCTGGCATCATTAGTTGTACATTGCTAAAAGTGCCCTAACTGAACAGGAGAAGCCAATTGTCAGTCTGATGCCAAGCATGGCACTCACATCCCACATGGCCTTGCACCCATCTGTCTGGTGTCTGTTGGATTGCAACACCCCAGTGTGGACACATGCACCAAGTACACAGTAGTTGGACAGTGCAGAGGACACGGTGTGGACACATCACAGCTCTTGCCACTGAGTCAGTACAGGTTTCCGGATGAAAGGGATGCCCAGAATCAAATAGGAAATGCATGTGATGCATACCAGCGACAGACACCATGATGCACCCATGTCCTGATAGCCAGCGCCACTATGGTGTGCATGTAGCACATGTCACTCCCCTGCAGGACCACAAATAAGTTGACACATGCCATGGCAGAGGCATGACTGCTAAGTCATACATCACTGTCTCAGTGATGTATGACTTGGCAGCCAGACAACAACACTATGCACTGTGTCACAATAGTAGGTCATGGGGAATGCAAGTCCTGGAGCTGCACAAGTGCACATGCACATCCCCCACACAACACATCATCTCAACCCTCATCTGTCCAGGTCACACCTATTGGACATATGGGAGACCTGTGACCCTACCCTCTGAACCTGAGCCCCTCACAATTTGCTGTGAATGGGGAACAGCTGCCTGAACTTCACATTCGCATACCCCAGTCTGCACGGGCAGCTGATCAAACACCTATGTGACACACAAGTATCGTCTCCTATGGTCACATCTCCAGGGGCATGCTGAGCCCCTACCAAGAAACACCCCAGCAGTCCTGGCAACTAATCCACAGCACACTGACACAGAGGCAGACACCTGAGGGGTCAAATCACTGTGCACAATGTGTCAGCTGATACACGGGAGTGGGAGTACAGAGTGCATTGCATGTCCTGGAGTAGGCATGACTGTCCTGCTCCACATGAATGAGGGATGTGCCCTGGACAGTGGATAGCTGGCTATGTATGTGTGACACACGTAATCTGCACACTCCTGGGGCCCAAACATTGTTCCCACCCGCTGCATGGGCGTGTGCCACATACCCCAGGCACATGTGGTGGCTCAGCTCAGCAAGTGGACCGCATATCAAAGCAACACGCAGATCACATGTCCAAACCCAGGCGTTGTGTGAACAATGGACCCACCCATGATGCCCACAACATAGTTAGGGAAACAGATGCTGTCCCCCACCTTTAGTGAAGCAAACTGCAAGGACACAGTCCCAAGTGACACAATTCCCTGAATGTAAGGGCCACACCTGGGTATCAGATGAGCAGTGGGCAGTGCACAATAGAGGGACATGGCTCCTGGACAACATGACTGCTGCACTGTGGCAGTTGAACCAGGCCAGAGGAGGGCACAAAGCATGTAATACAGAGTTCACAGTGCAGTCTTTGACTCACCCCCTCCTTGCTGCTGTCTGGCCTTCAGCTGCCCATCCAGGTCTGGAAACACCACCGCCAGGATCTGGAGCATGTGGGGGTCAGGGTCCGTGTTCCGCCCCTCCTGCGAGGAGGCGACAGCTTCAGCTGGACCCGTGCAATCCTCCGGGTCCAGCCCCGAAGGTCCTGCCACCTCTTCTGGCAGTTGCGGATCCGGCGCTTGTAGACCCCCATGGACCGGACAGCCCGGACGATGTCCTTCCAGATTTCCTGCTTCCGATGGGCATTAACCTGTCAGGATGACAAAGTGAAAAGGCCATTACCACACATGCAACATATCCGTGCATGACACAGTTGCATATACATGTCTCAATCACAGGGGCACATGATGTACACAGGCAGTGCAAAGCTGACCATGGACATTTTGCCAGACGTCACTACATGGTATCATTGCATGGGAAGTAAAACCATGTTCAAATGCACTGTCACTGCACAATACCTGTCCAGTGCAAGTCACTACACACTATGGGGGGTGACAACTACTCAGTGAGCCTGCTAGCCAGTGGCGTGCAGACTCTCAGCCTTGCTAGTCACACAAAATGCACATTCAGAAAGGCAGTGCACAGAACACTCACCTGCTCCCCTGGTGTCCCATACAGCTTGCTGTACTGTGGAAGTAGGCTGTCCAGCAGGGCCTGGTTCTCTTCAAGGCTGAAGGCTGGGGCTCTCTCCACAGTACGTGCCATTGCAGGGTCCAGAGGGGCAGAGACAGCAGCAGTGCAGTGGCAGATGTCGTCCTGGAGCATGTAGTGCAGGCAAGTGAGCTCTCAGGGGAACAGCCAGCAATATATATGTGCTGGAGAGGCAGATACTGTCCCTTGTGTCCAAAGTGATAGGTCCAAGTCGTTTGCATGTTCTGAATCTGGCCAATCCATGTAATAGCAGCACCAAAACACGCCCACAGCATCCTTCAAATCCTCAACTTCATGGCATACATGATTTTGCAACATTGTTGTGGGTGACCAACTGAATTTCCAGCAACCAACTCGTTCGAAATTCGAAAACGCGTCCGTTGCCAGGCAAGCCCATTGTCAATGGGTGCGCACCGATCGGTCCATTGCGGTACAACGCACACAGGGGGACGACGCGTACCCGCACACATTGAATGCAATGGGCCGGCCGGAGGCACAGATCGGTCCATTGCGGTACAACGCGCACAGGGGTACAACGCGTACCCGCACACATTGAATGCAATGGGCCGGCCGGAGGCACCGATCGGTCCATTGCGGTTCAACGCGCACAGGGGTACAACGCGTACCTGCACACATTGAATGCAATGGGCCGGCCGGAGGCACCGATCGGTCCATTGCGGTACTAACGCGCACAGGGGTACAACGCGTACCCGCACACATTGAATGCAATGGGCCGGCCGGAGGCACCGATCGGTCCATTGCGGTTCAACGCGCACAGGGGTACAACGCGTACCCGCACACATTGAATGCAATGGGCCGGCCGGAGGCACCGATCGGTCCATTGCGGTTCAACGCGCACAGGGGTACAACGCGTACCCGCACACATTGAATGCAATGGGCCGGCCGGAGGCACCGATCGGTCCATTGCGGTACAACGCGCACAGGGGTACAACGCGTACCCGCACACATTGAATGCAATGGGCCGGCCGGAGGCACCGATCGGTCCATTGCGGTACAACGCGCACAGGGGTACAACGCGTACCGCACACATTGAATGCAATGGGCCGGCCGGAGGCACCGATCGGTCCATTGCGGTACTAACGCGCACAGGGGTACAACGCGTGCACCACACACATTGAATGCAATGGGCCGGCCGGAGGCACCGATCGGTCCATTGCGGTACAACGCATCACTGTACATGTGACTGGCATATGTCAGCATGCCTGTCTCAGATGGACATATGCCAGCCACAGATAGCTCCCAGGGAGTGAGGGGCACACCTACATCACGACAGCCTGTCCAAACCTTATCATAAGGCATGTAAGGATGCATTTCCTATTGTGTGTATGTTGGTGTACATGTTGTCCTGTGGGTGTCACCTGTGGGCAGCCACCCCCAGGCTGTGCACGTGTTCATGGGGACAGGATCCTGGGTGTTACGTGTACGTGACCACTGTGATGTGCAACTGTTCATATCTGTGCATGTGCCATGGTCACATTTCACAGTGGTGTATGTGTATGTCATGTCACATACCCCGTGAGTCCCATGTGGGACGGTATGTTTGAGCCAGGGTGTCCCAGTGGCACAATAGTGATGGTCCTCCACAGTCTTTGTGCATGTAGTGTTTACAATGTCTCTGATTTCATGTGCACAATGGGAGACAGTCTCCACATCCACGTTGTGTGTGCATGGACTCTGATGTTGTGTGTGTGTGTCACAGACGTCCATGTCTGTCCTGCCGTGGCAAGTGGGGCCACTACCTGTGGGGGTCATGGTTGTTTTGCTGTGGTGTATACATGATACTCCATGTAATGCCAGTGTCCATGTGGCATTACAAGGTCCCTGGGAATGTACCTGTCGTTGAGCTGTGGTGCCTGGGGCACATCTGTCCTCACATGTCACTGTGGGGGGTTATTGTGACACGGCAGCAGGAGATGGGAACTGTGACACGGCCTCATGATATCCAATGGGCCAACCTGGGACAAATTGATGCCACCTGTTGGACCGTGTTGACAGATGTTGGCCATGTATGTACCATACATGTCCTTCCGGTACTGCACACTTCATGTAGTTGTGCCTCATAATGATGTATGTTGGGATCTTGAGTGTGTTCAATGCCGCATATGTGGGGTGACTGACAATCTTGCTTACTTCTCCTCTGCACTGCAGGGCTCCTGCTGTCCATCGGCCATTCCCAGACCTGGCAACGATGGTGGAACGGGACAGCATCCGACGGTACCGCTTCACCAGGCAGCTGATTGAGGATTTGGCAGTGCAGTTGTCCCCACATTTGCAGCCTGGCCGGCCGTATCCTACAGCGCTGACCCCCAAGGTGAAGGTGATGGCAGCCCTACACTTCTTTGCCACTGGTACCTTCCAACATACTGTGGCGACTGCTGGTGGGATGTCACAGACCATGTTCAGCCGTGTGCTCCGCGATGTTTTGGCGGCAATGTTGCTCTTCCTGAACCGGTACATCTATTTCCCTAGACTGCGACGACTCACTGACGTGAAGAGTGACTTTTATGCCCTGGGGAGGATGCCGCATGTAATTGGCTCCATTGATGGGACACATGTGGCTTTGGTACCACCACAGGCCCAGGAGCAGGCCTACAGGAACCGCAAGCACTACCACTCGGTCAATGCACTGGTGGTGTGTCTTGCAGACATGACCATCACACACGTGTGTGCCCGTTTCCCTGGTTCAGCACACAATGCCTTTGTGATGAGGAGTAGTCGCATCCCCAGGATGATGGCACAGATGCAGAACCAGCATGCCTGGCTTGTCGGTGTGTACTGACTTTGTGCCATTGTGTGTGATCTGATCTGTAGTATTCCGCCCACTTTTCCAAGTCAGCTAATGTGCACTTGTCTGTCCGTAGGTGACTCGGGATACCCCAACATGCCGTGGTTGCTGACACCCCTCAGGAACCCTGTGACACCTGCCCAGATGCGCTACAATGAGGCACATGGTCGGACCAGGAGAGTGATTGAGCGGACCTTTGGTCTCCTGAAGAGCCGCTTCCGCTGCCTGGACAAGACCGGAGGGTCCCTCCCATATGCCCCTGCGAAAGTGTGCAAGATTATCATCGTCTGCTGCATGCTCCACAACCTGGCAGTGCGGAAGGAGTTGCCTCTCATCCAGGATGACAATGACCAACATCCGCCACCTGTGGAGGATCCTGGCCTGGACCACGATGCCAGTGACGATGATGATGATGATGGTGATGGTGATGTCCGCACACAGCTCATCACCAACTTCTTTAGCTGAATGTGAGTATCCTGAGGTGTCATGTCAATGATGTGAGTTGGCATGATGTGTGGGTGGTGCTCTGGTGCTGTTGGAGTGTGTCCATGGGCTACTTGACTGGATGTGTGTTGCGATGTGTGGTGACAGGTGGGCTGTACTCCCCAACAGTGTTGACATGCTAACTTGGTTCTGGGTGGGTATCTTGTAACATGTATTGTGCATGAGTTTTGCTGTTCTGTCCTGTACTCCATTGCTTTTGACTGTGTGTCATTTCTGTCCTTCACAGGGTACTTTCAGATTCGTTTGGTCAACTGTGTCCACCGACGACGTGATTGCACATCCAGGCTGGTAGCTGTTGTGTCCCTACAGGTGATGTGCGCCACACCCATGGACTTCCTTCCGTCTACAGTTGTTGACTGTGTGCCCGCTGCCAGGTGGGGTTACCTTGCATCTGTAGTGGTTACGGCATGTTGCAACTGTGTAATAAACCTGTGCTTCACTTTGTGATGTGCGTTGTCTGTGGTCACACATTTGACTGCCATTTGCTTACTGCACCTGTGGGCTACTTGACTACAACTGGGAATGGGTGTGGTGTCTGTGCATTGCACCGTCTTCCCTGGCAACATCAGTGTAGGCAATGAGTCAGATGGCCTAGGTGTGTATGTGTTGTGTAGCCCTGGTGGTGTGTCTCCCTCATGTGTGTCACGTTGCCTGTACTCACATGCCTGTGTTGTCCTTGCTGTTGCAGTTCGCATACACAGTGTAATTTTGCAGTTCATCATCCCCATAACAGCACCCACGTTGGAATCACGACAGAGGCAAGTATGGTGTATTAGTGTGTTTATTGTGATACATTTGTGTTAATAGTGCATAGGATGGGTTGTGCTGTACATAAATCTTGCAATCCCAAGTTCCTAGGTGAATTGAAAGTCCGGGTAGACAGGATCCCCAGTATCGGGGCCACAGTTGTCTGACACATTGGTCCAACTTGTACTCCCCATGCAATGTGTGGGAGTAGTGTTGCCGTCAACAGGGTGAACAGTCTGTGCACAAAGGCGAACATCCAGAACAGGTTCAGGCTTCCTGGGAGTTGCGCTTGGCCATCGGCCTCTCACTTTTCCCTCCTCGGACGACCCCTCTTCTTGGGGGCCCCTCAAGTACAGGCTGCTGCGGTGCAGGGGACTCTCCGCCAGAGTCCTCCTCCCTCCCTGTGGCAGTTGCAGTTTGTTCGGCACCAGATGTTGTTGGCACACAGGGAGGTGTGGACTGGTTGCTGTTCATCTGGCGGAGGCATTGTAAAATGTCCCTGTGCACCGCCGTCATCTCATGCAGTGCATCCCACTTGGAATCCACGCGGGACATGTGTGAGTCCACACGGGACATGTGTGACTCCACGTGGGACATGTGGGAGTCCAAGCGGGCATGATGGGCAGCCTGCTGCTGTTTAATGTCTCTGAGGAGCCCCACTACCTGGCTGAGCTCTCCGGTGCTGGACTGGTACGCATCAGCTATGCGTACCAGTTGTGGGTCATCATGCACACCAGCAACGTCTGCAAGCAGCGACCTCTGTCTCCCACCCCTCCCACCACCCCTGCTGACATGTGCAGTGTGTGCAGTGGCACGCACAGATAACCCTGGTCCACCTTGTGGGTTGGTGGTGGTGGTGGTGTCCATGGCCCCAGGTTGGTCCAGGGTCACTGTGCTGGTGTTGCTCCTTGTTCTGTCCATGTCGGCAGGGATGGTATTCGTGGTGACAGTCGTTGGAGGGGTGGGTGCAGGGGGTGCAGCTGGTGGTCCTGCTGGTGCTGCAGCTGGTGGTCCTGCTGGTGCTGCATGTTGACTTGCACCGGATGTGCCAGGTTGTTCTTCATCGTCCGAGGAGGACAGAGGCTGTAGGACGCCAGTGAGCTCAGCATCCTCTTGAGCCTGGGACTGGGACTCCTCAGCGTCTGCTGCTGTGTCCCCATCATCACCTGTTTTTGGGAGACACAAACAATGTATGTCATGTTTCTGCAGGCATCAATGGTTGACACACATGACAGTTGTGACTGTGCCTCTGGGTGCGGGCCTGTACATTGCATTGTCCTAAGTCGTCACAGTCAGGGGTTGATATTGGTGTGGCACATTGTCCTGCATTATTTGGGCATTTCTATGTATTTTCTGGGGTGTGAACATGGTCTGCATTGGTTGTGTTTGGTTGACAGCCGGCCCTCCTTCCCACCCACCCAGCCAGTCAGTTATCCCACCATGGAACGTGCTTGCGTTGCAGGGAGTGTAAGTTGTCTCTCAGGATGTCAGTCAGTGGTGTCCTGCTGTTTGTTGGTGCACATTTGCCAGCAGGGCCTTGTGCTCCCCACAGCAGTAGCCAGTGTCAGCCATCTTGTGAGTCCTTCTCCACTCCCTGTGATGTGAGCATGGTTCAGGGTGGTGTTGATGGGACAGTTGTGGGGGTGACCAATATCAGTGACTACGACTCCCATCATGCTATTGCCTCCACCCCCCTTCACAGCATGCCCATGCTTCCTTCCTTTTGGGTGGGGTGCCTGTGCTGACAGGATGGCTGGGAGTGTTGTCCTGGCAGTTGTTTGGCTAGAAGTCCCAAGAGTGTCCTTGTGCTTCACACAACATAACCCAGGGTGGTGGTTCTTTGTGGGATCCTGTGTTAGGATGGGGGCATTGCATTCTACCAGGTGGGTTCTGTGGAGTTTGTGTTGGGGGTGTGTGAGGGGAGGTGCTTGTGACTATGGTCAGTGCTGCAAGTCCTCCTTCCCACCCAGCCAGCCAGATATCCCACCATGGAACGTGCTTGCATTGCAGGGAGTGTAAGTTGTCTCTCAGGATGTCAGTCAGTGGTGTCCTGCTGTTTGTTGGTGCACAGTTGCCAGCAGGGCCTTGTGCTCCCCACAGCAGTAGCCAGTGTCAGCCATCTTGTGAGTCCTTCTCCACTCCCTGTGATGTGAGCATGGTTCAGGGTGGTGTTGATGGGACAGTTGTGGGGATGAGCTATGTCTGTGACTACGACTCCCATCATGCCATTGCCTCCACCCCACTTCCCAGCATTCCCATACTTACTTGCTTTTGTGTGGAGTTCAGTGTGTGTGGGTGTGAGAGCAATGGCAAGATGGCTGACAGTGGTGTCCTGCTGTTGGTTGGTGTGCAGTACCCAGCATGCCCTTGTGCTCCCCACGACACAGCAACAGTGTCAGACATCTTTGATGGGCCTTTCCACTCTCTGTGGGATGTGCATGCGTGAGTGTGAGCTTGCTGGGCCATGTGGTGGGGGATGTAGAGCTGTGACTACGACTCCCATCATGCTATTGCCTCCTCCCCCTTCCCAGCATGCCCATGCTTCCTTCCTTTTGACTCTGCTTCCCTGTGGGGTGGGCTGGCTGTGCTGACAGGATGGCTGGGAGTGTTGTCCTGGCAGTTGTTTGGCTAGAAGTCCCAAGAGTGTCCCTGTGCTTCACACAACATAACCCAGGGTGGTGGTTCTTTGTGGGATCTTGTGTTAGGATGGGGGCATTGCATTCTACCAGGTGGGTTCTGTGGAGTTTGTGTTGGGGGTGTGTGAGGGGAGGTGCTTGTGACTATGGTTAGTGCTGCAAGTCCTCCTTCCCACCCAGCCAGCCAGTTATCCCACCATGGAACGTGCTTGCATTGCAGGGAGTGTAAGTTGTCTCTCAGGATGTCAGTCAGTGGTGTCCTGCTGTTTGTTGGTGCACAGTTGCCAGCAGGGCCTTGTGCTCCCCACAGCAGTAGCCAGTGTCAGCCATCTTGTGAGTCCTTCTCCACTCCCTGTGATGTGCGCATGGTTCATGGTGGTGTTGATGGGACAGTTGTGGGGGGCAATATGTGTGACTGCGACTCCCATGATGCTATTGGCTACACTGACTTGGCCAGCATACACAGAATTCCTTCCTTTGAGTGGTCTTCACTGTGTGTTGGTGTTTTTGTGGTGGCTACATGTGTGGATGTGTTTGTTAGTTCTATTTGTGCCACTGCCTAGCTGTAGTTGTGGTTGTGTTTGTACATGTGTTGGCACAGTTGGATGTGACTTTTTTGATGGCATGTGTTGTGTTTATCTGACTGACATACACATTTTGGGATGATTCTGTTCTAGTTGCTGTGTAATTGCTATGAGTGCATGGTTTGACTCTCCCCTTGACAGTGATGTGTGTGTTTTGTTGCAGTATATTGTGTACATTTGTTGTGTACTCACCAGGCTCTGGGATGTCCTCTAGTCCATATACGCTCACTGGCGGAAGGATGGCCCGCACCTTCTCCTCCCAGGGCCTGAGGTATATTGGCTTGGCAGGAGGGCCACTGCCGGTGTATTGGCTGTTGATGTAGTCTTTCTTCAGCATGTCCCGTACCCTCCTGCGCACGTCATACCACCTGTTCTGGATGTCCGTCTTTGTGCGCCGACATGGTGATTGGGCGTTCACCCTCTCCCACATCTTGGTTTTCTGCGACATGGGGGTCTGTTGGACCAGTGTGCCAAACAGCTGTGGCTCCACCCTGAGGATCTCGTCTACCATGACTTCCAATTCACTATCTAGGAACTTGGGATTCTTCTTGGGGGGCATGGTGATGGGTGGTGATGGTGGGTGATGTGTGTGTTGGTGTGCAGGTGAGGGTGTGTGAGTGTGTGTTTTGCTGGGTGTATGTGAGGTAGGTATTTGTTGGTGTGCTGATGGTGTGTGGCTTGTGTGAGGGATGAGCTGTGGGTGTGTGGTTGCTTTCTCTTGGGTGCTGGCAGTGGAATGGCATTTGCAAAGGCTCATGGTAGTGATTTGTGTCCTTTATATAGGTGGAGTTGTGGGTGTGTCTTTGTTCTCTGTCCCCACCCCCCAGTATTTATTGGCTTGGTAATTGCTTGTTTGGCCTTTTTTTGGGTGATTTTTCCTTTGTGCTGTTTGTGTATGTTGGAAACGTTCTTGTGACCGAGTCGGACCCTGCATTGGTCTCGTACGGTGTTCTCCGTTTCGTTCACGCTGTGTTTGTGCAGTTTTCTATGCTGCGTACGCGTCGGTCGCGGTGTATTGTGTTGCTTCGGCTCGGTTTTGTATGCGTGTCGGTCGTACGGCTTGTCCTCCGTCCGACTCGCTCGTGGTTTTCGCGCCTTGCATCGTACTTTGAGGTTTGGAGTTCGCGTGTACGTTTCGGTCGGATTTGTTCCGGGTGCGTGTCGGTCGGTTGGATTCGCGTGTTTTTCCGGCCGGATTGCTGTTTTCCGTGCGGCTCGGTCGGTCGACTTTGTTTCGGTACGTGTCGTCGGATTTTTCGCGCCTTGCATCGTACTTGGCGTGTTGTGCGCCACGGGTACGTGTCGGTCGGTATTTTTTCCGGATCCGAGTCGGTCGGTGCTTTTTCCGGCCCGAATCGGAATCGACCCCTTAGTGTTTAAAGAGCTGGCACTTTGGAAAAGAGAAGGATTGATCAGCAAACATGAACACGATTTCCTTAGGAATGATCATCCAATTACTCCAACATTATACCTCATTCCAAAGGTGCACAAACAAACATTTCCTGTGCCTGGTCGTCCGATTATTTCAGCACAAAGAAGTCTTCTTGAAGCTATTTCAAAATATGTGGATTTTTTTCTACATGAGTATGTGGAAGATCTTGCATCGTACATTAAGGACACAGGTCATTTTCTGAATAAAATTAGAGAAGTTACCTGGAATGAAGATTATCAATTTATAGTCATGGATATATGCTCCCTCTACACGAGTATTAATCACTGTGATGGTTTAAATGCAGTAAAACATTTTTTATCTAGTAGGGATGTGCAATTTAATCAGCATAACAAAATGTTATTAAAAATGATAGTATTATGTTTGGAAAACAACTTTTTTTTGTTTAATAAAGAGGTGCATCAGCAACTACGTGGTGTGGCTATGGGGGCATGTTTTTCTCCCAGCTATGCGTGTTTGCACGTTGGCTGGTGGGAGAGACATGTCCTCGGCCAGACTCACGGGGATGTGCTTGCCAATAATGTTGTCAAATGGTGGCGTTTCATAGATGACGTATGTATAATCTGGCGTGGATCTAAAGAATCGGCACAGAACTTTGTTAATGCTATTAATGTTAACACCTTGAATCTAGAATTTACGGCCACATTAAGCAACAAAAAGGTAGAATTCTTGGATGTTGAAATCTATATTGAGGACAATATTATCCATACTAAACTTCATAGAAAGGCAACATCTGGGAATTCGATACTACATGCTAGCAGCTCCCACCCCAGACACCTCATTAAAAGCATCCCATATGGGGAGATTTTAAGAATTAAAAGAATATGCAGTAATAATACAGATCTTACACAATGCTTAGCTGACTCTGTACAAAGGTTTCAGGCTCGTGGTTATGACATGAGGGATCTGCAAACAGCTTTAACTAAAGTACAGAACACAGGGAGTGATACTATCCTGCCAAATGGAACTGATCATGTAACAACAGGGAGAGTGAGTAAACCACTCAGGGAGAACAGTGTGGTACGTTTGATAACGACTTATAGTTGTCATGAAAAACAAGTCAGAAAAATTATAAATAAAAACTGGCCCATATTGAAGACTGATATTACTCTAGCTCCATTACTAGATGAAAGGCCGGCAATCACTTTTAGAAGGGCACCCTCTATGAGGGATGCTCTTGTTAAAACAAGTCCAGAAGTGTGTAACACGAAACATTGGCTTTCGGCTAGGACAGGTTTTTACAAATGTAGCTCCTGTAGGGCTTGTAGATTCGGGATTAACAAACAGGAGTACTTGGATGCTTTTTCACTTACCCCAAGTAAAATTAATGGGCTTTTTACTTGCAAAACAGATTATGCAGTATACGTGCTGGAATGTACGTGTCATCTCCAGTACGTAGGCAGCACAAAACTTCAGGTTTTCAACCGTATTTTACAACACCTGCGTGCGATAGTTAATTCAGATCCCAGTTATCCGGTTGCTCGCCATTTTAAACTTGTCCATCAAAATAATTTAAATGATCTTTGGTACTTTGTAATAGATGCAGTCCCCAGGTCACTAAGAGGGGGCAACAGGGAAAGAAAGTTGCGACAGCTGGAGAGTCAATACATTTTAATACTTGACACTAAGATGCCAAATGGCCTGAATACTGGAGAGGACCTCTATAATTTTTTATAACATTGTTTAAATTGTTTAAGATATTACTATTCATGAATGAATTTTTTATCAAATATGTACTAGCTAGGATGAGAACCCCTGATGAAAGATCTACAGCTATTCATTTATTTATTGTTATCTACTGCTGCTAAATATATGGAATGAGGGTCTTTTATGCATACATTTTTTTGGCTTGACTGGTTTTTAGGCGGACTTGGGCCTTATTTTATATCGAGTTTTAGCTGGTTTTACTGGTTTTACTGGTTTTGATTCGGTGTTTGTAAGGTGTTTTGTCTGACGATTATTGGTTAAGCTATGGAATTGTATTAATATTTATGGTTCTATTGGGGTGAATTGAAATGTTGTGGAATAAGATATTTTTACTTTGGTTTTTTTTTTCTTCCTTTTTTTAGAGAAATGCGTATTTGCACTATTGTAATTTGCACATTTAAGTATTAGATTAACATTGCTATTGATCTTAAGGAAGTCAATATAAATTAGGGTCTCTGGTACCAGCTTTAATACTATGATGTTTATACTTACTTTGCATTTGCACTTTACAATTTTGATATTGAGGTCTTGAGCTGCTGTCCAGCCTCCCTACCATATTTTAGTATAGTTTTAATTAAAATGATTCAACTATGACTTAATAGTTGGCTTGTTTTCACTTTTTATCACTATCATAGTTTTTTAAGCACTATTCGGCACTTCTTTCTGAGCATTAATCATGCACTATGCACTTTAGAAAAATAACAGATGTGAGCCAACTTCACGCGTATGTTTAAATTCAATTTTGATTACATGAAACAACCATAACATTGGGCACTGGCCCTATATTGTATACGAAGAATAATTGCGTAATTACCCATTTATGGTAGTGTAAAAGAATAATGATATGTGTTTTCACTATTTATATTCAACGCAATCAATTATTTGTAAATTATTTTGTAATCTTATGAATTGCTACAATATAGCTTTGCTAGAAGTTGAGCGAGATGAAAAATGCAGTCTGTTGTTTAGCTCCATGAAAGGTATGGGAGGGACTGCCCTCATGGTCCAATTGGTGTATAAATACGTGATTTCGGTCCTGACATGTCATGTGATCAAGACCGGGGAAACTCGGTCGAAAACGCGTCATGCTGCTGACAATTCACAAATAAAGCACGATATTCAATCTATCTGGTGGTCTGTACCTGATTTCCTGCTCAAGGAGGTATTTTCATCAGGATTGTGGTTCTTGATATATATATATATATATATATATATATATATATATATATATATATATATATATATATATATATCCAGTGTATTCCGTTTCACCTTCAATCTCCACAAGAACGGAAACGGACCACAATACGTGCTTCAGAATTTTATTGGTGCACAGCCATAACGCGTTTCAACTCTCTTCGAGCCTTGATCACATGACATGGGCTCCGCGTTTTACTCCGGTATTTAAAGTGACAAGGTGCTGGGTGATAACAACCACATGTGCAAATAGCGCAATAGACATAGAAGACTTTTACAAATCAAACCATATAAATATGTTTAAAAATGTTTAAAAATGTGTCTGTTGCAATTGCAATTGGATAAAAACGGATTTAAATATATTGAAACATTCACAGCATAAAAAATGTAAAATTATAACATTTAAAATTTAGAATGCACAAAGTAACTAATGTGACGTATTTTTCAATAAATGTATAATACATAATCATCACTGACTTTAAATGTTTCATATATTTAACTGCAGTGTCTATTGGAATTTAATCAGGCCACAGTGATCCTGTCTCCAATTGAATTATGACGCTGTCTTTTGTAATAGTGTACATCCAAATTCCAACCAATTCCTTTCAAAATTACATTGTTCAACACATGTATTCAAACAAGATCATATCATCTTTTATTGCAGTTTCCATAGTCTTAATTGCCATTTGCCAAAAAATGTGTCCTAGTGTAATACATAAAACGTGAATCAAAGTGATTTAAAACCACCAACAATAGTGCAAAATTAAAATTTGATTAAGTGCCATACCTGCAGCTATTACATATTTGTTTTAGAATTTTTATTTTTATTTTTATTTTTTTATTATGTTTTTCTTAGTATAAGGCTTCATATGATAGACATATATATATATATATAACCTGCTGGCGGTCGCCAGTAGGTATTTATAATTAGGACCTAGTTTCCATAGGAAAAGCGTTTTTTCTTTTGCCAATATCTTTGGCGCCGTTTGATGAATCTTCACGAAATGTTCAAAACTAATGGGGCGCTCCGGTCAGCTCCTGTCTTGAAAGTTTCAGGGTGATTCATCAAGCAGGGACCGAGAAAAAAGGGGGGTCCCAAAACACATTTTCCCCATGTTAATTTCCACTTTAGACACGGCTACAGCCCGAACTGCTGAACGGAATTACACCAAATTTGGCAAAAAGGTAGCTCTTGGTTCAGAAAGCGACCTTTTTTTTAAATGGTGTAAATCCGTTCAGTAGTTCCTGAGAAATTAAAAAAATAAAAATGTATATATCTGAGCACCGAGGAGGAGTCGCGACTCCTCCCGAGCACAAGCTGACTTCTGATTGGCTGCCAACACTCCAAACCAGGAAGTGTTGGCAGCCGAGTCACAAGAAATCAGAAAAAGAAGATGAAAAATAAGAAAAGGGGGCAGGGTACAAACACCCTGACCCCCTAGGCCTGCTCAGGGGGTCCCACAAGTACCCCCAGGCCCAAAAAAAGCATTTTTTAATAATTTCGGCCAAATTCGTGCTGGGTGCGCGAATCCGGACAAAATTATTAAAAAAAACTTTGGTTAAAAAGCCCCTGGGTGGGCCAGGTCCTGGGGGCAATACTAAATTATGGTGTGGGGGCCTGTGGGGGCCCCCACAGCCCTAGGGACCGCCACCTCCCCGGGGCTTTATAATTTATGCGTGGGGGCACGCGGCCCCCCCGCAGCCCCGGGGACCACCACCTCCTCGGGGCATAATTAAAATAAGGGTGGGGGGGCCCTATGGGACCCCAAGCCCCGGGGACCGCCACCTCCCTGGGGCTTTCTTGAAATTAGGGTGGGGGGCCTCGCAGGCCCCCCAAGCCCCCGGAGACCGCCACCTCCCTGGGGCTTTGAAAATAATTAGTATGGGGGGCTCGAGCCCCCCCACACTGCCCCAGGGACCACCACCTCCCTGGGGCATTGAATATGGTAATTTGGGGCTCCGTTACAGGCCCCGGGGACCACCACCTCCCGGGGCTATGCAAATGAAGGGAGGGGGCCATGCAGCCCCCTCCTGGAGCCCTCAATGGCCCCAGGGGACCGCCACCCCCCAGGGCCGGCTCCTGCAATGTCACGGACATTGCTGTCTGCTATGGCAGTCATAGCACACTCTGCTTTGTTTTTTGGACGCGAGAGCAGGAAACCTGCTCTCGCTTCCAAAAAGCAAAGTAGATTGCTTTTGGGCAAGGGGAGCTGCATGTCAGCAGCTCCCCTTGCCCAAAAGCAATGCCGGCTCCCGCAGGAGGGGGGAGCCAGCTGGGACCGTGGGGGCATTGGGGCTCCCCCCACGGTCCCCACTGTATGGCCAGGCCCTGGGGGATGGGGTCCCCGGGGCCAGAAGTGGCCCGGGAGGGGGGCCACGCGGCCCCCTCCTATTTAATTACATTTTTTTTTTCAAAACAAAAACTGGAAGGCCGGCCCCGGGGGATGGGGTCCCCGGGGTCAGAAGTGGCCAAGGGAAGGGGGGCCACGCGGCCCCCTCCCGTACTATTTTATTTTAGAAATAAAATAAAAACGAGGCAATGCCCCGGGGGATGGGGTCCCTGGGGGCCATTATAGTCCTCAGGAGGGGGCCACGCGGCCTCCCTCCAAATTAAAATTTTTAAAAATGCTGGCCAGGCCCCGGGGGATGGGGTCCCCGGGGCCAATAGCGGCCCAGGGAAGGGAGGCCACGCGGCCCCCTTCCCGTTTAAAAAAAAATAAAAATGCTCAGGCCCTGGGGGATGGGGTCCCCAAGGCCCAAAAAATAGTAAAAGAAGGGGGGCCACACAGTCCTCTTCTACAAATGTTTAAAGAAAAGAAAAGACAGCATCTCACCGGAGGCCACGCCCCCTCCCTGCACCACTCTGCAAAAGCACCCCCTGGCGCGTTCTAAGTTGTGGAATTAAGTCCCCTTGCCTCCTGAGGGTCCCTGAGGGCCAACTAGCCCACCAGGTACCTCCAGTATGCCCCACACAGCTGGATTGCTGAGAGTGGTCCAAGGCCACGCCCTCTTTTTACACCACTCTGCAAACGTGCCTCTTGGTGCACTGCTGGTGGGGCGATGAGGTCCTCTTGTGTCCTGAGGACACAAGTGGACTTCATGCCCCGAGCAGCAGTGCGCCAGGCGGCGTGTTTGCAGAGTGGAATAAAAAGGGGGTGTGACCTCGGACCACTCTCAGCAATCCAGCTGTGTGGGGCTTACTGGAGGTACCTGGTGGGCTAGTTGGCCCCCAGGGACCCTCAGGAGGCAAGGGGACTAAATTCCACAACTTAGAACATGCCAGGGGGCACGTTTGCAGAGTGGTGGAGAAATGGGGCGTGGCCTGTGTCCACCTCTCAGCAATCCCACTGTGTGGGGCTTACTGGAGGTAAGAGGTAGGCTAGTTGGACCCAAAGGACCCCCAGCAGCGAAGGTGACTTCAATGCCCATCCAAGAGCGTGCCAGGGAGCGCGTTTGCAGAGTGGTGGGCAAAGGGGCCGTGTCCTGCTATGAGAACTTAGCAATCCTGCTGCGTGGGACTTACTGGAAGTAATAGGAGGGGTAGTTGGCCCCCAAGGATGTCCTTGGGGGCCAACTACCCCTCTTGTTACCTCCAGTAAGTCCCACACAGTGGGATTGCTAAGATGTCTTCGGAGGCCACGCCCCCCTTTCTCCACCACTCTGCAAACGCGCCTCCTGGCACACTACGGGTTGGGGGATGAAGTCCACTTTACTCCTGAGGGACTTTGGGGGCCAGGAAGCCCTCCTGGTACCTCCTGTAAGTCCTACGCAGCAGAATTCCTGAGCGCTGGTCAGAGGCTCAGCCTCCTTTCTCCACCACTCTGCAAAAGCGACTACTATGTTATAGTTATAAATTAGCATTTAAAAAACCTTAGAAATTAATTGAAAAAACCATAGGTTTCAGGGACGTAATAGTTAGTAATTAGCATTTAAAAAACCTTTGAAATTCACTGAAAAAACCATAGGTTTCAGGGACATTATAGTTAGAAATTAGCATTTAAAAAAACGTAGAAATTCACTGAAAAAACCATAGGTTTCAGGGACGTTATAGTTAGAAATTATCATTTAAAAAACCATAGAAATTCACTGAAAAAACCATAGGTTTCAGGGACGTTATAGTTAGTTGGACATTTCACTCGTACAAAACCAGAGAAATTCGGCCGCTATAGTTAGTTGAGCTAACTATAACTTATGCCCCCGCAATGCACTGCTGATGACGTCACATATTACATCACTCATGACATGGTCAGTGACATCACTGATGACATCACTGATGACATCTCAAATGACATCACTGATGACATCATCCACGTGATAATCTGATGCACCTCCTCACACCCTAATATAACTTTTGATACACCCACTCTAAAATACAGACTACCATTTTCAAAACCATTGACACACCAATACCAGTTGCTACATACCCACTCACTGATTCCTAGGTCTACACTAGGCCTGGGCGGAAAACTACGCTACGCTCGCGTAGTGTGCGTAGTTTGCGCAACTACGCGAATTGCACGTAGCACAGTGCAAAAATGCGTAGCGGGCATTTTTTGCTTGCTCGCGGTCCTCAACGTCAAGTTGGCGACCGCGAGCGAGCAAAATGACATCCTGGCGAGACTTTTTCCTCGTTCGCGATCAGCAACATCAAGTTGCCGATCGCGAGCGTGGAAAATAAACCTCCTGGCGAGATTCCCAACGCGGGGAGGTCAGGTTTCTCATTGTGAGTGGTCACGTATGCTCGCGACCGCTCGCGATGAGAAACTACCAGTCCGCGTTGAGAAAACTGCCGCTCGAGTACAAATCTACTCGAGCGGCAGAAAACGACCGCTTGCGCTGTGCAAGATTCCGTTTGCAATGATTGCACAGTGCGGACAAACATCCGGCACTGTGCAATCATTGCGAACAGCATTTCCTACTGTACTACGCAGTTCGCGTAGTGCGAAGTGCACTTCACGTAGCTACGCGTAGCGCTACTATGCGAACTACGCCCAGGGTTAGTCTACACACACGTCCACTCATTCATCCATACAGTCATTCATACATGCAGTCACTTATCAATACAGCACTATCATTTGCACTCATACACCTATACAGACACTCACACATCGCCACTCATCCATAGAGTTACTCACACACCTAGTCAATCATGCAAAGAATCATTCACACTCCCATTTACTCATGTATACAGTTATACACACACCACCTCACTTATTGATACAGATACTAACACATACTTACTCTCTTATACAATCACTGATACAAGCACACACTCATCCATACAGCCACTCTCACAATCACTCACTCTCACATATAGTGATTTATATACTCCAACACTCACAAATACTGCCTTTCACATATGTAGTTACTCACACATGTACCACTGAGACATCAATTCACTCACCAACACACCCATACACACACTCACCCACACATACAGCCCTTCACAGATACACTCTTGAACCCATACACCCAGTGAATTACCCACTCACACATCTATGCTCAGAGTCACACACCCCCCACCCACCCGCACAGACACTCAGGCACCCATACAGATACTCAGACAACCAATCAATTACCCATATAGACACTCATGTAGCTACTCACCAACCCATGCAGCCGCTTACACACCACCTGACAGACTGATACAGACATTTACACAGTTTACTCACTAACCCATGCATTCAGTAAGACACGTTAAATCACTCACTTATACAGTCAGTCATGCACCTACTAAATCATCTATTCAGACACTCATACACCCACTCATACTTCAATACACCTTGGCATATATATATATAAACCATATTTAAACTTTACAGAAACACACAGTCACTGAATGATGTCATCAGTGATGTCATCAGTGATGTCATCAGTGATGTCATTTGAGATGTCATCAGTGATGTCACTGACCATGTCATGAGTGATGTAATATGTGACGTCATCAGCAGTGCATTGCGGGGGCACAAGTTATAGCTAGCTCAACTAACTATAACGGCCGAATTTCTCTGGTTTTGTATGAGTGAAATGTCCAACTAACTATAACGTCCCTGAAACCTATGGTTTTTTCAGTGAATTTCTATGGTTTTTTAAATGCTAATTTCTAATTATAACGTCCCTGAAACCTATGGTTTTTTCAGTGAATATATAAAGATATATATAAATATATATATATTAAAAGGGGAGGGGTGCTTCCAGCCTATCATGGCCCTGGGGATCCCATTTTTTGCCACGAAACCTACAGTAAAATTAAAGTCTGCAACATCACAGCAACTATCCAACCTGACTATGGAAGATATTGATCCACTGAGAGCCCTGCTTAGCCTCGCAACTGAAGGGGGCCAACGTGACACTGAGTTGGATGGTACATCCAGTCTTGAGTACTGTGAGGAGATGGGCTTTGAGACTGACAAATTTGTAAGCAGTAAGTGCAAAGCAAAATCTAAATTCTGTCCACAATTGCCACCAGGAAATAGAGTAGATGTTGTCCAGGAATTTGTGGCAGAAGACCTGAGGGACATCTACATTAAAGAAAAGAAATATACGAACCATAAATACTCCCACGTGAGAGCTGAGGACTGGTGGGCACTTACAGATTTGCGCAGGGATGACAATATTATAATTAATGGTTACAGAAGGGAGGTGGCCCCACCAACCGAAGGGACCAGAGCACTACTAAACAGTAGTGCTCTGGACCTTTAGCACCGGGCTGACACTCAAGATCTTGAGCATACTTATGAAAAACATGTAGGGCTAAGTTACATGCTGCTTCCCTTATTTTAAGTGTGACACCAGGGAAAACTTTATTATTAATATTTAGGGTTGAGTATAGAGGGGTATAAATAGGCTGTAGACACCTCTGTATGAGAAGGGTCAAAATAGCTTGCATTTGTGGCTCTATGTCTAAAATACAGAATATAATGAGGCCTGTTTGCTTTTTTTAGGGCCTTTAATAAATGGCTGAATAACTAAATCCTGGTGTGGGAATTGGAATACAGGCAAGGTTGGACCGCAGCTGGTGTGGGAAGAGTAAAAAGAAAAAATTGAGAGTTACTTCGTTACCGGCTAGCGGTAAAATTGTGCGCCATTGCCCGCCAGTTGAAGTGATACACACCTTGGCCTACACTGAATCCTGAGCTACTCCGTATATATTATGAAATAGAAACCTGTCGCTCAGGTAAGATCACCCAGATGCAGAATCATGGTAGTGACAGTTTAATCTAGACAGCTAAAACTATGTTTACGCCTTTTAAAATATCTAATAGGCCTTTGTTTCTATGTTTAGAACAGACGACAGGAACTATCCGGCATGGCAGTAAAAAAACTGACTACCAGACGATGCTATAGTTTTTCCACATCATTTGGACGCACATCACTAATAGTGGTGAGTGCGGTTTCTTGTATTTTGGGAGTATAAAACTGAGAGAATGGATGTGTTTTGAATGACTGTGTATGGGAGAGTTTATGAGTAAGGAGAGGACCTTCTAGTAAACTGTAATCCACCAAATGCAATTAATGAACTGATGCAATGGGAGGGAGGGTTGAGTTCACCATGATGTGTCTGTGAGAGGACTGCAGAATAAATTTGAAGATATGGTTTCTGAAGGGGTGTTGTTTGAACCCAAAGGGAATTTGATCAAAAATATGTCTATGTATGTTCCCCGTTCTCTTAGATTACGCATACCCTTAGTTCTCCAAGGAGAAAGGTTACAATCCCTTATACATTTTTTGTCCTGAAGAAGGTGGGATTTATCAATTTACTACCACTGAAACGCGTCGATGCTTAATGCTACTGAATCCAACCACGAGAAATTACTGGAATGAATCAAAGTGTATATTAACCAGGATATGAACTCGATGTGAACAGTTGGATCAGGTCTTGTAACATCACTCTTAAGACTGTGCAATAGGGTCTCCCCGTTAGCGCCAAATGGTTTCCTTTCCTTATATCCTACTGTGAGGTTCTTTCTGATGTGAGGTTTTTAAAAAAAAGAAACTTATACATTGTTTTTTTATTGATTAAGAGGTTGCCATAACCTGCACAGTTTGTTTGGTTTTTAACACATTTTGTATGTATTGCACTGTATATGAATTGCATAATACTGAATGTTTTTAGATGTAAATCATGATGTTTTTAGTATGCGATTTTTCTTTATGCTAATAAAGCCTCTGACGTTACATTTCGAATTTGGTGGTATTTTAGCTTTAAGTAACTGGTCCTGATTTATGTGTACCCCATGTTTGAGGGATTTATAAGTTTGAGTGAGTTTTGAATGAGTGTGCCTTCAGCTTATTTGCCCAAAGGGGGGGGCAGACCATCAAGAAGTGCTAACTCTCTATTACTGAAACCCCAGACCTTTCGCAAAAAAAGAACAAGACTCCGAGCCTTCTCTGGCTCGGCACCGAAGATCTGCAAACTCGCTCCCTCCGGAAATCCGCAGAATTCCTTATACAGCTGCTTTCAAACATGAAGTAAAAACACTCCTAATGGACAGGTTCCTGCCGTAAATAACCATCGGTAGTCTGTTTTCTTCAAAACTTGTATTACCCAGTACTGTCTACCTTATTGTACCAAGAAATTTCTTGTGCGCTTCCTTGTACATTTTATTAGCTTATCTTGTTATCCTCTACTATTGCCTTACAATGTTCCCTTTTTACCTTGTTACCTCTCCCATTACTGTGAAGCGCTCTGATACCCCTCGGGGTCTTGTTCGCGCTATACAAAAGTTTTTTTAATTAAAAAATAAATTAAAAAATAAAGATGAAATTTTTTACCTCTACAATATTATAATTAAACCATCGGACAAAGGTGGGAACATTGTCGTGATGGACCGCACCAAGTACCACCAAGAGATCAGGAGACAATTGGGTGATTCTACTAATTATGAAAGGCTCAAAAACAATCCTACCAATCAAATCATGTTGACTTTTCGTATGAAACTACAAAAATGGCATGACCAAGTTTTACTTGATGAGGACGAATTACAATATCTGAAGGTCACGCATCCGATTGTCCCAACTTTATACATATTACCGAAAGTGCATAAGAGCCTAGAAAATCCCCAAGGCCGCCTATCATCAGCTCATGTGCCTCCCTCCTGGAGAACACCTCTAGATTTGTGGACATCTTCCTGTTTCGATATGTGGGTGATTTACCATCTTATATACAAGACTCAATGGATTTTCTCAATCGCATCAATGGCATTCCCTGGAAACCAGGGTATATCATGGCCACGGTTGACGTGGTCTCACTCTACACTTTGATTGTTCATAGTGATGGTCTGATGGCATGTGACTATTTCATGAAATCTCGTTCCCTGAGCTTACTTAGCCACACACAAATGCTTCTAGAGATGATGTCATTTTGCCTCACCAACAATGTTTTTATTTTTTATGGCAAATTTTACAAACAAAAGCAGGGAACAGCCATGGGCACCTCATTCGCCCCAACATATGCAAACTTAACAATGGGCTTCTGGGAGGCAGAATGTTTGTGGTCAGAAAACAACAGAGTGAATTTGGAAAAAGTGATCCTATGGGTCCGTTATATCGATGACCTCTTCCTAATATGGGAGGGAGAGGAAAATGAATTGAAAGTCTTTCTATCATCCCTAAACAATAATTCTTTGAATTTACAATTCACCCATACATATAGCAGGAGCTCTATTGACTATCTAGATATACGGATTTACATTGAAAATGAAAAAATATGCACCACCTTATTTCGAAAAACTACTGCATGTAACAGCATTCTGTCAGCCAATAGTGCACACCCCAGAGCTCTCAAGTGGAGTATACCATATGGGGAATTCCTAAGAGCCCGCAGAAATTGTTCTGAAGACAATGAGTATGAGGAACAGATAAATGGAATGTACAACAGGTTCAGACGACGAGGATACCCAATAGCTGTTTTAGAGGATGCACGGATGAAAGCCACAAAACAAAAGAGAGAAAATCTATTGATGCCTAAGAAACTGATGACACCAATAGGACAAAATGAAGAAGTCACTAGGTTCATCACTGACTTCAATAAGTCAAACAAAGCCATCAAACAAGCAATTGGAAATCACTGGAACATACTCAGAAAAGATCAAGAACTCAAACATCTAATGTCGGAGCATATCAATATCACATATAGGAAGGTGCCATATCTGGGAAATTTGCTAACCCAAAGCTGTTTCACAAATAGAAACACACAGAAGGGTAACTGGCTAATGAGCAACGGTTTCTTTAAATGTCCAAAATGTAAAGCATGCCACTACGGACGCAACAGAGTGGAGATCACAACCATACAAGGCACTAAAAGGAAAATCAAAGCAAGGATAACATGTAAGACCACTCATGTGGTTTACCTCTTGGAATGTGGATGCGGCAAACAATATGTGGGCAGCACTGTCAGCAAACTAAAGCTGCGCATATTGCAACACATAAGGGCCATAGTAAATAAAGACTTCACATATGTGATGGCCAAACACATTTGGAAGGATCATGGAGGCCAACTGGAGAATAACCTTTCCTTCTCTGGTATTGAACATATCCCGATCAATATCACAGGAAGAGATAGAGAAGCAGCCTTGAGAAGAGCCAAATCGAAGTGGATAATCATGATGGGAACTGAGATCCCATGGGGTCTGAATGCCGATGCTGAACTGTACACTTTTCTATGATGTTTTGTACAACCGGTAACTGGTGAGATCTCTCAGAATTCCTTTTAAACTAACCTGCCATTAGGGTAAGATGAAATGGAATCATATATACAGAAATTGTCTTCACATACTATGCACAGGGATTAATGCTAGGAAGCATTCTCCGTTGGGGCTGTGTTATTTAGGAAATAATCGGACTTGTATTTTACTGTTTATGTACCTTTTAGGACACAAAATCGCACTTTTTAAGGTACACAATGATAGGATTGGCACATTACGCTTTGAAAAATGTCATCCATCTTAAAGGCTACAAGCGGCATATTGTAAGGTTTTGCATTTCAAGGACTATACTTGGTACTGATGACATTTTGCCAGCTGCAGGATAAAACCCTAATATTGGGGCACTCTTACAATACAGGAGAAGGAGAAGTACTTTGCACCTCATATTCCTTGTATTATACAGGAGTAGCACGTTGCACTTTATATTTATATCTGCAATATAAGAGTCACATGTTGCACTTTATATTTATATGTGCAATATAGGAGGTTCACGTTGCACCTTAGATCTAATATATCTTGAACTACACACTTTTTGCTAGGTTTGCACATGTATAGTGAGGCGCGATGATCCAATCCAATGATGACCGAACACATTGCGCCTCTATGTGCAATATAGGAGAAGCACACTGCACTTTGTACATATATGTGCAATATAGAAGCAACACATAGCACTTTAAATTCATATGTGCAATATAGAGGAAGCACGCTACATTTTTCATCTCCTACATTTTTTATCTCCTATATATTTCCAACTACCACATACTTCTTTGCAAGACTTGCACGTGTAAATCAAGGCGCATTGATTGAAAAACTGGAAATCATATATTTAGTACTTTACTATGATTATCTGACCTAAATGATTATCTGACCTATACGTTATATATAACTCAATGCCAATCCCCTCATATAGGTATTCTAATCCTATGGGACCTAGGTTAATGTTATCAAGCTACGATGTTTGCTGAACCCATATCATTAATAGGAACAGTGTATATCTTTCATATGTGATCTGCCTGTATGATGTCCAATTGTGTACTTCACAGTTATTTGTCCAAAAATGAATGTAGAAACGATATTTTTTTTTTCAAATTAACGTTTAATTTGTCTTTTCCCTTTAAGATAAAAACATTATATGGTATTTTTAAATTGGTGATGGAAAGGGGGCTGCTGTTCCTTTAAAAAGACACTCTTTGCACTGAACTCTATGACCCAGCCGAAGGCTACGGCCGAAATGCGTAGGTCTATTTTGGGGTATACATGCACCTCGCACTTTGCGGAATGACTGCTTGAAAAGTACAGAGAAGCAGTAAAAAGCCTAATAAATTGCTCTTCTGAAGATTCCCATGTGTGCCGTCCTTCTGTATTGCGCCGGAAACTGTATCTTGCAAGTAGGGTGGGCTCCAGAAGCGTTTGCAATGTGAACAAGGCTCGGACGAGCCGAAACGTTATGGCGGCATATAGCTAATAAATAATTTTTGCACTTACCTGCTGGTCCGTGTCCGTGCCTGTTGTGGAGGTGGCGAGGAGAAGTTGCTGCTGCTCAGCTGCGGAGTTGGTGATATATATATATATATATATATATATATATATATATATATATATATATATATATATATATATATATATATATATATATGATCAAGTGATCAAGGCCCTCCGGGGTCAAAACGCGTCATGGCTGCTGTTTGAGAGAGCGAAATAAAAACATCTTACCTGCACCTAATTGTGGTCCGTGCTCCAGTTCTTGAAGCAGCAATCAAGGGAAGAGTGGAGTAGTTTTGATATATATATATATATATTAAAAGGGGAGGGGGGCCACACAGTCCCACTCCCCGAGCCTATTATGGCCCTGTGGACCCCATCGCAGAGGGCCATTTATTTATTTTTTAAGGGAAGGGGGCTGCACTGCACCTCCTCGTGCCTAATTTGGCCCCAGGGACCCCCTTTAATTATAATATGTGGGTGCCCAACATGTTCACCAATCGTACACACCAGCCAGCTCCCGCATGCTGTGGGAGCCAACATTGCTCCCACCGACAAGTAGCAGTTATTTATACTGCTCCCTCCTTTTAAAAAAAATGTATTTATTTAGCCAATAGCTATTAGCAGAAAACAAATACATGAACCATGAATGCAGGAGACTTAATAACAAAAAAAGATTTTTAAAAAAAAGAGGAAGACATAGAGCATTATACAATTTGATCACTCCAAAAAAGCATATAGATTGCAACACAGGAAAAAATAAGTATATGACAAGTTTCCAGGGGGTGACAAAAATTTGAGTAATATCGGATATCGGCCTTCCAAGGACCATCTTAATATATAGCAGGTGTTAAGTGCTCAATAAGAGCCCCCCAGATCTTATTACCCAGTCTCCGTTTCTGTAACCCTTTGATGGCATAAAGGCTAGTTTCCAATTTACATATAGCATACAACCTTCCTCTCCACATTTCAAAGGTGGGGGGTTCTTTCTGTCGCCACAGTGATGCTATACATAGTCTAGCTACTGCGACAGCAATAAATATTAAATATCTAAATGTATACATATCCTGTGCTAGCCCACCATCTTCTAATACCCCCAGTAACATAACTGTAGGGGTTATCACAATCTGTGACCCTGTAACTTCCGTCAAAAGGTCTGCATCATATTAATTAATTGTTTCAGTTCTGGACATGTTGAAAACATATGGACTATATCTGCCTGATCCATCCCACACCGAGTGTACTTATCTTCATTCACCCCCCCAGGGAGCAATTTTTGCAGGTGTGTAGTATAAATTAAACATAGTCTTGTACTGCTGAGTTTTGAGACTGGAGGAGATTAGAAGTTTATCAGCTAATATAATAGATTCTTGAAGGATATTTCCTCCGAGGGACAGCCTGGTGTTCCATTTAGCATTCTGTTCCGCTACATCATCGTTTTGTAACTCAATGAGTGCTTGGTATAAATCCCCGATCCTCCCCCGTCCCTTTACTACCTCTAGTAAGTTATTTTTCTGTGCTAGGCGTGAAACATCACCCCTTTTAATCAGATAGTCACGAATCTGCAGGTATTTAAAAAAGTCTGCTTTGGGGAGATCGTACTTAGCCATTAGCGAAGCGTATGTCCTACCACCACTGTTGTCTACTAAGTCTCCTAGGATCTGAATGCCTTTACATCTCCATCTATTCATAATGCCATCTGAAAAAATAGAGGGAAGTAGAGCTTGAGCATCCGTGGGGGTGTAATAATGAATCCTACCAATCTGTAGGTGTCTCAGAATCTGAAGCCAAACCTTATGGGAGCCCTGAACCACATTGAACCGCGTTTTTTTATAGTAGTTGGGCTCAAGAATCTTAAAAAACCTTCTCTCTACTGTAGAATCCAATAATATCTGAAATATATGCGGTAATTCCTCTATATTTTCCTCGGTCTTCCCAACTAATAAAATTCCCATATGTTGTAGAAAACATGCCCAATAGTAATACTGAAAATTGGGGACCGCCCAGCCTCCTCGTGCTCACGGAAGGGTCATGAGTTTCATAGCTCAGCGGAGTTTACCCTGGGCCCACAGGAAGCTACTACACATAGATTGTAATTTCTGAATCTGTTTCCCTGCAATTTCTAATGGGACCGCCCTGAAAAAATAAAGGACCTTTGGGAGAATATTCATTTTCAAGACATTACATCTTCCCAGCATTGACAAGTGTAGGCCTTCCATCCTATCTAAATCCTTTTTAATCTTGCGTAACATAGGGTCCCAATTGGACCGAACCATCGTATCAAGGCAGGCATTCAGCCGCACCCCCAGATACGTTGCCTCCTTCAACACTCTCGGATCATTAAAATGTGCTTGGTCTGTACATATAACCTGTGTCTTGGCCAAATTTAACTTATAGCCTGAGCTCCTCCCATATATTGAAGCTAATTGTTCTGTCTCTACCAATGTGATGACAGGATTCGGCGAAACTATCGCTATATCATCTGCGTATGCTAATATATTAACCCGCTCCTGCCGAAGGCTCATTAGTTGTGTATTTAGTCTATATTCCAGTAAGTTTAGGAGCGGGTTAATATATAACGCAAATAACAGAGGGGAGCAGGGGCAGCCCTGTCTGGAACCCCTCGATATTACTACGGGGTTCGATTCAAGTCCCAGCGCGCATACCCGCGCATTTGGGGATCTGTACATAGTTTTAACAGCCTGAATAAAACCAGTTCCGAACCCCTGCCACCTCATAGTTGCCCATAAAAATTCCCAGGAGACACAGTCAAACGCTTTTTCTGCGTCCAATAAAATCACTCTACATGGCAGTTTATGTGTATTGGCAATATCCAACAGTGTCGTAACTCTACCTATGTGGTTGACCGTGCCTCTCCCTGGTATAAATCCGTGCTGGTGGACCGAGACTAGAGGCGTAATCACTCGAGAAAGTCTCATGGCCAATATCTTTGCGTACATTTTCCCATCGCAATTTATGAGCGAGATTGGTCTAAACTACCCTGGAAGAGTGGGTGGTTTATCTTTTTTTACAAAATATGATGATATTGGCTGCATCCCATGATGCCGGGGCATCTCCCTTCTGTGTCTCCTGAAATACAGTAAGCATATCAGATTGAATCTCGGGTAAAAAGAATTTATGACTTCCAGAGGGAGCCTATCTGGACCGACAGCTTTCCCTGTGACTAATGAGCCTACAGCTTCAACAAGCTCTTCCAATGTAATCGGTTCCTCTAATATTTTCTGATCCTCTTCATTCAACATTTTCCTATGAGGATCCTTATAGAGGTCTTCCATTCTCCCCTGGGTAGCATCTTCCTCTGAGTATAGCCCCTCATAGAAAGCTCGAAAGACCTCCAAAATCTCCTCTGATGTTTCTACAATATTGTCAGGGACCCCACAAGCCTTACCTTCTGCCTGCAGAGTAGTCTCGCAGGGATGACATGGACAACCTCCACCGTCTCCCACCTACTTCCCTGTCCTACCTTGAATAGTACCAGACCGGGGATTGGTGAAGACTGGGGGAAGGAATCCTCAAGGGGTGGTGTACCATGTGGTATGCTGAGGCGAAGACTGATACCCGATGGGATCGTTGCCTTTCTGGACCGTCAGCCTGAAATGACAACCAACAAGCAATCACTACTGCGTCAACCAGCATACATACACACACTAGGCTAGGGAATGGTAGGGAGAATTACAATAGTCACCTGAAAGAAAGTGTCTTTAGTTATGGATCTCCTGGTAGGTGCTTCAGCAACCCAGGGTCTTGAAATGGCCAGAAGGCGCACCTGCGCTGAGCACCACGGAAGCAGGGGGTAGAGGATTCCCAGGAACGGTAGTTACAGTAGGGACACTCCTGCGCTGTTGCTATGTGGTAATAGCGGCAAGGTGCTCCTGCGTCATGTGAAGGAAGAAGGGAAGGGGTGGTGACGCGCTCCTGCGCTCACCGGGATACTGGCAAGGGCGGTGACGTGCTCCTGCGCTCACCGGAATGCTAGCAAGGGCAGTGACGCGCTCCTGCGCTCACCGGGATGCTGGCAAGGGTGGTGACGCGCTCCTGCACTCACCGGGATACTGGCAAGGGGCAAGGGCAATGATGCGCTCCAGCGCTCTCCAGGTTTCTGGCAAGGGGGGTGACGCGCTCCTGCGCTCACCGGGACACTGGCAAGGGGCAAGGGTGGTGATGCGCTCCTGCGCTCACCGGGACACTGGCAAGGGGCAAGGGTGGTGATGCGCTCCAGCGCTCACCGGGATGCTGGCAAAGGTCAAGGACGGTGATGCGCTCCAGCGCTCATCGTGGATGTTGCAGGAAGAAAGGAGAGAACTCCATCTCTCTATTTGGAGTAGCAGCGCTCCTGCGCTGACGGGATCTGGAGATCGCGTGAGGTACTGCAACGCGTTTAGAGAGCGTGCAGGAAACAAGCAATGTCGAAGCCTCCGTAGAGTGCGAGGCAAGGAAGGGTTCGTGCCGGCAGGGAAATGGATTCTACTCCAAGCACGTAGCGTCTCAATCAGAAGCACCAGGCGCCGTGCGTAGTGGAGTTCTAAGTGGTGCCACCCGGAAGTGATCAGGTGGTGACCTGCGGTACTGCACGTATGGGGGAGAGCACAATAGACTAGACAGACAACCGTTAGCACGCACTCCCCCGTACGTACAAACATGACAGCACCCCCCACAAAGACAGACCCCCCACCCCTACACAGGGGTGGCTGGACGCGGTTTCAGGGGGTGGCGAGCGTGGAAAGCACGTACTAGCTGACGGGCGTGACAGACATGGGATAGGGGCTCCCAGGACCTCTCTTCAGGACCATACCCTTTCCAGTCGATAAGGTAATAGAGTTTCCCCCTAGTCCTACGGGAATCCAGCACAGCACGCACCTCGTATTCCTCGCGGTCATCCCTGAGCACAGGTGGCGGAGGCACGGAGGCCAGGCCATCGGAATGAGCCCGCTTCAGCAGAGACACGTGGAAGACAGGGTGCATTCTCATGTGAGGGGGCAAGGAGAGTTTCATGGCCACCTTGTTGATGACCTTGGCTATGCGGTAGGGACCTATGAAACGTGGTAGCAATTTCTTGGGGCCGTGCAAATTGAGGTTCTTAATGGAGACCCAAACCCTATCTCCTGTCTTGTACTCTGGTTCAGCCTGTCTGTGTGTGTCTGCATGGTGTTTGTAGGTTTCTTTGGCTTTGGCCAGCTCGAATCGCGCCTGTTGCCACAGGTCACATAGCAGGGTGTGATAAGCTTGGATGGTGGGTAGAGGACTGGTTTGTGGTTCTGCCCAGGGCGTAGTTCGTGGATGTCGACCCTGCAGACAGTAAAAGGGCGACATTCCTATGGAAGCGTGTTTGTTGTTATTATAGGCATACTCCGCCATCCACAGGACCTCTGACCATTCCTTTTCGACCGCTATGAGTAGGCAATGAAGGTATTGTTCCATGGTTTGTTGGTTCTCTCTGCCTGGCCGTCGGTTTGGGGGTGGTAGGCGGAGGAAAGACGTACTTCCATCCCTATGGTGTCGCATACCGCTCTCCAGAAACGGGATATGAACTGAGAGCCTCTGTCGGTGATCAGTACAGATGGGATTCCGTGCAGACGGACTACGTTGGTCATGAAGACAATGGCTAGCTCCACAGCAGAAGACACTTTCTGCAACGGTACGAAATGCGCCATTTTGGTTAGGTGGTCCACAATGGTGAGTATGGTGGTATGTCCGGTCCTGGTTCGGGGTAATTCCACGACGAAATCCATGGACACCGTGTGCCACGGGTATGGGGGTACAGGGATAGGGTGTAGCAAACCCACAGTGGGTCGGGTTTGGGTTTTTCTTTGCGCGCAGGTTGTGCAGTGGGTTATATAGCTGCGAACATCATCCTGCATAGCTGGCCACCAGAAGTGTCTACGTAAGAGGTCCAGGGTCTTGTGATACCCAGGGTGCAAGGACAGCACATGGTCATGGCACATGTACAACGCTTTTTGTTGATGGTGCGGCAATGGTAGAAAGTAGTTGTCGTCTTTATAGAGGAACCCACCACTGGTAGTGATTCCCGACAGGTCTCCGATCCATTCTTCTGGTTTCTTTACTTTGAGGTCGTCTTGCAACTGGGACAGGAATGAGGAGGAGAGGATTACTCCCTGAAAACACCGTTCCGGTAGAATGGGAGATGGTGTCGGTTTGTCTCCTGCTTCATAGGTTTCCCCGAGTCTGGACAGGGCGTCTGCTTTAGCGTTTTCTTTACCAGGACGGTATGCAATCATGAAGTCATATTCATTGAAGAATAGCGTCCATATCAATTGACGGGCAGTGAGAGCCCTGGCAGAGCGGAGGAATTGTAAGTTCTGATGGTCCGTATAGATGGTGACGGGGTGTCTGGCGTCCTTCAGGTAATGACGCCACTCCTCGAAGGCTGCCTTGATGGCTAGCAGTTCCCGATCGGATACCGTGTAGTTCCGTTCCGCGGGTTGCAGCTTTCGGGAATAGTAGGCTACAGGGTGTAGGAGACCCGATGTGGCATCCCTTTGGGATAGTACTCCCCCCAGATCGTCCTGTGAGGCATCGGCCTCGACAACGAATGGGTGTTCCGGATTGGGGTGTATCAGGACGGGTGCACTAGTGAATCTGGTTTTCAGATCGTGAAAAGCCTTCTCAGCTTCAGGGTTCCATGCGAACTTGATTCCCTTGCGCAGCAAACGTGTGATGGGAGTGATGATGTCAGAGAATCCCGAAATGAAGCGACGATAATAGTTGGCGAAACCCAGGAATTGTTGGACCTGTTTCAGGGAATCCGGGGAAGGCCATTGCAACACGGACTCGACCTTTCTTGCATCCATACTGATTCCTGCTGGGGTCAAGATGTGTCCCAAGAATTCTACCTTGGTAGTGTGAAACACGCTTTTTTCCAGCTTGACGTACAGGCCTTGTTGCAGCAACTTCTTGAGGATGCTATGGACGTGTTGGATGTGGTCTGGAACACTCGGGGAATAGATCAGTATATCATCGATATATACTACGCAATACTGATCGCTATGTTCTCGCAGTACCTCGTCGATGAAGAATTGGAAGACAGCAGGAGTGTTACAAAGCCCAAAGGGCATGACCTGATACTCAAAGAGGCCGTATCGGGTCCGGAACGCTATCTTCCATTCATCCCCCTTTTGGACTCTTACCAGATGATAGGCCCCACGGAGATCTAGCTTAGTATATATCCTAGCGTCTTTCACTTGATCCAGTAGGTTGGAGAATAAAGGCAAGGTGTATCGGTTCTTGATAGTGATGTTGTTCATGGCTCTATAGTCGATGCAGGTTCGCAGATCCCCTCCTTTCTTTGCTACGAAGAAGAGTGCCGAAGAAACGGGTGACTTGGAATGGCGTATGAAGCCATTTTGCAGGTATTCGTCCAGATATGTGCAGCAAGAAGATCTTTTCCATCATTTCAAACCTAAAAAACGCTGGGGCACCAAAGGCACCCACAGTCAAGTCGAACGAGTACTGTGAGGACCTAGCCACCTTTTTCATAAACAAGGTGGAAAACATCTACAAAACCTTCCCTTCGACGGTTTTGGGTAGTGATCCCGAGGGTCCATCTCCCTCTGCCCATACATTAGCCACCTTTTCACCCATTACTGAAGAAGAACTTACTACACTTTGCAGGAAGGTTAAATCTGGTTCCCCGACTGACCCTATGAAGCCGGAACATCTGAGGAGGCTACTATCTGTTTTACTCACACCACTGGGCCAGATCATTAACCTGTCTCTGGCCAGGGCCATTGTCCCCAGGGCATGGAAGCAGGCCGTTGTCTTGCCACTTCTAAAGAAGCCAACGTTAGACCCGACTAAACTGGAGAACTTCCGCCCTATCTCCTTGTTGCCTTGGATCTCTAAAATCACCGAAGCGCATGTCAATTCTATTCTGTCTAACTACTTGGAGGAAAATCACATTTTGGATTCCTCTCAGTGTGGCTTCCGTCGTGGCCTTAGTACTGAATCAGCCCTCCTAGCCGTATCTGAACATCTGAGAGCAGCTTTGGATGAGGGATGGACCTCGGCACTGATCCTATTGGATCTGAGTGCCGCTTTTGATACGGTCTCGCATCAGATCCTGATTCAAAGACTAAAGGAGGCCGGCATTGCAGGCGCTGCTTTGACCTGGCTTACTTCTTTTCTCTCAGACAGGTCTTTCCAAGTCTCGGCTCCCCCTTTTTCATCTAGGGTGTATTCCATCAAACAGGGGGTCCCACAGGGCTCTGCGCTAAGCCCGACACTTTTTAACTTATATGTCCAGCCACTGGCTAATCTAGCCAAAAGGAGAGGGCTGACGATTGTGTCATATGCAGATGACACTCAACTTGTAGTCGCCCTCTCCAATGATTGCCAAAATGATGCGGCCAAGTTTCAAAGTGGCTTGGCGGATGTAGCAGAGTGGCTGACTGCCAATTGCCTACAGCTCAACGCCAGCAAGACTGAGGTCTTGCTGGTCGGGAAGGATCATGAGCTGTGGAGCGAGCATTGGTGGCCCTCCTCCCTGGGACCTCCCCCCATTCCAAAAAAGGTGGTGAAAAATCTGGGTGTATGGGTTGACTCGGCGCTGAGCTTCCAAGCTCAAACTAAGAAGGTGGCGGCGACATGTCTTGGCATTCTGCGTAGTCTTAGACCCATGTTGGGTTTCTTTGACCCCTCCATTCGGCAGACCATTGTGCAAGCATCTGTCCTATCTAGATTGGACTATGCCAGCGTGCTCTATCTTGGGGTCAATAAGACCGAGATCTCAAGACTTCAGAGGGTCCAGGATGTCGCCGCCAGAACTCTCCTTGCCATGCCCAGCCGCTGCCCCACCTCTAGCACCATTCGACGGCTACACTGGCTGCCAATGGAGAGGCGGCTGGTGTTCAAATCTCTCTGCTTTGCTTTTAAGATCTTGAAATCCTCCACCTCTGGTATAGTATCCGGCCTGCTCTTGATCTACACTCCCTCGCGCCATTTGCGCTCTACTGGCAAACATTTTGTTTCTATACCACGGGTTAAGAGGGCCTGCGCTGGTGGTCGCTCGTTCCGCGTTCTGGCTGCCAAGCTCTGGAATGATCTTCCGTCTCACATCCGGAGTATGGACAACTACTTATCCTTTCGTAAAGTGCTAAAGACCCATCTGTTCCCTCATTATGTTTCCCCTCTTTTGTCCCACTTGTCTTTCTTGGCCCTTCCTCTCTCCTCTTAGGTGGGATACTCGCAGTTTTAGCCTCTTTTTTGCTAAGCGCCGGGACGCCCCGTAGCTGTGGCAGCTGTGCGCTCTACAAGCTATCTTAACATAACATAACAGATGGGTACTTTCCTTTTCAGTGAGGGAATACACACGACAACAAGGCAGCTTGGATCCCGGCAATAGGTCAATTCTGCAGTCGAAACTGCGATGGGGAGGAAGCATGTTGGCTTTTTGTTCGTCGAACACCGATGATAAATCGGCGTAGGCTTCTGGCACTGTTCCTTGCGTGATAACACCCATTCCCATGAGAGGAAGAACGTGGGTTTGCACGGCCCGTGCGTTGGTGTTCCCATGTCTTGGGTAGCAGGTGCGGCTGCAATATGGTGAATCGAGGGTCATTCGTCTGTTTGCCCAATTGATGAGAGGATTATGGGTAACAAGCCAGGGGAGTCCCAGAATCAGTTTAAACTGGGGTGCGTCTATGACATCAAAGGCGATGGACTCCTTATGTTCTTCTGTCCCACATGTCATCGTCATGATGTCCGTCTGGTACCGGATTGGTCCAGAGGTCAAGTCAGTGCCATCTACTGCTTTTACCGTTTCTGGCCTGTCCTTGGTTATCACAGGAATTCCGAGGTCTTCCATGTATTGGGTATCAATAAAATTACCTGTAGCTCCTGAATCGATGAGAGCCTTTACGTTCCATGATTGGCCTTTACTGGATTGTAACGTTACTGTGATACCCACATGTTGGTTGTGTTCGTATGGGGCCGATGAGAAGGTCTTATCTGACGAACAACCCAGTAGACCGACCTTTCCTTCTACTGAGTTAAGTCGTTTTCCGACCATTCACTACGAGAGACGGGAAGGGCACTGGTCTTCTTTGTCATCGGTTTACTCGGCTTCACAGGGCACTCTTTGACGAAATGGCCGCTTTTGCCGCAATACAGACACTGGTTTTGGCGACGTTCTTTTTCGGCCTTAGACAGGGGTCCACGTATGCCGCCTATTTGCATGGGTTCCGGGGTGTCCGGTATCCGAGGACCTTCTGATCTGGGTTTCTCCCGGAATGCTGGATATCTGGCATCGATACCTTTGGTTTTTTCTATTTTACGTTCCTGCATTCTGAAGTTCATTTTAACAGTTAGGTCTATGAAGGGACCGATGTCCTCTGGGGGATCTGATATTTGAGAAATAAGGTCCTTCAGTTCCTCACGTAGTCCTCGGTAGAACACGGACACCATCTTGGTCTCAGGCCATTTGGCTTCAACGACCAACCTGTTGAACGTGGTGATGTAATGTAAGAGGTCTGTGCTGCCTTGTTTGAGGTTGAGGAGTGCGTTGTCAGCTGCCTGCATAAGCGTATGTCGGGCAAACATTCTACGCAGGGTTTCTTTGAACACAGGTAGACTATACAACATGGGGTCGTCATTTTCCACCAACGCTATGGACCATTGCGCTGCGTCTCCACCCAGATACGAAAGGATGAACGCGACCTTCGAAGCATCATCGGGGAAGGCGGGACCACGAGCCATGAAGTGTAGCTGGCACTGGTTGAGGAATATGCTGTATTTAGCACTGTCCCCGTAAAAGCGTTCTGGGGCTGCCAGCTGGACTGGATGAGAAGCCACCACCTGTATAGGAGGGATAGAGCCCTGTGCTGGGGGCGAGGACCCCCAAGGATTGAACGTAGGTGGTTGTAACACACCTATCTGTATGGGTCTAACCGTGGGTGACTGACCGGAGGCCAACTGACCCAAAACGGAGGTCCTCATCCTCGGCTCCAACCCCTCAGCCTGGGACGACTCCTGGTGGCCAACGACGCTGGGAGCAGCCCCGACACCCACCGACCACGCACGCAACCTGGGAGTCATCCTCGACTCAACGCTCTCCATGTCCAAGCAAGTCAACGCAGTCTCCTCCTCCTGCTTCAACACCCTCCGCATGCTTCGCAAGATCTACAGGTGGATCCCGACAGACACAAGAAGAACAGTCACCCAGGCCCTCGTCAGTAGCAGACTGGACTATGGGAACGCCCTCTACGCGGGAGCCCCGGCCAAGCTCATCAAGCGACTGCAACGCATACAAAACGCCTCCGCACGCCTGATCCTCAACGTACCACGCCACAGCCACATCACCCCCCACTTGAGGAACCTGTACTGGCTCCCCGTCGACAGGAGGATCACCTTCTCATCCACGCACACAAGGCACTCCACAAAACTGGCCCAGCCTACCTCAACAGACGACTCTTCTTCTACGTCCCCAACCGCCAGCTCCGCTCCGCCGACCTCTCCCTCGCCACCGTCCCTCGCATTCGAAGAACAACCACCGGCGGCAGATCCTTCTCACACCTCGCCGCCAAGACCTGGAACACCCTTCCACTAAGCCTACGACAGACCCAAGACCTGCTGACCTTCAGGATGCTATTCAAGACCTGGCTGTTCGACCAGTAGCAGCATCCCCCCCCCCCTTCCCTCTCCCCAGCGCCTTGAGACCCTCGCGGGTATGTAGTGCGCTCTACAAATTCTGTGATTGATTGATTGATTGTAAGGCATTGACATCCTGCCGCAAACTCTGATTTTCGGCTTGTATGCTAGTCAACATAGCAGCTATGTCCTGCAGGGTAATGTTCTGGTTGTTCATGTCACCCGGGCGAGATGATCGGCTTGGGCTTCTGATTCTGTCAGAGACCCCACAAGCCTTACCTTCTGCCTGTAGAGTAGTCTCGCAGGGATGACATGGACAACCTCCATCGTCTCCCACCTACTTCCCTGTCCTACCTTGAATAGTACCAGACCGGGGATTGGTGAAGACTGGGGGAAGGAATCCTCAAGGGGTGGTGTACCGTGTGGTATGCTGAGGCACAGACTGATACCCGATGGGATCGTTGCCTTTCTGGACCGTCAGCCTGAAATGACAACCAACAAGCAATCACTACTGCGTCAACCAGCATACATACACACACTAGGCTAGGGAATGGTAGGGAGAATTACAATAGTCACCTGAAAGAAAGTGTCTTTAGTTATGGATCTCCTGGTAGGTGCTTCAGCAACCCAGGGTCTTGAAATGGCCAGAAGGCGCACCTGCGCTGAGCACCACGGAAGCAGGGGGGTAGAGGATTCCCAGGAACGGTAGTTACAGTAGGGACACTCCTGCGCTGTTGCTATGTGGTAATAGCGGCAAGGTGCTCCTGCGTCATGTGAAGGAAGAAGGGAAGGGGGTGGTGACGCGCTCCTGCGCTCACCGGGATACTGGCAAGGGCGGTGACGTGCTCCTGCGCTCACCGGAATGCTAGCAAGGGCAGTGACGCGCTCCTGCGCTCACCGGGATGCTGGCAAGGGTGGTGACGCGCTCCTGCGCTCACCGGGATACTGGCAAGGGGCAAGGGCAATGATGCGCTCCAGCGCTCTCCAGGTTTCTGGCAAGGGGGGTGACGCGCTCCTGCGCTCACCTGGATGCTGGCAAGGGTGGTGACGAGCTCCTGCGCTCACCGGGACACTGGCAAGGGGCAAGGGTGGTGATGCGCTCCAGCGCTCACCGGGATGCTGGCAAAGGGCAAGGACGGTGATGCGCTCCAGCGCTCACCGTGGATGTTGCAGGAAGAAAGGAGAGAACTCCATCTCTCTATTTGGAGTAGCAGCGCTCCTGCGCTGACCGGATCTGGAGATCGCGTGAGGCACTGCAACGCGTTTAGAGAGCGTGCAGGAAACAAGCAATGTCGAAGCCTCCGTAGAGTGCGAGGCAAGGAAGGGTTCGTGCCGGCAGGGAAATGGATTCTACTCCAAGCACGTAGCGTCTCAATCAGAAGCACCAGGCGCCGTGCGTAGTGGAGTTCTAAGTGGTGCCACCCGGAAGTGATCAGGTGGTGACCTGCGGTACTGCATGTATGGGGGAGAGCACAATAGACTAGACAGACAACCGTTAGCACGCACTCCCCCGTACGTACGAACATGACAAATATTCCCCGTCGAATCTTCAATTGCCGTAATAGTATTTTTAGCCTCCTTGCATCTAATTTTCTTGGCCAAGCATCTACCAGTTGCCTCACCAAACTCATAGCACTCTCTCCTGAAAAGATGATATTTCTTTGCTATGTCTTTTGCCCACTCCTCATTTATCCTGGCCTTACAGCATGCTACCTCAGTTTGTGCCTGTGTAGTGTCAAGTTTCCCCTTAACCGCCTCTATCAACGCATATTTAGCACATTGTAACTTATCATATAGCCCCAGTAGATCCTGCCTAAGTTGTTTTTGTACATGTAGCCCAAAGCTCAAAATCTCTTCCCTAAGCCCTGCCTTCATAGCATCCCAGACTATGTCACATTTGGTGGAGTTTCGATTTATGGCCAAAAATTCGGTTAACCACTGTCGTATATGACAAATAAATTCTTCGTTTAATAATAACTTCCTATCAAAGGAAAATGTTCCTCGGGAGCGTGCCAAACCATACATTGTACGTTTTAAAAGTACAGGGTTATGATCCGAGGTAATTCAGGGAAAAATCTGTATATGTGCATCTGTTAAAAAAGTTTTGGTCACAAAAAATAATCTAACCTGGCTAACTTTTGATGTGGGCAGGAATAGTATGTGTATCCTAGGTCTGGATGTTTCAACCTAGGCCATACATCAACTAAGCCATGTTCGTATATAAGCTGTTGTAAGGCTTTAAAGACCCTCGGTTTCCTGCCATAATATTTGTCTCCCCCCGGCCCATGGGTCACTTCTCCTAATTGAATATTAAAGTCCCCCGTCAGTATCAAGGGAGTTGCCCAGGCAGCCAATTCTATATTCAAATATTCAATAACCTGAGCTTCATCATTATTAGAGCCATATACAGAACATATTGTAAATTTCTCATTAGCCACTACACACTGAATCATAGCCCAACGGCCATACTTGTCTGCTAGACTTTCAGTTACTTTTAATAAATTACTCTTGGCGAGGATAGCAACGCCTCTGGTGGTGGTGCCTTGAGAGGTATAGACTAGAAGCTCATACTCTAACTCCTTTAGTATGTTATGTTTACTCCATGAAACGTGTGTCTCTTGGAGACAGACCACATCGGGGGACATATTCCTAATTTCTCGTGCCACTCTTTGCTGTTTGGCCCTTTCATTAAGGCCTTGCACATTAAACGTACATACAAATAAAGATGCCATTTTTTAGCCTGGATCAGTGCTACAGAAAACACTCCCTTTCTCTCTTAACAACATCTCTTTTCCTTTTGTAAGTTCTGCACTAACTACTGGCTTTTTAACAATTTTTACCCTTCCTTCCCCACCCCCCGTGGTAGCCACCCCCCTCCCCACACCAACAACCCAGCCCTCCTCCCCTCGACTGCCTCCTCTACCAGCGAAGGCCCCCCATCCTACCCTCCCCAACATAGAGGCTGGTAGACCCAACGGTCTACAGTGATGGAGAGCCTCGTAAAAGACCTATCCCCCAAATCCCCCCAGTTCACCAATACCCACAAACCATGTTTGTTAAACACAAAACCTTGAAAATGAAAAAACAATTAACTATAGGGGAATAGCCATAAGCAAAAAATCTAGAATGCGGTTTAGCGTGGACCAAGAAGACTGCAAACATTCCTTCCCCTAGGGCTTAATTTCTTGTAGGTACTCTTTGGCTTTTAACTCAGATGTAAAAAAATCTCGTTTTATCTTTATATATTGTTTTCAATTTAGCTGGATTTAAAAGAAATGCTTGAGCACCTTTGTCCTGAAAGGGACTAATTAACTGCGGTAGCTGCCACCTTTTTTCCACCGTGGCATGGCAAAAATCGGGACGAACAAAAAACTCGATTCCTGCCGCTCTTCTCTGTCTATCTGGTCTGGCCAGGTCGTATAGAGCCTGCCTGGATAAAAAAATTGGATAAACATATCAGAATAGCTCTAGGTCTCGTATTAGATTGATTTGGTCCCGTCTGATTCTTCAGCCGGAAGGGTAACCGATGGGCACGTTGAATCTCTGTATCCCATGTCCACTGTGTCAGTTCCGGGAAGGCTTCGGTAAAAAGTTTCACCACATAGTTCCTGGGGTCTGAGCCTTCAACCCCTTCAGGTACACCAAGAATTCTTAAATTATTGCGCCGGAGGTGGTTTTCCACGTCCTCAAGCTTCCAGGATATATCATTCCTCTGCGTCGTCAATGCATCCGTGGCTGCTTTCTGCACAATCATTTCATCTTCAAGAGTGGAAATTCGAGTCTTGGCTTCGGAAATCCTTTCTACGATCTCTGAGCAGGATTTAGCCACCCGCCGGATTGAATTCTGTAGTTTTCTACAAGCACCTTGGGTTTTTTGGCTTTCCGCCCGACTTTCTTCTCTGTGCGACATCATTGTTTCATATATTACTGCTAGCGAGATTTTGCCTGGGCGTCCTGATGGAGTTTCCAGATCATGTCTCGGGCCCCCTCCTCCTAGTATACTCCCATAGTTGGCGTCCTGATACTGGTTTTCCCCTGGGAGCTGTCCAGAGATGGCAGGCCGTTGTGGTATAGATAACATGGCAGGTAGTGTTTTTTTGCGTATTGTCCCGGAGCTGGACATCCTATTATGCTTTCCAGGGGTCTCCTCATCCAGAGTTATACTACTAGTTCCACTCCACCGCCTATTTGTGGTGCCAAGAGGATCGTCAGATATCTGTAGCGATTCCTCCCATGACGAGTTAGAATGGTCCGAGAGTGAAAAAAAGGGACCCTCGATATCCGTCTCCATCGGGTTTAAGCCATCTTTTAAACCATCATAGGCAACTGTTACTGGCAGCCTGTCCTCAGGTACACTTAGGACCCCACTTAGGACCCCCACTTCTTGCCTCTTATCTGCTGATGCTACAGATACCATATCTGGCAATGTCCCACTCATAATGTTTTGCACCGAGGCCTGCCGTTCTTGCACATTCGACCCATCATTTAGTAAAGGGCTGCCTGGAGAATCAGCCTCCCCCCTTTGCTCCACATTCTCCATATTCTGTCCCAAAGGCCCTATATTTCCCTGGCTCACCTCTGCTGAGACTGCCACGGGGTCTGCTTCCTCAATGGTGTCCTTTCCCTGATCCAGTTTCTTGCCTTTTCTGGCCGCCATGAAAATTGCGGGAGTGACTCTTTTCCCACTGCCGGCAGCACTTAGCAGACTACCGCTGTCCTCAGCCACTCCACATCGTTGTTTGTCTTGGGCTGTTTCCGGGAGCTTGCTCAGCGCGGTATTGCTTCCTACACCGCGAGTCTTTCCGCTCCTGGTGTTCTTCGGCGGCATCCTTTCCTCTATTACACTCCAATCCTGTCCTGCAGCCAACCGCTGCAGGGCTCCTCGCGCTGGACACAAAAACAAATGGGAGTAGAAGCGAGAGAGTCGGGGGCTGCCTGCTGCAAAACACCGCAATGTAAGTAGCTCCCACAACATTCCTGATTTTCTGCTAATTATTTATCTTCATTCTCCATGCCGCGCCGCATTCTCCCTTCGGGGGGACAGGGAGGTCAGGTTATGAGAGCTCATTCGGCTGAGTGACCAGCCGCCATCTTGCCTCCTCAAAGCTTCCCAGGGGACTATACTGCTCCCTCCTGAAGTGAGCAATATCTTGATCTGTTTCTATTCCCGTATCAGTGCAGGCAGGGAAATAAATCAAAAGTCTGATCCGCTGGGAGCATATTATGTGTTTGTTCCCATTTGGCAGGAGTTTTGAAAATGCTCCCACCCGGCGGGAGCTAACACAAGTTTTCCTGTCTGCCGCAGTGCAGGCAGGGAAACTGCTGTGTCCCGGGGGTTGGCTCCCTGGGACACAGCAAGTGAGTCAGCCCCAGGGGAAGGGGGTCCCCAGGGTCATAGAAGGCTCAGGGAGGGGGCTGCGTGGCCCCCCTTCCTTTTAAATAGTTTAGTGGCCTCTGTGGTGGAATGGAGTCCTTGAACCTTTAGAGGCTCAGGTAGGGAACCCTCTTGTATGTTATAAATCTCCCCGAGGTGGGCTCCGTGGGGCCTTCAAAGACTTGGTAAAGGGGCCACGTAGCCCCCCTCTCATCAGCACCGAGGCCTTTGATGGCTCGGGGAGGGGTCCATGAGGCCCCATCCCCTTTTTTTTGCATTTCGGCCCCGGGGTGGGCTCCTCTGCCCAATAATGGCTTGGGGAATGGTGCATTGCTACCTCCCCTTATCTAATATGGACCTCGGGGTGGGCTCCCCAGAGACTAAAATGGCTCTGGGAGGGGGACAGTGCACCCCTCCCCTTAATTAAACAATGTGGCCCAGGCTGCCATTTTGCTTTTTTTATTGATCTTGCAGGAGTCCCGAGGGATTTTGGCAGAAATTTCCAATTGTTTTTAAATTTAATCCAGTAGGGTCCCTTTGTCACCCCCATGGGGCCTAGGGGGCAGGGTATCCGCATCCTGCACCCTTATATATTTTTTTTTATTTACTTCAGAACGGGACTGAGTCGCCGAGTCTTATAATGGTGGCAAGCTGCATTTTTCTCATGTTGATTGCAGCCATTCGGAGCAGTCTCTCCCTTGGGAGGCTGGCTCCTGCAGGAGCGAGATGGCCCAATTGAAAAAAAGCTCCCTGGATTTGCAAGAGTCCCTCAAAACCAACCGTCCACATATGCAAATATTTTTCACCCTTAATTTCTCAAAAACTAGTAAATGGATGTACACCAAATCACAATCTGTGGACCAAGCCCTAGCTTCCTGCCAAATTTGGTGCAATTCTGTTCAGTAATTTTTGCTGTAACACATGTTTAAGAAGTCCATTGAAAATCCATGGGGATTCTGTGTTTTGGAACCTACTTTTTTTCTCAGCTTCCATGCACAAACTAGTCACAAAGTAGCAGCATTTTGGAAAGTTTCATGCAGATTCATCAAACGTTATTAGCAACACAATAAATGCTTTTCCTATGGAACAGCTGACCTAACTATAACTACCTAGTGGTGACTGCTACTGGGAACTATCTATCTATATTGGGACTAACCCTGGGTGGATTTCGCGTAGCCATGCTATGCGAAACTTTGCGAAGCAGTAAAAAAGCTCCACCGCACTACGCAGAGTTCTGCCTGCGGGCTGAATTGCTTGTCTTACCCATTCGCGTGATGTTTCTGCCGCATGGCAATGCGGATTGCGTGTTTGTGGGGAAATATAGTGCGAACTGCACCACGCGGTCATGCATGGCGCGGCCTTCTTGTTTTCTTCTCTGTTATGGTGCTGGGGCATACTTTTCAATTTTGCCTAAATCTTTTCAATCCTTCTTTCCCCAAACTTTTTTTCAGATTTTTGTAATTTATTATCTTTCCCTTGGTCTTCTTAAGTGTATATTTGTTTTTTTTTCGACTTGGTGTGTTTTTAGTGAGTTTTGTATTGTTTTTCTCTATTACATGCTTTCTAATTTTTTTTACGTCCTTCTCTCTTCTCCCCTAATTGTTTTTATACTTTCTACAATTTCTTTGTCGTCCCCTGCCCCCCCAGCATCATGGCAGAGACCCATGCCAAAAAGGAGGCAAAGAAGAGCCGCCTTCCTTGCGGAAGGTAACACCCAGAAGGGGTCCAGTCCCGGGCCTTGTTTTCAGAGGTGGAGGTGGATGTGGCAGCGCTGTTTTTTTTTGTGCAGCGCCACCTCCCCTCCACCCAGGCAGCAGGCTGCAGGCCTGGGTCCGGGTACGGGCTCCGGGAGCACCAGCAGCTGTGGGTGAGGGTGTGCCGGGCAGTGTATCGCTTCTCTGGGGTCCAGCATACCCACAACCAGCTGACGCACCGGTGGTCCAACATCCTGGACCAAGAGCAGGACCTGCTGGACCTGCTAGGGGTTTAGGTTGTGGGACTTGGTGAGTAGCTAATTATTATTATTATTATTATTATTATTATTATTATTATGTGTTCTATGTTATTGCTAAAAAGAAATCCCAAATAGCAAGCACGCTGCTCACAGAAAGGTAAATTACGTAACATTTCCAAATCTTCTATTATGTGATTGTTATTCTAGGCAGTTGCTCAGCGCTACCTAATTGTACTTGTTTGCAACTTTGTGCTTGCTTCTGGTGATTATGTAAGAACTTAAGTTAAGTAATGCAGACTAGAGAGAGACTCCTTTCCTTTGTCCTGTCACTACTAAGATAGTAAGTATTAGTAATTTAGTGGCGCGGGTTCTCTCACGTCAGTTCTTAGAACCTTTTTGTAGCTTGTACAGTGGATAGTACATGGATAAAAATGCACACACATACAAATACTCAGAGGCAGACATAAACTTGCACATCACTAAAGACACATGCACACATATGCAGGAAGTTAGAATTGCATGTACAACACATTACAAAAAGTAAAGAGGGAGACTCTGAAAGAATTTTTTTGAAAAGTGCACTTGGCATCATATATTTTAAGAACACAATAATGCGGGTACAGTTGTAGCAGCACTGTAGGCAATGAAATGCAAAAACAACCCGAATTGGACTTGGTGCTGAATTGTGTTTGTGACACACAAAGTGGCGACGCAAGTGACAATGTGTAATCAGCGAAAACGGCGCAAAGTGCAATTAGTGAACAGATATATACAGTGAGTATATGTGGTTCACAACAGTAATTTTCAATTTATAATAGAGGCAGTAATTTTTGTTGAACCACAAAGGGTAATGCGCCATCAGTTGCGCTGAGGGGTCGACGACGTTTCGATCCTATGACTCAGGATCATCTTCAGGACCGGGTCGCTGTATATTAGCGGTGCTGAGAAGGACACAGTCCCATGTCCCAGGGGGGTAGGATAACGAATGCAGTGTACATCAGGTTTCCAAGGAAGGAGATCCTGGGAGCAATCCACGTCAATTGATCGTGTTAGCTGGTGCCGTGTCACGGACAAAACATCGGCGGCTGGAAAACGATTGAGGAAGCTCCTCTGTGTACCGCGAATCGGTACCGATGGGGGAGGTCTCTTGTGGTGAGCAGTGGATCCTGGAAAAACAAGGGGACGCCGGGATCAGCGTCTGTCCGCACGATCGTGGCGGACACCGAGGAGCTTCCTCAATCGTTGATCCTGAGTCATAGGATCGAAACGTCGTCGACCCCTCAGCGCAACTGATGGCGCATTACCCTTTGTGGTTCAACTAAAATTACTGCCTCTATTATAAATTGAAAATTACTGTTGTGAACCACATATACTCACTGTATATATCTGTTCACTAATTGCACTTTGCGCCGTTTTCACTGATTACACATTGTCACTTGCGTCGCCACTTTGTGTGTCACAAACACAATTCAGCACCAAGTCCAATTCGGGTTTTTTTGCATTTCATTGCCTACAGTGCTGCTACAACTGTACCCGCATTATTGTGTTCTTAAAATATATGATGCCAAGTGCACTTTTCAAAAAATTCTTTCAGAGTCTCCCTCTTTCATTTTTGTAATGTGTCGTACATGCAATTCTAACTGCCCTCACTAATTATACCGGTTGAGATATTGTTGTTTAACCTTACGTACCTACCCACATCTCAACGTGGTTTATGGGTTATACTCCTGTTGTTATATACACATATGCAGGAAAGCACAGACCCATTTGCACCTAGGGGCACAGCCATGCAAACACACTCAATGGCACGAAATCACTCATATGCGCATCCAAACCCAGATATACATATATGCAGAAAAGTTACACACATAAGCATTCAACCTGACACACAATAACCACGGACATACATATCTACACACAAACATAAACACAGACATACACTGAAGCACACAAATTCAGATGTGCAAGGACATGCACACAAATGCAGCCAAAATGCAGGGCAGTATACCCGAAGTCACAGGCAGAACAGTAACAGATTTTTTGCAAATGTAGCGGGCTTTTAGAGTTTACAGGCCAGTGGTAAGAGCCCTCTTCCCCTCTGCAATGTCAGCTGAATGTCTGAGTGAGTCTCTGAGACAAAATCCCAATAAAAAGGGGAATACATACAATAACAGAGATACTGAGCAGAAGGGAGGAAAAGAGGCCCCAACACACAAACGGTAAAAGGGCACTGTTGATAACATTGAGGCCCTATAACTTCCGATTGATTGCCCTGGTACCCCTGAACTGGAACTCTCACAGCACCCCTTTCTCCAGGGTAGCACATCCTTTTTAGACAATTTAACCATGCACTTAAATTTCGTATTAGACTTGAGCAGACTACAGTTCTACACTGGGGTTGAGTTTTGTGGATTCTTGATGTTTGGGATTATTCTTACTAGAAACTACTTCACTGAATCACTCTACCCATCACGCCCTCTCAAAAACTTTGTCATTATCTCAATTCCTTCTTTATCAATAAGATTGAGACCATCAAAAAGAGTATCCCTTTTAGTTCCCTGCACAATACTCTGTCTTCTGACAATAGAAATACAAGTAATCTTTTGTCGTTCCCTGGGATCAATAAAGAGGACTTAATGGACCTTTTGACAACATTTAAATCAGTGTTGCCCAATGATGCCTGTCCTCCAAGTATTTTAAAATTGGAATTGACTTGTTTCCCAACCTTGGTGTTATCTCTTCTTAATTAATTAATTAATGTATTTATTCATTCATTTATTTGTATAGCGCAACTAATACCCTAAGGTGTCTAGGCGCTTGTCAACCAACATCCTGCCAGCCATGAGATAAAAAAGTGCTAAGGTATTAAAAAATTAAAAATATAACAGAAGTTATGCCTTAAAAAGCCAAGTCTTCAGACCCCTCCTGAAAGAGATCAGGTCAGGTGAGTTTTTAAGTGTGTATGGCAACTGATTCCACAATCTGGCAGTGATGTTTAAAAAACTTTTGCCACCCCAGTTAGAAAGTCGTGATTTGGGGACCTCCACCAACGTATGTGAAGAGGACCGCAGCATTCTGGTTGGTGTGTACCAACGAAAGTGGTCAATCAGATATGCAGGGCCCTGGTTGTGCAGTGCCCTAAAGGCAATGCAAAGTGCCTTAAAATTAATCAATTTTTCCACTGGAAGCCAGTGTAGAGTATTGAGGGACGCCTTTGCAGAAGTGTGTTTTGGTAGTCTAAAGAGCAGATGGGCGGCCGAATTCTGTATAACCTGCAGTTTGACAAGGAGGGCTTTGTTAATTCCAATCAGAAGGCCGTTGCAGTAGAACAGCCTTGATAAGACTAGTGCCAAGACCACTGTTTTCTGCAGGTCCAATGGTATGAAAGGGAAACTTTTCCTCAGGACCTTCAGAGAATAGCAGGTAGCTGAGGTAATCACGTTCACATGGTTGGAAAAGGACAGGGTGGTGTCAAAGATGACTCCCAGATTTTTTGCTTTGGAGACTGGAATGGGGAGAGGGCCTAATTCCGTGGGCCACCAGTCTGAAGACCAGAGGGAAACATCTCTGCCAAAAAGAAGAACCTCTGTCTTATTAGAGTTCAACTTAAGACAGTTCTCTGACATCCATCTACTCATCCGTCTCATAGTGGCGTGAAAATTATGGACTGTGTTTCGGGAGTCATCTGAAGTGGACACTATAATCTGGGTGTCATCAGCATATGACACCATAGCAAATCCATAGGATTTGATAAGCCTGGCCAGGGGGACCACATAAAGATTAAAAAGAGTCGGGCTCAAGGACGAGCCCTGTGGAACCCCACACGGAAGATTGAAACTCTGGGAGCTAAGGCCATCCATTTCCACAAATTGTTCCCGATCCGAGAGGAAGGATATAAACAACGATAGGGCGGCTCCGGCAATGCCTATTTCTTGGAGGCGATGTACTAGGAGGCTATGATCCACCGTATCGAACGCTGCCGAAAGATCCAGTAGGATCAGTGCCGCCATGCCTCCCTTATCTACAGAGCGCCTGATTTCTTCTGACGCCATGATCAGTGCAAGCTTGGTGCTATGTCCACTTCGGAAACCATATTGAGATGGACCCAGGGAGTCATTGCTAAGGATAAATGAAGTCAATTCTTGGTTTATATATTTTTCAAGAAGTTTTGCTGGTAATGGCAGGTGAGCAATGGGACGATAATTGCCTGGGTCTGCTTTATCCAAGTTGTTTTTTTTTAATAGAGGTAGAATTGAAGTCTTTTTCCATTTTTTAGGGAAAATACCAGTTTTAAGAACAAGATTAAATATCTCTGTAAGATGGCAGGCTACTGGCTCAATCGCAGAGAGTATAATCTTAGGGGTGCATGGGTTCAACGGTGAGCCAGATTTGGCGGCAGAAAGAAGTTTGATGACCTGCTCGTGCGTTATAGGTGGAAACGCGGAAAGATGTGCAGAGTCAGGGCTGCTGGAGTTATTAGGAACATAGAGATCCAAACTTCCTGCATCATCAGTTGGAACCAGAGGGTAAAAGATAGAGGAGACACTAGCGTCCTGTACCTCCTCTATACCCACATCACAGAGTACAGACTGTGTGATAGTATCAGCTCCAGATTGCACTGTAAACTTGTCGTAAATACAGCGAACCTTACTGCAAAAGGTGGAAGCCAAGGTATCGCAAAAGGCTTGATCCGGTGTATTATCTTTGTGAACTTACACTTGGCTGAGTTTTTGGACTGTAGCAAACAGTTCTTTAGAATTATTCTTAGCTTTTTTAATGTTTTCTGAAAAGTACTTAATTTTTGCGGTGTGGATCGTTCCTTTGTACTGGGTTAGTAATTCCCTGTAGCGCTCTTTTTCCTTTGTATCATACTTGTGTCTCCAGTGCCTTTCTTGCCTGCAGCAATACCTTTTAAGAAGTCTAAGCTCTTCTGAAAATCAGGGTTCGGTGGGTGCTGTCCTAGTGATTTTCCCAGCTTTTTGAGGAATTGTTGCTAGAACTGACGATCCAATCGTGGTATTCTAAAGCTGCTCTCTCTGGATCTAGGGGTAAGAGTGGTCTGCTCCGGCTAAGTTGAGTCTTAAACTCAGTTTTGTCCAGGCAATGTCATAGGAAGCGCCTGTGGCTTCTAATAAGTGGCAGCCTATTATCAACAGTAAGAGGCAGTGTGAGAGTTAACATGACTGCTGCGTGGTCCGACCACAGTAATTGCAGGGTACCTTTAAATTTCAGGAACGGACAATCTGAAAAGACAGCGTCCAGAAGGTGTCCAGCTCTATGGGTAGGACCTTCAATCAACTGTGCCAAACCTACACTGGTTAGAAGGTCCATAAGGGCAGTCAAGTCTTTATCCTGTTGGTTATCTAAATGAAAATTTAGGTCCCTGAGAATGGTATAGTCCTGGAAACTGACTTTGTGTTCGAGTAACTGCCCCAGGGTTTGTAGAAAGTTAACCCTGGGTCCAGGGGAGCGATAGATCAACATTCCGTTAAAGGAGAACGTGTGATTGATAGCTATTTGAAAGGAAAGCACTTCACAATTAGCTCCGGTAGAAATCTCATTGAAGGAGGCTTTCATATGGTTCCTATAAACAATCGCTAGCCCACCCCCTTTTTTTCCTCTGCGATCTTTCCTAGTGATGGAGAAGCCTGAGGAATAGCCACCACCAGGTCGGGCCCTGAAGTCTCATCTGCCCAGGTTTCTACGACAAACAAAATGTCGAGGTTCTGCCCTTCAACAAAGTTTGCAAATTCAAACTTATGTTTGACAAGCGAGCGTGCGTTGATAAGAGCACACTGAAGCCTTGACTGGGCCTTGTGGGGAATACCGGTGTGTGTGCTTTTGATGTTAAATAGCATTAGATTACATATATGGCATTTCTGAGGGTCTGAGCTTTTTTACACAATTGAGAACTGGACCTAAGCAGCGCGGGAAAGTGGTAGACAGAGCCAGCAGATTGTCTCAGGAGTACGTATACATAGTTACAGGCAGGATCTCAACAAAACCAGCAGCGTGGCTGGCGCTGAGCGCGGGCCGAGCGCGGACGGGCACAGACGGGGTTGCCTTCGGCGCGCCAGCGGCGCGCCACTGTGCGTCTGCGTCAGGGCAGAATAAATAGTGAGGCAGGCTCTGACTGCGTTTGAGCAGCTAGACCGTCAACCGCTCAAAATGGCGGCGTTGATGAAGCTGTCACCCTCTTCCCGCCCGACTCTCTCCACACAAACGGCAGCATTGCACCGCGGTGGACCGGAGAGCAGCGGAAATGCCGGGAAAGGTAAATGAATTAAAATAAGGATTAAAACCAGTCCTAAAAACTATGGACTAAAAATCTAAAATGCGAGCAGCGTAATTAGTGCAAATATATCAGAGCAGCGGCAAGACTGTAAACATAGAACGAGTTAATAATACACGATAAAACCTCGTGAGTGGCTGGAGATGCAGGCACCTAAAATATCCTTTAGGTAGTTGTTGGGGCTGCGCATCCGCGTCAGGGCAGATTAAATAGTGAGGCAGGCACTGATTGCGTTTGAGCAGCTAGACCATCAACCGCTCAAAATGGCGGCCGTCAATGAAGCTGTCACCCTCTTCCCGCCCGACTCTCTCCACACAAACGGCAGCAATGCACTGCGGTGGACCGGTGAGCGGCGGAAATGCCAGGAAAGGTAAATGAATTAAAATAAGGATTAAAACCAGTCCTAAAAACTATGGACTAAAAATCTAAAATGCGATCAGCGTAATTAGTGCAAATATATCAGAGCAGCGGCAAGACTGTAAACATAGAACGAGTTAATAATACACGATAAGACCTCGTGAGTGGCTGGAGATGCGGGCACCTAAAGTATCCTTTAGGTAGTTGTTGTTAATATGTCTCTCAACCAAGGCATAGTCCCCAGTTCCTTTAAAAAGGCAGTCATAGTGCCCTTACAAAAGAAAGCAGGTGAGGATCCCCTCAATCTGCAAAATTATCAGCCAATTTCTCTCCTCCTTTTTTGGCAAAATTGCTTGAGGCACATGTAGCTCAACATCTCTGCTTCTTTATAAAGGCCTCACATTTTCTTGATCCCTGCCAAGCATGCTTTTGCCCAGCTCACTCAACAGAGGCAGTGATCCTCTCAGTAGTAGATGACATGCGAGAGGAAGTAGTTAAAGGCAACACTCAAGCCCAGTCCTCCTCAATCAGTCAGTAGCCTTTGACACGTCGACCATGACCTCATGGCTGACTATGTCAGGTCTGCAGAATTCCAGGACTCAGCATCAGCTGGATGATCTCTTTTCTCAAGGACAGATCTCAGTCAGTTAGACTTTCCCCTTTCAATTCTTCTAAAGTCCAATTGAACTGTGGGGTTCCACAAGGCTCTTCTCTCTCCCCCAGCTTTTTAACTCATGCATTCGCCCCCTGGTCCACTCTCTTAAAAACATGAAAGTTAAAATTTTTAATTATGCTGATGACATGCAACTCCTCTTCACGATTGACAGCACTCCAAATTCCAAGCTGCATTTACAAGACACCATGCTGTTCATCCGGGATTGGATGAACGGCAACCATTTGAAACTATACTCTGACAAAACAGAGATAGTAGTCACCAAAAATAAGCCCGACCTTTGGAGTCCTTCCTTCTGGCCCAATGAGTTGGGTCCCCCTCCCTCTCCAAAGAAGTCGGTAAAAAGACTTACAATTGACGAGGATCCATCTCTGAAACCACAACTTGGCTCAGTGATATCCTCCTGCTTTTTCTAACTTTGCAGAATTAAGAAGATCAAGAAATTCCTCACTACTGACACCTTGGTCCAGGTCATAATAGCTTTGGACATGTCGAGAATTGACTACACCTAGTCTCTTTACGTGGGTCTCCCTAAAAATGTTATGCGGAGGCTTCAGTTGGTCCAAAACCAGAGTGCTTGGCTGATCTATCAGATTCCCAAACATTGCTATATCTCTAAAGTTACAAAAGACCTTCACTGGCTCCCAGTTGCACATAGATCTACATTCAAAACATGTTGCACTTTTTTCAAAGCCTTGCACATGAAAGGTCCGGCATTTATTACATTTTGGATCCACAAGTACTCCCCCAACAGATATCTCACATCCATTCATTTGCACCTGTTAGTGATCCCCCAATTTATGAGGTTTAGGATAGGTGGAATCAGGTGCTACAATGGTCATCATTGTCTGTGTTGTCATTGCCTATATTGCAAAATGTTAACCATACATGTCACATTTGATGCATTAACCCTAATTATAGAACCTGATTTTGCATAGGTCTTTATTGAGCTAAGATGCATATTAATTACCACGATATCCTTACATTGTGACCATTTTGATGTCATGCTGGGGTGATAAACTCTTATGCCTAGTTTTTACTAACTCACCATTGATTTTAACGTAATGTTGCTTTCCCTGTCAACCTGTACAGAGATTTTGCCTGGCAACCTAACGGAGGCCAGAAATATAAATATGGTCCACATTAAAGGGACATTCTGGCTGTATTAGAGTTCATACCCCGGATACATGAACACAATGTTTTTATGTTCTGTGCTTCCTTCTCTACCCTCTTGTCGTTCTAGATTGGATCACTACAAGGATCTAATTGGTGGCACTACTTTATTTTTGGGAGTTATTCATAAACATATTCCCCGTTGCCTCTTTTTCCTTTTTTTTTTGGTCCTGAAGAAGCACCAGGGATCTCCTCCTGAAACCAGTAAGGGCGTGAAACATGTTGACCTAATTAACACAAAACTTCATTCACACACATTTACACCATAGCTACTTAGGGCCATTACAACCCTTCAGTAGCAACACCGTTTGTTTTTTTACTCATGACAGAGGAATCCATTTTTTAAATTGACGTAACACTGATATCCTCTAGTCATTTTTAGACTCACTCACCACCTCACTAGTACTACCTCACACACATCATACAGCAAATAAGATTTCAGAAGAAACAACCCTCCGAGGGACCCGTAGGGCATTGCAGCGCCGGCCCAACGAGGAGCAATCAGCCTATGATGACGCATGACATCCCTTGGGATGTGTGAGGGCTTCCCTTCCTATTTTCTAGACCAACATCTTCTTTCTCTCTTTCAGGAGCAGTGACCCCTTGTTTTGGCTTATACATTGCTTGGGAACATGGGCACTTGGTCAATTATTGGCTCCCTGTCCCCCCTCCCCACCTCCTTCTCTTTTGTTTTGAGTATGCACATAAGCTCCCTGGAAATGGACGCAATGGCCCAATCAAGCACAAGTTGATGTTCAAGAGAAGGTCAACATGTTTCTTGCCTCATTACTGTCAAAAAGATCATTACAATTCATTCGGACCAACGTCCTAATCTACTCATATGGGGGTCGGTGATAAGTATCTGTGAGTTATGCCATACCCTTCAAATGATCATACTAGTATGCAGTATACTTCAGGATAAAACAGGCCAAATATAGAGATAACTGCATCTCAGCCATGAATGGCAGAGCAGAACGCTCACCGACGTGTCAGGTACAGAAAAATGTGAGCGCGTTTAGCAGTCGACCTACCCCTCCTTCTGCCACCTCGGCAGATGGTAGGTGTTAGACCTGGCTTTTTCAGCGGGGGTATCCCCAGACTTTTTGCTTCTTGGCCTCCTATTTTTGACCCTGTTTTTGTTGGTTTTAGGACTCTGGGCCCTTTACCACTGTTATTCAGTGCTAAAGTGCATATGACCTCCATGTACATTGATTTTATGGATTGGTGTTTCCATGATTTGCTTATTTGGTTTACCACTAGGTCCCTAATACAGTGCACTGTGGGGGATATTCTCAAGAACGTGTGATAATTACCGCAAAATTAGCTTAACGCAACTTTGCACATCGCAGTCCATCGCGGGAAAATAACGCTGTGTTAACGTTGTATTCTCAACACAGCGGTACCATGCGATAGTCTCACGTGTCAAATGACCGCGATAAAATGACCGTGACGGCAAAAAACCGCGAAACACGAACGAGAAAAAAGTTGCGATGTGGCCAACCGCGATAAAAAACTCAGCGATAACCAGCAACAGGCCTGCAATTCCCACGCGTCATGCGGGAAAATGCACTATAAAAGCACAGAAAAACACAAACAAAATAATACAAACTGCGAAGCACCATGGAGGAAGCCGGAGCAAGTACAGAGGATGACCAGAACCCCACAAGCCCCCAGGAGGACCAGCCTGGGACCTCGGGGTCACGGAAGGGCAAGGAGAAGAAGACGAGGAAGACGAGGTTCAGTCCGCAGGAAAACAGGATCATCATCACAGAGGTGATAGAACACCACCAACAACTGTTCGTCACCTCCAACGTGTCATTGGCAAATAAAAATGCAATATGGCAGTCCATCCTGGACAAGGTGAATGCAGTCGGAGTGAGGAGGAGGACAATTGGAGAGGTCAAGAGGCGCTGGAATGATGCGAAGCGCAAAACCAAGAAGAAACTCGCTGACAACCATCAGGCAGCAATGCAGACTGGAGGTGGCAGTCCAGCGGAACACCAGGAGCTGGATGAGATGGAGGAAATGGTGGCCACAGTCATCAGTGGGGAGACGGTGGCAGGAGTTGGGGGTCCGGACACTGCTCGACATGACCTGACACAACAGCACCAGGGTGAGTACCGAACAGGGACTGGGGGGACGGGGGAGATGGGCACAATGGCACACATGCACAATTAAGTAGAGCACACTGCACACCCACAATGACTCTGGATCATGTCCCTGATCCCCTTGGCACACTGCAGCACACATACAAACAGCAAGTAGGCCCCCGTCCACTATGGGCACAAAGGGGTCCCTCCCCACACAGCACCAATCTCACAACCAACCCATGCACACGTGTCAAAACCAGCAAAGCTGCGTGTCTGTGAGCCACACTGACAATGCAAGTGACACTGCATGACGAACAGCATGGCTGCAGTCCAATTATCATGACATGGTGCACGCCACGACACTGAGGTGGCTGAGTGTGGAACACATCCGTAAAGGAGCAGGTCACACTCTGACACATCCACGTGCACAAACAACCCCTGACGTCAACAACACATCTGCGGATAAACCATGCCCAAGAGTCCAAAATCCGAACTAGAGCCAAAATTAGCCAAGTCTGCAACATCTCAGCACTGTAGAAGCACAGAAGTCAAAGGCACACCGCCTCAAAGGGATAAGGGGCAGCAAAATCACAGCTGCAGGGGCGACTCTCCCACAATGCAGCACACACACATAGCAATAACAGCACATCATCATTGACGACAATGTGGTACAAAGTGCAACACTCTCACTACAGAACAGAGGACACAACTGGTTCCGCTTGTGCGTAGAAACTGGCCAATCACATCTGGCATAGCAGGAAACTGTGAGATGATAATGTACGTGTACAACCTCACATCCGTGATGTAGTTCAAATGTCCACTGTCCCGCATCAAATAGTCAGCTCCTCCCAAACAGTCACAATGTACATTGTCATGCAGTCTGTATGTAAACTTGAACAATGCGTCAACATACATGTCAACACAATGTTAAAATGCATCTCCCCTTCACATTGCAGAGGGACAATCAACACCTCCTGCAGAGCAGACCAGACAACTCATCAGTGATGATGAAGAGGACCTCCACACCTTCGACACCGACGCCCTACAACAGCTCATGGACAGCTACGGCAACCCACCTCCAGGAGCAGGGCAGCCCAGCTGCATCGAGGAGACCCCACCCCCTGCACAGACCACACAGCAGGAAGCACCCACCACCACGGCTGGCTCCCAGCACCTCACCGAAGAACACATCGCATTCCAAGGCCATGTGTTAGACTGCCAGAAGGAGGTGGCTGAACAGGTGCGGGTGGGGTTCGACCTCATGGCAGCCAAACTAGATGACATACGTGGGTGTCTAAGTCCCATCAGGGACCACTTACACTCCCTAACGGACACCCACAGTTCGCTCCATGATGTCCAACAATCCATGCCCGACATCGCTGGAGTCATGACTCTGAGAGGAGAACAACTGTCTAGTCAGAGTGGCCTCAGCGATGTCAGCCGAGAGTTGGCACAGATGCTGAGGATAATGGAGAACATGGAGCGGATGCATGCGGAAAGAATGGCTGCCACGGATGCACACCAGCGAAAAGTTGTTGGGATCTTCCATGCCCTGCAGATCCTCATCATCGCATTGCTGCCACTAAGGCAGTCGCTGATGAATGCTGCTGGTACTTCTACACACACATCTCCGGCCCCTGATGTGTCAGTGGCACACAGTGCTGCAGACCAAACATCAGCACCCACATGTCAGACAGATGACATAGAGGACGAAGATGCGGGTGATTCCACCTTTGTAGTAAGAAGGAGCCAGTAGCATTCTTCTCCGCCATATGCCCTGTTTCAGCTTGGTTCTGCCCTCTGCATCATGCCCTGTAACAACACCTCCCACTGTCCCCCGAAACACTCTGCGACACTCACCTTGGACCTCGACATGGACTGCCATATTTTGTTTGCTTACCAATGACACAGCAATCAGACTGCGGACTGTACTCTTCCTCTTCCGATGTACTTGTCAATCCCTAAATGACTCTGGCTGGCCCTCCACTGGGCTACAATGTAATGTGGGGTTTGCATGGCCATGTACTGCTCCAGCTCCGACACTCCACCGAATGTGAATAAATCATTCAAATTCACACAGATGTGTCATGTCCATAATCGATCAAGTATGAAAGTATGGATGAATGTAAGGACATTGATTGCCCAAAAAGGTACACCCTGGGAAATGAAAGCAATGCGCATGTTTGACCGTGACACACATAGGAAGTGAGATGACTGGGAATGTGTGCACTAGCTGTGGCCTCATTGCTCTGAAACAACAATCGCGCAATTCCTCAACTTTGCCCCACGCAATGTTAGAAATAGGGCTGGGTATGAAATGTCAAAGTCGTTGGCAGGCCTAAAGTAGTGTCCCCCATCACATTTGACAACAGAACATCTCTTCGCATACCTACTCACACTCAACTGGGTGGACACAGCCTGTAGTGATGGATCACATTGATCCACATGGCAAGAATATGGACACCATACTCACATTGCTGAAGACACGTAAGAGCACAGGTCTATCAGCAACTATCCCAACCACTATGTCTGGCTCACAGAGGTGGAGCTGGCAATAGGGACTCACCCCTAAGTGAAATGCGTCAGTCAGTCCCTCCCTGTGTACGGACAATGCTCATTGAGGCACACGATTTGTCATTCTAATCAACACTCATCACAGTTGAACACTAGTGAAGTTGCGTAGACTTTATTGCCATGTGCGTGTCAGTACGGGCAAGACAAGGGCCACAACATGCAGACCAATGCATCAGACACTAACAGGCAGCATTCGGTCACGGTACAGTTCCACGTGACAGGCGTTGTGCATGCGCCCGGGATGTTCTGCCATTGCGTTGGTGGCTCTCGTAGAACCGGCACTCTTCTGACCTGCGGCAGTTATGTGGATGATATGCCACAGCTCGGAGCAATGAGTCGTATGTGTGTGCAACGTTTGGACGTATGGGTTGTTGTGTACGTAAGTGTCAAGGGCATTCCATGCAAGAGTACCTCGAGCAAGAACTTCTGTGTGTGGGGTGTGGATACGTTGGTCTTTCATTAGCGCTGTGCGTAGTGTGGGAGTCGTCATCATCTGCTATGGTATCTCTCTCAGGGGGTGCCTGCCGCATGCAAGACCAAGGTCGGAGGTGCAGATGTCCTTCCGCCTTATGTATTGAGACAAAGGAGCTTTCATCCCTAATGTTAGTCTGACTACTGCTTGCATTCTGGAAATGTGATGTGGCTTTCGCGCTGCAATTGAGGCTAGGCCTTAGGCTTATGGTGCACCAATAGCGATACACACACAACAGTTGGCATGCATGAGCCAAGAGCCCGAGCGGCCTTGCGCTCCTTGTACAATCCCTTCGTGCGCGGCCGCCCTCCGGGTGCATGCAACATTGCAACATTGTCGATTGCGGGCCGTGTGGCGCAGACACTGCAACAGAGACACACGCATCAGTTGGTTTCCTGTCCAGCCCAGAAATGAACCACGCCCAGAGCCCAGGGATAATTATTCACACCCCTACGCTGGCCTGGCGTACGCCGACCCAGCCCACTCGGCTTACGTATAAAGGGGGGACGACGACGCTACGTGTCCCAGTTCTTCCCCACTGCTGGAAGTGACATGGCTGCGTCCGCCTGGCATATCACGAGACTCAATCAGAAAGGGTCCATGACTTGCGTTGCACAGAGTTGGTGGCACCAGAAACACTGCGGCAGGCACGGGCCTACCGCCACAGGACGGTGACTTTTGGTGCACCGAGGTAGGGGCACCTTCGGTGCTGAGCGGGTGTGCAGCCTGCGATGATGCGCCGTTCTGGCGGTCCGGACTGGTAAGGATTTGTGTGAGCCCTGCTGGACCGCAGTGTAGGGCTGAGCCAGCAGGCAGCGCGGGCCTACCGCCACGTGGCGTTGCCTCGCGGTTCACAGAGTTAGTGGCACCTATAGAGCTGAGTGGGTGTGCAGCCTGCGATGATGCCGTGTGCACTGATATGATCTCTGCCAATGCGAAATCAAGACCCAGAATCACGTGTGACACCTGGTGGCCCACGGGGCGGGGCTGCATGATGTGGAGGCTGCCAAGGTCGCGGGCACCGGGCTTGGAGCTTGCACCGGCACGTGGTGGGCCCTCTTGGAGACACGCTGGTGGCGGAAGGTGAGCAGTGAGGCCTGGGTGCGCAGGGGCGGGCAAACACCGCTGGGCGGCGGGAGAGGCTGGGGTGCAGCAGCCTGTGTGCGCGGGGCGGCCAAGCGATGATGGCGTGTGCAATGTTATGAACTCTGCCATTCATAAATCTGGACTCTGTTTCAGATAAGGGACCTGGTGGACTGCAGTGTATACCGGCACGTGGTTGGAGACACACTGGTGGCAGCAGGTGAGCAGTGAGGCCTGGGTCCGCAGTGTCAGCACTCTCTCTCCCTCTCTTCCTTTCACTGTCTCTCTCTCTTCCTCTGTTGCTCTCTCTTTCCTTCTCCCTCTCTTCCTTTCACCGTCTCTCTCTGTCTTCCTCTGTTTCTCTCTCTCTCTCCTTCTCCCTCTCTCCCCTCTCTCTCTCTCTCTCTCTCCCTCTCTTTCACTCTCTCTCTCTCTCCCTTTCTTTCTCTCTCTCTTTCTCTCTCTCTCTGTCCTTTGATGAGCGCATGACACACCTTCTTATCTTGAATTTTGTCTTGCAGGCTGTGTCTTACAGATTGTCCAGAGAAGACCCACCATGACTCTTCCGAATAGTTGTTTTGAGTTAAATTTGAATAAAATCATTTGTTTGGAAATTCAAAGATGAATGAATAATTCTCCTTTTTCTGACTACACATGAATGTTAATTGTTGTACGTGTGCGACATCAGGCGAATTGTTTTGTTCATGATTTTGTAAAGTTGATGTAAAATATCTTTGTCCGGGGTAGGGCCCGGGGGGGGGGTCCTGGAGGGGGTGGCGGTGGGTGTTGTGGCCCTCTTGGGTGTCCGGCTGCATGATCAGTAGCTCCATGGCATCTGTTGTTCTTCTGGTGTGGCTGTGGGCTGGGCTCCCATTTCTGGTGCAGGTTATCGTCCGACTTAATACCAGGAAAGAGCAGGTGTTAATTCCCTGCTGCCAGTGCTAACGCGCCTTATCGCATGTTTTGTGATCTTATCGCCGATCTGGTCGTTGAGAATGTTGCGAAGTGGTGTTGTCGCAGGTTTTTGCACGGGAACACCTACTCTGCATCTCATTAGCGTTAGTTGCCGGTGTCATCCGTGGCGATGTTTTTTGCGGCTGCTATCGCAGGAAAACTGGCGATATCGGCTGTTAGCACCAGCTTGTGAATAGGGCGATAAATCTATCGCCACTTTGGCTGCGATAGAGTGCCGCTAACTCGGCGATGAGTCCTTGAGAATATGCCCCTGTGTGCGCTCAGGGCCTGTAAATCAAACTTTGCTAGTGGGCCTGCAGCACTGATTGTGCCACCCACTCAAGCAGCCTTTTATGGTTTAAATCATTTTATTGAATTTTTGAAAGCATAAACAGCACGCCCACCTACAACCACTGGCCGGCGGGGAACAGTGTATATATCAGTGAAGTTTTAAAGAGAGGAAAGACAGGGAGGAATAAGAGAAGGCAAAGAAGGATTTGAAGAGACCGAGAGAGACTACTGACAGATCTTCCCACAACCCAATGTACGACATGGTAGGGATCTAGGTTTCTCACGTTGGAGGCTCCTCTTGGGGTGGCAGCACTTCGGCGAGGGGAGCAGTGGGAAACAGCAGGACCCTTAAGTAGCGGGGGCAGGTGAGTTCGACGAACTCAGAGGATAAATATGCCACAGTGGACCCCCAAGTCTTATCAAATTTAGGCAACGTGCGGTTAATCCCGGCAGTGATCCTTTCCATCCCCACCACTTCCCACAGTCTATGCAACCAATCTAATTTAGTTGGGATGTCCTCCGTGCCCCACTTGGCTAAGAGAGCCTCCTTAGCTACGCCAAGGGCCAGGGTGATTGCCCTCCCCCTGCAGGAACGGAGAGGGTACGTGAGGGGGTTTGGAAGCCCCAGCAGGATGTAACCGGGGAATCTGGGAAGTTCTGTCCGGTATATGTGGTCGACCAGGGGTAAGATAGCGTCCCAGTAGGTTTGTATCTTGGGGCAGTGCCAGAGGATGTGGGACAGTGTGCCTGTCTGGCCACATTTGCGCCAACAAAGATCGCTGCTACGTGGTTTCCACTGGGTGACACGTGCCGGGGTATAGTACCAATAGTGCGCAATTTTCAGGAGCATCTCCTTCCCCGAGGTACTACACGATGAGGCCCGAGCTCTGTGTACAATGTCCGCCCACTCCTTCAGGGAAAACTCTCGCCCCAGTTCCGATTCCCACCTGCACTGCGCTGGGGATTTAGCGGGGTTCTTAGCCTTGTTGAGGAAGCCATATATATCGGACAAGAGGCGTTTATTGGATGTGCGGGTGACATACCAAATCTCAAACTTAGTAAGGAGCCGACCTGCGTGGACGCGAACTTGAGGCTGTGTGACCCAGTGGCGCAGTGCCAGGTACTGCCAGTACGCTTCTTTGGGGATCCCATAGACCTCTACCAGTTGGGGAAAGTCCATGATGCCGTGCAAATCAAATAGGTCGCCCAGGCGCTTACAGTTTGCTTCCTGCCATTTTAAGTATGCGTTCCCGACAAAAGCTGGGGGAAAGTCCGGATTGCCAATGAAAGGGGTCAAGGGAGATACAGCGGTGGACAATCAGCATCTCTCCTGTACCTTATCCCACACCTTCATTGTAGAGCGCAGGACCGGGGAGATGTACACGCCTAGCGGGCGATGGCGTTTGGGGAGCCAGGGAACCTTCCAAATGTGGATACCTGCCACGCCCCTGTCCATGAAGCACCAGTGCTTTTCTGATTCTAGCTGGTACCATTCCACCATCCAGCGCAGTTGCGTTGCCTCGTAGTAGCGCCCGAGGTGTGGGACCCCTAGTCCCCCCTCCTCCTGGCTCAGATACGTGAGATGACGTGCCATACACGCTTTCTTTCCCCCCCAGATGAAGCCATCGAGCAGGTGCTGCAATTGGGCCAGGATCGTGGGCGGCGGACATAGGGGGAGGGTTTGCATTATATAAAGAATACGGGGCAGGATCATCATCTTAACGGCCGCTATCTTGCCCAGCCAGGAGAGGGCATGCTTCTTCCAACTGTTAAATTCGTGATGAACCTTAGCCAGTATCTCTGCGTAGTTCACCTGGGCGATCTTTGCGGTGGTCGAAAAAACCCGGAGTCCCAGATATGTGATGCCGCTAGTGGCCCAGGTAAATGGGAAGTGCACCATCAGCTGGCATTGGTCCGCAGCCGGCAACTTAAGGCTGAGCGCTTGGGTCTTGTTCAGGTTGATTTTAAACCCCGACACAGCACTGAAGGCGCCAACTTCCTCCAACAGAGGGGGAAGAGACAGCAAGGGGTGCGTTAAAAAAAGCAACACATCGTCCGCGTATAGCGAGATCTTGTGCTCCCTGTCTCCCATCCGGATCCCGGTGACCGTGGGGAGTTGGCGGACCCTTTCCGCAAAAGGCTCCATGTAAAGCGCGAACAGGAGAGGGGAGAGGGGACACCCCTGCCTCGTACCCCGCTCGATCCGAAAGGGACGGGATACCACCCCATTGACACGAATGCGGGCTTGCGGGCTATGGTAGACGCAGTTCACCCAATTCCTGAATCTCTCCCCTAACCCAAACCGGCAGAGGACTTGATGTAAATACGGCCAATGGACCCGGTCGAAGGCCTTTTCAGCATCCACTGATATAAGTATTGCCTGGGTCTGGGTGCGTTGCGTTGCGTCCAAGAGGTGACACAATCGGCGGGTACCATCGCCACAATTGCGATCCAGGATCAATCCCGACTGGTCCGGATCCACCAGGCCCTGCATGTGAGGGGCGAGCCGGGACGCCAAGATGCTGGTGAAGATCTTCAGATCAACATTAAGCAGAGAGATGGGGCAGTATGAGGCGCACTCTTGGGGGTCCTTCCCCGGTTTGGAGATGACCACCACCTCAGCCATGTACATCGATGGGGCGAGCATTCCCGACGAGCTGAAGGAGTTGAACAGGCGCGCCAGGAGGGGGGCAAGGTCGGGGGCGAAGATTTTATAAAAATCGACTGGAAATCCATCTTCGCCTGGGACCTTCCCAACGGGAAGTCCCTGAATGGCCCGCAGGACCTCATCCGACCTGATATCCGCCTCCAAGCTGGTCGCTGTTGGCCCCAGGAGCGGAGTCACCGGTGCAGCTTGCTTGTACTCCACGGCCGCCTGAGAGTCCAGGCATTCGGCCGTGTACAGAGCAGTGTAGAACGCCTCAAACTCTGCCGCAATGTCCTTATCCGACCTAAGAATCTCCCCTCGGCCATCCCTAATAGCCGCGACATGGCGCGCTGCCGTCTCGGCCCGAAGAGCGTGAGCCAGGAGTTTTCCAGCCTTGTTCTCTCCCTCGTAGTATCGCTGCTTAGTGCGGAGCAGGGAATATTCAGCGCGATCTAGATCCAGCGCCCTTAGCTGCTTCCGTGCCGTCATAAGTAGGCACCATGTTTGGACCGCCCCTGTGTGTTGATGGACCCCCTCCAGCTCCTTGATTTGGTTCTCCAGCTCTCTCCGCTTGACCCTATGGTCCTTGTTCAGGCCCGCCGCAATAGCGATACATCAGCCATGGAGGACAGCCTTCAGGGCATCCCAGAGCATATCCACCCAACCGAACCTGTGTCGTTCACCTCCAAGTAGGCTTTAATTATGCCCCGCAGTGCAGCAACATTGGCGTCATAGGTGAGCAGTTTGTGATGCAAACGCCACGAACCCTGCCGAGGCGAGCCACCAGGGAGGAGCAGCGTTAAAACAATCGGGGAATGGTCGGAAAGCGCCGCCGCCCCAATAAGTACATCATCAGTGGACGCTGTGACTCTGGGCAAGGTCCAGAAGAGATCTATGCGAGCGTACGTTTGGTGCACTCCCGAGAAAAAAGTGTATTCCCGGGCCGACGGAAAGCGATGACGCCAGGCATCGGTGAGACCAGCCTCCCCCAGTCTTTGGAGCATCGCTTCGGAGAACGATCCCGAGTGTCCCACCCTAAGCGCTGACCTGTCTAAGCGTGCATCCGGGACTAGATTAAAATCACCACCGATCACTAAGTCTTCGTCGGGAGATTCCAGGAGCAGGCTGACCGCATCCCGAGAAAAGGCCTCCTGATGGTCATTGGGGCTATAGACCGAGGCTATCGTGTGGACACGCTCTCCTATTAACACCCGTAAGGCCAAGAGGCGGCCAGCTACCTCTGTGTGGATCCCCATTACAGTCTCCTGAAAGTGTGTGGCGAGGAGGATCGCCACCCCCGCCCTCTTGCCCGGCCCGATGTGAAGTACTGTCTATCGAACCATTTGGACCTAAGCCTCTTCCAGTCGGCCCGCATGAGGTGGGTCTCTTGTAAGAGACAAATATCGCATTTAGCATCCTTCAACAAGGCAAGAAGCACGCGCCGCTTCACAGGCGAATTAAGGCCCCGAACATTGAAGCCCATAATAATCACTTTAAGTTTTGTCATGGTGTGTAGTGGGGGTGTATGACTGCGCGCTTGTCGGGCACCTTGCGCACATACCCAGCAGCAACAGGGTACCTGCTCCCACCCACCCGTTTCCCACCCCTGGACAGCCCCCCATTCCCTGCAGCCCCCTCCCGCAGAACCTCACCGCACCCCCTCAGCATGACGGAGCAAAGCCGAAGTGTGTGTGAATGTATAGGGCTAGGGCGCCAGGCCAGGCATCCAGCGCTGACCTCCAGGGAAGAGGCAAAGAAGGTCCACATGCAAAGCGCCACCCACAATTGCCGCAACCCCATCTCCCGCCCCTGTGGCGCCCGGTCCCCCCTGGGCCCCCGTGTCGCCCTTAGCCTCCAATATCGAAGGGTCACCCTACCTGTCCGTGGAGGGGCTGCAGATCTCTCGTGGGTAGAGGAAGAAAAGTAAGGGGGAGAGAGAAAGAGAAGAGAGAGAAGATGAAAAGCACAAGGAGACTTCAATATCGTCTTCCAACAGGAACAAATCGCACCAACGTGCAGGGGTCCATGAGTCTGACGGACAGTCATCACCACACTGGAGGTGGGGCTCCACCCACCAGGACCGACATCCCAACATCTGAACTCGGACCGAACATCCCATCATCAGGTCAACTACATCGAGGATTATTCAGTGGCCTGTTCACCGGTGCCCTCCCGGTCTTGCATCTGTCGCAACAGGGCGGCTCGTTCCTTTTGACGCTCTTCCTTGGAAGGTTTCGCGTGGGTGCCCCTCCCAGGGCCTCGCCTCCTGTCCGCTCTTGAAGGCTTCCCCGAGGATGGACCTCCCTCAGTCGCCTCGGAGTCGTCGGTTAGTGCTAGGGCATCCCCCAATACGGCCTTCGCCTCCTGGAGATTCCGCACTCCGTGGGTTTCTTTATTCCAGACGAAGGACAGTCTAAACGGGTGCCCCCACCTGTAGCGAATGCCCTGCTTGCGGAGGAAGGTCATAGCTGGTCGAAGCTCTTTGCGCCTCTGAAGGGTGAGGGGTGAGAGATCTTGGAAAACTCCCACCTGAAGACCCTCGAATTCCACCGTTGCGCGATCACGCGTGGCTGCCATGATAATCTCCTTCTGCCTGTAGGAGTGCAGGCAAGTAAGGATGTCTTGTGGTTGGCCGGGGCCAGAGGCGGGTCGCCCGACACGGTGAGAGCGGTCCAGCGTGATTTCCTTGTCCCTCAACTCTGGGGCCACGTGGTTAAAAAAGCGTAGAACACAGTCCTCCAGCTTGCCGCCGTCCGCTTGAAGTAGCATGCCTTTAATGCGTATGTTGGAGCGCCGCGATCGGTTTTCCAAATCTTCCAGTTTGAAGTAGATCTCTTCATTGCGCTCGCGGAGATCGATCAGCTCTCTGGCCTGCTCAGAGATCTCTTCCTCTCTGCGGTCCCCATTGTGCTCCAGAGTAACCACTCTGTCACCCACTGCGTGGAGCTCTGTGCGTAGCTGCTTTATGTCGGCGGCCACTTCTTGACGCAGACCCGCAAAGTCCTCCCTGAGCGAACTGAACAGCTGCTCCAAAAAGCCCTTCGTGATTGGATCTGCAGCATGCCCCGCGGCCGAGTCCACCGCCCCCTCGCTCAGTTGGGACCCCGTAGGTTCAGTTCCGGGCCCCCGCCTTCTTCCCGCCTGTTTTCTGAAGCATGTCCTTAATCAGATTTTCCTTGCTCCCAGTGTCTTTCTTGGACCGCTGCGTGGACATGGCTGTAGGCCTGTTAGGAGCGGGCCGGTCCACCGAAACGGTCAGCCCAGGCCGCTTCGCCGCTGAGGGGGACCAATCTGGGCCTGCACCCCTGGGATGGCGCGATGTGGGGAGTGAGCAGTACGCCAGACCCGTGCTTGCAGCGCAGGGAAGATGCCGGGGTACTCTAGGCAGCCGATTAGTCGGGGGTGGTGTCTTGCAATAGGCTTTCAGGTCTCCCAAAGCGGCTTAAAATTAGACCCCGTGCCCTGTCGTAGTGGCGCAGCGCTACTGCTGATCCGTGCTGCAGGGTCCCGGCGGTGCCTCCAAACTTATGATCCCAGTGGGGGGGCCCCCTCTGTTCCCTCGCTCCTGCCTCTTGTCCGCAAGGTGTGAGCACAAGTATGTGGCAAGGGTAGAGCCACCGACGCAGTGTTGGGGCGCCCCTGGTCGCTGTAGAGGCGGGGGGGCAACGCCGCAGGTCCTGCACTGGACAAGCCCCGGGCCTGCTCCTCCACCGCCCGGCGCCGCTTCCAGGCCTCACCTGCGATCCGCACCACACGGTCCTGGGCTCCGGGTCACTGAGGCCTCAGGGACTACCACGTCCACGCCGGAGGGCTGAATTCGAACTGGGCCCCCAGGACCACCACCTCGTGTCTCCCACCTGCACCACTTGGAGGGCCCCCCCACTCACCGCATACAACGAGGGCTGCTCTGGTCTAACAGACCCCCTCAGGGCCGCACCTCGTCGGACCTGCCTCTGCAGCTCGGGAGCCCAGCCACAGATCTCTTCCTTGGGGGCCACGTGCCGCTGCTGCCTCGCTCCAGGTCGCGGCAGGCAGCCGAATCTGCCGTACTCCCTGGGAGGGGCTTCCCGCGCCGTAGGGATTGCACCCCCTCCGACGGCGCTGTCAATAGGCCGCACCTCCGCTCACCGCCTCGTGGGCCCGGGCTCCGCTGCAAGATCCCCAGGGGGTCTAGTTGCTCCTCTTGGCTGGCGGGCGCAATGCCCCTCTGAGGCGCTTCTCGACTCGGGGAGCGCACCGCAGCTCCGCAAACAGCCGCCGCTGCTCAGTGCGCGGGCACCGCACCCTTCCTCCGACAGCCCGCTCCTCACTGCGGCCTCCGCGGGAGCTCCGTCTCCTCAGCCGCGGATCTCCTGACACCGGTGGCGCCGCGTAGAGCCGGTGTCCACTCTTGCGCTCTGGCCAGGGCACCACTCCTGTGATCCAGACGCTGAGAGCTCACTTTCCAGCGCTGCACCAGTCACGAGACTGCAGGTGAAAGCCCATCTATCGGTCACGGCGAGCGGAGCCCCGGAGAAACGGTGCTACTCCGCCGCCATCTTGGCCACGCCCCCTCAAGCAGCCTTTTAAAGGGTTCTCAGACCTGCCACTGCAGTGTCTGCGTGCAGTTTTAACTGCCATGTCGACCTAGTAAGTGCACCCACATCCCAGGCCGTAACCTTCACTTTTCTTACATGTAAGACACCCCTCAGGTAGGCCTAAGGTACCCCCATGGGCAGGGTGCAGTGTATGTGAAAGGTAGGACATGTACTGGGGTGTGTGACATGTCCTGATAGTGAAATACTGTGTTTTTCGTCACTATTGAAGGGCTGACTGTCCCATTGAGTAACATGGGAGTTTATTTGTAACATCTTACAAGTATAACTTTCCATTGAGACAAGATAAAGAAATTGAGTTTAGGCGCTCTAAACTCAGAATTCAATAACACATCTTTTAGTAAAGATGGTTTTTAAATTGTGTATTTTGAAAATGTCACTTTTAGAAAGTGGGCATTTTCTTGCTTTGCCACTCTATGGGCCTCTGCTGAGTTGTGTATTGACTGTCTGGTTTTCGAGTGACAGGAGCTGTAGATGGGCATTCACTGCAGACAGCCACTGGGGGGTGGGGTTGAGGTGTGTCTTGCCTTTCCTGGATGGGTTAGGGCTAGGCTCAATAGACCTGGGCTGCATTTAGAGTAGGGGGAGGAGATTTCCTTGCACCTGAATAGGCCTGGTCTGGCTTACACAATGCTGTCTCCACCTCCTACTGGGAAGCTGGAACAGAGAGGGCAGAACTGGTTTGGACTCAGCTAAGAGTCTCTCTGCCACAAGAGAACAAAGGAAAATGTGGTATAAATATTGGGGCCCATACCCCAGAACTTTAGATTACTGCTGGACTCAAGAGGAACCTCTGCCAAGGAGAAGACCTGGGAAAGCTGAAGGAGACGTACTACCCCTTTGCTGTGTGCTGTGTGGGGTTGGCCTGCAGTGGCTGTTTCTGCCAAGGAGAGGACCAAGACTTTGCTGTGTGCTGTGAATCCTGCTTGAAGAAGATCTCCAAGGGCTTGGTGTAGAGCTTGCCTCCTGTTCTGAAGTCTCAGGGACACAAAGACTTAATTTCCTCTGTCCTCCTGCACCTGGAACTGCTGTTTCAGCCACAGAGGGAAATTGCAACACCAACGCCGGCGAGTGATGCCGCGACCTGCAACGAAGCTGTGGACCCTGCTTGTGAAGTGCACGACGCACCGCCCCGACTTGCACTGTTTCCCGACGCCTGCCGACGCCACACCGTACCGACTCTGACTCCATCACTGAGGCTGCTGCCTGCACCGGAGCAGAGGGCACTGCTCATGACACTCACGATGCTCATGACGCACGACTCGCACCTCAGTTCCAATCTCACAGATGCCGGTGCTTCATCATCGCGGAGCCGATACCTGATGTGGGTGACTTCCCGAATCCATCGACCCCGCATCGTCATAAGGAACCGACGCCACCTCAATGTCACCTCCCCGGCAACAGTAAGGAACCGTCACCTCACCTCCCCTGCATCGCAGTAAGGAACCGATGCCTCACCTCACTTGTGGTCGTAAGGAACCTACGCCGCACGGCGCCAACGAAGCATCACCTCCCCGACGCTGTGCACCATCTTTGTTTTCATCGTTTGCCAAGGGACTGTTCTTTGGCGTCCATGTGACTCTGGGCCCGACGCGCGCACCTCGGGGTCAGCGCTGTACTTTGGGATTTTCATCAGTCACGACGACGTAATAGCCCCAGGTAGAGCTATTTGTTGCTACAAGCTTTATTTTTGTGAATAACCTATTTTTGGTGATAACTTGATATATGTTTGGTGGATTTTTGTCGTTTTGGTCTTGTTTTGTTTAGATAAAGAGTTCTATTTTTCTAAACTGGTGTGGTGTTCATTTGTAGTGTTTTCACTGTGTTACTGTATGTATGCACAAATGCTTTACACACTGCCTCTGAGATAAGCCTGTCTGCTCGTGCCAATCTACTAAGTGGGTGAGTAGGCAGCCGCGGCCCGTGCGGGTAAGAGCGGTGGGGCAGGGGGCCGGGTGGGGGGGATTTTGACAGACGACGAGGGAAAATTAATTATTTATTTAATTTTCCCTCGTCGTTGTCTGTTGGAATCCCCCCACCCGGCCCCACTCCCCCACCGCTCTTACTTGTGATGGAGCAAGGACTCGGACATGAGACTTGCTCGGAAGCAATCCTCTCGTTGTAACTTACTAGCGAACTACTAACAACGTGTCTTGTGATTAATAATACGCATTTTCATTATACGTGGGAAAAGAATGAAGCTTGCCTATGTGTTTACTAACTGCAATAACACGGACGTAGGACTAGAACGCATTTTAACACAGGATCTTTACTGCGCATGCGTCTACTGCACCTACGTAGTATGACGAAAATAATGCTTGGAGGGAAATTCTGGCGCTTGCGCAAAGAGCTATAAAATGGCCGCTTGAAAGCTCACATGCATGGCACCTGCTTTGCTGAAATTAGAAAATGAGTTTACACTAACGCAAATGCAGAAAGAGAAATAATAAATGGTATGGGTTAGAGTAGAGGTTGGTGGTATACAGTGAAATCATTTATTTTTGAGAATAACATTTCTCCTTTTGACTTTATTATTAGTGCGTATTTGGGCCTGTTAAAGTTGTCTGAGTCGAGCAGACTGACGTGGTGCAACGCATGCACCCTGGTGCGGAAGCTTGGAGGATGACTAAGGATTTGTCACGCGTCCAAGGTCGGCGCAGATGTGCCCTGGGAACATGAGGGTGAAGAGTTCATATGAAGGAACTTATTCGAGAAAAATGTTACATTTGTATTAATAAAGTTTTAAAGATGTATGGGAAAGAAAGGGCGGCATAAAAGTTTGAGGGGAGGAGTTTGGGAACAATGGTTTAAAGAAATAAATGAAGTATAAGCATGGTGTGATGATCATCCTCCCCTTGCCTGTCCAATCAGAAGTTAGTATTCCGTAAAAATGAAACATTAATGGGTGGTACATGGCTTATAGAAAGGTATAATTGAGGTAGTTTAGTTAGAAGAGAAGGAAGCTTTTGGAGCGCGTTGAAGAAGCCTGAGAACTGAGAGCGGGTGGTGCTGATGCTCTGAAATACTGATGAAGAAATCGAATGCAGAACCATCTACTTAATTTGGGTGGGTTAGACAGAAGATCGCGGAAGAACCACGAGGAGGAAGAGAATGTCAGAGAGGGGTGCGACGTAGTCGTCGGTATCTAGAGAGGTGAAGTATCCTGTCCTGATTCCTGTCCTGAAGTCTTTGTCTCCTGATCTGTCCTGGGAGACTCTTACCAGCCCTTTGGCCAGGGGGTTGGTCTTCACACCATACTTTGGTAACTATGAAATTCATCGTTTGATAAATGCTCTTCTATCTCTATCCTCTTCTTTCTGAGCATAGTTATTGTGTTTTTCTGAATTGATAAATGTTATCTGAAATATTTTTGAATTGGCACTCCCGTGAATGAGGGTGTTTGTACTGAAACGCTTTGAGATGGTTCAAAACCCCTAATTTAGATAAAGATTTTAAAACTTACTGAGTCTGTCATTATTTTATTTTTATTAAGAAATGTATAATAAGTTATGTCAATTATCGCCATCAACTAGTTCCACCTAACTGGTCCATTGACCAGAGGAAAGAACTGTTTGATCAGTGAAAGGTTTAGTTAAAGAAGCAATAACTAGATCTTGAGGTATGAGAAACATTATAAACTAAAAAGTTCCAGTGGTCTACTTAGCGCAGAACGGAAGCGAGTTGTATGGGCCCAGGTGAGTATATGGTAGTGGAGTATCTGTTGCTAGTACGCCGCTGGATCACATGCACGGGCCATGGCTGTGAGCAGGGGTTGTCTAAGGGCGTAACTCCCTTACCCTGACTAGAAGCAAGGGTCCCTACTTGGACAAAGGTGCAAACCATTGCCATCTAGAGACCCCCGTTTCTAACAGTAGGCATGTCATAGACAACATAGAAACATTCTTGCATTCTGTCTGTTACCTCTTCCTTTCTCATGTGTGGTTTGTAACCAGAATCTGTAGTAAACCACTATTTTTAGTTCTATTTGACAGTTTCCTAATCATCTGTATGTGTTTCAAAATCATGAGTCGTTAATCTGGGACACTTATATTTAATTATTTCTACATCTACTCAAAATAAAGTTATGATGATTAAAATGCTGGTATACCTCTACCTGTTTTAACCATGTCATATGAAGACCAATTTGTTCTTCTTTCTTACATCTGTGGTTTTTAAAACGACAAATGCACAATTTACACAAAGGCTTACGAAAAAGTAAATACAACTAAAAAACATACACACATTGAACATCATACTTGCAAGTTTATTTTTTTCCTTACATTGTTATAATGTTCCCAAAAGTCGGTTTTCATTATACTGTACACCTGGGGGTCTCAGCAACAGTCGCATGTTGGAGGGTGATGATGAGAACCTTCACCTAGAAATATGTAATACACAGGCTCAATAAATCAAATTGGATAAATGCGCGTGACTTTTATTGCACAATGCTGTGCGCTAAGAAGAGTCAATAATCCTTCCGTTTACAAGGGAATAATTCCGTGGCACATTTATAGCAAGTCAACTTTCACAATGGAGGTCTGACTTTTTGAATCACACTGGAGAAAATGGACCTAGCCTGGGGGAAGAGATTGCGAAGGTAATTGCAGCCGTTTTTTCTTGAGACGGCTGAAGCCTGCAGTGCAGTCAAAACATTTGTATTGTAGTTAAGGGGCCAGTTTTGCACATATTTTTTACTTGAAAGAAGGCAGACTCAGCGATTGGCACGAAAAGCAAATGGAAGTGATCTACCAAGCAGCTCCCACGTGCTTTAGTAACCTAGGTTTATGGATTAATAAAGCACACTCCAGCCTTCAAAAAACCCCTGTGATACTTGCCAGTGGCTCACCGGGTTCAACCAGAAGAAGCAATTTTTTGGTGGCTGAGGGAAAGATTAGTGGAATATTGGCGAGTTAACACCTGTTCTTTTTAAACAGTAGAGGGAATGCTTTCAGGGATTAACAGATTTGCATACAATTTCGAATCATTCATTTTCTCTGAGAAAAATATTTTTCTCACTTTGACGTTTCTGGAATCTAAAAACAGAGATGAAAACTGATTTTCAATGAATCGTTAAGCCCTGCTTAAAATGTCATAGCCTAGTAATAGTAATAGGGGATCATGTACCCGTTCATACTGATTCCTACGGAACACTGCTTAAATGTTCGTAACCGTTAGGGAATAACATTTAAGGTCGGTTTAATCAGGGGCACCGACTCTAAATTAATATGGGAATGTTGCACTAGGCTATCATGCACCACAACACTGTTTGCAGCCTGAAGGAAAATACATTGACGTGCTTCCTGGTATGATTGGCTCAACTAAATCAAGGGATATTGGGGATTAAAATGTGTCATCAATGTGGCACATGTCAGCTTGATGACTTGCGCCGCAGCACCCTTTTTCGGGTCAGAACGTTATTAGTTTATCAAACGTATTTTGTTGGCCACTTCTGAAAAACAATCGTATATTCTTTCTAAATGTCCTAGTACAGATACCGTTGGATCCAGAATTGTGTGGCTTGGAAGAACAAGATTATCTGGCATGATTTTGCAGTGGCTGATTTAGACTATCCAGAGTTTTAGAAATAATTCGCGCACGAGTCATAATAATTTAGTCAGAACTCAAAAATAACAGCACTTTCAACATTGCCATCATAGGTTTTATTCTGTCTAGTTAGATGGTTGGGGCCTTTTTCTGTTAGTTAGGCTAACTGCCAAATGGCTGGGGTGCCAGAGGCATGCCTTATCTGACACAGCTGCAGCCGACTCACCAAAAGGTGAGTTTGCTGCTGGTGTGGGGGGACTTTTTTGTCCAAAGTGTTTGACAAGGAAGCAACACTTTTGGTAAAAACACTCAGTGCTGTCTGGACCACCATGCCACGGTGGCATGATGGACCAGTTGTAATTTTTTCATTTTCCAAAGACAAACCCCAAAGCGGGGTTTATTTTTCGAAATTGTTAAGTCAGTGTCCATAACTTTCTTAGAGTTAACTCCTAGGGCATGGGGAATTTTGATATTTTATTTCTTGCCCAGGATCCCCTGCTGTGCATGACAGTTCTGGGAAAAACAGTGAAAATTGCATCAGCAGCCTAATACAAAATAAAGGACAAGTCCTCAGGCACAATCTCTTCTGCCAATCGTTGCCTCATCATGATGGTTTCCTGGTGGTAGAGCTGGCAGTGTTATTCGGTTCCTACAAATTAAGTAGAACTGTGAATCCGGACAACATAAGCTTTAGAATATGGAAACTTAGTTCACACATACCATCAGAGAATGCTGGTCTGGTTCCTAGTTAGATCAGAGACCCCCATCTAAACCCCTAAGATTACCATGGTGCCAGATTATATCAGCAACCTCAAAAATGACCACTCTTTTACAGCCGCAGCCTGTATGGGTAAGAGCGGTGGGGCAGGGTGGGAAGGGGGGGTTAAATTTCAACAGACGACGACAAGGGGACATTTATTATTTGTTCAATATTCCCTCGTGGTCGTCTGTTGAACCCCCCCCCCCAACCCGGCCCCACCATCCCACACTCTTACCTGCATGGGCCACGGCTGCTCTTTTACTCCCACAGAAAACGTGGAAACAGATCTACACTTTCATTGTTTACTTTTGCATTGCCAAGGTACACACAAGAAAGATATGAATTGACTTATCAAACATTTATTGAAACATTTGTATTCTTGTATAGAAAGAGAGTGCTGCAATTATTAGGCAGAATAAACAACAAATTGTAACCAGCATTACAAGAATACAGAAAAAGATAATCAGTTCAACCGTTTTAACATTAATATGTGATTATATTTTTATATGGTTATACTCCTATCTAACACTACCTATACTATCATGAGCACAGCTGGAGTACCCTCTGCCAGATCCCTTGGGATAGCCTAACCCCCATACCTGAGGGTGATGAATAAGGAGGCCGGCCTGTGCAGAGCAGACTATCATCCTTTGCAGGATAGGGGTCAGAGTCAGCAGGACTGCATCTCAGTCACAGTGCATTGTGTTCCAGGACAATGCCAGCAGGAGGGCTCCTCTGCCAAGTGTAATACAGAGGCTCTTTATATAATAAAAGCACTGTTCCAATCGTACAGTGTCAAAGATGCAGAGCTGATGCGATGGTTAGTCTGGAGCCGAAAAGCTGTCTCCAACCAGACAACTAAAGACAAGGGCATAACGTTCTATGTACCTTGCCTTGGACAGAGTGTACAAACAACATGATAAAAATGCTTGCTAAGAAATGAGCTGTACGGATAATGATTTCTCAGTACATTATTGTGTAAGCACAAAGCATGTAAAAAGTCACCTTTAGAAAATGATGTCAAGCTAAAAACATGAAACTAAGATGGAGGCTTAGAGTGGGCCTTGTTGTGCCTCACAACAACGTCTCCTTGGCCAGAGGGAGATGCAGCTAAAATGTAAAGCTAGCCCAATTGGTCAGCTAAAATGTTATAAAAAATACTTTCAATAATCAAGCAAATGAAAGAAATTAAAAAACAAATGTCAATTTAAAAATGAACAATCAATAAAAACAAATAAAAGTCAATTAATATCAAAAACAAGGGGCCAAATTAAACATCTAAGAGGCTCACAAAATGTTTTCTATGTTCAAAGAGTCAGAAGGAACCTGCATCCACAGACAATGTACACACTATGGCCTGAGGAGCAAATTCCAAAGGACAAACATGGTCATATCCATTGTAATCACCCCATGCTGATGGTGTGGCAGACAATAGTGCCAGATCCTAGGAATTCATGAGCCAAAGCATTTATGCTAACTAGAGAAAATAGCTCATAATAAGCATCTTGCAGCAATGGCAGTCTCATAGGACAGCAATGAAGATGAGCTCTCAATGGACGCATTTGCAGATCCATATCAGAGATTGTACCAGTTGAATGGCAACCTTGAACTCAAGGAGAGGGGGCTCTTAAATCCAAAGGGATGGAGCACCCAGTAACTATGGAGTTAAAAGAAATTTTCCCTTTGGATAAACCATATGGTCAACACCTTACATTCATACAGCCGCCATACTTATAGTCCACACATCCCACACTCATTAATGATTAAGGCTCTTATAAGTCAATTACAACTTCTTATCAAAATATTGATATATTTTATTCAGTATAAAAATGCACAAATATGTATTGCACACAAAGATTTGATCACATCAAGAAAACACATAAATTCATTTACATAATAAGCACAATGATTTAAAATACACAATTAAAAAAAGGAGAATATAGAAAAGACAGTTCACTATGTCTTCTAGATGTTAATTTGGGTATCTACATAGACAGCATAAAGCATGGGTCTAAATTCCCTGTCTATAACTTGTTGCTGACTTTTCCAAATTTAACACAAAGAATACTCTGGGCGTCGACGCGTTTCGGTGGTATATTCGCAATAAGGCCACCTTCTTCAGGACAGTAAAATTTGAATAGCAAGACATACATCCGGTGCACACTTGAAAGGAAACCACAGACAGTGGAACACAGACTACACGCAGTGTAACTATACAGGTGTAAAGGACAAGGACCAGTTGCCATTCAATTTCTGAAGTAAAGACAATCCAAAGTACTGTATCATGCATTCATGACACAGCAGGACGTGTGGTGAGTACATCACTATTTGACCTTGAGGTGGAACGTCCTTTTGGGAGCAACAAAAATAGGACTAAAAACAGCAATGAGCAGAAATACCACTAGTGGTCTGCCTCAAAATAAGCTGGAAACCAAAGAACTTATAAAGAACAGAATCACTCCGAGCACTGTCTGGTAAGTGCTAACAAAACCTGACCCAGTTGCTTTAAAAAACGTACCACTCCTGTAGTATTTGAAGCATTGAAAATGTGGTGCACAAGTTCACCAACATGTTGTGGTAGGTTTGTGCACAGTAGCGATTGTACCTCAGAGTAAGACTTTGCTACTTGGAAAACAAACGTTTCTCGACCAGATGTTGAGGCAACCTTCTTCTGAAATAATAAGGTTTTCAGTTGACTTAACTTATCAAAGTGAATATTTTAAATTTGAACTGAGGGTCAATGGTTACTGCCCTAATCTTGTGAGTGGGAGTAAATAACATGTTATTACAGCAAGTCACAATCCTGGAAACCATCACCACATATGGCACTCCAGGTTTCATCCTGCAACAACCTTGATTGTTCAGGATCAAATAACTTCCATTTAAAATTAAATTGACCATTGACTGAATTAAAGAGACAGGGACGCACTTCAGATAACACGCCAAATTAGCCATGCATTGCACGCTCCAGGAAATGTCACCTCTTTACAAACTAATGAATGGAGGAGCGAAGTTTCACATTAGTTTCTGTTAATGAAAAACTTCAGTTTCCCGACTCCAACATTTGTAAAACACAGGTTTCGGGAACAAAACTCTCCTCTAAGGCTTAATATCTGCCTAATTGGAAGTGTTTGAGGTACGATGTAAACTGAAATGTGGATATTCATAATCAAATAATGCTGTGGATTAACCACACAGCAGATGATGTCTCGGCTACTGAGAAAGGCAGTTCTCTCAATGCTCAATGTTCATCATTGTATATGTCACATCTTTCTTTTCCATTAGCCTCTGTGTACAGAATAAATTGTAAGGCAAAAACAAATCTGTTGCATTTAAGTATTTTCAAGGCACATGGTTTGATTTTAAAACCTGCAATGTCCAAGTCAAATGCATAATCGATTCCAACTGACTTTGCCCATGCTGGAGGAGTGACATGTCATTCTGTATTATATCCAATGCAGATTATATAATATTATTCAAAGAATAAATATAAGTCGACTGTGTAGTCATGCCATGATCTACGACAGTTAATGCCTTTTCCAAGTTAATCCTGCCAATTTGTTTTTAAGCATTCAGCAGCTTCTTACTGAGAAATCTTTAACAATTCATTGTAATTGCGTATATGATTCTTTTAGAATGTGGTGACCTAAGATCCAACAAGAAATCTTGTAAATCCATGTCATCAGAAAGGAGAGAAAGATGTTCTTTAACTGCAGATAATGTGAAATGCTGTAACTATTGCTGTCATAACTTTCCTACAGTATAGGTGGTAACTACCCTTAAATGTTGGAACTGAATGTAATGGGGCTCTGGTCTGCTAGCTTGAAAACCCATATTGGAGTTTTAAAACATGCATTACAACCATTAGTGTCAACTGGCCCTCTAACCACCCTTCTGAACCTGAGATTGTAGAGATATATGTACCATTTTGTCCCATGCTGTTGATCTGTTCTACTGTAAAATTTGCAAGGTGTTGCCAATTATTAAAACATGCTATAGAGGGAAAGCTAGTTGCAGTCATTTCTTTATTTATCCAAACCTAGCAGGCAATTTGCTGCACTGTTGTGTTTTGAAAAATAATTTGTCTAGGGATCAGACATGCTCTAAATAATGCCTCAATGTCCTGTGATTTGCAGTGTGGCATTCCCCAAAGTGATTTAAAATCAATGTTTTTCTTCCACTATTCATAGCCTTGTATGTCCAACTGGGAAATGAATAAATCTGAATAGATTAATTTTATTTGGGTCAGCATATTTTTCTTTGCTGGTGAAGGGGTTCACTTATAATAATAAGAAACAGGGTCTAAAGGGTGGTGACCAGAAAAATATGCAAACTTTTTAAAGTATGTTTTTGAAATACCCACTGGTGGTGTGTGGCAATGTTCCCATTGTGTGAAATTAAAAACTGTACCTAGAGTGCTAGATCTGTGTAAATAGTGATGGGCATAGTGATAATAACAAAACATTTCACAATAATTAGCAGAATTTAAATACATATCTTCAGTTTCAAATTTGGTATAAAATTCTAGTTCAGAAAGCATGCTTTTGACAGTGTCCACATCCCACTCATTGGAACTAGATCAAGGAGTACTAACATTGTTCATAGATACTTTAAAAACATGGAATCTGCAGTGTTTCAGTAGGACCAAAAATATCAAATGGGACCCTATCCCACACAATAACATCAGAAACAGGAAATATTCAGAAGGGACAGGTCTCTTCGGAGAAGATTGAGGCTTCAATAAATCAGCTACCAGTTCAACAGAAGAGAGTCCTAGAAGGTAATGTCCAGTTAAAAGAAAGAAAAATACTGTAACAAATCCAATCCAAGTCAAGAGGAAAAGTAGTGAAATGCCAATTCAAATATAGGACCATGGACGAATCAGAAAAGTCTGTTTCAGCCAAAGAAGTAATGCATGTGCACCATGTAGTGTAGTTTGTGAAGAATCAGAAGAAAAATCACCAATGTCGGCAAAGAAGCCAGAGGCAGTTTGTGCAAAACAGCAACCTCACGTGGTAAAGGAGAACTGGTAGACACCTCCAGAGGTGGTTGATAATTAACAACTTCATTGTTAGGAACAGCAGTAGAAAAGGGTAATTTCACATCTGCTGTGCATCTTATATCAGCAGTAGTAACAGCAAGTAGCAAAACATCAGCATCTGAAGTCCCCACCTGGGGAGAAGCAATACTTGTATTATTATATGGTTGTAGAGTGATTTTGTTTATGGCAGTGAGAGGAGACAGGTAAGTACCAAGGATCCCTCATGGCCTACCTTGTAGGACTGGCCACGTGGTGTGGTTTGATGAGATCAATTGACACAAACAGTTTGTTTCTATAATAAGAAAGCAGTGGCAAAGTCACAGTTCTGAAACCTGCAATGCCAAGGACTGGCACTGGTGCTCTGTATAATGGGCCAGATTTTTTTCTGTCGGTAATATTCTCTCCAACTAGATCCATAAGTTTAGGAATCCAGACAGAAGTTGCTGGTTGCGCCTTCACTTCGTCAGTGGCAAAACGTTTAGAAATTTAATTTGAGCGCTCATCTCGGAAGTCTTGTAGTTCCTGTAAGACAGCGAAATGTTCATTTGTAGCAAAAGACATATCTGCTGCCACTGTGGCCTGATTGTCAAGATCTGAAAAATACATCTGGACACCATAGAGGGCTTCATAGGGAGTCGGCCACCTAAGCATCATCTAGGCAGATTGTTGAAAGCTCTCTGGACTCCATACAAGTGATGGATCCAACTACGATCTGAACTTAATACTCTAACTGTTTAAGACTGCTTTAAGTCATGTATTTTGCTTTCCACTATCAAATTTCTCTCAGGATAATAGAGGGTGGAATAATGCACAGCAACACCCAGGGTTCCCATGGTATCCTGGTAAGCCTTATAGACAAATGTCAGTCCGTGGTCCGAGTGATATTCTGCTACTGCATATGTCCTGATAAAGTCTTGCAAGTCCTTAATAACAGTTCGAGCATCAGCCAATCATTGTGGCCACACCATCAGAAATCTAGAACATGAATCTACAGCTAAAAGGATAAATGTATAGACACCATCTTAATTCAGAGGTCCGCAGTGATCCAAATATAAACAGGTGAGCTGTTTGTTTCAAATTGCAAGAGGTGCCTGTGATGGGCGAGCTGTGGCAGAACGTTTAATTTGCTGGCAAATGTTACAGCTAAGGACATATTGTTTAGTCTGTCTGTACAGACCATGTCACCAATAGCGTTTCTGTAGTAAGGAAACTGTTGCCACCGCACCTGCATAGGTGGACGCTAATGCTTAATGAGCAGCTATGATTAATTCTAGCCTACGGTTCTGGTTGGCTATCACTTGATCATCCACCCTTGGAATGCGAGGAATATTTTGGGGATTCAGTATGTAGGAGTATTTTGCTGGATAATGTTTGTCTAATGGAGTGACAGCAACAATGATGTCTTCATCCACTCTCATGTATGTACGAGTAATTGCAGCAACAACAGCAGTCGGTACCGCTGATGTGGTGGCTTTGTCAGCCAGTAAATTCCACACAATGCATATTCCAATATGCTGATGACTAAATGTATGAATTACATGAGCACATGGCAAACATTCTTTAAGATGTGCCACCTTTCACCAAAGCAATGTATGATAGATAGTATTTCCTTTAGAATCTCTGAATACATTCAAGCACCAATAATGTAAATGTTCATTAAAGGACTGGTCACAATAATATAAATCACATTTATATTATTGGGGAGAGGAGTTGGCCTAACGGCTAGGGCGGTCGACCTCGAATCTGGGGAACTGGTTTCGAGTTTCGGCAATGATGCTGAACATCCTGTGATTCTGGGCAAATCACTTAATCTCCCCGTGCCTAACAAAAATGAATGTGTCCTCATGTAATGCAACTGGTGCTATGTAAAGTGCTCTGATACCCGATTCGGGTCAAGTTCGCGCTATATAAAACTCTGTAAAAAAAAAATGAGTGTGGGAAATTCAGGATCCATATTTTTCAGTGCCAAGATTAAAGCTTTTAGTTCAGCTAGCTGAGTGGTACAATCCCCTAAAGAGTGTGTAAATTCTTTTTGTTGGATGGAATTCTCCCTTTTTCATGACACCACAAACTGCTGTGCAAGCAGCAGAATATCATTATTTGGTGCCTATTGCGGGCTGAGATGATCTGTCAGTATATATTATGTAATCATATTGGTCAAGACGCAAACCATCACTGGGCACAGGGTGTTCTTGTTCATACTGGAGGAGCTCTTGTGGTTGCAGTAGGGTCCAAGATATAGCTAACATCAGCAGATGTTAAGGAGGTGACCCATTGTATCCATCTTGGATGGAAGGCTTTTGTGTTAGACACTTACCTTGGTGACAGCCTCCAAGGCTGGGACGGGAGTAACCACAATTATGCATTTCCCTTGAGCCAACAATCTTTCCTTTATAGCAGCTGTCTGAACTCTAGTCAGTTTGTTTTTCTGTTGATGCAAAATGCATTTCAGCATTAGAATATAAATGTGATTTATATCCAATCGGCACAGTATCACCTTCGTTAAAGGTGACATATGTATATCCATTGGATCCTGCAGTTATGCGGATCACCAAGTTAGTTGTGTTGGCACGAGTGTGCAAGTGTATAGATGCAAGCCTGTCTGTTTGCAGTGTTCTGAGAATATCATTGTGTTTTGAAGTCCAAAGTTTCTCTGAAAAATCAGAACAAATGAAATCGTACAATAGTTTAACACGTTGTCCATAGTTTGGTATGTAAGTTCTACCAAAGTTGAGAAAGCCTAACAGTAATTGTAGCTTTATGATGGTGTTTGGTGGTTATGAGAGGGCACATTTCTTTAAGAAATGTGGTGCAAGGCTTTTGCCTTCATTTGTCAACTTATATCCCAAGAATAGGACACTGAAAAAGCAATTTTGTTTTCTGAAAGTTGAGTTTGTAGCCATGTTCAGAAATCCCAAAACAATGCAATCTACTCTGGTTAAGTGTGTGTTCAATTAATCGCCCGTAAGTTATATGGCATCAACATAGGACAATACTTCTGGGTCTATGTTATGTAGAATTGAAGTTACTTGGGCAGAAAACAGTCCAGGGCTGTTCTTATACACCTGAGGAGGTCAGCAGAAGTTTCTCTTGCTGCCTAAAGTGCTAAACATTATTAATTCTCTGCTTTCAGACACTTTAGGGGTCATTCCAATGCCAGTCAGACCGGTTTCCGTGGTAATGTCGGAGGCGGACAGACCCCTGCGTACATGTCAGAAGCGGTCACTACGACTGCCAGATTGCAATGCATTTGAATGCACATAAATCTGTTCGCCGTGGCGCGTCTATCTCCAATAGAGTATTCCAACCGCAGTGGTCTCGGAACGGAGCAATGGAGGCTGTCGGAAAGCACAGCTGCGTATAAACTGCCCGCCCAACTCCAATGCATCATCCAGACGCGCTGAGATTAGCGGACCAACCACCTCATGGAAGCAGGTGGAAATGGAGGGATAAAAACAAGACAAGCACCTTCACGAAGCTGTCAACTCCCTGCCCCGACATGGAGCCAATGTTAAACGTCATGCCAATACACTACCTGTTTGCTCACGGACCAAATCTGATTTCATCATAGATGCCACCCCGATAAGTGACACATCACCATCACATATACTGGGCACAAGTAGGGGGTAAACGCCGGTACACAGCGTACACCCACTATTTCACAGGGTGGATGATTCCCACCCCTTGCAAGAAAGTGGGCCTCACAGAAATATGATGAACTTGACCGGTGTAATTTTCAAACACTGGTCAAGTTCAGCTGTGCCTGTACATTGTCTGCTTCCCATTCCCAGCAGCAACGTGCAGGCAGCAAAGGGGGTCGTTTTTTAATTTCAACTCCAGCTGGGCAAAATCTAAAGGCAGAAGTGAAGGGGCCATCAGGTCTCCTTTAGATTGAATAATCTGACTTTATGTGGCCTGGAACCACACACTTAAATACAAATGCAACGGAGGGTAAACAAAAGCATACAACTTGATAGGTTCTTAAGAAAGGCATGCTTTTGACTCTGTTCAGTCCCTGTATATAGGTGCATGCACTGTAAGATTATCAGATGTGTTGGTCTGTCCCAGTATTCGCACAAATAACAATTAAAAAGCACAATATAATTTGTTTTAATAGTGCTACTCATCCCAATGCAGGGTATCAGAGCGCCTAATGTAACATATATATGATACATTGCCAGTAAATCATGTAAGCATAGCAATAATTGTGCAAGATATGTTACATGCGACAGTGTTGGTTACAAGGTGTAGGAGTCACATGTCCCTCATAACTCACTGTGCTATATTAGAAGGATCACAATATATGAACTCATAGCAACAAAAGTATCTCTGGCTACAAAGCAGTAACCCACTTACCTATTTACATAAATCATCTACATATTACATAATGTGTTTTGCAGGAGATACACGAACCTACTATACTAATTTGTTTCTGGGACTAGACAAAACACATATTTCCAAGGCAAATATTCCTATGTCAAATCTCATTATGCACTCAAATGTACTCATAATATACCTGATAAACATTTGTGTCATCTCTTAATATCTGATGTTACTTATTGTGAGGTCATTTCCAGTGAGCTCATTTCCTGTGATGCCACATGGGATATCATGCATCGTGAGGTCATGCGCTGTGATTGCACGTGCCATGATGTCACTTGTATACTGCCTAACATGGTTAGTCCCCCCACTTATTTTTGTTAGGACTTGTGCCCTGCACATCTGTGCCCCAACCAATGATAGTGGCTGCATTTCACAGCAACCCCGTAGTGTTGCTGATTGTAGGGGGGGGCGCTCAACTCACACTACCAAAGTACAATGGTTATTGAGTATCTAGCAGATGTGGATGTGGCATGCCCTCACATTTTAAGTCTGGGAAAGGACACGTCCACAATTTTCGCAATTCTGGTGCAGTAGAGTAACAAACATGATAATTTAGATTCTTGACAAGACGAAAAGGTGAAGGGCTACAGGGATGAGAGATGAGTGATTAGAGTAGAGAGTGAGGATCGAAAACACAAGGGTAAGGAAATAGGAAAAGAAGATTAACAAAAGAATGGCAAGGAAACAAGTAGATGTAATAAGAGTAGAGGAGTGAGTATGTGTGCAAAAAATATAAATCATGAAAAAGGTGGTTGATAATAGAGGAATAGGAGGCTAGTAAATTCTATTTGATGGATAAGGTGATAGAGCAGCTGTGAGAGCTGGGTGAAGGAGAAAAAGAGGCATCTGAGGAAGTAGTATGATGGAGCAGGATGGAGCAGGAGAAGGATGAGTAAAGTGATTTGAAGTATGCTAAAGCATAGCTATGCACTGATGGGTGTGATGATAGGTGAGCAGATGGAGAGGATTATGGAAGGGTGAATGCAAAGGATGAGGACGTTCAAGGATGAGTATGAAGAGAAAGGAAGGTGGTCAGAGAGGATGATGAGCAAATGGCCAGTGGTGGGTGAGGGACCAGAGAATGAGTGTAAAGATACTAGAGGTCATCATAGAACAAAAGGGACAGTCTTGGAGAAAATTCATTCATGGTGATGGGTCTTTGAGTGTTATGTGAGCAAGTGGAAGAGATTTTGATATAGGAAGCAGCATGGCAGTCACATCTCCGGAGAGAGTTCCCAACTGAGGCAGTTGCATCAGCTGAACATTTCCACTAAGTTACCCCAAGATACACTCAGCTCAAGAGTATACAATCAAATCTTGTTGGTGAAAAAACCCACACAGTGAGATGTCCAGCCCTCAACCTCAAAAGCTGCACATGGAGGGCACATATGTGTAGCAAGATGTTTGGTCAGGTCCCCTCAGGTTGCCAACTCCGATAGCTCTTCCAATTGTTATCACTGTTTTTTGGAGCGAGGACACTGCACATGGCGCCATGTCTAATTGTCAACATTTTCACACATCCTTACTCTATTCCAAATACATATGGCCGCAAGGTCATTGCAGATGTTCTGCATGAGCTCGCTCTAAAAAATCCAGGCTTTGGTGCTTCCACTGTTCTGTGAACATGTCAAGGGAAGTCGTAGTGCAAAGTCCGATGTTGCCCACCTGCCCACCCACACAAGTGTGCTCACACACGCTTGTACATAAGGAGATTATGCTTCTTTTAAATACACACAATCCCTATGCCATATGAACCAGCACTGAAGGCAATGCTGACAGAAGACAAAGTGGAGAGAGGAGAAGGTGAAGTAAAGAAAGGTGAAGTTGATGTGTCTCACATTTGGTATAGAAGGAGGAGGGTGAGGCAGAGAGTGGGAAGATAGCGCACATGAGAGAGAAATCAGTGAAGAGAAGGAGGGTGGATTGGAAAGACAGAGGAGGATGGGGCAGAGAGTCAGAGGAATGGTAGGACAAACAGGGATGTTGAGGTGGAAAGCGAAGGGTGAGTTGGAAAGAGAGAGGAGTATGATGCACAGTGAGAGGATGGTAAGGTGTAGTAAGAGAGGGAGGTGAAGTGGAAAGAGGAGGGTTAGGAGGAAAGAGAGGGTGAGGCAAAGAGAGTGTAGGCCACAGCAAGCATTGACAAGGATGAGGTGGAGAGCAAGAGGGTGAGTCAGAAAAAGAGGAGGCTGAGGTTAATAGAGAAGAGGAGGACATATGTCTGCTTATTAGTCCAGCCAAATAATCAAAACACAGATATGTTATTAACATCAGAAAGGCATCATAAATATGTGACTAGGAAAGTGACTTGCACTCCTGGAAGCTACCAAGTCAAGGATACAGTGCAGGAAGCACCTGCAACTCTGTTAACATGTGCATGGGATGATTGTCATTACCTAGAAAGGGCTACAGAAATGTACACTTTTTTTATACATACCCATCTGGCAGATGTGTAAGACAAGAACAACACCACCATGATACCAACACTGGTCAAACAACCATTGAGATAACAATCAAAAAAACACATATGAAAAAGCATACATGTGCAGCAAATGTAACAGGTATACAAGAGTTAGCTTGACAACCCAAACATATTTGACGTCATAGCTACTCATCACAGCTCTTACACCTTTCAAACTAACAGCTCTAATGATACTCAAAGCATTAACATGTGGACATAGCTCAAGTCAAATTGAAATGATAACCATGCCAGATGGTAGAAGATCAAAAGTATACCACCTTTTTAATATTCAATACATGTTAACCCATGATACATTTACCAATGTCCTTGGCCACTTCATAATGTAACTCAAGAGGCAACTACAGTCAACAATGTTAATATATCAGCTTTCACTATAAACATTTAAATCCTCTCACCACCACCAGCTATAAAAAAAAGTCAAGTGGCTATCTACTAACGTGTGGAAAAAGGAGGAGGACAGTTTAGGAACATTGTAACTTTTTTATTTCAAATTTTTGTAAAGTAGGTCAAAAAATAAAGACCAATGGCCAGTCCAATTATGCACTTGTGCATTAGCACACAGCCATGTCACAACATTTGCCATTAATAACACTGCCAGTGAACAATCAACAGGAAAGGGGTATCCAATGGTCAGTCCAGACACCTTGGAGTCATTTGGGTGAAATGTTCTTTGGTTGTGGGGGGCTGTGATCGGCTGGGGAGGATCAATTTGGATTTATACTGGGTGTGGGATGTGGGTGGGAGCGACTGTGTCGGTATTGGGTGGTGTGGTCACCAGTGTGGGAGAGGGCACATCATGGGTGAGAGGGCTGGGTCGGATCTTTGTGGGGATCTTGTGTCACTTAGGGGTAGTCATTGGAATGGGAAAGGTGGGTACTTTCTTGCTTTTTTAGTAGGCAGAAAAACATGGGTAGGTAGGAGAAGTTGATTTTTTGGGGGTAGGGGTGTTTGTCCAGATTCCACTTTTCCTCATCATGCTTTTGGAGGGAGTTGGTTTTGTAGTACCAGGAGGGCCAGCTTTGCTTGTTGTTGATGTTGAAAGGTACGATAGGAGAGTTAACCCAGACTTTTTGGATTTGGGTGGGGTGCATGTGTTGTAGGGAAAAGGTCAAGGGCACACAGGGTAAGAGGCTTCTGACTCTGGGCAGGAGGAATGGCATGTGCTTTGGTTTTGGGGTAGCGGGAAGAGAGGTATAAGAGGTGGATGCGTGTGCACTGTGCCTCGTTCTGTTTGTGTGATGTATGTTTTGTAGTGTGCTGTGGCTTTTGTTTGAAAGTGTGTGAAGTATGAGTGGCTGGTTGTAGGAAAGTAGGATCTTTCTGTATGGTTACCCCTACTTTTTGCCTGGTGCTAAACTGTTTTTGACTAGTCTGACTGGGATCCTGCTAATCAGGAACCCAGTCTCTCTGCTTTCTCCCCAAACAGTTGTTTTCAGTACTTAGGTACATCCCAGATTGGATACTGGGATACCCTTATAAGTCCTTAGTATATGGTACTAAGGTACCCAGGACATAGGTACCCCAAAGGTCTCCCATGGGCTGAAGCATGTATTATGCCACCCATGACAGACCATTCAAAATGGAACTTCAGGTGTGCCATTGCAGCCTGTGTAAGCTGGTGCTAGCACCACTTACTAAAGATATAGGTTTCCTATATCTAAGGGTCACTGTACTTAAAACCTATAAGTCACCCCTATAGCATGCCTTTGCAATCCTGAAGCAGGGTGCTTGGTTCTAAGTGAGAGATTGCCCCTGCATGAGCAGGACACCCCTGCAGCCTACGGAGTCCCTTCTCCTGGGATGTCAGTGAAGCAGCCATATACTATATACAGGGGTACCGCGTAATTACGCGATGACCATCTCAAAAACAGCTGCAGCAAATCCTTTCATGTTTGGTATAAAACATGTTGGAATCATACCTCCCACACCGTAAACAATGTGGGAGGTATGAGTCCAAGCAGTGGAAGAGCCCTCCGTTAGGCTCTCAGTGCTCCCGGTACCAGCCTTCTTGGCCTGGACAGCACAAAATGGTTGCTGCCGACCAGAGACACGATTCTGCCCTCCTGCTGCTGAGCCAAGCTCGAGCAGGGAAAGGCAGAACAATAGACATCCTGTCACAGGGAGGTGTGACCACCTCCCAGACAGCATTTAGTGCATTGGGGTAGAGTGGCTGCGCTTGCCAGTGCCACTCAGTCTGCATGAGGGGCACATTTGGTGTCCCCATGCATAGTCCAGTTTAAACCAGTTCTGGGAGCCATTGGCTGCCGCTCTGGTAGGAAACTGGACAAAGGACGTGGGAGTAACCTCCACCTGTCCAGACCCTCCCCTGGGAGGGTCCCCAGAATCTTCCCAACCCTTTCCCTAGGGTACTTAAGGGCTTACCTGGGTGTAGGTCCCTAGAATTGTTGTCGGATAAGATTCAGATCAGACACCACTTTTTCTTCTACCGTCTGGGCACTCTGGACTTTGCTGGACTTCGTTTGGGCTCGACTTCGTCCCTCTTCCAGTCTGCTGCATTGTCTGTGCCTGTGCACCATACAGGAACCTTCCAAGGCCTGGGGGCATCAAAAACACCTGAAGGAATTCCCCTTGGAGTGAAGGAGTCGCTCCCCTGCATTCACAGGCACCGCAACTAAGTCAACCGGTCTGATGATCCTGAGCTCCTCCGGACTCCGAATGTTTCTGCAACACAGGGGGTGGTTTTCTACAGCTCCCAAGGCCTGCCCTGCCCTCTTACCAAGTTTGAGGCCAGTATCCCTCGTGGGGGTTGCAATAACCAAACCCCTGTGCACCGCGTCAACTTGCAGTTGCAAAGGCTTGTTGACTTCTTTCCAAGAAGATCTCCGGGCTCCGAGTAGCCCCAACCTCGAGCACCTCCAGTGACCAGAATCTTCAGCTACACCACATCGTGTGCCTCGTGGCCTGCATCTTTTGGTGAGCCGCTTGAGGTCCTCTTGCGACTCCAGTGCATCCGGCCTGTGGGTCCATTTGAGGGTCCCCTTTGCTTCTCTTGGGCTCCCCTGTTTACTCGAGGCCTTCCCTGAATCCCCTGCTTTTCATGAGTCCTCTGGACCTTGCTGGTGCCGACGTTGCTCCTTCTTCGATTCCTGCATTGGTTGCATTTGCCAAGGCTTTTTGGTGCTCCCGCCAGACACCGACCCCTCAGCACTCGACATCCTTCTTAGGACAGCTTGTGCATGGCTCCTGGTCCTCCTCAGAGTCACCTGGTCCTCACAGCTGCAGAGTCAAGATCATCATCACCCATCCTGCAACACCTGACATCGGAGGGCATTCGTCTTCCAAGTCTCCTGGTCACTCCTGAGTGACATAGACTCTGTCCCCTCTGCTTGCAGGTACCACTCATCTTGAATCCACCTTCGGATTTACCTGGACACTTTCTCCTCTTCCAGAAGCGGCACTTTCCTGAAGTCCTCCATTGGGTTCGACTTTGGTTTCCGACACCACTTCACACGTATGCACCCGGCTTCCCTGATGTAGGTAACGTTGGTACTAGGGTATCCACGGGTGGGGTGGCTCTCTAACCTTCTGTCTTCCACGGGGTTTCTTCAGGGACCACTGGGAAGGGTCCTTAAACTTTAAAAATCCAACTGCCACTTACACGTAGAGTTATACGGAGCATGCGGTCGTGTTCCTCCACTGCACACGCTCTCCAGGGGGTCCCTATCTACTCACCTTGGGTGGTTCCTTGGGGCCCCAACACTTCTACATCCTCTCAACCTTGTCTTGACCCGAGTCGTGGTTCTCATACCACTTTCTTAGTATATAGTTTGGTCCCCCCTGGGTCCACTGTGTATCTGCTATTTACTGTGTTTCATTGCTAAAGTATTGAGTGCATTGTGCATATCTCCGGGTAGGAGATATATCAATGTGTTAGAGAGTGTTATATAATAAATACATATTTTTATAAATACTTTGTGTGGTTCTTTTTCACTTAATCTATACTATAAGATTGCATTCTGGTAAAACATGCTGCTTTACACTCCTTCTGGACTAAGCCTGAAGGCTGCTCTCCACAGCTACCACTTAGAGAGCTTTCTAAGTTTGTCTAAGACCTCTTAAATTTCCATAAGGGTTGTCTGGACTGGTGCAAGGTGCCCACTTACATTAGTGGACATCATATACCAGGCCAGCTTCTCACACTTGTATTGTGGATGTGGCCTCTGTGTGTTTTGATATAGAGTCTGTGGCCCTTGTAGTAGGTGGAGTGTCTGTATGGCTGATGGCGGTTGTGTCTGTGGCTGTTATAGTTGATGTGTCCTCTGTGTGTGCTGAGACAGAGTCTGTGGCCCTTGTATTAGGTGTGGTGTCTGTTGGGCTGATAGGTCGTTGTGTCTGTGGCTGGTGTAGTGGATGTGGCCTCTGTGTGTGTTGAGACAGAGTCTGTGGCCCTTGTAGTACGTGTGGTGTCTGTCTGGCTAATGGGGATTGTGCCTGTGGCTGGTGTTGTGGATGTGCACTATGTGTGTGTAGTCATGAAAGTGGTGGTGAGTGTGGTCACTGCATGATGAGCGGGTATGATTGTTTTTGGCAAATATGCTTGTCCTTGCGTGTGCTATGTGTGACTGTTGATGTGCCTGCGTTTGTGTGTGCTTTTTGCAGTTGGGGGAATAGGGATAGTGGTTGGTGAAGGGGCAGAAGGTGGGCCAGAAATATGGGAATCTTGGAAGGCTGCCATGGGTGTGGAAGCCAGGGACTGAAACAATCTCTGTAAGCCAGACATGTCAGTGTGAATTCCTTCCAGGTACAATACCATCATGTTCTGATGGGATATCTGCACCTGGAGGGCATTCAACACTGCTGTCTGACCCACAGAGATATGGCTCAGAAGGTCAACAGCCTCCACACTCAGGGAAGCAGGCAAGATGGAAGCAGGGGGTGAGGTGCCTGGGGTGAAGATGACTCTGCTTAGGGGAGCGGGTTGGGGAGCAGCATGGAGGAAGGAGATGGAAGGGGGGTAGGGGATATCGTTGTAACAGATAGAGGTCCAGGCAAGTCCACCACCACCACTAGGGAAGGTCCACTGGAGCTAGATGAAGATGTTGAAAGAGTCATCTGGTAGCTCCTCTGTGACACTCCCACCTTCCTTCGGGCCACTGGTTCCCTCTGTGTCACTTGGTAGTATGGTACCACTGTGGCCCGCTGCATCCCCACCTGTATCGCCCCTGTCTCCTTCACTGCACCAGGTTGATGCTGAAACAAAAAGAAAAAAAAATTCTGGAACAGCCTGACCACATTTCATTACACATCAAATAACACTTTAGTTGTTAATGCAGATTGTATAACTATTAATATTTGGGTGCAACCGTGCCATCAGGACTTAGATAATTGTATATTGCGGTGTCCTCATACCCTAAATGTGTTGCCATCGCCACTGTCACACACAACTACAGATGTGGGCACATACATTTCCCACCCACATTTGGAAAACAGATTTGGTCACAAATCTGTATCCCTAGGTACTAATCTCATACCAATGTTAAGAAATGACATTTATTGTGATGCAGCTATATAAACCTAAGGCCGCATTTATGAAGTTAGGGCACAGGGCTGTGCCGCAAGGGATCTTGCTGCGTTGCCCTGTGTCAAAACAAAAGGGCATATATGTACCGTATCTAGGTGGCACTGCACATTTCAGTCATTTTCCCCTGCTCTGCCGCATAAAGGGCTGCCATGCGCCAACCCATAATGGTGCAAGGGTGCCTGTGTTGCGGGGCTGATTGATTTCATGCTGGACACCTTCCTGCACAAAATCAATCAAGCAAGCCCCTTTTTTTTCTATGTGTGCTGCAGAATGCTGAACACCTGAAAACATAAAAGCACTGGGAGACCTGAAACTTTTTTTATTGTTGTGCTTCCCTAACACCAACCCTTGGGTGGTACGAGATCCTGGCACATACCCAGGTTTACTATGTCTGTTAAATAAGGGAATGTTTCAGGTTACATGGGTGTTGTGTGGTAACAGCCACAGCAAAACCCATGTAATGTCCCTTTCAAGCAGACAACTGCATAAAAGGGGGACATATTTGTAAGGCCATGAAAAGCCAATTAAAGTGTCTTTACATGACCTTGTAAATATGCAGTGGAACAGTGCCACCAGATCGTTCAAACATGAAGAATCAGTGGGACAAAAATACAGGTATGGCCTCATTAATGAAGCCCATACTGTACACATCGTAATGAGGGCCAACGTTCAACTCAAGCCCTGGTATCTGTAACACAACACATGATTAAAAGTTGTGTCCCTGCTATAGAGAAGTGGTAGTCTGTTCAGAGTAACTAAATGTAAATCCGTATGAACTGCACATCATACCTTTAATCCATGTCACGTGTGACTATCAATGTCAGATTGTAAGCCAGAGGAAGCCATTGATGTTCAATTCAGAGTATGCTACGTAGGGGCAATATGTAGCACATGAGATGCAATTTTGACCTGGCATGAAGGTGAACCATTTAAATCTTCATATTGTCACATATACATTCCCCAACACTTGAAATAATGTAGAGATTTGTGAGCACTATTTGGACCTACTCTTCTGAATTTATGGCGTTGGGGTACATATGGCAGTGCAACTTATGCCTTCACACATTCCTACAAAGTAGCTACTCCTCTTAGGCATACTCATGTTTTTGTATCCACATCTTGCTACTCTAGATTGCCCTCTTAACAAGTATGATTGGTACTCAATGTCTGCATATGCACTGTCTTCATATCACATGCAATAAGTGAGGGGTTGCAAATCAAGATACACACTGTAGTGAGTCAGCAAGACATCAGGCACAAGGATGATAAGTGTGCTTTCTGGGATCATCTTAAAGATTTACTAGCAATGAGGATGTAGTAAATTTCTGCATATAGCCAGACATGTTGTATTACTAATTTTGACTGACATTTCTACAATTCAGTTTGCTACATCATGCTGACTTGTAATGTATATTTCACTAACTACATGGCCCTACATCCACAAATACACAAGCAAGTACACCCCCCTTGAGCATAAAATTAGCATATATTATCCGAAATTGGTACATAGCTGCCTGTAAGCGAATAACAAATCATGATCATGTATGACATCACACTGAGGAAAAATACTCACCCTCTCATAGCTGTTGTGCTTGCCACTGCACATCATGGTCGGGGTATGCCACCGCCAGTGAGTAGGCCATTATGGGGGGGGGGTCAGGGTTCAGCGAGTGCCCCTTCTGCTGGGGGAACACAAGCCCAGCTTGACCTCTGTGATTTTCTTGGTCCATCTTCTAAGGTCCTCCCACCTCTTTTTGCAGTGACCACAGCGACCCCCAGGATCCTCACCCTTTTGGGCGATGGATTTTCAAATTTTCACCTTGAGATGTGCCTTGACCTGTATAGTTTCAACAGATGTACATACTGAGTGACCAAGCCACTTATGAAATCGTCATCTATGGTGATATAGAGCTACAAGACAGCTAACATTAACAATGGAAAATATTGGATACATAACAACTTAGCTTTACACATGTTAACCTACTAACCACACTTTCCTATTAACTATGACACTCATTCTGTGTACTACCATCATTCGGATATTTGTATGAAGGCACCACACCACAGCCCTGACATCACATACACTTGCACATCTAAACATGTGCCATGCAAATCATTTGACATTATTAACAGACACTAATATCAGCCCAACCCTCTTCAACGTCTACATGGCCCCCCTCGCAGACATCGTCCGACAACACGGCCTCAACATCGTATCCTACGCCGACGACACCCAGCTCATCCTCTCCCTCACCAAAGACCCCGTCACCGCCAGACTTAACTTCCAGAAAGGGATGCAGGAAGTAGCAATCTGGATGACCAACAGCTGCCTTAAGCTCAACGCCGAGAAGACTGAAGTCCTTGTCCTTGGAACCACCCCCTCGGCATGGGACAACACCTGGTGGCTGTCCGCCCTCAGAAGCCCACCGACCCCCTCAGACCACGCCAAAAACCTCGGCATCGTACTCGACTCATCCTTCATCATGAACCGACAGGTCAACGCCGTCACCTCCAGCTGCTTCAACACCCTCTGAATCCTCCGCAAGACTTTCAAGTGGATCCCCCCTGAGTCAAGAAAAACAGTCACTCACGCACTCATCACCAGCAGACTGGACTATGGAAACACACTCTACGCCGTCATCAACAAGTCCCTACTCCACAAACTCCAGATGATACAGAACACCGCTGCCAGACTCATCCTCGACATCCCCCAGCACGAACACATCAGCCCACACCTACGTAGGCTCCACTGGCTCCCCGTGGAGAAAAGAGTCACCTTCAAAATCCTAACCCACGCCTACAAATGCCTGCACAACACCGGACCCGAATACCTCAATGACAGAATCAATTTCCACGTACCCAAAAGGAACCTCCGATCTTCCAACCTCGCACTGGCCGAAACCCCGCGCATCCACAGAGCCAGAGCAGGCGGAAGATCTTTCTCCCACATCGCGGCCAAAACATGGAAGAACTCCCGGCAGACATCAGGCACGCCCCCTCCCTGAACACCTTCAGAAAGACTCTCAAGACCTGGCTCTTCGGCTGAACGGATCTGCTGCCCCCCCCACCCCCCTCAGCGCCTTGAGACCCTCACGGGTGAGTAGCGCGCTCTACAATTCCTGATTGATTGATTTAATGTGACCTCTAGGAGTCTACACTTGTATAGGTCCTAAGAACAGAGACCTGTACAGTGTAGATACATGTTTACCAATACATGTGGTCAGAATGGAAAGAGCCACACTGCACTTAGTAGATGGGCTCTTTTGTTTGCTCAAATGACAGTAGACATGCCATGCACGTGTATTTACATGTAAGGATGTACAACAATGGACATGCAGATTACTGATGTGTCCCTATGACAAACTGTGAATGTATCTGTGTGCACATGATTGTCGACAAGGCGTTCACTGTATGCCATATATGGCAAGTTTCTTTTGGCACAACATCAACATGGCATTGTAAAAGCATCACTTTTGCACTATCTCACACCAGTGGAGATGTTGGTTTTAACTACATAGACAAATTCAAAAGCTACCTGATTTAAAGGCATTTTAGAAATTAAACTTTGCACAGTAGGTTTGTAGGTACATCCTATTGTAAATTTAAATCAGAAGCATGTATGAGTCAATGGCCTTTACTGAAGCAATGTCTATCACTGAGCCCATTAGTGACATCACCAGTACTCTCACATGTGTATGCATCTTCTATGTGTGAATATCATATTTGAGGTGGTGCTGTACTCACCTGTTCCTCTGGTATACCATAGAATTGGGGGTATAGGGGAAAGACACCTTCTACCAGGTTTTCGAGCTCCTCTGGAATTAAGGGAGGGTCCCTCTTCCCTGTACACCGTGACATGTTGATTCCCAGAGATGGTAAACAGCAGTTACAATTGGCAGTAGATTCTTTGCAGCAGTGTCTAGAGGCAATTTGGAAATGTCAGCATCAGCAAGCTTTATATCCTGAACACAGGCGGTGCTTAATATAGATGGCCACACACATTGGTCCGTAGCAGGCGTATTTTACAACTCTAACCAATGAATGTGACTGCATTGTCTGGACACGCCTACCGCACACTTCAAATATCTAGAGGTTGCATGTCCTGTAATGTATAGATTTCTTCTCCATTGTCCTTGTTGACTTGTTTAGATCTGTTTACTGAATTCAAATAAAAAAAAAAAAATCTATTATGGATGTAGTGAGTGCCACAGGTGGGAAATGTTGAAGGTATCTTGGTGTGATGCATCACTGCTTTCTTTCAAATTACTTATAGCATCCATCAATTAAATTAGTCTGTATTACATGATGTGAAGAGCTGCATACGTGATAACTTGTGGCTCATTGTAAATTAACATCCTGTGTGTCACTATCAGATTTTTAAGGTGTACATTGTACGTTCCATCCATGTCTCTCCATTCCACATGTAGGTTCCGTGGCAAAGGTAGGAGACAACAGCCTCCAGTATACCGACCTTTCCCAGATCTCCAGACTATGGAAGAAAGAGATGTTATCATGAAGTACCGTCTTGATACTCAGACAATAGAGCATATATGTGCTCTAATCTAATCTATCCCATGGCTCTGACACTAAAGGTAAAAGTAATGAAAGCACTGCATTTTTTTGGTACGGGTTCCTTTCAGTATACTGTGGCCACATCAGGAGGCATGTCACAACCTATGTTTAGTTGCGTGCTACATGATGTACTTGCAGCCATATTGAAACACATGGACAGCTATATCCAGTTTCCAAGGCGTCAGGATTTGCCCAATGTGAAGGGAGACTTTTATGGATTGGCTAGGTTTTCACATGTCATTGGATCAATAGATGGCATACACGTTGGCTTGGTGGCACCACAAGGCAAGGAACAGGTTTATAAAAACTGTAAGCACACCCATTCCATCAATGTGCAAGTGGTTTGTTTAGCTGATTTATACATATCACATGTCTGTGCCCAATTCCCCCGGTTCAGCACATGACTGCTTTGTACTGCGTTACAGCAATGTCCCACAACTTATGTGATGACTACTACCAGAGAGGGCCTGGCTTGTTGGTGAGTATGACATGTGTAAGCGTTTGTGTGTGTAGGTGATGCCATGCAGCATGATGAGGTAATGTGGTTTGAAATTGATGACACTATTGTGTGTCTTCCATCTAGGAGACTCAGCATATCCCAACCGGCCACGGTTATTGACACCACTGAGAAACGCAATTACACCAGGGGAAGTCAGGTTCAATGATGCACATGGAAGAACTAGGCGGGCAGTGGAGTGGACTTTTGGGCTCCTGAAGGCCAGGTTCTGATGTCTGGACCGGACTGGGCGGGCCTTCCTCTACACAGCCAGGAAGATCTGTCAGATCACTGTTGCTTGCTGTATGCTCCACAGCCTTGCTCTGAAACACAACATTCCTCTCATTGAAGAGGAAGGAGAGCAGCAGGTGCCGCCAGTTGAGGATCCAGACATGCAAAATGAGGATGAACATGGTGAAGTGGGAGGAGTTGACATGCGTCAGTGGGGCATCACAAACTTTCTTCTCATGAGTGTAAGTATGATGCATATTGTAATTACTTATCCTGCTACAGTGACATCAGGTTTGGTGATGTGAGGAAATTTGTCCTGGGTATATGTGTGGTATGAACTGAGATTGATCAAAGTGTGCACATGTTTTTTGTGGAGTTCGCTCATGACAACTCTTAGCTGGAAATATTGTTTTGGGGTGCATCTTGAGTATGATGAGATACTGTGTTCTAGGCAAATGCACTGTTTGTTTGTCAAGGCATGGATACATCACTTATCTACATGTATTTATCTGTAATAGGTACCTCCAACATGGCATCCTCTACTGGCCATTCTTGAGTTGTGACAGCTACACGTATGGGATGATGTTACAATTTAACAAGGGGACAAAAGATATTCCTCTATATGTTTGCCACAGACTAATGACTATTATCCTTATTCAAATTTCTACTTGCACTGTGTTTTGATGGAAGGTCAATAGATCCATTGTGCCTGTTTAGTCTTGGGTGTTGCCTATATTGTCATAGGTGTATTAGCATGTACTCCACGAGATTGGGGAATTATGAGCCTAACACTGGTTTCTCTCTTCACAATAGCCAAGTCATCTATGTATATGGAGTGAATGTAGCTTATGAGCTCTATGATCTTTGTTAGACACAGGGCATGTGGAGCACCACTGATAATTCATGCTGACACATATTTTCAGAGGATGCTAACCAGATTATGATGCGACCTGTGCTGATAGACATGCATTTGTGAAGTTTCCACTTTTCTTGGTCCACGCTGAGGTTTAATTTCCAGTGTGAGTGATTGCCTATGTCCCTAGCTGTTGACTTCACCTAACTGATCTGTGGCTAAATGGGTAAGCATTGTGAAATGTGTCACTACCTACAGGTTTGCCCAGGTCTCAACATGAGCATTGTTCTGTATGACATTAGTCATTTCACATTTTCCTGTTTATGGATCAGCGACAGACATGATGGATGTCTAACATTTATATATCGTAACAGAACTTTCCAATGACCCAAAACACTTGTGTTTGGTATTTCTGTGTGATGGTATTCAGACTCTTGTGGATATAATGGATTTCCGCATGTTGTTACTAACACAAATTGAATTTAGACAGATTGGGAAATACACATGTGGGCATTCAGTTCCTTGCTAGAATGTAAATGATGGCACAGAGGCAAGATACATTGAGAATTGTGACTTTATTTCAGTGTTCAAAGTGACATAGTAAGAGTAAGAGGACGTGAAGAAAAAAGTGAAGGTAGAATTAAAAGAGTTGGTTGATGAAATCAAATTGTTAGGAGCCACACAGTCTCTCGGCACAAATCCAAATAAACTCCTCATATCCAAAATGCTACTGTGGAATGGGATAGAACAAATGAAGCTATGGGACACCAAGTGGGACATCAGGTGTGACGCCTCTTTGGGGCAGTGGTTGGTGCATTGCCATCTGATTCACCAGGAGCTTTATGCGGATGACGTGAACCACGATGGAGGGCAGGGGGATCCGCTGCTACAAGGTCAGGGGTGTCTGAGGACTCCTTCAGTCAGGGACTCACTTTGTGTGGCAGCTGCAGATGTGGTTGGGCGAGATATGGAACCACAGGAAGTGGCAGATGTAGGTGGGTAAGCCCTGCTAAGTGTTGTAGTTATCACCCTCAGCACCCCAATCAGCTCAACAATGTGGTTGTTTTGTGACTCAAGTCGCTGATCTATGGACCTCAGTAGCTGCTTCATCTCCTGGAGGTCCCCTCCTATCTGGTCCATCACTTCTTGATTATCCTCATAGACGCCAAGGAGTCTTTCAAGGTTGGCCTGGGCTCACTGGGAACAGTAGACTCACTTTGCTGGCCCCCTGTAACCCTCCCATCACTCCTACCCCCACATACCTGTGTGTGTCCTTGACACAGCTTGCACTCTCCCACTGCCTCCTACATCCTCACTGGGAGGGTTGGTGATGATCTCCTCCTCCGGTTGGACTAGGAGACAGGGGATGTTTTGGGCTGTGATCGGTGCACTGGTTGTTGGGGCAGAGGTCAGCACAGATGTTACCGCTGCGGTGGAAGATGTGGTTGTGGCCATGCTGCTGTCTGCCTAGGCCCAACAGATGGGCCAGGTAGGCCCTCCTCGTCTATTTCTCATGGAGAACCATCATCACTGAAGGCTTGATTGTGGGGTCAGTGTTGTTTCTTGACTCTGGGAAGTCGAACCAGATCCACCTGTTTTAAGTAATGTGTGAAATGTTAGACAGAAATTGTGATTTGTCTACCTAACATCTTCAAATACACAAGGAATTTGAACTTGTAGTATACATTGGGTATGTGGAATTCCATTGCCCATTACTCACACATAGCTGACGTGTGCTTCAGGGCAGACAACAGTGTGTCATTGGCTTTGTTGCTTTGGACAGGAGGGCCTGCTGGCACATGTAGCGAGTTGAGTTGGCTGATCCACCTTCTTCCCCCTTTAAGCACTGGCTAGCTGCAGGTGCGTTGGAGTTACACTACGAGATGGATGAGAGGTGGGTGTGGATGGAGGTGACTGGCTCCTTGGGTTGGGTGTTTTGGACAGGATGGCCTGCTGGAACATGTAATGAGTTGAGTTGGCTGAACCACCCACCTCCCCCTTTAAGCATTGGCCACCTGCAGGTGAATGGGAGTTAAACAACAAGATGGATGAGAGGTGGGTCTGGAGGGAGGTGACTGGCTACTTGGGTTGGGTATTTGGGACAGGAGGGCCTGCTGGGACATGTAGTGAATTGAGTTGGCTGACCCACCCACCTACCCCTTTAAGCACTGGCTATCTGCAGGTGAGTTGGAGTTGAGTGACAAGATGGATGAGAGGTGGGTCTGGAGGAAGGTGACTGGCTCCTTCAGTTGGGTGTTTTAGACAGTAGGGCCTGCTGGGACATGTAGTGAGTTGAGGTGGCTGACCCACCAATCTCCCATCCTGAGCAGTTGCACATTACAATTCAAAGGGCTGTGATGAGTGCATTCACAGAGTGTAAATTATGATGAGTTTTTTAAATGTTACCTACCAGTTTCCAATCCACCAGTTATTCCAGTCAAGCTCTCGGACTGAAGGATGGCATGCACCTTTTCCTCCCGGGCAGTGAGTTGCAAAGGTGACCCAGGAGACCCACCACCCATCTTGAGGGTCACTAGGTGGTGGCTGGAGGCCAGTTTCTTTACTCGCATCTTCAGATCATGCCACCTCTTTCGGATGTCCTCCTTAGTACGTATAGTCCTCCCCAAATAATTCACCTTGGTGACAATCTTGTCCCACATAGCATTTCGTCTAGTTTGTGAAGTTTTTTGTACTTGTGCTCTAAAGATTTGTGGCTCCACTCTGATGATTTCATCAACCATCATTCCCAACTCTGTGCCAGAAACTGAAGGTTTTTTATAGGTGACATACTGGAAGGTAACAAATAAGATAGGTGATAGTGAGCAAGGATTTAAATGGTGAAAAAATGGTTTAGAGTGCATGGAGTGTATGTGGAAATAGTGTAGGAGCTTGAAAGGTTCTTGAGGTTGTCTGGTAGTTGGTGTATGTGGGAGCAAAGAATCATGGTCAGGGATAGGTGTGCCTTTGAACGTGATTTGTAGGTGTGTCAACTTAGATAATAGACATCAGCTGTGTTTGAGTTTGACTCATCCAATGGAATAGCTTTGTGTGCACCATTGTTAATGAGCAGAGCTTTGGGACGACCTCGATCCATGCCAAGTATTCCTTGACCGTTTTGCACCATGCCGGGACATTTTGGCGTACAAAATTAATTTCAAATGTTTTGCAATGTTACAAGATTCCTGAGGGATAGCTTCCAATGGCCAGATTATGTACCAATGGCTTTACGACTGCCGAACTTCAAGCGGAGCATTGTCCAACCGCCGCGGTCGGAGAAGACACCTGCCTGCATTGTAATGCAGTGCAGTTTTGTTCGCGGTCTCGGCGGATGGATTTGATCTGCGGTCACTGCGGTCGGGCGGTCTGTCCGTCCATTATCGTAATGAGGCCCTATATTTTGACAGATAAAGCCATTGGAAATATCCAAAGTGGTTATGTATTTAATGCACACTGTGTTGTTCATTAGGGCTGAGCTGTGTGACTTTTGAATTGCAAATGTGTGTGTGTTGGAAGGTGGGTTATTGGGAGTGAAACGTAGGCACCTAACACCAGCAACAAGGCCACCTACACGGTACTGGGTCCTAAAAAGGGTCTCTATAAATGAGTCTCTTGCTCAAGCCTTGGTAGCCGATACCGAGCAATAAGGCTTAACTAGGGAGACAGGTATGTAAAGTAGGCCCGGGTGGTGAACTTCGCTCCGTTCACGGAGTTTGCGGAGTTTTCTGCACTCCACACTCCGCGGAGCTCGCGGAGTGCAGAAAACTCCGCTTCGCGATGTCCAGCGGAGTTTTTTCCCCGCTCGCGATCGCGAACGGTAAGTTCGCGAACAGTAAGTTCGCGATCACGAACAGTAAGTTCATGAGCGCGAGCTGCCGCTCGGGTAGAATTCTACCGGAGCGGCAGGAATACCAGCACAAACTGCAGTTCGCACTGCACTCCGCCACTCGCGGAACTTCGCGGAGTTTTTTGTATCTTCGCGGAGTTCCGCGTAGCAAAACTCTGCGGACTACGCCCAGGCCTAAGCATTTAAAAACACAAATACAGTAAGTAAGTAAGACACAACACACAATAAAAATCCCACACCAATTTATAAATATAGGAAATATTTTTATCTTTACAATGATACCAAAAACATGAACATCCAATATAGGGAACACTTTCTAGCGCTTAGAAACCAGTAGCACCACTTCTGGACATCTGGTAGTGCTTGACCGGGACAAAGTCAAAGTTTTAGGCCAACTGCGATGGAGCCCTGCAGGAGGCCTCAGTCCAAATTTTACCTTCAGACTTTGAAACATTTCTGGAGCGTTTTCCGCTGAGGGCCCTCGCTGCTCTCCACCAGTCCGGATTCGGTGAGGGTTTGCCAGCTTGACTTTCAGGGAGATCCTTGTCAAACTCTGGAATATGGACCTCCAGAGCTCTTCAGCGGGATGAACCTGGAATCCGGGCTGGGTCGCATTTGAAGGTGGCCTGCTTGGCTCTCACGGTCGGTCATTTCCTTGTGCTTTTTCCAGAAAGTTTCCCAAATGTTCCCAAACTTCTAGAGACCCTTCTACAAGGTCTCCTGGTGGGTTCCAACTGTCCAAAACACACACCCAAGGTTTTCAAATCTCCTAAATGGTCCTTGGCAGGCCTGGAATTACTTCCTGCAATGCACTTGGTCAACCCCTTAAAACTCCACTGGACGCACTCCAGTAGGGGGACTCTGGCTGGAGAAGGGTTAGTTAAGCTCTGTTAGCCTGTAGCTGCAGGAAGTCCCCTCCTTACTCCTTCTTGAAACAAAGCAAAGTCCTCAGAGCCCTAGTCCCAGACAGTGCAGCAGCCGCAGACTTCACCAGGCAGACCCTTGGGTGCAGATCAGGATTGCAGCAGGGCAATCCTTCTTCTTCTTGTAGTTTTAGGCGGCAGAACTGAGAGGCTATGAACATCTCACATATTAAATCTCAGCTTCTGGGCATCAAGAGGGGGGCACCCCTGACTAATGGAATGAAGGGTGCAACCCAGGCACATGACCACTTCCTCCAAAGTGTGGCATCTTCTTGTCGTAAAAAGCAGTATTGCTCCAAAATCCATCATGGCTGAAATCTCACCAGAGCAGCAAGAGCTTACTAAACCAACTCTCAGTGTGGCTCATTTCCATAGCTCTCCCCCTGCAAATTCCTTCCTTAAGTCTCCTAGCTGGCTGGGGCAGAGGTGATTGGGGGTAGGTAGGCCTGGCATTCCCTGCCTGGTCTATCCTCCTTTGAAGCCTCATGCTTTACGACCCCTCTGCACTGACATTCCTGTGTAGATGCAGAGCTCTCTCCAGCAGATAGCATCTCCCCTGGATAACCACTTATCACCTAATCAAGGCAGTCTTACTAAGCCTGTTAGCACTGACCAATCAGGGAAGACTGCACAAAGGCTGGATTTTGGCTTACAGACAAGAAAGTGTTATAACTTCTCTTCTGTATAAGTTAGGATAAATTCAACAAGAACAATCTGTTGGATTTATCAATACCATTCTGTTGAGTCTTTCAATTATATTTTGATACTTTCCTAGCAATAGTTATGCATCCATAAAATATTGCCATGTTAGCCTATAAGGCCAAGTACCTTCAAAGGAGAAAATTAAATGTGCAATTTCTTCTTCACTAAGGTTTATAAAACCTCTTTTATAAAGCCCCTGATCATAATTCCAGAATCCCCTCACCCCAGGGACACCTAGGGGAGACCTGGGAGTTGCCTAATATGTAAAATTGATGTAGATTAATACTGCACAGTGCCCACAGCACCAAAGTCGACTTTGTAGTGAATTTCCTATACTGGGCAAAAATACAATGCGCAGCTTTCACTCACCAGGGTTTATAAAACATCTTTTACAGGGACCCTGCTTATAGTTACATGACTACCCGCCCATTGAACACCAAGGGGAGACCTTGGGGGTACCCACAATGTGAAAATATGGTATATTATCACTTTTAAAGTGCCAATACCCCCAATGTCGAGTTTGCAGTGAATTTTACTTTTAAAAACAGTGCTGCAACACAGGGCTGCTTTGTAAATGATCTCAGGCTCTCAGCAGTGCACACGTGCAAGTGCAACAAAGGCTGCTGGCCTCTGTACTGCCGTGCCCTATTATGTGCTAGGGATGTATAGGTTGTTTTTATCCCCTTCCCCTATTATCTACTAGGGACTTATAGGGTAGGTCATGCAATTATAAGTGAACTCAATGCATGTGTTTGTGTTTAACATAGCTAGTTGAGCCCAGAGCCCAGTCAGAGTCAGCTACCACCAGTGTCAGTCAGTACACAAAAAGTTGGAATGAACAGGCGAAAAGGGTGACTTTCCAACAGAGTGTGTGACTCTTTAAATGCCTGTAGTCTAAGACTAAACAATAGGAATAATCCGGTTTGGCTTCCTGAAATGATGGATTGTTCATTGGTGTAATGCAAGGCTCACTGACACCTTGATGCCCTAATTGTAAGAGAATTTCCCTAACCAGGGTTTTTGCTTCTTGTTTTATTGGATACTGTGGTTGCGCTTGTGGGCTGGACCTTATGGGTATAACATGATCAGGTGACTCCTTATCCCAGCCTGCATGATAACAATATAATGCTGGGGCTTGTGCAATGGCTCATTCTGCAGCATATGCTTGTTTGAAGTCAGGAGCAAGAACTGAGAATGAAGGAATGATTACATCTTCCCCTCAATGGACTTTTCTAAAAAATGGACTTTCTGAATTGGGGTTTCTGTTGTGAAAGTTTCTCTTCCCTTTTTATGATGATGTCAGAGGAGTATTGTGTGCGCTTTCTTGGTTTCACATACTATTTTTTCCTCTGCTCCTGAAGTCCCCTTTCTTCTAGTGTTTGTCAGGTGAGTCCTGAAAGGAACAAAGAGGATGTGTATCAGTATACTGATACCTAGCAGGTTGTTTAAGTGTATCACAGCTACTCAAATTGTAACATTTCTCAGTGGACTCCTGTTGTAGAGATCCACCCCATGCTTTTGTTCTATCCTTATTTTTCTGCTTGTCCTAACAATTTTTAGAAGACGCAGTACCTGTTTGGCATTATCCTTTTCGGAATTGCCCTTAAGCTGTGACTTTTAGGTCTAGCTCCCAAATTATCTCAACCTATAGCTGTATAGGTTTCAGCAATCATTTTTGGTAATTCATGTTCCTGGTCTCCAACCAGAACCTGCACGAGGCGTTGTCGTATTTCCGGTGCTGCTGCCTCCCCTTTGTTATTTCTTTAAAAAATTGAGGATACTTTGGTAAAGTTGTTGATTACTTTCATACCGAAGCTAAAGGCAGGGGCAGCCCTTTATTCATTTTGTATCTGTTTTAGCACTACAGGCAAAACAGCAATAGATGGTGTACCATGTGTTATTGTATATATAGCAGCAAAGACTGTACCCCAAGTGGCACAATCCTCTACTAGGGGAACCATCCCAAGTGGTAGACACATTGTGAGAATTCTGTTTGTCTTGGGGTCCCTTATAGAGAAACACTGCTTCAAGCTGGTTTGTTTTTTGTGCAATACAGAACGGAATTTCCTCCCATCTGGCAGGACCCTTACTCATAATTGCACTGATGGTTACAGGACTAATTGTAGGCACAGCTAACTGTGGCTGCACAGCTTGAACAGCCCTCGCTGGAGTTGCTGTTATCGTATACATTACAACCTGCGTTAAGCATCTGTATAGTCTCACCAGGCGTGTAGAGAGTACTGAGGTCTGGAACATATATTGGTGCTAAATTTGGGTATGGTGTATAGCCGGCTAGGACTGGCCAGGTCGCCCCTTCATTGCTGAGGGGACCAAGTTTTACTTTCTGTAGTGGATGTGGAAGGGTGCCTTGGAACCAATTCTGATGTTCCTGATAGCTGAATGGCATTTCTAAATCTTCATAAGCTTTGTACTGACCTGGTAATTCAATTGGTGTGTTTTTGTGTGAAAACTTTGTGTAGTGCCATCTGCTGTAAGAAAGTAGACCCATGAGTAGAATACCTCTGTTTTATATGCTGTGTGGGCTTCAACCACAAAAGTAACATGCCCCTCTCCAGCAAGGAGCCCTTGTTTTAATAATAATGCCGTAATAGCATGTCTGCAGTTAACAGGAATGATAGCTGCCATCGCTATATTTAATTACTGGAATTCAATGAAAGGAAAATACTATCATGGGGTTACCCTTTGAGAGGGAAAAGCTTGAACAATCATCAGACTAAAACAGGGGTTTCCTATTGAGCTAAGGAGGATTAAGTTCCCTAACAGCTTGAATGTCTCCATATGAGGTGCAAAGGAGACCTTGGGCACACACAAGAACTACTCAGGAGACCCATTAAATAAGTGCCTGACCTAGAACTTTGGTAGCGCCATGTTTTATGGTTCATATGAATTAAGTAGGACTGTGTAGCTGGACAACCTAAGCTTCAGAATATGGGAATGTAGGGGCTTATTAATGAGGCCCCTGCATTACTTTTACACCACGTAAAGTAGTACATGCGTGATGCAGGGCTCTCATAAAGATTTATTAATCCAAGTAAAGCCACCCTTCATGGCTTTAAGTGGCCTCATAAATCATGAGTAAGGCAATGCAGCACAAATTGCTGAGTTGCCTTACTCTGTGCCTGGGAGGCGTTCCATGGGCTTTGCAGTGGGTTTTCCCATGCAACACCCATGGAATTTGACACTGACCAGATTTACAAAGTGATGCAACCCTGGGGAAGTGCCAAATCCGTAAGCCTCCCGAGGTGAGGTGTAACGAGGAGAAATATGTTTATTTCTCCTCGTTTTTCCTCTTTCCATGTGTGCTGCATTTTGCAGCACACATGGAAAGAGGAAATCACCTAGTAAGATTGTTTTTGTGCAGGAAGGTGCCCCTTTGTGCAAGGGTCTCTACGTTGGCGCTAGGCTGCCGAAACGGCACCAGCACAGGCAGAAAAGACTGGAATGCACCATATTGCTTGAATATGGTGCATTCCTGCCCTTTCACTTTGACGTAGGGCAGTGCAGCAAGGTGCCTTTCTGTGCTGCCATATGCCAAAATGCCATAAATGAGGCCCTTAGTTCATACATTCCATCAGAGAATGTTGGCCTGGTAACTAGCTAGCTCATAGTGGCTCACCTGAACCCTAAACTTACCAGGGTACCTGATGGTATCAGCAACCTCAAACATGACTACTCTTTTACTCCCCAAGGAAAATGTGGAAACAGGTCTACCCTTTTGTGGTTTACTTTTGCATGCCCAAGGTAAACACAAAAAAGATATGAATTGGCTTTTCAAACATTTATTGAAACCATTGCATTCTTGTATAAAAAGAATGTGCTGCAATTATTAGGCAGAAGAAGCAAAGCGTTGTAATCAGCATTACAAGAATGGTGAATAAGGTAAACAGTTCAACCATTATAACATTATTATGTGATTACATGATTATATGGTTATACTCCTACCTAACACTACCTATACTATTGATAGACTAGCGGGAGTACCTTCTGCCAGATCCCTTGGGATATACTAACCACCATACCTGAATGTGGTGTATCAGGAAGCCGGCCTGTGCAGAACAGGCTATCATCCTTTGCAGGATAGAAGTCATTTATTATTGGGCAGAAGAAGCAAAGCGTTGTAACCAGCATTACAAGAATGGTGAAAAATATAAATTTTTCAATCATTATAAAATTTTTATGTGATTATCTGATCATATGACTATACTCCGACTCAACACTATGATACTATTGAGAGCATAGCTGCCAGATCCCTTGGGATAGCCTAACCCCCAAACCTGAGTGTGATATACCAGAAAGCCGGCCTGTGCAGAACAGGCTATCGTTCTTTGCAGGATAGGGGTAAGAGTCAGTAGGACTGCATCTCAGCCACAGTTTGCCGTGCTCCAGGACAATCCCACCAGAAATGCTCCTCTGGCAAATGTAATGTAAAGGCTGTTTATATAATAAAAGCACTGTTCCAATTGCACTGTGCCAAAGGTGCAGAGTTGATGCAATGGTTATTCGGGAGGCAAATATCTGTTTCCTACTAGACAACCAAAGGCAAGAGCATTGCGTCCTATGTGCCTAGCCTTGGAGAGAGTGTACGAACAACATGATAATAATGCTGACTAAGAATTAAGCTGCAGCATAATGATTTCTCAGTACATTATTGTGTAAGCACAAAGTATGTAAAAAGTCACCTTTAGAAACCGATGTCAAGTTAAAACATGAAAGTCTTAGAGCGGGCAATGTTGCACCTGACAACAGCAGCAGTTCCACCATTGGGACAATCTCTATAGCCACACTCTGTGTGAGGCGAGGCAAAGATGTGGTAGGTGGTCAGCGCTTCTGGCTGTTACCCTTTTATCTTCAACCTCTAAATGAAGCCCTTAGTTTGTAGTGAGGGACAGCCTCAATGCATGGATCTCTTGTTCACCAAATTAAAATGGATTTAACAATGGCAATAAACCCTTTGCAACACCCATGTCCTTCCCCCATTCCCCACCCCCCCAAGATATGATTAGTTGCATAAGGGACATTTTTGTTTTTCTCATGCTGCTCAAGCAAATCACAAGCACTGGGAATGGCTGCTGGGAAATGGTTTACATTCTGCACAATCTGCTGGTATTTTCAGAAAAAGAAGTGGTGCACTGAACCACATCTGTAACTCAATTAGCACACCAAAGTGCTTGCAAACTTTACATTGACAATAGCGTTCACAATTTACATAGCACATAAGGGGCAGGGTCTTGGCTCTTCAATAATATAAGTTACTCAATTATGTTCATTTTTTCAATCTTGGAAGGTTAAAAGGATGAGCAGTTGCGATGCACTCAAAGATTGCTTTTTGGTTTAAAGGTCAGTTTGTTTTAGTGAAGTTGTGTATAGCACAATATAATCAATGAATAATCTCCACAAACTTCCAGGCTTAATAGATCAGTTTCTTTTATGCTATTTTCAAATTCCTCCGCTGTCTCTGAATCCATCAGCTCAGTTGCAATGTGACCCCAAGCTTCATTCAAGTAATCTGAGAAGACAAATTTTCTATTGTCTTAAAGAAATAAGGCGCTAGCTGATCAATTAAATTGCTTCAAAATCCCTTGTGTATTTTATGGATCACACAGGTTTTCCTAGTTTTTTTGCCTTAGGCTCCACTCAGTTTTAGGGAGCAATGGGCCCTAACGGAAAAGTTTTTGAGACAAAACATATGAAAATAGCAATACAATGATATCTACTTTTCCTGTCCTAATGGACATGATCATTTAATGTAAAAGGTAAAGGAGAACATACAAGTGGGAACATAATTATGTCAAAGAAATTCAGGCAAACAAAGAAATGTGGCAGAACAAATTGCAACAATCAGGCCACCAATAAATACATTAGCGCACCCTAGCACATATTAATAAGAATTATACAGTTATGTCAGGGTGTGAAAAGTCGACGACGTTTTGATCCCTTTACGTGAATGCTGGGATCATCTTCAGGGCAAGATAATAGATGCCTGAGGCGATTGCCTATCGAATAAAAAGAAAAGGAACGAGAAGAGGAAGAAAGGAAAAAGGGGGAGAAAGTTTAGAGAGATATATACTGTACAATCCTTGTACAGATAGTCATGAGCAGTAAGCAATGCATGCTACCAAGCTTGTTGGAGTGACAATTATTACATTTCCGGCGCGAGATGTGGAGCATGCTTCAATATCGATTGAGGGTCAGAAGAAGTGAAGGTGATTAATGGTGATTATGGGAAGTAGGAGTGTCTAGGTTGATGATGGTCATAAGATGAATAATAAGTATGAAATACTACCTATGACTGATTAAGATGAGGAGCGCAGGGAAGGAAGCCTGGTCCTGGAATTAAAACCTTTCGAGGGTGGCCAATAGAGGAAATTGCTGGAGGCCATTTGGAGACATTGAATCCTCGAATTGCGTAGATGCGCTATGGAAGATGAAGGTGGGTAAGTTAAGGGGGGGAAATACGTGCCTTGATACAATTAATTACAAAATTATCTTTGCATACCACGGGGATGACACTCAATTGTCTAGTGTGTGCTGCAATTTCCAGGTATCGGAAGGATAGGGTCCGACAAGGGCAGCTGTTACGGGTGCCGCTGCAGAGGAATTGAAATTAAATTAGCTTGAAAATAATCACATTTAGATAGGGGATTTGAGCTATGATGGAGCCCAGGTCCCTTCTACGTGAGGCGATCTTACCTAGAGGGATGAAGTATTCCAGTCCAAGACCGACAATCGTGGAGAATGCAACATACAGGAAGCAGTTTGTGGCACGAGGCTTGGAGCAATAAGTAGGAACGCGACCATAGTGCGAGAATTCGGCGTGATGACGTGTTGTCTAGGCGCGATGTGCGTGCGGGTAAAAGAGAGCGGCCATTATGGAAGGGGTTTAGATACAATAAGGAAACAAGAGTGAAAACATCAAGTTCAATAAATCCACATTTTTACAATAATTGCAATCACTAATCTGTCTTAGGATCGTGTTGGTTACACATTTTAGGAGAAAGGAGACAGTGGTTGTAAAAACCAGTGCATAATACATGAAGACATTCCAATATAGTTACAATGATTTCAAATGCACGCAATTGTTTATAAAAGTAACCATCTCATTGTGATTCATGAAGAGGATTTGTTAAGGGAAAACTTAATCGATTGATATATGGTGTGGGTGGCATGATGTGAAATAATGCGCACAGGAAGTCGTAGTACATAATACAAAACACACAAGATGATGGACGGAATGCTGCACATTGGCAAACATTCACCCCCAGTCACAGATCTGGGTTTAATCCATCATTATTTTGCTTCACCACGCCACCCCAGTTCAGACATAGCCATATGCAAATCAGTCTTGACCCTGTGCCTCATGGGAACAGTCCAGACCGAACTGCCAAGCCATGTCTTCCCTGGACCGGAATCAAGCATCCTAGGACCGTTTTCAGGCTATCAGCCTTCATCAGCCAGGATAGCTTGACTCCAGTGGCGTAGTGAGCACGGGACCCACGTCTGGGCATACCCTTCCCACATAGGGCGAAATGCAAAACACACAAGATGATGGACGGAATGCTGCACATTGGCAAACATTCACCCCCAGTCACAGATCTGGGTTTAATCCATCGTTATTTTGCTTCACCACGCCACCCCAGTTCAGACATAGCCATATGCAAATCAGTCTTGACCCTGTGCCTCATGGGAACAGTCCAGACCGAACTGCCAAGCCATGTCTTCCCTGGACCGGAATCAAGCATCCTAGGACCGGTTTCAGGCTATCAGCCTTCATCAGCCAGGATAGCTTGACTCCAGTGGCGTAGTGAGCACGGGACCCACGTCTGGGCATACCCTTCCCACATAGGGCGAAATGCAAAACACACAAGATGATGGAGGGAATGCTGCACATTGGCAAACATTCACCCCCAGTCACAGATCTGGGTTTAATCCATCGTTATTTTAGTACATAAACATAATTTTACCTTGGATCTGCTCTCTAGTGAAATTTTGCGTATGCTTTCAGGGGCTGTGATGACAATGTAGAAATGCATCGTATGTGAGGCATGATATACAGTATCGTCAATGCTTCCATGGTGGAATATTAGGTTATGTTATGTAGTTAGGTTATGTAGTGACATTAGTACATTTTCCATTCAGGGCTATGGATACGGTATGGAAGAGTACAGTATGTGAGGCATAATGTGTAACAAGAAACTGTACGAGAGGCAATTTGACAAGAGGCAGATTGAGAGAGTAGAAGCCATTGACACAGAGTACATCTTGTAATTTTGGTTAGATAAGGGTGGTCCAATCCTCAGTGCGGTTTAGACCTGTATAAAGACTCTTCATCCAAAGAATTCATTTCAGTTCTTCCTTGTCAAGGATTTTCTTAATGTCTGCTCCTCTTGGTGGTAGTTTGAACACGTTGATGACTTGCCAGCGGATATCATCTTCTGTGTGTCCTTTTGCCGAAAAATGATCCACGAGCGGATCACCTGGAACCTTACAACAAATTCGGTTTCAGTGCTGGCAAATATGGATCCTTACTTTTTGGGTGGTTTGGCCAACGTAGGTCATATCACAAGGACATATGATGGCATAAATCACATTGGAAGTATTACAATTAGAGAATTGTTCAAGAGAAATTTTGATGGCATTGAATACAAATTCCTTGCTTTTGATAGTATATTGACATACGGCACAGCTGCCACATTTCAAGTGGCCAATTAGGGGAGGGTGACCCTAGAGGTCAGTAAGTGTCTGTGCGGGTTTTTTTGGGGGGGGAAGGCTAGCTCTGACCAGATGATCCTTAATGTTTTTATTTTTGCGAAATGCAAAAAGTGGTCATTCCAAGTTATAGTCACCGGCATTGTGTACTGGCCAGTGTTTGAGGATACTCTTTTTTACTTTATTGGATATAGGGGAAAAAGTAGTGACACAGACTACAACAATAGTCATGAAAAAATAATTATCATCTTTGCCACCAACACCAACTTTCAAAAGTTAAAACAATGTGAAACATGGATGATGGATGGGACATTTAAAGTCTGTCCTAAACCATTTTATCAACTTTATACCATCCATGGCGAATATGAAGGAACTAACATCCCTTTCATATACGCCCTACTCCCCAACAAACAAAATACTACCTATATAGAACCCCTTACAATAATTAAACAACAAACGGAAAACTACTTCCCACAAATATAATAATAGATTTCGAACAAGCAATGATCCAAGCAATTTTAAAAATATATTCACATACAATACAAGGTTGCTATTATCATTTCAACCAAAATATATGGAGACATCTCCAAAAATCAACCCCTTAGCATAGAATATACAACAAACAGCAGCTTTGCTTACCAAATCAAAAACTAATAGCCCTGCCCTATGTACTAACAACAGAAGTAGCAGGCTACTATAATATACTTATCGAAAGTCCTTTCTACCAAGCCAACAAAGCAAAACTAACACCCTTTCTTGACTACTTTGAAGACACCTGGGTAGGAAGACTACATAGATCAGGGCACCGAAGACAACCCAAATTCCACATCCCCTGGTGGAATGTCTATCAAAGTACCCTAGCACAAAAAGCTAAAACAAATAACACATTGGAAGGATGGCATAATGCCTTCCAAGCCACAATTGGAAAAGTACAACCAACTTTTCACAAAATAATAGAAGCCATCAAAAAAGAACAAAGGGGCTGATTATGATGGCGGACGGACTTCTGTCCGTCCGCCATCGTCCCGGGGATGGGGACCGCCTGCCTATAAGGCGGCGGTCCCAGATATGGCATTACGATGCGGCCACCACCACGGCTGTCACAAGTGCCATGTTTTCCATTGCGGCGGGTACTGCTGGCTGCAGCACCCGCCTCAATGGAAAAAATGCAGGTTTGGCATTTCCCTGCACTACGTAGCAGGCACCATGCGGTGCCTGCCACATGGTGCAGGGAAATGTAGGGGGCACCATAGGTGCCCCCCAAGTGCACAAACCAACTGCCCCTGCACAAAGCGGGACCCGCAATGGGCCCCCAAAGGCCATCCCCGCCAGCCTTTCCATGGCGGGTGGCATGGTGGGGAGCCAGCATCGTAATCTGACCGGCGGTGCCTGCTAGGCTAGGCATGCTAGGCACCGCCGGCATGCATTACGTGCTGAGGGCCTGCACCGTGCTGGTGGGCTCTACGAGCCTGTCGGATTTCTAGTGGTCAGAATTCCCGACCGCCACGACATGGCCACAAGATCGCGGTGAACCTGCCACCGGCAGCCTGCCGGTGGTGGGTTTACCGCGATCGTAATCAGCCCCAAAGCTACCAAGAATTAAGGCTAGAACAATCCCTAACTAAAATAGATCCTAAACTTAGTAAACAAAAAAAACAAATTACGAGTACCTACAGTACAAAACTGGACTCTACCCAAACACCAAAGGACTAGAATATTTAGATATAATAGCCAAATCTATACTTTTAAAATAAGAGCAAACACCATGCAGCATTTAAAAATTACAAAACAATCAAACAACATAGTTTTACTCTTGTTTAAAATTAATAATTATAACTATGTCATTTAATAAATAAAGACGTATATAAACAAGCATTTGCAATGCAATATGTCTCGCATTTCTTACATTTAGAGTTATTGGTGGTATTGTTATTTTATTTATGTGTTTGTTGTGTACTGTTGTGGTTGTATGTGGTGTGTAGTGAAATTATATTAGTTGTAATAGAATGGTTTTTGTTTTAATGGTGATGAATTATGTGTTGTGTAGTTTATTTGTGTAGTAGAATTATGTGGTATGGTGAATAGATAGTGGTAACAGTTGTAGAGAAGAGATAGATAGGACAGTTCGTACAGTGCATCACATAAACGCGGTAGTCCATGCAAGCCCAGTCTTGGTGTTAAACCTGTTGACAAGCCATCCTTGACTTCATGCACACCACCCTGCACTTTACTCTATGCCAGGTCCTGAAAGTTGAGAAATCTGAACCCAGAACCTATTGTTCCATTACACAATAGCAATGCACCTGGTCTGTAGCCTGTTGTTATATAATGTCCTAAATGTGTCATACATTGTAGTCCTGGTGGTCATAAGATCTCTATGTATACAATATACTATGAATGCAAAGAGGTGATAATGTAGCCATGATATGCCGTTTGCACTTATGTAAATGCGACCCCACTTTCCAGGCTGCAGTTTTACAATTTGGGGTACACAAAACAAAAGAAGCAGGAGTTTGGGATCACTTTGTTCGCCAGGAGAAGGCTTTGCATGGCAGGGATGGGATGAAACGTGATTTGCAGTTGTCTGGATTAGGCTTTACAATTGACGTGCGTGTAGCTTTGACATGCCTATATATATATACACTCAGAACTTCAAGTCCCATAATGCAAAAGAGAAACGGACTGGACAGCATGCTCATATAAAGACATGGGTCTGCAGCTACAAGCAACATGTGCAAGAGGCAGAACACTATAAAACAATTTCCAGACTGGGCAATGCGCTAGTTGAGACACTAACGGTGTGAACCAAGCACTATAAGCGGTTCAGTTTACAATATTTCAAGTCCTTTCGGCTGTTATTGCAGGGTCTTGTTGCGGCGTCACTCTGTCACGGCCATGCAGGAGGTGTAAAAGTTGTAAAACGTTGCCCAAGCAGATGTCTGCCAACACTCATGCGTCCCATGAGGTAATAGAGCGGATCGTAAGGGAGAGACCTGCGGGCATGGTCTGCAAGGGTGCAGGAAGAGAGACAAGAACAGGCAGTAGAGGGTCCACAAACCTGTTTGCGCCATTCTATGTGTTGAAGCACATGTTGCTCCAGGAAATAGTCATGTTGCCAAAGTACAGGCAACAACAATATCCTTACTGTTTGCAAAACCACCCTAAAGTCAGTAGTGCATGTAGCGCAGTAAGCCACATCCGTGCTGTATGTTTAAGGGGAAAAGACTTTCAGTGTATAGGAGCGCATGTTGCGCTGCAAAATACAGGTGAAAACAATATCTCTAGTGGTTGCGAGACCTCCCTTAAGTCAGGAACATGTGTAGCCAAGGGGACAATCATCGTAGTCAATTATAAGCGTAACTATAGTAGCGTTTGAGGTGACAAGCCGCTCTGTATAAAAACTCTTAGAAGCAAGGTTTGTATATAGAGGCTAAATACGCTAGCAAGAGTGGGCATGATGTGCCCTCTTACCCGTTGTGGGTTAAATCCCACCATCCAAGGTCCGTTCGATGTGCAAGCGGCGTTCTGTTTGGGCACCATTTTTGAAGGGGGGAGATTAATTAGTCCCTCTACAGTGTCATAAGAAGAGAACAGGACTGTCTTCAGTCGCGTGTGCAGGGGTGCCTGCGTTGGCGCTAGGCAGCTAGTTTTAGCACCAGCACTAGGGAAAACACAGGGGTGTGCTATATTGTTGTAAATAAAGCACATCCCTGCATTTTGGTAATGTCGGAGCACAGCGCTGCCAATTTTGGTGCATCTCAGCGCTCCAACATTTTCTTGTACATATGCCCCTTTCTGTCTCCCAATCAGACCGCTACTTGCCAGACAAGCATTGATATGGCAATAGGTTGACCTTGGCATGCTGGTGCAATGGTTGTTTTTTTTTACATTCTTATGATGCAAGCATATACTACAAGAATAAAAAATAAATTAAAAAACAGCACATAAATGTGGCTGCCATATGCTTGCAAGGTAAAGGCTAAATAAAAAAAAAGCCCTTCACTGATGTGGCTGTTTTATTAGTGATTTAAAAAACACACCCTTTCAGTTGTGCATTGCATTATGCCATTACATTTTATGAAGGCGAGGAGAAGAAACCATCACCCAACGAAGAGTCAAATTACAGATAGCTACAATGTCATTTAAACACTTTTTAATAGCAACTTTTAAAAGGAAGAGGAAATAAATTACCATCTAACTGGGCAGCTGAATTGAATGCAAAATAAATTGCCATTTTTTAAAGAAAATATATAAAATTAACATTTTGAAAAGCGCACATTGTAGAGCTCTGCCAATGAAGACAAATTTTGAAGCATATTTCTAAATGGATATAAACAATGCGCAGAAGCTTTGGGCAGTCACTCAAAGGGAAGGGAGCCATTGGGTAAAGTGGGTGGCCTGTTGTCACCTCAGGCTATATGTTGTGGTGGGTGGAACAAAGTGTGAATGACAATTCAACAGTGACTAAACGCCCTTCTATGTACATATATTGTGCATGTTTTTTGTAGAACAGTAGCCAATACTAGTAGGGCCAGACCTTAAAAAAGGAGCCACAGATGGGTTGATCATGTTGTTTCTGTGGGCAGACAATCGCCCTCTATTTTATGGAAACAAACACTCAGGGGTCGATTCCGATGTCGGCCGGAAGCGCACCTAACAGTATTCGTCCGGAAAAAATACCAGCCGAACGCGTGTTTTCCGACTGACTCGAACACTCTACCGAACAAACAAGTACGATGCGCATAACAGCCCAGATTCCGAGCGAGCCGTACTCACCCATTCCAGCTCCTGTTCCCCGCCCGAGCCGGATCCGTAAACGCCGAATCGAGTCGCACGGAACCAAATACACAGCACCTTCCGGCCGGACTAGTACGATGCGTCTTCCATACGCGCCGAACTCGTCGCTACGTCCGGCACGTATGAACATCCGGGAGAGCTGCACATAAGCTCCGATTCGCGCCACAAGACGATCCACGGCGACGAGACGAACAAGCCAGCGACGAGTACGAGTCGAAGCCACGAGAAAGACGAACGAGACGAACCAACCATGAATCCCATCGCGCAGGTCCTACCAATACTCTTCATCTATTACCGGGACCGGTACGGACGCGTACGGCGCAGACAGTAAGTCAAACACCCACAACACAAACAAACGACACGTACCCGAAATATGTCACACACACATAGGGATGCACAAATGATGTACACTAGCAACAGCAGAACCATAGGGGCGGGATGGCCATCACCAATGCCATACACACCCATAGGGGGATGGATGCCTGCCACTACTGCCATCCCCACCCATAGGGGGATGGATGCCTACCACTAACACCACCCCCACTCAGGGTGGGCTGGATGCCTACCACTACTACCATCCCCACCCATAGGGGGCTGGATGGCTGTCACTAACACCACCCCCACTCAGGGTGGGCTGGATGCCTACCACTAACACCACCCCTACTCAGGGTGGGCTGGATGCCTGTCACTACTGCCATCCCCACCCATAGGGGGATGGATGCCTACCACTAACACCACCCCCACTCAGGGTGGGCTGGATGCCTACCACTACTACCATCCCCACTCATGGGGGCTGGATGCCTACCACTACTACCATCCCCACTCATGGGGGCTGGATGCCTACCACTACCACCATCCCCACTCATGGGGGCTGGATGCCTACCACTACTACCATCCCCACTCATGGGGGCTGGATGCCTGCCACTACTGCCATCCCCACCCATAGGGGGCTGGATGCCTACCACTACTACCATCCCCACTCATGGGGGCTGGATGCCTGCCACTACTGCCATCCCCACCCATAGGGGGATGGATGCCCACCACTAACACCACCCCCACTCAGGGTGGGCTGGATGCCTACCACTACTACCATCCCCACTCATGGGGGCTGGATGCCTGTCACTACAACCACCCCTACTCATAGGACGGGTAATGCATGACACAACTAGCATACTCCCACATAAGGACTGTCTGTAAATTACATCCCACCCCCAACACCATGACAAGTGTGTGTGGTCTGTGTCAAATGCATACAACACTGAACATGACATTGAACATACAATGTGACCCCCTAACACATGTGTCACACATAATTGTGTGTGTGGCCTACACAATGCAAGCAGACCATGACCACTGTGGCAATGTGGCCCAAAGCCCCATCACCACAGTGCCCAAAGGTAAGTGTGTGCTCCATAGCTGAAGCACATTTTGAACAGTGTGGCAATGGGGCCCAAAGCCCCATCACCACAGTGCCCAAAAGGTAAGTGTGTGCTCCATAGCTGAAGCACATTTTGAACAGTGTGGCAATGGGGCCCAAAGCCCCATCACCACAGTGCCCAAAGGTAAGTGTGTGCTCCATAGCTGAAGCACATATTGAACAGTGTGGCAATGGGGCCCAAAGCCCCATCACCACAGTGCCCAAAGGTAAGTGTGTGCTCCATAGCTGAAGCACATTTTGAACAGTGTGGCAATGGGGCCCAAAGCCCCATCACCACAGTGCCCAAAAGGTAAGTGTGTGCCCCATAGCTGAAGCACATTTTGAACAGTGTGGCAATAGGGCCCAAAGCCCCATCACCACAGTGACCAAAAGGGAAGTGTGCGCTCCATAGCTGAAGCACATTTTGAACAGTGTGGCAATGGGGCCCAAAGCCCCATCACCACAGTGCCCAAAAGGTAAGTGTAGTCCTGGTAAAAGCTGCAAAAACAAAACTGCAGGGATTATTCCTGGCCACACAACACCAAACACTACAGTGGCATTGTAGTGCTTGTGTCCCATAGCAACATAGATTGTGTGAGGCAAGCAGTGCAGTGCCAATGACACATCGTTCTGGCCATGTGCACACAAACATCAGCCATGGGGGCCCACATTGTCTACATTCACAAATAACACAATGACAGAAGTGAGCATCATAATGCAGACCCACATATCTGCACCAATGGACACACAAATGTAGATATCCTGTGGAGACTGTAGATGTCAGGTGAACAAATACCATACCATGGCAGCAATGGGACATACTAACCATGATCAATGTGCTGACTGATGACCTAGCAGTACCAGGGCCAGCAGGGGAAAGCCAACAAACAACATACAGCCAATGGCAAACTAAAGATATGCCAATGCAGTGGTGCAAATGCACAAACACAAACAGGCAGACTCACACTGCATATCATACACAACAGGTGAGGGGGGTTGTATGCCAGTGTCCCCAGGCAAACACACAACACATGAGGAGGCCAGATTCACTAATACACAGATGTCAACACAGTCACATACAAAAGTAACTCATGGATTGGATTCCCCTATGTGGGCAAACAGGCATTGGGAGATGAGAGGGAGCTCAAATTACACATGTCACACAAGCTTGTAGGAACAGCAACAAACACAGCAAGAGACAGAACCACCACAGCACTCCCCCCAGGGACCCCACATTGTGGTGACACTAGCCTGCATGACAATCACACTGTGATGACAAAGGTAGATGTCATCCACACTGTGAACCACAGCCATGTGTCCTGAGCAACAAACTACCATCACACCTATACAAGCACAAAGCACTCAGCATGGCCTGCCAGCCAAGGAAAATATGGAGGTAGTGCCCCAGCCATGCAACAACTCACATTTGCACACACTCAACGCCACACACTTTGAACTCCAACAATGTGCAGCAGTGAAGCTCACATGGACTGCTGACATTGCACATGCACCCATGACAATCCCAGGGGTGGTGGGGGAAATAAGGTGCAGAAACACATCACACATGGCCAGTCAACAATACTTGTGAATGTCTGACACACTGCACAGTATGCCGTACATGGGCATGACGTGAAATCCACCCCAAACAATGGGATCCTGGCCATAGTCACACACCAATGAAGAAGCCAAGCTGACCCACAAAGGACACACATAGACAACTCCAAACATTGCAGCTCTGACCCTGAGGAGTGGCAGCAGTCACACACACAACGTGTCACAATCACTGAAAGCATACACAAACAGAAAATCACATTACTCGTGTAACCAACAAGTGCCAAGAGGAATCCTGACTGTGTCCCATCTGCGTTTGCCCACATCCCCAGCCCTGACAACAAAGACAACTAGGGATGACAACCTCATGAACATTAGTTTGCCATGCACCCACATCCCGGAGAAACCAGGTCCAAGATGCTGGATGAACACAGAACAACTCAGCAAGCATCACAAACAGGAACATCCGTAGGGACACAGCCTGTGTAGGAAAAGGAGAAGGGAACACGCACAGACATGCCTACACACACAACACGGGCACAGCCTATATCACGGAATCACGCACTGCCATGAGGGCACTCCACTCCTGTGGAAGGTCAGCTGTGCCAAACCTTGTCTGTGCACGACTCAAACATGTCAGCAGAACACTCGGTCAGTGAGTCAACAACTACAACACACTGAAGGCTCTGCTCATATCAGCCTGGGCACGGGAGTGTCACGTCAGTCATCTGCATACACCCAAGACACGTGTCAAGCAACTTGCACTGTGTACACAGATGAGTCATCCAAATTTGATGTGCTAAACTGCATGTCCATTGGAGACGGGCACACAGTCAGGGTACTAGGAACATTGGACAGTGGTAAGCCCACCAGATGTGCATCAGTGTAGGACAAAGATGGTAATCTACAAATGCTAAACGTACATCCCTGTGTCAAATGCTGAACATTACACCCTCAGACTGCAGCAAAGGATGCTATAGATCCAGACTAGATTAGGACACATATCCCATGGACCACATGGAGCCCATCACAGCAAAACTTCATTTACCTGATCTGAACACTATTACAACAGCAAATGCATGATTCTACACATCTACATCATGTATCTCCAAAGATTAACCACAAGTAAACAAAAAGAGGCTTTATTCAGCAAGTGTGCAACTCAAATCAAAAGTCCAAAATAAACTAAGGCCAATGGGCAGTCCAAATATACAGTCCCAACAGGGTGATGTGTGACAACTTGTCAACAATTGCTTGCCTGCACAGGTACGGACAGGGGACATCCCCTTGGAGGGGCATACGAGGGGCAGGCCAGGCACCGCAGGGACAGGATCAGGGGATGCCAGAAGGAGGCAGTGAAGGGGAGGTGGGTGCAGGAGTGTCACCGGTAACCGCAGTGGAGGTGTCTGACTCAGGGGGGGCTGGCACCACCGCAGGGCTCAAGTCAGATGGTGTTGGTGCTGCAACCACTGCAGTGGGCTGGTCAGATGGAGTGGACTGGGTCCCCAATGCAGTGCCCGAGTCAGACGGGGTGGTTGTGGACTCCACCGCAGTGCATGACTCCAAGGTAGTGGAAGGGGGGCAGAAGAGCTGGGCAGGACAGAGGGGGGACACGGTCTCCACACCAGTGGCACAAACAGGCAGAGCATCTGGTTTGGGGGTGGAAGAGCAAGTGGCAGGGGGAAGGGCCTAAGCAGTTTGGGGATGCGGTATCGGTGTGTGGGGGAACCTGGGGCAGGGTGTGGCGGTGGAACCTGTGGAGTGGTGGCCTGGGGGGTGGAGGTGAGAGACTGGGTGGTTGACTTGCAGGGCGGTGGTGGGGTCTTGCTCTTCCGGGACCGGGGGACTTGCGGTTGGGGGCTCACTCTGCCTGCGCCTGGGGGAGGGTGTCCGTGGGCGAGGGGCACTCCCCTCTGTGTGGGTGGACTTCCTCTTCCCCCGGTATGCTGGATCAGTGGGATTGGAAGGGAAGAGGCCGAGGTCACTGAGGAAGAGCTGCTGATCAGGTGGGGTTGCAGGTGAGGCAAGGGAAGGGGTCTTGGAGGGAGAGGATCTTGAGGATTGCGGAGTGACTGTGGTTGCCTGTGTGTGTGTGTGTTCCCCATCCCCTGTGTCTGTGGTATCAGTCCCCTGAGGATGCTTGTGTGCACGTCTTGCCTTTCTCTTGGGTGTGTCTGTGCTGCTCGTGTCTGTGTGTTTGGGTGACTGTGCAGGTGTGCATGTGCTTTGGACAGGTAGGGGGCAGGAAGTGTGGATGGGGCAGAGGTGGGAGGGGTGAGGGACTGTTGGAGGAGGGACACTGCTGCCATCAGGGAGGAGTCCATGGACTTATTGCTCCTCTGTAGGGCAGACATACCCGTCGAGATGCCCTCCATGAACGACACCAGCTGTGTCAACAGAGTGGTGTGTGCATGGAGGACACTCAGCATTGCTGTCTGCCCTACATGGAGCTGCCGAAGGAGGTACACAGACTCCTCACTCAGGGCAGCAGGGGACACAGGGGCAGGGGGTGCGGTGCCTGGCACGAAGGAGACACGCTCCCAAGTACGGGAGCCTCCACGGACCTCAGGAATGGGAGCCAATGGGAGGGCGGTGGTGGTGGTGGTGGTGGCGGGGCCAGACAGACTAGCTGGCCTTTGGTGGCTGCTGAGTCCCGCCTCCACAAGGGAGTCATCCTCCGAGCTGCTGTGGTCCTCAGCTGAGGTGGATGGTGCTGAGGACTCCTCGGTGTGGCTCCCTCGCCCTCCGTGCCACTGGGTCCCTCTGACCACTCGTCCAATGCTGACCCAGTCTGGCTCCGCTGCTCCTCCTGGTCCATGGAGCTGTCCCCTCCTGTGGCCGTGGATGTATCTGCAAACAATTAGGGAAACAGACAAACATCAGTCACCTGCACTGACCGCACACACCACAGTAAGTACAGCACATTACAGAGCAAGCCCTGGCATCCTTAGTTGAACATTGCCTAAAGTCCCCACACAGATTCGGGGAAGCCAATTGTCAGTCTGATGGTCAACTATGGGACTCACACCCCTCCTGCCCTTGCACCCATCTGTCTGGTGCCTGTCTGATGGTAAGACCCCAGTGCAGACACATGCACCACCTACACAGTTGTTGGACATTGCAGGGAACACGGTGAAGTATGTGAACATGCACACATCACATCTCTTGCCACTGAGTCAGTGCAGGTGTCCGGATAAAGGGATGCCCAGAGACTAAATAGAAATGCATGTGATGCATACCAGCACCAGACACCATGATGCACCCATGTCTGGATAGTCAATGCCACAATGGGGTGCATGTTGCACATGTCACTCCCCTGCAGGATCAGTCTCAGGAAGTTTAATGCCATGACACAGGAATGCGTGCAAAGTCATACATTACTGTCTCAAGTCACATGGCCATGGCAGCCAGCCAACAACAGTCTGCACTGTGTCACAATCCGAGGGCATGGGGAATGCAAGTTATGTGACTGACAAGTGCACATGTCATCCCCCAAATACCACATCATCTGTACTACTATTTGTCCACGTCATACCAACTGGACATATGGGGGACATGAAACACAACTCTCTGAACATGAGCACCTCACAGTGTGCTGTGAATGGCAATACAGCTGCCTGAAAGTCACAGTTGCAAACACCTGTGTGCACAGTCAAGTGATCAGACACCTATAAGTCACAGAAGTATCATCTATCATGGTCACATCTCAGATGGCATGCTGAGCCCTAACCGATAAACATACCAGTAGTCCTGACAACGAAGACACAGCACAATGAGACAGAGGCAGACACCTGAGGGTACATTTCACTGATCACAACATGCCAGATGATACACGGGAGTGGGAGTACAGAGTGTATTGCATGCCCTGGAGTAGGCATGACTGTCCAGCTCCACCTGTAAGAGGGATGAGTCCTGGACAGTAGGCAGGTGGCTAAGCATGTGTGACACACTGGATACACATACTCCTGAGGCCCAAACATTGTTCCCACCAGCAGCATGGTGTGTGCCAAATTCCCCAGGGACATGTGGTGAGTCAGAGCAGCAAGCAGACCACATATCAAAGTTACACCCAGATTACATGTCAGAACTTAGGCATTGTGTAAGCAATTGAGCCACCCATGAATCGCACAACATAGTCACGGGAACAAATGCTGTCCCCCACCTTGAGCAAAGCAAAATGCAATGACACATTCCCCAAATGACACAATTTCCTGACTATAAGGGCCACACATATGCGTATCAGAGGAGAAGTGGGCATGTCACAAATGAGGGACATGGGTCCTAGACCACATGACTGATGTACTGTGGAAGTTTAACCAGGCCAGAGGAGGGCACATAGCATGTCAGACAAAGTGCACAGTGCAGTCATGGACTCACCCCCTCCTTGCTGCTGTCTGTCCTTCAGCTGCCCATCCAGGTCAGGGAAGACCACCGCCAGGATCCGGAGCATGTGGGGGTCAGGGTCCGGTGTCCGCCCCTCCTGCGAGGAGGTGACAGCTTCAGCTGGACCCTTGTGATCCTCCGGGTCCAGCCACGAAGGTCCTGCCACCTCTTCTGGCAGTTGCGGATCCTGCGCCTGTAGACCCCCACGGATCTTACTTTCCGGGCGATGGTCAGCCAAATTTCCTGCTTCTGGTGGGCATCAACCTGTGAGGATGACAAAGTGAAAAGGCCATTACTACACATGCAACATATCCGTGCATCACACAGTTGGATATACATGTCTCAATCACAGGGGCATATGATGTACACAGGCAGTCCAACAATGGCTATGATCAGTTTGCCAGCAGTCACTACATGGTATCATTGCATGGGAAGTAAACCTAGTTGGAATGCACTGTTACTGCACTGTACCAGTTCAGTGCATGTAACTACACACTTTGGGGTGTGACAACTACTCAGTGGGCATGCTAGCCAGTGGTGTGCACACTGAAAGCCCTGCTAGTCAGACAACATGCACAATTAGTGAGGCAGTGGACAGCACACTCACCTGCTCCCCTGGTTTCCCATACAGCTTGCTGTACTGTGGAAGGAGGCTGTCCAGCAGGGCCTGGTTCTCCGCAAGGCTGAAGGCTGGGGCTCTCTCCACAGTACGTGCCATTGCAGGAGCCAGAGGATGCATACACAGCAGCAGTGTTGGGTGGCAGATGTCGTCCTGGAGCATGTAGTGCAGGCAAGTGAGCTCTCAGGGGAACAGCCAGCATTATATGTGTGCTGCAGAGGCAGATACTGTCCCATGTGTCCAAAGTGATAGGTCCAAGTCGTTTGCATCTTCTGAATCTGACCAATCCATGGAATAGCAGCACTAATGCACGCCCACAGCATCCTTCAAATCTTCAACTTCATGACACCCATGATTTTGCAACATTGTTGTGGTTGGCCAACTGAATTCACTGCATCAGACTCGTTGGAGCTTCGAAACGCGTCCGTTGCCATGCCAGGCCCCAGCCAATGTGTGCGCACCGTTCGGTCCACTGCTGTACAACGCGTATTTCGGGATACAACGCGTACCCGCACACATCATATGCAATGGACCGGCCGGGCACACCGATCGGTCCATTGCTGTTCAACGCGTACCCGCCACATCCAATGCAATGGGCCGTGCGGGCACACCGATCGGTCCATTGCTCTACAACGCATACCCGCCACATACAATGCAATGGGCCGTGCGGGCACACCGATCGGTCCATTGCTCTACAACGCGTACTCGCGCTCACATACAATGCAACGGGCCGTGCGGGCACACCGATCGGTCCATTGCTCTACAATGCGTACCCGCTCACATACAATGCAATGGGCCGTGCGGGCACACCGATCGGTCCATTGCTGTACAACGCGTACCCGCTCACATACAATGCAATGGGCCGTGCGGGCACACCGATCGGTCCATTGCTGTACAACGCGTACTCGGGATACAACGCGCACTCGCCACATACAATGCAATGGGCCGTGCGGGCACACCGATCGGTCCATTGCTCTACAACGCGTACCGGCTCACATACAATGCAATATACCGTGCAGGCACACCGATCGGTCCATTGCTGTACAACGCGTACCCGGGATACAACGCGTACCCGCTCACATACAATGCAATGGGCCGTGCAGGCACACCGATCGGTCCATTGCTGTACAACGCGTCCCTGGACAGGTCACACGCATATGTCACCATGCTGGTCACTGGTGAACCTATGCCAGCCACATATACTTTCCAGGGACTCAGGGGCACACCTACAACACCACACCCAATGCACACTGTATCTAAGGCATGTGTGGCAGCATAACCTTATCTGTGTATGGGGGTGAACATGTGGTTTTTGGGGTGGCATTTGGGGGCAGACACACCCAGGCTGTGCACGTGTTCATGGGGACAGGGTCCTTTGTGTGTTGTGCACCTGACCACTGTGGTGTGCAACTTTTCATTTTGGAGCATGTGTCATGGTCACATTTCCAGGTTGTGTATGTGTATGACAAGTCACATACCCCCAGGCTCACATGTGGGAAGGCATGTACGTCACAGGGTGGCCCATTGCCACAATAGTGATGTCCCTCCGCAGTCTGTGTGCATGTTGTGTTTCACATGTCTCTGACTCCATGTGCACAATGGGAGACAGTCTCCACATCCACGTGGTTTGTGCATGAACTTTGATGTTGTGTGTGTGTGTGTCACAGACGTCCATGTCTGTCCTGCAGAGGCTACAGGGGTCACTACCTGTGGGTGTCATGTTAGTTTTTCTGACGTGTACATGATACGCAATGTCATGCCAGTGTCCATGTGGCAAGACAGGGTCCCTGGGAATCTACCTGTCAATGAGCTGTGATGCCTGTGGAGCATCTGTCCAGACATGTCACTGTGGTATGTGTGTGGAACGTGAGAGCAGTAAATGGGTACTGTGACACAGCCTAATGGTTTCCCATAGCACACCGTGGAACCTGTTGTCAACACTTGTTGAACAGAGATGTTAGATGATGTCCATGTAGCTGCCATATATGTCCAAACAGAACAACACACACATCAAGTACTTGTGTTTATTAATGATGTATCATGTGAAATTGAGTATGGTGAACGGCACATAGTTGGGGTGACTGACAATCTTGCTTTCTTCACCTATACACTGCAGGGCTCCTGCTGTCCATCGACCATTCCCAGACCTGGCAACGATGGTGGAACGTGACAGCATCCGACGGTACCGCTTCACCAGGCAGCTGATTGAGGATTTGGCAGTGCGGTTGGACCCACATTTGCAGCCTGGCCGTCCTTATCCTACAGCGCTGACCCCCAAGGTGAAGGTGATGGCAGCCCTACACTTCTTTGCCACCGGTACCTTTCAACACACTGTGTCGACTGCCGGTGGGATGTCACAGACTATGTTCAGCCGTGTGCTACGCGATGTTTTGGGGGCAATGTTGAGATACCTGAACCAGTACATCTATTTCCCAACACGTCAATGACTCACTGACGTCAAGAGTGACTTCTATGCCCTGGGGAGGATGCCACATGTAATTGGCTCCATTGATGGGACACATGTGGCTTTGATACCACCACAGGCACATGAGCAGGCATACCGGAACCGTAAACATTACCATTCGATCAATGCTCTGGTGGTATGTCTTGCAGATATGACCATCACACATGTGTGTGCCCATTTCCCCGGTTCGGCACACGATGCCTACGTGATGAGGAGTAGTCGCATCCCGAGGATGATGTCACAGATGCCGAACCAGCGTGCCTGGCTTGTTGGTGTGTACTGACTTTGTACCATTGTGTGTGTTCTGCTATGTTGTTTTCTGCACACATTTTCAAATCGGCTAATGTGCAATTGTCTGTCTGTAGGTGACTCGGGATACCCCAACATGCCGTGGTTGCTGACACCCCTCAGGAACCCTGTGACACCAGCCCAGATGCGCTACAATGAGGCACATGGTCGGACGAGGAGGGTGATTGAGCGGACCTTTGGTCTCCTGAAGAGCCGCTTCCGCTGCCTGGACAAGATAGGAGGGGCCCTCCCATATGCCCCAGCAAAGGTGTGCAAGATTGTCATCATCTGCTGCATGCAACACAACCTGGCAGTGCGGAAGGAGTTGCCTCTCATCCTGGATGACGATGACCAACGTCCGCCACCTGTGGAAGATCCTGGCCTGGGTCACGATGCCAGTGAAGAAGATGATGATGATGATGGTGATGTCCGCACACAGCTCATCACCAACTTCTTCAGCTGAATGTGAGTCTCCAGAGGGTTGTAATGTCAATGATTTGAGTTTGCATGATATGTGTGTGTGGTGGTCTGGTGCTGTTTGAGTGTGGCCATGTGCTACTTGACTGGATGCGTGCAGCGATGTGTCCTTGCAGGTGGTCTGTACTGCCCAACAGTGTTGACATGCTAACTTGGTTTTGTGTAGTTATCTCGTGACATGTATTAGACATGAGTATTGCCGTTCTGTGCTGTTCTTCAGTGGTTTTGACTGTGTGTCATGTCTGTCCTTCACAGGGTGCTGCCGGAGTTGTTTGATCAACTTGGATCCCACGAATCCATGATTCAACTTCCAAGGTGGAAGCAGTCGTTTCCCTACAGGTGATGTGCCACACACTAATACACACAAAAGAAGGGGTGAGGGTACGGACTCATCTACCCCTACACGGCGGACGGAGGCGAGCAGTGCCAGCGGAGCACCACCTTTGGCGTAAGTGTGACTACAGGGGGTCTCCCCTTGCCCGCCGCCAGTTCTAATTTGACTCTAGGGTAAACTCGTACTTACATGACCCATTGGAGAAAATTCCACAACACTGAAGGAACTGACCGTTTATTATCCTCTTATCTCAATTGGAGGTGAGAGTGAGAGTATACTGGGAAAGGTAGAGTCCTGAGGAAGGCCGGCGTGACCCTACACGAGGGGCATACACTAACGGCCGAAACATGTTGACCACCTTGCAGTTAAGGAGGGGTGCTAGGAGCACATAGAATCTCCCAATCACCACCATCCATCACACTTTTTAACTCTGGCCGGAAGATCCAGGAATAAAGTTTTAGGCACAGCGACACTTCCGAGCTAGTTTTAATTCACTTCACACTGCACCTTCACTACCGACGTTCCCAGTCACTATAGAATCATTTTGTGCCTTTTTTTGTGTGTTGTATTGTCTTCCCCCACCCTATTGCTCCACCCCATGCGTGGCTACGCTGGGGTGTTTTTGGTAGCAGCCCAATGATGAAGCATGTCACACATTTCTGTGAGTGAGGGCAGTATTATCACATATTGCAGGTGCCTTTATGTTACATATTTTATTACTCCCTACTCCTTCTGGTGCATAAAGATGTGCCACACCCCCCTGGACTTTCTATCTTCTGCACTTTTTGACTTTGTGGCCACAGCCAGGTTGGACTAGCTAGCATTTGTAGTGGAAACAACATGTTGCAAATGTGTAATAAACCTGTGCTTCACTTTGGGATGTGCGTTGTCTGTGGTCACACATCTGACTGACATTTTCTTACTGCACCTGTAGTCTAGTTGACAGACTGTGAATAGGTGGCGTGTCTGTGCATTCCACTGTATTTAGTTGCAACATCAGTATAGGTGATGAGTCTGATGGCCCTGGTGTGTATGTGTTGTGTGGCCCTTGTGGTGTGTCTCCCTCATATGTGTCACGTTGCCATGACTGACATGACGGTGTTGGACTTGCTGTAGCAGTTAGCATGCACAGTGTCATTTTTCTGATCACCATCTCCATGACAGAGAGCACGTTGGAATCACAACCGAGGCAGATATGGTGTATTGGTGAGTTTATTTACATACAGGTGTGAGAATGGTGCACAGGATGGTGGGTGCTGTACATAGAAATTGGAATCCAAAGTTCCCATGTGATTCGGAAGTCTTGGTAGCTGAAATGTCCAGAGTAAAGTCCACAGTCATCTGATGAATTTGGCCAACTAGAGCTCCCCATGTCATGTGGGAGAGTTGGGTTGGCTTCGACAGGGCGTGCAGTTTGCACACAGAGGGAAAGTTCCAGAACAGGTGTTGGCTTCCAGGGGGATGTAGATGGCCATCGGCCTCTCAGTTTGGCCTCCTCGGACGGCCCCTCTTCTTGGGGGGGGGACCCTCAGGTGCAGGCTGCGGCGGTGCAGGGGACTCTCTGCCAGAGTCCTCCTCCCTCCCTGTGGCATTGGCAGTTGTTTCAGCAGCAGATGTTGTGGGCACACAGGGAGGTGAGGCCATGTTGGTGCTGATCTGGCGGAGGCATGTCAGTATGTCCCTATGTACCGCTGTCAGTTGTTCCAATGTGTCCCACTTGGACTCCATGCCAGACATGTGTGTCTCGACACGTGACATGTGTGTCTCAACACGGGACATGTGGGAGTCCAAGCGGGCATGATGGGCACCCTGCTGCTGTTGTATGTCCTTGAGGATCCCCACTACCTGGCTGACCTCTCCGGTGCTAGTCTGGTACGCATCCGCGATGCGTGCCAGTTGTGGGTCATCATGCAGTCCAGACCCTCTGCAAAGAGTGACCTATGTCTACCACCCCTCCCACCACCCCTGGCGACACGTGCACGACCTGCGGTGGCACGCACAGGTGACCGTGGGCCCACTTGGGTGTTGTTCCTGGGCTCGTTGTCACCAGCTCCAGTTTGGGTCTGGGTCCCTGCGCTGTTGTCATCTGTGGTCCTTGGTCTGTCCGTGCTGGCAGGGGTGGCCTGTGTGTTGGCAGTTGTTGGAGGGGTGGGTGCAAGGGGTGCAGATGTTGGTCCTGCTGGTGCTGCATGATGACTCACACCGGAGGGTCCAGCTGGTTCTTCGCCATCCAAGGAGTGCAGAGGCTGATCCACACCAGTGAGCTCAGTGTTCCCCGGAGCCTGGGACAGGGACTCCTCCTTGTCTGCTGCTGTGTCCCCATCATCACCTGTTTTGGGGAGAGACATAGATTGTATGTTATGTTTCTACTGGTATCAATTGTTCAAACACCTGACAGTTGTGACTGTACCTCTGGATGTGGGCCTGGACATTGCATTCTCCTAAATTGTGACAGTCAGAGAGTGATATTGGTGTAGCACATTGTCCTGCCAACCTGTGGCATGTCAATGTGAATGTTGAGGTGTGTGCATGACCAGCATTGGTGGTATTTGCTTGCCATCCGGGCCTCCTTCTCCCCCCCAGCCCAGTTATCCCACCATGAAGCGTGCTTCCATTGCAGGGAGTGCAAGTTGTCTTTCAGGATGTCAGTCAGTGGTGTCCTGCTGTTGGTTGTTGCACAGTTCCCAGCAGGGCCTTGTGCTCCCCACAGCTGTGGCCAGTGTCAGACATCTTTGAAGTGGCTTTTGACTCCCTGTGAGGTGTGCATGCTTCAGTGCTAACTTGCTGGGCCATGTGGGTGTGAGATGTTGATCTGTGACTACCACTCCCATCATGCTATTGCCTCCACCCCCTTCCCAGCATGCCCATCCTTCCTTCCTTTTGACTCTGCTTCCCTGTGGGGTGGGGTGCCTGTGCTGACAGGATGGCTGGGAGTGTTGTCCTGGCAGTTGTTTGGCTACAAGTCCCAAGAGTGTCCCTGTGCTTCACACAGCATAACCCAGGGTGGTGGTTCTTTGTGGGATCTTCAGTTAGGATGTGAGGCATTGCATTCTCCCAGGTGGGTTATGTGGAGTTAGTGTTGAGGGGGTATGTGAGTGGAGGTGCTTGTAACTATGGTCAGTGCTGTGAGTCCTCCTTCCCACCCAGCCAGATATCCCACCATGGAACGTGCTTCCATTGCAGGGAGTGCAAGTTGTCTTTCAGGATGTCAGTCAGTGGTGTCCTGCTGTTGGTTGTTGCACAGTTCCCAGCAGGGCCTTGTGCTCCCCCCAGCAGTACCCAGTGTCAGCCATCTTGTGAGTCCTTTTCCACTCCCTGTGATGTGAGCATGGTTCAGAGTGGTGTTGATGGGCCAATTGTGAGGGTGACCAATATCTGTGCCTACAACTCCCATCCTGCTATTGCCTACACCCCCCTTCCCAGCATGCCCATACTTTCTTCCTTTTGAGTGGACTTTACTGTGTGTGAGTGTGACAGCAATGGCAAGATGGCTGACAGTGTGGTCCTGTTGTTTGTTGGTGCCCAGTTCCCAGCAGGGCCTTGTGCTCCCCCCAGCAGTACCCAGTGTGAGCCATCTTGTGAGTCCTTTTCCACTCCCTGTGATGTGAGCATGGTTCAGGGTGGTGTTGAGGGGCCAATTGTGAGGCTGACCAATATCTGTGACTACCACTCCCATCATGCTATTGCCTACACCCCCCTTCCCAGCATGCCCATACTTCCTTCCTTTTGAGTGGACTTCAGTGTGTGTGAGTGTGACAGCAATGGCAAGATGGCTGGCAGTGTGGTCCTGTTGTTTGTTGGTGCCCAGTTCCCATCAGGGCCTTGTGCTCCCCACAGCAGTACCCAGTTTCAGCCATCTTGTCAGTTGTTTTCCACTCCCTGTGATGTGAGCATTGTTCAGAGTGGTGTTGATGGGCCAATTGTGGGTGTGACCAATATCTGTGACTACCACTCCCATCATGCTATTGGCTACACTGACTTGACCAGCATACACAGAATTCCTTCCTTTCAGTGAGCTTCCCTGTGAGGTGGTGTTCTAGTGGTGGTTAAATATCTGGGAGTGTTTGTTGGTTCTATTTGTGCCACTGCCTTGCTGTATTTGTTGTTAGGTTTGTACATGTCATGACACAGTTACATATCACTATGAGATGGGAGGTATTGTGTTTGTCTGACTAGCATTCACATCTTGGGATGAATATCTTTTGGTTGCCTTGTATTTGCTAAGGGTGCATGGTTTGCCTATCCCCTTGGCTGTGATGTGTGTGTGTTGTCACACCATATTGTGCATATTAGTTGTGTACTCACCAGGCTCTGGGATGTCTGTTAGTCCGTATACGCTCACTGGTGGTTGGATGGCCCGCACCTTCTCCTCCCAGGGCCTGAGGTATACTGGTTTTGCAGGAGGGCCACTGCCGGTGTGCTGGCTGAGGAGGTAGTCCTTTTTGAGTAGGTCCAGGAACCTCCTGCGCACATCATACCACCTGTTCTGGATGTCTTCCTTTGTGCGCAAACATGGTGATTGTGCGTTCACCCTGTCGACAATCCTCGCCCACATCTTGGTTTTCTGCGACATGGGGGTCTGTTGTACCAATGTACCAAACAACTGTGGCTCTACCCTCAGGATCTCGTCTACCAGGACTTCCAATTCACTATCTAGGAACTTATGGTTCTTCTTTGGGGGCATGGTGATGGGTGGTGGTGGTGATTGATGTGTGTGTGTGTGCAAGTGGGGGTGTGAGTGTAGGTTTAGCTGGGTGTGTGTGAGGGTGCTATATGTAGGTGTGGTAATGGTGTGTGGCTTGTGTGATGTATGAGCTGTGAGTGTGTCTGTGGTTGCTGTGTGATGGTGTTCTGTGCTGGCAGGTCAGTGGAATTTGCAAAGGATCATGGTAGGGATTTGTGGCCTTTATGTAGGTGGAGTTGGAGGTGTGTCCTTGTTCCATTTTTTTTTCCTCCCTGTATTTATTGGCTTTGTGGTTTCTTGTTTGGCCCTTTATTTTTAAATTTTTTCCTTGGTGTTTTTGGTGCATGTAGGAGTCGTTCTTGTGTCTGAGTAGGACGCTGCAGTTGTCTGGTGCGATCTTGTCCGACTCGTTCCCGCTGTGTGTCAGCTAGGTTTCATATGCGGCGTACGAGTCGGTCGCGGAGTATTGGGTTGCTTCGGCTGGGTTTTGTATGCGTGTCAGTCGAACGGCTTGTGCTCCGGGCGAGTCGGTCGTGTTTTGCACGCACAGCATCGTACTCACGCGGGTCGGAGTTCGCGGGTACGTTTCGCTCGGGTTCAATCCGGGTGCGTGTCGGTCGGTTCGTTTCGCATGATTTCCCGGCCGGATGGCTTGCTTCCGTCCGGCTCGGTCGGTCGCTTTGTATTCCGTCCGAGTCTGTCGGATTTCACATGCATTTCATCGTACTACCCGGGTCGTACGGCGCCGGTCCGAGTCGGTCGGACTAAATTCCCGTACCGAGTCGGTCGGTATGTTTTCCGGCCCGAATCGGAATCGGCCCCATAATAGTGTAGGGCCTCACACACTGTAGGTGAGAAAAAAATGGATCCGCAATAACGGGGTTTTTTATGACTGCACACAGAAAGCCTCACCTCTGGTGTGCAGCTAACTAGTAGAGCTACTACAGACCATGGTGTTGCATGGGCTCCTGAGGGGAATACCGGCTAGGCTGAGGGAGGGTCTGGACATAAGCTGGCAGAAATGGTTTGGCCTTTTATTTCTTTGGGTCTGGACTTTCATCTCTATGAGGGAGGGAAGCTGCACACCCAGTTTCTGGATTTTCATGAAAGCATACCGGCATTGTCCCTAAAATGAAAACCATGTGTTTTTGCATAATGTAGGTTTGCTGGTAAATATTTTAAAACCTGACTTGTCCTGCTATGGCGATGACCAGCGGTTTCTATTGATAACATCAGCTAATAAGGAAAGCATAGCCAATGAAATACTAGAACTCTGCACAGTGTGTGATTACGATGGCGGGCGGACTTGAGTCCGCCCGCCATTGTTGCGGTGACTGGGACCGCCCGCCTGTAAGGTGGCAGTCCCGAACCACAGATTACAATGTGACCACCACTATGGCGGTCGCATCCAGGCCATTTAACATTGCGGCGGGTGCTGGTGGCTGCAGCACCCGCCGCAATGCTAAACAGCCATGTTGTGCATTTCCCTGCACCACGTGGCAGGCACCACGCGGTGCCTACCACTTAGTGCAGGGAAATGCCCCAGTGCACCCCCCGCCCAACACAAGGGGGGCCCGCAATGGGCCCCCAAATGCAATCCCCGCCAGCCTGTGAATGGCGGTTTCACCACCATACACCAGCTGGCGGGGATGCAGCATTGTAATTTGGCGGACGGTGCCTGCTAGGCACCGCCACCATTTCACAGATGCTGACCGCTCTGCCAGGCAATTGGAACAATTGCCTGTGGCGGATCCATGGCGGGCGGTCTTTGCGCCCGCCATGGTCGCGGTCCGATTTCCCCGCCATCCTAATTTGTCAGGGGAGAAATTGATGTCCGATGGCGGAGAGACGAGGATGGGGCAGACTGTCTAGCTGAAAGTCATTCCATTGAATTGTGCCACCACAGGCAAGATTTAGTAGCTTGAATAAACCAAGACATTTCGATAATTTCAATCAACGTTTTATCTATTTAGAATGATGAAAGGATGAGTCTGGGCTGCTAGGGTTCGATTATTAGAATTTGGACCTGCTTTAAAGGTTTCCAAGAACTCCCATGGAACTATTTAATAAATGAATTATAGTCTTTATGTTGTACACATTCTATGTTGAAAAGGTCTCCTACTGACTAGAATGCATGATCATACAAAAGGTGGATTACCTCCTTTGTGTTGGTGTTTTGTTTCTTGAAAGGGAGAAATCTGCCATTTATCAGCAAAGAATTATATAAATTGACATCAAATATGTAACATTTTCAAAGAAAACGATTTATGCGAAGGCTCTTTAAACAAGTGAAGAAACGGCGGCCGGTGGGAGGGAGCAAATTAATTGAAATGACAAGGTTTGAGGATGTGGCCTAACGGCCAGAGCTGCCTACGTTAGAGCTGGTTCGAGTCACTGCGTCAGCTCAACATCCCGTGATTCTGGGCATATCCCTTAATCTCATTGTGCCTACCAAAAATGAATGTGTGCTTTTTTAATGTAACTGGCGCTCATGTAAAGCGCTCCAATACCTTCTGGTCCAGTTCACACTGTATAAAATTGCCCACAAAAATAAATAAATAAAAAGACAGCACGAGGAGGATTGAAGGGAGAATGGTGTTAACACCAACTAAGTGCTATTGGGAGAGAGCAAACCACAGCTGGGAAACTAGTTGGAGGGGGTTGGGGGGGTGGGGTATATGGAGTGTGGGCAAGAATGAAATAGATGTGTACAGTTGTTTTTTCCTGGGTCTGAGATGTTAGTCCAGTGTTGGAAGCTCTCGTTGTCCAGAGTGCAGAGCGAGGCCTCTCCTGCCTCCAGAGTCATGCCAGTCCTGCTTGGAGAGCAGGGCTGCAGCCAGCTATTAGTTTTCTAACATTGAAGGTGGGAACTTTAAGAAGGTATCCACTGGCCAGAAGTACAACACTGAACAGAGAGTGTATTGCAGCGGGTGGGCCACGCATGAAGATGGGGGCTACAGCGTCTCCCTGCCCAAAGGGGGATGACGTTTGGGGGGTGGGGTGAGAGGGATCGGAGGGTCAGTGGACCCTAGGAGCAGGCAGAGGAAAGGTGCAATTAATAGAAAGGACAGCGCGAGGTGGGGGGACGGGGTTAACACCAACTAAATGTGGCGATAGAGAACAAACCACTCCTCACTCCTTCCTCTAGTAGCCTAGCCCTTAATTACCAAGCACAGCCGATACAAATCGCTCTCGCCCTCTTGCTCTGAGAGCCGTCATCTATGCGGTCAAACTCTCCATGGTGAGAGTGTCACCACTACCGCCGTGACTCCAGAGCAGGCTCTGCCTGTGATGCCAGCAAGGGGGGGTACGTGTTGACTTCTGGTCATTGTTCAATCCGCTATCATGTCGGGAAGCAGAAAGGACAAGTAACAGAAGCGCGGCCCAGACAACGCCCCCCAACCCCCCGTGCAGTGCCGCACGAGCACCAAGGTCGGGCTCTGGTGCCCATGCAGGAACCATCACCGACCACGCACGGGGCACTTTAAATTTCCCAACGTGCCATGCGCTAGGGAGCAGGGCCCTGCGTGTACTCCACTAAAGGAAAACATAATTAAACAAGAAAGCATTTGCAATGCAATAGGACTCGCATTTACGCGAGACCTATTACATTGCAAACGGGAGTGCGGGCGGGCGGGGGCAGGGGGGCGAGAAGGCACGGACAGCGGTAGTGCGGGCGGGGGGTGGGCGGGGGGTGCGAGAAGGCAAGGACAACGGGAGTACGGGCGGAGAAGCAGGAAAAAACAGTGCTTATAAATAACACGTACCGTACAGTGTAACACTCCAAGTAAAGGGGCCAATAGCCATGGGAGGGTACAAATGACGACATGGCATAATAAGGTGGGACTAACAAGCCTCATAATCAATCGGAAGACAGATTTTATGAAGGACAAAGACAGAAGCCAATGAAAAATATGGGCGGAGAGTGAGGGAAGCTTGTTTCCCATAGTCTATTACTGCATGCCTCGCAGAGCGAGCAGCGCTTGCGCGCTGCCGCTAAAGCTCGACCTAAAAATATATGACATAATATAATTATTAAAATAAAAAAAGAAAGAAGCAAACAAAATATTAACCAAAAACATTTACCATAATAATTAAAAATAACTTACAATTTTGAAACAGTAGATGGTCCTCAAAAATGAACAACTCCATAGTATTTAAAACGAAATACGAATCCATGAAAAAAGAAAAGCCCAAAAAAGCGTAAAAATACAACTGTAGAAAAAGGCTTCAGCGACGCAATCCTCTCAATAACGATTAGTTTTAAAAAACGCTCCAACAAACCCGAAAAATAAAAGAATATGTAAAAAGTAATTAGTTTCATAGAAAATAAATACATTTTCCTTTTTTTTTTAAAACGCGTCTTCACCAACATAGTGTATCGAAACCGAAAACCTGCAAAAAAAAAAAAACCCTCCCACATAAACACAAACAAACCCACACACATTATTACATTTAATACAACATAACATAATTAAATATCACAAAACCAGCTCTATATAACACTTTACTACTCTTAAAAACTACGTCAAACACATCAAACACTAAACGAACAGAACAACACCATACTACACAAAAAATGGGCATTTAACACTACGACTAAATGCAGCTCCTAACCGCGAGGTTCCGTCTTCCAAAATGACCTAAAAATGAAAAAGATAGACAGAAAAGAGAGCAAATAGAAAAAAGAATAGCTGCGTAATAAAAATGAAAAAAAGACTACCTTCCCGTAGACAAGAATGGAGAATTGTAAAAGAAAATCCAAAAAATTAAGTATATATTTTATATTATGAAAATATAATATAAAAGTATAGAAAAAATTTACAAAAAATGCAATATATATATTAAATACTATGGGGTCCATTAGGATGTCGGGCGGTGGCACCACCGCGGTGCTGGCGGTGCGGAAAAATGCATTTTTCCGCCCGCGAGCAGCGGTACTCACGTCCGACATATTAGAATGGCCAAACATAGACCATTTCCCGTCCGCTGCCGTGCGACGCGAACCGCCATCAAAGTGCGCCCGCAAGCACGGCGGTTGGAGCCAATGGAGACACACCACCGTGCGGAATGACGTCCGCTCCGGTCCACAAATTAGGATGCTCCAAAAAACAAGTCGCACCGCAGCGGAGAAACCGGCCAATCCTACACGGCGGAAACTCGACAGCGGAGCGCGAAACCAGAGACCCGGCCCACAGCTCCCGGGCACGACCGCCATGGACCCAGCACTTCACGATTTCCCGGTGCTGTACCTGATACATCACCAGCAAATCATGGCCCGTCGCGGACGCCGCCGCAGGTATGCAATTACACAACCCCACACACAACCACAAAACACAAACCATGGACTGGCACAGGGTCCCTAACCACATCAGATACCCTGGTGGGGCTAGGAACACATCCCCAAGTGCACACACACACGACCCACCTGCCACCAATACACCCCTCCGCATCCAGGTCACACATCGACCGCGATCGTGCGGCAATGTAACGGCCACGTCACCGCAGCGGTGAAGACAAGGGAATACATGCGCACAATGCAGAAGGCTGGGCCAGCACCAGGCATGGGCAGGGCACAAAGACCACAGGGCCACTACTCCACCCTCACACACTAGCCCCCCACTGAAGGGACATGCCATGTGCCACACCTGTGCCCCCCCATGCACAACAACAAGCCAGGTGACACCACACCCTGCACCACACACAAAACAAATAGAGACACAGCCACAGCAGGAGTGGCTGCACAGGAACACACAGCACAGAAGCACAGGGCCAGGGCTACACACACACACCACAACAACTCCACATCAATGGCAAGTAAACTCAGTACAAGCATCAAATGGACACATACAAGGAACAAACATCTCACTGGACACACAGCCTGCCAAGTCACACACACATACCCCACACTGACACACAGACACATACACACACCACATGCCACCAGCAATGGAGCACACAAAACAGGAAAACAAAAGTGAGGTGCACACAAATGGAAGGCCAAGGAGACAACCACCAAGCATGTGTACAGCACATGCAAGTCAAGGAACATAGAACAACAGCCCCAGCCCACCTAATCACACATTGCTTGCATAGTGATTGAAGTCAAACCACAGACAGCACAGTGCAACAACCCAAGGAAACAGCAAGGCAACACATGTAGAGGCACAAGGATGAAATGAAGGCCCTGAAGTCAAACTGTGAACAGCCACACAGAAGTATACAAATACTTCACAGGAATACTCCAGCAGCACAACACACAGGGCCCATTGACACACTCCATGACTGTCAAACACTAGTAGGAATCCACACACATACCCCCTCACATCTGCAGTACACAACACCAGTGTCAAACAAACAGAAGTGTGGCAATAATGACCAGGCAATACACAGACAAACAGTCACACTCCCTGGGGGTATCCACAAACATCACATACACACAGGGATGCCAGAAGAAATGTCTGCACAAACACAACAGACAAACACATAAACCAAAAGAGCCACACACAGAACCACAACAAGAACAGACATGCCCTGTGCAGCAAAAATGTAGAAAGGCAATGGGAGCACAGACACAACAGGAGTGCACAACCCCATCAGTCAGGAACAATGCACACACAACATACCACAACACAGACAAGAAGTGTACCATCACAGATAAACACAGCCACTGCAAACAAACAACAGATGCACAGCCAAAAAAAGAACACATAGCAAACACAGCAGGACATAAGTGGATGCATACCAGCCAATGACAAGGCAACATACCCCCATAGCACTGCATGCAGAACAAGCAGTGTCTGAACTGACTGACTGACTGACTGACTGAGATATTTATAAAGCGCTCTAATGCCGAGGCGTCTTGGCGCTGAGGAAATAGCCAACCACCAGAATTAACAGGCCTAGGGCTTAGTGAAGAGCCAAGTTTTGATCATCTTTCTAAAGAGATCCCTGCTTGACTGCAGTCTCATGTGGATTGGGAGGGAATTCCACAGCTTGGCCGCTTGGTAGGAGAACCCCTGCCGCCCCATCTGGCTCTGCTTATAGTAGAGAGCAGGACCAATCCGGTGTTTGCTGACCTGAGACAGCGTATTGGTAGATATCTTGGGAACAGAGATTGTATAGCTGACGCCCCTCCTCCATAAAGGGCTTTATGGACTATACATAGAGCCTTGAAATCTATTCTTCGATGAACTGGTAGCCAATGGAGACTTTTAAGGCATGCGGATGTTGGGTGGTATTTAGGTAATTCTAGCAATACTCGTGAACAACAAGCATACCAGCCACACACAGAAATGAGTGACACAACATGAACCCACACAACACCAATCAGCACAGCACAAAGACAACATCACACACAGGAAGTGAAGCAGTACCACAGCAAACACACATACATGATGAGCCTGGCCAGCAAGCCTGCAATCCTCTGGACAGAGTCCCATACTGAGCTAGCAGTGCACCACAACTTGACATTTGTACAACACAGCCAACATGAACAAACAATGACAACTGCATCACACCTCAAATCTAATACATTGCCCACACAAGTATCAGGGTCAGGAAAAACTGAAGTCCCTCACCCCTGCAAAAAATAGAGTAAGTGAGTAAAGAAATTGGCAAGGTTGAAGTGGCACACACAGCATGTGGCACAGTAAACCATATACACACAGCAAAATAACTTTATTCAGTAAGGACACTGACAAGACAGACAACAGGAGCAACTGTCTTTATTCACAAAATGCACAGATAGGCAACAAGAGTAGATAATAGCAAGGCACAAAATGCAGGGCATGTCCATGAGAAGCTGCACAGGCAGGGGCAAAACAGCAAGGCCAGTGGCCAGTCCAAGGTGCAGAGCATGTCCACGAGAAGCTGCACAGGCAGGGGCAAAACAGCAAGGCCAGTGGGCAGGACAAAGTGCAGGGCATGTCCATGAGAAGCTGCACAGGCAGGGGGCACACAGCAGTGAACGGCAAGGCCAGTGGGCAGGACAAAGTGCAAGGCATGTCCATGAGAAGCTGCACAGGCAGGGGCAAAACAGCAAGGCCAGTGGCCAGTCCAAGGTGCAGAGCATGTCCATGAGAAGCTGCACAGGCAGGGGCAAAACAGCAAGGCCAGTGGCCAGTCCAAGGTGCAGAGCATGTCCATGAGAAGCTGCACAGGCAGAGGCAAAACAGCAAGGCCAGTGGCCAGTCCAAGGCGCAGAGCATGTCCATGAGAAGCTGCACAGGCAGGGGGCACATAGCAGTGAACGGCAAGGCCAGTAGGCAGGACAAAGTGCAGGGCATGTCCATGAGAAGCTGCACAGGCAGGGGGTACACAGCAGTGAACGGCAAGGCCAGTGGGCAGGACAAAGTGCAGGGCATGTCCATGAGAAGCTGCACAGGCAGGGGGCACACAGCAGTGAACGGCAAGGCCAGTGGGCAGGACAAAGTGCAGAGTGAGTCCATGAGAAGCTGCACAGGCAGGGGCAAAACAGCAGTGAACAGCAAGGCCAGTGGGCAGGACAAAGTGCAGGGCATGTCCATGAGAAGCTGCACAGGCAGGGGGCACACAGCAGTGAACGGCAAGGCCAGTGGGCAGGACAAAGTGCAGGGCATGTCCATGAGAAGCTGCACAGGCAGGGGGCACACAGCAGTGAACGGCAAGGCCAGTGGGCAGGACAAAGTGCAGAGTGAGTCCATGAGAAACTGCACAGGCAGGGGCAAAACAGCAGTGAACAGCAAGGCCAGTGGGCAGGACAAAGTGCAGGGCATGTCCATGAGAAGCTGCACAGGCAGGGGGCACACAGCAGTGAACGGCAAGGCCAGTGGGCAGGACAAAGTGCAGGGCATGTCCACGAGAAGCTGCACAGGCAGGGGGCACACAGTAGTGAACGGCAAGGCCAGTGGGCAGGACAAAGTGCAGAGTGAGCCCATGAGAAGATGCACAGGGAATGTGTGCAACTGTACCCAAACCATGTTCAGCAACACTGTCTGGGGTGTCACGATGTGCAACACAGGCCATGCTGTGTGAGAGACAGGCGTGTGAGGTCTACCAACACTCAGACTTGGCTGTCAGGCGTACTGGTAGCTGGCTGTGTGTCGGGCCCAGTTGGAGCACTTGACTGGGGAGAGGGAGGCACATCTGAGGTATACCTATCAGTGTTTTGGCAAAACGGAGGGCTGCTTGGACCAGGTGGCATAGTGGCATGTGGAGGTGGAGTCATGCAGACATGAGACACAGTGTGGATGGGAGATTGTGGAGGGGTGCCTTTCCACTTCTTGGGCAGTCGCAATGGCTTCACTGTTTTGGGAACAATGGGAAGTGGCGTGGACACATCAGGCTCACTCAACACCAAGGCTGCAGCAGGTGCAGACGCTGGCCCTCCCTCTGGTGACGTGCTTGAACCTGCGCAACGCTTTGCATGGCCCTGGCTTTGCCCCTCCATCCCCTGCCTACCAGGTGGTCCCCCACAGTGCCCTCCATTCCCTGCTTCACTGGGCTTGCTATGGGAGTCGAGGTAGTGGGTGAATCGGACTTGCAGCCCTTCTTATGCCTACCCTTGGCACTCACCACCTTCTCAGTGGGCATGGAAATTGTATGTTTGGTTTTGGGAGACGCTTCGGGACAGGAGAGTCCTTGGCTGGGGATGTCCCTGAGGCACGTGACCCTGACGCCTGCTTCTTGGCTCTTTGTCCCCTGGTGTTGCCTGGATGGGCTCTTGTCTGTGTGCACTGGGGTGGCTTTGGTCATCTGTGGGGATGGTGTCTGCGGCCTGGACCGCTTGGGCTTCTGCTGCTGCTGTGTGCTACGTGTGCCGTATCGTGACTTAGAGGTCTGTGGAGCGTGGTCACTGTCGTCCGACGTGGCCACTGGCATGGGTGTGGACAAAGGGACTGTCGCTGGACTCCCAGATTGTGCCAGTTGAAGGGCTGATGTCACTGCAGTGGACAATGACTGGACAGTCTGGTGCAGCCCACCCACGTCTGAATGTATGCCCTCAATGAATGCAACCACCTGAGCCAATTTACTGTTGTGGTCCATGAATGCATTGAGGAGAGCTGTCTGGCCTACACACAGCTGGCGCAAAAGGTCCACAGACTCAGCACTGATGGCAGCAGGGGGACCGGGGCAGGGGCTGCGGTGCCGGGGTGAAGGACACCCTTCCCTCTTAGCGGTGCGAACACGGGCAGCACCAGAGGAAGTGGCTGGGAGGGTGGGCACTGCACGCTGTGTGGTGGAAGATGATGCAGAGTCCCCGCTCCCTGTGCCCGCCAACATGTCTGCGGCCACCGCTGGCATCAGATGACGTAGTACTTTGCGTCTCGGGCTGTGATTCCTCCAGCAGACTCCTGTCCCCTCCGAGGCGCTGGTCACATCAGTCTCACAGGGCTCCTCTGCAGCTGTTGTGCTGGTTTCCCCACCACTGGTGTCCGTCCCATGTTCCTCCGTGACCACGGGAGATGCTGCATGAGAGAGAGAGATGTAGGGTCAGTGCAGTGGCAGCAACATAACAAACATATGCATTACAGACAACCATTAAGATGTCTAGATCTACATGTTGCAACCCACCCTGTGCAATTACATCGCTCAAACCCACTTCTGTCATCACAGCAGTGCGTGTGCACTATCAAACCGGGACAAAGTGAGCAATGTGATGACCACACATCACAACATCCTGCATGTGGCTCCATTACAACTGCAACACAGATAGCTCATACCTGTCTCACACCACCCACAATGCCATTTAAATGCCCCATACCCGTTTCCCAGTGTTAAGTACAGGTAGGACACATGCATGACATCTGCACCCATCACCGGCACAAGCTGACACTCACATGCCACTGCATCACACTACCAACATCACATTGCCCAGCGCTGGCACATGCTGTGCACACATGCAGCCACACACAGCCATAGTCACCCTTCCCAGTACACTCACCCCTAATTGCCTGCCGATGCTCCTTCAATCGTGCATCTAGCTCAGGGTGAGTGACGGCCAAGATGCGGCACATTAGTGGTGTCATGCTGCGCCGTGCCATCCGGCCAGTGCGAGGGATCCGCCCCAGTGTCATCTCCGCAACGTTCTTTGCCAGCCGTGAGATGTCGTCCCACCTCTTGTGGCAGTGGGTGCGCCATCGGTTTGATACTCCCAGAGCACGCACCTTGTTCGCAATGCCCCTCCACACGGCCTTACACTGGTGCACCTTGAGCTGCAGGCATGGGAGACAAGAGGGGGAAAACATCAGTGACACAGTGTCATGTGACCAAATCACTCAGGACAGTGGCATGATACAGATTAATCACAAATCCACATATCTCACATGCAGAGACAGAAATGCTTTTCACATGGTACATCTGCATGTGAGAATCACACGTAAATGCATGCATGTATAAGGGGGGACACAATACTTACACATCTCATGTACTAGCAGGATGCCAGCACAGAAGAGCATGTGTACTCTGCCCACATCTACTAACCATTTTTAGGTAGAGCAAGACATACATCACAAAACAACATGTGTATGTGGCGAGACCCACTGTATCCGACAATGCGCAGGCGTCAACTAACATACACTGTGAGTAGCCCACTGTGTCATGTATATCACATTGAGGGACATGATCTCACAAACCCACCTCCTTTCTCACAGTGCAAGTCGTGTGCAATCTACAGGGTTGACCAGGCACATTGATGGGGAGTCAAATATGAAGATGAACATGTTACACTCTGTACAGTCAGTGATGTATCTTGTTGGATTGGGCGGTGACTGTGCAGGCCAGGTGGGCTCACACTGAGATGGACAACAGGGAAATGCAAAGACATGCACACTAGCAATGACTGGCCTGAATCCTCCATTACCAACTTGCTGCTTCACTGTATGGCTGACAAGACAAGACATGTCCCTCAAATCTTGATGTGCAGGCAGGGAGACTTGAGGAGCAGGGTACACACCCCTTCACCCAATGGAATGCAAGTTAGACAATGCATGACACAAACCCACACTCACATGCACATGCTGCATCAGACCGACTACATGTGTGCCCCCCCTGCACTCTCACACCCACTGTGGAAGACTTACCACGACATTTGGGGCACCATATAGCCTTGGGTACTGTGTGAGCACCTCGTCCACCAGGACCTCAAGCTCCTCGCCGGTGAAGGGACTGGCACAGATCTTCTCTGTCCTTGACATCACTGTTGGTTAGAGACAGCAGCGGCAGCAGCAGGTGAGGGTCTCAGGCAGCAGTCCCTGGAGGCAGCAGCAGGTGAGGGTCTCAGGCAGCAGTCCCTGGAGGCAGCTGCAGGTGAGGGTCTCAGGCAGCAGTCCCTGGAGGCAGCAGCAGGTGAGGGTCTCAGGCAGCAGCAGGTGAGGGTCTCAGGCAGCAGCCCCTGGAGGCAGCAGCAGGTGAGGGTCTCAGTCAGCAGTCCCTGGAGGCAGCAGCAGGTGAGGGTCTCAGGCAGCAGTCCCGGGAGGCAGCAGCAGGTGAGGGTCTCAGGCAGCAGTCCCTGGAGGCAGCAGCAGGTGAGGGTCTCAGGCAGCAGGCTCTGTGAACAGTGGAAATTCTGGGCACTCTCCCACACATATATAGCCCCCTGGTGTCGTTCCAGTAGTCCTGGGCTGCTGCAATTGGTCTACCGGGTCAGCCTTTTACAAATGCATCCAATGACTGCCACCGCGGTGATGTAGCACGCCTACCGCTATTTTCAAAATTGCATCGAGCTTCCGCGATCGCGGAGCCCATTGGCTGTAATGGCATGGACCATGGCGGTGACACACCGCAGGGGCCAGGCGGGCGCCACCGCGATATTGCATCTTTTGATTGCATCCAATGACCGGCACCGCGGTGGTGTAGCACGCCTACCGCTATTTTCAAAATTGCATCGAGCTCCGCGATCGCGGAGCCCATTGGCTGTAATGGCATGGACCATGGCGGTGACACACCGCAGGGGCCAGGCGGGCGCTACCGCGATATTGCATCTTTTGATTGCATTCAATGACCGGCACCGCGGTGGTGTAGCACGCCTACTGCTATTTTCAAAATTGCATCGAGCTTCCGCGATCGCGGAGCCCATTGGCTGTAATGGCATGGACCATGGCGGGGACACACCGCTGGTGCCAGGCGTTAGTTTCCGCAATTTGGGTGCCATAGACACACATGAGGCACCGCCATTTGGGTGGCGGAGCATGCCAACCGCCATTTGGCCATGTCTATGGGGCTATCAGTACAGCAGCTGTGCATTGGGGTGTGCTGCACACACACCGCTGGTGCCAGGCGGTACTTTCCGCAATTTGGGTGCCATAGACACACATGAGGCACCGCCATTTGGGTGGCGGAGCATGCCAACCGCCATTTGGCCATGTATATGGGGCTATCAGTACCGCAGCTGTGCATTGGGGTGTGTTGCACACACACCGCTGGTGCCAGGCGGTACTTTCCGCAATTTGGGTGCCATAGACACACATGAGGCACCGCCATTTGGGTGGCGGAGCATGCCAACCGCCATTTGGGCATCACTTGTCTCTCAGTACCGCACCTACAGTACACTACACTACACTACAGGACAGTGTTGGTATGGACAATACAATGTGCACACATGTCAATGTGTTGATGTGCATTGTCAATCACAGCATTTGTTTCCACAATTGATGATGTTTGTTTTAGCATGTCCTCTCATGTTAGATCATGCACACACTGCGTCATTGATGCTCAGACTGTGGTCATTGTGTTGTTGAGGTGTGCCAGGTTCAATTGACGCCTGAATGTGTGTCATGTACAGCAGCTAGGTAGGATACCGTGGGGTTGCCTTGTCACACATGTGCAGGATGACAGACTCCCAGGCGTGCCCATGGGGAATGTGGCCATATCCCAATGTCCATTCACCTTGACCGAGGTGTTGTTTGGGGGACTTGCTGTGTTTAATCTGACAAGTGTGTGATTTGTGTAGTTGAAGGGGTCCCTACATGTCAGCTGCTCTGTGACTCTATTCATATATGTGAGATGCTGTGCACATCCCATGATGTATTGCATAACAATGTGTCCACTCTCATCTCAACTAGGAGGAGACCAAATCTGCATCGTCACTTGACAGTGCTGGCAGACATGGAGGATGAGGCAATCATCCGGAAATGCCGTCTGGATAGAGCCACCCTCAAGACCCTTTGTGATTTGTTGGAGCCCCACCTGCAGCCTCGCCGAACATATCCAACAGCTTTCACCCCAACGTATAAGGTGATGGCGGCACTGCATTTTTTTGCGACTGGATCATTCCAGAACACGGTGGCTGAGGCAGGTGGGATGTCACAACCCATGTTCAGCATGGTGCTGCTGGATGTTCATTTGGCGTGCTGTGTGTGTGACCTGCTGTCCTCTGCATCTGCAACATTGCAATGTTTCTTTGTGTGTCACACATAGGTGACTCTGCATATCCCAACCGTCCTTGGTTGCTGAGCCCACTGCGGAACCCCAGGACACCAGCTGATGTCCGCTACAATGATGCCCATGGGAGGACACGTCGTGTGGTGGAGCGTACCTTTGGACTGCTGAAGTCAAGTTTCCGCTGCCTGGACAAGACCGGAGGGGCACTGATGTACTCGCCCAGGAAGGTGTGTCAGATTGTAGTGGCATGCTGCATGCTCCACAACCTAGCCATTCGCAAGGAGATTTCCCTGCTCCTGGATGCTGATGAGCAGCCAAGGCCCCCGCCTGCAAACCAACCCGTGTCCAGTGATGATGACAGTGGAGAGGAGGAAGGTGTTGACCTGCGTCAACAGCTCATCACCCACTACTTCACTTGAAGGTGGGTGACAATGTACAACGTACCCATTGTCTGATGATGTTGCTGTTGTTGTGAGGGTGTAAGTGAGATTTGTGACAGCAGCCAGTTGTAGACTCAGGGGTCGATTCCGATCCCGGTCAAAGGCGCACCTAATACCATTCGGCCGGGAAAAAAGCCAGGCGAATACCTGTTTCCCGACCGATTCGCACATACGTCTGAACGAGCAAGTACGATGCGCACAACTGCCCAAATCCCGACCCAGTCATACTCACCCAATACAGGTCCTGTTCTCCGACCGAGGCGGATCCGGAAACGCAAAATCGAGTCGCACGGAAGCCAAAATGCAGCCCCGTCCGGCCGGACAAGCACGATGCGCTTTCCGTACGCGCCGAACCCGTCGCTACGCACGGCACGTCAAAGCATCCGGGAGAGGCGCACATAAGCTCCGATTCGCGCCACAAGACGATCCACGACTACGAGACGAACACGCCAGCGACGAGGACGAGGCGAAGCAAAGAGAAAGACGAACGAGACGAACCAACCATGAATCCCATCGTGCCGATCCTACCAATATTCTACATCTATTACCGAAACAGGCACGGACGTGTACGGCGCAGAAGGTAAGTCAGACACCAACAACAAAAACAAACTACACGTACCCGACATATCACACACACACAGAGGGATGCAGAAATTACTTACACCAGCAACAGCAGCACCATAGGGGCGGGATGGCCATCACCAATGCCACATATACACATAGGGGTCTGGATGCCCACCACCACTACCACCCCTACTCAGGGGTGCCAGATGCCTACCACTACTACCACCTCTACCCATGGGGGCTGGATGCCCACCACCACTACCACCCCTACCCATGGGGTGCCAGATGCCTACCACTACTACCACCTCTACCCATGGGGGGCTGGATGCCTACCACCACTACCACCCCTACTCAGGGGGTGCCAGATGCCTACCACTACTACCACCCCTACTCAGGGGTGCCAGATGCCTACCACTACTACCACCTCTACCCATGGGGGGCTGGATGCCTGTCACTACTACCACCTCTACCCATGGGGGCTGGATGCCCACCACCACTACCACCCCTACCTGGGGGTGCCAGATGCCTACCACTACTACCACCTCTACCCATGGGGGGCTGGATGCCTGTCACTACTACCACCTCTACCCATGGGGGGCTGGATGCCTACCACCACTACCACCCCTACTCAGGGGTAGCCAGATGCCTACCACTACTACCACCTCTACCCATGGGGGCTGGATGCCTGTCACTACTACCACCTCTACCCATGGGGGCTGGATGCCTCACCACCACTACCACCCCTACTCAGGGGGTGCCAGATGCCTACCACTACTACCACCTCTACCCATGGGGGCTGGATGCCTACCACCACTACCACCTCTACCCATGGGGGCTGGATGCCTGTCACTACTACCACCTCTACCCATGGGGGCTGGATGCCTACCACCACTACCACCCCTACTCAGGGGGTGCCAGATGCCTACCACTACTACCACCTCTACCCAATGGCGGGCTGGATGCCTGTCACTACTACCACCTCTACCCATGGGGGCTGGATGCCTACCACCACTACCACCCCTACTCAGGGGGTGCCAGATGCCTACCACTACTACCACCTCTACCCATGGGGGCTGGATGCCTACCACCACTACCACCTCTACCCATGGGGGCTGGATGCCTGTCACTACTACCACCTCTACCCATGGGGGCTGGATGCCTACCACCACTACCACCCCTACTCAGGGGGTGCCAGATGCCTACCACTACTACCACCTCTACCCATGGGGGGCTGGATGCCTGTCACTACTACCACCTCTACCCATGGGGGGCTGGATGCCTACCCCCACTATCACCCCTACTCATGGGGTGCCAGATGCCCACCACTACTACCACCTCTACCCATGGGAGGGCTGGATGCCTGTCACTACTACCACCTCTACCCATGGGGGCTGGATGCCTACCACCACTACCACCCCTACTCAGGGGTGCCAGATGCCTACCACTACTACCACCTCTACCCATGGGGGGCTGGATGCCTGTCACTACTACCACCTCTACCCTTGGGGGCTGGATGCCTACCACCACTACCACCCCTACTCAGGGGTGCCAGATGCCCACCACTACTACCACCTCTACCCATGGGGGCTGGATGCCTACCACCACTACCACCTCTACCCATGGGGGCTGGATGCCTGTCACTACTACCACCTCTACCCATGGGGGGCTGGATGCCTACCACCACTACCACCCCTACTCAGGGGTGCCAGATGCCTACCACTACTACCACCTCTACCCATGGGGGCTGGATGCCTGTCACTACTACCACCTCTACCCATGGGGGCTGGATGCCTACCACCACTACCACCCCTACTCAGAGGGTGCCAGATGCCTACCACTACTACCACCTCTACCCATGGGGGCTGGATGCCTGTCACTACTACCACCTCTACCCATGGGGGCTGGATGCCCACCACCACTACCACCCCTACTCAGGGGTGCCAGATGCCTACCACTACTACCACCTCTACCCATGGGAGGCTGGATGCCTGTCACTACTACCACCTCTACCCATGGGGGGCTGGATGCCTACCACCACTACCACCCCTACTCAGGGGGTGCCAGATGCCTACCACTACTACCACCTCTACCCATGGGGGGCTGGATGCCTGTCACTACTACCACCTCTGCCCATGGGGGCTGGATGCCTACCACCACTACCACCCCTACTCAGGGGTGCCAGATGCCTACCACTACTACCACCTCTACCCATGGGGGCTGGATGCCTACCACCACTACCACCTCTACCCATGGGGGGCTGGATGCCTACCACTACTACCACCTCTACCCATGGGGGCTGGATGCCTGTCACTACTACCACCTCTACCCATGGGGGCTGGATGCCTACCACCACTACCACCCCTACTCAGGGGTGCCAGATGCCTACCACTACTACCACCTCTACCCATGGGGGCTGGATGCCTGTCACTACTACCACCTCTACCCATGGGGGGCTGGATGCCTACCACCACTACCACCCCTACTCAGGGGTGCCAGATGCCTACCACTACTACCACCTCTACCCATGGGGGGCTGGATGCCTGTCACTACTACCACCTCTACCCATGGGGGGCTGGATGCCTACCACCACTACCACCCCTACTCAGGGGTGCCAGATGCCTGTCACTACTACCACCTCTACCCATGGGGGCAGGATGCCTACCACCAACAACACCCCCACTCACAGGATGGCTAATGCATGACACAACAAGCACACACCAACATAAGGAATGCAACAAAAAGACATCCCCCCAACACCATGACAAGCTTGTGTAGACTGTGTCAAATGCCTATAACACTGAACATGACTTTGAACATACAATGTGACCCCCTATCACATGTGTCACACATAAATGTGTGTGGCCCCCACAATGCAAGCAGACCATGACCACTGTGGCAATGGGGTCTAAGCCCCCATCATCACAGTGACCAAAAGGTAAGTGTGAGGTCCATAGCTGAAGCACCTTTTGAACATTGTGGCAATGGGGTCTAAGGGCCCATCATCACAGTGACCAAAAGGTAAGTGTGGGGTCCATAGCTGAAGCAAATTTTGCACATTGTGGCAATGGGGTCTAAGCCCCCATCATCACAGTGACCAAAAGGTAAGTGTGGGGTCCATAGCTGAAGCACATTTTGCACATTGTGGCAATGGGGTCTAAGCCCCCATCATCACAGTGACCAAAAGGTAAGTGTTGACATAGAAAAAGCTGCAACTGCCAAACTGCATGGATGATTCCTGGTCACAGAACAACAAACACATCAGTGGCAAAGTAGTGCCTGTGTCCTATAGCGATACAAAAGGGGATGATGGACGGAACGTTTGAGCCAATCAAACACTCACCCCCAGTCAACTGATCTGGGTTTAATCCATCATCATTCTTTAGCTCACTCCACCACCCCAGTTCAGACATGGCCATATGCAAATCAGTCTGACCCTGTGCCTCATGGGAACAGTCCAGCCCGAACTGCCAAGCCATGTCTTCCCTGGACCGGAAACAAGCATCCTAGGACTGGTTTCTGGCATTCCAGCCGTCATCAGCCAGGCTTGCTTGAATCCAGTGGCAAAGTGAGCAAGGGACCCACGTCTGGGCATACCCCCGCCAACTTAGGGCGAATAAAGCGATACAAAAGGGGATGATGGACGGAACGTTTGAGCCAATCAAACACTCACCCCCAGTCAACTGATCTGGGTTTAATCCATCATCATTCTTTAGCTCACTCCACCACCCCAGTTCAGACATGGCCATATGCAAATCAGTCTGACCCTGTGCCTCATGGGAACAGTCCAGCCCGAACTGCCAAGCCATGTCTTCCCTGGACCGGAAACAAGCATCCTAGGACCGGTTTCTGGCATTCCAGCCGTCATCAGCCAGGCTTGCTTGAATCCAGTGGCAAAGTGAGCAAGGGACCCACGTCTGGGCATACCCCCGCCAACTTAGGGCGAATAAAGCGATACAAAAGGGATGATGGACGGAACGTTTGAGCCAATCAAACACTCACCCCCAGTCAACTGATCTGGGTTTAATCCATCATCATACTTTAGCTCACTCCACCACCCCAGTTCAGACATGGCCATATGCAAATCAGTCTGACCCTGTGCCTCATGGGAACAGTCCAGCCCGAACTGCCAAGCCATGTCTTCCCTGGACCGGAAACAAGCATCCTAGGACCGGTTTCTGGCATTCCAGCCGTCATCAGGCAGGCTTGCTTGAATCCAGTGGCAAAGTGAGCAAGGGACCCACGTCTGGGCATACCCCCGCCAACTTAGGGCGAATAAAGCGATACAAAAGGGGATGATGGACGGAACGCTTGAGCCAATCAAACACTCACCCCCAGTCAACTGATCTGGGTTTAATCCATCATCATTCTTTAGCTCACTCCACCACCCCAGTTCAGACATGGCCATATGCAAATCAGTCTGACCCTGTGCCTCATGGGAACAGTCCAGCCCGAACTGCCAAGCCATGTCTTCCCTGGACCGGAAACAAGCATCCTAGGACCGGTTTCTGGCATTCCAGCCGTCATCAGCCAGGCTTGCTTGAATCCAGTGGCAAAGTGAGCAAGGGACCCACGTCTGGGCATACCCCCGCCAACTTAGGGCGAATAAAGCGATACAAAAGGGGATGATGGACGGAAAGTTTGAGCCAATCAAACACTCACCCCCAGTCAACTGATCTGGGTTTAATCCATCATCATTCTTTAGCTCACTCCACCACCCCAGTTCAGACATGGCCATATGCAAATCAGTCTGACCCTGTGCCTCATGGGAACAGTCCAGCCCGAACTGCCAAGCCATGTCTTCCCTGGACCGGAAACAAGCATCCTAGGACCGGTTTCTGGCATTCCAGCCGTCATCAGCCAGGCTTGCTTGAATCCAGTGGCAAAGTGAGCAAGGGACCCACGTCTGGGCATACCCCGCCAACTTAGGGCGAATAAAGCGATACAAAAGGGGATGATGGACGGAACGCTTGAGCCAATCAAACACTCACCCCCAGTCAACTGATCTGGGTTTAATCCATCATCATTCTTTAGCTCACTCCACCACCCCAGTTCAGACATGGCCATATGCAAATCAGTCTGACCCTGTGCCTCATGTGAACAGTCCAGCCCGAACTGCCAAGCCATGTCTTCCCTGGACCGGAAACAAGCATCCTAGGACCGGTTTCTGGCATTCCAGCCGTCATCAGCCAGGCTTGCTTGAATCCAGTGGCAAAGTGAGCAAGGGACCCACGTCTGGGCATACCCCCGCCAACTTAGGGCGAATAAAGCGATACAAAAGGGGATGATGGACGGAACGTTTGAGCCAATCAAACACTCACCCCCAGTCAACTGATCTGGGTTTAATCCATCATCATTCTTTAGCTCACTTCCACCACCCCAGTTCAGACATGGCCATATGCAAATCAGTCTGACCCTGTGCCTCATGGGAACAGTCCAGCCCGAACTGCCAAGCCATGTCTTCCCTGGACCGGAAACAAGCATCCTAGGACCGGTTTCTGGCATTCCAGCCGTCATCAGCCAGGCTTGCTTGAATCCAGTGGCAAAGTGAGCAAGGGACCCACGTCTGGGCATACCCCCGCCAACATAAATGTGTGTGGCCCCCACAATGCAAGCAGACCATGACCACTGTGGCAATGGGGTCTAAGCCCCCATCATCACAGTGACCAAAAGGTAAGTGTGAGGTCCATAGCTGAAGCACCTTTTGAACATTGTGGCAATGGGGTCTAAGGGCCCATCATCACAGTGACCAAAAGGTAAGTGTGGGGTCCATAGCTGAAGCAAATTTTGCACATTGTGGCAATGGGGTCTAAGCCCCCATCATCACAGTGACCAAAAGGTAAGTGTGGGGTCCATAGCTGAAGCACATTTTGCACATTGTGGCAATGGGGTCTAAGCCCCCATCATCACAGTGACCAAAAGGTAAGTGTGGGGTCCATAGCTGAAGCACCTTTTGAACATTGTGGCAATGGGGTCTAAGCCCCCATCATCACAGTGACCAAAAGGTAAGTGTTGACATAGAAAAAGCTGCAACTGCCAAACTGCATGGATGATTCCTGGTCACAGAACAACAAACACATCAGTGGCAAAGTAGTGCCTGTGTCCTATAGCAACATAGATTGGGTGAGGCAAACAGTGCAGTGCAAATAAGACATACCTTTGGCCATGTGCAGACAAACATCACCCATGGGGGCTGACACTGTCAACATCCATCAATGACACAATGACAGAAGTGACCATCATAATGCAGACCCACATATTCGCACCAATGGGCACACAAATGTAGATACCCTGTGGAGACTGGAGATGTGAGGTGAACAAATAACATACCATGCAAGCAATGGGACACACAAACAATGATCATTGTGCTGACTGATGACCTAGGAGTCCCAGGGACAGCAGGTCAAACCCACCAAACATCATACAGCCAATAGCACACTAAAGATATGCCAATGCAGTGGTGCACATGCACAAACAGGCAGACCCACACTGCACAACAAACACAACAGGTGAGGGGGGGGGGCAGTGTCCCCAGGCAACCACACAACACATGATGAGGCCTGAATACCAATTACACAGATGCACATACAGTGCCACACAAAAGTAACTCATGGATTCAAATCCCCTATGTGGGCAATCAGGCATTGTTAGATGAGAGGGAGCACAAATTGCACATGTCACACAAGCATGTAGGAACTGCAACTAACACAGCAAGAGTCAGACCCACCACAGCACTACCCCCAGGGACCCCATATTGTGCTGACACTAGCCTGCATGATAATCCCACTGTGATGACAATGTCAGATGTCGTTCACACTGTGAAACCCAGCCATGTGTCCTGAGCAACTAACTACCATCACACCTACACAAGCTCCAACCAATCAGCACTGCCTGCCAGCCAAGGCCAATATGGAGGTAGGGGTCTGGCCGTGCAACAACTCACTTCTGCACACACTCAACACCACACACCCTGATCTCCACCAATGTTCAGCAGTGAAGCTCCATGGACAGGTGACATTGCACATGCACCCATGACAATACCAGGGGTGGTGGTGGGAACCAAGGTGCAGAAACCCATCACACATGGCCAGTCAACTAGACTTGTCAATGACTGACACACAGCACAGTATGCTGTACATGGGCATGATGTGAAATCCACCACAATCAATGGGATCCTGGCCATAGTCACACACCAATGAAGAAGCCAAGGTGACACGCGAAGAACACACGTACACAACTACCAACATTGCAGCTCTGACCCTGAGGAGTGGCAGCAGTCACACACACAACGTGTCACAATCACTGTAAGCTAACACAAACTGTAAATCACATTACTCGTGTAAACAACAAGTGCCAAGGGGAATCCTGAATGTGTCCCATCTGCGTTTGCCCACATCCCCAGCACTGACAACAAAGACAACCTGGGATGACAACCTCATGAACATTAGTTTGCCATGCACCCACATCACAGAGAAACGAGGTCCAAGATGCTGGATGAACACAGAACAACTCAGCAAGCATCACAAACAGGAACATCCCTAGGGACACAGTGTGTGTAGGAAAAGGGAAGGGAACACGCACAGACATGCTTACACAACACAGGCCCACGCAATGTCACCAGATTACACACTGCCATGAGGGCACAACACTCCTGTGGAAGGTCCGCTGTGCCAAACCTTGTCTGTGCACGACCCAAACATGTCAGCAGAACACTCCGTCAGTGAGTCAACAACCACAACACACAGAAGGCTCTGCTCACATCAGCCTGGGTATGGGGGTGTCACGTCAGTCATCTGCACACACACCAAACACGTGTCAAGCAAGTTGCACTGTATGCACAGATGAGTCCTTCGACATTGATGTGCAAAACTGCATGTCCAGTGGAGCTGGGCACACAGTCAGGGAAATAGGAACATTGAACAGTGCTAAGCCCACCAGATGTGCATCAGTGTAAGACAAAGATGTTCATTTACAAATGCAAAAAGGACATCCCTGTGTCAAATGCTGAACATTACACCCTCAGACTGTAGCAAAGGATGCCATAGATCCAGAATACAACAGGACACATATTCCATGGACCACATGGAGTCCATCACTGCAACACTTCATCGCCCTGATGTGAACACTATTACAACTGCAAATGCAGGATGCTACTCATCCACATCATGTACATCAAAAGAAAACCCAAAAGTAAACAAAAATAGGCTTTATTCAGCAAATGTCAGGGTAAAAACGGAAGTCCAAAAGAAACTAAGGCCAATGGCCAGTCCAAAATAACAGTACCAACGGGGTGAGAAGTGACAACTGGTCACACATTGCTTGCCTGCACTGGTACGTTTGGGGGACATCCCCTTGGAGGGGCATACAAGGGGCAGGCCAGGCTCCGCAGGGACAGGATCAGGGGATGGCAGAGTGAGGCAGTGAAGGGGTGGTGGGTGCAGGAGTGTCACCGGCAACTGCAGTGGAGGTGTCTGACTCAGGGGGCCGGCACCACCGTGGTACACAAGTCAGTTGGTGTGGGTGCCGCAACCACTGCAGTGGGCTGGACTGATGTAGTGGACTGGGTACCCACTGCAGTGCCCGAGTCAGACGTGGTGGTTGTGGACTCCACTGCAGTGCATGACTCCAAGGAAGTGGAAGGGTGGGCAGATGAGGTGGGCAGGACAGAGGGGGGACCCGGTCACAACAACAGTGCCACTAACAGGCAGAGCGTCTGGGTTGGGGGTGGAAGAGCAAGAGGCAGGTGGGAGGGCCTAAGCAGTCTGGGGATGCGGTATCGGTGTGTGGGGGAACCTGGGGCAGGGTGTGGCAGGGGAACCTGTGCAGTGGTGGCCTGGGGGATGGAGGAGAGAGACTGGGCACTGGAGCTGCGTGGTGGTGGTGGTGGGGTCTTGCTCTTCCTGCTCCGGGGGACTTCCGAATGGGCTCCTGTGTCTGCCTGCGCCTGGGGAGGGTGTCCGGGGGCGAGGGGCACTCCTCTCTGTGTGGGTGGACTTCCTCTTCCCCTGGTGTGCTGGGTCAGCAGGAATGGTGGGGAAGAGGCCGAGGTCACACAGGAAGACCTGCTGTGTATGTGTGGTAGCAGGCGAGGCAAGGGAAGGGGTCTTGGAGGGAGAGGATTTGGAGGACTGCGGAGTGAATGTGGATGCCTGTGTGTGTGTGTGTTCCCCATCACCTGTGTCTGTGGTATCAGTCCCCTGAGGATGCTTGTGTGCACGTCTTGCCTTACTCTTGGGTGTGTCTGTGGTGCTTGTGTCTGTGTGTATGGATGACTGTGCAGGTGTGCATGTGCTTTGGACAGGTAGGGGGGCAGGAAGTGTGGATGGGGCAGAGGTGGGAGGGGTGAGGGACTGTTGGAGGAGGGACACTGCTGCCGTCAGGGAGGAGTCCATGGACCTATTGCTCCTCTGTAGGGCAGACATACCCGTCGAGATGCCCTCCATGAACGACACCAGCTGTGTCAACAGAGTGGTGTGTGCATGGAGGACACTCAGCATTGCTGTCTGCCCTACATGGAGCTGCCGAAGGAGGTACACAGACTCCTCACTCAGGGCAGCAGGGGACACAGGGGCAGGGGCTGCTGTGCCTGGCACGAAGGAGACACGCTCCCGAGCACGGGAGCCTCCACGGACCTCAGGAATGGGAGCCGATGGGAGGGCGGTGGTGGTGGTGGTGGTGGCGGGGCCAGACAGACTAGCTGGCCTTTGGTGGCTGCCGAGACCCGCCTCCACAAGGGAGTCATCCTCCGAGCTGCTGTGGTCCCCAGCTGAGGTGGATGGTGCTGAGGACTCCTCGGTGTGGCTCCCTCGCCCTCCGTGCCACTGGGTCCCTCTGACCACTCGTCCGATGCTGACCCCGTCTGGCTCCGCTGCTCCTCCTGGTCCGTGGAGCTGTCCCCTCCTGTGGCTGTGGATGTATCTGCAAACAATTAGGGAAACAGACAAACATCAGTCACCTGCACTGACCGCACACACCACAGTAAGTACAGCACATTACAGAGCAAGCCCTGGCATCCTTAGTTAAACATTGCCTAAAGTCCTCACACAGATTCGGGAAGCCAATTGTCAGTCTGATGGTCAACCATGGGACTCACACCCCTCCTGCCCTTGCACCCATCTGTCTGGTGCCTGTCTGATGGTAAGACCCCAGTGTGGACACATGCTCCACCCACACAGTTGTTGGACATTGCAGGGAACACGGTGAAGCATGTGAACATGCACACATCACATCTCTTGCCACTGAGTCAGTGCAGGTGTCCGGATAAAGGGGTGGCCAGATTCTAATTAGAAATGCATGTGATGCATACCAGCACCAGACACCATGATGCACCCATGTCTGGATAGTCAATGCCACAATGGGGTGCATGTTGCACATGTCACTCCCCTGCAGGATCAGTCTCAGGAAGTTTAATGCCATGACACAGGAATGCGTGCAAAGTCATACATTACTGTCTCAAGTCACATGGCCATGGCAGCCAGCCAACAACAGTCTGCACTGTGTCACAATCCGAGGGCATGGGGAATGCAAGTTATGTGACTGACAAGTGCACATGTCATCCCCCAAATACCACATCATCTGTACTACTATTTGTCCACGTCATACCAACTGGACATATGGGGGACATGAAACACAACTCTCTGAACATGAGCACCTCACAGTGTGCTGTGAATGGCAATACAGCTGCCTGAAAGTCACAGTTGCAAACACCTGTGTGCACAGTCAAGTGATCAGACACCTATAAGTCACAGAAGTATCATCTATCATGGTCACATCTCAGATGGCATGCTGAGCCCTAACCGATAAACATACCAGTAGTCCTGACAACGAAGACACAGCACAATGAGACAGAGGCAGACACCTGAGGGTACATTTCACTGATCACAATATGCCAGATGATACACTGGAGTGGGAGTACAGAGTGTATTGCATGCCCTGGAGTAGGCATGACTGTCCAGCTCCACCTGTAAGAGGGATGAGTCCTGGACAGTAGGCAGGTGGCTAAGCATGTGTGACACACTGGATACACATACTCCTGAGGCCCAAATATTGTTCACACCAGCAGCATGGGTGTGTGCCACATTCCCCAGGGACATGTGGTGAGTCAGAGCAGCAAGCGGACCACATATCAAAGTTACACGCAGATCACATGTCAGAACTTAGGCACTGTGTAGGCAATTGACCCACCCATGAATCGCACAACATAGTCACGGGAACAAATGCTGTCCCCCACCTTGAGCGAAGCAAAATGCAATGACACAGTCCCCAAATGACACAGTTTCCTGACTATAAGGGCCACACATATGCGTATCAGTGGAGAAGTGGGCATGTAACAAATGAGGGACATGGGTCCTGGACCACATGACTGATGTACTGTGGAAGTTTAACCAGGCCAGAGGAGGGCACATAGCATGTCAGACAAAGTGCACAGTGCAGTCATGGACTCACCCCTCCTTGCTGCTGTCTGTCCCTCAGCTGCCCATCCAGGTCAGGGAAGACCACCGCCAGGATCCGGAGCATGTGGGGGTCAGGGTCCGGTGTCCGCCCCTCCTGCGAGGAGGCGACAGCTTCAGCTGGACCCTTGCGATCCTCCGGGTCAAGCCACGAAGGTCCTGCCACCTCTTTTGGCAGTTGCGGATCCTGCGCCTGTAGACCCCCACGGATCTTACTTTCCGGGCGATGGTCAGCCAAATTTCCTGCTTCTGGTGGGCATCAACCTGTGAGGATGACAAAGTGAAAAGGCCATTACTACACATGCAACATATCCGTGCATCACACAGTTGGATATACATGTCTCAATTACAGGGGCATATGATGTACACAGGCAGTGCAACAATGGCTATGAACAGTTTGCTAGCAGTCACTACATGGTATCATTGCATGGGAAGTAAACCTAGTTGGAATGCACTGTTACTGCACTGTACCAGTTCAGTGCATGTAACTACACACTTTGGGGTGTGACAACTACTCAGTGGGCATGCTAGCCAGTGGTGTGCACAGTGAAAGTCCTGCTAGTCAGACAACATGCACAATTAGTGAGGCAGTGGACAGCACACTCACCTGCTCCCCTGGTTTCCCATACAGCTTGCTGTACTGTGGAAGGAGGCTGTCCAGCAGGGCCTGGTTCTCCTCAAGGCTGAAGGCTGGGGCTCTCTCCACAGTACGTGCCATTGCAGGAGCCAGAGGATGCATAAACAGCAGCAGTGTTGGTGGCAGATGTCGTCCTGGAGCATGTAGTGCAGGCAAGTGAGCTCTCAGGGGAACAGCCAGCATTATATGTGTGCTGCAGAGGCAGATACTGTCCCATGTGTCCAAAGTGATAGGTCCAAGTCGTTTGCATCTTCTAAATCTGACCAATCCATGGTATAGCAGCAATAGTACACGCCCACATCATCCTTCAAATCTTCAACTTCATGACACCCATGATTTTGCAACATTGTTGTGGCTGGCCAACTGAATTCACTGCATAAGACTCGCTGGAGCTTCGAAAACGCGTCCGTTGCCATGCCAGGCCCCAGCCAATGTGTGCGCACCGATCGGTCCATTGCTGTACAACGCGTACCCGCGATACAACGCGTACCCGCTCACATTGAATGCAATGGGCCGGCCGGGCACACCGATCGGTCCATTGCTGTTCAACGCGTACCAGGCATACAACGCGTACCCGCTCACATTGAATGCATTGGGCCGGCCGGGCACACCGATCGGTCCATTGCTGTTCAACGCGTACCAGGCATACAACGCGTACTCGCCACATACGATGCAATGGGCCGGCCGGGCACACCGATCGGTCCATTGCTGTGCAACGCGTACCAGGCATACAACGCGTACTCGCCACATACGATGCAATGGGCCGGCCGGGCACACCGATCGGTCCATTGCTGTGCAACGCGTATCAGGCATACAACGCGTACCCGCTCACATACGATGCAATGGGCCGGCCGGGCACACCGATCGGTCCATTGCTGTTCAACGCGTACTCAGGCATACAACGCGTACCCGCTCACATACGATGCAATGGGCCGGCCGGGCACACCGATTGGTCCATTGCTGTGCAACGCATACCAGGCATACAACGCGTACCCGCTCACATACGATGCAATGGTCCGGCCGGGCACACTGATCGGTCCATTGCTGTGCAACGCGTACCAGGCATTCAACGCGTACCCGCTCACATTGAATGCAATGGGCCGGCCGGGCACACTGATCGGTCCATTGCTGTACAACGCGTATTGTGAATACAACGCGTACCCGCTCACATTGTATGCAATGGCCAATGTGTGCGCACCGATCGGTCCATTGCTGTACAATGCGTATTGCGAATACAACGCGTACCCGCTCACATTGTATGCAATGGCCAATGTGTGCGCACCGATCGGTCCATTGCTGTACAACGCGTATTGCGAATACAACGCGTACCCGCTCACACTGTATGCAATGGCCAATGTGTGCGCACCGATCGGTCCATTGCTGTACAACGCGTATTGCGAATACAACGCGTACCCGCTCACATTGTATGCATTGGCCAATGTGTGCGCACCGATCGGTCCATTGCTGTACAACACGTCCCTGGACAAGTCACTGGCATATGTCACCATGCCTGTCACAGGTGAACATATGCCAGCCACATATACGTCCCAGTGAGTGAGGGGCACACCTACAACACCACAGCCTGTCCACACTGTATCCTAAGGCATGTAAGGCTGCATTACCTATTCCGTGTATGGGGGTGAACATGTTGTTCTGTGGGTGTCACTTCGGGGCAGCCACTCCCAGGCAGTGCACGTGTTCATGGGGACAGGATCCTTGGTGTGTCGTGCACATGACCACTGTGATGTGCAACTGTTAATTCCTGAGCATGTGGCATGGTCACATTTCATGGTGGTGTATGTGCATGTCATGTCACATACCCCCTGAGTCCCATGTGGGACGGTATGTACGTCCCAGGGTGACCCATTGGCACAATAGTGATGGTCCTCCACAGTCTGTGTGCATGTTGTGTTTACAATGTCTCTGATTCCATGTGCACAATGGGAGACAGTCTCCACATCCACGTTGTTTGTGCATGAACTTTGATGTCGTGCGTGTGTGTGTCACAGACGTCCATGTCTGTCCTGACGAGGCAACAGGGACCACTACCTGTGGGGGTCATGGTTATTTTGCTGTGGTGTATTCATGATGCACCATGTCATGCCAGTGTCCATGTGGCAATACAGGGTCCCTGGGAATCTACCTGTCGATGAGCTGTGATGCCTGGGGCACATCTGTCCACACATGTCACTGTGGGGTGTGTTTGGAACGTGGCAGCAGTAGATGGGAACTGTGACACGGCCTCATGATATCCCATGGTACAACATGGGACTTGTTGATGCCACTTGTTGAACTGTGATGTTAGATGTTGGCCATGTAGGTGCCATACATGTCCTTACGGAACTGCACACATCATGTACTTGTGTCTCATAATGATGTATCATGTGATATTGTGTATGGTCAATGCCACATATGTGGGGTGACTGACATTCTTTCTTTCTTCACCTATGCACTGCAGGGCACCAGCTGTCCATAGACCATTCCCTGACCTTGCATCCATGGTGGAACGGGACTGCATCCGACAGTACCGCTTCACCAGGCCGCTGATTGAGGAATTGACGGTGCGCTTGGCCCCACATTTGCAACCTGGCCGGACATACCCCACAGCGCTGACCCCCAAGGTGAAGGTGATGGCAGCCCTACACTTCTTTGCCACCGGTACCTTTCAACACACTGTGGCGTCTGCTGGTGGGATGTCACAGACCATGTTCAGCCGTGTGCTCCGCGATGTTTTGGAGGCTATGTTGAGATACCTGAACCAGTACATCTATTTCCCTAGACCTCAACAACTCACTGACGTGAAGAGTGACTTCTATGCCCTGGGGAGGATGCCGCATGTCATTGGCTCCATTGATGGGACACATGTGGCTTTGATACCACCACAGGCACATGAGCAGGCATACAGGAACCGCAAACATTACCATTCGGTCAATGCACTGGTGGTATGTCTTGCTGATATGAGCATCTCACACGTGTGTGCCCATTTCCCCGGTTCTGCACACGATGCCTACGTGATGAGGAGTAGTAGCATCCCGAGGATGATGTCACAGATGCGGAACCAGCGTGCCTGGCTTGTCGGTGTGTACTGACTTTGTACCAGTGTGTGTGTTCTGCGATGTAGTATTCCACCCTCTTTTCCAAATCAGCTAATGTGCAATTGTCCATATGTAGGTGACTCTGGATACCCCAACATGCTGTGGTTGCTGACGCCCCTCAGGAACCCTGTGACACCAGCCCAGATGCGCTACAATGAGGCACATGGTCGGACCAGGAGAGTCATTGAGCGGACATTTGGTCTCCTGAAGAGCCGCTTCCGCTGCCTGGACAAGACAGGAGGGGCCCTCCCATATGCCCCAGTAAAGGTGTGCAAGATTGTCATCGCCTGCTGCATGCTACACAACCTGGCTGTGCGGAAGGAGTTGCCTCTCATCCTGGATGACGATGATCAACATCCGCCACCTGTGGAGGATCCTGGCCTGGACCACGATGCCAGTGATGATGATGATGATGATGGTGATGTCCGCACACAGCTCATCACCAACTTCTTCAGCTGAATGTGAGTATCCGGAGATGTCATGTCAGTGATGTGAGTATGCATGATATGTGTTGGTGGTGCTCTGGTGCTGTTTGAGTGTGGCCATGTGCTACATGACTGTATGCGTGTAGCGATGTGTCCTTACAGGTAGCCTGTACTCCCCAACAGTGTTGACATGCTAACTTGGTTCTGGGTGGGTATCTTGTGACATGTATTGGGCATGAGTATTGCAGTTCTGTCCTGTTCTTCAGTGCTTTTGACTGTGTGTCATTTCTGTCCTTCACAGGGTACTTTCAGAGTTGTTTGGTCAACTGTGATCCCCCAACACCGTGATTAAACTTCCAGGGTGGTAGCTGTCGTGTCCCTACAGGTGATGTGCGCCACACCCATGAACTTCCTTCCTTCTACACTTGTTGACTGTGTGCCCACTGCCAGGTGGGATTACCTTGCATCTGTAGTGGTTACAAGATGTTGCAAATGTGTAATAAACCTGTGCTTCACTTTGTGATGTGCGTTGTCTTTGGTCACACATCTGACTGACATTTGCTTACTGCACCAGTGGGCTAGTTGACAAAGACTGTGAATAGGTGTTGTGTCTGTGCATTGCACCGTATTTCCTGCCAACATCAGTGTAGGCGATGAGTCAGGTGGCGTTGGTGTGTATATGTTGTGTAGCCCTGGTGGTGTGTCTCCCTCATATGTGTCACGTTGCCATGACTCACATGCCTGTGTTGTACTTGCTGTAGCAGTTAGCATTCACAGTGTAATTTTGCAGGTCATCATCTCCATGACAGAAACCACGTTGGAATCACGACAGAGGCAGGTATGGTGTATTAGTGTGTTTATTGTCATACATGTGTGAGTATAGTGCACAGGATGGTGGGTGCTGTACATTGTTATTGTAATCCAAAGTTCCTAGATGATTTGGAAGTCCTGGTAGCAGAAATGTCCTGAGTAAAGTCCACAGTCATCTGATACATTGGTCCAACTTGTACTCCCAATGTCATGTGGGGGAGTTGTGTTGCATTCAACAGGGTGAACAATTTGCGCACAAAGGTGATTATCCAGAACAGGTTTTGGCTTCCTGGGGGTTGCGCATGGCCATCGGCCTCTCAGTTGCCCTTCCTCAGACGACCCCTCTTCTTTGGGGGGGGACCCTCAAGTGCAGGCTGCTGCGATGCAGGGGACTCTCCGCCAGAGTCATCCTCCCTCCCTGTAGCAGTTGCAGTTGTTTCAGCACCAGATGTTGTGGGCACACAGGGAGGTGTTGACGTGTTGCTGCTCATCTGGTGGAGGCATTGTAATATGTCCCTATGCACCGCCGTCATCTCTTGCAGTGTGTCCCACTTGGACTCCATGCGGGACATGTGTAAGTCCAAGCGTGCATGATGGGCAGCCTGCTGCTGTCGTATGTCCCTGAGGATCCCCACTACCTGGCTGAGCTCTCCGGTGCTGGTCTGGTACGCATCGGCTATGCGTACCAGTTGTGGGTCATCATGCAGTCCAGCCCCCTCTGCGAGCAGCGACCTTTGTCTACCACCCCTCCCACCACCCCTGGCGACACGTGCAGTACCTGAGGTGGCACGCACAGGTGACCCTGGGCCCCCTTGGGGGTTGTTGGTGGTGTTGGTGTCCATAGCCCCACGTTGGGCAAGGGTCCGTGTGCTGGTGGTGGTGGTGGTGGTCCTTGGTCTGTCCGTGTCGGCAGGGGTGGTTTGTGTGTTGTCAGTCGTTGGAGGGGTCGGTGCAGGGGGTGCAGCTGGTGGTCCAGCTGGTGCTGCATGATGACTCGCTCCGGAGATGCCAGGTAGGTCTTAGTCATCCGAGGAGGGCAGAGGCTGTTCCACACCAGTGAGCTCCGTTTCCCCTGGATCCTCGGACAGGGACTCCTCAGCGTCTGCTGCTGTGTCCCCATCATCACCTGTTTTTGGGAGACACACACAATGTATGTTATGTTTCTGCAGGCATCAATGGTTGACACACCTGACAGTTGTGACTGTACCTCTGGATGCAGGCCTGTACATTGCATTGTCCTAAGTTGTCACAGTCAGAGGTTGATATTGGTGTACCACATTGTCCTGCATACTTTGAGCATTTCAATTTGAATGTTGGGGTGTGTACATGGTCTGCATTGGTTGTATTTGGTTGACATCCAGCCCTCCTTCTCCCCCAGCCCAGTTATCCCACCATGAAGCATGCCACCCTTTGCAGTGCGTTCAGGTTGACTCTCAGGATGTCAGTGAGTGGTGTCCTGCTGTTGGTTGGTGCCCAGTTCCCAGCAGGGCCTTGTGCTCCCCACAGCAGTACCCAGTGTCAGCCATCTTGTCAGTTCTTTTCCACTCCCTGTGATGTGCACATGGTTCAGGGTGGTGTTGATGGGACAGTTGTGGGGGTGACCAATATCTGTGACTGCCACTCCCATCATGCTATTGCCTCCACCCCCTTCCCAGCATGCCCATGCTTCCTTCCTTTTGACTCTGCTTCCCTGTGGGGTTGTGTGCCTGTGCTGACAAGATGGCTGACAGTGTTATCCTGGGGTTAGTTTTGCTACTAGTCCCATGTGTGTCCCTGTGCTTCACACAGCATAACCCAGGGTTGTGGTTCTTTGTGGGATATTTGATTAGAGTGTGAGGCAATGCATTCTCCCAGGTGAGTTGTGTGGAGTTTGTGTTAGGGGTGTGTGTGAGTGGAGCTGCTGGTAACTATGGTCAGTGCTGTCAGTCCTCCTTCCCACCCAGCCAGATATCCCACCATGGAACGTGCTTCCATTGCAGGGAGTGCAAGTTGTCTTTCAAGATGTCAGTCAGTGGTGTCCTGCTGTTGGTTGGTGCACAGTTCCCAGCAGGGCCTTGTGCTCCCCACAGCAGTACCCAGTGTCAGCCATCTTGTCAGTTCTTTGCCACTCCCTGTGATGTGCGCATGGTTCAGGGTGGTGTTGATGGGACAGTTGTGAGGGTGAACAATATCTGTGACTGCCACTCCCATCATGCTATTGCCTCCACCCCCTTCCCAGCATGCCCATGCTTCCTTCCTTTTGACTCTGCTTCCCTGTGGGGTTGTGTGCCTGTGCTGACAAGATGGCTGACAGTGTTATCCTGGGGTTAGTTTTGCTACAAGTCCCATGTGTGTCCCTGTGCTTCACACAGCATGACCCAGGGTTGTGGTTCTTTGTGGGATATTTGATTAGAGTGCGAGGCAATGCATTCTCCCAGGTGAGTTGTGTGGAGTTTGTGTTAGGGGTGTGTGTGAGTGGAGCTGCTGGTAACTATGGTCAGTGCTGTCAGTCCTCCTTCCCACCCAGCCAGATATCCCACCATGGAACGTGCTTCCATTGCAGGGAGTGCAAGTTGTCTTTCAGGATGTCAGTCAGTGGTGTCCTGCTGTTGGTTGGTGCACAGTTCCCAGCAGGGCCTTGTGCTCCCCACAGCAGTACCCAGTGTCAGCCATCTTGTCAGTTCTTTGCCACTCCCTGTGATGTGTGCATGGTTCAGGGTGGTGTTGATGGGACAGTTGTGAGGGTGAACAATATCTGTGACTACCACTCCCATCATGCTATTGCCTCCACCCCCTTCCCAGCATGCCCATACTTCCTTCATTTTGAGTGTACTTCACTGTGTGTGAGTGTGACAGCAATGGCAAGATGGCTGACAGTGGTGTCCTGCTGTTGGTTGGTACCCAGTTCCCAGCAGGGCCTTGTGATCCCCACAACATAGCACCAGTGTCAGACATCTTTGATGTGGCTTTTCACTACCTGGTAGGTGTGCATGCTTTAGTGTGAGCTTGCTGGGCCATGCGGGTGGGGGATGTTGGGCTGTGACTACCACTCCCATCATGCTATTGCCTCCACCCCCCTTCCCAGCATGCCCATGCTTCCTTCCTTTTGACTCTGCTTCCCTGTGGGGTTGTGTGCCTGTGCTGACAAGATGGCTGACAGTGTTATCCTGGGGTTAGTTTTGCTACAAGTCCCATGTGTGTCCCTGTGCTTCACACAGCATGATCCAGGGTTGTGGTTCTTTGTGGGATATTTGATTAGAGGGTGAGGCAATGCATTCTCCCAGGTGAGTTGTGTGGAGTTTGTGTTAGGGGTGTGTGTGAGTGGAGCTGCTGGTAACTATGGTCAGTGCTGTCAGTCCTCCTTCCCACCCAGCCAGATTTTCCACCATGGAACGTGCTTCCGTTGCAGGGAGTGCAAGTTGTCTTTCAGGATGTCAGTCAGTGGTGTCCTGCTGTTGGTTGGTGCACAGTTGCCAGCAGGACCTTGTGCTCCCCACAGCAGTACCCAGTGTCAGCCATCTTGTCAGTTGTTTTCCACTCCCTGTGATGTGAGCATGGTTCATGGTGGTGTTGATGTGCGCATTGTGAGGGTGGGCAATATCTGTGACTACGACTCCCATGATGCAATTGGCTACACTGACTTGCCCAGCATACACAGGATTCCTTCCTTTCAGTGGGCTTCACTGTGAGGTGGTGTTGTAGTGGTGGCTACATGTCTGGATGTGTTTGTTAGTTATATTTGTGCCACTGCCTAGCTGTAGTTGTAGTTGTGTTTGTACATGTGATGACACAGTTACATATCACTATGAGATGGCATGTGTTGTGTTTATCTGACTGACATACACATTTTGGGATGATTCTGTTTTGGTTGCTGTGGATTTGCTAAGGGTGCATGGTTTGACTCTCCCCTTGACAGTGATGTGTGTGTATTGTCGCACAATATTGTGTACATTTGTTGTGTACTCACCAGGCTCTGGGATGTTTTCTAGTCCATATACGCTCACTGGTGGTAGGATGGCCCGCACCTTCTCCTCCCAGGGCCTGAGGTATACTGGTTTGGCAGGAGGGCCACTGCCGGTGTGTTGGCTCAAGAGGTAGTCCTTCTTCAACAGGTCCCTGACCCTCCTGCGCACGTCATACCACCTGTTCTGGATGTCTCCCTTTGTGCGCAAACATGGTGATTGTGCGTTCACCCTGTCGACAATCCTCTCCCACATCTTGGTTTTCTGCGACATGGGTGTCTGTTGGACCAGTGTATCAAACAGCTGTGGCTCTACCCTGAGGATCTCATCTACCAGGACTTCCAATTCACTATCTAGGAACTTTTGATTCTTCTTTGGGGGCATGGTGATGGGTGGTGATGGTGAGTGATGTGTGTGTTGGTGTGCAAGTGAGGGTGTGTGAGTGTGTGTTTTGCTGGGTGTATGTGAGGGTGCTATTTGTTGAGGTGCTGCTGGGGTGGGGCTTGTGTGATGGATGAGCTGTGAGTGTGTGTGTGGTTGCTGTCTGTTGGTGTTGAGTGCTGGCAGGTAATTTGAATTTGCAAAGGATCATGGTAGGGATTTGTGTCCTTTATATGGGTGGAGTTGTGGGTGTGTCTTTGTTCCCTGTTTCCCCACCCAGTATTTATTGGCTTTGTAATTGCTTGTTTGGCCTTTTTTGTCTGTTTTTCCTTAGTACTTTTTGTGCATGTAGGAGACGTTCTTCTGACCGAGTCGGACCCTGCAGTTGTCTCGTGCGAGCTTGTCAGATTCGTTCACGCTGTGTTTGTGCTGTTTTCTATGCTGCATACGCGTCGGTCGCGGTGTATTGGGTTGCTTCGGCTCGCAGTTTTGTATGCGTGTCGGTCGTACGGCTTGGGCTCCGTGCGACTCGGTCGTGTTTTCCACGCGTTGCATCGTACTTGGCGGGTCGGAGTTCACGGGTACGTTTCGCTCGGGATTCTTCCTGGTGCGTGTCGGTCGGTTCGATTCGCGTGGTTTTCCGGCCGGATAGCTGTTTTCCGCGCGGTTCGGTCATTCGGCTTGTGTTCCGTACGAGTCGGTCGGATTTTGCACGCTTCTCATCGTACTTTGCGGGTCGGGCTGCACCGGTACGTGTCGGTCGGAATGAATTCCGCCTCCGAGTCGGTCGGTACGTTTTCCGGCCCGAATCGGAATCGGCCCCTCAGTGTTTGCTGTCAAGGTTGATGGGACAGTTCATTTCTGAATATCTACAGGATGTGTATGTTGGCACTTGTTGCCCATTGTTATGTGTGCATGTGGGTTGTTCTTGTTGTGAAGTGTTGTGTGATGTCTGTGATGCCACACCCAGACTAGTGAATGTTGTTCTGTTCTTTTTCCTAGGTGCCTTTGACCTCTCCTTGCCTACATACACTCCGTCCCCTGGTACATTGTATTCCTGTTGAAAATTGTACATCCTGGAATAAAGACGGTGCAGGTACAACAACGTGTGTGTAAGGATTTGTTTATTTACAAAGGTGACATGTGAGGGGGTACATTGACAGTGAGGTGATTAGTGGAGCAGTGAGTTGACATTCATGGTAAATGAGATAATCTAGTGGTCACCACATAGGTGTGGTGACCCAGTCCAACAGACAGATGCCATTCACAAGGCAGTGTGGGGAAGGACAGTCCAAGAAGTCAATGCAGTGGTGCAGAGGGTTGCCATCATGGCTGGCTGCGTGACTGGCATTTGGCAGGTGCTTTGCCAAAAGATACTCCCAGGGTTTTCTTTGGACGGCCCCTTTTCCGTTTGGCAGGGGGGGCCTCTGCTATAGGGCCAGTGGGGTCTGAGGACTCACCACTCTCTGTGGCCTCAGGGGAGGATGGTGAACTGTCATCCTGCGGACCACCAGTGGGAGGGGGAGGTGTTGTTTGTGGCGCAGGCCTGTGCCTCAGTACCGCCACTAGTTGGCCCAAGAGGTCCACAATTTGTCCCATGCGGGTGTCCATGGACCTCATTAGCAGGAGGAGCTCACGTGAATCTTGTTCGGACCGGGCCGTTTGTCCCTGGGCCCGTTCATATGCCCCAAGGACTCTGTGGATGTGGTCCAGGGATTCGGTCCCAGGCTGTGCTCGTGTGTGGGTGACCCTGCCCCTCCCACCTGCTCTGCTGCCACGGACCGGTTGCCTCTCCACTGTCGGTCCACACATCCTCTCCCTGCCCTCCTCAGTTGCTGGGGTGGGGTGGTCATCCTGTGGGACAGGGAGGGTGTTGCAGGCAGCACTGGTGGTTGTGGTTGTGGTGGTGGTGGAGGACGCACCGGACGTAACAGCAGGGGCCTGCAGATTGGTTGTTGTAGCTGCAGGTGTGGTGGGGGGACGATGGGGTCCTGGGACCTGTTGCGCCCTGGAACACCAGATGGCCCGGCCTCAGTCTCCTCGTCCGAAGATTCCTGGAAGTCAACATCCGAGAGTCGATGTTCCGGGGGGGGGAGTGGTAGACTGGCCCTGCAGGTTGCTGGTGTCGTCCTCTGCAGTCAAATCTTGGTCACCTGTGGATCAGATGGGGAAATGGTCATTGGGGTGCACCACGTAAGATTTGTGTTAGCTGTGTGTCATTCACTGTTAGTACACTACACAGTTGACTGATCATCACATTGTTTCCTATGTGCACTACTGTGCCTCCTGACATGCTGCGGTGGTACATGCATTTCTTGGCCATGGTGTGAGGTGTCAATATGTACCATGCGCCACGTGCATGATTTGTGATTACAGGGACATGTTGACATCTAGGGCCTTGCGCTAAATATGATTTTTGTGCGGACTGTATGTGGATTTTCATGACCTGTCAGCCATCACATCTGGGCATGTCCTGGCCATTGTCATCTCCTGCATACCTTTGTCTTGTCATGTGCATATCTGGATTGGTACCACATAACATGCCTTCTTACTGTTCATATGGTCGTTGTTACTCTGGCCCCATGGCACTGAACCTGTCATTCATTGCTGTGCATGATTGTTCCCAGTCTTTCCTCTACATGTGCATTGGTGTGTCACACTTTGGTTGCTGTGACAGTTTCCTTTGCTTAGCTGTGTGCACACTGTGCGTGGCAATATGATCGGTGTGCATATTTGTACATGTGAGAGGACTGGTGTTGTCATATGGCACCATTCTTTTTGTGTCAAATGGCTAGGTGCACGTACTGCCTACTTGCCTGTTGTGTGTTAGCATTTGTGTTTGTTTTGTGACACATCTGTGTGTGCGTGGTGGAGGCTTGCATCCTGCTCAGTGGTGGCACAAGACAGAACAATATGTCTGGCTAGCTGTTTGTTTATTTGGAGTGATCCATTATATGCCACATGCATCTGGGTGGGATGCGGGAGTGCCCCATCCTGCTGAGGTGTGGGACAGGGGGCATGGTGGGAGTAGTAGTACAGGCCTCCACCCCAAACAGCCCTCCATGGCAAGATGGCTACCTACCTGTAAGTTTGTTTGTTGGGGATGTAATGGTGACACATGCTTCTGGGTGGGGTGGGGAGTGCCCCATCCTGCTGAGGTGTGGGACAGGGGGCATGGTGGGAGTAGTAGTACAGGCCTCCACCCCAAACAGCCCTCCATGGCAAGATGGCTACCTACCTGTAAGTTTGTTTGTTGGGGATGTAATGGTGACACATGCTTCTGGGTGGGGTGGGGGAGGGTCCCATCCTGCTGAGGTGTGGGACAGGGGGCATGGTGGGAGTAGTAGTACAGGCCTCCCTCCCACATACAGCCCTCCATGGCAAGATGGCTACCTACCTGTAAGTTTGTTTGTTGGGGATGTAATGGTGACACATGCTTCTGGGTGGGGTGGGGAGTGCCCCATCCTGCTGGGGTGTGGGACAGGGGGCATGGTGGGAGTAGTAGTACAGGCCTCCCTCCCACATACAGCCCTCCATGGCAAGATGGCTACCTACCTGTAAGTTTGTTTGTTGGGGATGTAATGGCTGACACATGCTTCTGGGTGGGGTGGGGAAGTGCCCCATCCTGCTGAGGTGTGGGACAGGGGGCATGGTGGGAGTAGTAGTACAGGCCTCCACCCCAAACAGCCCTCCATGAGAAGATGGCTACCTACCTGTAAGTTTGTTAGTTGGGGATGTAATGGTGACACATGCTTCTGGGTGGGGGAGTGCCCCATCCTGCTGAGGTGTTGGACAGGGGTCATGGTGGGAGTAGTAGTACAGGCCTCCCTCCCACATACAGCCCTCCATGACAAGATGGCTACCTACCTGTAAGTTTGTTTGTTGGGGATGTAATGGTGACACATGCTTCTGGGTGGGGTGGGGGAGTGCCCCATCCTGCTGAGGTGTAGGACAGGGGGCATGGTGGGAGTAGTAGTACAGGCCTCCCTCCCACATACAGCCCTCCATGGCAAGATGGCTACCTACCTGTAAGTTTGTTTGTTGGGGATGTAATGGTGACACATGCTTCTGGGTGGGGTGGGGGAGTGCCCCATCCTGCTGAGGTGTGGGACAGGGGGCATGGTGGGAGTAGTAGTACAGGCCTCCCTCCCACATACAGCCCTCCATGGCAAGATGGCTACCTACCTGTAAGTTTGTTTGTTGGGGATGTAATGGTGACACATGCTTCTGGGTGGGGGAGTGCTCCATCCTGCTGAGGTGTGGGACAAGGGGGCATGGTGGGAGTTGCAGTGCAGGCTGCCTGTGCACATGCACCCATGGTCATGTTGCTAGGTACATTGGTGGTGTTTGGGAGGGGGTGGATGTTGGATCTGTGAGACATGTTTTAGTGAGTGTGTGGTGCAGATGAATGGAATTGTTCCTAGGAGGTGTATCTTTGTAGTTGTGCAAGGCAGTACATAGCAGTGTGGTGGTAGTCATTTGTTTGTACTTACCAGCCTCCACTCCCCGGGTACTCCTGTGAGACTCTCTGGATGCAGTATGGCAAGCACCTTCTCCTCCCATGGGGTGAATGGTTTTGGTGGTATGGGAGTGCCACCGCCAGTCCTGTCAGCCAGCTCACGGTTCTTGGTCCTCCTCTCTTTGACAACCCTCTTCAAGTCATGCCACCGCTTCATGATTTCCTTTCTGGATCTTGGGATGGTCCCTACTGCATTGACCTTCTGGACTATCCTTGCCCACATTTGAGTCCTTGTGGCTAATGGTGTCTGTTGGACCAGGCTACCAAACAGTTGTGGTTCCACTCTGACTATCTCATCTACCATTACCTTCAACTCACTCTCTGTGAATTTGGGCATTTTATGTGTTGACATGGTGTGTGATGTGCAGAGGTGTTGTAGGTGCAGGGGTGTAAGTGGTGGTGGTGGTGGTGATGTGTATGGTGTGTGATGTGCAAAGGGGTTAGGGGTGCAGGTGTGGAAGTGGTGGTGGTGCTGTGTGTGGTGTGAGTGGTGATGGTGTGTAGCTTTGCCTATCCTTTGTTCTCAGGGGTTGGGCCCTTCAGTTGTGGGTTAGTGCAGAGGATTGTGGTCAAGGAAGGGGCTGGTTTTATGCTCTGCTATGTGGGTGTGTCCACATGTGGGAGTGCTCTCAGGTGTGTTGTGTGGGTTGTCCTTGTAAATTTATGTTGGTGTGCAATGTTGTGTCATTGGGGTGTGTTTTCAGTTTTTGGGTGGCATGGCTACTTTGGTGTGGGCACTGTGTGGCCTTATTGTGGGATTTTTGATTCGTCCGCCAAAATTGTCACGGAGCGTCCACGGCGGTGGCTTTGCTGCAGCTCTTCCGCATGCTCTCCCATTCATCACTGTTAGCGATCGCGGCGGTTGGAAACAGCGGAACGTCACGCGGGACCAGCGGGGATATCCTAATTTGCCGTGCGGTGTCTCCGCTATCCTTGCGGCGGGTTGGTGTTTTTCCGCAGCGGATCCGTCTGCCGCGGACGTGTTTTGGTCATCTCCACACGCTACGGGCGGTTTTTGTGCCCCCCGTACCACCGCGGTCGGTGTTTTTGGGCGGTTGATCATAATATGGCCGCCGGTTTCTCCACGGTGCCGGCGGGCGGTTGTTTTCCGCTTCCATGGCGGTCGGGGTGATTTTCCGAACTCCATCCTATGAGCCCCTATATTATCACAAAACATAAAATATAATATTTAATATATATTATGAATGTATATTTGTGTGATGTATTTAATTTTCATCATATAGAATTACCAAAAGACTATTGTGAATGTACAACCAATATGACAATGTTTAACCAAAAAAAAAAAATGTGGTACAAAAATATATGTCGGGAGAAATATTTGTAAATTATTTAATATATTAAATATTCTTTATAAAAAATAATAATATTTAATATATTAAATAATAACCCAAAAACATGCACAAACTAACATTGTAAAATACATATTATATAAGTTTATTACAAAAATAAAATTATCTAAAATGTATTAAAAAGATATATAAAAACAAATGTACTAAAATGTTTGTTTTTCTTTAAAATAAATAAAAAATCACAAAACTTAAAAGTCTATAATGAAAATATCAAAATATACTTGTTTTACTATGGCATAATTGTGTTTTTTATAAAAATGTAAAATTGTTCTAAATTGTTAAAAAATTATCAATGTATTTAACAATATATTTGTAATATTGTAAATTGACATTCAAAATATATGTTAAATGTTTTATGCTTTATAATGTATTCTGATTAGCATGAAAATTTGTTAAACTTTTTTTATTAATTATAAAAAATTTAAAATAAAACTGAATGAAAACAATTTATTTGTGAACTTCTAAAATAAATACACTCTATTGTGAATAAAAATATTAACAATATAAACTCACAAACGTCTCCTTTTTTATATATAATTTATGTATAATCTCAGAGAAAATGCTGTATAATAAAACTGAACAAATTACTATTCCAACTACAAACTAACTAAACTCAGGGAAAGTGCTGGATAATAAACCATAAAAAACCACTATTCCAACTCCAAACCAACTAAAATCAGGGAAAATGCTGGATAATAAACTAATTTAATTTACTATTCCAACTCTAAACTAACTAAACTCAGGGAAAGTGCTGGATAATAAACCATCAGAAATTTCTATTCCAAATCCAAAACAACGAAAATCAGGGAAAGTGATGGATAATAAACAAATTAAATTTACTATTCCATCTCTAAACTAACTAAACTCAGGAAAAGTGCTGGATAATAAACCATCAAAAAATTACTATTCCAACTCCAAACTAACTAAACTCAGTGAAAGTGCTAGAAATAAACCATGAAAAATTACTATTCCAACTCCAAACCATCTGAAAACAGGGAAAGTGCTGGATAATAAACTAATTTAATTTACTATTCCAACTCCAAACTAACTAAACTCAGGGAAAGTGCTGGATAATAAACCATCAACATTACTATTCCAACTCCAAACAAACTAAAATGAGGGAAAGTGCTGGATAATAAACCAATTAAATTTACTATTCCAACTCCAAACTAACTAAACTGAGGGAAAGTGCTAGATAATAAACCATAAACAATTACTATTCCAACTCCAAAACAACTAAACTCAGGAAAAGTGCTGGACAATAAACAAATTAAATTTACTATTCCAACTCCAAACTAACTAAACTCAGAGAAAGTGCTGGATAATAAACCATCAAAAAATACTATTCCAACTCCAAACTGACTAAACTTAGGGAAAGTGCTGGATAATAAACCATGAAAAATTACTATTCCAACTCCAAACCTACTAAAATCAGGGAAAGTGCTGGATAAAAAATCATTTAATTTATTAACATAAAATATTTACTTTTTAAATTTTTTTAAAAAATGTATAATTTTTTTAAGCTAATACAATAAGAAATAATATTATATACATACAAATAAATGTAAAAAAACAAACAAACATATTTTTAAAATAAATTTAAAATTTGTTTTAATGTTTCTTAAATGTATTAATATTTTACATACAAATATCCACATCTCAAATAAAAATATAATTTAAACTTTTTAATATTTTTTTATAAAAGTAATATTTAAAATTTTGCATTTTTTTAAATTCTCATTAATAAATTACAAAAAAATATTATAAATATTAGTTTAAACAAAATATATTATAAATTACTCCCCACCCTTATCCCCAAAAACCCAACATCCCGCTCCTAAAAGTATAAGTAAAATTAAAAAAAATATATCAATTTAAACAAATATATTTTAAATTACTCCCCACCCTTATCCCCTATAAACCCAACATCCCGCTCCTAATTAAACTAATTAAAAATTTAAAAATATATATTACTTGAAATTACATTTTAAATTACTTTCCACCCTTATCCCCTATACACCCAACATTGCACTCCTGAAAATAACAGTAAAACATTAAAAAACTACAATCTAACATTAAAAATTATATTTATACATAGAAAATAACTACTACTAAAATAAAAATATATATTTTAAACATTATGCAAAAAAGTAGTCGATATTGTTTACAACTATATTTTTAACAACGATATTTTCAAAATCAATATTTCTAACTTACACAAAAATACGATAAAATTTACCTCGATATTTTGCATCCTCGAAATTCATGACACTCGATATTTCTTTATCGATATTCTGTCTGTTCACCGTTGCTCTGATGGGAAGTGATTGTACTGTCTCCCTCTGAAGGTGCAGAAGTCTCATGATGCAAAAAGTTAGTCCTTTCTGTTATTTAAGGTGTCAAGTGTCAGTAGTCCTTGTCAATGAAAATCCAGCAGTGCTGATGTAAACATGAAATTATTTTCTCATTTAGCTGCAGTGGTGTAAATGAAATGCTGCTTTCCTGATGTGAAATTCCAATACTGTCTTTTAGTGAAGGACAGTAGTCCTGGAGTGATGCATCAGTAGTTTGCTTTACAAGAGAAAGTTTAGAGCTGAAAATAATGAATCATTAATTTAATGTACACAGCATGAGTCTCTTCATCTGCAAGCATCTCGAAGATTTACAAGAGTTTAAAAGGTATTAGAAGAATTTCCCTGTTCTTACAAGAGTCTCCCTGACATTACATGAGTCTAAGATCTACAATCTTACAAGATTTTTCATGATCTAATAGGATGCGCTTGGTTGGCCAACGATATCTGCAACTTCAGACCTTAAAAAGTTTCTGCAATAGAAAATGTGCCTGAAAAGCTCGAGCACAGCAACTGCAGCTCATATTTACACTTGTCCCACTCACCTACACAGCCCCTGTCCTGAAGAGACTTCAGAATCAGATGAGGTTGAAACGGGCCGACATGCACATGGCCAAGAAAGTCTAAATAAATCTTGAATAAAATGACTGGAGAAGGGGCTAAGTTGCTTATAAATTTAGAATTCCCTTTCTATTTTTTGGCATTTGACCATGCCTATTCATTAACGTGTTGGCCTTACTAATTGTATTCTTTCCCATCACTTACTTTTCAACAAAATAGCCTCGGACAGATGTTGAAAGACTGATTTGTTTTACATTAAAGAATCACAAACATCGCGTTCATGTTTTTAGACACACTGGTTTGCGATTGTTTTATTCAACACTGCATTTGGGGTCACATGCTTTATTATTTCAACTGTTTTATGTGGCTTATTAGTGCCATTTTCTGGTGTTTGGGACCCTTTGTACATGCAATCACAATTTGTGACACATTTGGCTGTATGTTTGAGTATTTAAAATGTGTTTGTTTGTTCTGACTCTCTAAGTTTTGTTATGACTAATATGTAAAGCAGATGTGGTATTGTGTTCTGTTTTTGTGTTCATACAGTAGATTGAGGTGTACTGTATATGTTGAAATATTTTAATACATATAGCGGGAAGGCAATAGTTTGTATATTCACAGTTTTGTGGCCCAGCATTCTCTCCTGCTAATTAGAGGCCCAACCCCGTTCTTTTACAACTTTCTAAAAGTGGCATTTTAGGTTTTGTGACTTAAAATCTGACTTTCCCATTAAAGAGGATTTTAAAGTGCAATTTTTTAGACACCAACCATTATATTTCAACCACCTCTAAAACAAACTTTACCACTTAATAAATGTAATAGGGTGACCCAATGTTATACTATGGGAGAGGTAGGCCTCACAGTAGTGAAAAACGAATTTGTGAGTTTTTTAATGCCAGGACATAAAAAACTTAAAAGTACATGTCCAACCTTTTAAATGCAATATAACCTGCCCTATGGGCTGTTTACGGCCTACCCTTGGTGTGACTCATGTGTAGGCAGTCACTGTTTAAAACTGCATACAGGCTGCAATGGCAGGCCTTAGACATGTTTTACGGGGCTACTTAAGTGGGTGCCACAATAAGTGCTTTCAGACTCACTAGTAGCATTTAACTTACTGGCCCTGGGTGTATGGTATATTTCTTTACTAGGGACTTATAAGTAATATACCAATCAGGTGTAAGGCAAATTTACCATGTTTTAGGGAGTGAGCACAAGCACTCTAGCACTGGTTAGTAGTGGTAGATTTCACAGAGTCCTAAGGCCAACAAAAAAATTCAGCAAAACTGGAGGGGAGAAGGCAAAATGTTTGGAGGAAGACCACCCAAGGCTGACAGGTCTAACAAGTCTGTTTTGAGTAGTTTTGTTTGGGTGCATAAAAACCCTCTCAACTCTGGTTATTTAAAGCCCCTGAAGTGCTGTTGTTGGGATTTGCCCAATTTAAAATATTACTGGGCAGCCAAGGTGGCCAGGATGACCAAGGTAACCATCAGTGACGGCTCGCAGAGGGAGTGCTGCGGGGCGGTAGGCGCGGGAGGGGCAGGGTGGGGGGATAGTGGAGTCAGACATACGACCTCAAGGAGTAAAGTAAGTAAATAAATAAATAAAGCTATTTACCTTGGGGGGCACTAGAGGGCGCACAACGGAATGGCTGCACATTAGTGCCGCTCCGCTGGTCGGGAACAGTATCCTTGTTAAAACTTGCGGTTTGGCCGACTCCTGACGAGCGAACATTATAAAATATTGCGGCGGAACATCGATGCTACACAGCGGTGCTCTCCCGGCAGCATATACTCCCGTAATTACTGCGGAAAACTGCGACGGAAGAAGGGAACTGCCGGAGCTCCTGGACGGCACAATATGGCGGCGTGCTGTGTTGCGGATCGGGCTGTCTGGAGCGCATTGTGACTGTGAACCGGTGCGTGAGTAAAATACCCATATGCCACGCAGCAACGCTGATAAATTCTACCCCGCTCACTCGAACACTGTGGGAGCTGCTGCCGGTCATTACCTCCAGCCCGCCAACACCCCTGTAAAACTTGCATGAGACTTTGAAGGGGGTAACGATAGGGCCCATGTGGCGCGGAGAATACTCCTACTGAACCTTCGTGCTGCATGCGGCGATCTGCCCACTTGTCGCACAACTGCTCGCTCCAATTATTAACGGCCACAGGCAAGCTACTTGTGCATGAAAGTTGTGGGCGGCTCATGGTGGTGTGGATTGCACCCTGCTGGGAGTTGGATGTTCTGAGCCAACCACGCTTGCGTAATTGAGGGTGCCGTGGGGCGCCGCGTGTGGCATAGACGGCCACGAGCTAAATCCTGTGACCTGTCCCTCAACGACCTACAGTGCGACCCTAACTATCTTCTGCAAATGCTACGGGGACGACCGTACCGAGTGTGAGTGCTGTTCAGACGTTTTTACAGATGCAGATTTGGTATAGCTGCCGCCATCTCCCAACTTGTTGTAGGCGATTGTTGCGCCACTCCGGCGCTATAGCTGGGCTGCCACTGGCTCGTTGGTGACAAATCAAGGGAGTGCGCCCTAGAAGGAACCCTTCAGCTACTATCCGGACGGTGCACACTGCAGCGCACGTTCCAAGGAGTTCTGTCCTTAGCCGATAATCCGCGCAGCATCAGCTGTCAAACATTAACTACCAACAGCGCAATTGCAAGTAGAACACTGGTCTCTGGTGCAGTTTGCTCCAGTGTTGCGCAACAAGACCTACTGTAAACACAGCTACAGGCAGAGAAGTGTACACCATTAACACCATCAACTGTCCCAACAACTGGCTCAGTATTAGCCACTAAGGTCGTCAAAGACCCTTATAAGACGTTGTGTGATAATCAATTGGTCGATATTTCCGGTCATAATGACTACTCCCTTCTCTACTAGCCATGGGCAAACCAGATAAGCAACAACCAAAGTTGTCTTTTGACACCCGCCGCACACCTAGAGAGACATCAACCCACTCTGACACGGAGCCTGATGCAGACCGTGCAAAAAAGACCAAACTGGAAGATACTTTACAAGCTATCCAACAGAGCCTGCAGGCCATAGCTAACAATATTGATACTCTGACGCTGCGGGTGGGCAATATGGCAACCAAAATCGATAAGCAAGGCGAACGCCTAGACGATGCCGAGTTGCGAATGTCAGCAGTAGAGGACGAATCCAACTCCACAACTCATAAATGCTTAGGAATGGACAAAATACTAAAAGTTATTAAGAACAACAATGAAGATTTGGAGGCAAGGTCGTGACGCAACAACGTTCGCATTACGGGAATTCCAGAAAGCACAAACACCGGCCGAATGGAAACCTTTGTGGAAGACATGATACGTGACGTCTTTGGCGCGGAGGCCATCTCCCCTGTGCTCATTGTTGAACGTGCACATAGAACACTGGCTTCCAAGCCTATTCCAGGAGCCCCACCAAGACCCTTTATTGCCCGGATCCTTAATTACAGGGATAGGGATACGATCTTGCGTCTGGCAAGAGAAAAACAGCAAATCAACTATAAGGGTAATAACGTGTCGTTCTATCCTGATTTTACAATGATCGTACAGGCAGCCCGCAAAGAATTTATGCCCATGAAAAAGAAGCTACGTGATATGGGTGTGGAATACGCAATGCTATATCCAGCGAGACTGCGTGTGTCTCACGGAGGTCGCACTAAAATACTGACCACGCCCAAGGCCGCACAAGACTTCATTAAAACGATTGCCACTAAACGTAAAACACTGGATAGATCCAATGCAGCATCGGACTCGGACTGATGAGGCATGAACTCATGGTAACGTAATTAACATGTGTTAAATTCTTGTTTACAACATGGCTTCTGCCTGGGTGGGTCTTCAAACTTTAATACCCATAGCAAAACTATGACGTAAAACTATACAAATGTGGGACATCGGGCACGCAAATGCTGTAATGGAATATACAGACACGTGTATGCTCCTGCTGTAATCAGTTGGCAATGGCCAAAACAAATGTCACCTAGTGTAATACCATATACCAATTGTACTTGTGTTACTTCTTTTATTGACACTTACAGGTTGCCTGGCGCGCTGTTCTGGGGAGCAAAAAGAAATATGTTTTCCTATTCTGTAGCGTGATGCCTTAGCAATTGTTGTAGCCAATTTCTAAATAAGTCTATATCTGTTTCAATGTTCGCGTATATTCTCTGGCACTGTAGAGGCCATGTTGAATGTGTAACACCAGACCACATCCGCCTATGCGGATGCCACTCTGAGCACTTAGCGGCCCCCCCTAGGGTGCTCCCCGTAGCAGTTGATATGATGTTAACCATGTTCTATTGGGCAAGTCTTTGGCATGATTGGGATGCTAAAGTGGGTGGGGGGATTTGGGAAATGTTTTTTTGTTTACCAGGCAATTGCACAAATCAGTACAATGCAGCCAGCCGAGCTGCTAATGGATCTACGCGAGCGCAACGGAAAATACTATGCAGCCGATTCCGATTCGGGCCGGAAATCTCTCCGACCGAGCCGGACCCGGAGAGAATTCCGACCGAATCGGACCCTAGCAGTCCGACCGAACGAGTACGATGCGCACGCATGCTATCGGACTCGAGTCGGTCGGACTCCCATTGAAGTCAATGGGAGCCTGTCGTACAACGCGTACGCGGGCTCCCATTGACTCAATGGGTGCGAGGCGGACAAGGGCGCCCCTACAGCGTGTACGCGTCCATGCGCATCGCGGCGCACATGCACAGGTAGGGGGACCCATGGGTCCCCCTGTGTGCGACTCGCGCGCCTACGCCTACAGGGGGACCGACGCGGACCCCCAAAGTCCGGCTCCGACAGCTTTTCGAGCCGGACGGGCGCGAGTCGGTCGGACTGCCCGCGGCGCGCATCGTACTTACCCGGCCGGGAAACGTCTCCATAGCGCGGTGCAAGTCGTGTCCATGCGAGTCGGTCGGAGCGTGTTGTAGCCGCGTTCGAGTCGGTCGGCGATTTCGCGGGTGCTTGCATCGTACTCGCTCGGCCGGACCCGCGTACGATTCGGTCGGAAACAGGGCTCCGAATCGGATCCGGTGAATCCGAATCCGATTCGGAGCACTACCGGCCGAGATCGGAATCGGCCCCTATATGTTATGACACGCGCACACACTCTGGGGGTACTCCAATACATTAAAATTACTTTTAATACTTCAAAATGAGCAGTAAGGTAAAACCGTCACAACTTAAGTTGCTTACCTGGAATGTTCAGGGTTTGAGTAACCCCAAAAAAATATGTCAAATATTTGCATATCTTGATAGACACCACATAGCTATAGCCCTACTGCAAGAAACTCACCTAACAAAAGCCACCAAACATAACTTGGGACACAGATGGGCTGAAGCTACTATTACATCGTCATATTCATCATACTCCAGGGGAGTTATGATCCTAGTGAAAAAGGGGGTAAACTTTATTGTGAATCACACACAGACAGATGAAGGTGGCCGATATATCATTGTAACTGGTCAATTTAGAGGTCATCACCTACGATTAGTGAATGTATATGGTCCAAACATAGATGACACTGAATTATTCACTCATATACGGGAGCAGTTGAGAGATTTACCCGAGATGGAAACCATATGGGGAGGGGACTTTAATCTGGCATTAAATGATGACCTTGAAAGATCAGGTGCTACTAAAGAACCTCACACTCGTGCAGTACGGATACTACAGGAGAATATGGCAGAATTAAATTTGGTGGATGTGTGGAGACTGCGAAATCCATTTGCTATGACAGCTACACATAGTTCCACCATACATAACAGCTGGTCGCGTATAGACTATTGGCTCACGACCACAGTAGCAAGTACTTGGACACGTGAGATACATCATTTGCCAAAGACACTATCAGATCATAACCCAATTATGCTTTCTATAGACCTGCCCAACTATATACCGCCACCATATATTTGGCATTTTAATGCCAAAGCTTTGCTAGATGAATCATACAATGTTGCCATCCGGCATGCCATAGAGGAATACTTCCAATTCAATCAGCACTCCGTAGACGATGCCAGCTTAGTGTGGGAAGCATTCAAGGTCACTATATGTGGAGCGTGTATTAATACCACTGCGGGCATCCTAAAAGACATTCGTAACCAACTCACAAAATGTGAAGACAAACTCAAACATCTAGAGCGAGAATACGAACATACCCACAACACTGCTTTACTAGGCACTATACGTGAAACTCTATCCGAATACCAAGACTTTGCAGATAGCAAACTTAAATATGTGTCGAGGAGACCAATAGCAAGAGCATACGGGGAGGGCGGCAGATCAGAACGCGTGCTAGCACAAAAAATCTGTTATGGACGCACACCACAAGCTGTAACGAAAGTTAAAGATTCACAGGGTACCCTAAAATATGATACACAAGGTATATTGCAAGCCTTCATGTCCACGTATGGGGAACTATATGCCACACGTAACACAGCAGACCAGCCTGAAATATTAACATATCTTGAGGATATTGCCATAGCCTGGTTGTCAGATAATCAGCGTGAATACCTAGCACAACCAATTACAATTGAAGAAGTTACGGAAATAATAAAAACTCTGCCCAATGGAAAAGCACCCGGCCCGGACGGGTTCACGAGTGAATTCTATAAGGCATATGTCAACCTGCTGGCACCTCCCCTCGTTGAAATGTATGGCGACGCTCACAGCAAACAAATCCTCCCACCCACGCTTAGGGAAGCTATGATTATAGCTCTCCTGAAACCAGATAAGGACCATGAAAACTGTGAGTCTTACCGCCCACTCGCTTTAATAAATACAGACACAAAAATACTAGCCAAACTTATAGCCACACGTTTGCAACCACTCATGGCCAATATTATACTCCCGGATCAATCGGGGTTTATACCTAACCGCTCTACAGCACATAATATACGCACCCTCTTCGCACTATCCCATCAACTCAACTCAGAACTCAAGGCGGGGGCGGTACTGTTAGATGCCGCCAAGGCATTTGATTCGGTCGAATGGCCCTATCTATTTACAGTACTACAAAAGATGGGTCCACCCCCAATCCTGTTACAATGGATTAACATCTTATACACGAAACCCGTTGCACATATAAAAATAAACCAGTATGTCTCGGACACGATACGAATCACATGTGGAACTAGACAGGGGTGCCCCCTGTCACCCCTACTATTCGCCATTGCTCTCGAACCGTTGGCATGCAAAATTAGACAGCATCACAAAAATACGGCATTGCAATTTTTACAACGCCCTACAAATATCTCTCTGTATGCTGACGACATGATGCTTTATGTCCGTGAACCACAAGACAATCTGTCTCCTCTCCTACGGGAATACATTAAATTTAGTAGGCAATCAGGACTCCAAATCAATTGGAGTAAATCAACCATCATCCCACTGACAGAAATTACAGCACAGCACGCAGTGGACTTTCCACTGGAGTGGCAGTCAGACCCTGTCCGATATCTTGGCATCTGGTATCACAGAGATCCAGTGGTGGTTATACGAGCAAACTATGGCACTGCAATAAGTAAACTGGAAGAAAAGGTAGAAAGATGGATACATCTACCTCTATCCCTGGCAGATAGAATGGCTATAGTAAAGATGGTCGTACTACCCCAATTTCTATATCTATTTAATAACATTCCAATAACTCCGCCAAAATCAGTATTTCAAAGACTGACAACCAGTGTAACCCGCCTTATTTGGGCTGGTAAGCAAGCCCGCATTGAACTACGCGCACTGACACTCCCATACTCAAAGGGGGGTTTCATGGTCCCTGATTTTCTGCTCTATTATCTCTGTGCCCAGGCACAATATGCACATTATTGGTACCACCCGATCCGATACCTCCCACATATGGCGGTTGAGGACGGCAACGCCCATCCAGTCCCGCTTCAATATATTCTGCCACACCCCCGAGCACATATTCCGAAACAAGAAATAAATACCATCCGCACTACCAATTTGGCATGGCAGAGAATGGGGAAATTGGCACACAGACTTCCTCTGTACGCGCCAGCGTTACCTTTATCGCAGCACCCGGCTATTTCGGTGACTCAGGAAAAAGTGGGCATGACGCTGCTGCAGCAGGTTGGAATAGATAAGATGGGAGATCTATATAACAACGGAGTATTTATAGAAACTGATGACCTTCAATATATTAGCAACCAAACGAAAACACTCCTCTTCAAATTTACATATCACAGATTAAGAGGTGCAATTAAAGATCTATATCCGGCCTTTCCAGCAGAACCACCCACACTTCAAGCATTACAAATGATCATCACCAATCCGCATAATATTCACCTAGTGTCCAAACTATATGTCCTATTACAAAATGACATAGCAGGCACCACACATAAAGCGCGCGAAAGATGGTCGGTAGTTTTAGATGCACCCATTCTCGAGGAGGAATGGACCACTTGCTGTACCCTGACTGACCTACTTACCCCGAATAGTAACCTGCGTCTTATACATTATAAATACTTACATCAAACATATCATACACCGGCTAAATTAAAAAAATGCGGCCCTCGCACAGATGCGTGTTGCAAACGGTGTGGTATTGATGAAGCAGATTTTATACATCTAGCGTGGCATTGCCCACACGTTAGTGAGTATTGGAAAACTGTAACAGCAATGTTAAGCGATGTATTAGGAACCAAAATCGATTGTACAATCCGTATATGTCTGCTGGGTCTTGTGACAAATCTGAGATCAACTAACCGTAAATTCTGTGCAGTTGCATTATTATTGGCTAAAGAAGGCTGTCTATGTATTGGAATGGCAAGAAATACCCCACGAGTAAACAATGGCTGCATGACATGGTGTATTGTAAAGACACATTGAAAACCTATGAAGAAGAGCTTCCATCACGATCCAAACCCAGAGACTATTGGCAACCTTTAACGCTTTACCTACAGTCCCATCCAATTGATTAACTACCTCCCAGTATATATTATGTTGTACTCTGATTGTGGATATATCAGTACTGTATGGAGTATTGTACTAAACCAATGTGACATAACTACAACTCCGTAAGTTGGGGCGAGTGTGCATATTAGCCGGTATCTTCTTTGGTTTGTTTCCTTTTTCTTCTTTCAATGTATGTTTCTGATTTAACTTACAATAAAAATCGTTAAAAAAAAAAAAAAGCTAATTAACTTGCGCTCGCTGCATCCCTGTGTTGGCGATGCAGCAAGCGCAAGGTAAATAGTTTTATTTATTTACTTACTTTACTCCTTGCCGTCGTATGTCCGACTCCACTACCCCCCCACCCAGCCCCTCCCCCGCCCCGCCCCACCGCCCCACAGCACTCCCTCTGCGAGCCGCCACTGGTAACCATGACTTCTGATATTGATCGCTCTCTATATGATGTCTACTCTGTGTTATTAGAGAGTAGGCCCTTGTTTTTTGGAATCCTATTATATTTAAAAGGCTAGATTTAAAGCACTGAATGCATTTATTCATATTTGGCTTAAACATGTTAATTCCATGTGGTATACTAGTTTTTTTTGTCTCTGGGATAACATATACTTCCTTCCATGGCGACTACTTACCCTAGCTCCAATCGTCCATGTATCTGGATCAATTAAATGGTAATATTGTAGAACGTTTGATCAACAGGATATGCATTTAGACCCTATCCCTCTGTTGGATATGCTAGGTATTGGTAGGATGACCTGCACAATTAAAAAGTTATAAAATGTTTTGGCTGAGAGGCTTGGAGAGGCTGTCATTACTGAGGGTTTGGCGAACAGTATTTTAAGAGGCGTCACCCAATTAACAATGCACATCTTAAACAACAGCCATACAACACAATTCAACATCCATATCATACCCAGCTATATCAGTGGGACTGTTGCCATGTTTTCTAATATTTTCACATTGCCGTGGATAATGCTTGAGTGGTCTGTGTTGACCTTGTACAACTGGATGGGTTGTTACTGGAGTGGTAACTCCAAAGAGTTTCCGATACTATTTGGGATTTGTACATCACAGACTACTAAATTAATTATGTTTGGTTACTCATTTGATGTCACTATGTAGTGTAATGGGGTGGTCTTTCCTGCTATCTTAATTGCTAGACTTTATATTCCAAAATGCACGCTTGATAAAGAAACTCCACTGGTAGCTCATTAATGAAATTATTTATAAACATTAGTGGTAATGAGGCTTCTATCTAAAATGGCCCAAATCTGAAGCTCAGTGAAACAGAGGTTGGGCTTAGTTAGTGATGCTAAAAATGGAGCCCATACGACTTTGGCCTTGTTGAGGCCTGTTCCTGCTTTTATTGATTATAATGCGTATTTTATCAGTGCTGAATCTTGTTAAATGTTATTATTTACTGTAATTTTGTAATGATTTTCTATTAACAAATAAACAAACGAGTACATTTGCTTTTGGAATTTCACTACGAATGAGACAGACTTTTTTCTCTTCAGTTTTTCTGAGGACGTCTATATTGTCTTTGCAGAATGTGGGCAAATATCTCCTTTAATGATGCAGTGAGAGATCGTGGACAGTAGGGTGAAGAGTCTCTCAGTGTTCATCTACTGAGTACTTAATTTGTAAAAGAAAGAGTGTTGGCACCTGAAGCTCTGCTTAGGGGCCTGCGGCCCATCAAATTAAACTTCAGTATACTGAATACCAAGGCTGGTAGTCTTGAACCCACTTCATGTCTCTTTAATCCACTGCCAGACACTCCCTGCCCCTTTATCTCACTTTTGCAGGTTCCTGCTAACTCCCTTTTATGACGGTTTTTCCGTCTTTCTCTTCGTCTTTCTGATTTGTGTGTTTTTCTCTCTTTTGCTCTCTGCAACTATCTGATGCGGAACAATAAGTGCCGGTCCCCAAAAATAAATGCTGGAGGCCCAACCTGCAACCACCTGCTCAAAATAAGCAGGGCACCCTTTTGACAGATTATGACTTCCTGGGCTTCTGGTTTAATTTGTGCTGGTCAGTCTCCAGTTACAGTCTGGAGGAAACCTATCTGTACTTGGTCAACATTTCCTTGAAATAAAACTAAAACAATGTTTTATACTAGCTAGTTATAAATTCTGAAATATTTTGACTTCTCAGCAGTTCTATTTTTCAAAAAAATGTATAGAAAGTATATAAAAATAGAAAATACTGGAAAGTAACAGACATAAAAGAAGTGTATGTCATATGTCATTTCTCTCCAGTGTCACCGGCCATATTAATGACACTGCACTCTAAAACGAAGAAATGAAAAGCCTCCTTGAAACAAATCACATATGACGTTTTTCACATCTGGAGTCATCACCACTGTGAGAAAACTCATTGAAATGGTTACAAGAATTACCCAAGAAATATTTAACTGTTGTTTTGGTCTGTTTTAGGTAGCCACTTGGCCTACTTCAGGCCACTCAAATTAGCATCATTGCCTTCTAGGTTGGTGTATCAAGGTATTACATCATACGTGTGATAAAACACCCCTTTGTGCGTGGTTATACTCATTTTTATGACTTTTATTCCTGGTTTGAAGAGTTAATACACTGGTGCACTGTTCTCCAGTGTGCAGTTAACCACTAAACATGTAGCAATTGGCTAATCCCCGATTGGTGTATTTAACTCGCCTATGAGGCCATAGTATATGGTGGAGAAACTGCACCAATGACATGGAAAGTTACATTTCGCTTGTGGTTTGCAACACTTATTGTGCCATCCAATATTGTGACGAGAAAAACATGGCTTCAGGCCTACCATTGTATCCTGACTGCTGCAGTTTAAACCTGCAATGCGACCTGTTAAAATAACCTTATTTAACATGTAAAAACCTCTCTTTTAAATATTGGTAAGTCACCCCATGCAGGCCTTGTAATCCTTAAGGTAGGGTGTATGGTATTTAAATGAGGGACATGTAGAAAATGAATGTTACCATAACAAAGTTGGGAAATATGACTTTAATGTTCTTTGCAATCTGTGTCCTTTGTTGACTTCTTTAGAAGTGGCAAAACCTGGGCTTTTTAAAGCATCAGGGATAATACTGCTAATAAGCAATGAGCTCACCTGCCTTGTGGCTAGGATTGCAGTATAGAGATGCCATATACACACAATGGAACAAAGGTGCATTGGCTTGGAGAGTAAGTTTATGCAATTTAGCTGGAACAGAATCTGCCCCCAAGCCAGGCTTTACTGCACATTATCAGAGTTGTGCTGCACTCGGTACTGGGTGCGGTTATGTTGTTCCAGCAGAACTTTAAGATGGAATTGCCCTGAAAAGCTAAGGCAGTGCGGCTGCCAGATTTGTTACAGAGCGCATCCGTGATAAAGATAATCTTAGCAATGAAGAAATCTGCAAAATATGTAGCGTTTATTCGTAATACATAATTCAAATGATGACTCCGGGGTGGATTTTAACGGATCAATCATGAAAACACTGTCTTGGAAAACATTCTGCGCACATAGAACTTTCTGTGAGTAATAATCTAGTTTAGCCACATGAACCGCTTTTATGTACAGATTATTGTTGGAAAGCAGGTTGTTTTTTGCAGCAGCGTAACAGATTGTGCACCAAATTCTGAGTATTGCATTTCATTTCGGCCAGGTCTTCAGTGAACCAAGAATTTTGTTTCTTGCCTGAGTGAAGATGTTTAATCTGAAGAGGGATCAGATCAGTGATACTCAGAGTAGGGCCCTGGGGCCTCTTGCGGCCCTCCTGACCTTCACAATCATGCCTGCTGAACACAGCACTGGCCTGATGTAATTAGTTGACGTTAAACAAACGGTTAAGTGTTTATTTACACCTACATAAAGTAAAAGAAAGGAAGCAAATGTGTCCTGCACCACTGACTTTAGAAACACATTTACTTTTAAGATATGTAGCATCAAATGTGTACAAATATGATAAAAGCCTATTCAAAATTCCTAAAAGTGAAAAAAATTCCTAGAAGTGATAAAAATTCCTAAAAGTGTACATGCTGATTTTACCTTAGTACATCAGATGATATCAGTGCATTAAGAAGCATTTTTTTTAAAGTGATAGTTTAAAAGAAATAATATATAAACGTTCATGCCTCCCCCCACTCTGACAACAATGCCAATTGTGAATTAAGAGGCGAGTCAATTGTTGTGTGGACCCCTCTGAGTGGCTTGGGTTATACATGGACAACATTATAGTTTATTGAGTCAAATACAAGGAAAGGTTTTGTACAGCGTCCATTCAGAACTCATGTATTTCAAGGTGCTATTATATGTGATGGTGAAGAAAAAGGAGGCAAAGTGAAATATTATAATTGCCTAGGATCACACAATTTGGTCAAGTGGGGAGACTGGGACGGATCCCAAGTTTTCTGGTTTCCCATTGTACAATTCTCTTTCATTCCAATTCAATAATCAAGTTGCTTCCTTTTTACACTTGACTCTCCCAAGGTGGCATTAGCAGGCAGAGAAGGCTTACCCCAAGATGCGGTAGAGGGATAGCAGCTCAGATACAGCATAACACAATATTGTAAAATCTATGGGGCATATTCTCAAGGACCTATCGCCGATTCATCTGCACTATAGCGCCGCAAAAGTGGCAACAGATTCATCGCCCCATTCCCAAGCTGGTGCAAACTGCCGATATCGCCAGTTCACCAGCGATAGCTGGCGCAAAAGACATCGCCACGGATGAGAGCGACAACTAACACTAATGATATGCAGAGTAGGCGTTCCCGTGCAAAAACACACGAAAACACCACTTCGCGATATTCTCAACGACCAGCCAGATCTGCGCTGCCACCCAAAAACAGGCGATAAGGCACCTTAGCAGTAGGGATTTAACACCTGCCTGTCACTGGTGTAAAGCAGGACGACAACCTGCAGCATGAAAGGGAGCCCAGCCCAGAGCCACATCCGAAGACCAACACATGTCATGGAGCTACTGACCATGCAGCTCGTAGACCCAAGAGGGCCACAACACCCACCGCCACCACCCCCAGGCACCCCCCTGACCCCCCCGGACTACCACCGAGGCAGCGCAGAACATGACAGCTGACCTTCCGAAAACGGCATGGCCCTTCATCCACACAATTGCAGAATGTGGGGAGAGGTGGGAACCAAGTATGTGTGAAGGAGGCAAGTGACCCATCAATAAGAATGTACACAATGCCAAGTGTGGCGGTGATGTGCTGGACTGACTTCAGTATGCAGAGCACAGACATGTCCATGTGGACATATACTGCTGGTGTGTGCAGTGTTGTGGACAGTGGACGCAACCATGTCACCTCAGGCAGTGGGGAAGCCCTCGGTCATGTAGCTATGTCGTCCCCCCTGTAAGCGTAAGCGGAGTGGGCTGGGCCGGCATACCCCAAGCCAGTGTAGGGGTGTGAAGGATTTGCCCGGGGCTCTGGGCGTGGTCCAGTTCTGGCCTGGACAAGGAAGTAACTAATGAGTGTGTCACTGTTGTAGTGTCGGCACCACCCAGTACACAACCGACAATGTTGCAATGTAGCATGCACCCGGAGGGCGGGCTCGCACGAACGGGGAAATGAAGGAGCGCAAGACCGCTCGGGGTCTTGGCTCATACATGCCAAGTGTTGTGTGTATCTGTATTGTCGCAGCATGAGCTAAATGCCTAGCCCCAATCGCAGCGCGAGTCCAGCCAGGCATGAACTCTACATCTGTGTCCGCCCTATCCTTCCCACAGGCCTACACACACGTGGCCGCCCAACTTCAACAGCCAACATCACAGTGTCGTTGTCAGGCATGTGGACATGCGCAGACAGACATGACAATGGTGTGCCGTAGGAGTGCAAGTGATGCAACCGCGCAGCGCACACAAGTAAATTGGCTCGGGGGGAGGGAGGAGCAGCTGTGAGGCAACGTAACACACAGTGATGCCGCTCATTTGCCACATGCAAGACATGTCAAACATGAATCCCAAAGTCGCACACATCTCACCCCACCCCCAACAAGCCACTTCACATTTCCTGAATGCAAGCAGATGAGAAACTAACATCAGGGATGAAAGCTCCCTCGTCTGGACTATCAGGCGGAAGCACATCTGCACCTCCGACCTCGGAATTGCATGTGCCCGGCACCCCTTGACAGATACCAGAGCAGCTGATGACGACCCCACACTACGCACAGCCTGACGGAAGACCAACGTATACACACCCCACACACAGAAGTCCTTGCTCGAAGTTATCTTGCATGGAATGGCCTTCACACTTACTCCCACACCATCCCAGGCGTACAACCGTTGCACACTAAAACAACCCATTGATCCGAGCTGTGGCATTTCATCCACAGAACTGGCGCAGGTCAGAACAGTGCCGCTTCAACCAGAGCCACTGACGCAATGGCAGAACATCCCGGACACTTGCACAACCCCTGTCAGGTGGAACTGTACCGTGCACGTATGCTGCGTTTACTGGGGGCACTGCCATTGGCAGTGCTGCGGATCAGTTACCGGCTAAGCTTCCACCTTGCCAACGTCACCTGCGTTCAGCCTGTGTTGCATTGTCGATCGTGCACATTCGAGTGGCCCATGGATGTCTACCTATCCAACAGGACGGTAGCTGAACTGGATCTTGACATGTGTGTGTGCCCCCTGTTGGCCCATGACCAGGAGTGTCACCGTGATACCCGTTTACAGGATGCCTTGATACTTGGCATGCATGCTGGCAGCTGGACCTGGGAGATTGCACAACTCCTCGTGTGCAGTGACCACATTGAACCGCTCCCCTATTGGGCTGTAGTGCTAATTGGTGAAAGGGGGTGGACGCAGCACATCTGTCCGGACCTGCTAATGGATCGCCTCGCCGTCCTGTTTGATGAAGTCGACAACGACCTCATGTTGAAATGATAGCCTACGGAGCTGCAATCGCTTTCATGGACGAGTAACTACGTACCTGCAGCCACGACAGATTGGAACCCATTGCACATGTCCCAACACCTTGTTGCATCTTGGAGATCTGGTCACATATCCCACAACAACAGTGGACATGGCTGCATTCGCCTGGACACCGAATACATGAGCGGACAACAACGCGGGTTGACACACACCTGTGAAGGGTGAGGCACTCCCCCGGAGTGGACAGCGGCGCTTGGCAACGTTCCTCATATTCCTGACATACTGCTGCATTGCTCTGCATGTTGTGGCACTTATCTTGCCCGTACTGACCAATAAAGTCTACGCACCTTCACTTGTATTCAACTGTGTTGAGTGTTGATTTGAATGACAATGTGTGTCTCACTGCCTATGTGGGTCACGGCCAGACATGCGCATTGATAGCATTACCCAGGGAGTACATTTTTGTGGAATCACTGTCCCTACATTCATCCATACTTTCATACTTCATTGCTCATAGTCACGACACAGCTGTGTGAATCAGAATGTTTTATTCTCATTCAGTGGAGTGTTGAAGCTGGAGCAGTACAGGGCCATATACACCCCACTTTACATTGTTGCCCCATGGAGGGCCAGCCAGAGTACATTAGGGATTGACAAGTTCATCGGAAGAGGAAGACTTCAGTCCGCAGTGTGATTGCTGTGTCATTGGTAACCAAACTGAATATGTCAGTCCCTGTCGAGGTCCAAGGTGAGTGTCGCTGAGTGTATCGGGGGACAGTGGAAGGTGTTATTCCAGGGCATGATGCAGAGGGCAGAACCAAGCTGAAACAAGCCATATGGCGGAGATGAATGTTACCACTTCATTCTTACCACAAAGCCAGATTCATCATCATCTTCATCCTCTGATGTGTCAGGTGCCTCACATGTTGGTGGTGGTGTTTAGTCTGCATCACTGTGTGGCACTGACACTTCAGGGGCGGAGATGTGGATGGAGTAGTAGCAGCAGCATTCATCCGCGCCAGGCCTTGTAGCGGCAATGCCATGACGAGGATCTGCAGGGCATGGAAGATCACAGCTACATCTCGCTGGTTTGCAGCCGTGGCAAACATTCTTTCCGCCTGCATCCGCTCCATGTTCAACATGATCCTCCGCATGTGTCCCAACTACCAGCTGACATCGCTGGAGCCACTCTGACTAGACAGTTGTTCTTGGCTCAGAGTCATGACTCCAGCGATGTCAGCCATGGATTGTTGGAGAGCATGGAGCGCACAGTGGGTGTCCATTAGGGACTGTAAGTGGTCCCTGATGGGACGTAGACACCCACGTATGGAATCTAGTTTGGCTGCCATGAGGTTGAACCCCACCCGCAGCTGATCAGCCATCTTCTCCTGGCACCCTAACACACGGCGTTGGAATGCCATGTGTTGGTCGTGGGGGTCCTGGGAGACAGCCGTGGTGGTGGGTGCTTCCTGCTGTGTGGTCTGTGCAGGGGGTGGGGTTTCTCGATGCAGCTTGGCTGCACTGCTCCTGGAGGTGGGGTGCCAAAGCTGTCCATGGGCTGTTGGAGGGCGTCGGTGTCGATGTTGGGGAGGTCGTCTTCATCATCAGTGCTGAGTTGTTGGGTCTGCTCTGCAGGAGGTGTTGATTCTCCCTCTGCAATGTGAAGGGGAGATGCAGATTGACATTGTGTTCACATGTATGTTGACGCATTGGACAGGTTTACTTGCAGACTGCATGACAATGTACATTGTGACTGTTTGTGAGGAGATGCCTATGTGATGCGGGACAGTTGACATTTCTACACCATCAGGGATGTGAGGTTGTACTTGTACATTGTCATCTCACAGTTTCCTGCTATGCCAAATGCGAATGGCCATTTTCTACACACAAGCGGCAGCAGTTGTGCCCTCTGTTCTGTTGTGAAAGTGTTGCAGTTTGTACCACATTGTTGTCAATGTTGAGGTGCTCTGATTCTTATGTGTGTGTGCAGCATTGTGGGTGTGTTGCCCCTTCAGCTCTGATTTGGCTGGCCCTTATCCCTTTCAGGCGGTGTGCCTTTCACTTCTGTGCTTATACAGTGCTGAGATGTTGCAGACTTGGGTAACTTGGGCTCTTGGTCGGAGTTGTGACTCTTGGGCATGGTTTGTCCGCAGATGTGCTATACTTAATTGTACATGTGTGCCATTGTGCCCATCTCCCCCCGTCCCCCCAGTCCCTGGTCGTTACTCACCCTGTTGCTGTTGGCTCAGGTCATGTTGTGCAGTGTCCGGTCCCCCAACTCCTGCCACCGTCTCCCCAATGATGACTCGGGTCACCATTCCCTCCATCTCATCCAGCTCCTGGTGTGTCGCTGGACTCCCACCTCCAGTCTGCCTTGCTGCATTCAGGTTGGCTGCGGGTTTCAGCTTGGTTTTGCGCTTCACATCAGTCCAGCGCTTCTTGCAGTCATCCACTTCCCTTCTCTTCACTCCGACTGCATTCCCCTTGGCCAAAATGGTCTGCCATATTGTATTTTTAGTTGCCAATGACACAGTGGAGGTGATGCACAGTTGGTGGTGGTGTTCTATGTCCTCCGTAATGGGGATCTGGTTTTCCTGCGTACTGTAAGGCATCTTCCTCTTCTTCTTCTCCTTGCCCTTCCCTGACCCCGAGGTCCCAGGCTGGTCCTCCGTGGGGCTTGTGGGGTTCTGGTTGTCCTCTGTACTCGCTCCGGCTACCTCCATGGTGCTTCGCAATTGTTTGTGTTTTTTGTTGGCGCTTTTCTAGTAGTTTTTCCCGCCTGACTTGTGGGACTTGCAGGCCTGGCGCTGCTTATCGCTGTGTTTTTTTTCGCAGTTGGGCCCATCGCATCTTTTTTCACGTTCAACTTTAGATTTTTATCGCCGTCCCGGGGATTTTATCGCGGACATTTGAGGCGTTATCAGGTCACTATCGCATGTTACCGCTGAGTTGTGAATGGGGCGTTGACACGGAATTATTTTCCAGCGATGGACGGCGATATGTGAAATTGCGTTGACCCATTTTGGCGATGATTATCGCAAGTTCTTGAGAATATCCCCCTATGACTCTTCTAGAGAGTAGGGTCTTAATTAGAGGGCAGTATGGAATGAAACCCTCAACATAACTCCATGACCTCACTATATACATGCTTTGCTACACCTATGCCAAGCTTACCCGTCCCCGCAAGGACACTCTCCCACAGTGCTGGCATCAATGTGTCTCTCAGGCACACCACAGACCACACTTTGGGGCCCCTGAGAAGATATTTGTGAGTACCCATGGATCAGATTGTTGACCATTGACACAAGCAGACTATTGCAGCTGGTCAACACCACCCTGGGATCATCTCTCACTCGCTCGGACATTGGGTATGACTCCATGTTTTGAGCCAAAGCCTCAAGATTCAGATTCTTCCAATTTATAACACAAATGGCTCAACTTTTTCGCAGAGCAGGAGCAATAACACCAGTTAAGGCCCAATCAAATGGTAAAACGTTATGATCCTGACCAAAGGGACTAAAAAAAGAGCAGAAGTGGGATATCACTGCAAACAGTGTCAAGGATTTGATTATCAGTGTGCTGGACAAGACTCAGGGATTGAAAAATCGAATTAGAAGAGGGTTTCCCTGAATTTATTTTTGGGCAGTTTCAGGTGGAACATTAAAGAGACTATAAAAAATCACCAAGTAAAACATTCTTGATTTTATCTTTTTGAAGAGCAGTCCGCTTTTTTCATTTCGACAAGCCAAGAACACATAATAACCCGGAGCATTGAACAGCTGCTATCAGTAACCACTTATCTGTGAGATTAAGATAAACAAACTTCTTTTCAATAAACAAGTTGTAGATATTATTATGACAACTTTCAATGGACAAACATGAACTTAAAAGAGTCCCTCGAAGAAAGTTGTTGGCAGTAAATGTGGGAGCTATGGGAAGGGCAGCAGTAATATTAATCTCATTAGCAGAGTCATGCACTTTTGGAGCACAATACGCATGGTTTGAGTACTCGGTCAAGACATTCACTTCAGTTATTCTTTTTTCGCTGAGAATTGGGAGAGGTAGGAGGGGAAGAAGGCCAATAGTTGCATGTTCATGGGAAGAAAATTTGACCATAGGCCACCTGGGACTAGCAGTTCAAACTAGCAGCATAACCCACCCCTGGCCGAGTTCTGGGGATGTCTGGGCACAGACAGGCTTGCCTTTGGTATCTCATAGTGCAGCAAAGTCTTTCAGGGAAAGCAACATTTTCTTTCTCTAGAGGCAACATTCTGGAGACATTTTGACACAAAGCTTTGAGTGGATGTAGTTCGGTGAATCAGACTATCTCCAATGGCATAGCTTCATAAAGGGTGTTTCGAGGTGTGACACCATCCAAATGAATGCTTTCTTGTGTTGGTAGTTGAATATGGGGTCCTGAGTCGGGTCTGCTATGTCCGTGTAGGTTGTTTTCGTTTTTCTGATTTCGCTCAGAGATTTTAACTTGTTCACTTTTTGGATCTGGAATTTATATATGTCTAGTGACCGGTTTTCCAAAATGCCAGCAAATCTGCACCCATAGAAGTATTCCTCAAATTTACTACTTTTTGGAATTCCAACAAATTGGCAGTAGTAGGCTTGGAAAGCTGCATTAGTCTCTGGTTTCTAGGCATAATACAAGGCAATCCAACACCCAAAAGGTGATGGGACAAATGCTTGTAAATAGTCTAACTACTGGCAATTGCTTGGTGTGGCATTTTGAACCATGGTTTTCCGCCCACTGTGACACACTAGACAGAGGGCCTCATGTATGGTTTGGCAGATAAAATACAGAAAGACAGGTTGGGAGAGCACTTTATGCCTGATGCCCTGCCTTTACTCCACCTGCCCAATTTAGAAATGTCCACTGGCCCAGGGACATCTCAATACATTGGCTGGAACCTTCATTATGGCAGTTTCTGTCAATGTAGGAAATGTTTGATGGACGGCTCAGTCAAACACGAAGGCGGGCTGTCAAACGTTTGCAAAAAAATTTATTTTTCAAAAATAAACTCCCAAAGTGAGAGTTTGTTTATGAAAAATAAAAAAAGTGAAAGACCCCCACACCATGGTAGTCAGGATATAACTGGCTGTGAGAGAAAGTAAAAAAGCAAGTAATCCGACCGTTCACTCTAAATAGTGCAGATGGTCAGATGGCTTACCTCTATTGGTTCCTATTCCGTTGGGCCATCTGAGGATGTTTTACACCTACGGGGTAAATTTTACTGTGTCAGCGTAAAACTTGCAGTCCACCTTACTCAAAATCAAGTGGGTCGACCTTAAGTTTAGAGGAACGGTACTCTGCCACTCTCGAAAATCAGCCTCAGAGGCCCATCTAATGCAAATCAGTACAGATGTGCTCCCCATGGGTATAGTCCATCCTGAAACTTGGTCATCTCATCCATTCCCCCTGCAGCTCACTGCTTTTTTAGTTGGGAACTTTGAGATTCACAGCCCCCAAATCTCACTGACCAAGCTACGTTCCTGTCTATATCAAATTCCCTGACTATATTCCGTGAAGTATGATCCTAATAAAGAGAACTGTACAGTTTTTGTGTTAGCAGCTTTGGTATAATATTGATTTGTTGTATTTAAATTATTATTTTTGTATTTTGTATTTTTGTATACTTAATAGTTGAAGGCTTCAGTTCCATTGTTGCAGTAAGAATGACAGAATTGGCTACATTATGTACTTTAATTACGTTATTTGCAGCTTTTGCTGTCTTTAAAAATACATTATGAGTAGTCTCATTTATTTACAATTACAATTCTAATTCTATGAGTATTAATTTTGTTGTAGCAGTTACTTTTCATCATTCATGTCAGTATTGCATATATTTGGAGCATTAGAGAAAGGATAGCCAGGCATTACAGCGTGGTGTGTAGTTTTCCCCCCTTACCAAATAATATTGTGTAGGTATGTTTGTTAGCACAATGTCAGAATAAATGTGTGGGTTTTTTTTTTACATCCTGGCTTGTTTTACCGCCTCTGTTTGGCATTCAAGGTGTGATTGAGTGTACTCTATGCCCGTGATTTCTGTTCTGTAACTTGAGTGTGAGTGTCTAAAAATATTGTGCAATTCTCATAAAGTCTGGAAGAACACCAGAAACTAAGAGAGAAATTGTTAAGAGAAGCATTTCTAAATGATTTTCTAAGTAGAAAACACATTTTTGCCAATCACTCTAAGAGATAAGTTGCAATATCCATTTGAGTAAGGATTCCAAACTGTAAGAAAGATAAGTGAATATGGTACAACAACACACAGAAAAACATGCCCACTAGAATATATCATCCAACAACACACCATAAAAGGGATACAGTGGCCATGACATCCAGGAAAGAAGTGCATTAGTCGCATAACTACATCTGTAATAATCTGTGCTACCCACAACAAAAGGAACACTATTCAATCGCTATACAAAAGTAGATTTCAATATGGCATGCCCTCTTCACTGGGCGAATGTTCCAAAAGAATCTGGCTGGCGAGAGACCTTCCCTTGGGGTGAGATCCAAATTTCTCATGCTAAGAGTTTTCCTGCCAAAAGTCAATGGCTTCACCAGCACCTCGTCTAGCTGCTATCCAATGTTGTCAAGCTCTCTTCTGCAACAGCCTGCAGCTTACTCAATTGAGGATTTTTGGCTTCCATTTCTGAGACTAAGTCCGAAGGTAAAATTTAAGACTGCATTGAACCTGGTTTCTATAACTGACCCGAACTCTATTGTGGTTGCCAAGAACTTGCCTCTTTGTACCAGCCACACACAATCAGATTACCCTGGGTGTCTCTTAATGCTTTTTGTCGTTATTTTTAAATTCATAACTCTGGTTTCCCTTATTGGATTTTTTTTAATTTTGATGTAATTTTATTTATTAAAATAATCTCTTTTTTTTTTTTATTGGTTTGGAATTTTTATTGCGTTATGTATTAACTTTATTACTGTTTTAGTACAGCATAAATACTTTACACATTTCCTCTAATTCAAGCCTGACTGCTCCATGCCATAGCTACTAGGGGATTTAGCTCAGGTTTATTTAGAAACTTTAGTGGTTTACCTTGAAAAGGGCTATAGTTATTATATGAGGTGGTACTCAATCAATCAATCAGGGGTTTATAGAGCGCACTACTCACCAGTAGGGTCTCAAGGCGCTGGTGGTACTTACCCCACTCAACTAATACCCCAAATTCTAACACGCAGTGAAAACTTTCCAACAAATATCTTCTTCAGAACTACTTCACTTTCATCTCTAAAAATGGAAACTATATGATACAGTTTATTAATCAGCTAATATATTGGCAAGGTGTTTGACTTGGATATTAATGAAAGAGGCGGAGCAGCATCAGGTTCTAAAAATGTTATTTTTCTGTATTATTAGGGCAGTTTATAGAGCTTGTTATCAGAGATTGTTGCATGCATCATGGAAAATCATTCTTCTCAATGACCTTCAAAAAACCTCTAGCAGAGCATGAGATTATGTTCTCATGACTTTTTAGCTGTTTATTTCGTAAGTTTAATGATAGGTAAATTCAAGAGCAAAAATACATCTGCATGTGTCCCATTGTAGTCTTCTTGGTGGGGCTGAGTAGTTCTGCAAAAGTTGTGATAAAACTACTAGTGAGATGATGGGCTTACAGCCAACATGCTTTTTAATCAGCAAGGCCAAGTATTTGCTGATTTACTGTTCGCTTAGTATTGTCTGTTTTGCAATTGTGATAGTGAAATCTGCTCTTTGTTTCTGGGGAAATCTGGTACTTTGAAATGCAGGTACAGTCTCTGATTCCACAGTTGTGTATGTAATGTTCATGCAGGAGTTATTTTGTGTGTGTTGTGTTCTTTTTCTAAATCTCTTTCATCGTTCTTTATCCATGCTAGAAATGGAGGCCAAGGAAGGTGACAGCTGCTGCAGAGGTTTTCTTGCAGTATCAAATAGGACACTGGGACAGCTGTAAGCCCTTCCAGTTCCCCTTCACAAACAAACCATGCAAGATCTGCGCAGTTGACAGCTGCTCTGGTGCTTGTTTGCTACCAGGTACATGGAAGCAGTTATCACATAGTCATAGTCATTCCCTGGGTAGCTTCCTGGCCTGCATTTGGATGTGGAGAGGTCAAGGTGCAGCAAACCTATCCATGCCAATCCTTATGAAAGGATGAGGGGATGAAATATGAAGGGGCAGTCACCAAAAATCCCCCTAACCCTTGGAGTAGGCTGGGGTGGACAACAGAAACTCTTGGTTAGCAGGAAGTGTCTAGGGCAACTCTCTCCAGCCCTCAGAAGTGATTTTATATGAGGAAATGTGAGGTTTTGTGTGAGAAGTTGGCCTGGCATATGCTGTCCACTAATTATAGTGGGCACCTTGCACCAGTCCAAATCGACTCTTATGGTAGGTAGGTTAAAGACAACCTTATTGAAAGCTATCCTAGTGGTAGCTATGGAGAGCAGCCTTCAGGCTAAGTCTTGAAGGAATGTAAAGCAGCTTGTTTTACCAGTCTATAATCTCTTGAGTGACCAAATGAAAGAGCACCACACCAGGTATATATTCAAAATATATGTATTTATTACTAAACACACCCCTCTAGTCTCTTTATGAGGCTAGAGTTCGAAGTACATAGGTTATAAGATCTTAAATCACAGTAATAGCACAAATACACGTTTGGGCCCTAGGGGCGTACTCAAACCATATACCAATAAAGTGGTATGCGAACCACGACTGAACTAGACACTAGGCCTAGAGCCTCTAGAAGTGCTTGGACCACAAGGAACCACCCAAGGTAGTGACACAGGGGACCCACGGGAGACGCGTGCAGTGTAAATACACAACCGCGATACGCCGTTAACTTCTATGGAGAAAGTCGGGATCGGGAAAATAGAGGAAAGGGACACTTAAAAGAGGACTAGGACAAAACCCTTTGAGATCTAGGACTTTGAAGAGTCTCTACCCACGGGAGCACCGGAGTACTCGTGTTACCTCACCCAGGGAAGCCGGGTGCATAGGTGCCTTTCGGGGTCGGGTTTCGTCGTCGATTCGAATGGCGATCTGCTGCAAAGTGCTGCTGGCGGCCAAGAGAAAAGTGTCCGGGTGGATCCAAGAGTGGATCGGAGTTCTGGTGAACCTGAAAGCAGAGGGGACAGAGTCTGGGTCACTAGCCAGTGACCAGGAAGGCGATGGACAGATGCCCACCGATGTCGAGTGCTTCAGGTGCATTGACGGTCGTCTTGACTCTTCAGCCACGAGGTCCGGGAGGCGTTGTCGGCGACCAGGAGCAGGATTCGGGCTGGTGCTTGATGTCTGTCGAGTGCTGAGGTGTCGGCGACCGGATTGGACCCAACAAGCCTTGGCAACAGCAAGTCTCAAGTAAGATGTAGATCGTCGATGGTGCAGAACAGCAAGGTCTGTGGAACTCACCCAGCGAGGGTAAGTGAGGGCAGGCCTGAAGCAACCAGGATGCCAAGTAAAGAAAAGATTGGCCTTCGTTAAGGGCTACTAGCCAACGGGCTAGTGACCGCGAAGGAGCCTCGTGACGCCGCACGTGGAGCTGGCTTACAGGACACTCGTGGAGTGGGGGCCAGTGATCTTCGGTGCAGGTGGTGCTGGAGGCTAGGGCTACTCGGAGCCCAAAGCACGACTTCTTGGGAGACCCAGAAGATGGTGCACTTGCAAGTGTGCTTGGTGTCCAGGGGTCACGGTCTCAAGTCACCCACGATAGCCACGGGCCTCAGCTTTGCTGGGGACTCAGGGTAGCCTCGGGGAAGTCTGAGAATCCACCTCTGGTGATGTGATGACTTCGGCGTCCGACGGGAGCTTCAGTAATGCGAACCAGACAGATGCTTCTTTGGTGCCTGCCAAGCAGGGGAGTCACTCCTTGACCCCAAGGGAGATTCTTCAGTCCTCTAATCGTGAGTAGAGCGTCGAAGGTCCAGGATTCAGTTTCAGAGTTTCGTCCAGGTATAATCTAACTTTGCTGTGGCAAGGGTTCCCCATTTTAACCAGTAAAACAGGGAGGGACTAACTCTATGACCCCACCTATGGGAGGGTCAAGGGAGGGGTGGCTACACCCACTTCCCTTTGTCCAGTTTCGCGCCAGAGCAGGGGCAGGTAGCCCCTGAGCTGGTTTGAACTGGCATATGCACAGAGGAGCCTTTTGCTCCCCCAGTGCAGGACTTCAAAGCACTCTAAGAGTGCACCCACCCAGCCCCAATACACATTATCCTGTCTGGGGAGGTGGTCACACCTCCTGCAACAGGAAACCTATTGTCCAGGCCTCCCCTGCCGGAGTTTCGTCCAGCAGCAGGAGGCCAGACTTGTGTCTGTGGCAGCAGCATCCATTTTGTGATGCCAGGGCTTCAGAAAGAAGTTACCGGGTAAGCCAGAGTTAACATGTCTTTCCCTCTAGAAGGGTGGAATGCTACCCCGCCGCCAGGATTGGCGGGGGGTAGTATTCCAAGATGTTTGACACCAAACACGACATGTTTAGGTGCAGCCATTCCAAAGTTAGCATTTTACCGCGAGGATATAATGCGCTTAAGAGTATATGGTCAGGCTGCACTACAAACAGCATCAGAGATGGTCTCCGAACGCTGCAGAGGGGCCCTGCTCATGCAGGGGCACCCTCTCACATAGGAACCATGCACTCTGCCTTTAGGATTGATAAGGCCTGCCTTAGGAGTGACTTATAGGTTTATATGTGTGTATGTATTTAGTGATATAGGTAACCTATATCACAGTAAGGGGTGCATGCACCACCTTACCCAGGCTGCAGTAGCAGACCTGTGGTGTCAGTTTGGATGGCCTTCCAGGGGTGGCATAATACATGCTGCAGCCCCTGGCAGGCTCTCTGAGGTACCTATGCCCTTGGTACATAGTATACCATATTCTAGGGACTTATAAGGGCACTCCAGATTCCAATCAGAGATGTGCCTAAGGCACATGGAAACCTTTTACAGAGAAAGCAGATAGACTGGGGCCCTGAATAGCAGGATCCCAGTCCAACTAAGTCATAAACCAGCAAAACACCATAAAAAAAGTGGGGGCAACCATATAGTCAGATTCCACCTTCCTACATAACCCCCCAAACGAAAGGAGATAAGGCTAACCTTGGCCAGTTGAGCCTATATTGACTAAGTGGCCATATAAGGAAGCACCTGCACTAGCATGGTTGCCCCCTATGTTATGGTCAACTAAGCAATCCCTCACCCTAAGGGTATGAGAGGGTCTCCACCATGGGGAATCACTACCTCTGGTGTGCTTAGGTAAAGTACAAGGCTGGTGAGGTGTCTGAGTAGGGAAGTGAGGCCCTAGGAATGTTGGCCTCAGCTTCTTCAGATCACTGGTCACCATGTATGCCTGTCTTTCCATGACTGAGTTGCACTTTGCTCTAAGGGTCAACCTTTGGCTGCCTACAGCTGGGGGTTGGGTCCCTTTGGATGGAACACTGGAGGGACATGGCAGGTTTGGAACCTTCTGGTCCCAGGTTTGCCCTTGCCTACCAGAGTCCTTCTGGGGGAGGTCCCTACATAAAGGTATGGGGGATCCCTCAGTGTGTAGAGGAATTTTCACCTGGCTAGGGCTACTAGACTGGGTGCCCCTAATCTGCTGATGGGGGCTTCCTCTGGACAGGGGGCCCGGGGGGTCCACTGACCTCCCTGACCTCTGCAGCTCTGGGCTGACTGAGGCAGGGTAGAGAGGGGCAGGTTACCTGCTCCAGACTGGGTACCACCTTGGAAGGGTCCTCTGCCATCAGGGGTGTGGCCAGGTCAGGCCTGACTACCTCTGTGGCAGTTCCTTCACTAGGGGTAGGGTCAGTTCCCTGAGGAGGCTGACCCTTACCTACTATCTGGGGGGAAGAAGACTTTTCTTCAACCCTTGTGCTCTCTTTTGGGGGAGAGTGGGCCTTTCTTTCAGGCTCCATCTCTCCAAATTCTTGGGCTGGGGCTGTGGCCATCACAGCCCCACTAACCTTTGCAGGGACGCCCAACATCCTAAGATGGGTTTGGTGTTCAACTTCAGCCCAGGCTGAAATTTCCAAATCATTGCCCATCAGGCAATCTACAGGTAGGGTTGGGGACACTGCCACTCTTTGGGCCTGTGACCCCCTCCCAGCTGAGATTGACTATGGCCATGGGGTGATCTGTTCTGACACCATCAATGTTGGTCACCTGGTATTTAAACTCAGGTAAAAGCTGGTGAGGGGGACTAGTTTCCCTGCCACCATGGTGACACTAGCCCCTGTGTCCCTAAATGCCACAGCTTTCTGACCATTAATCATTGGCTCCAGTCTGTACCTGCCCAATGCTATGGGACCCATGGTAAAGGTGGCAAATCCTATACCACCATCAGAGTCAGAGGAGTCTGTTGAGGGGTCCCTGTCTAAACTAGGGCCCACCTCTGTTCCCCTTGCAAAAGCACCTAACTTTTTGGGTGCACTACTCCCAACTGGAGGATTACTACTGGTAGTACCAGGAGGGGTGGTAGTAGTTGTGGGAGGAACATTTTCTTTATTGCCAATCCTGGGGCAACTGGGATCAGTTTTCCAGTGCCCAGGCTTTTTACAGACATGGCAATATGGTTTCTTTTCAGGAGAGGAAGGAGTTTGGGACCCACCCCCAGAAGAGGAATTTTGGGGCCCTGTAGGGGACTTATCCTTAGATTTATCCCCACCTTTCTCTTGGGACTTAGTAGAATCTTTCTTCTGGTCACCACCCTGAGTTCTAGTTTTTACTCTGGTTCTGACCCATTTGTCTGCCTTCTTTCCCAATTCTTGGGGAGAGGTCAGATCAGAGTCCACCAGATACTGGTGCAAAAGCTGGTTTTGACAATTATTAAGGATCTGCTCCCTCATAATCAAATTGTACAATCCTAAAAAGTCATGCACTTTGTTGCCATGTATCCAACCTTCCAGAGCCTTTGTAGCACAATCTACAAAATCAACCCAGTCTTGAGTCTGAGCTTTTTGGGTGTCTCTGAACTTCAACCTATACTGTTCAGTGGTTAGGCCAAACCCATCTATCAGAGCACTCTTCAAGACTGTGTAATTGTCAGCATCCTCTTCTCTTACAGTGAGGAGCTTGTCTCTACCTTTGTCTGCAAAGGAGAGCCACAAGATTGCTGCCCACTGCCTCTGGGGACCTTCTGAACTTTACAGGCCCTCTCCAGTGCAGTTATCCATTTGTGGATGTCATCCCCACTCTGGTAGGGAGGGACAATCTTGTTTAGGTTTCTATGGTCATAAGACCTTTCCCTATCTCTAGGGATATTGCTGCCACCATGGACTCTAGTCCCAACTTTCTTCTCTCTCTAAGGAGATCTAGGGATTCTCTATCTAAAGCTAATTGCTTTTTCTGAGTTCCAGCTGAGTTTCCTCATACTGGACTAGCCTCTTTCTTCTCTCATGAGAGGATTCTCTCCTATGAGATGAGACAGAGCTCCCTATAGAGGTGCCAGAGTGGTTAGACTCCTGAGAAGGAGACCTAGACCTCCTGGGCACACTCTTAATCCTTCCTGGGGGGACAAAGAGGGCATCATTTTGATCATCCTCATCATCATCCACAGGAGGGTTTGGGTTTTCCTGGTCTGGGTCTTTGTCACCCTCCTGGCCAGTTTCAGAGGGGGGCTGGGGGTATTGGTACCCCTAGCCTCGTCCTCTTCTTCTGCCCCAACCTCAGCTCCTACCCCTTCAGTCCCTACAGGCTTACTAAGGTCATAAGCCACCAACAACTCCTTGAGGTGTTGGGTGGTGGGGCTTTGGCCTGTCCTTATTTTTCTCAAGTTACATAAAGCTCTCAATTCCAAGAATGGGAGTGTATCATACTTGGAGGGTGGAAGCTCAATGGCTTCCTGCAAGGATTCTTTGGATCCTGCCCTTAAAGACATTACTATTGTGTTGTGGTGTATGCACTACCTACTCTAGTGTGGCCTACTAAACTCTCTTGAGTTGTAGAAAGGGTTGTGCTATCCCTTAACACACAACTCTAAGTTCAGTAGAACTTACTGTATTCTAAGCTTAAATTATATGTACCTTAGGTACCTTTAGTGGTTTTCAGTTGATCAATTCAATTGAGATTATCTGGTAAAACAATAGCAAGCTGGAATCCCACACGCTGCACACCAATGTGAGAAGTTGGCCTGGCATATGCTGTCCACTAATTATAGTGGGCACCTTGCACCAGTCCAAATCGACTCTTATGGTAGGTAGGTTAAAGACAACCGTATTGAAAGCTATCCTAGTGGTAGCTATGGAGAGCAGCCTTCAGGCTAAGTCTTGAAGGAATGTAAAGCAGCTTGTTTTACCAGTCTATAATCTCTTGAGTGACCAAATGAAAGAGCACCACACCAGGTATATATTCAAAATATATGTATTTATTACTAAACACACCCCTCTAGTCTCTTTATGAGGCTAGAGTTCGAAGTACATAGGTTATAAGATCTTAAATCACAGTAATAGCACAAATACACGTTTGGGCCCTAGGGGCGTACTCAAACCATATACCAATAAAGTGGTATGCGAACCACGACTGAACTAGACACTAGGCCTAGAGCCTCTAGAAGTGCTTGGACCACAAGGAACCACCCAAGGTAGTGACACAGGGGACCCACGGGAGACGCGTGCAGTGTAAATACACAACCGCGATACGCCGTTAACTTCTATGGAGAAAGTCGGGATCGGGAAAATAGAGGAAAGGGACACTTAAAAGAGGACTAGGACAAAACCCTTTGAGATCTAGGACTTTGAAGAGTCTCTACCCACGGGAGCACCGGAGTACTCGTGTTACCTCACCCAGGGAAGCCGGGTGCATAGGTGCCTTTCGGGGTCGGGTTTCGTCGTCGATTCGAATGGCGATCTGCTGCAAAGTGCTGCTGGCGGCCAAGAGAAAAGTGTCCGGGTGGATCCAAGAGTGGATCGGAGTTCTGGTGAACCTGAAAGCAGAGGGGACAGAGTCTGGGTCACTAGCCAGTGACCAGGAAGGCGATGGACAGATGCCCACCGATGTCGAGTGCTTCAGGTGCGTTGACGGTCGTCTTGACTCTTCAGCCACGAGGTCCGGGAGGCGTTGTCGGCGGCCAGGAGCAGGATTCGGGCTGGTGCTCGATGTCTGTCGAGTGCTGAGGTGTCGACGACCGGATTGAACCCAACAAGCCTTGGCAACGGCAAGTCTCGAGTAAGATGTAGATCGTCGATGGTGCAGACCAGCAAGGTCTGTGGAACTCACCCAGCAAGGGTAAGTGAGGGCAGGCCTGGAGCAACCAGGATGCCAAGGAAAGAAAAGATTGGCCTTCGTTAAGGGCTACTAGCCAACGGGCTAGCGACCGCAAAGGAGCCTCGTGACGCCGCACGTGGAGCTGGCTTACAGGACACTCGTGGAGTGGGGGCCAGTGATCTTCGGTGCAGGTGGTGCTGGAGGCTAGGGCTACTCGGAGCCCAAAGCACGACTTCTTGGGAGACCCAGAAGATGGTGCACTTGCAAGTGTGCTCGGTGTCCAGGGGTCACGGTCTCAAGTCACCCACGATAGCCACGGGCCTCAGCTTTGCTGGGGACTCAGGGTAGCCTCGGGGAAGTCTGAGAATCCACCTCTGGTGATGCGATGACTTCGGCGTCCGACGGGAGCTTCAGTAATGCGAACCAGACAGATGCTTCTTTGGTGCCTGCCAAGCAGGGAAGTCACTCCTTGACCCCAAGGGAGATTCTTCAGTCCTCTAATCGTGAGTAGAGCGTAGAAGGTCCAGGATTCAGTTTCAGAGTTTCATCCAGGTATAATCTAACTTTGCTGTGGCAAGGGTTCCCCATTTTAACCAGTAAAACAGGGAGGGACTAACTCTATGACCCCACCTATGGGAGGGTCAAGGGAGGGGTGGCTACACCCACTTCCCTTTGTCCAGTTTCGCGCCAGAGCAGGGGCAGGTAGCCCCTGAGCTGGTTTGAACTGGCATATGCACAGAGGAGCCTTTTGCTCCCCCAGTGCAGGACTTCAAAGCACTCTAAGAGTGCACCCACCCAGCCCCAATACACATTATCCTGTCTGGGGAGGTGGTCACACCTCCCTGCAACAGGAAACCTATTGTCCAGGCCTCCCTGCCGGAGTTTCGTCCAGCAGCAGGAGGCCAGACTTGTGTCTGTGGCAGCAGCATCCATTTTGTGATGCCAGGGCTTCAGAAAGAAGTTACCGGGTAAGCCAGAGTTAACATGTCTTTCCCTCTAGAAGGGTGGAATGCTACCCCCGCCGCCAGGATTGGCGGGGGGAGTAGTATTCCAAGATGTTTGACACCAAACACGACATGTTTAGGTGCAGCCATTCCAAAGTTAGCATTTTACCGCGAGGATATAATGCGCTTAAGAGTATATGGTCAGGCTGCACTACAAACAGCATCAGAGATGGTCTCCGAACGCTGCAGAGGGGCCCTGCTCATGCAGGGGCACCCTCTCACATAGGAACCATGCACTCTGCCTTTAGGATTGATAAGGCCTGCCTTAGGAGTGACTTATAGGTTTATATGTGTGTATGTATTTAGTGATATAGGTAACCTATATCACAGTAAGGGGTGCATGCACCACCTTACCCAGGCTGCAGTAGCAGACCTGTGGTGTCAGTTTGGATGGCCTTCCAGGGGTGGCATAATACATGCTGCAGCCCCTGGCAGGCCTCTGAGGTACCTATGCCCTTGGTACATAGTATACCATATACTAGGGACTTATAAGGGCACTCCAGATTCCAATCAGAGATGTGCCTAAGGCACATGGAAACCTTTTACAGAGAAAGCAGATAGACTGGGGCCCTGAATAGCAGGATCCCAGTCCAACTAAGTCATAAACCAGCAAAACACCATAAAAAAAAGTGGGGGCAACCATATAGTCAGATTCCACCTTCCTACATTTTGTCTTTTATCCCCAACTTTTGGGTTAGGTCAGTGGCGGTTGTAAATGGAGGGATGTGGAGACTATTACAACCCTCCCTGACTCATATGCAAGAATTCCAGGGTCACTTGTAAATCGGAGTTCCACTGTTGATGGTAGTGGCTTCCTCTGGCTTTGGCTTAGGCTGACTCCAGCCCACCTTTTTGAAGTCAGTAAGCCTTTTCACCAATACCTTCTTTTCTAAGACAATTTCAATGTTTTATTGCCAAATCTTCAGTGTACGCTTGCCACCTACCTTTGAACCCACAATGAAGTTCGAAAGATGTATGTTTGATGAGACTGTAATTGGGAAGCGGTCTTTTCTCTCTCACTGCCATACCCCTTCCCCTCCAAGATTTAGTTCTGCTATTGCTCACCCATGAACAGGCGGAGCTAAATTCTGGAAAGTGGGGTGGATTTGCTTCGGGCTCTATCAATAAAGAACCTGCGAAGCATGACCAAATGCTGGTGCTAGACTAAACATTGGTAGGAACCCTACAAAATCCAAAAGTTAGCAGACAACTGCTAATGGTGCCATGTCTGAATATACAGAGACCAGGATGAAGTGTACATATTAGTTGACATTGGCCTGTTCTGCTCTGGAAGCTTAATATAACATCAGGATGCAGCTGTTTGCCTGAGCAACCATGAGCCTGTCCCCCAGCACTTTCAAAAAAGGAACCAAACACTGGGTGAGCATGGGTCTGCTAATTTGTGGTGTGTAAGCACCCAAGCATGTAAGACCCTGCCCTACCCTAGACCAAGTCTGTAGGGACCCCAGAAGGTTTATCAAGGGAATGCTTTTTAAATAAGAATACGGTGTGGAGCATTTACAAAAGCAGCAGGCTTCCAAGAGTGCTCCAAGATTTTATATCCCTTCTGAGCCGCTAAATACTGAAGCTGACTCCTTTGAAGGCTTGAATCTAGAATAGCATCAACTGAAATTCAGGGTAACCATCCTGTAACTGAAATAGTGGAAGTGATGATTGCAGGCTTAATCCAAGAACCATGAATAACCAGAGCATTTTCCATTCATTAGGCAAGGCAAGATACAATATGTATGACCTCACTAATGAATCTATCACAAAAAGCAAAATAAACTGGGGAGCTAATTGGAGCGCGATCATTTGATAAGTAAATGAGAAAGCTAACCTCTATCCCCTATAAAAAGGAACTTGTCTACTGTACTTGTTTGAGGAATTCTCAGCATCTGCTTTTGTCAGGTGAGTGATGTTTGCCAATCTACACTCTTTAGCCTTTTAAGCATGGCTGCAATAGATGGAACTGAGAATGGAGACATCACAGAAGGTCACAAGATCGGGGCATTCCATAAGTCCAGAAAAATGAATAAACGTTGAGTGATGTATTTGTGCAGTGTGGCCACCACAAATGTCACTAAATTAAGTCTCGGGTCTGTTGTTTTACTGGACGCCCAAGAGCCTGTGACTCATGACATCCACAATAGATTTGTTTCTGTTCATTCTGGAACATATAGCCGATCATCATGGAATAACATACCTCTCAACATGGTGAGTTGTGCCATATCCTGTTGGACCTCCTGACTGGATTGTATGTATCTGTGATACTCTTGCATTTGTAATAAAAACTAATCTGCATCCAGCTTTTCTTTTCTGTAATGCTAAAATATATTGTGAAATATTTCCTCTCTTTTCATTCCTCTATGTCATTAACAGGATGAGCTAAAGCATCTGATTTCTACTGCGGATGTAGAATATTTGATAACAAAATCATGAAAAGAACAAGATCCACCTAAAATTAATTTCTAGCATTGCTGGACTTCATGTCCTTCATAAAGCCCACATTTGTATGGTCCATCCACTCTGTTACCTTGGTACCCCCTTCCAAGTAGGGTGTGAAATTGCTGAGTTCCTCTTCAATGGTCAATAAGTCTCTAACATATATTGTATACTTCCTCTCAAGTGCTTTGAGAGGTCTGTAAAAGAAAGCACCGGATGAAAATTGCCAGTTTCTAGATGCCGTTGTGATAAGATGGCACCTACTGCATATGCTGGGCACCAGTTTCCGCAACTACATAGCTGTCTGTAATCAGGATGACAAAGAATTGGTGCTAAGGTAAATTCTCTCTTCAGAGCTTGTAATTCTTCTACTTGCCATTTATCCCCATAGTCACTTTATCTGAAACTGAAAAAATACAACACTGGCTTTTTCAAATGTGCACGTCTCCAACTTAGGGGCCGATTCTGATGTCAGATGGACCGGAGTCCGTCTGACATCGGTCAGGAACTCGAATCGAACGACCTCTTGTCGTCGGTTCCAGACCTGCAAGTAGGGTGCAATCCTATACTTAACAATGGGAGCATGCATTCCAAATGGAATGCATGTTCGCATCGTTAAGTGCAGAGGTGCAGTTCATCCCTGAACCCCGTGGCAGGCACCCCAAAGTGCTTGCCTCCGGGTGCAGGGATCAACAGGGGGCACCGTTGGTGCCCCCTAGGCCTCCATTGGTCAGCCTCGCACCCATGGGGGCCCTGATGGTGGCCCCCCAAGACAGTTTCCCACTGCCTTTCTGTGTCAGAAAGGCCGGCACAGAAAGGCAGTGGGAAACTGCCATCGTACTCCCTCGGCCGGAGAGGGTCGGCCGGGGGAGTACTGAAGGGTTTCCGGATGGCGGACGGGCTCTCTGAGCCCGTCGGAAGCCATCCGGAAAACCGAGTCGTATTCCTTTCTGACCGAGCTCATCGGAATGGCTCAGTCAGAAAGGAATCCGAACTGGCAAGTCTGATGCAGTTAGGATGGCTCCGACCGAGGGTCGGAGCCATTCCTAACCGCATCAGAATCAGGCCCTTAGTATATAAAGAGTGATTTCATAAAATCTTCAAAACGTCTATCATATGTCCTCAGTGTTCTTTCAGACAAAACAACTTTTGCACTGGAAAACTGATCGTTGTTGCTGTCTGTGGCCTTGGCGATGCTTTGTGACATTTGCATCACTCAGCATCACACAAGCACCAGCACACCCCCTTTGTAAATCTACCCTTCCTGGTTTTTCCTTGCTCTCATCTGTTATTATAGGACTTAAATCTTCCATTGAAACTTACTGTTTTGATACATTTTAAGGTGACTGATTGAACCAAAGAAACAGGATCTGAAACAATCTTACAAGAAACATGTTTTCGCCGTATATGGAATACACTTTGCATTACTTTCAGGAGATGTAAGAGTAAGGAAATACTCTTGTCCTTCCTTACATGCATTATAATATAGCACATATTTCAATGTCACCCTCACCTTTGATTCAAATACATGTAAGCAATTAAACTCAGATGAGAAATGTGGAACTCTGTGTAGCAGCACTCCTATGTCAGCTAAGGACTTCCCAATAAAATGAATGTTGGCTCTAAACTGCTGTAACATGTGGTAGAATAAATAGCTTAGTTTCCATATTCTTTAAATAAAAAACACTACTTTGAATTAATTTTCTGAAGCATAAGAATACCATCCAAAGATAGCTACTGCATGCATGGTGGTCATCTAGGGAGAAAAAAGGAATGGCAAAGTCAATTGGTTTCCCCAGACGTTGACAATATTGGCTTTGCCAATGTGTATTCTTTAATAACATTGACTTTGTCTCCTTTTTGTCCACCTTTTGGTGCAGACTGCTTTTTGACAATTCATCTGTGGTTCATCGTGCAACCCCCTGTGGCCAGGCACTACACCAAACTTCCCGTGGGTGCCCGACCCCTCTGTCCAACCCACAGCCATGCATGGCCTTCAGCCATTTGCCCAGTCCAGTCCCCATGGGCGTCCAATCCTCTTTTTTAAATATATAAATATAAAAATAAGGACTACTAGTTTTATCAGGAGGTGAGCACATCAACATACAGAAAGCAGACCTATTGCCTTTGTCAAAAAGTCACCAACAATTATAATGAAAGATGTATTTTAGAAATTCACTCTTTTCAATGTTTAATAATACTTATTGTCACAAAATATTAAAATAAAGCATTTTTCTAAACAACCATAAACATGGCTTTAAGTCTTTTTTTTAAGCAGAAGAAAGAAGATCCTTGTATGCCAATCTTGTGGAGTCTTCTGATGAGGGTGCTATGTGAGACAGTAACAAAGGCCACAGAGAGGTCGAGGAGGATGAGGGCCGCTGTTTCTACTCGATCCAGGATGATTTGAATGTCATTGGTGGCCACAATGAGTGCTTTATTATTTTACATTTAAAGAAATGCTAGAATTTCACTGAAAACAACTGAGGTTAAAGGGGCGTTATAGTTAGGTTAAAAGTTCAGAGACAATGTAACGTTTTAAGTTAAAAAAAAAACATTGCACTTCACCAGATATAGTTATCTCTAGTAACTATAACTTGTGCCCTAAGGTAACCACAGGTCACGCTCTCGCCGTGTACAGATAATTATCCCACATATTGCATCACTCATGACATGCTCTATGACATCATTGATAATATCACTGCAACACTTGCAATTATATCATTGATGACAAAACTTTGCATCCCTCGGGCAGGAGTTATAGTTACCTTGGGACACATGTTATACTTACTAAAGATAACCATACCTGGTAAATTTCTTTAATATAAATATTTATGGAGGTCGGGGAGGAGCCGACAGAGGCCACAAAAGCTCCAATAAAACAACAAAAGAAGCAGAGGAAGGGGGTGCATGGGAAACAATGCAAGTGGCTCCAACATGACATCATAATGGATATGGAAACGGTAAACAGAACAATCATTAACCTTACTGATAGACCCCTTTCAGACTCTGACAAGATCACCCTATGCCTTGGGCTCTCATTTTGCCCCTTGGGACAATTCAATTATGCTGAAACATGCATAGACATGTACATATTTGTGAGAAAGTTGAAACTTAGAAAGTGGCATTGTTTAAAAAGTGGCAACCAGAGGGGGATTTGTGTTAAGAATACTGTGAATGCCAATTGTGATTTGAGTATCAGTGATACTGACACCCTACTTGCACTACATCAACATGGAAATGGATGAAGCTCCCCGCAACCTTCATGGGTTACTGGATGAGTTAGACTTTACATATGATCATGCTGCATCTACTGATTTGAAACTCCACTCCACTTTTGTTCCCACAATGCCACATAAAAACATCGATACTTTCCATGATACCATAACCAAAGGCCTCATGAGCTTCAGACACAAAACATGGAGAGAAGGCATCTCACAACACAATCTCTCACAATCCCAAAGATAGGCTCTGGAATCACTTGCAGCATACACCAATATCATCATCATATACCTTGCAGTTAATGGGGGGAATGTGGTTTTCCTCAGTAGACACATGTACTTTGAGGAGGCCATGCGCCAACTCAAAGACAGTAGGTTCTACATTACCATCAGCAAAGAGTGATATTCCAACAGTATCACTGACATTTGAAGCAAACTCAGGGATTGGGAGGACAGGGAGATACTTGAGTGGGAAGAAAATTACTTCCTGAAAAAAGATTACCCTAAATTGCCCGTGCTATATCTCCTCCCCAAGGCACATAAGAACAACCTTAACCCCCCAGGGAAACCCATTGTGTCCTTCCACAGAGAACGTATCAAAATACGTAGACCATTTTCTGAGGGTGTTTGTCACTGGCCTTCCCTCTTATGTCAGGGACACCAATGACTTCCTGGACAAACTAGAATGCATTCACTCGGAGAAGGACTACTTGCTTCTGACACTTGATGTCAACTCATTATATACCATCATTGACCATGAGGAAGGTAACCAGGCTTGCAAACATTTTTTGCGGTCCAGATCTGTAAGATACCTCGCCCTTACCAAATGATCCTGTAGATGATAAGACACTGCCTCTCCAACAACATCTTCCTTTTTAACGGTTGCTTATATAAACAAATCCTCGGAACCACAATGGGATCATGTTTTGCTCCTAGTTTTGCCAACCTTTTCCTTGGATGGTGGGAGGAGGGCATTTTCAACAACCCTGACTTTTCCCCTGAATTTTAACAGGCCATAATATGGTTGAGATACATCGATGGCCTGTTTCTTATTTGGTATGGCACAGAGGAAGAAGTGATATGATTTGCTGACAAACTCTACAACAACACCCACAACCTCATTTTGTCTCACAGCATGAGCAAGACCTCAGTAGGATATCCATGTCAAGAAAGAGATTGTGGAGGATAGGATACAAACCAAACCATTTCCTAAATCCACTGCAGGCAACAGCCTGTTACATGCCCTCAGCAGCCACCCTGATAACCTCAAATGGAGTTTCCCTTACGGGGAGCTGCTGAGAGCCAAATAGAATTGCAACACTGAAAAATATTGTGTGTTCTTAGCAGAGCCATTGACAAAGTGAAAATGTAACCAGATAAGAAACCCTTTTCAACAATATCTCTGACACTGAATATGACAATCTGATGAAACCCAAAGTAATTATGACCAATAACAATAATTCCAAGGATATTCACAAAATCCTGACAATGACTGGGACATACTGAAAGTGGCCCCATCATTGGGCATACCATACAGGACAAAACCAGGGTCACATACAGGAAGGGACACAGTCTTAGGGGTCTGCTGGTCCACAGAGACATTACCATAAAATACCAGGTCAGTGAACATAATCTCCAAGGTTTCTTTCCTTGTGGCCACTGTAAAGCCTGCAGAAAGAGCACTATGTGCAAGGAATATTCCACATCCAGTCCAGGACAAACTAAAAGGATCACACAGTTTCTCACGTGCAGTTCTCGTTTTGTGATATACACATTAGAGTGTCCCTGCCTTCTCAGATATGTGTGGAGCACTATACACATGATTAAGAAGACAATTCTGTAACATATGAGGGCTATTAAGAACAAAGACCCCCAACTACGCTATGGCAAGGCATTTTCAGGAGACACACTACTGAGGCAGCTTTCTTCTCACCTTCTTTTCAATTGAACAAAGCACTCACAGCTCCAGGGGTGGTGATAGAACTCTCAGGTTGAGAAGGAGAGAATTCAAGTACATATTGGATCTCGAGACCAAGAGTCCTGGTGAGCTCAATCTTGACAAGGAACTTGGGTTACATCTCAATGAAGACTAGTCTGCCTGGTTGGACACTTCTGTCCTCTGTGCTCCACACTTTTCTGTACTTTTTTGTACTACATTGTTGTACTTTTTTCTACTCTTCTCTATGTGACCTGGTCTGAGATGTTGTGGCATGTTGCCGTTTATTTTGTCCTCAACTTTGGAATTGTTTTCCCCTCCTTTGACCTTCCATCCCTGCCCTCACTACAGTATTAGGCCTCCATCTGGGTCTAGTTATGGATGATTGCATTTTATTCAGTTTAATGTTTTTAACCCTAGTGTGTTTTCTGCTCTGTTTCAGGAGGAAAGGAAGAGGTCCTTGCACATGACACCCGAAGGCACCTGGATGGTTTACCTTACTCTTTTCTTTGTTGACACTCGTTGGGTGACACACATTTCACACTTTTTTTAAAATTATTTTATTTTCTTATAGATCCACTGTGCACTTATTTTTGTGTTTGGCCTATTCTTTCACTCTGTTTTCTCTGTACATTGCATTGGACTGTTCTGCTCATTTGCAGGTGGTCGAAGTGAAGTGGTTGACTCTTCTACTTGGGTGTGATTTGATCCGATATAATAGGAGTTTCCATAGACAGTTCCTTTTGCCTGCTGGCATAGGGACCGCCATTCTGTACGCAAAATGAGACGGCAGCCATTATTCGGTGCACTTGCCGGACGGATGTACAAGTTATTAGATCCGCCTCTCACTGTTCACCCATTTTGAATGTTGGGGAACTGTGACTACTATGGCCATGTATGTCACCCATGTTGGGTTGCTACATATTCCAAGTCATGATTGTGCATATGTTTGTTTGTGCCGGCACACATACATTCAATTGAAATTTCCACTTACTGAAGTGGACATTTCCCATATTTAGTACTTCATGACAGCATAATGCACTAACAGCCTCATAGCTGCTATTCCAGTGAACGTTCACCAAACGACACTATCCATTCCTTTTCGAGTTCAGAATGATAGTTGCCATTTGAGGCACTTGCCTTCACATTTAATTCATTTTATCCATGTATTCCCATAACGTGGCACTTTAAATACATTATGTGGAAGTATCTCTTCCATTTGAGGCACGACTGTCCCCCACACTGGGCAGTACCTTTTTTGTATTATACAGTCATTCATGCTTATATTTCTTTTGCAATGTTCTGCATTTGATCTATTTGATACCATGATATGACACTGTTTGCATGTGCTTTCATCAGTCTGCATTGATTGCATATTTACTTTGACTGTCCATCATGGCTACCATGTTATTTACTGTTTTCCCACACTAGTCCTTTGTTTGTGTCTGTGAATGTGAATGACATAACTTGTAACACTTCCTGATGTATCTCATGTGTTATATATATCTCATGTGATATATATATATATATATATATATCTCATGTGATATATATATATATATATATATATATCCATAAAAACACGTCGTCTCCGCACTTCCGCACACTGCCAGGCGAACAGAGACCACACGAATCCCAGGTATATGGCACTGGTGATGTTTTTATTTACAGAGCTGCACTCTGACGCGTTTCGGACAAAATGTCCTTGCTATATATACACTGCAAAGTTGTTGCGCTTAGCGGTTCCCTTCCCACGGCGTCGGTGCCTGCTGGACGGCGGCAACAGCCGTTCGTAAATTCAAATGGAGTCCTTCATTTCGCCCCAATGGCAAAATAATTCAGGAATAACTTTGGTGCACAATAAAATATTTGTGCAGTCTCCTGGTGTGCCGCTTCCTGAATTATTTTGCCATTGGGGCGAAATGAAGGACTCCATTTGAATATATATATATATATATATATATATTAGTCACCAAAAGAGTTACCCCAACGGAAGAGCCTCACGCAGGTAGGTACTGCCACAGGAATTTTATTGACGGCTGCCCAGTCACGAGTTGAACATCGCACACAGCATTGTGTGCAAGCCTGATGCGTTTCGTGAGGTCTGCACTTTTTCAAAGGCTGATCGGTGGAGTTGCACAACAGCAGTGAACTTCTGTAATTAAGGAGATCCTCCCATGTGGGCGTGGCCATTTCGCACGGCCTTATGGTCTCCGAAGTCCCATAATTTCGCTGCAGTGAGCCTGTTGCGGAACACCCCGCAAATTCAAATAAGTAGTCGTCCACAGTGGGTTGCTGGGTTGAAGCACTCGTGACAAAAGCACCTTGATGCCTCCAAAGTCCGGCACCTGCCCCACTGGCCGACTGATGTTGCGAGGTCCGTTTCACACAGAGTGGCTCTTCCACGGCTGGGTCAGCCGTTTACTATTAGTCACCAAAAGACGTATCTCATGTGATATATATATATCTATTGTGATATATATATATATATATTCACTGAAAAAACCATAGGTTTCAGGCACGTTATAGTTAGAAATTAGCATTTAAAAAACCTTAGAAATTCACTGAAAAAACCATAGGTTTTAGGGACAGTTATAGTTAGTTGGACATTTCACTCGTACAAAACCATAGAAATTCCCCCGTTATAGTTAGTTCAGCTAACTATAACTCGCGCCCCCGCAATGCACTGCTGATGACGTCACATATTACATCACTCATGACATGGTCAGTGACATCACTGATGACATCACTGATGACATCTCAAATGACATCACTGATGGCATCACTGATGACATCATCCATGTGATAATTTGATGCATCTTCTCACACCCTAATATAACCTTTGATACACCCACTCTAAATTACAGACTGCCATTCTCAAAACCATAGACACTCCAACACCATTAACTACATACCCACTCACTGATTCTTAGGTCTACACACACATCCACTCACTCACCCGTACAGTCACTCATACTTACGGTCACTCAGTACAGGACTATCATATGCACTAATACACCTATATAGACACTCACACACCGCCACTCATCCATAGAGGTACACACACACCTAGTCAGTCATGCAAATAATTAATCACACTGCCATTTACTCACCTATACAGTTATACACACACCAGCTCACTTACTCATACAAATACTAGCACATTCTTACGCTCTTATACAATCACTGATACAAGTAGACACTCATCCATACAGCCACTCTCACAATCACACACTCTCACTTATAGCCATTTATATACTCCAACACACATATATACTGCCTTTCACATCTGTAGTTACTCACACATGTACCACTGAGATATACATTCACTCACTAACACACCCATACACACATTCACCCACCCATACAGTCCATCACAGATGCACTCTTGAAACCATGCACCCAGTGAATCACCCACTCACACATCTATGCACAGAGTCACACACACCCCACCCACACAAACACTCAGGCACCCATACAGATACTCAGACAACCAATCAATAACCCATGTAGACACTCATGTAGCTATTCACAAACCCATGGAGCCGCTTACACACCAACAGACAGACGGATACAGACATTCACACAGTTTAGTCACTAACCCATGCATTCAGTAAGATACGTTTAATCACTCACTTATAGAGTCAGTCACGCACCTACTAAATCATCCATTCAGACACTTATACACCCACTCATTCTTCAATACGCCTTTCCCTATATATATTAAACATATTTAAACTTTACAGAAACACACAGTCACTGGATGATGTCATCAGTGATGTCATTTGAGATGTCATCAGTGATGTCATCAGTGATGTCACTGACCATGTCATGAGTGATGTAATATGTGACGTCATCAGCAGTGCATTGCGGGGGCACGAGTTATAGTTAGCTGAACTAACTATAACGGGGGAATTTCTATGGTTTTGTACGAGTGAAATGTCCAACTAACTATAACTGTCCCTAAAACCTATGGTTTTTTCAGTGAATTTCTAAGGTTTTTTAAATGCTAATTTCTAACTATAACGTGCCTGAAACCTATGGTTTTTTCAGTGAATGTCAAAGGTTTTTTAAATGCTAATTTCTAACTATAACGTGTCTGAAACCTATGGTTTTTTCAGTGAATATATATTTAGTATACTATGTATACATGTGAAAATGTGTCGGTCCACCTGTTTACCTCGGTGACACGGAAAAAATGGGTGGAACTGACGTCAGCACGCCGACGAGGTCCTCTTATGGCTCCTATGACGTCATACGGTGTCGCGAGCAGAGCCGTGCTATTATGACATCGTCGTCGACGTGGGAGAGCTAGGAAAGAATTTCCACGGAATGCTGGCACAGGGGATATTCACCTAAGTGTTCAGGCTAGTCCTTTGGGAGCAACTGTTTACATTGCCACTCCAGAAACCTAAACCAGTGATCCGAGGGCAGAGGCCCTGCAGATGGCACACGAGGTGGGGAGCCCAGTCGTGTGTACCGGCGGGGCAGCGAAGTGACAAGCACCACTACCCACAGAAAAGGTAACGAGGGCACTGAATAACACAGGATCTTCTCTTTGTATCTGGCAGGAACAACAAGGTTAAAATGCCCTAGTTCCAAAATGTAGAATTAGTGCTACAATGGTCTTCAAGAGGACCTGCGATGGATGCCGCTTCTGCCTTCCGTACACTGGAGGCGGCACATGGGTCACGCGGTACGGTCATACTGCGGTGGGATGCACACTCGTTGACCTCTCATGGCACTGCTCCACACTTCGGGGACAACGCTTTCCATTAGCTGTGTTTTCTGATGACGTGTCGCGCCGGCCCCATCCAACAGCAGAACCCCTTTAGATCCAAACAGACTCTTTCACTCTCTCACCAGAAGTGAAACCAGGCCACGCGGACACTTTCACAATACAACAGCCGGGAATGCACTTTTCGGTAAAAAAACACATTCCTTCCTCCTAATTTATCAAATAAACGACTCACTGAAGAACAGGGGCCAGCTTCGATCAGTAAACAGCCGTTACAACGACTTTTTACTTCACGATACCATTACAACGCATGCATTACCACGCATGCGTTGTACATCGCGAAAGTCATTACTACGTATTTTTTTAGAACGCATGGTCATTTACCACGCATGCCTTTACAACAAATTTTGTTGTAAAGGTATGTATGGTAAATGGCCATGAGTTCTAAAAAAAACGTAGATGATCCACGTCGTTGTAAGGAAACAGAGGCTGTTCCGTTTCCTCACAACGTCGTGCACCGCCCCTCAGAGACGACATGAATCAGGAACCATGAGGAGAGAGGAACCACGAGGAGTGAGAGTCAAGGGGGATTGGGCATGGGGTGGTGGTTACCTTTCTAGGGTTTAGGGTAGTGCAGTGGTGTTTGGGTAGTGTAGGGGGTCGTGCTGAGGGTAGTGTTTTAGGGTTTAGGGTAGTGCAGTGGTGTTTGTGTAGTGTAGGGGGTCGTGCTTGGGGTAGTGTTTTAGGGTTTAGGGTAGTGCAGTGGTGTTTGAGTAGTGTAGGGGGTCGTGCTGGTGGTAGTGTTTTAGGGTTTAGGGTAGTGCAGTGATGTTTGTGTAGTGTAGGGGGTCATGCTTGGGGTAGATTTAGGGTTTAGGGTAGTGCAGTGGTGTTTGTGTAGTGTAGGGGGTCGTGCTGGGGGTAATGTTTTAGGGTTTAGGGCAGTGCAGTGGTGTTTGTGTAGTGTAGGGGGTCGTGCTGGGGGTAGTGTTTTAGGGTTTAGGGTAGTGCAATCTCAGACGATGGATGGACGACTGCGCCAACACCTTAGCCCCGCTGAAAAAACCAACCTACAAAGACACCAGCAAGAGAGCCAGCTGGTTCACCCCGGAACTCCTAGCATCCAAGCGCACCTGCCGGAAACTGGAGAACAAATGGCACAGCGAGAAGACGCCGGACAGCCGCGCAGCCCACAAAGACGCCAACCGCAACCACCATCACCTCATCAGGTCCGCCAAGAGGACCTCCTTCAAAGACCGCCTCGACAACAACGCACACAACAGCAAGGAGCTCTTCAGCATCGTGAAGGAACTCTCCAACCCCAGCTCCAACGCCAACGACATCCCACCGTCGCAAGCCCTGTGTGATTCCCTCGCCACCTTCTTCCACCGCAAGATTGCCGACATCCACGACAGCTTCGACTCCCGGACGACCCCAACAGGCCCCGGCACATCAGACCCGCCGCACCCCATCGACCACGACCCCCTGACAGCCTGGGTTAACGTGAACACCGAGGACACAATCAAGACCATGGGCACAATCCACTCCGGCTCCCCATCAGACCCTTTTCCACACCACATCTTCAACAAAGCCGGCAGCTCCATCGCACCCCACCTGCGCAACATCATCAACCTCTCCTTCGAGACCGTGACCTTCCCAGAGAGCTGGAAACACGCCGAGATCAACGCCCTACTAAAAAAAACCAAGGCGGACCCGAGCGACCTCAAGAACTTCCGGCCCATCTCCCTGCTTCCAATCCCAGCTAAGGTCATCGAGAAGATCGTCAACAGACAGCTCACCTGCTACCTCGAAGATAACAGCATCCTGGACCCCTCCCAGTCAGGATTCCGCAGCAACCACAGCACCGAGACCGCCCTCATCGCCGCCACAGACGACATCAGGATCCTGCTGGACAACGGCGAGACGGCGGCCCTCATCCTCCTGGACCTCTCCGCCGCCTTTGACACTGTTTGCCACCGCACACTACGCACACGCCTCCACGACGCAGGGATCCGAGACAAGGCCCTGGATTGGACCACCTCCTTCCTTTCCGGCAGAACCCAGAGCGTCCGCCTCCCCCCATTCCGATCCGAAGCCTCCGAGATCATCTGCGGCGTACCCCAGGGATCTTCCCTCAGCCCGACACTGTTCAACATCTACATGGCTCCACTTGCACGCATCGCCCGACAGCACGACCTCAACATAATCTCCTACGCCGACGACACTCAACTGATCCTCTCCCTCACCAAGGACCCCCTCACCGCCAAATCCAACCTCCACGAAGGAATGAAAGCCGTCGCCGACTGGATGAAGTGCAGCCGACTTAAGCTGAACACAGACAAGACGGAGATCCTCATCCTCGGCTCCAACCCATCAGCCTGGGATGACTCCTGGTGGCCCTCATCACTAGGGGCACCGCCGACACCAACCGACCACGCACGCAACCTGGGAGTCATCCTCGACTCAACGCTCACCATGACCAAGCAAGTCAACGCAGTCTCCTCCTCCTGCTTCAACACCCTGCGCATGCTCCGCAAGATCTACAGGTGGATCCCGACAGACACGAGAAAAACAGTCACCCAGGCACTCGTCAACAGCGGACTCGACTACGGAAACGCCCTCTACGCAGGAGCCCCGACCAAGCTCATCAAACGACTGCAAAGAATCCAAAACGCCTCTGCACGCCTGATCCTCGACATTCCATGCCACAGCCACATCACCCCCACCTGAAAAACCTACACTGGCTCCCCGTCGACAAGAGAATCTCCTTCAAACTCCTGATCCACGCACACAAGGCACTCCACAAAACCGGCCCAGCCTACCTCAACAGTCGACTCTCCTTCTACGTTCCCAACCGTCAACTCCGCTCCGCCGACCTCTCCCTGGCCATCGTCCCGCGCATCCGGAGAACCACCACCGGAGGAAGATCCTTCTCTCACCGCGCCGCCAAGATCTGGAACACCCTTCCGCTCAACCTACGACAGACCCAAGACCTGCTGACCTTCAGGAGACGACTCAAGACCTGGCTATTCGACCAGTAGCAGGAACACCCCCCCTCCTCTCCCTCAGTGCCTTGAGACCCTCGCAGGTAAGTAGTGCGCTTTACAAATCTTGTGATTGATTGATTGAGGGTTTAGGGTAGTGCAGTGGTGTTTGGGTAGTGTAGGGGGTCATGCTGGGGGTAGTGTTTTAGGGTTTAGGGTAGTGCAGTGGTGTTTGGGTAGTGTAGGGGGTCGTGCTGAGGGTAGATTTAGGGTTTAGGGTAGTACAGTGGTGTTTGGGTAGTGTAGGGGGTCGAGCTGGGGGTAGATTTAGGGTTTAGGGTAGTGCAGTGGTGTTTGGGTAGTGTAGGGGGTCATGCTGGGGGTAGATTTAGGGATTAGGGTAGTGCAGTGGTGTTTGGGTAGTGTAGGGAGTCGTGCTGGGGGTAGTGTTTTAGGGTTTAGGGTAGTGCAGTGGTGTTTGGGTAGTGTAGGGGGTCGTGCTGGGGGTAGTGGTTTAGGGTTTAGGGTAGTGCAGTGGTGTTTGGGTAGTGTAGGGGGTACTGCTGGGGGTAGTGTTTTAGGGTTTAGGGTAGTGCAATGGTGTTTGGGTAGTGTAGGGGTACTGCTGGGGGTAGTGTTTTAGGGTTTAGGGTAGTGCAGTGGTGTTTGGGTAGTGTAGGGGGTACTGCTGGGGGTAGTGTTTTAGGGTTTAGGGTAGTGCAGTGGTGTTTGGGTAGTGTAAGGCGTCGTGCTCGGGGTAGTGTTTTAGGGTTTAGGGTAGTGCAGTGGTGTTTGTGTAGTGTAGGGGGTAGTGTTTTAGGGTTTAGGTTAGTGCAGTGGTGTTTGTGTAGTATAAGGGGTCGTGCTGGGGGTAGTGTTTTAGGGTTTAGGGTAGTGCAGCGGTGTTTGTGTAGTGTAGGGGGTCGTGTTTTAGGGTTTAGGGTAGTGCAGTGGTCTTTGGCTAGTGTAGGGGGTCGTGCGGGGAGTAGTGTTTTAGGGTTTAGGGTAGTGCATTGGTGTTTGGGTAGTGTAGGGGGTCGTGCTGGGGTAGTGTTTTAGGGTTTAGGGCAGTGCAGTGGTGTTCGGGCAGTGTAGGGGTCATGCTGGGGTTGGTGTTTCAGGGTTTAGGGCAGTGCAGTGGTGTTCGGGCAGTGTAGGGGGTCATGCTGGGGCTAGTGTTTCAGGGTTTTGGGCCGTGCAGTGGTGTTTGGGCAGTGTAGGGGGACGTGCTGGGGCTGGTGTTTCAGGGTTTAGGGCAGTGTAGTGGTGTTCGGGCAGTGTAGGGGGTGGTGCTGGGGCTGGTGTTTCAGGGTTTAGGGCAGTGCAGTGGTGTTCGGGCAGTGTAGGGGGTCGTGCTGGGGCTGGTGTTTCAGGGTTTAGGGCAGTGCAGTGGTGTTCGGGCAGTGTAGGGGGTCATGCTGGGGCTGGTGTTTCAGGGTTTAGGGCAGTGCAGTGGTGTTCGGGCAGTGTAGGGGGTCGTGCTGGGGCTAGTGTTTCAGGGTTTTGGGCAGTGCAGTGGTGTTCAGGCAGTGTAGGGGGACGTGCTGGGGGTGGTGTTTTATGGTTTGGGCAGAGCAGTGGTGTTCGGGCAGTGTAGTGGTTCGTGCTGGGGGTAGTGTTTTAGGGCTTAGGGTAGTGCAGTGGTGTTTGGGTAGTGTAGGGGTTGGTGCTGGGGTTGTGTTTTAGGGTTTAGGGTAGTGCAGTGGTGTTGGTGTAGTGTAGGGGGTCATGCTGGGGGTAGTGTTTTAGGGTTTAGGGTAGTGCAGTGGTGTTTGGGTAGTGTAGGGGGTCGTGCTGAGGGTAGATTTAGGGTTTAGGGTAGTACAGTGGTGTTTGGGTAGTGTAGGGGGTCGAGCTGGGGGTAGATTTAGGGTTTAGGGTAGTGCAGTGGTGTTTGGGTAGTGTAGGGGGTCATGCTGGGGGTAGATTTAGGGATTAGGGTAGTGCAGTGGTGTTTGGGTAGTGTAGGGAGTCGTGCTGGGGGAGTATTTTAGGGTTTAGGGTAGTGCAGTGGTGTTTGGGTAGTGTAGGGGTCGTGCTGGGGGTAGTGTTTTAGGGTTTAGGGTAGTGCAGTGGTGTTTGGGTAGTGTAGGGGTCGTGCTGGGGGTAGTGGTTTAGGGTTTAGGGTAGTGCAGTGGTGTTTGGGTAGTGTAGGGGGTACTGCTGGGGGTAGTGTTTTAGGGTTTAGGGTAGTGCAATGGTGTTTGGGTAGTGTAGGGGGTACTGCTGGGGGTAGTGTTTTAGGGTTTAGGGTAGTGCAGTGGTGTTTGGGTAGTGTAGGGGTACTGCTGGGGGTAGTGTTTTAGGGTTTAGGGTAGTGCAGTGGTGTTTGGGTAGTGTAAGGCGTCGTGCTGGGGGTAGTGTTTTAGGGTTTAGGGTAGTGCAGTGCTGTTTGTGTAGTGTAGGGGGTAGTGTTTTAGGGTTTAGGGTAGTGCAGTGGTGTTTGTGTAGTATAAGGGGTCGTGCTGGGGGTAGTGTTTTAGGGTTTAGGGTAGTGCAGCGGTGTTTGTGTAGTGTAGGGGGTCGTGTTTTAGGGTTTAGGGTAGTGCAGTGGTATTTGGCTAGTGTAGGGGGTCGTGCGGGGAGTAGTGTTTTAGTGTTTAGTGTAGTGCATTGGTGTTTGGGTAGTGTAGGGGGTCGTGAGGGGGTAGTGTTTGAGGGTTTAGGGCAGTGCATTGGTGTTTGGGTAGTGTAGGGGGTCGTGCTGGGGGAGTGTTTTAGGGTTTAGGGCAGTGCAGTGGTGTTCGGGCAGTGTAGGCGGTCGTGCAGGGGGTGGTGTTTCAGGGTTTAGGGCAGTGCAGTGGTGTTCGGGCAGTCTAGGGGGTCGTGCAGGGGGTGGTGTTTCAGGGTTTAGGGCAGTGTAGTGGTGTTCGGGCAGTGTAGGGGGTGGTGCTGGGGCTGGTGTTTCAGGGTTTAGGGCAGTGCAGTGGTGTTCGGGCAGTGTAGGGGGTCGTGCTGGGGCTGGTGTTTCAGGGTTTAGGGCAGTGCAGTGGTGTTCGGGCAGTGTAGGGGGTCATGCTGGGGCTGGTGTTTCAGGGTTTAGGGCAGTGCAGTGGTGTTCGGGCAGTGTAGGGGGTCGTGCTGGGGCTAGTGTTTCAGGGTTTTGGGCAGTGCAGTGGTGTTCGGGCAGTGTAGGGGGACGTGCTGGGGGTGGTGTTTTATGGTTTGGGCAGAGCAGTGGTGTTCGGGCAGTGTAGTGGTTCGTGCTGGGGGTAGTGTTTTAGGGCTTAGGGTAGTGCAGTGGTGTTTGGGTAGTGTAGGGGCTTGTGCTGGGGTTGTGTTTTAGGGTTCAGGGTAGTGCAGCGGTGTTTGTGTAGTGTAGGGGGTCATGCTGGGGGTAGTGTTTTAGGGTTTAGGGTAGTGCAGTGGTGTTTGGGTAGTGTAGGGGGTTGTGCTGAGGGTAGATTTAGGGTTTAGGGTAGTACAGTGGTGTTTGGGCAGTGTAGGGGGTCGAGCTGGGGGTAGATTTAGGGTTTAGGGTAGTGCAGTGGTGTTTGGGTAGTGTAGGGGGTCATGCTGGGGGTAGATTTAGGGATTAGGGTAGTGCAGTGGTGTTTGGGTAGTGTAGGGAGTCGTGCTGGGGGAGTATTTTAGGGTTTAGGGTAGTGCAGTGGTGTTTGGGTAGTGTAGGGGGTTGTGCTGGGGGTAGTGTTTTAGGGTTTAGGGTAGTGCAGTGGTGTTTGGGTAGTGTAGGGGGTCGTGCTGGGGGT